>OX421265.1:6254770-8754770 GCA_949125355.1 Agriopis leucophaearia | reverse complement strand
AATTACCGAATACCGAACTCAATAAAAAAATTGAACAAGAAACAGGCGCTTCTATAACTTCTTAAGACAATTCCTTATAAATAAATCTTATTATTCAATTGACGAATACTTAACAGATTTTTTTTTTTTGTATAAGGTCGGGGAAAAAGTTTCTTCGTATTTTTTAAACAAATTCAAGACATATTTTTTTCAAGTTTAATTACATTTAATTATAATATATATGTGCCATTTTGTTCGATAACTTGTTGCCATCTTGTAGGTAGTGACATGACCCCGTTGCTGTAGAAATTTTGGGATTTCTGATCAAAAAAACGCAACAAGTAGTTTTGACAGTCCTCTCTTGATGTTAATCTAACACTACCCAAAGAATTCTGAAGAGATCGAAACAGGTGGAAATCTGAGGGTGCAAGGTCTGGGCTATATGGTGGATGCATTAACACTTCCCAACCAAGCTCTCTAAATTTTTGCTGAGTGGCCAAAGATGTGTGCGGTCTGGCGTTATCATGATGAAAGACCACACTCTTTCTGTTGATCAATTCCGGCCGTTTTCCTCAATTTCTTGTTTGAGTCTCATCTGCTGTTGGCAGTAGAGATCCGAATCGATGGTTTTGCCCGGCGGTAAAAGCTCATAATGAACGATGCCCTGCCAATCCCACCATACACACAGCATCACCTTATTACGTGTTAATCCGGGTTTCGCTACAGTCTGTGGTGCTTCACTGCCCTTTGACCATGATCTTTTGCGCACATTCTTGTCGTAGGTGATCCATTTTTCATCACCAGTGATCAATCTTTTCAAAAACGGTTCGGTTTCGTTACGTTTCAATAGAGAATCGCAAATGAGTACACGATTCATTTGGTTTCTTTCAGTGAGCTCGTGTGGCACCCAAATATCGAGTTTTTTGTATACCCAGTTTTTTTCAAATGGGTCAAAACTGTTTTGTGGTCAATCCCCAGTTCTTCAGCTACGTCGTAACTACTAATATGCCGATCTTGGTCCACTTTTTCAGAAATGGCATCGACTTTATCCGTAACAGGGCGACCAGAGCGAGCTGCATCTTTGACATCAAAATTCCCGGACTCAAAACGCTTGAACCAACATTGTGCTACTCTTGATGACACTGCATTAGGTCCATAAACGTCACAAATTTTATTCGCGGCGTGTGTCGCATTGTTCCCTTTTTTGTTATAAAATTTCACAATATATCGAATTTGTTCGTTAGATTCACTCATTTTATCGAACAAAAAACAATTGAAAAATGGCGGGAAATTGCTTTTTACGTTTTGTATTCCTTTTTTAAAATGTCATATTTTTAATGGTATCAAAACCAGCCAGATACAAACAGTACAACCGATGAGATTTTTACTACAACTTTATACATACAAAATACGAAAAGACTTTTTCCCCGACCTATTATTTATTACTGTTCTTCTCTCTTTCATATCATTTAGCTATGCCCGACAGAGCCCACAATCGTACCTGAAATACTTTTTCTACGACCTAAAACACATTGCGGAACGCTGATATAAATGAATACGAATATACCGGCGAACTAATAAACATTCTATGCATAATTTGTCAAACTAATTTAAAAGCACAGATTACCTAGAATTGTTAGTGGTTTTAGTCTACCTTTGACTCGGACATTTTGAGCACTAACTCGATGCATAGTTTTAAATATATTTGTACGTGACTGTCTGTCTAGCCCCCCAAGTAATTATGTAGCTCTTTCTATTTCCAAGATCGAATGAAACTTGCATTTGCGTTCAAACTTTTTTACTTACTTTGACCAATCTATAAATAGTACCTACAATCTACATGTTACTGCGATTACTGAATGTTCGAATATTCACACTCATTCTAAAGATTTTTACGTCAATATTCGTTCAAGTTGTATTAGTTAATTGAAAAATGATCAAATTCCCTTCATCTTTTAACTAAAACCTGAATATACCTATTCCGTTCGAAAATCAGGCTTCCTATACGATATAATAAACACATATTCATATACGACAAGCTGCGGAACCCTTGACGAGCGAGTTATAGTCCCGTTTAGGCGAATTTAGTAACTATCCAATATTTACGGCATGAGAGAAACCCTAAAAGACATTAGTTTTTAATTGTTAGTTAAATTAATAATGCTTAGTTAGACGAGATTAAATGGTTAGTTAGATTTTTTTTTGTTTACAACATTAGCAGTAATTTGTTCTGATTCGTTTTTATTTCAGCGCCTTCGGTCGTAGCTACCGGAAAGGGCATAACCTTTTTAAAAGCTAGGTGGTTTCTATAGGGCCGCAAATTGCGCAAATTCAACCCTCATCCTCGGCAAACGTACTACGCAGTAAGGAGAGGGATGGTGGGGTGAGTTATGAGTATCTAGGTGGGTATGTACATTGTTTGGTTATGTAGAGGTTTCGCGGGCACGGGGCACGGTCGTTCGGGAGCGATGACGGCGCGGGCGGCCTTGGCCGTGATCGCGCTCGATATAGCCGCCCGGACGCCCGCCACCCGCCGGCTGCCGCCTACGACCACCCTCGCCTCACCCTCAATACACACCACACCCGATTCTCGAGAAATGTCACATATTCTCCAGCTATTTCAGACTCGTATTTACCTATGGATGCAACATTAAGCGAGCTTACAACTGCAAAGTGACTTGACTGACAACTTTACAAGCAGGTAGCTATTTCTCAAATACTAAAATGAGTAGCTTTTCACTTACAATATAGCGGGGAAAGAAACTTCGATTGTCATAATTAACGCTAAAGACTCCATACAACTTTTTTATTGATTTGGAGATCGTCTAGATATTAAAACAAAATACACGAAGATAAAAAGGAGGGGGTATGGGTATTAGGGTGACAAATAAATATAAATATCTGGGACATTTTTGCACACACGGTCATCTGACCTCAAACTAAGCAAAGCTAGTAATATGGCAGCCAGAGACTGTGATATACATACATATATATTTTTAAATACATACTTAAATTGATATTAACACCCAGACATAGAACAAACACTAATGTTCATCACACAAATGTTTGTCCTAGATGGGAATCGAACCCACGCCCCTAAGCGCAGAAAGTAGGTTCACTACCAACTGAGCCACCGGGGCAGTCAAAGATCAAGGTCAATCAATAAGTTTCAGCTTTTAAGGACAAAATAACCTACCTACCTAAATGTTTGCACTGTCTCAAGGTGAGCGGTCAAAATGTCAGCCGATATAATCACCTCAACTCCATTGCGTAATTCACTGAAATAGATCGCATTTGTATCACAGGCACAGGTGGGTTACAATAATCTCAAAACATTATTATGTATAATAATAACCTTACATTGAATTGTTCTGAATGGCTCTTTTTGCTAATGAGAGAGCAAGACAAAAGTCAATGTAAGGTTATTATAAGAATGTTCTTGAGGTTATAGTAACCCACCAGGTAGTCATACAAACAAACTCTTGTTTCGTAGAGATTAAAATTGTAGGTAAAGCATTATAGGTACAAAGCAATAACGCCCCGGCCGTCCATACGTAAATACCGTCTAAGCTAAGTACTAGAACGACCTTCGCTATGTACCTACCTACTAAAAAAATATCAGGGTGACTTCATGCGTCCTTAGTATGTCATTGTTTAACTACATGAAACACGAGGATATTGTATTAAAATGATAGCGACGTAAAGGCTGAGCTAAAATCGCTCGACGGCATTTAGTAGGCAGACAACGTAGTTGGAGCGATTCAGAATTAGACGTCAAGGCCACCGAGCGGAGTGATATCATTTATATGGCGTGCTTGTCCCTGAACTCTGGCGAGTGACGCACGTGGATTCAAATATCACCCTGACCTTCGCCGTAAAAATAATCTTTGTAATACCGACTAATGGCCCTGCCTAGTGCTAGTATTATATATTACCTACCTCGCTTATTGCCCATCGCTGCCCCGACGCAATTACCGAAGTTCAACCAATATTGTCTAAAGTTTGATGCCCTTGTAAAATATAGTTTTCGTTTAATTATTATAAAACGATGGTGTATACTCAAATAGATAAAGCACATGTGTGTACGACGTCAAATCATGCTAACAACAATAGCACGTGTTGATGTACTAAAACGCAATTAATAGTATCATGTGGATTTAATCTTAAAATAAATTATACACTTGTATACATTTGCGCTCATTTTACCTTCTTTCCTTTCTTTTTGGGCGGCGTCCGATTATTTTTCTTGGGGGCTTTAGCCTTGGGGGCTTTCTTACCGCGTCCCTTGGTTTTTTCCTTCGCTTTTTGCGCGCGCAAGTCTTTCTTCATGCGGGAATCGACCACCTTGTACTGGCCCTTGACTCCGCTGGGCCGTTTCATTCTCTTCGCTGTCGTGTGTTTTTTGGCGACGACGTATGTTACTTTCTTTTTGCCGTCGGTTTGTGCCTTTTTGTACAGATGTCGTACTTGTTGCGCTTTCTCTCGCTCTGACATGTCTTCGTTTTCCATCACCGCTTCGACCTTCTTCTTTGCGCGTTCCATTTTCTTGATCATGCGCTTCTTCTTTCTGGCTTTGGCTTCGATCACTTTCTTGATGGGTCTCGCATTTATATCTTGAAGGCGATTCTTATATTCTTCTGTGTATTTCTGCAAAAAATAATTGAAGATATAATTTATTGTGAAGACAAATGAGTCAAATGGATTGTTTATTTTTGTCTAAAATAGATGAATAACAATTCATATTATCATATCTTTTATGATACTGACCTCAGGGACAACAACTTCGGTTTTCATGTGTTTATTCTCGTCTTCCACGAACCAGTCGGGTAGATTCTTGTCGTTGAAAGCATATCGGTTCCACGCGTCATCGATGAGGTCACGTTTAAACTTCTTTGATGTTGCTATCATGGTACCGAGCGCTAGCGTTTCAGCATCCATTTTCAAATTCTTTTTTAACCGCTTTAGATCTGAAATTAACATTTTTGATACCAATTTATGCCACCTCTAAATTGTTGACTTCATTTTGTTAATAAACTGATTTTACGAGAATTTTCTCATCACGCAAGTTGATTTTCACAAAAGCACTACATGACGCAAGTTGAGTATTCAATAAACCAAGAACATAACTTTCCAACCATAATCCACAACACGTCACTACTTATTATGAATCTGAAAATCGACGGCAGTATCATTGCTAAAACATATAAAATAGGCGTTTTTTTTTTTTAAATTTATAAAGTAAAGTTATGTTACACCTAACACATGCTGTATAAAAAACATAATATGGCCCTTTTTGGCTAACAAATATTATTCATAAATAGTAATAATATTGATATTATTGTGTAACATTTCCCAGCACTAAGACGATTTTTCTTCGCGATA
Organism: Agriopis leucophaearia; assembly: GCA_949125355.1. Lineage (NCBI taxonomy): Eukaryota > Metazoa > Arthropoda > Insecta > Lepidoptera > Geometridae > Agriopis > Agriopis leucophaearia. The sequence continues at coordinate 8,749,409 of OX421265.1, read as the reverse complement.
ACACTTAAATACCAGCATAGTTTAAGAAATTTCCTGAATAACACTTCATACGTCAACATGTCATGCAATCTTATGTTACGGTGTTCAGAAACCCAAAATTTAAATTATATCATAACTAAAAAGTGCTCTTGATTTCGCCAGTGTCACTTTTTTAATAGGCGTGCGCTTGATTGTCATCTCTCCTGATGTTAAGCGATGTTGCAGCATAAAATTGACAGGCAATTTATTGGGTAGATTGGTTTATCTAAAGTTTGTGAATAAAAGGATTATTATGTAAAACCTACCTGGATCTTGCGATACAATTTCGAAGCCGTCTTTCTTGGACTTTTTAGCGCCGGCAGCGGCTTTAGGTGCCACCGTGTCCTCGACATCGTAGTCACTGTCAGAAGAGTCGTCGTCAGAACTCTCGCCATCAGACAGTTTCCTTTTCAGGCCTTTCCCTACTTCGGAGCCAGTAACGCTGTCTTCAACAACTTTCTTGCCTAAAATATTACGGGAAAAGTTAGCCACTGGAATAGTACTTACCTTACCTTATTTTTAACCGACTTCAAAAGAGGAGAGGATCTCAATTCAGTTGTTTTATTTGTTTAAGTTTCTTAAATAAATATTCGGGACATTTTAGCGCACACGGTTATCTGACCCCAAACTAAGCAAAGCTTGTAATATTGCTGCCGAAGACTGATATACGTACATATATATTTTTAAATACATACTTAAATAGATATTAACACCCAGACATAGAACAAATACAAATGTTCGACACATAAATGTTTGCCCTAGGTGGGAATCGAACTCAAACCCCCATGCGCAGAAAGTAGGTTCACTACCGACTGAGCCACTTGGGGCAGTCAGTTACCTCAGAACTCCGTCATTTATGAACCGATTTGGAAAATATTTATTTAAATATTTAAATCAAAATAACTGTAAAATTTTGTTACATGGATGACAGTGTGATCATCAAAGTAACCAAATTTGGCCATTTTATACTTTTGTACTAGCGGACCCGGCAGACGTCGTCCTGCCCGACCGGGGCCAATTGTGTTTTTAAACCATCCAGGAAACCAATGAAACATACACACAAAATTTCATCCAAATCGATCCAGCCGTTTAGTAGGAGTTAGGTGACAAACACATACAGAAGAATTTTATATATTAAGATGTGTTTGATTGAATATTCATTTATTCTGTGTTTTTTCTAGAAAATATTCTAACCTTTTTCCTTGTAAGTTTCTGCCAACTTATCCAAATCCACTCCCTCGTCATCATCTTCATCGATATCTTTGAAGCAGTCTTTCTGGAACCACAGCTCGGCTTTCATCTCCCGCCGCGACAGCGGGTCAGTGTTGTCCAAATCAGTGAGCAGTGGATTGTTCTTAGGTATAGCGGTAGATTTGCTCAGTTTAGCATTCCTAATTGTGTTCTGTTCTGTGATCTTGTCAAGCTGCTTCTGGTTCAACTTGGGTTTTTTCTTTGTTTCAGTATCGGAGTCCGAGAATGCTGTCAAATTAATGCACAATGGATATTTAATATGGCAAAAATACAGGTAACAAAAATATCTCATCATAAATAGCCTATCCCAACTTACCTAAACAATACAAATCTAAACATTTCCTACTCCACTTTTTGTAGGACAAAATTAATATTGAACTTGTCTAAAACACTCATTGATTGGACTTGACAAAAATATCCGTTGATTGGATTTGACAAATATATCGGTAGATTGGACTTGACAAAAACAACCATTGGTTGGAGTTGACAAAAATATCTGTTGATTGGACTTTGTAAAAATATTCTTTGATCGAATTTGACAAAAACATACATTGATTGGACTTGACAAAAACACCCATTGATAGGACTTGGTAAAAACACCCATTGATTTGACTTGGCAAACACACCTATTAAGCCCTTTTTATATATGTATTTAGTAATGGGTTTGGGTTGGGTGACCGCCAACTCACCTGGGCCGTTATTCTGCACGGGCAAATGCGCGCTAACGTGGCCACGTTAACTTAAAAAATTGGCCTCTATTCCTTAGGAAATAAAGGCCAACTTTATAAGGTTAACTTAACGCGCCGCGTTACGAGTGTGTTTGCCCGTGCGGAATAAGGGCCCTGAATGTAACAAACAGAGTGGGACAGAGACTTGCATAATATTAGAAACACTCCCCTGCGTTATAATACAAAATATTTTTTTTTTTCTCACCCAGTGATTCCTTATCTTTTTCTGTATCAGATTCCGATTCCATTTCCAGCTCACTGTCGGAATCCTTGTAGTAAACCCCTGAAGAGTCCAGTTTCGAAGCCTCCACATCATACTTCATATATTTCTTTTTGAATTTAAACTCGTCATCAGAATCATCGCTTGGATCTGCTACTACGTCTGGTTGCTGATCTATGATGCGTGATAATTCCTGAAGACAGAAATACACATTTTATATTACATATACCTTCCACAGACCAAACTTGTGGCAGTTGCAGCTCAAGATGCTCTGCGGCTGCGCTATTCGGTTGCTGCCCCTTCATATGTGGTGGTTCATACAGCTCCTTGTATATATAAACTTTTTTGGTCTATGTGAGACAAAGCACCAATAGTGCGAGTCCATAAATTCTTAATTATCGTCAAGAATGTACTAGTAGCATTGTATTACTTTTCTTGAACAAAGTTGATATTAACAAAAATGTCATGACAGTAATGAAAGAATGAGATGGCCATTTTACAGCTGTTGTTAATGAGTACTATTAATGTGTTAGGCTGACTTTTCATTTCAACTTATATCAGTAGTAGTATGTGTGTGTTTATATGTATGTATATCAGTCTCTTGCAGCCATATTACAAGCTTTGATCAGTTTGGGGTCAGGTGATCAAGTGTGCAATAATGTCCCAGATATTTATTTAATGTTTATCTGTAAATGACGTAGCCAAGTGTAATAAGGTATAACTAAGGCCCGAATCAATGAATTGAAAGTATACTTTTTATTGATAAATAGGCTTGTGTTTGAACATCACCTCTTCTGATGTTAAGCGATGATGCTGTCTATGATGGAGCATGCTTGCCTAGAAGAAACTGATGTACGTACCTCAGCATTCTTGATATCTGACAGCCTAAACATGTCATGGCTTTCCATAATAGGTCCATCATCACCTTTAAGCACCATCTTCAAGTTCATTTTCTCAGCCAGCTTCTGTCTCTGCTTGTTCAATTGTTTCCTCTTTCGCTTTGATTGGCGACGTTCTTCTTCCTATAAAATATACAATTAATTTATGTTAACTATTCTATGTTAGAAATGTACACCAGAATGCCAATCGTGAAAACATTGACACTATGATCACATTACTGCATAGCAGGCAACAGAGCAGGCATTCATTGACAAATGTGTAAATGTTGGCTGAAGCATAGTCCAGGCCACATAATGTGAGTCAGTAAATGCCCAGTTCCTCCAAGGAACAATACAATACAACAACACTTTATTATCGCCATAGAAAGGACATTACAGGAAGAATTCATCAAATTGAGGCCCAAAAGGAGGTCATGCATAGAGCATTTTTTAAATTGCGCATTATGAAATGAAATTTATTCACAAAAATAGGGTTATACACTGGTCTTAGGTGTTTTATATTTAGTTTTCCTATTTTGCCGTTACTCGGCATGTGAATTTATAAAAATAAATGTTTAGTATGAAAAAAAAGGAAAGTATACAATTCTATGTTCGATGTGTGATCAAAATTAATATTAGTAGATAGTATGTCAAATGAAGTAATTTGAGTTTAAAAAAAAAGTTGTACCTATGTCAAAGTATACAGTGATATGTCAAATACTTGATTACAATATTATCTCCATAGGAATATGACATTCTCTTGGATTACCTTAATATGTCAAAATAAAAATAAGAATTTGATATATGTGGTGTTTTGGACATGAAAATATGCATAAATGTTTTATATTTCCATATTTTATTAGAACATAGTCTAACAACTAATCTTATTTATGTGTTAAATTAATACTGTCTTCATCTATTAGTGGATAAAAAAGAAATAATTTTGGTGCAGTCTTTTGTTATGTATCAGAATCTTCATTGTTAGCATAATATAAGTCCATTTCATATGCCATACCTGCAGCTCAGCAATTTCAGCATCAACTTCCTCTTCGTCGTCAGCTTTACCTTCATCTTCATCATCACCTTTTTTATCCACAGGTTCTTCATCTTTTTTATCTTTGTCTTTCTGGAAAAGTTTGAGAATTATCACTGATGGCAAAAATAGTAAGTTCTTTACTTTTATGTAAAATAAGAATAACTAGCTGTGCCCTGCAGTACCCATGAAATTTCTAATTATCCCTACATATTTGTAACTAAATATAATATAAATCCTCTATTCATGCATTTTCTTGCCTAATTGCATTTAGATCTTTTTAACTGTATAGTTGCAAAAAAGTTTAAAAAAAGCAGGGCCTTTTAAATTTATAATTGACAGAACATAGAGAATATTTCAAGAGTGTACAAATCCGCCATGTGGCCTAATGTTGAATTTATTACAAATAACAGGCTTAGCGATGAATATAACTAAATACATAACACATACTGAAAAAATTAATTTAATTGGCTGATTAATCTCAGAGGTATGAGCGTTTAAAGTTTTAGGTGGGGATAGAGAAGGGATGCTCTATCCCTTCTCTATATCTGTCTGGCATGAAATTAAAATACTTATAACTTATTTATTTTTGAACAAATATAAATTTTGTTTTCATTGATAGGCTCTATTGATGATCAGCTTTTTTATGAGGTAATAAAAAATATTAGTCATCATGCCTATTGTGTAACATTGATCAAATTTTCCAATTTTAGGACCCGGGTATGTCCTAAAACTGCAACCAGAACCACCGGAGGATAGGCAGCAGCGTCCTAATAGTACACGGTGAACGTAATGCGATCCCCAAGCCGCCTGCCAAGCGTGGGGATTATGGCAACACCCCTCTGTATGAGGGAGGCCTTGTCCAACAGTGGACATTAATTGGCTGATGATGTGTGTGATGTGATCAAATTTTCATGCATTTTTATAGACGAGTAATTCATGGAAATATAACTTTTAAGCAGTAGTGAATAGGGGTCACAATGTCACAGTTCAAGGTTAACTACTAGTAATAGTGTGAACTTACCTTTGTTGGGACTTTCCATTCTTTTATATGCTTTAACCATGAGAGCAGAGCTTTGAGATCCTTTCTCCCAAGCACTTTGATGTCAGCACAGCATTCTTTTATTTCATCTGTGGTTTTGGGGTGCTTTTCAACAGTTTTATCATCGAACACAATCTGGGGATAGATAAGAGATTCAAATTTAAACCAATAAGTTAATGACAGTCATTCAGAAAAGTCCATCAAGTCTTCTCTTCACTGACACAGCTTAGCTGTATCAATGGATGACAGATGAGAAGACTCGACAGCGGCTTGATGCTTTAGTTTGCTAATACCAGCATATTAGCTGCTCATATCTGTTGCAGAACCGATAATGGTTGAGGTATTCTAGAACAAAGACCATGAATCAACAAACATAGCGTAGGAGACCCTGCGCTAGCAGCGCCCACCTATATATAATGTGTGATTTCGAAAAAGCAATAATTGTTAAATTTATTCTATTGTGGGAATAAATATGTGGTTGAGTGGTTGTCCTATGTATATTAGACTCCAGGTTACAGACTTGGTTGATGCATCAGGTCATGCCACCCTACACCGGGCATTTGCTTTGAATGTTGAGACGAGTGGCAAGTTACATACTAAATCACATGTCAAGTTTGGTGTCAGATTTATGACATAGATGACATGTGCCATTAGATGGGCCCTGCACGGAAGATTCTATGAATGACCATATACATAAGGCAGTTGGCAGTGCAAGGAAGCGAAAGGCCAAAGATCTGTCCGAGTGCCTTTCCTTGGGAGAGGCTTATGTCCAGCAGTGAACTAAGATGGGCTGAATACGGTGATGATGAGATAAGAGGCAAAAATATATTTATAACTAATAGTAGATACATTAAAATGATAAAAAAATACCTATGAGTAGTATTTACCTGAGAACATCCTTGTAGTAAGTCTATAGGATCACTATCCTCTTTCAAGAAATCAGATACCAGAACTTTATGATGAGTTGTGTAATCATTTTCTTGGTAACCTTCGGCTTTAGCTTTCTTCTGCTTCTCGGGGTGCATTACATTAGTGTGCTGTTTCTTTACAATATCCAAGTCTTCGAATACATTTTTAGGATCTAAGAATTTAGGATCAATTGTGGCAGGAGCAATGTAGCCTTGACATACAACAAAGATTTCAGAAGACTCATTACGGGAAGCCTGAGGTTTTGTTGCATGAACCTTCTTGAAAAATTGTTTCAAAACCCAAAGGAGGGCATGATAATCTTTAGATCTGAACACCTTTGTCACAAACCATCCACCTTCACGAAGGAAATTAGAAGCCAGCTTTAAAGCACTGAGTGTGAGGCATGATTGCTGGTACGCATCATGAATCCAGTTCAATCCGACATTAGGAGCTCCATCATGTAGAACTACATCAGCTTTCCATGTTTTGATTTCTTTCTTGATAGCAGTTTTACATTTTTCAGTGGTAATGTCTTCCGTGAGTCCGATACAACCTGGCACTTGCTTAATCGGGAACAGATCGACGCCAATCACGATGCTCGAAACAGGCATGTTCTGATGAGCCACCTGCATCCATCCTCCGGGCGCAGCACACAAGTCGATACATACTCGTGATTTTTGCAGGAATCCAAATTTCCTGTTGAGTTGGATTAATTTGAAAGCAGCTCGAGAACGATATCCTGAAATTGCAATTTATTATGAATGCAAATCCATGCCGTAGAGGCCTCAATGTTAATGTCACCCAGTTTTTAAGTTATATCAAACCTTTGCTTACCTGTTTCCTTAGCTAGTTGATAATATTTATCTTTTCGCTGTTTTCCAATTTTAGTTTTCTTCCCCATGTTGTAAAATTATAATTTCCAGAAAATAAACGTGTTTACATTTTAATTTTAAGGTTAGGGTTTAGTTTTCGTTAGTTGGTCCTCCTCTCCTCATGTTGTTTGTCCTCTCTGTCAGGCAGTCACTGTCAATTTTCTTTTTTATATTTGTTTCATGACCATGGATACAGAGTCCTTCAGCCGTAATAATATTCAAGTATTAGTACTAATAAGTAGACATTGGGCCCTTGGGGACCAGCATGCGTATTATGAAACTTTGATCGGGATCGCGACTTGTCAAAATTATGTAAAAAAAAAAAAAAAAGCGTTGTCTATTTCTAATTTCGTAGTATGAAATTGGAAATAGACAACGCTGTTTTTTTTTTTTTTGCGTCATAACCCCTTTCAAGTGTCAAAGTTCTGTCAATTCTGACACTGACTGACCCCGATCAAAGTTTCATAATACGCCTGCGGGAGCTCACCTCATTTTCAAAAATCTTTCAGAGCGTCTGATTAACGCGACGCGTGACCAAAATGCTGGCGTGTATCTGGCTCAACGTATAAGCATTGCCATTCAACGTGGTAATGCCGCCAGCATGCTGGGTACGCTGCCAACTGATAGTGGGTTTGAGCATTTGGATTGTCTTTAGATCTTCAACGGTCTATGGACAGTCTAACTGTTTATTTAGTGTTAGTTTTAGCTAGTATTTTGTTTATTTAATAAAGGCACTTGCCGTTTAAAAAAAAAAAAAATAAGTAGATCATTATCGTAGATCGTCATAGATCATTTATAACAATCTAAGGGTCATGTTATTAATATGCAATCAATGAGTGTAATAGCCGTAACCATTGATAATATTGGACTATCAATGGCCGTAACAGACCAATGGCGAAACAGACGTATCGAGCTTGGCTGATGAACCGCCGTCTGACCAACGGGAGAGAAAGAGTGAGAATATAATTTCTCTCCCTTTTCTCCCGTTGGTTGACGTGGTTGACGTCAGCCAAGTTGACGTGTCTGTTACGGGTTTTAAAGACTCGTCATTGTATGCACTATGACGCAAATGCTCCGAGTTTTGGCGCCAACGTGAAAAATAAACATGTCAGCTCGTATTTTCCTAAACTTGAGTATTTTCGAGTGTTAATGTTTAATAAATGGTGGATTATTAAGACTTAATAATCCAGCACACGTGAAAGTTCTCGAATGTGTGAAGTAACGAGTTGAAACATTTATTTGCGTGTTGTTACCGAAACTCCATAGAAACTGTTTGAAAAGCCTCCACCACTTTACTGTTTACTGGGGCATGACTTTGACTTGACCGTGACATACTTTTCTTGACTCTGTCTGTGACTTGTTAGTGCTGTAAACGTAAACTTGTTTAATATCACGAATGAAGGTCTTAGTATCATCAGGTCATGAAAAAAGTAAAAAAAAAAACTCCTCCATTTTAAATTATATGTCAAACAGGAAATTCGTTCGTTCATTCTCTATATATTGCCCGTGTCTATTGTTTTATTCTGAAATTACGAACGCTGACGTGTTTTTGTGCATTTACAATTCCCTTATATATTTTAATACTAGGTATTGCATCACTAGTATAATTTTTGCGTACTTTATATTGGAACAATATTCCCATTGTTTAATTTTAGATTCAACTTCAACCTTGGAGAACAAACCAACATGACTCCGAGGACTTTCATCGACAGTTTTCAAAATAGACTGTAAGTATAAATTTTATAAATCGTTTTCTAGTCAATGCCTTTGTCATTCTATCCTATTAAGCTACATTCCTACGATTCTGTTTGGCTATAAAAGTATAAAGAAATGTGTTTTTTCGCCAGTTCTAGAATCTACTTCCTTCAAATAATTAGCCCATGAAACTGCGTGCTAAAGGTTTCGTTTCGTTCTTTGAAAGTCAGTTGCGTTTTGTTGTAATTATGGACCAATTCATACCTAATAATAGTTTTTTTTGTTGTAAAATACAATAAATATTACCTACAAAATTATATGTGTATGAACATGTAACAGATTAGTTTTTTTTTCAGGGAAGCCCCAGTACGACAACATCTTAAAAATGTTTACGGTACACTAATGATGACCTGGAGGTCTACTCTCTTTCTCGAAAACGAAATTTCGCTAACGAACGAAATTTAAACGAAGGTTCGTTGATGCTCCTACTCTAATTCAAATTCGGACCAGCCTACGAAGTTCGTTTTCATAGACTATTTTCGTGACCGAGAGTATTGAATGATATTGAATGTACAAGGGTCGGTCACGTTCGACATGACGTATCGTTGACATTCGACTAATTTAAGGAGTACTATTTCACACTAAGAACGTTTAGCACTGTATGGTAATTAAACATATCCGTATATTCACTCGCCGTGTTATCAAAGCTGTCAAAGTTTTGGTAATAAATTATGATTTTTATTTGTTTACGTCCTATTAAAATGTTTTCAAGTGATTTTTGTAGTGCTTCGCTATCGCGATATGAATTTCGTGTAAAAAAGTTTCATGGCAATATGCATCAGTCTACATTTCGTTGGAAATTGTACAAGTTGTTCCAGATTTAAAATCCTTGTAAGTAAATAAATAACTAACCTAACTTTACTTTTTAATTATAAAATCGCCGGTTTTAACAATATCTAACGCTTATAACTATGTATTTTCAGTTTAAAATGGCTCCACACACGGGTTCCGCGACTCACGAGCAACTGGAAACACTCCTCAATTTTCTGGATGAGCATAAAGATCTAGCTCGTGGGAGATTGAGGAGTCTTGAAGGAAAAGTTCAGGCTAAGAGGCTGTGGGAAGAGTTGTGCAACACCCTTAATTGCATGGGTGGTTGCACAAAAACTGTTCAGCAGTGGCAAAAGGTTTCAATACATACTTAATTTTACATTTTAAAAGTTATCAATTGCAACTTAAACTTTGACAAAACTATGCGACTGTAAGTATACTTATTTTTATATTTTGCAGGTATGGTTTGATAGAAAACATTTGGCCAAGAAAGCTGCTGCTGATTCTCGGAGGTCGGCTTCAGCAACTGGAGGTGGGCCATCGGTGGCACACCCACTCACCCAGTGGGAGGAAAAGGTCCTCTCAATAATGGGTGATGGGTTTGGCGAACGCCAAACTGGAGCCAGAGTGCCAGCGTTTGAGGTAAATTTATTAGTTTTCAACTTCTTAGTCAATTTTTATGTTTGAATATACAATTTTATAATTTTTAATAATAATAATTTTACCTGTATGTAATTTTTAATTATTATAGATAGTGTAACTTACCCGACTCTGTTTTTATATAGATTAAAATTCTAATTTTAGTCTATTAATAAATTCAATGAAATTTAATTGCATATAATGAGTCAATAATCTTTAAATGTGTTATTTTCAGGAGAATGAACCAATCCCCAGCCCCTCCAGAAGCGAGCAGCCAAGGTTTTCACAGCCTCTTAGCTTAGAGTTTTTAGAATCTGGAGTCGTGGAACCCATACAGGAAGAAGAAAGCCAGCCCATACAGCTGTCAGAACCTGCCATTGAAGAACCCTCGACTGCTAGATGTATGTATTGCATTGCTGTTGTAGTTGCCAGACTGTGCAAGAACATATATGTTTTTCCAGTATATGTATGTATGTATATCTCATTGAGAATAGAATAGAATTATTTATTGGCCTTATAACTAAATTGTCACATTAGGCAAGAATAAAATACTATTTAAGGTATAGAAATGAAACTTATTGTCTAAAAAACTACCTTTCTTAAATATTGTTATAATACTACTAAGGTTCCAAACAATCACATTATCTCCTTGATGGTATAAGGCTGCAATTGCCCATGATGCTGTATTTATTGAAGGGAGGAGAGTCAGAGGCCAGAGTAATCTTACCAACAGTACATAATATTGTTTTTAGGTAGGAGTGGGCCTATTTAGACAAAACTCATTAAAGCTGTCGAGCAATAGTTGGTGTACTTAAATTGAACTGTCTTTTTTACAGCCTCTTCTACACGTTCAACCCGCAGACGGAGAGCTGCTGCTGGCTCTGATGTTAGAAGCAGACTCTTCGATTTGGAGGATCAACGTGTAGAGAGAGAAACAGTACGGAATACCGAGCTTGCAGGCATCCATGCTGAGCTTGCCGGTATCCACAGCGAGGCTGCAGGCATTAGGGCTGTTCTGCTACAGCTGTATGGGCTACTTAATCAATATTTAGATAATAGGCATAGAGATTAAGATATTATTTAGATTAAATAGATTTTTGCTGCCGTACTTCAAGCATTCAGTAATTGTAATTATCTAGGTTAATATTGACAGATTTATTATTGACTTATTATTAGTTATATTTTAATGACATTGATTTCAACTGAGTATTTTTTTCTAATTTTAATTTTGCTTTAAGTATCATAATATTTTGTAACATTGTCTCATTACTGTAATTGGCGCAAGCCATCCTAATTGAATAAATAAATAATAAATAAAAATAGAATATTTTTATTCTGTTATTTTTTCCACCTTGTTTCTTACTTCCCAAACAAATAATCTTTGTTATGGGTTGTTCACTCATGATTTTATAACACTAATATTATAAATGCGAAAGTTTGTGTGTAGGTACGTTTGTTACCTCCTCACGCTCAAACGGCTGAACCAATTTGGATGAAATTTGGTATTTAGGTAGCTTATACCCTGGAATAACACATAGGCTACTTATTATCCCGAAAAAATTGACGATTCCTGTGGGACGTGAGTAAAACCGCGGGGGTAAACACTGATATAATGAATGTGAATTTTTTTCTGTATGCATGTTTGTTACTTCTTCACACTGAAACAGCTGAACGGATTTATATGATATTTAGTATGAAGGTAGATGATAGCCTGGATTAACACATAGGCTACTTTTCATCACCACGCGGGTGAAACCGCGGGGCGCAGCTAGTAATAAGACTAAGCTAGAGCAACACCAAGTAAAAGACAAGAAGCCATACCACTAAATATTTATTATTTGTGGTAAAATAATTAACATTAAGATATTCTCAACACGGATTGCTGTAAGGGATTGTTGGTTATGGGAAGGTATGCTACACCAGTTCTCAAGAGGACCCTATTGGCTAGGAAAATAACTTGGCAAGAAACTAGCCCTTCTCCTAACAGACAACAATAAACTTAATATATTAACACAAGATTTTAGATTTGGCTGATTGGCTTTTGTGGGAACGACTGTATCTGTCAGCAGGTACAATGGCAAGCAGATGAGGTTGACTTAGGGCTTGAAGATCTTGGCAAAGCCCCTTACACAGTCAGCCTGTATACATAACTGTGCATACTTAATTATGATCTCCTAAAACAAATAAAAAATAAATTTAAAGCATATTGATTAAATATAGTCAAATCTCATTACATTTGTGAGATAAAATTTTACCTATTTCTTTCCAAAATTTGCACTAATGCAGCTCTTGCTCTTCGACCAGCCTGTAAGTCTTGAGCAGAAGAAGTGGCAGATGGAGCGGACACTTGCTGCTGTCTTTCAATTTGGAGTTCATCTTCTGTCAACTCAGGAACGTCAATACCAGCCCTTATGCAAAGATTATGCAGTACACAGCATGCTAGTATAATTTTCCCTGCTTTTTCAGGACTGTAATGCAATTCCCGAGATGCCAGAAGACATCTCCATCGACCTTTTAAGATCCCAAATGTGCGTTCTATAGTGGAACGGGCACATTTTTGGATTCGGTTATATCTGCCTTCAGGAGAGTCCTCAGCAGCATTATCTATTGGTGTCATCATATGCTTCCTTAAGGGATAACCAGAATCACCTAAAATTATAAATACAATATTATTCATAGAGAACACCAACCATTTTGTTCAATATACCTATATATGAAATCAATAGAATTATGCATACCTAATAGATAAACTGTTTCACTCTGGAGTCCCTCCATATGGCATCTGATATCAGACTGACTCCAAATATATGCATCATGGGTTGCTCCACCATAGGAAGCATCCACATTTGTAATGTAACATGTATTATCACATATCTGGAACACAATGTCTTAATAAATAACATACATTAACAGTAAATAATAGAATAATTATAGTCATATACAATAGTATATATTTTCTTAGTAAACTTACAACTTGGGCATTAATAGAATGGAAATGTTTTCTATTAAAATATCTTTCCTCATTAAGAGAAGGTCTCACAATGGCGATATGCGTGCAATCAATGCACCCTATAACACCAGAAAGACCATATTTGTCATAAAATCTGCAAGAGGAATGATATTAGATTAATCACACTAATATTATAAATGCGAAAGTTTGTGTGTATGTATGTTTGTTACCGCTTCATGCTCAAACGGCTGAACCGATGTGGATGAAATAAGTTATGTAGGTAGCTTATACCCTGGAATAGGCACCTTTTTATCCCGAAATAAAAAGGAACATTCCGGTGGGAAGCGGGTAAGACCGCGGGGCGAAGCCAGTTAAATTAAAGTACCATTGAAATAAAAACTCATTGTGATATCCCAACAAACTAAGAACATAATTAAGAGGTACCCACTGCCGTTTAATGAGAGTCCTTTCACTAATAGTTTGCGGGAATTTTATGTACTTCTTGAGTATATGGGGTGCATTGAGTGCATCGGTGACCTCCTTCAAACAGAGAGAAACGGTTTGCTGTGCCATGGGACCATCCATGTTTTGTCCGACAGACCCTTGGTAGCTCCCGCGAGCATAAAAGTTCAAGGCTGTAAGGATCTGAAATACGTGAACCGAGGTTATAATTATAGAGTGAAATAAAATTCGTTGTTGAGAACTACAATAAACACAAAATGTTTTTACTAGGTAGGTACTAACCTTAATGGTGGGTTCTATTCCATGCACTCTTGTGTTTGGAGGTAATAGCGGCACTATTTCCTGACACAATTCCTCGAATAATTGCCGATTCAGTCTATAGTTTCCTACAAACTCCAAGTCGGGAATTTCGGCAATATTAAATTGATCGCGCAGGCGTCGCCGATGCCTTCTACGCTCTACACGCTCTTCACGCAGAGCAGCCTCAATTAGCAAGATTCTTGCAGCCATTGCCTTTAATTTGGTATCAAAAATAACTATTACGAAAATCAAAAGGTAACACTTTTGGTTTCGTCAATTTGAGGTTAAAATTACGAAGACTTAGCTGTCAAACTCGAATTTTCGTTCGGAGCTTAAGCGAATAAGAGTAGGTTTAGAGAATTTAAATGTCAAAATATTTTTCGGTCGTTGAATCTTCGTAACTTAAAGAACCGTGGTAGGACAGTCACGAAATTTGAACGAAAATTAATCGAATATTCGTTTTTCGTTGTATTATAGTAGACCTCCTGCGCTGCAGCATCGGTGGGAGTGTATGTAGACATGTTCACAAGATTCCAAGCCGGTTTTCTTGGTGCCATCATCGGAGCAGGTCTTATGTTGGCTCTCATTGCTACTCCGGACAATGGAAAGAACACACAACTGCGGCTAGGATATCTCCTAGGATTTGGCCTCACATCAGGTATAATCTTTGTAGTATAGGGTATTAATAAAATATTATTTGAGTACTGATTAAACATTGGGAATACAGGTGAATCATAGAAAGTTATTTCATCTTACAAATTCCAGGCCTATGAAATGCAAATTGTACCAAACTTACCTAGAATAACAAATTATATGATACAATTTGCATTTCATAGTTCTAGAAATTGTATCATTTTTTGTAGTGGTAGGACTCTTTTGCAGGGGTCCGCCTGGGGAAGTACCACACCTTTGCCAGTTATTTAACCGCCAAGCAGTAGTGTGCAAACACTACTGTGTTCCGGATTGAAGGGCAATGTTTCCAGTGAAATTACAGGGCACACAGAGATTTGACATCTTATATCTCGGGGTGACGAGCGCAGTGCATTGCCACCCAGGGTTTTGAACTGTTGAAGTTCAAAATTCTGAGTGGCGTTGAGCTGTTAAGGGCAAGCGTGAAGAGCCATCAGGCGAGCGACTTTGCTCATCTCGTCACTCAGTATCATAAAAATACAAATAAAAACATTCTATATTCTATCTCTATTCACCCCGGTTGTTTTCCAAATACCTCTTTTTACAGTATGCTTTTTTGCATTGTGAGTGCCACATTTAGAGTCTACTGACTAGATAATCTACGCTAATGAATTTAACCTTGTTATAATTATTGTAGGTACCTAGTATATCCTTGCCATGTGTTTATTCTCATAATTTGCACACATGTTTTATCACATACCCATTGATATTGCTCAGTTATCATCATTATCAGCCTTTCATCTTCCCACTGCTGGGACACAAGCCTTCTATCAAAGAGAGGATTAAGAACCATATGCTGACCCAGTGCATGATGGTGAATGTCATTGTCTTTTGAGGTTTTGGACATACTGGTTTTATTTCTATTACTTCTTTTTAAAATAAAGTGACTAGTGCAAGAAAAAGTGTTACCTAGAACTCTTTCACCATCACAATAAAACCATTGTTTTCCTACTTAACACCTGTGAAAAACAGGAAAAACTCATGCTGAGAAACAGGAAAATATAAATGCAATTATTAGTGTATATTTGTCAAAAAATCACAGTATGGGAATAGCCACTCCTGGTGGTGGCCATTACAATGAATAGGCATTCAATCTACCAAGCTACGACAAATAGGCATTCAGTCTATCTATATATATTAGTATATGTTCAGAAGACGTTCACTGCTGAATATAGGCG
Organism: Agriopis leucophaearia; assembly: GCA_949125355.1. Taxonomy (NCBI): domain Eukaryota; kingdom Metazoa; phylum Arthropoda; class Insecta; order Lepidoptera; family Geometridae; genus Agriopis; species Agriopis leucophaearia. The sequence goes on along the minus strand of OX421265.1, from coordinate 8,733,713 downwards.
TTCTTCACCTTAGAACTCCATGAATGATAGCCTGCCATCTGCATCGACCTGATGCTTGCGACTCTCATGATGTCTTTGGTTCATCTAGTGGGAACTAGACATATACTCACCTATACTGCGTCTTTTGGTTTGTGGTCTCCACTCGAGAACCTTTCTTCCCCATCAGATATCCATTCTTCGAGTAATGTGGCCTGCCTCTTGCCACTTCAACTTGCAAATTTTAATAGCTATGTCAGTGACTCTACATACCATTATGTCCAACCTGGTGGATGACTGGTAGAAATGTGTTTAGCATTAAGTCCTCCATTTGTGCATTTCTACATTCTTTTTTCTGTTTCTATACATCAACCAAATAACCCCGAGAGAGGTATTGCCGGTCAGTCCGATTTCGTAACTAGTGAAAGATTTTGCACCAAGACCTCCTGCTCCATCAAGTGGAGTGGGAAAAATTGTAGAAGTTAAATTTGTTTTGACGGAATTTATTTGAAACAAACCAAATGTCATTGCTTCTCTTTGAGATAGTTGCTCTAAGCTTCAATATCTACTGACTGAGGCATACAAAATCTCGAAAACTACTTGACTTACTGAAAGCTGCAGTAGCTGAAATTTGGCAGGTAGAGACCTTCTAAGAAAGGATTGTGCAAGGGCCAAATTAAGAGGGTTGAAAATTTATATAATGTCGTATGTGTATAACAGCTGGTAATTAAATAAATAATTACTTTTTAGGCATGAGCACGGGACCACTGCTACAGTATGCAGCATTTGTGGACCCTTCTATCATTGTGACCGCCCTGCTCGGTACCACCCTGGTCTTCGTCTGCTTCTCCGTGGCGTCCATGTTGGCTGACCGCGGCAGCTGGCTGTTCCTCGGCGGCACCTTGATGACCCTCCTCTCCTCCATGACTCTGATGACCCTGGTGAACCTGTTCTTGCAGTATCAATTCCTCTACCAAGTAAGTTGCTAGCTGTTTCATCATTTTTTAATAACAATGATTCATCATAACTCCATATGATGAGGTATACATAATGTGAGACTTCATAGTACTATGTTAATGTTTATCATTGAACTTTACACCTCAATGCAGCAATAAAATTTTATGTAGAAGACTCTAGAAACTCATCAAACAAGTAGTGGTCAACAACATCAATACTATTTTATGGTTATGATCAACCAATATAGAATATTAATATGCAATCTACTTTTAATCCCTCCTTGTTTAATCAATAATGTTAACAATATTAGGGTGACACCACACCAAAGTCCAATGGTGAGATGTTAACCAATAGAAAGTGTACAAAATAGACCTGCTATGTGACATCATCAATATCATACAATTATTTTGCCTAACATTTCAGCTCTCTTAATTGGTGTTGTGACACCCTGACATATTCTGCTGATTACATTGATGATTTGTTTTGTAAAGAAACCAAAAATGTAAACCTAAATCCTTATCCCCAGGTGCATATCTACATGGGGCTGGTGCTGATGTGTGGCTTCGTGCTGTACGACACCCAGCTGATCATCGAGAAGCGCAGGATGGGCAACAAGGACTTCATAATGCATGCCATGGAGCTGTTCATTGACTTCATCGGAATATTCAGAAGACTGGTCATCATCTTGACTCAAAAGGCGAGGCTTTATTTATATCTGTAGTAGCTCAATTATTATAGATTTAGCCAGATTTGTGCCTAGACATTATGGTGGCCCAACTATTTGTCTATTGTATATAGAATTGGATGCTTAACATTTTATACCATATCACATAAGGGTGTGGTATGGAAAATAGGTTGGATGGTGGGTGCACAGTGGGATGAGGGGGAGAGATGAGCATCCATCGAGACCCGATCAAGTGATATATGTTGACTATTAATGGTTACTTTGTGTGCTATGGGCTGACAATAAATAAATAAAAATACCCTTCATCTTCATGTGTGTACGGGTCGCGAGGGATTCCCCCTCAACCCACTAGTGGGTAAATGGGTCTCTGCTGATTTTCCCACATACTCTGGCATATGCACGGGGCGAGAGGGATTGCCTCTCATCTGATTGGATTAGATCACAGAAATTATTATTTGAGTTTAAAATCTTCTCTTACAATTGATAACTAGAAATTCTACTATATCATAATGACACTTCAAATAATCTACAATATCATAATAAGTAAGATATGCGCTACATGAGGCGATATTTAGATAAGACTATCAGAACATGTTATTTTATACATAGACCAATGTGCCAGATATTCTGTGATGAAACTATTTGGGCTCTTGTCGTAAATGATGAACAGGGCAATACGCTCAGTGTCACAGGATTATGCTATGGTATGGGTGCAAACCCGGACCCGGGTATTTCCTAAAACTGCGACCAGAACCACCGGAGGATGGGCAGCAGCGTCCTATTAGTACACGGTGAACGTACTGCGATCCCCAAGCCGCCTGCCAAGCGTGGGGATTATGGCAACACCCCTCTGAGAGGGAGGCCTTTGTTCAGCAGTGGACATTGATGGCTGATAATGTGATGGGTGGAAACACATGCTATTTGGCCTTGTTTGGGGTTTTTATTGTATAGGGACTATTTTCCTTACATAACAACATACAGAATAATTAACTAATTAGTAGGTTTGTAGAGTTACAATGACTTAAGACCTGGACAAAAGAATTCGCCAGTCTATAAATCATTCCAGCCCCCACACAATTGAGATCTGATTAAAAAATACTAAGAAATATTCATCCCCACATTGGACTCGCTTAAACTTTGGCAAAAATATGATCTCTCAACTTGGTTCGCATTATCAGGCTTCTTAAACTCCTCACAATTACGTTATTTGGTATATAACTTAGCACTATACTATAATAAACAACGCACTATAATAAATCAAATCATGAATTCAAATGCGCTTATTGGAGTTTTTCCAGAATGGACGTAATATGTGATCGTAATAGCTACTAGTTATAGAACTGATAGCACCAACTTACCACGGCGATCAATGAAGTGGACTTTGCATAATTTTGTGTCAATTTTATTTATCAGCTGAACTGATCTTGATAATTTTTTTCAAGGATGCAACATATTATATACATCATGAGGAAGAGAAGATCATATGGCACTTTTCTTTCATCAGGAAAAGGCGACTAAAGTAGAAAATCGCGGAACCGCAATGTCTGCATAATCTATTTTCCTCCTGGCCTGTTTTCTATCGGACGGCCAGGACGGGCATGAAAGGTGACACCGTTTCATGGTTGACATTCCGAAAACCCGTATGAAGCGCTACATTTCACCTTTATTGTGTGAACTGCTAGGCTGTGAAATGCGCTTCGCTTAATGGGTGTATTCACTAAACTGCTTAATGCAAAAACTAAGTATGGTTCAATTATTAATTTTATACACACACTAAGAAACTTACCACCTATAAACTAATAGTCAACATGCAAAAATGAGGGTGGCAAGGTTGTCTGCTGGGCGACTTCGACTAAAGGCATCAAGCCTGATTAATCCAAACCTCCTATGCTACCTTACCATATCTCTGATCTGACGTATTCTCCGCTGGGTGTGTTACTGAATGTGTGTTCTCGAATAGTTACAATCTGGGTTTCTCCAAGTCGCGAGTGAATCGGTTTCTTTCTTCCATCAGTTTTATTTTTTCCTTTTTAGTATTACTTGTTAGGATATCGGCCATGATAACTCATATTCTATGAATATCTTCAACGGGTAACCTATTACGGTTCAAAAGATAAAGATAGGGTTGTATGGACAGCAGGTAGCGCAGTAGGCTTGATGATATGGGTGATGATGGGTTCCTTCCTTTACTGAACTCTTTTTTTTTTATTATTTATCTCAGTATATAAAGTACATGCTATGTTTATACAACTCTGCCAAACTGCGTAGCAGTTTGTAGGCAGATATCTCTAAAACAACTCGTTTTTTTTTTGTTCACAGGAGGAGGAGAGTCGCCGTCGCAAACGTAACTGAAGAGTCAGGTTATTGTTATAACATTATCATACTTATGGGAAGTGGAATAATTTAAGTTCTAAACATTTGAATTTGAAAATTTATATTATTATTTTGTCATTGTTAAAACTAATTAAACAAATTTAATTAATAAATAAACAGGAACTGATTGGAACACATTCTTTTTTATTATAACATTTATATTGTTATTTTGACATCACATTTTTATTACAAAGTAGGTCCAGATTATTATAAAAAAATATGACTTAAATGTGATCTTAGTTGCTCAATTACAGGTTTGTTATTTAATTTATACACTCACAAAATACGTCATTCTCATTGTATCATACTATACAAAAACACTTTGCAGCTACATTCGCATACATACCTCGTTTTTATTAGCATACATTTGGTTATTTTTAGGCACTTCATTATAGCATAGACAAATATGTATATTACAAAATATATATTTGTAGTATATTTGTCTATGATTGTAGTTAGGTACCCAACTCGGATGGGCAGTGTTCGGGAAATTGCGTGACATCTTCTCGTCCAAGATACCACAGTGCCTAAAGACAACGGTCTTTGACCAGTGTGTGTGTGCCCAGTGATTACAACTGAGACTGATGTGTACTGAGACGTGACGTGGTCCTTAACTGTTGGCTTTTTGGCAAAACTCTAGTCACACAACGGGCAATGGAGAGAGCTATGCTCGGAGTTTCTTTGCGCGATAGAATCCGGAACATGGATATTCGCCAAAGAACCAAATTCACCGATATAGCTATTAAAATTTGGAAGTTGAATGGGCAGGCCATAGCGTTACATTCTGTTTGGGGCTGGCCACATCGCTCGAAGAACCGACAAGCGATGGGGAAGAAAGGTGCTGGAGTGGAGACCGCGAACCGGAAGACGCAGCGTAGGTAGGCCTCCCACTACGTGGACCGACGATATTGTGAGAGTCGCGGGCATCCACTGGATGCAGATGGACGGATTTCGTTTAGTGTGGATGATAAAGGGGGAGGCCTATGTTCAGCAGTGAACGTCTTCTGGCTGATGATGATGATAGATATGATATGATAGAAAGTTGTGTGTTGATTGTCAATTCTTGTAAACACAAATACATTTCTATAAAATTATAGACTAGCTAACCACATAAAATACCAACTTTTTAAAAGGCATTTTCATAAGAATTGTGCATAGTTAAATTTGTGATAAAAATATGTCTACAAAACACTGGTATCAGTATCATGAGGATGTATCTTATTTTTATCATAAAGTAACATTTTCTTCGCCCTATCTAATTCGTTATTTATCAAAATGCTTATCAGATTTCCAACACCTTCTGTTCCCTCTTGGCTTTGGCGGCTTTTAGCTATTTCAGAGTCTGAAACATTCAATTTATTTTTTCTTCCATTCTCGCTTGGTTCAGACTGTTGGTATTTGTTGCCTTCTTTACTAATGGTAAATTTCTTAGGTAAACTTATTCTACCGCAATTGTACCTTCTTACGTAACAGGGGCGCAGTAAATCCGCGGTGTCGCCACTATTTACCATGTACTCGTATGTCGATATGCCTAATAAAGAAATGTAGCCATGAAAACAACATAGGTGTATCAACGGGCACGCAATGACTAACGCTATCACACCAAATATTATCAAAAACACTAAAAAAGAAATTGATGTTCTACAGTAAGAAATATCGGGCAGCACTGTGCAATTGACGAAGTTTTGCGCTGCTGTACTCAAGTGATACCTGTCTACGAAAAATAGAGCTAGATCTGTCACGCACAAGCACAGGGTGAGGGCCGCTATCATGAACGCCGTGATAACGCTAACGGTGAACGCGGCGTAGTTCCTGCGGCCGACGCAGGTGTTCAGCCACTTGCAGTGGTGGTCGAAGTGGTCCACGCATTTGTTGCACAAACTGCAGTGCTTAGTTTTTTTGCTGCTCGTATATATGTTACACAGGTGACATCTCCCGTTTTCGATGACATGGGCGTGGATACTGCGGTCAAATTCAGGCACATTTGTTACTGCTAACTTTCGTAGCTCTTTTTCACTCGGGTCTATTAAAGATGCTGCCGCGTGTGCTAAAATGTGAGACACGTAGAGTACGCCGTATGCAATAGAGGAGGCCATCTTCAATTCTTCGAATTGAATCTGTATCAAAATGAGATAGTTTAATAGTCCGGTAACCATGAACGCGATCCAACCGGCAACTTGCTGACAATTGAGGGGTAGCTGCAAGCCATTAATTCTTCGCTGGAGTCTTGGCGCTTGGTTTAATGCACAACATTTATCCATTTGTTTAACTACTCGACTTCTATTTTTAGAAAACTATCTTTGTAAACACCTATTAAACACAATTATCTGGGAGCAAACACCTCTGGGTCACTGCGATCTATATTAAAGACAGACATATTGTTTTATTCAGTAACTCTTAATGACAATTAATATTTATTTGACGCGTTTCCATGAAGACCACGAATTCAGTCATGGTATCGTAAGTATCGATGTAGTTTAGCTGAGCCACTGAGCCAAGCCCGTAAATGCGCGCGCATTATCGTTCTGTTCCTACCTAAAGCTTTGTTAGAAACTTGCGTGCTAATGACTAGTAGGTAGTTACAATTAGAATACATACAGAATACAACGGTATGAAATAATTTGTTGATATACTGACTTTGAAATAGAAATTAACCAAGGTAGAACATTTTTATGGGTAAACAGTTGCTATGGTGACTGTGGCACCACATTTCCACCACAACACTGTTTACTGTTTGTTTTAGTAACAAATGACAAAACAGTTTGCAACATAAAAATAAAGGTTTATTTGTACAAAATTGTATTTTTACTTAATTAAACAGTCATGATTATTAAAAAAATGTTACTACCCATCACTCACAGAGACTGAACCATTGACTATATCTTTGTTTCGAAATTTTTTTGCCATCTCTCTCCTGGTATATACAAGTATCCGATGACCTTTGCAGTCGAGGTTCTCTTCAAAACATTTGTTTCTACAACATTTTTTACATAATTGATATACACACTTTCCTCCCTAGAACAAAGTTAAAAGAGGTTAAGATATTATACCATTTATATAAAGTGTGTCATATAAAAACGTAAATCAACAAGCATCATGCACCCGCGCAAACACATTCATTCAAGGCTAGAGTGAATAGATTTCTTCTAGATCAACGTGTTCCATCCTCGGCCACACCGTCGCTTACCATCAGGCGAGTTGGTGGCCTAACGTAGATCTATTGTATATAAAAAAAACCTTCCCCCCGCGCATATATACTTATTATTATTTTTAAATGTGTATTTCACACTTACACCTTCTTAGGCCTGTGCGACATGCATTTACTATCTTGCTTTCTCATTTCTAAAGATGTAAAATTAGCTTTTGTCTATAAATGGTTGGACTGATCTTGATGAAACTTGACAAGCAAATAGTGTGCATCATTAGGAAGAACTTAGGCTACTTTTATCCCCATTTTTAGTTATTTATATTCTAACCAATGGATTGAAGCAAGTATTTCTTGAACAAATCTCCCCACTTCTTGAAGGCTGCTGTACTGCATCAGGCTTAATAGGTCTCCTTGCAATTTTACGCAGTTTTTTCATTCTCTTTCTCGATATAGTGTTCCCATCAGGATCTTCGTGACCCCTTTTATCTGGATTATCGATTTCCTAAAAATAATTAAGAGATGAGAAAAATGTGATGTGTTTTATTGTTTACAGTCAATTATTAGCTATTTGTCTCATGCTTGTAATTATAAATTATTGATAAATTTGCTTATAATTAAGATAAATTAATTATTTAAATATGTACTTGTTTCAAGTTTTGTTTTAGCTCTGCTAGCAAATTAAAATATAAGAAGAAATTTAAAATTTTAAAAGCAATTATTTTCATTTAGCTTTTTCCAATGTTATTGCAGCTGCCGCAGCTACAAAAACTTGGGAAAAAACGTGTAAGACTGACATCTTTGTTTTGCTGGAAAATGTTTTTTTTTTTTGTTGTTGAATACTTATTAAACACTTAATTTTAGCTACTACATTAATACCTGATTCTTACTGAGCTTTTCCATTTTTTGTGTGTAATTCTCTGGAGACATCCTAACATATGGCTGACATATCCATGGAGGTAGTATCAAATTGTAACCATTCCTTGTAATGTTCACCTCACTGTCGAAATGTAACTCTCCATTATGGTATGGGACATATTTGGATTTTACATTGGCACAAACTTTCTTAAAATCATCTAGATTTTGAGCTGTCGCCAAAATTTGCCGATCATCGTTGTTTTCTTCAAAAGTGAATCTGGAATCGACCAATCACATCGGTTCAAATCTACATCTCATCTCTGCTTCGCTTAAATGAAAATAGTAATAGTGGAGTCGTGTTGAGCGGAGCAGGGCAAGCCGCCGCACCGGCATGCCTACAATGCATGCACTGCGCAATGTACCTACATCAGTGTCATTTTAACGTAAAGGCATGAAAATGGCACTGATGTAGGTATAGAAGTAATGAATATCCTCGATTACCACAAAGACTATAATTAATCCTGGAAAAATATGGCTCCTATAGGATAGCGGATAAAATCATGGAATGCAATTATTGAAAAGGTTTTGCAGCTAGTAGAGTAATAATGGTGTTCAAGATCAAAATAGTTAACAGAAAAATCCAAGAGAAAACCATTCCAAATTAGACAGCAAATTTGGGAGAACTGTCCCTTTCTGACAGGCATGGAACATTGCGGCTTAGGTATAAGTTTCTTGGTTAACATATATTCATTCAATTAAAACTAAGTTACCGACTTAAAACACGTAAATGAGGCAGCAGTGCAAGCTACAAGTGTTGAAGTAGTCCTACTATAACAACTTCAGAAAATACATTTCTGAAAGAGTTTTAGGTGTACTTACATTTTGTGGAATATTTTAAATAAATGCCCTCTGATGTATGAAGTAGGACAGGGATATTTCTCTGCCAACTCTAGGTACTCCTCTGCCATTTCCCAAGTAATTGGATTAATTCCTTCAAATATGGCAGGATTGGTCAAATTACCTTCAGCACTCATCACTCCATCAACTTTTGTGTATTCCATACATCTGTGCACATCCTCTATACATTGAATATTACCGTTTGCAAACATCGGTATTGTGACCGCTTCCCTGAAATTAGAAGAAAATAAATAAACTACCAGAATGCAGAATCAGATTGGTGTAATTATCCATGTATTCTGAACTTTTAGATTTTGCCACATGTTTCATCATCGTTAACATCATGAGAGGTGACAGTCAAACATCTATTATTCAACAAATAAAAGTTTTTGGATCAAAAATTATTTATGTTAAGGTTTGGCCAGTTTTTTAGTTGTGAAAAAGTAAGAAACAGACGAAAGTTACTTTCACATAATAATTTTATACTTGGCCCAAGTTTTTTTTAGATCTGACAGCTGCAATAAATTCTAAAAAGTTGAATGAAAACCATAAATTCAGAGCACTTTTGTGTGATTAGAAAAAAAGAATTGACAAAACATTTATATGTTTAACATAAGATTGTCCATTTGTGTAAAAGAACTAAATATTGTAGCTGGAAGCCAATCATACTACACTGCCTTCCTAAGCCCAAGAGCGGTAACACCCAAAAAAATGAGATTTCTGTTTTTGCGCATCTGATAGCTTACAAAATTTGGCACCAGGTGAAGTAAGTAAAATAACCATATCTACATTGGAACATTGAAATAAAACACTAAAAAAGTTTTTTTTCTTTTTAAACTCATGTTTAAAAACTATTAATTCAAAACGAAATGACGGTATCTCATAATCAACACAAAAACAATAATGTTGGGTTTTTAAACATATATTGGTCCTAACATAGGCACATAAGTGAAAATAAATTAAATGATATATCATTAGGGTAACGAAAAATCAACTTTCACAAAAACTCTATTATCTCGAAATACACCTAGGCTGAGATACCGCTCTTGGGCTTATGACAGCAGTACAGTAAATATTAAAAGAAAATGTTTTCATTTGTTTATTGCAATGTTATGGTAGCTAGTAGAGCAAAAAACATTTATAAATAATACAGAAAACAAACCTAACAGCTTTAATGTGTTTCCAACTAGCAATACCCGTGAGAGGTCCTTTTTGTTCCCTGGTCCTGCCGTGCACAGTGAGCATCTTGCACCCAGCATTCTGCAGCATCAGGGCATACTCCACCGACTTCTCAATAGACTCAAAAACTCTTACTTTACATGAGATGGGTATAGAGACTGCTTCAGACATGGCAGTCACTGGAAAATCAATATTGACTAAATAAATAAACCATGTTCATGTAAATCTATTTTATAATGAGTTGAGATAGAGAACATTTTGATGTTTATAGTAACTGGTTATAAAAAGGTATATGTATCAGAATATCTAAAAATCAGGTTCCTCCCCCGGCCCGTTAAGGTCTAATCCCCATCCAGCAACTGTAGCTACTAGTCACAGAAGTAATAATAGTACAATAACAGTTTAGTTAATTGTTACATGAATTTGGTGCAATCCTATCTGTTCGATGCTAGTATGTGTAAACCTACTTTTTAAGTGTTCTGTAGCACAAAACCATAGTTTTTAGAATCTATGAAAAATTTTTGGAAAAAAAAACTGATGATAAAAATACCCGTGACATTTTTCACCAACATGCTTTACTTATATGATTATTTAATAGTGAAAACAAACTTGTATTATAAAATATTGCTTATGGCACTCAAGGATAATTAAGCTTTCTATTAGTGAAAGGTTCTATTAATGAAAAGTGAATCAATAGGTCCAGAGATTACACCCTACAAACATACATAAAAAACTTAAAAATTTATACTTAATTTACTTTACTTTTTTATTTATAATATTGTACATAGTGTAGATTCTCACCTATTTTTTTGAGCAGTTCCCATTCATTCTGCAGAAACGATCCATACCGGCCTCTTTTAGCTATGGACTGCGGACATCCAAGGTTGATATCAATAGCATCACAATGGTTTTCTACAAGTTTTGCTGCTGCAGCCATTATATTTGGATCATTGCCACAGAACTGTAATCAAATATTTTGACATATAACTATGATTACCTTCTTATATGATAGTATGCTATTATTTTAGGTTTATCTAACCAAGGCATAGAATAAAAAAATATTTGAACTAGTAACCAAGGCCCGATTTTGACTGTTGTTTTCATCAATGCCATTTTCGTTACACTTTCAAGAACATACCTGTACAATCAAAGGACGATCCTGTTCGCAAGTTGTAAAACTATCTTTTCGATATTTAGGATCCTTTGTAAAAACATTGGAATGAAACATAGGAGTGTAACACAATTGCGCACCATGTCTTCTACACAATAGTCGCCAAGCAAGCTCACTCGCATCTACCATAGGCGCAACCACATAACGTGGGCTACCAATGTTTTTAAACCATTCGCTATCCATTTTTTGAGGTTTTTAAACTAACCTATAGTCTTTATCGAACTTTGATTTAAAATTATAACCTGCAAGCAAAGGAAAACGAAACACCGTGAAACACGATTGGTTTGTTTTCTATTTCGGAAATATCGAAAACGAAAAGTGTCAGTGTCAACTTAAGTTTTTTTTTCTCGCATAACTATGCAAGCTAAAGCCATTAACGACACTTCGTCTTATGTAGGTATTTTTTTACTGACTTACGTATACGTAATGCCCCAGTACGGAGTGTGCTCCTTGTGAGTCACAGATATACACAACCAGATCGGCAATATATTTCAGTGAAAGAGACAAATTGATATGGCTCAGCACAAGTACAAAAAGGACATAACTAGACTTTTTTGTCCTTATCGGCGTGGCCTGTTTTTTGGACCAGAAATGTCAAAATCTGACGGTTCTGTGCCAAACAAAACGGGTCTGAATATTGTTTATTGCATTTTTTTGGTGATTTTATGTGATAAATGCGTGTTTCGTCTGAGAAATAATTGTAAAACAAACATTTACAATGGTTGGTTGTATCATTTTGGGCTGCAAGTACCGCAGTGAGAGAAAAAACGATGAAATATCATTTCACGCGTAAGTAAACATATAGAGCTAGTAATGATCACCTAAATAAATTCAGGATATCAATGCGTAAATATTTTATTCATAATTAGTCCGTTTTTTGGTCGATTTGTGGTATTTCCTATGCGTTTTATCAAAATATTAACTGAAAAGAATAACAATCAATGTTGCCAGTTTATAAATGAAATTACCCACCACAATTAACATAAATTATTCGTTCTGCAGGTTTCCAACTGATCCTGGCTTACGAATAAAATGGATCAGTGCTACTGGTTGTGAAAATTGGGTGCCAGGAAAACATAGTAGAATTTGTTCCAGTCATTTCAATGCCGAATCCAATATCAGAAAGGGAAAAATTATATTTTTGAGCAACTGCAGCTGCTCAGGGTCTAATAAACACACTTAAATGTACTTAAATCAAAGAAAATATATCATCATAAATCATCATCAGCGTGATTTTGTTCAAATAAAACAAAATAATCTTTTTTTGAAGTCTGATTTATCGTATGTGATATGTGTACTGTAAATAATAAAGAGTTTTATCTAAGTATCTCATTAATTGGGATGTTATCCATAATTTCATCCATGAAAATAAATAAACTGGCCAAGTGCGAGTCGGGCTCGTGCACTGAGGGTTCTGTACCGTCACAAAATACAAAAAGTAGTGCAAATACACAACATCACACCCAGGCTGTCATCCATCCAAGTATCAACCGCGCCCGACGTTGCTTAACTTGTGGGAAACAGAAATGTGTGACCGACTCGCAAGCGGCCAGTATTTATTATTTGTTGTTTTACTTTAGGGTGTGCACTATAATCCGCCAAGTTTGACGCTTGTACCGATTACCGTTACGTACCGTTTGGTTTTTACACCAGAGCAAATACAAAAATACCTTAACAAAAACGTTTGTTGTATGTGTGGATGTGTACCCTCTTTAGTTCTGACTTAATTATATTTCTTAGTTAATCCGTCGTAACATTACATATTCTTTGTAAGTTTCAACTGACGATATTACGGCGCGAAAGATACAGCCGTTTAAAGCTGTCTTACCTTTAAACGGATGGATTTGAATCTTAATATTAATTTCTTTTGTTCATAAGTATTTTTCAGATATCCTTCCATCTCACAAGATTTTCCAAAGTTTCCAAAATTACTCATTGAAGAGATTCACTACCCGTCTAGTAGGTAAATTACCCTAACTTAAAGCAAATAATTTTAATGTGGCAACACACCTTGTTGAAGCGAGAGGCACTGAGCTAGCCACGCTCATTGAAAATCTATAGGTAGTAGGCACAGACCTACTACCTATAGACGTCAAACTTGGCGGATTATAGTGCACACCCTAAAGTAAAACAACAAATAATAAATACTGGCCGCTTGCGAGTCGGTCACACATTTCTGTTTCCCACAAGTTAAGCAACGTCAGGCGCGGTTGATACTTGGATGGATGACAGCCTGGGTGTGATGTTGTGTATTTGCACTACTTTTTGTATTTTGTGACGGTACAGAACCCTCAGTGCACGAGCCCGACTCGCACTTGGCCAGTTTATTTATTTTCATGGATGGAATTATGGATAACATCCCAATTAATGAGATACTTAGATAAAACTCTTTATTATTTACAGTACACATATCACACACGATAAATCAGACTTCCAAAAAAGATTATTTTGTTTTATTTGAACAAAATCACGCTGATGATGATTTATGATGATATATTTTCTTTGATTTAAGTACATTTAAGTGTGTTTATTAGACCCTGAGCAGCTGCAGTTGCTCAAAAATATAATTTTTCCCTTTCTGATATTGGATTCGGCATTGAAATGACTGGAACAAATTCTACTATGTTTTCCTGGCACCCAATTTTCACAACTAGTAGCACTGATCCATTTTATTCGTAAGCCAGAATCAGTTGGAAACCTGCAGAACGAATAATTTATGTTAATTGTGGTGGGTAATTTCATTTATAAACTGGCAACATTGATTGTTATTCTTCTCAGTTAATATTTTGATGAAACTCATAGGAAATACCACAAATCGACCAAAAAACTGACTAATTATGAATAAAATATTTACGCATTGATATCCTGAATTTATTTAGGTGATCATTACAAGCTCTATATGTTTACTTACGTGTGAAATAATATTTCATCGTTTTTTCTCTCACTGCAGTACTTGCAGCCCAAAATGATACAACCAACCATTGTAAATGTTTGTTTTACAATTATTTCTCGGACGAAACACGCATTTATCACATAAAATCACCAAAAAAATGCAATAAACAATATTCAGACCCGTTTTGTTTGGCACAGAACCGTCAGATTTTGACATTTCTGGTCCAAAAAACAGGCCACGCCGATAAGGACAAAAAAGTCTAGTTATGTCCTTTTTGTACTTGTGCTGAGCCATATCAATTTGTCTCTTTCACTGAAATATATTGCCGATCTGGTTGTGTATATCTGTGGTAGTAGGTCTGTGGTAACAGGTACACCAATTATCAAGCTGTGCATCCATTATTGTGTCGTACATTATTTATGTCGTAAATTATTGCCTGGCCCGCCTGTTGGTGTTGAGTCTTGGGGTGTTTTATAGTTTTTAAATTATTAATTACTTATAATAATTTACCATTATTTGTTACTTTTGCACCAAAATTTTCATGTTGTGATCTAGCACCATGACTCACGATTTAACGGTATACATGTACTAAATTATAACCGACAAACTTTTGCCGCTCTCCTTTTGCATTTTGATGTTTACTTCTTTTAAATTCTATTTCCATGTGTTTAACCTAGTTATTTTTCAATTTCAGAGTAAGTTTTACTCATGCCTAAATTTACCAGTGTATCAGAAGCTTGCAGAGTTGACAAGAATCATAGACCAATCCAGTCCCAACAAAGAGCTCCAAGCTTTGTTTCCACAACTCATCAGCCATATATTTGCATCCTCTCTTACAAGTGGTTGGGGACTCAGAAGTTCATATGAATCGCACAGATATGATTATGATCATTTGCTACAGTTCTTAGAGCCACAAGGGCCTATGCTGCGATTATGCTACAAATTGTTGTCCGATCCTCAATTGAAATATGAATTGCCCCTCAACATTTTACCAGTAAGTATGACCGCTTGGAAAATAAAAATACTAAATAACTATAGTGAAAACTAAAGATACGAAAAAATCCATTTGATGTAAAAGTTACTTATGTTGGTTTACCTTCGTAACTTGATACACTCTTCAGTCTTACCTAATTCAATTGGTAAGGAGTTTTTCAAAATCCATTACTTAAATTAATCAATGCCTATTGGTCTGTCGGTCTATCGTCGTTCTAAAGTAAATTGTCACTTACGCAATATTGAGGCTACAATTATAAACATTGTTTAACTCGTCTAATGTTTCTAATTAAAGGCGTTTATGTATAATGTTACAACCACTTCCAAAAGGGTACAAATAAGTGTTTTAAGTGACAAAAATTCAAAAAATATATGATCATTTGTTTGTTATATAAATTATTATAATGAATTCCATATTTGATGACTTTCAGCTGGACTTACAGATGACACTAGAAATGGGCCGCTGTCCTCAATTTTACGCAGATATGCTAGCTACAGATCCACAGACAATGAATGTGTCTGTGCTCATGCTCAGTATCCTTTTGACAATATATTTTGTGAAATCATGTTGCTAACATACTTTCTGCGTATACTCGCTCATCAGTAGTTTAATATTAACAAAAATAACATGGTCTTTAACAACTCATCTTGAAATTAACTCAAGTAATTAAAAAACACAAACTCTTAGTGTTAATGTTGTAGAATTTTATTTAACGCAACCTTTTTTTATAACTGTCAAAATGTGTTAAGAAAAAACATTTGATTGATTGAATGTGGATTTTTGAACACTAGATTGCTGTAAGTATGTGTTTTAAAAATACATGGCGAGCCCACTGGCATCCTCTTGGTTGCGCCGCCATTGGGGGCGTGGGTAATTACATTTTAGGCATTAGGGAGACGTGACGGAAAAGACCTTGGGAACCCCTGCTGTAGAAGAAGATACATAACCTTCCATAATCATAACCCTCCTTTTGCTGTAGTCAGGTAATAACAATGTTTTCCGTCTTTTAAGTTGAATCAGTTGCTCCAACTAAATTCAGTTCGTAAGGACGGACATAGGGTACTTTTGCGCCTATAAATGCGGTAACACCGCGGGATTACATAGTTTATTGGTGGATTATTTTTTATTAAGGGCTCGTGAAAGTGATATAATGAGGTGAGGAGGTCTTTTCATGTTGTTTCCAAAACTCCATAGAAGCCTATTGTAACGCCTACACCACTTTACTGGGTATGAGTTTGACTTGACCGTGACTTTCTTTGCTTGACTCTGACTTCTTTGACGCTATTTAAGACTAAGTAAACTTGATTATTATTACGACCCAAGGACTTTGTATCCATGGTCATGAAAAAATTTACAACAACATATAGTTTATTATAAAATAGGCCTGCATTTGACTGCCATGTTTAATTTCTTACGGTAATCTCTTAAACATATAATCAGATCCATTCGACTACTATATGTTCAACTTTGCCCTGCATCTAGTAAACAACAGTCAGAACAAGAGCACCTGGGAGAACAAGAACAGCGTGTACTTTGCCCTGGCGTGCGATTATCTCTTGCATTTTCTCCCTGTAGATCCAAACATTCCAGTGTTGCCACACATACCCAATTATACTGGAAAAATGGCAATGGCTGCACCTCTGCAGACAGCAAACAGGTAAAAACTTTATTATAATAATGACATGGTTCAGTGGCAGCTAGCATGTCTACTTAGCATGCGCGCGACGACAAAACTTGTCTCTTTTTAACCGACTTCAAAAGAAGGAGGGCGTTCCCAATTCGTTTTTTTTTATGTTTGTTACCTTAAAACTCCGTCAGAAACATGAAAATTACCCCAAAATATTTATGTATATTTTTACGTGAATATTCACGCAGTGTTTTAGAAAAGTACCTCGCCTCGGTCTAAATTTTCATATTTAACCATAAATACTTTCACTGCCTGCCACTGCAGTAATGCACTATATATTATTATAATAATCAAACTATGTCATAGTGCATATAACTACCTATTCCTAGTTTAACTAAAATGTGCTTTGTCTCATTTGATGACGCGTGTGATTCTTGTTCATGGATAATTTTGTAACATAGATATTGTGAGTTTGAGAGGTTATTATTTTCCAGGCCATATTCACCATCTCTGCTGCTGATGTCGGACCTATCTGGAGCTATAGTAAACAATCAGCATCCCCAATCACAGTCGAGGAATGAAGTATGGCGCTCAGAGACTGTCTTGCAAGTCTTCATTGATGTATGGATGAGTGTAGATCAGTTTAATGGCAGAACTATTGATGTAAGTGAATCATACATCCGATCTCGGATCTGATAAGCTAGGGAGATAAGCCTTAGTACAATTATCATTTGTGTTCGAAGGGCCGTAACAGACACGTCAACATGGCTGACGAACCGCCGTCCAACCAACGGGAGTGAAAAAGAAAACTTTCTCTTTCTCTCCCGTTGCTCAGACAACGGTTCGTCAGCCAAGTTCGACACGTCTGTAACGGCTATAATGTTTAATTAAAAAAAACACTTTACCGATTAACGCAAAAACTGGACTCATTTTTCATGGACACTAAGAAACTTGTAGCAACAACAATAATTAAACTTTCTATAGTCCACATGCAAGAAAAGGGCGACAAAGTCGTCTGAGCTCGACTAAAAGCTGATTTGAAAAGCTGATGCCTTGGTACCCGCCTCGCTACCTAGCTATATCTCCCTTGTTTGATCTAAGCATCCAATGACGATATAACTACTTAACAGCTCATGCTTTACCCCGCCGTGATGAAAGGGTACAAAATTTTCAGCATGAACTTTTCGAGCGGGCCAATCCTAGACGAGAATGGAATGAATGACTTTTGTTTTCTCCAATCACAAGCACATACGATACCTCCCCCCCCTCCGATGATTCATGCGCGATCAAGTGGTTATATTATCTATGTAAGCATCCGATAATATTACTAAGTAACTTTTCTATTTTATTCTATAATTTTTTACGTCTACTTTTTCAGATGTTCCAAAGAAGTATGACAGCTCAATGCTTAAGTCCAGAAAGAGTGAGAACTGTGAGGATCCTAGTGAAACATCTGCATTCATTCTCGGCAAAACATTTGTCTGATACAGCAGCTAGATCGTCAGCACTACGGAAATACGCACGTCAACTGTTGTGCTCACGGGGTTACCATTATATCAAACATTTGGTCACGACTTGGCCGTTGGATGCGTCGTTCAGACTGGTCCTGGAGCTTTGGCTCAGTCTCATACAGCCGTGGAGATATGTGAATAATTGCATAAGTCGAGAAATGTACGTTTTTCATTTTAGTAACCAATGTGACTGCAATTGTTTAATACTAGAATAGGCATGTGCCCTAATTTTTTTTTAATACCTCAAAGTAAGTTTAATATAAATAGAGCCCATCAATGTAAACAAAATTATTAGTTGCTCAAAAATAAATAAGTTATAAGTATTTCAAAAGTGCACTATATCACGTTATGACGTCATGACGTGCTCACGCCATACAAATGCTTCGCTTTACGGGACAGGGACAGCGCATCTTGTTTTTTATTGCAAAATAGTCTTGCGCTTGGCATCTGCTCTCTATCCCCACCAAAAACTTTTAAACGCATATATATCTGAAATTCTATGTCTGGGTGTTAATAACTATTTAAGTATGTTTTTAAAAATATATATGTACGTATATTAGTCTCTGGCAGCCATATTACTAGCTTTGCTTAGTTTGGGGTCAGATGACCATGTGTGCAAAAATGTCCCAGATATTTATTTATTTATTTAATTTGTCAGCTAATTTAAATATTTTTTACAGTATTTTTAATGTTTTTAATTATATCCTTCGCTAAACCTATTACTTGTAATAAATGAAATATTAGGACACTAGCCTGTTGGACTTAGTCGTGATTATAAATGCACATTATTGTGTGCGTGTAAACATGAGAAAGGTCAGTATCGGCCAAGCCATGCCTCTTTATATATGTACACTGACATCAAGACTTGAGTGAATAGGCACCTCATGGACAAGTGTGCCTCACCTTAGACCACATCGTCACTTACCATTAGGCAAGTTGTGGTCAAACACGGGCCCATTTCATCTTTAAAAAAACTTCAAGTAATTTAAAAAAAAACCTTTGTAAAGTGAAGTATTAAGATTTTATTAAAATTTGATTTGTGGTGCCATGAAGGACTTGCAACAAACCCGTGGTTGCCCCAAGCATTTATATGCTTATTTTACAGCTGCACTAACATTGTAAAAATCTGATTCAAAACATTTTCTTTTAGTACTTCACTAAAGGTACTTCAAGAAATAAAATGCTAGCTTGGGCCAAGCATGTGTGTTGCAAGTCTTTCATGGCACCTATCTATCTGCTACAGTCTTATGTTAAAAAACCTAGCGAAAGTGATAAGAATTTGTGGGTTTCATTTAACTTTTTACAATTTTATTGCAACAATGCAGCTGCAAATAATTGCTTAGGCCGAGATTAAGTCTAACCAATCAAAGAGTACTTACATATTTTTGTGTAAAAAGTAATATCAACTCTTCCAACAGAATGCCCAACAACTATCAAGAGGAGAACGCTTCAAACACATTGGATCCTCCCAGCTTCATTCAATTCATAGCTGAGAACTTCCCGTCATACACATGCATTTTCCAGTTGGTTTTGCCGAGGTTTATGCGTTTGGATCTGACATCGCCTAGAAATGCTATTATGCTGTTCAGATTGGGAAAGGTAAGAAATACATACTTATAGAGAGATTAAAAATATACCATTACTATATTTGTATCTAGTTGAATCATAATGACTGATTTACACTTTGTTAAGTATCACGTGCGAGTGACAAGTGTTACTGTTAAGTAATTAGTAAAATCTGCATGTAAACGGACGCGCTGTTAAGTGATAAGTGCAAGTTACAAGTGCAGGTGTGAATTCAAGTAATTAGAACTCATGTCTATTTTTACTGTCAAGTACCCTCCGCACACCCGCGTTCTCCCCTCCTCCGCTGATCGTCCATTAATGCACTGCCGTGGTAAGGTTGTGGAAGGAGTTCCCGACATTTCGGCGCAGTTACATGCGCCATGTTCACGGGAAGACTGACGAATGCAGTTGGTTGGTCGAACAGTTCAAAGTTAAGTGCAGACAAAACGATCTACCCTCTTTCTTAGTCTTTTGCTACGGTTATCACTGGAACTCGAACTCAATCCTAAGTCATGCATAATGTTGACATTTTTAGTTTAATTATTTTAAATTTCAATTGTAATTATTATTATTAATGTAATGTGACTAGCTACTATTATTCTTTTCTATTATTATTTGGTGATTTGTATGAGTCTATGTTACTTGAAATAAATGATTATTATATTATTTAAGTCCCAACAAAACACACTCACTTTATAATAATAATGAAGCGACATGTTTTGTTCATGCGTGCGCCTAAATTTAGGAGTAAACTGACCGTAGCCGTTTTACCTATAACATATATATTTTTCTGTTTTATCATGATTCCAGGTATTCTCGCAACCACATCTAGTCCCAATACTAAAGAATTTGGAGCAAGCGATAATGGACAGTGGGTCAGGATTGCAGCACAGTCCAGAAAGCAGTTTTAACAACTCTGGATATGATCACAATTATCATAAGTAAGTAGAAGCTAATATTAGTAAAAAAACATGACAATTTTGCAAACACGGTCATTGACCCCAAACTAAGCAAAGCTTGTACTGTGGCTGCCAGAGACTGATATATATACTTTAAAAAATATATAAATATACTTAAATAGATTTTAGCACCCAGATACAGAACAAACACAGATGTTCAACACAGGAATGTTTGCCCTAGGTGGGAATCGAACCCACGCCCTGAAGCGCAGAAGGCAGGTTCACTACCAAGTAGGCCAACTTTCCCGAAAAATTGACAAATTCGGGAATAACTGAATATCTGGTTTTCTATGGAATTTTTGTATATACTCAAGACCATAACTCAAACAAATGTATTTTAATTTTGACACGACAACGTCTGTCTATATTGTCAGCTAATTTGTTTATAAATATGTAATTTTCAGCTACTCATACAACGGTGTTGCTCTGCACAAATGGGTGGCAGTAGCGAAGCAAGCTATATCAGAACTGAACCTGTCTACCAATTTTGAATATGAGCCGATATGGTGCGAAAATGTTCAACGACTGGCAACAGAATTCGTAAAAAAGGTCATAAATGCCAAGATGGTCGCTGAGAAGAATGTAGAAGAGAGCATTAGGAATACAAACTCTCGTCATAAAGGTAATAAAATAGAAATAGCCAAGAACCTTTTAAAGTGACCACATTCTATATCTGAAACTTGAAATTAATGGTTTTAGGTTAAGGTCTTATATAAAAGAACGCGTACAAAGTCGCGAGCAACATCTCAGGCGCGGATCCACCGTTGTGGGCACGATGGACATTCCTACAACCCTAATACCTGAATTGTTTGTTACACTTTTACGGTCTATTTAGATCGATAGGTTTATAATATTATATCCAATGCCGTAATAAACAAAACAATGAATCATGCGTGATTCGGAACTTATGTTACGTAGCAAAGTACCTACTACATCTATTAGGTATTTTCGTAGACGCTATGCCGGCACGTCACATTTTGTCAACATTTATTTATCTGTTTTAATTTTGGGACCTGAATGCTTGTATTGAAAGAAAGAGATGACTATTCGCTGGGTGACTCGCACTTGCCTGATTTTCGGGTGGCTGTGACCACAACCTTTTTTGAGGGCTGGATACGCGCCTGCAACACCTAGTATTAGAGTATAACTTATGCTTCTTAAATCTTCTTAATTAATATAGGTACTATGTTTTCAGGTCTATGGGCCGGACTAATGGAATGGCTGATGCTGGATGGTAATGAAGAGAATACTATTCTGGAAGAGAGTAAAAAAGTTCCTACATATTTGAACACTGCTGTGCATTTCTTTTGCAATATATTCATGGTAAGAATACTTCCTAAGAAATTTGTTTCATATTTCATATCATCACAATATTTAGTCAATTTTATGTTTACAGCTAAATGATATTGTCGCTGACGAGCCTACAATAGACGAAGGCGATTCGATGGAAAACTCATCATTTGGAAATTCGACGAATTTCGCTACGTCCATCACGAATAAGGTTAACTGATTTTAGAACTCCTGTACTTATTGCAATGATTACACTGCTCACGGGAAATTACAAATTTTTGTTTTTATGATTTCAGCTTCGCAAGAAATCAACTTCCATAAATTACATGGGTGACCCGGATCTCATGCCCATCACGACATACGAGAGCACTATTCTAGTAAGGATGCTGTACCAGATAACATCAAAGATAAATGAACTGGTATGTTGAATTTACTAATTTTTTTCGTCATCATCATCAGCCAGAAGACGTCCACTGCTGAACATAGGTCTTCCCCTTTAACCTCCACACTTAACGACATCCTGCCTTATCCTGCCAGATCACTGCTGGATGCCCGCGACTCTCACAATGTCGTCGGTCCATCTAGTGTGAGGCCTACCTACGCCGCGTCTTCCAATTCGTGGTCTCCACTCAAGAACCCTTAATTTTTTATTAGGAAATTGTAAATATGGTAAAGTGGGGTAAATAGTATCAATGTAGGAACGCGGAAGATAGTTAAAAAAGGTAGATATATAGTCGTAAAAACCATAGAAGCTATAGAACCTGGCATACAGTATTTGTGCGTGAAACGCGAAAAAACAGAAAAGTTTTTTCCGTCCAAAAAACGAAAAAAATCTCAGTTCTCATTCGTCACAAGCCTTATATTTATTCTGACCAGATTCAGACGAAAGCGGAATCTGACCTAAGTGAACCAAATCTTGTCAACTCATTTCATTTGCATTTCATAATCTCTTCTGTTTCTTTTTTTTTTCAGTATGAACCGCAGTTTATGAATCTATGGAATAGAAATGACTTCTGGGGTTTCGTCGCCAAAGAAGTCCTACACAAGCCCTGCAGAATACAGACCTACGTCAAAGACATGGCTAATTATCAGAATGTCGTGAGCCAAGAGTTGTCCGCGCGTCTGTCCTTGAGAAAGCTCGGCTCGCATGCTTTCGTGATCTGGTTCGGTATTGGATATGTTATCTTCAAAATGTTCTCATATAGTGGATTTTTCTACGTTTTTGTATTAGTATCGATGTGGATTTTATACGTGCTGACACGAGCGAGCTTAAAGACTATGAAAATTATGTGATGTGTTAAGTGATCTCTTTTTGGAATAAATTATTTTTTTAAATTTATTTATGTGGTTTGCTTTCCTAAATATTTATCAATATAAAAAACCGACTTCATAAAAATTCCAGAACTGGACCAAATTAAAATTGGACCACACGGGAAGCACCGGCTTTCAAATAAATAAAATAAACATCCAAATCGGTTCACCCAGTCGAAAGTTCTGAGGTAACAAACATATTTAAAAAAGCAGTCGAATTGAGTACCTCCTCCTTTTTGGAAGTTGTTTAAAAATTACCTGCTTCATTTTCTCATAGGTAAAAGCAGACCCAAAATGGTGTCCTTGTACTCTTCGATACGAACTACGAAAATTTGCTCTTTCATACAAATTTCTTATTTCAGGAATGGTCCATAGTAAACATTGTTTATGATGGTGAGTAGAATGACCATCTTTCTGGTTTCCATTTGTCCGAGAATATATGATTAGATTAGGCATAATTAAAGCAGACATAAAGGGCGATTCTTTGGCAAAAGTTTTTATTATGTGTTGGCATGTTTTGTATAGAATTCAGCTGCAATATACAACGCAGCCGAATTTAGTACTAAACACTTCCGTTCAAATTGAATAAACGGCACATTCAATGTAAATCCAGTGTCACTGTTCCAGTACATTCTGACATGAATCTTGATGGTTATAGTATTGGTTTTAATTCAATAGGGCTGACATTAACTTATCAGCATAATAATATCTTAATTACGAATATTTCTTTTCTAAAATGTAAGCTAGGCAAATGTTCATGAAAGCCATTCTTGGAAAAGCAGCAAACAGTCGAAAGCATCGCCGCATATATCCGTCTATTTTTCTTTTTTTTCCCGTTTGTACAGTGTTTGACTAGTTTGGAATTCGTACAAAATCGAATAAAGTGCATCGCACTCCGTACAAATAAGTGCCAATTCGTGTTTCGAAATTTCGTACAATTTATGAAATAAAAAATATACAAACTATAAAACGAGTTTTCATTTATCATTTATTGTACGAATCGCTAAATTTAACTGATTGCAGAATTGTACCAATCGCAGAAATCTACGAATTTACGTACTAAATAGAGAAATGAATCAAGAATTTGTACGGATGGTGATGCTTTCATACAGTCAGGGCATCTCCAATCTATACCGGAGTCGAAAGAGGATAAGAACAAAACAAAATCGAATTCAGTCAGGATTATATTTACTTGCATAAAAAATGTTATGAATATTTCTTCAGAGTAAGTTTAGGCACGATGTTCATGGAGGTTAGTTCTTGGAAGAGCAGCTTGCAGGCGTAGGGCATCTCGACAGCAGAGACTGCGGCGGAGGAGCGGCACGCGTGGCACCAGGCGCGGCTCGCGAGGCGTCCGCACCCGCCGCAGATGTCTGCGCTGAAGGCGTCCGACGCCAGCATCAGTCGCTCCATCAGCAGCATGCTGTCAAGGAGAACCATTTTATTAAGTTTTTATCGTGAATAAGCGTCTAATCCTATCGATATCGCTGGCTGACGACGATAAGGCAAGCCGTAGAGTCCTTCAACGGATGGAGTCATTGAAAACTGACTTTACCATTACAGAATATACATTCACTTTGACCTTAAAGATACGTAGGATAAAAAGTATTTTGATTGAGCGCTGCACCAGGCCAGAGAGATGAGCATAGTAGGACATTCATATTCTGTGAATAATACTAAATTCATATATTTTTACTAAAACAACAGGAATTTCAATAAACGGGATTCATCCCCTAATTTTCCACAATTGTAATTAGAAGTGGTTTTTTTAAAATTTAAATGGGACCACCCTTCAGAAACCTAAATATAGCTTCGAGCCTAATCAGTGATAAAAAACGGTTCATTGTCGGCCCCATATCGCGTAATATACCAACCAAACACTTGCATAATATTAACTATGTGACGGCGTAACAATTGCTTGGTTATTTAGGTAGGCGTTAAATCGGACCACATTTGTGGTGGTACAGTCAGGATAGGTCAGGAAGTCAGGACAGTCAGCGAGTAAAGTAGAGCGACAAGCGAGCGAGTGAAGTAAAGCGACAGTTAGTGAGGGGAACCCTCAGTACGCGATCCTGACTCGCACTTGACTCACACTGATTTTGTATTTCATTAGATTATTTAGTTTGTTACCAATTTCTGTGTTGATTGCAATGAAGTGGCAACTAAACAGTGACGTAGGCATGTGTCACTCCCGTAATGCCAGATTTTGTTTGATTGGATCCATGGTGTTACGTACCTAGCGCCGTAGCCAATGAGACAGTCGCGCTCCATCTCCCCGAGGCGCAGGCCGCCGTCCCGCGAGCGACCCTCGGTGGGCTGCCGCGTGAGCACAGCCCGCGGCCCGCGCGCTCGCGCGTGCATCTTGTCCTGCACCATGTGCTTCAACTTTTGGTAGTAAACCTAAACACAACGTATAATAAGTCAATATTTGAACCAACTCACAGGAACCGATGTGTGCAATGTGAGGATTAATACATAATAACTAAGAAGTAGTTAGATTACTAAATGATACTCGACTGCAAAATTACACGACGAATATAACGATAACTCTCACATCAAAATCGGTCAAGCTCTTTAGGCAATACGAGATAATACATATAGAATCATTATAAAGATACATAGATACGCCCAGGAAACATTACCCATTCGGCAATCGGGTAAAAAACATGCTTGTTACAACACTTGTAAAAACAGACCAAAGGAACTCTAAACTGGGGGCTGACGAGGGTTCGATGATGGAGCTGGGAGGTAGTATAAGAGCCGTAACAGAAACGTTAACTTGGCTGACGTCAACCAACGAGAGAAAAAGAGAGGGAAATTTTATTCTCTCTTTCTCTCCCGTTGGTCAGACGGCGGTTCGTCAGCTAAGTTTGACATGTCTGTTACAACTATAAGCGTGTCAAAAATTTCCAGCCCAAAGCCAGCAGCTTACAAAGGCTTTATTATTTCTTTTGAAACAAAGGATTTTTTTATTTTTTTTCAAGTCCATACCGGTCCAGAGTAAATGTACGCCTCCAAGGGTTCACCAGTCAGCCCGGAGTAGAATATGTCCTTTCCTTGATAATTATATCCGTGTTTTTCTAATTCCTTGCAAACATCGCGAACCTTCGACCCACCAAACGCAGTACCTGCAATTCAGTAAAATTATGTCATGTGCAGAAGAGAAGCACACATTATTTACTGTGTTGATATTCTATTTTAGACTCACCATAATGGAACTTCCCCTCCATGAGACCAGCTTTTCCCGCTAACAGTTCTATAGTTTTACCGACCGTCATCCGGGAAGGAAACCCATGCGGGTTCATGATCATGTCCGGACAAATTCCTCTATCGTTGAAAGGCATGTCCTCCTGCTGAACTATCAAACCTGTTACTCCTTTCTGTCCATGCCGAGAACTGAATTTATCACCAATTTCAGGGACTCTCGTTTGTCTTAAAAGTATTTTGATGAGAAAGGCATCCTCGGAGTTAGATGACACCATGACGTTTTCGATATAGGATTCAACAGGGCCTTTGTAACTAACTGGGACATCTTTGTAGTCAATCTGTTGCGGTTGGGGCTGACCCTGCGTGACAGGGTTCAGTGTAGCCGGGGGCATCTGCTTGTTTATGAGTACTTGTCGGTTTTCCACCATCTCGCCTGGTGACGCTATTCCGTCACTGTCTAAGATGTCGTGAGCTTTTATTACTTTTCCCGTAGTCGCATCTCTCGATGGACCCAAGATTCTGTCCGAAGTCTGGTTGCTGTACCGTTTCATAGTTGTTTTAGCACTCTTGTAGACGAGACAGCGACCGTACCCGCGGTCGATCGAAGCTCTATTTAGAATCAAGGCATCTTCAATATCGTAGCCGCTGTAACTCATCACGGCCACGGTAGCATTCTGTCCAGCGGGAAGTTTGTCAAAGTTAGTCAGTTCTATGGTTCTTGTTTTTACCATTGGACATTGAGGGTAGACAAGATTATACATAAGTGTGTCGATTCTGTTCTTTTGATTGTATCCAATCATTCCTAAAAGTAAGAGATAATAATTAAGATAATTTGATAAATATACACAACAAGAAAAGGTTTCAAACAGACAGATGAGTGTTGTTGCAATTTTTCAATCACAAAACATGCACACCCATACATAAAAAAGATAGAGTGATACGCTAGAATATTTGTACGAGCGAGATAGCGAGAGTGACGTATGTCCTTGGATGTGGTTGTCAGCCTGACAAGCTTTGAAAGCGAGTCACTTGTCTTCCTCTGTTCGAAACCGTCATGGTGCTAGAGCCAGACATAAAATATTACCTGTTGTATAAATATCAATTCAGAAATTTGCAGACCAGCAGAAACCTTTTTGGGATAAAAAAAAATTACTTACCCATTGCTTGTTTACCCATAGCACACTGATAAGTATTTCTCGGACTCTGGTTGTGGTGAGGGTAAGGTACGAGACCCGCGCAAACTCCCAAGATAGTAAAAGGCTCTATTTCCAAATGCGTCGTCACGTAAGGATCCATTTCAGCTTCAACCGTCGCAATATAACTGTCGTTTTCTTCATTCACGTCTAGGTATTCTATGAGGCCATCACTGAGGAAGTCTTGGAATTTTCTGATACCCCTATTCAATTCGTTTATATGATGTTGCGTGACTAGAGGATATCCTTTTTCAACGATGATGTAAGGGCGGCACAATCTGCCTCCATCACTGCATATGTAGACCGTTCTTTGATTGTGGTTCGGGTATATCGATACGAACGAGGAGATGAGGCCTCGTCGTCGGAACATTCTGAAGACCTTCAACAATCTCTTGTATTGCCGAGTGACTCCTAGTATGTTACCTAGAAGCAATATTTTAAGTAAAGCATTTTAAAGGTCTCAAAGATCTCCAAATACTGTTGTGGATATACCTATCAACCGTCCAAGTAACTTATCAGTAGAGTTTAGTAGAATCAGTGCCACCGTCGTATATTCTGAACAAATCTGACGCCCCCATATTTAGGGTTACTAGAAGAAGAAAATCTCCAGGCAATAACCCGGACACTAAAGAAATTTACGGGACATTTCCTTAAAAGTTCATATTTTGCAGCATAATGAATTTGTTTGGCGGTCTTTTGCAAAACATTTCATTGCAGACGTTTCGGAATTCCCCGCATTCCGGACAAAAGCCTGAATTCCCGGACATTTCCGTAAAAACGTGCTCCATCCTCGGCCACACCATCGCCTACCATGGTGGCTAAACGTAGATCTATACAATAGTTTTTTTTTTAACCGGTCGTATGCAACCCTACACCCATTTAACATTTTTAGTTCCTTCATTTGGCCACCACTACAGATAAGTTAGTCACATTGTGAGGTAAGTGCCATAAATGAAATCGTTAGCGACTGTTGATTACCGTTCAGAAAGACCATGTACACAGTAGGATGGTTTATCTGCTCCCCACCCAACACCCTGACATCTTCCACGCCTGCGTTGGTTGCCAGCCTTGCTATCGGCTCCTCCGAGCACTCTGTCGTGATATGCGTCATTAACGCCAAATTCTTCACGAGGCCGCATGCCTCGCCCTCAGGCGTGTCGGACGGACACAGCATGCCCCATTGAGAAGGTTGTAAAGACCGAGGGCCGGACACCTTTCTAGTCTTTTCGAACTGGGAATTAACTCTCGTCATCATGCCGAGGGCTGAGATGTAAGATAGCCGACTAAGAACTTGGGTAACGCCGTGCCTTTCCATCTTGAATCTTTTGATAGTCCAATTTCCCTGAAAAGGCAAAAACATGGGTAACATAGGATTAAGAGTAAGTGTTGCATATTAAGTGCATATACAGGGTTACGCGGAAAGGCTCTTCTAATCCGAAAGCGGATCCATAGTACCCATCATTATGAACAACTCTTATAATGGGACTAGCTCTGAAATCGCGAAAAATATCAACTCTTCCTTATATTTTGTCGAGTGAATAACCATTTTCTATGGAACAGCAGATATTTCTTTTTCGCGATTTCAGGGTTGGTCCCTTGGTAAAAGTTGTTCATAATGATGCTATGGGTACTATGGACTCTTTTAGGCTTAGTAAACCCTTTCCGCGTCATCATCAGCCTTTAACTGTCCACTGCTGGACAAAGGCCTCTCCTAATTCACGCCACTGAGTTCGGTCAGCGGTTCTTTGCATCCAGTTTTTACCCTCCGTTTTACGCAGGTCGTCACTCCACCTAGCCGCAGGGTGTCCTACACTACGTTTGCCTAAACGTGGTCTCCACGCCATAACTCGTCTACCCTATCGGTTATCAGTTCTTTGGACAATGTGGCCGGTCCACTGCCACTTCTGCTTACTACTTCTTTGAGTTTTCCGCGTAATTCAGTATTATTGCATTGCATTGGAGACATGCCACCGCTTCGAACTAGCTGGTTTGCCTCATCATCATCATAATCAGCCTATACTAGTCCTCTCCCAAGGCACGCCACTCAGCCTGATCTTCGGCTTTTATCTTCCAGCCACTGCCAGCCGTCTTACGTATATCGTCACTCCAACGAGTCTCAGGGCGTCCTACGCTACGTTTGCCGATTCGCGGTCTCCACTCTAGAACACGTCTACCCCAACGGTTATCGGTTCTGCGACAGATATGACCGGCCCACTGCCACTTCAGCTTGCTAATACGCCGAGCTATGTCGGTGACTTTGGTCCTCTGGCGAATTACTTCGTTCCGGATACGATCCCTCAGAGAAACCCCAAGCATAGCTCTCTCCATAGCTCGCTGAGCGACCTTGAACTTGTGGACCGCTCCAACTGTAAGTGTCCACGTTTCGGCACCGTAAGTCATGACAGGTAGAACGCACTGGTTATAAACTTTGCGGGATAGGTGACAAGAAGACTCTACGTAATTTCCCGAACGCTGCCCAGCCCAACTGTATTCTTCTCTTGGCCTCACTCTCAAAATTGTTTTTAACTAGTTCGAGCGTCTTCCCTAGGTAAACATATTGTTGAACAATCTCTAGAGTGAAGCCATTTATGGCAACCGGTCCCGGAGCAACGTGTTCGTTGAACATGACCTTGGTTTTATCCAAGTTCATCCGGAGACCGATGCGTTGGGAAGAATTGGCTAGGCCGTCAAGCATCCTTTGTAGGTCCTCCAGCGATTCAGCCATTATGACGATGACGTCTGCAAAATGCAAGTGAGAGATGTACTCGCCATTAATATTAATGCCTTTTCCTGTCCAATCCAGAGTCTTAAACAAATCCTCCATTGCGTTTGAGAACAATTTCGGGGAGATAACATCGCCTTGTCTCATACCTTCACGCAGATGGATTTGATTTGTTTGCTGGTTCTGGACTTGGACGGTCATTGTTGCGGCGTCATACAGACATCTCATCACTTCTATGTATCACCAGTCTACTTGGCATCGCTGTAAGGACTCCAGAACAGCCCAGGTTTCGACCGAATCAAAAGCCTTCTCATAGTCCACAAACGCCAAGCAAAGGGGCCGATTGTACTCTTTCGTCTTCTGTACAATCTGCCGCACTGTGTGAATGTGGTCTATGGTGCTGTACCCACTTCGAAACCCGGCCTGCTCCGGGGGTTGAAACTCGTCGAGTCTTCGCGTAAGACGGTTCGTGATAACCCTTGAAAACAGCTTATAGACATGGCTCAGAAGCGAGATGGGTCGATAGTTTTTCAAAAGGGTTTTATCGCCCTTTTTGAAAAACAATACCACCACGCTTCTGTGCTATGCCAGCGGAGTTCTCCCGGTATAGAGGACGGTATTAAACAATTCTTGGAGCTCATTAAGTATCGGAGTTCCACCGGCTTTTAAGAGCTCTGTTGTAATCCCGTCCTCACCCGCGGCTTTTCCATTTTTAAGCTGCTTTAGAGCTAGCACGATCTCATCCGGGCTGATATCTGGCAGTTCTTCCGTGTAGTGGCGGGTTAAAGTGGCTCTATCATCTTCAGTGTCAGGTGGGAGATGCGGGGCATGCGATGCGTAGAGTTGGCCGTAGAAGTTCTCCACTTCCGAAAGGATGATCCTTGGATGAGGCTTGGAAGTAACGAGTCTCCCCGTAGAGGTGGTTAACTTCGTCAGGTGGCTTCTACCCAGTGGCTGGACGAATACCTTCGACCCCCGATTTTGCTCAATTGATTTTTCAATCAAGAGCGTGTTATATGATCGGAGGTCGCGTCGTACAAGTTTGGTAATTTGTTTATTTAGTGTCGCCTGTTCTAACGAAGTTAACGTGGGATTATCACGTCGTTCCTCCATTAGCTGCAGAGTTTCCGTCGAAAGCTTTGACTTCCTGCCTATACGCCTCACCTCGCAAAATTTCGTGCCCTCATCTCGCATGACGTCTACCACTTGACCGAGTCTCTGATTCACGACATTTGTGGTTTCCAAAACAGAAAATCGGTTCTCCAGCTTTAACTGGAACGTTTCAGATCCAATCACGGTTTGGAGCAGGTTTGGACGTCCGGCATTAAACCTGGTGAGCACTGAGACATCTCTGAATATACGCTTTTTGTCAGTAATTATGAAGTCTATCTCGTTCTTTGTCCGTCCACCGGGGCTTTGCCATGTCCAATTCCTTTGGGGCTGTTTCTTGAAAAAGGAGTTCATCGCGAAAAGCCCCTCTTTCTCGAGGAAGTCAACGAGCATTTGTCGTCTATCGTTCCTCCTACCAAAACCGTGTGGTCCTACTACCGACTCACTGCTAGTCCGTACTCCCACCACATAATACCACCTTGAGATAGCTGTTGGCCCTCTCTGTACTACATAAGATGACCCGATTTCCTGAAAACTATAACCTACTCTTCTAAGCCAGAGTGAATAAGTAGCTTCTAGGTCTATGTGCTCCATCTTCAGCTACTTACTTACTTCGCTTTCCGTCAAGTGAGTTGGTGGAGAAACATAGATCTATTCTAAATATATATAAAGAGATGTGTTTTAGAGTGAGTGGTGATCTCGAATCGGCAAACATAAGATGTTGGACATCCTAAGATTCGATGTTGTGACTATACAGGTGAAACGGAAACGCCCCCGAAAAACTGGTGATGGCAGAAACGTTACCACGAAAAATGCTGTTTTTTTGTTATGTTTTGCAATGAATTGCAAATACATAAAATACCAGCTGACGCTACAGGTCAACGAACGACCTGCGCCGCGCGCTTGCTTGTATGCTTTACATTGCTGGTTTGCAAAATTCAAAACCACGAAAACAACGAGTATAAAGCAAATGGTTATTGGTATTCGTTTATGTTCAGATTGTTTAATAAGACCGTTTTGGCTTCTGGAGCGTTTACCTGTTTACCTTACACCCGGTATATGTAAGGCTGGAAGCGAAAAGCCAAAAATCAGGCTGAGTGGCGACCCTTGCGAGAGACCTATGTTCAACTGTGGACTAAGATAGGCTGATTATGTTAATGGTGATGAAATTGCATAGAGCCAGGTCAGAGCAAGTGGCGTACTATGAACAATGTGGTACTATCAATACTATTACACAAAATAAATATCTAGGACATTATTGCACACATGGTCATCTGACCCCAAACTAAGCAAAGCTTGCAATATGGCTGCCAGAGACTGATATACATACATATATATTTTTAAATACATACTTAAATGGATATTAACACCCAGACATAGAACAAACACAAATGTTCATCACACAAATGTTTGTTCTAGGTGAGAATCGAACCCACGCCCCAAGGACACTACCAACTGAGCTAACGGAGCTGTCATTTAATATTTAATTAGCAAACTTACACTAGATATTGCAGTGAATAGTCCATTGGCTATCAAATCTGGCCTCATGTATTTAACCACATCAAACGGCGCCACTTTCACTTTAGGTATTATTTTATCAGCGATTGACTTCAACTCCCAGTTGAATCTCTTGAAAAGATCTTCAAACATCAGAGACAGGAGCGAGCCCGCAAGCTCCAGCCTCTTGTTGCCGTAGTAGTCAGGATCGTCTATAGCTGACTTGCTGGTTTCAGCCTCTATAACCCGCCTCACCATGATGGCTAAGTAGACGCATTTGATGTAAAAGTTGTAGTTTTCTACAGCAACATGCGCAAGTATTGTTGTTGCTAAGAGATCTCTGGCTTCGTCTACTGGTGTGCGAGCTTTCGCATTGGAGGACTGAAACCTAAGACAGAAATGAAAATGTGCCTGTGTAAATTGGAATTTTAAGTACCTACAATTAATTTGGAAAACAGCTCCTAACTTATAAACTGCTTGACAGAATAGGATACCAAACCGTTTTTCTTAAATTGTTTTACTTAAAAGTCAACCACAACGAGCCGATTGCTGAAAAAAATATTATAATCTTTTCAAAACTAAACAAATTATAAGCATTTTAATGTGTGACTCTTGCTTTGGGAGAAGAGCTTGAATTGACTCTTGCTTTGAATTGAACCCTGGATTAACACGAAAGCTACTTTTATCCCAAAAAATAAACAGATCCCGAACGATAAGAGAGTGAAACCACAAAGCGCTGCTAGTTTTAAATAAAAGAAACTATATTCAAATAGGTTCAGCCGCTTTGGAGAAAAATATTATGAGGTAAACTTTACACATTAACACACCACCAAACACATATCTTCTCCGTTTTGTTGTGGGTCAAAAATACGACTAATATTTGGACATAGTTGAAATGGATCCAATTTTTTTGACGTACCTTTTAACCTTGAGTTTACTGCCAATATATGTGAGCGCCTGGTTTTGTGTGAATATCTTGAGATTGTGGCAATCCATGAGACAAGGAGCCATTTTCTTCAAAATGGAATCGTCTGTGCCAATTAGTTGTATTATTTCTTGATCGCTGCAGATACCCATCGCTTTGAATGCCACTGCTATTGGTATATCCTGGAAAATAATTAAATTGAGTATTTATTTTATTTTATAATAACATTATTATAATAATCTTACATTGAGCTTGGTCTTGCTCTCTCGGCTTATGAGAGAGCAAGACAGAAGTCAATGTAAGGTTATTATAAATATGTTTTTGAGATTATGGTGACCCACAAAGAGTCCCAAGGGGTTTCCTCCCCAAAAGAGTTCCTCTACCATTTTGGTATGGATCCCTAAAATTCACAACATTTTATAAAAATCTTACATCAGACAGTGCATTATGTCTTAGCACATATTTTCCATTTTTCACTATGACATTAGTTCTTGTCTTCTTTTCATGTGTTGAGCTGGTGACTTGACACTGTATGGCACCTTTGAACTCGTCCACAATCATTCTGTTTTTTGACAATTGCTCCTGGATTAGAATAACTTTTTCTTGTCCTGTAGGAAAGAAAACAATGAAATTATTGGCTGAATTCTGTTTAACATTTAATATAAAACAATATTTTTTATGCTGAACCGATATTTACGATGTTAAGTCCAAACCACAGATTTTGCAAAATTTTAAGGGGTTTCGTATAATAACCTATCCTGTCCTACCTTTTAACGGCTGCATTTTTCGAACTGTAATAGATAGCCAGTTGAAATTTTCACAGAATATGTAATGTTACGGCTGATTAACTAAGAAATAATAATAGTCAAAAAGTAAAACTGGCCAAGAGCGTGTCGAGACACGCATATGGTAGGGTTCCGTAACCAAATCCATATAATTGTAGTCATAGTGCAGGAAATTATGGTTATAGAAAAATTCTAAGGAACAAAGCTCTTTGGACTTGGCCAAATTTCAGAGATGTGTCATACACTTTTTTTGGGTTAACCATAGAGAAAACTATAAATCATAAATAGTTATGAGTTTATGTCATCATAGAGACTTAAGGCACAGAGTTAATTCTAAAATGATATGTTCATGGCAAGGAATCTCATGTGCGATAGAATTACTCTGTAAATTTTGTACTAAACCCCAACATCCATGTATTTATAAGTCAATGGGTACTATGGTATATAGTAATTAACTTTACCTCTAATAATAAAATAACCACCAGGATCATGTGGACATTCATTCAACTTTGCCAGCTCAAAGTCAGATTTATTTGTCAGGACACAGTTTGATGAACGTAACATAAGAGGCATTCTGTAAAACAAATTGAAATTATGAAAAGAAGACTGACAATTATTAAAAGCTATTATAGTAAAAAGAGATGTCTGAAAAAAAAACCATAAACAAAATAGCACCCTAGCCTATACATACATAATTATGAGTTAAACATTGCATATATATATCCCTGGGAATAAATGTGATTGTCAATGACCATATACACAGCATTGTGTATTTACGCTGTATTGTATTTAGTTTGTAGTGGTAGGACTCCTGCAGGGGTCCGTCTGGAGAAGTACCACACCTTTGCCGCCATTCAACTGCCAAGCAGTAGTGTGCAAACACTACTGTGTTCCGGATTGAAGGGCAATGTTTCCAGCGAAATTACAGGGCACACAGAGATTTGACATCTTATATCTTGGGGTGACGAGCGCAGTGCATTGCCATCCAGGGTTTTGAACTGTTGAAGTTCAAAATTGTGAGTGGCGTTGAGATGTTATGGGCAAGCGTGAAGAGCCATCAGGCGAGCAACTTCGCTCGTCTCGTATTAAGTATCATAAAAAAAAAAAAAAATAAGTTGCTGTTGGATGTTTGTTAAGGTGGGAACAGGAACAACAGAACAGGACTTTGTTTTGCACATGCATCTGTAATTGTGTGCTGGGCGTGTACATTGCCCTCAGCAAAGACCAACACAATAATAACACAAAGAGACCAACCGGGGTTACATACAATGGCATACAAGACAATGTCGTTGTTGAGTAATAATTTGTCTTTGCTCAGGAGCGCCTAGTTATCTATACTCTTACCTAAACTATGGTAATTAGCATTTACCTGCCTATAACTTTAAAGTAGTAATGACAGAGGAGTTAAGAACAGTTTTTACCTGCCTATTAGTTGCTTGTTCTTGATAACACGCTGACTTCCTCTTATGTATTCAATGTCCACTGTGATTGGTGCAGAATATGTCATATCTCGCAGTCTACACTCATGAGGAGTGGTAGGCTTGGAGACATTGAAACTCTCTTCAAGGTCTGGTGTGCCAACATAGGCATTCAAATATTTAATGTAGAACAAGGGATCTGAATCACAGAAAACTTTTTCATTGGCTTGCACTATTTTCTTGATTTCAACATTGATAAAATAATTGAAAGAGTCTATGTGTTGCTTAACGAGACCCTTGACTTGCAGAAATGACGGCACAAGCTTCCATTTGTCCTGAAATAATAATTAAAAACTCATAATCAATTCATGGTGCTGGTACGCATTAAATTTATAACAAAAAAAAATGTTACTTACACTGATAATATTTATCATACATTCCTACATTGTTTAAAAAGGGTTATACTCAAGAATATGTTAAATTATTAGAGAAAATCATAAAAAAAAAATACTAACCTCCAAAGTTTTTACCGGGTCTCGGAGTCCCTTGCCAGTGTCCCAATCATTCTGCATTTTATTTATTTCACCCATTGTTATGGTCTGATGTGTAATTTAAAGAGTTAAACCATTCTGTTAAGTAATTTCAAATAAATTCACAGTAACAGCAGCGAAACGATACAATAGAAAAATATATTTGACACTGACGTTGATAACTTTAATCGTGTTGACAATGACAGTCACAGAACTAGACTGATAGTGACATACAAATGTTATTGACAGCCGAATAGTTCTTTTTTTTCGTGTTAAATAAAGGTCCCCTTACACGCGCATTCAAGTAGTTTCAATATCACTTTTGGAACTTGAGTCAATATTATGTTCATTCGTTCATAAAAAGTTGAAATATTGTATATGGAATTATTTTTAGCCTGTGGACAACTGTATTTTTTATTTTAGTTTAGACTGGTTTAGACATTGACAAATCAATTGTCAACAAAGTGACAACCGCGATTTCACTGCAAAAAAACTGGAAGTCGTCTAATTTCGTAATTTCGGTTCGGCTAAAGAAACCAATAATGAAATAACAAAATAAACACATTAATCAAGGACTGTGCAAGTAGAATGTGTCCATAATTATAGAACAATAGTGTATATAAGTTAGAAACATGGTTTACGAATCGGTACCACGCACTGTTCGGATCCTGTTGTTGGGTGATCCTGGAGTTGGGAAAACTTCTCTAATCCTTTCATTGGTGACTGAAGAGTTCACAGAACATGTGCCGCCAAAAGCTGAAGAGATCACAATTCCAGCAGATGTTACACCTGAACAAGTTCCTACGAACATCGTCGATATTTGCCGTGAGTAATAAACTAAAGCTTACATAAAGATTTACTCGCTTTTATTTTGCCATTGATAATACGAAGTAGCAGTATTTGGTATTGTTCCCTCATAATATATTGAATAGAAACTGCTACATCTAAGTATTCAATAGAAAGCATGTGAATTTTATCTATTGTTGCATTGTTTATGTGCAAAAGTCGAGTTGTTGTTTCTTTTATATTCCAGTTGCAGAACAATCGTTGGAACATGTTGCAGAAGAAATAGAGAGGGCTCACGTAATATGCATAGTGTTTTCAGTGGATAGGCAAGAAACGCTTACTAAAATTGCTTCATACTGGTTGCCTTTCATCAGAGATAACTGCCCTGAAGAGTGTAGGAAGCCCATTATTCTAGTTGGAAACAAGATAGATTTAATTGATTATTCGATTATTGATGTAAGTCCAATACAAATTAATTTTACATACATATTTTCATGGCTATGATCTTTGAACAGTGACACAACGAAGAGGAGGCCTATACTAGCAGTGAGTTGATACAGGCTGACAATGATGGTGAATCAGTCATAAGTAGGCAATGTTATAGTGAACCCGTGAAGTTTAAAATGATGGGTATTATGGAACCCTTTTGGCTTAGTACACCCTTTCTTCGTAATTTTGTATAAGCTGCTTAATATTTATGTTTTGGGAAGCACACCAATAATACTCAGTCTCGTATTTGAGAAAGAGTCATAACTGAATAGCAATATAGTTGGTTTTTGTACACACTCATTTTGTACAGAAAATGGTGACATTTAAAAAATTGGCCCCAATTTAAGTGTCCTGTTTTATTTTTAATGATGAATCCATAGCTTTAAATATCCATGACCTAGCTACTTGAATAAATAGCCACCTTTGTTCATCACAAAGAATATATGTAAATAATGTGTAGTGACAATGTTAATGTAAATTTTTGATTGTAGAATATCTGGGACATAGCTGAAGAGTACCCAGAAGTAGACAGATGCATAGAATGTTCAGCCAAGTCACTTGTTAATGTTTCGGAAATGTTCTACAATGCACAGAAAGCAGTATTGCATCCTATTAATCCAATATACTCAATTGATGAACAAGAGGTAAGCAAAATCCAACAAGATGTGGTCCAAGTTTATATTTGCTCTGATAACTGCAATAACATTGAAAAAAAGTTGAATGAAAAATAAAAATTCTGATAATTTTTGCTATATACTTCAATGAATGTTAAAAGAAAATTATTTATTCAGCTTTTTACAATCTTATTGTAGCTACTTCATCAAAACTCGCATTGGGATCCATTATCACTAATGACTCCGAAACTGATTGGACAATTTCTTTTGACCTATAAACATAATGTGATGTGTGATGTTTAGTTTGGATGACAACGCATGGTTAGCTAAGTGACGTCATTCTAAATCCAATATGGCGGAACAGTTTTTTTTATGCACCCCCAAAATAAAATGACGTCACACTAAATTCAATATGGCGTATGCGTAAAAGCTTGTTTAAAAAAAGTTTTATTCAATTAATAATTTTATTTTAAT
Organism: Agriopis leucophaearia; assembly: GCA_949125355.1. Lineage (NCBI taxonomy): Eukaryota > Metazoa > Arthropoda > Insecta > Lepidoptera > Geometridae > Agriopis > Agriopis leucophaearia. Next base: position 8,694,571 of record OX421265.1, on the reverse strand, counting down.
AATAGGCTTGTATTTGACCACCCCTCGCCTGTTCTCAAGCCATGATATGGTCTATTATGGAGCATGCTTGCCTAGAAGAAACCAATTTAGTCGCGACAAGTTTCTTGGTTGTTTGTTAAAAGTTTGTTGATTCCTGAATATTGACTAAATAAATTAAACAGACTACTTGCTTCTGTGTACTTTTATAAAGCAGCGTAACTTGAAAAACGTCATGAAATTTTTAATTAACTGTTATGACATATTTTAGTTAACAGAAAAATGCAAGAGAGCACTGACAAGGATATTCAAAATATGTGATTTAGATGGTGATGGACTATTGGATGATTATGAAGTCACAATGTTTCAGAAAAAGTGTTTCGATTCGCCACTGCAATTACAGGTAAAAGGCCTAAAATATCTTCAAATTTATTGTGAACTAGATACACCTCAATTTTTTTTCGAGTCTAGCTACATGTATCACTACTGGTACGTCAAATTTCATCAAAGGTAAAGCTATAACAGCTATCCAGAGCTTGGTCGTAATTGATAAAACTATTAAAATTTTCTAGAGCTTGGTTATACATATACAGGTGATGGCTTTATTGGCTTATTCCTTTAAAGGTGTCTATAGAGACACAATATGAATCTTTGGAGCTTTTTGAATTAAAAAAAAAATGTTATTTGGAATATAAAAAAAAAGTTACAAGCATTTAAATTGTAAGTTTAAATATACACCAAGTTTCATTAAAATTGGATGAGTAGTTTGTTTTCAAATGTTTTTTTGAAAATAACTGATGTCTAAGAAGGCCTTAACTAGACAAACAAGGTCACAAAACAAACAGTTTGAAACAGGTTTGCGTCCGTGATAATAAGTGAGAATGGATTTTGTTACAGGTTTTAGATGAAGTAAAATCCGTAATTGCTCAGAACATTGCTGGCGGGATTGATAGCGATTGTATAACAATAAAAGGCTTCATATTCTTACATTGTTTGTTTATCCAAAGAGGGAGGAATGAAACTACTTGGACAGTGCTCCGGAAATTCGGTTATGATGAGAACTTGGAGCTGACACATAGTTATTTATATGCAAAGTAAGTAATACTGTTTTCCAGTTTTCTTGCATTTGCCATAATAAAAAGTATACCATGTACTTTATGATGTACAATATTCCGTTGTAAAGTTTCATTGGATTAGATAGCCCAGCACAAGCACTATGTTAAAATCTTGTAGTTTCTGTATTTCATTCATTGTATATTAAATACGTAACAAAGATTTTATCAACTACATGATATTAGTATTTGTGCTAGTTCCAACATTTATTAGCTATGTGTGGACAGAACAGCAATGGCGAACGAGCTTGCGGTGTGGAGCGGGCTAGCAGCGCATGCGCTTTCGTTGACTTGTTTGTGTTTGCGTTTGTTTACTCGTATGAATTCACATTCGTTCACTCGCATGCATTCGCGTTCGTTCACTCGTATGCATTCACGTTCGTTCACTCGCATGCATTCGCGTTCGTTCACTCGTATGCATTCGCGTTTGTTCACTCGTATGCATTCGCGTACGTTCACTATGTCTGTACTCAGCTTTTTAGGTTACACATTATTCTAACAAGAAACATGTAGTATTTTCCCATAGTACCTTATTGTTTCTTCTAGTCTAATATATATTTGTTGTCATTTTACAGTGTTAAAGTACCAGTAGGTTGTACTTCAGAGCTGTCGTACAAAGGGCAACAGTTCTTGACACAAATATTTGAAAGATATGACCGAGACAAGGATGGCATGCTGAATCCAACAGAGCTGAAGAATGTGTTCTCATGCTGCCCTAGAATACCCTGGCACAATTTGAGATACACTGTTCCTACTAATGACAAGGTAAATCCTAATAACATATCCAATTTTTACACAAATAATAGAGTTTACTTTAGGCCCAACACTGACACTTAGCCGTAGACTAGAAGTGGCGATGTCGCCTAAAAGTCTTTTAGTTTTACAAGAGCTAAGGCGTGTCGCGGTGCGTAAGCGCGGTGGTACATTTTTGAACCTAAAGTAAACCAGGAAGAGTTGAATTTTCCACGGCGACCTGTTTACCACGACTGTCCGCCTTGTCTTTCCAGTTGGTGTTGGCCCTTAGTGTTGTTTTGTGGCATATGAGTAAAATAATATCGTGAAAATAAAATCTTATTATTAAGTGTTATAGGAAGGCATTTCTAGTTTCCATAGCTAATATTTCAGGTTATAATATCGGGACACACAAAATATTTACGACCGACGAAAAAAAAAATAGTTTTCTATTCGATGCATTTTTTTTTGTTAACGGCTTGAGTTAGATAACATCCAGAGTTGTGCGAAAAATAGGCACTTAGAAACAGCAAACTTTCACAACAACTCTTTTCAAGACATACTCAAGTGCTCTATAAATCTTGTAGGCTTAAATGCTTTGCTATATTTTATCTGTTTATTTTAGCAGACAAACCATTCGTATCAGGGATATTTACAAAGAAGGTACAGTTGGTAAAACATACAACTGAACTCTTAGAACTTTTACCATCCACCATCCGAAAAAGCAAAGATTCTGAGCAAAGGGGTATGCTGAAAACCAGCCCTGCGTGATCTTTCGGGACCTCGTAGCATGGCGCTGAGCATAAATATTGCCAAACATTGTTTTTACCTTATGTATTCATTGTTTTTGGCAATAAAATAATTCTTATTCTTCTTTAACTACAGTCCATGGCTTGTTTTTATTAATATTTTATTTTAAAGTTTTTATTATTTAGAGTTTAGAGTCCTAATTTAAATAATGTTGTTATTGTATTGAAGAAGAAAACACTTATAATTATTAAAAATCATGAAGCCAAAGTTGTAATTTTTCATTAAATAATAGGCTTGCGTTTGACCGCGATGTTAAGCAATGATGCGGTTGGTTTTATATATTCAAAACACAAAAAGAAGATATAAGTAGTAAATACTTATTTGCCTTTCTAATACCATTATTGAAATGCTCGCTGGAATGCGCCTTATTAGCGCTTATTACGGATTAACCTTGAATAATACTGCGTGTAAGTATTCCAGTACATAGAAACCTTTTATTTCAGGGTTATCTGTTGTTGCAAGGGTGGATGTGTCGCTGGACACTAATGACTTTGCTGGATTTACAAAGCACCAGTGCATATCTAGCATATTTGGGTTATAACTTTTTAGAAAACGACACGCAAAAGAGCGCAATACACAGTAAGTATCTTGTTGTTTAGGTAAAATATGAAATACACACACACATCATCAGCCAATTAACGTCCACTGTTGGACAAGGCCTCCTTCATAGAGTGGGGTGTTACCATAATCCCCACGCTTGGCAGGCGGCTTGGGGATCGCAGTACGTTCATCGTGTACTATTAGGACGCTGCTGCCCATCCTCCGGTGGTTCTGGTCGTAGTTTTAGGACATACTCGGGTCCAATATGAAATACAATTCCGCTAAATTCTTTGAAAAAGAAATTGTTACTAATCTCGACCCACCTCTTGAATCTATATAAACAAAAGCGAAATACTTACCACGAGGGGCCTTACGCCTACCTGTTATAAATGATTCAGTTTAAGTGATTGCGAAAAGTTGCGCTACCGTAACCCTATTTCGGCGCGTTAAGGTTCGCGGGATTTTGCAAACTGTGCGTATTTGAGACCGCGGTTAGAGTTAGGCGTAAGGCCCCTGTTCATTCACTCACACTCGAAAACTATTTGACCTTCGAAGCTGAAAATTGGCAGATTCCAGGGATGTAGAGGCCCGCTAAGGAAGGGTTTTCATCATCATCAGCCAGAAGACGTCCACTGCTGAACATAGGCCTCCCCCTTTAACCTCCACACTGAACGACATTCTGCCATCTGCATTCACTGGATGCCCGCGACTCTCACAATGTCGTCGGTCCATCTAGTGGGAGGCCTACCTACGCTGCGTCTTCCGGTTCGCGGTCTCCACTCAAGAACCTTTCTTCCCCATCGGTTATCAGTTCTTCAAGCGATGTGGCCTGCCTAAGGAAGAATTTTGCGAGAGCCGAACTAAGGGGGACAGATCGGGGTTGAAAGTTAATGTTTATGAAATTCTGCGCGTACAAAGTCACGGGCAACAGCTAGTAATGTTATATCAGAATGCATGTATCTTTATCCTACTGAGGCTCGAAAAGTAACAGCAAATTTTTATCCCAGAAAAAGTACCTACCTTATTAGTCTGCGATATTGCTTGTGCAGCCATTATAATAGAAAAGAAACAGCAATATTCAGCATCTGACGATTGAATTGAAAATGCTGAATGAAGACAAATATTTTTTTTTTGTGTATTGCCTACATTTTATTAATTTACGTTAGAAAAACTAACGAGACAAATGAAAACAGGATTTTCTTTGAAAAGTTGTATTTAAATATTGTGTTCAAACATTGGCCATTTTCACGACCTTCGAATAGAATGAATGTTTAGCAGAACGATGTGTTGTAGAAACCCGGTATGATGTCATAGTTTGTTTTAGATAATTCGTGATCTCACACGTAAACTTAAACGCTAAAACTAATAATATAATTAAAGCCAATTTATGTTACCAGCAGCTGAGAATTAATATCGAATGCTATTTCGAAGGGTTCAGCTGGCAATCAAGCTGGCAATAAAGGTGCCATGCATTATATCTAATTTAATAGTTTCCAAATAAATCGAAAGCTTTCTTATTAAATTCTATAGTCACATAGCATCTTTGTTTTACATCCGGTGGGCGAACAGCCAAATATTTAAAACTCGCAAAAAACGCACTGAATGGCGCTAACATAATTCAGTAAATTATATAAGAAACTAAATGAATGATGATGAAAATGAAATCGAAACATGACCCTGTCCTGTCCTGAAATCATTACCACCTTCGAAAAATTATACATAGAAGTCACAACGCGTAGAAAATTTACTCAATAAACTTCCGCAGTTTCATATATAAACATAGTTTTATTGTTATTTGATTGGACTATACCTAATCACAATGTTCCAGTTACTCGCGACAAGAAAGTGGACATCGCTAAGAAGCAGTCGAGTCGCAACGTGTATCAGTGCCACGTGATCGGGCCGCGGGCGTGCGGGAAGACTTCCATCTGCCGGAGCTTCCTCGGCATCGCGCATAAAGTAAGTGAATGTCGAGAACTCAACAATAAACGAAATCATCTAATCATTTCTTAAGTTTTTTTCAAATGTATTAATAGGCCTGCGTTTGACCGTCAACTTGTCTGATGTGGTCTATGGAGCTTGCCTAGAAGAAACCGATTCACTCGTGATTTGAAAACACACAGATTGTAACTATCGGGGAACACCCATTCGGGCAGCGCATTCCACAGACTAGCAGTTCGCACAATAGTGGAATCAAAAAATGAGCAGAAAAATTTAATTTTTCAATTTCTTGGTTTTGAGTTCTCTTCGCAAGAGCAAGCACGCATCTGGATGCGTGCCTCTACACGTTAATAGCATGAAGGCGAACTACCTCCCGGCCGATCCAGACAGAGATGAAGAGACAAACTGGACACCTTGATAGACTGACTCAAATTGCTCAAAACAGAGAGGAATGGAAAGAGGGAAAGGACACTTTTGCTCTGCATATGGATAATGTGCATGGGCTTATATAAATAACTCGCTAATAGATTTCATGTCGCGTAGTACCGCGCCGTCGCTCCGAGTGCAAACGTACGCTCCCGAATTTTTAATTGATTTAAATTACAAAATGACGCTTAAAGTGATAGAAAGTAACATTAACGAATTACTGAAGTCCATCTCCTACCTCACGGATGAAGTGGGCTCACTGCGATCCATGGTGAAGGAACAAAACACCCTGATATCCAAACAAGCTGCAATAATTTCCACCCAAGGTGAACTCATCGCACAAATAAAAACTGATTTGGAGGGTAAATCACTGATCGAAACTGCTAAAAAAAACGGTTACGGCAAGTGCGGATGCAATACCAGCAAAGCAGCGACCGATACGTCAAGTTCGGCTAGCCGCGGCTGCTGTGACCAGCGTTGCGGCGGACTTGAGGAAATCCAGCGCTGTGAGTACTCGGACCCCGACTGTTGACGTTACGCCGATAACAAAGACACCCGGGGTGAACAATTGTGAGTCAAATCAACCTGCAATCAAAGGGAAGCCTGCCCCAAAAAAAGTAGCAGCCACTAGTGATGAGATGGGTTCAAATGCAACACCCGACACAGCTACCGAAGAATGCGCTAAGTTAAACTCTGCAGATGCTTGGACCATAGTCGAAAAGAAGCGCACGAGCCATAAGGTGCGTAAAATTATTACTGGGTCTAGTCAGGCCGATAACGAACTCCAGACCGTGGAGAGGCTAAAGCACATCCAGGCCTGGTCCTTTAAACCTGAAACCACAGCGCAGAATGTTATTATCTAACAGCTACCGACCTTTGACAGTGCTCGTGGATGGAGTGACAATTGAAGAACAGGAGACAACCACATTCCTGGGGTTCGAGATAGACCGTGGTCTAAAGTGGGACGCCCACATAGACAAGGTCTGTGGAAAGCTCGGGAACGCGTGCTTTGCACTGAGTCGGGTGGCGAGAGTGGTTCCGGGCGAGGTAGCACGAGCTTGCTACTTTGCAACGGTGCACTCTCAGCTGCAGTACGGAGCTGAAATATGGGCTAGAGCCGCGGACTGGGAGCGAGCGTTCCGCATGCAAAAACGTGCAGTGCGGTGCGTGGCGCGCGTATCATGGGATACTCCAGCTCGCCCTTATTTCAAGAAGCTGGGAATCCTTACGTTGCCTGCCATATTGATATTTCAAGTGGCAGTGTACGCGAGGGTAAACCTAGCTGAGTACGCAGAGCGGGGCTCCATGCACGGGTGCCACACCCACAACAGGCACAAACTGTTGGCCGTGCCACGCTCTCTCGAGAAGTCCTCCAAGTTGACGCACGTCATGGGTCCGACGGTTTATAACCAATTGCCTGATGAAATTACGGCTGTCACGAGTATGCAGTCCTACAAAAATAGGTTAAAAAAATGGCTCATCGAGCAGTATTTTTTACAATTTCAAGGAATTTTATAAACTTGACATATGAATGTAACTATAATTTTTACAAATTCTTTGACATGTTTTATCTTTATTATTATTTTGTTTTAGTATTTTATTTTATAATGTAGGTAATTAATTAATTAATATATTTTTATATTAATATTCAATAATTATGTTATATTTTCTCTCTTAAGAGAAATTCTATTGACTTGTAAATTGCCATTTTACCAATAAATTACTTATGACTTATTGATCAATATTTATTTGTATTTTTCAGAAGATAAAGGCTCATGGCAACGAGCGCGGCGATGGAAACCCCTGCGAGAACTGCTGCATCAACACAGTGGCGGTGTATGGGCAGGAAAAGAGCCTCGTGCTCCGCGAGATCCCCATCTCGCGCGTGTCGGACCCGCTGCAGCCGCACGAGGTCAACTGCGACGTCGCCTGCCTCGTCTACGACGTCGCAAACAGCCGCTCCTTCGAGTACATCGCTAGGATATACATTGTGAGTTGACTGCTGATGTACAGACAGAAAGTCTTGTGCTCCGCGGGATGGATTAATATCATATAGCCTTGATTGTAGAATGTATGTCTGAGCCACAGAATTTTATCAAGATAGACACTGCGAGTTGACCTACTTTGCATGTCTGTGTACACAGGCCACAGATGGAATTATTTAGCAAATGAAATCAATATCAGATATATTTCTTCTAATGTTCAATAGTAATCATATACGCCATTAATATCTTCAGTAGTCATAAATTAGAGACAACTTCGCTCGTTCGGGATTTCACGTGGTCGCACAACATCCCCTCCCCTATCGTAATCATAATCCATCCTGATCGTGTGATCCTCTCCATCCTAAGGTTCTCTCGAACTCCTGGAAGAGATCGCTCTTATTGATAAGGCCGCCGATTGTAGCACAATTTTTAAGTTGTTTTATCGTTTGTATGGTTCGAAATGTGTATACTTAATTTGTAGTGTGAACAATTAACTTTCTTATTGTAACTAAATACTCTTATCTACATAATATGCAGTTTTTAAGTTAAACAAAGCTCTTATCGTTTCAGAAATACTTCGCCGAAAGCCACATCCCAGTGCTGATAGTGGGCACGAAGGGCGATGCGCTCCCCGCCCGCCAGGACTACATCCTGCAGCCAGAAGTATTCTGCACCAAGTACCAACTGCTGCCGCCGCAGTCCTTCAACATCAGGGAGAATAAACACGACGTGTTCGTCAAACTGGCAACAATGGCCGCCTTCCCGTGAGTACCAGTTATTTGGTGTTAGTTGCTTTTTTTAGCTAGATTTTCTGTCCGGCGACTATAAGAGGCAAATTTGTGCAGCACGTTGGAATAGTAGGTATACATAACTAATATTCGACTGTACTCATAAATCACAATCATCTTACCCAGCGCCGGCCCTAACCTTTGATAGTCTTTAGGCGCGTTTCATTTCTGAAAACTATCGTACAAAAACCGACATGATAGATTTTGGTCATTGTGTTGCTTTTTAACAGACTTCCAAAAAGGAGGAGGTTCTCAATTCATCAGTTTTATTTTTTATATTTGTTACTTCAGAACTTTCGACTGGGTAAACCGATTTTGACGATTCCTTTTTTTATTAGAAAGCTGGTGCTTCCCATTTGGTGTCCCATTTCAATTTGGTCCAGTTCTGTTGAGATCGGTTTTTTTATATTGATAATTATATTTGAATTGGTCTTCAGTTATGTTTAAGCATCAACTTTTAATCTTATGATTATAAACATAAATTAGCATTTAGAATATAAATAAAAATATCTGGGACATTTTGCACACATGGTCGTCTGACCCCAAACTAACCAAAGCTTGATAAAATAATATTTTATATATAGCAATAAATATTTTCTATTTATTTTAACTAAACTTTAGTTTTAGAAATAAATGGTACTTGCATGTTTTTTTTTTGTTACGTGTGTTGTGAAATGGATCAGCTAAAATATTTTAAACTCATGACTACATCAATCCGTTTCCATATCATATTGTGTATTTTAATTGTCTTTGTCAGTCAATTTCAAGCTGCTTGGATGTTATTCAGCAAGCACAGGTTAGTAATACTTGTTGGTAGCAAATGTCGCTTGTCTTGGCTCAATTCCAATCATGATTAAAATCTGTTTATACCAATGTTGAGACCCAAATTGTACCTGAGGTTAGAGTTTGACTGGCCATCAATAAAAACTTATTTGTTTTAAACTATCACGGTTGTTCACTAAAGTTATATGATTATTTACGGGATATTTACCGTGGTGAGGTTATGGAAGGAGCTCTCGATATTTCGGCGCAGTTACATGCACCATGTTCACGGCAAGACACGGTAAATATCCCGTAAATAATCATATAACTTTAAAAACTTGTTTGACCCAGACTTGTTATAAAAGTTATTTGACTATAAGGAAGATTGTTGAAAGTTATTTAATCATAAATTAAATGCAAATTTATTTTCTTAGAAAAGTACTTTCGTGATAATAATTGTATAGAACTTAATTAAATCCATGATTAGTACTGAGCCAAGGTTTTAGAAAGGTGGTGAAATCTGAAGTTTGACTTTAATTATAGGGACTGCTACATCCGAGATACAACACCCATAGTCACAATCGTGCCAAAAAAATGTCCGAACCAAAACTCTGCGCACGCTACGCATTGCGCAGACTTTTTGGTTAGTTGTAAGCATAGGTTCATAGTTGTAAGGCAAACGCGATCCGACTACAACGCCGCGCGATGCCTTATTAGACAAGCGACATAACGTCTAAATTTAAGTAAGTGTAGCATTGTGAACTATATAATTGAGGTCTAGGTATGTACAACGACGCTTGGACTGTTTTCACTTGAAGATTGTGACTCTATAGGTATTGTATCTCGATGGTCTGCTATCAATGATTTTTATTGTTATATTTCTACGTCGTGAATCGATTAATAAATTATATTTGATGTTTCCGCAGACACTTGAAACATTTCGCAAGTCTGAGTGGCGACAACTCTTCGTGGTGGAAAGCCGGCATCGGCGTCGCGGCCGCCACGGTGGTAGGCCTTCTACTCATCAAAGTTTTCAGCTTTCAGAAACGATAAACTACCTTCAAACCACTGCCTTAGCGTTTCTTGTTACCTACGAGTATTGTACATAATATTACTGGAATAGTAATTAATTTTGTGCGTATTTTCAAATGTTATTTAAAGACCAAAGAGGATTATTTTCAATTATAGCTGTTTTTCTGTTGTAAATAAATAGAATCTACTTAGATTAAAATGTAGTTTTAGTGAATGTCAATTTTCCTATTCCTATTTGTTCTTCTATATCTACATTATAAATAAAAATTAAATGCCGTTTGTTGGAAAGCGCATCACCCGAGAACGGCTGTACCGATTTGTCTAACTTTTTTTTATGTTTACAATAGTTGAATGGGGTTTTTAGGGAAAGAAAAATTAGAAAAGTTGCCCTGCAGGGCTAGCCTCCGCACCGCGACAAAATTTTGTCAACTCTTTATATCGTGCCAAAACAAGACAGGCATTTATGAAACCGTAGGCACCTTGTCGCGTTCACACTCGACAAGGTGACGACAAGGTTTTTGTCGCGGTGCGCATGCTAGCCATGCTGAAATGTGAAAATTTTGGAAATAACTGATACTAGACAGTGAGACACTTCTTTTCCTATGGGATTTTTGAACTAACACCATAACTCAAAAGGCATTGTCCCAATCCGGCATTTTTTTTTTCATATCCACATCACACAATGATACTTATATGGAATCACAGATTTGGATTCAAATACATATACAACTATGGATCATAGACAAACAAAAAATTTAAGATATAATGCGTTCAGGTTCAAAATTTCCCTTTCCCAAAATGTAATTACCGGTTTCGCTCGCGTTGAAAATACCGAAGTGATGATGATGAGCACCCGAAGTCCTATTTTAAAACTACCCGCCATTTTCAACGCGAGCGAAACCGGTAATCACATTTCGCGAAAACGACATTTTGCGAAAGGGAGGGACATTTTGAACCTGAACGATTATTAGGGTCACCGATTCTGTCCATTTTGAAGATATTGTCCCGTGTCCCGATAACCTGTAATTTTGTCCCAATTTTTTATAACATTCAGGCGATGCGCAGTATTTATGCCACATTACTTTCTGCATAGTGGCAGATGCTTAGTATTCTCTCTCTAAGCAAGTGCTGTAAGCTCACCCCAGGCGACGCGCAACACGCGCGAGTTTACTGCGCATCATCTGCAAATGTCTTAATACTAAATTCCTTAACAATCTTAATACTATCTTCAAGACCATCATCGGTATTGTATTAGCTATCATGTAACTTGTTTTTTTACGGGTTCCTAAATACAAGCTAACACTACAAAATCAGACCGTTGAAGGTCTGAAGACACTCGCAAATGGTCACGCACACTACTAGTCACTACAGTGTACCCAGCACGCTGGTGGCATTACCACACTGAATCGTAATGCTTATGATTATACGTAAGTGGCATTGGTGGGGTTTGGCAAAGTCCCAAACAGAAAGGAAAAATAAAAACAACATGTTTAGTAAATGTAATATATTTTCGAATACATGCCATCCAAAAAGAAATAATTCGTCAGATTTCACAATATCAATACTACATAAGAGGATAGTTCATAATGACTATGTGTGTACCTTAAATTGTATTGTATGAAATTATCAACATTCATAATATCTGAGGAAAACGGTATGTAACACAATTGTTAGTTTAGAATGCAACATATCATACTGGTTTCAGGTTTTATGAAAACCCAATTAAGCACAACAGACAGAAGAAGTAGAACATAGAAATGAAATATTTCTGAGCTCTCAGTTCAGTCAAAATAAAGATTAACCTTAAAATACAACTTATACAACTACAAATTAATCTAATACGGTCGCTGACGGTCTCGGCCACTGGAAAGAGAAAATAACATGTTTTTAACAAAATTGTACATTAATAAAAGTAACTTTTAGGGTTCCATTACAAGGAACCCTTATAATTTCGGTCTGTCCGTCTGTCTGTCACTCTCAATTTTTTTTGACAACTTTTATAGTTATTAAAAAAGTGCATGAAACTTTGCACAGTTACAGTTTTATTAAAGATTTTAATTTTAAAAACGTATAAAAAATATAGTTGCGCATTGTAGGGGTGGCTCTGGTACATGTGAAATGGAGATGTTTTTTTTTATCGCTGCACTCCATTGTTAGCGGGTATCGTTGAATAGGTTTTTTAAAATGAAGGTAAGGATCATATACACTTTAATCAAGTGTATAATTTACAAAATATAGCCTGTCAAAGTATCAAAAAGTTTGCCAAGCTGATAGATCATTAATACCAATATTCAAATTTGGTTCATTTTCTGATCATAATTTTTAGGATTCCGTACCCAAAGGGTAAAAACGGGACCCTATTACTGAGCCTACGCTGCCTGCCTGTCCATCCTACCTTTAAACGGCTGTATCTCTGGAACGAATTATTAAAAAAAACTGTTTATTCATACAAGTTGACGCGCTCGCGTGATCAATCCTAATAAAGATCTGAGATGGTAAACGAAACACCCCAAATGTTATATGCATTTGGGGTGTTTTTAACGAACAAAATTAAGAGGTACAGTCACACAGAGATATGAGTCAGAAATTATATTTACCCGTCTCCTCTCATCGCGCCACCGCCACTTCCCCTGTCGCTGCCGCCTCCCCCGTATCCTCTTCTCTCGCCACCTCGGTCACCGCCGCTGCGGTCACCACTGCGATCGTTGCTGCGGTCACTCCGGCCGCCGCCCCAACCGCGGTCACTGCCGCCGCCGCGGCCGCCACCTCCGCGGCCACCACGACCGCCACCGTTGCCTCGACCACCACCGCCGGATGGCGGCCCGCCATCAGCACCGCCGGGCTTGTCTTCATTACATCTAGACACAAAGTTTTTAGTTAATACAAACTAAGATAATTGTCTAAGTAAAATAAACTGTAGACTCCAGATAGAATTAAGATTGTTTTATTTTGCATTTTTAGTGAAACTTTCAGCCTAATGGTATACAGGGTTACGCATATATCCTGTACTAAGCCGAAAGGAGGTCACTGTACTTATCATTATGAACAACTTTTACTATGAGACCAAACCTGAAATCGCGAGAAAAAATCTGTTCCATAGAAAACGGTCATTGACACTACAAAATGTATGGAACAGAAGATATTTTTTGTGATTTCTGGGTTAGTTAAAAGTTATTCATAATGATTATTACAATGACCTCCTTTGGCTTAGAATAGGGTAAATGCGTAACCCTGCGTAAGTGACAAATTGATTAGGTGACTGGGCCAATTACAAGTTTACGCCTATAGAAAATATGTTCTAGTCAATAGTGATACTAGTGGTTTATACCTATTGCAAGACTTTCTCCAGGAGAAGTTGGTATTTCCGCAACTGGGGTTGGGGCACCTCCAGTCGCCCTCGCGGTTGCCGGAGGGGGGTCCTCCTCCGCCGCCGCCACCACCACCCCCGCCTCCACGGCTCATGCCGCCTCCGCCGCGGCCACCGCCGCCGCCGCCACGACCTCCACGGAAGCCACCACCGCCACCGCCGCCGCCGCCGCCACCGCCACCTTTACCTCCCGCCCATGTATTTTGTCTCTGAGCGAGGGACACTTTAATTGTAGAGTCGTTGAATTCTTTCCCGTCAAACCATTGGATGGCGGAAGAGGCGGCGTTAGGATCTTCATAGGTAACTGTAGCTTCGCCCTTCGGCTGCCCTGTTGCTTTGTCCTTGTACATCCAGACCTTAGGCTTCTGAGTCTTTTTGTCCATCTGAAAACATACAAATAAAACAATATTTAACACAAGTACATACTTATTAAAATTGAAAAACAAAAACTACAACTAGTAATTCAAAAACAGCTCATATCTTTTAAAACACTGGACTAATTTAGATCAAACAGATATGTAGGAATCAGTGCAATTAAACCCGCTTTCAAATAATATGACAATTTGGAGATTCTCCATTTTGTAGAAAAAAATCACAGACATACCTATACTATCCCAAACAGTCATACCGTCTTTCACTTTTTTTAAATCATGGATTAAAAATGAAGTCAAAAAATGTAATTACATGAACCAGTTACTTTCAAATCTAATTCCAAATATATTACATTAAAAGTGATACATTTCTGTAATACACACTTTGAATATTAAAGTTAATACGCACCTTGATGATTCCAATAGCACCAAAATGTTGACATAGCTCATCTTCAGTTGTGGAAGGATTCATTCCCTGAATGAAGATTGTGTCTTCTTGAGTAACCATATCACCCCCGCCTCGATCGCCACCGAAGCTCCCGCCACCTCCACCTGTGCATGGAATATCATTTAGTCAAGATGTAAGCATCCTTAATATTTTTAATAAGCAAGACTGATAATTTATTCTTGAACTCTAAACCTCTGACAAATTATACTTTGTACACAAACAATTTAACTATATAGCTCAATTTTCCCGACTGTCTGTTAAATTTTATTATTGGTCCTGCTAGATAAAAGTTGTTATAAACTATAGCAAAATTCCAATAATGTAACCTTTCAAAACTACCATCCAATTATCATTGACCAAGTCATTATCAAAACCATTATTATTTGTAACACTTAAATTTTAACACCATACAACATTAAAATTGTAGTCACCACACCAAAATAATACCCATTATGTCACAAAATTATCCTGTGATTACCTCAAAATATACGCAATATAAACCATGCTGCTAAAATAAACCAGTACGTAAGTACCTAGATAATTTAAACCATAGGGCTGCCAAAACGTGTCAGTGTTTTTGGTACAACACAATAATCATAGTATTCAAGGAAAATAATATAAAACTCGTTCATCACAAAGCAATTTAAAGAAAATTGTAGGCATTTGTTAATAATTCGATTATTTTTGTCCGTCTGTGCCTTATTTTGACATTTCTGTGATCATAGATCAGACAAGAACTATCTCAAACTCACCACTTGTTGCGTGATATTATTTTTCATGTGAAATACAAATTTAATACTTATGTTGAATGCCCAGATTTATGAATATTAAATTCCTTGAGATCAGATCAGATAACGACTCATGTAGGTAAGTAGGATCCAGATGTGGAGACTATGTGATCATTAAGCTTGAACATGAGGCTGCTGACATTCCCTGTAGTGTACACTTTATCACAATAATTTTAAGAATACCCGTAGATCTTTTTTAATAGTCTCACAGTACTTGGACTATTAAAACAATTTTGTTAAATACCTCTTGAAGATTCAACCTTGTTGTAAATGCTTTGGTCATGAGCTGACTGTAGACTTAAGTCAACTAGAAGCTTATCAGTAATCTAATTAATTTTAATGTGCATAGAATCCCATTAAATTATTTAAAAACAAGTGTTAAAATCGTTAAAGTTTTTGTGAAAGACCTGTAGGATCAGTGTTTGAAATTATCAAGAAGTGTAATAAACACCTCTTTATAATTATCCGATAATTATATATGACCAGTTTAGGTCATTGATAAATATTATCCCTTCGAAACGTGCTGTAGATGTCTTCCTATTTTTTTAATTTAATTTACTATGTATGGCAATGTAACATTTTGACCAAATAAAACCCAAATTTTACAACCTGTAAAAATAACATCAGAAGTGATTGGCCTACGTCTTTCGCGAATTTTGAAATTCACAATGTTACCCTTATTCTTATTCGAGATGGGGGCGTTAAGTCCTGCACTGATGTTCCGCTTGGGGTGTTAAAAATGTAACCCTGTAAACATCTAATATAAAAGCTCACCTACATGTTCTGCAGAGCAGTTATAGCCATATACCATAATGGATTTTAAAATATTACAGTTATAATATGATACTTGTGTAGTTATGTATATTATGATACTTTGCACAGTTTGGCTCTTAACACATTTAAAATGATCAAGTGGAATTCATAAGTGATTTTTAATCGCCATCTAGGTTTTTAATACAACCAAGTTGCTGGGGCCATGCTTTGACATAGCACACATACACCAATTAAAACTATTTTACAATCACATTCAAATAAACCTGTTTCATCTGCTTAATCTAATTGTAAACCCAATAAAGCCTTTACACATAGAAAACCAGAGACTGACCATCTTGATGTGTTGCACGGTGACCTCACATATCATTGCAGTATAAAAACATGTAATTGTCAACAGCCCTTGGGTGATGTCATAGATTACCAGTTAACGCGTCTAAAACTTAAGTTTGGCAGCCCTTAGATAAATACAAATGAAAAATATGTCAACAGCACCACTCGCTTGGCGAGGAGCTTTACCTTTGTTAAAACCACCCCCCCTGCCGCCGCCACTAAAACAATAAGAACAGCTTTAGTTCACTCGGCAGGCTGGGGAAACTCTGTACGCAGCACGCTGATTCACATCTAGGTACGCTATATATGTGACCTCTGTTCCATTGTGTAGTCCTTTTCGATACCATTATGTTTAAACCTTGAAAATCTTGAACAACATTGGTTGAAACATTACACAGCAGGATTGAAGACATGCATTTACACACAAACTAGATATTTTGTGATTTAGAAGACATGTTTTTCAGATAATTATAAATAACAAAACTTGAAATAGGATTTTAACAATTAGTGGTGCAGATTCTTCTGTGCCATTATCTACATTAATTAAAATTGATTTTACTTTTGTTGTCCTAGTAGACAAGGATAACAAACCAGCTGTTCAAGTACCATTCTTTATAGATCGACAAATATGACAGTTAAATCGTCAAATTCGATAAAATGTCATTTGATCCGTACTCACTATGATCTATTCTATGGCGTTTTATCGAATTTGTCGATTTAACTGTCGCAATTGTCGATTGATAAAGAACGGTAATTGCACTGAAGAAATTTTTGTTTTGTCAAAGGATTAGTTTAATTCAAGGTGCAAAAAAGTTGTACTTTAAAAAAATTGTTGTTTCTTTTTCAAGATTTGTTATTCCACATAATTATTTAATGGTATCAATTCATGATTATTATGTTAGATTTGAAGAAGTATGTTTGAGTTCTAAGAAAATATTTAGAAATCAGTTATTTTACAAAAATAAGTTAAGAATTAGTTGGGTTATGATGTGTGAATTGATACCAATAACCAATTTTATGATTTCATTTTATTGTAAAATTATTAGAAGAAAAAAACTTCAACAAAATTAGAATTATTTGTTGATATTGTTGTACTTTTCTCTAATCTGACAGCTCTAAAATTATTGTCACTGCTTTTATTCAAATATGTAAGAAAATTATGAGAACTATTTTAGAGATGTTTGTAAAGATGCTTACTTGTCAATTATGACATCTCATACACAATTTACTGCAATACCAGCATTTAGCATATTTACTACAAGAGATACCTTACAATACTGATATTTGACTTGTAACTATGGAGTTATTTATAAAGTATTGTATTGTATAAGGAGCAACTCAATAAACTAAGTATCTAGGAAATACATCCAATTAATTGATAGTGTTGTAGAATTAGAGAATTTGAGAAGCCATCAGATACAGTATTGCAATAAATTACCAAGATTGTCTCACTATTACCGGCAAATGTTGCCAAGCAATAGTTTTTGAAAAAAATATTTGTTAGCACCATACAATTTGATTTAGAAAATTGCATACCAGAATTGACATCATTTACTTCTACCACAAAAAAAACAATAATATTAGTCTTCTGGCACTTTCATTGTTTTTATAGATAGATAATCCGGTATTATATAGAATGCCTTCAGGCATTGTATAAAAAAGAAACAATCAGGCATTGTATAAAATATCATCTATGCTTTGCATTTTGCAGGCATACTATACAAAAACGAAAGTACTTTGGTCTCCGGTGACCCGGAAACCCATCCACTGGCTGAACAGAGTATGTTCTGGTTATTTTTGTTTGATAACCTGGAAACCCTTCCCTTTAGATCACATAATTATTTTAAATATTGCTTAAATGAACCTGCTATTGTATAGAATAACCAGGTGTTCTATACATTGACTGAATTAGATTTTGCCAGTAACACATTGACAATCTCGCTCATAAATTTCAACATTTTCATTGATTCAAATAAAAGTGTTGAAAATATAAAAACTGGATCTAAAAAAATGGTTGATATATGCGAGTGAAATAGAGAATGACCAAATATGAGCACTGAAAATAGTTTGCTTATCAGTCAAAAAATTATATGAGCTTTGAACTAATGATGTTGGTGATATAGCAAAACTATACTGCTGTAGATAAAGATGTCAATTGAGAACACAAACTTTTGGTTAAGTGTACATACTTTAAGGTGGAACGTGGCAAAAATTTGTTTATTGCCAAATGTATGTAATAATGTGTATTAGAGATAAATAGCTTTTACGTGAGTTTGTAAAGAATGATAATCTATTTTCGCAAACATCATAATCGTTTACAATAATTACCCGGCCTAGCTACAAAAACAAAAAAACTGTTTGAAATTTGAATTTCCCGCCAAACATGAAACGTATCACCTTAAAATATAATCTCTAGTTTGATCTCCAAGAAGTACCTAATGGCTGAAATGCCTATGTAGTAGACCAAACTTCTAGGGAGTAGAATAGTTCATAGACCATGAGGGCAGATATGACAAACCATGACAGTAGTTAAAATCGTAAGTTCAAATGCATCACACCATGTGTCGAGGGCCTTATTACTACATTGTGGATGTTTACGCTTCAGTTATATTCATTGTTACTTGTCGAGTTCTTGATATGTAGATGTCACCTTAAAGGCTAATTCGGAACCTGGACCTTCTTACTTGCGTTAGCTTTTTGACAAAAGCAATAGTAAATATTACCCTTTTGTTTATATTATGTGGGAATTACTAACTAAGATTACGCCAAAAAAAATTTCAAAACCATGTCAGTTTCCATAGTAAAATATTACCCTGTTTTTACAGAAACGCTTGTTATACACTTGTTACCATGTTTTTATTTCCTATAAACATGGATATAATGCTACTTTTGGTCAGCTGCTCCAAACACCAAAATTGTCCTGGAAAATTTAAGGCCTAGTGGACTAGACTGTGGATGATACCTAATGCATTCCCTAAGATGTGACTTCAGTTGATAAAACAAAACTTTTACAGAAAACACTAAATCCAACATGAGGCTTCAACATCCAACTTCATGTTAGTTGATTAATGATTCAGGCATATTCTCAGTGATTAGCCTTTAAATCAATTATGTAAAGAAATTGAATTTCAAACTTACCCATATCCACCATCTCTATTTCCCCCATCTCTATTGTAGCCACCCGAGCGGTCCCCGCCTCCAAACCCGCCGCGATCGCCCCCAGAAAAGCGGCCGCCTCCTCGGTCTCCGTAGCTGCCGCCGCGATCACCGCCGTAACTGTTGCCCCCGCGATCCCCACCGCCGTAGCCACCATTCCCGCGGTCGCCTCCGGTCACATTGTATCCACCACTGCCAGCGTTCCCGCTATTGTTGCGATCATATCCTCCACCACCGCTCCCAGAGTTTCCACCATAACTTGCGCCACTGTTATAGCTCTGGCCATAGTTATTATCCGATGTCTGATTTCCACCATAAGAGCTCCCACCTGAAATTTGATTACTGTTAATAGAAAATACCATTGACGAAGATTAATGGTATAATTTCAGTTGAATGAGAGAAAATGGATGCCGGAGCTGCACTAACCAGACCCTTGTTGGTTCCATTGTGGTGTGGCTGCTTGGCCACCATAGCTTTGGTTGTAACCTCCTTGAGCAGCGCCTGCTCCACCTCCGTAATTATCACCCGAAGGCATTGCCGGTGGCGGTACAGAGTATTGAGCGCCATAACCACCGCCACCACCGCCGCTGTAGTCACTAGAAGCGTAAGCTGAAATATAACGAGAAGTGGTTATAATTTATATCTATATACATCACTACAATAGTTACCACTAGGATTTCAAACTTACGATCCCCCATTTTAGAGAACTTTTGTTTTAATTATTGAACTATCTCAAATAACCACGCCACGCCACAAATCACAAATCGAAAAAGAACGAACGAAACGAATGAAATGTTAGTGAATCAATCTAATTTCGAAAGAATGAGATTAGTTGTGACATTACGAAACAGGAAACGTGTATTTTTGGTTGGTTGGCAGCACTGCCGCTTTTGGCCTATAGTTTATGGATAAAGTTTTTTTTATTTTATCTTCCATTATTGGGCAGGCTGAAACCAATATGATCAAACCGCCTCGACTTACGTATTTTATTTACCCTGTTAATGCCGTAACAGACATGTCAACTTGGCTAACGAACCACCGTCTGACCAACGGAAGAGAAAAAGTTCGACACGCCCTACGCAGCGCGCGCGTTCGCTGGTGCGCGTTCCTACTGTATCCCTTGTAGTTTCCATTTTCCAGTTTACCACTTATTACTACTTACACCCCCCCCCCCCTGGTCATCCATTTGATCACATTTAGATCATTTAGTTTGCAGTTGTGTGCTGCTCAATAGTGAGGTAAAACGTATATTTTCATGTTGTTTTCGAAACTTCATAGCAGTCTCTACTACTGACAAGGCGGTATGGTCGTAATGGCCTTAGCCGGCCTAAAAAATGGGTGAAAAATTGTTCCGTATTACTGACTGAGTCTGGTGAGTGGTGACAGATGCTCTCTGTCAGTGCTGACTGCTGAGAATAATAATTGTTTTCTACGCGGCTGTTGATGAAAAATTTATAAATAGTAGTTTGTATAGTGCAAAACACTGCATTGTTTAGTCCATTAGCTTTAATAATATATCTATCGTGTTTACTGCCCTACTTATCAACTACTTTGAAACTAAAATGACTTCGTATATTGATATGAGCTTAGACGACATCATACAGAAAAAGAAAAAGGAGAAACCCAAGTAAGCCTGCCTGTTTTGAGAGGATTATCAGTGATACTTTAACCTATGTAACATCTATAAATCCAATCAATAATGTTATTGTTTCAGAAATCCTAAAAACCGGACAATTCAGCAACCGAAAAAGAATGTCCCGCCTCTTAACAACCTGCCTGTAGCAGACGCTAGAAACAAAATTATATCTAAAAAGAGGATTCAAATAACGGATGCGCGAGACAAACTGGCTGAACTTGCCAAACAGAAGGATGCTAGATTAAAATTGCAGAAATTGAGACTGGAGAGGGTAAGTTGAGGTTGGAAACAGTAAAAGTTTAGTAGTAGGTACATACATAATGGCGCAGAAAAAATTACAGTAACCCACATACAACCTTCAATTTTATTTATCTATAGCCAGTGCATTTACAACAGCCTGGTTGTATTTCAAATACCACATAAAATTTTAGGTTTTAGTAATTTTTTGTTCAAAAACTACAGACCTTGCGATCCCCTAAAAAGTGAATCTGAAATAGTACACTACACTATTACTTTTGTTTCCACGACTTGAAAATTCGCTGTTCCATACATTTTGTTACAGGTCAATAAAATTTGTCCATGGTTGGCAACAGCAGATTTTTTTGTGAATTTTTGTAAATATATAATTTGTAAATTGGTTCCAATATTATGTCAAACAGAATTTTTAACAATATATTGTAGATGACAAGAGCACAGGGACTAGGGAGACCCATGCTTCCTCTCCAGGGAAAATTCATGAGGACTATCCAAAATAAAGACATAGGTAAGGAAATTGTTCATTGTGCGCGCCATAACACATTCAAGGTTACGCAGAAAGGTTGTACTAAGCTGAAAGGGCTCCATTATACTTGTCATTATGAACAGCTTTTACTATGGGACCAACTCTGAATTTGCGGAAAAAAGATCAGCTATTCCATACATTTGTGTGATGAACATTTGTGTTTGTTCTATGTCTGGGTGTTAATATCTATTTAAGTATGTATTTAAAAATATATATATATGTATGTATATCAGTCTCTGACAGCCATATTACAAGCTTTGCTTAGTTTGGGGTCAGATGACCGTGTGTGCAAAAATGTCCCAGATACATTTTAACTAGTTTCAATGACCGTTTTCTATGAAACAGCAGAATTTTTTTTGCAATTTCAGAGTCGCTCCCACAGTAAAAGTTGTACATAATGATGGTTACTATGGATCCCTTTCCGCATAGCTCAGTATCATATCAGAAAAATAAACTACATCAACCACCAAAAGTATTATGATGTTTTTATGATTATTTCAGTGTTTGGTGATACTTCAAGACAAGTAGCCTATCAAACTGGAGCTCGCAACCCATCCAAGCAACGCATCCACACAAAAAAGTTTCTGGAAAGTAGATCTATTGGAATAAAAAAGAAATATGGTATTTATATTCAAGCAATTTACATTATTTATCTTATATTCTGCCTTAGTTTTTTAATCTCTGATAGCTGCTTCTATCTATTTATTCAGGCTGTCCACCCACTGCTGGGTACAGGCTTCCTCTTGGTCATATCATTCTTTCTAGTCCTGTGTGAGCTTCATTCTTTGCTGTCTGAAATGCTTGACAATGTTATCTCACCTGGTGGCCAGCCTGTTTCACAGATACCAGCTATAGTAGTTTGTAAGAAACTGAATGAATACTGCAAAATCTGATCACTCTGGTTTTTGAATGTAAGATTGTGCTAGTACTCAATTTATACTATGCATAATTTTAAAAGAAAATGTTTTCGTTTAGATTTTGGCAATGTTATTGCAGCTGTCAGATAAAAAAAAACTTCGACTGAGTATAGATCTTGTTTAATGATCACTTGGTGTGTCCGTAAATACAAAATATTATTACACTGAATAATTTTACTACCTAGCTGCACTCTTTATAACATCAGCTATCTGCCAGTGAAAGTCCCATCAAAATTGCTCCAAACGTTTCGGAGTACATAGGAAACATACATCATTGCTTTTTATATTTATAGATGTCTATCTCTAGCCAAATCACTGTCATAATAAATAAAATTTGTGTTTAATATTTTTATAGACATACCAAGAGGGAGAGATGTTATGCCGAGACCAAAGCCAATTATTCGAACTGTCCAAAATGACATTCAAGTTATCGATGATCCTATGGGTGAGGATTACATAGAGCCCAAGCGGTCATTACTGAATAGAACAGCTAGCATGCAGCTCAAAATTGTTACTCGTAACACTGATGACCGTCTTAACAGCAGGAACAACATTATTGTTCAAAGGTATGTTTCTTCCACACTTTGTTTATCCTAATTCTTATTTCATACTAGCTGACCCAACAAAATTTGTTCTATCCAAATTTTAATAGAAAAAAAGCACTTTCCGTTTCTTGAATTTTCCAAAATTCAGGGCAAATTTTCCAATTTTATTTTGTCTTCTAAACCACCCCAGTATTTAGGCAAACAATACAAAAAAAAAAACAAAGCAGTCAAGCTGTTTTTGAGTTCTAGCGAGACTATTGAACAGCAATTGGTTTTTATATATGTATATAGATAGATTAGGATAGTGTATGTTCACATTATGCCTGATTTTAGGCAGACATGTATAAGAACAGAGCACGCTTGTCCAGCAGTAGACTAAAAAAGGCTGATTATGATGATATTACAACACTAATTACCTTATTTTTTTCCATTTTAAAACACTAATGTCATAAATGCGATAGTTATATGTGATTCTTTGTCTTTTACCTTTCATGACCTAGAAGCCTTAACATCATACAATCTTAATGACTTAATATCGGCTAAAACTGATTATTATGATATTACAACACTAATATCTTGTTTTCTTCCATTTTAAAAATGAATGTCACAAATGCAAACCTAATATGGGGCTCTCTCTGTTACCCTTTTGACTAAATGGCTTAATATCATTCTAACTTAGCGGCTTAATATCGGCTGAGCCTATACATCATGAAGATGGAACCATTCTTTACATTTCGCATGTAAAAAATTTTTTGCAAAGATGTAAACATAACTATGCCATGTTATGGCAATGTCAAAGTGAGAGTTCAGTTTCAATTAAAGGAGATGTGATGTTTTTTATATGGGAGGTGGTACTTGGTCGATTTCATCAATATAACTTATATCATTGCGTAGTGTAATATTTTTGGATAATAATAGGTCGGGGAAAAAGTCTTTTCGTATTTGTATGTATAAAGTTGTAGTAAAAATCTCATCGATTGTACTGTTTGTATCTGGCTGGTTTTAATACCATTAAAAATATGACATTTTAAAAAAGGAATATAAAAAGTAAAAAGCAATTTCCCGCCATTTTTCAATTGTTTTTTTGTTCGATAAAATGAGTAAATCTAACGAAGAAATTCGATATATTGTGAAATTTTATTACAAAAAACTGAAAAATGCGACACAAGCCGCGAATAAAATTTGTGACGTTTATGGACCTAATGCAGTGTCATCAAGAGTAGCACAATGTTGGTTCAAGCGTTTTCAGTCCGGGAATTTTGATGTCAAAGATGCAGCTCGCTCTGGTCGCCCTGTAACGGATAAAGTCGATGCCATTTCTGGAAAAGTGGACCAAGATCGGCATATTAGTAGTTACGACGTAGCTGAAGACCTGGGGATTGACCACAAAACAGTTTTGACCCATTTGAAAATAACTGGGTATACAAAAAAACTCGATATTTGGGTGCCACACCAGCTCACTGAAAGAAACCAAATGAATCGTGTACTCATTTGCGATTCTCTATTGAAACGTAAAGAAACCGAACCGTTTTTGAAAAGATTGATCACTGGTGATGCAAAATGGATCACCTACGACAAGAATGTGCGCAAACGATCATGGTCAAAGGGCAGTGAAGCACCACAGACTGTAGCGAAACCCAGATTAACACGTAATAAGGTGATGCTGTGTGTATGATGGGATTGGAAGGGCATCGTTCATTACGAGCATTTACCGCCGGGCAAAACCATCGATTCGGATCTCTACTGCCAACAGCAGATGAGACTCAAACAAGAAATTGAGAAAAAACGGCCGGAATTGATCAACATAAAGAGTGTGGTCTTTCATCATGATAACGCCAGACCGCACACATCTTTGGCCACTCAGCAAAAATTTAGAGAGCTTGGTTAGGAAGTGTTAATGCATCCACCACATAGCCCTGACCTTGCACCCTCAGATTTCCACCTGTTTCGATCTCTTCAGAATTCTTTGGGTAGTGTTAGATTAACATCAAGAGAGGACTGTCAAAACTACTTGTTGCATTTTATTGATCAGAATTTCCAAAATTTCTACAGCAACGGGGTCATGTCACTACCTAAAAGATGGCAACAAGTTATCTAACAAAATGGTACATATATATTATAATTAAATGTAATTAAACTTGAAAAAAATATGTCTTGAATTTGTTTATAAAATACGAAGAAACTTTTTCCCCGACCTTATATTAAGGGCGGAACATATTTTTTATTTATCGGCTTTTAGTTGTAATATGAATTAATAATATTTTTTTTGTGTACTGGCATTACTAAATTATGCTTGGCAACCCCACGCGATAAAAGCTAGTAATTGTGCTAGGGATAAGACAGATCCGGCATTCATAATTCGATTTCGAATAAATGTTTTAGTAGAAGGATCAAAATAAAAATGTTCAAAATGGAATGGTGTCAAAATAAATATATTATTGCTAGATTGGTTCTAGCTATGCTATTTTATTTTTTAATTTACTGTGTGCGGAAAAAATACACCAAATGTAAGAGCTGATAATAGTTACTTGTTATGATCTACTCGTAGACATAATTCCAGCTGGATCCGATGGGAAAGGAACAGCTGGAAAACCTATATAAAACAACTGACCTCCTAAACATGCCTCGGGTGGTGATCGAGGCGTGGAGGGGGACATCAACAGTCCCCCAGTGCAATTGCTGCCAGCAGTTTGGACACTCCTCGGCCAAGTGCCACAGGCCGCAGAAATGTGTCAAGTGTGCAGCTACACTTCGGCAGCGTATCTCCCAACGCTGCCGATGCCCCCCTGAAATGCGCAAACTGCAATGGAGAGCACGCAGCAAACAGCCGCACGTGTGCAGTCTTCCGCCGTGAGGCTCGGAAACGCAACATTCGTATCCCCGGCGGCCGCTACCCACCGGCACGACATACTGAACAACCTAGGCGGCCTGGAGTGTTACCGGCCCCCCGGCATCAGGGCGGCCCACCAGCCGCATCAACAGCAACAACAACAACGCCAGACTACTAGGCTACCTGCTCGCCAACCAACGGCCCAGATTCCAGTGACGCAGATGGCCCCGCCTCATATGGGCCACCTTTGAGCTGGCGAGGTTGGCCACTACCGGTATTACCACAGTACCACCAACACCCCACCACACTGCGCCCCCCCGCAAACCCAGATAGCGCAAGGGGTAAAAGCAAGGTAAGAAAGGGGAAAGCTCGGGGAGTCCCGCCAACCGCGGCCTCAACGCCCCTCCCACCGACCATTGAACCACCGGCGTTTCGAAGCACCGACGAGTACCCCCGCCGGCACCTCAGCGCAGCAGACATGCGCTGCGCCCCAGGCCGCAGCCAGCCATATATTTAGATGAAGAAGCAGACGGCGCACTCACAGTAGAAAGGGAGCGAACGCCCCCCTCCCCCGACGTCCGCACCGTCCTTACGAACCCCCACATGAAACGGAACAACAACAACCAAGAGAAGCGGAGCAGCAGAGCGACCTCCCGCCCTCGGAACAATAAGCCCCCCCCCCACCATCGAAATTAAATCGGGGGGCGCACACCCAAGCAGCCCGGGGTCCCACGCCTAGGCAGCCACTACAACTGTGACCACAGGGCAGCTTCCTTCTTGCGCCCCCCCCCCCACGAGACCCGCGCACGGGAGCCCAGCAACAAAGGCCACCCCAGCAGCAACAATTTAAACCATGGCCGAGCGCCCCCCCAGCTCAGCAGGCCCAGGGGCAGTACCAGAGACCCCCTCCTGACCTCCGTTATGGCCTAGGGGGCCCCGGCCCTCAAATGCTACAACAGCAGCAACAACAACATCAACAATATTTCCCCTGTTTCACCGCAGGCCCCCAGTCGATAGCCCAGCAGGACCCCATACAGATCGTCATGGGGCCCTGATGGGATTAGTCGCAGCCATCGCAGCCGGAGACGACCTCGGCTGCTATGCGTGCAATGGTCATAATATTCGGGGCCTTCTATGGATAGTGGCCACACACGTATACTCTACTGGAATCCGGCGGGGATACGAGATAAGATCGCCTCCCTTCGCCTTCTCACCCAGGCCCAGGACATCCACATAGTCCTACTGGGTGAGACAAAATTGAGACCACAGAACCATTTCCAGCTTCCTAATTAAAACACGTACCGGCGGGACGAAGTCTCCCCCCGAAAAACGGCCTATCGTGGAACGGCCGTCCTGGTGCGGAGAGACATTGTGCACGAGGAACTGGAGAAGCTGGAGTTCGTGCAAACGTGAACGATGGGGATCCGCACTCAGGTGGCCGGCAAGGAGACGAAGATATACGCCGGCTACCGACCCCCTCTGAACAGGCCACTAAACACCATTGATTACGAGGCATGCCTTTTTAACATCACCAACACAAGAACAACAACCTCCAATATACTACATTAACCCTTAAAGTTCTGTCGTTTCCATATTTCCCGGCAATTTTGAATTTGGAACTGTTCTATATTCGAATGTGTTTAAATTTTGAATCTCAAAACTGTTAAAAGTATTAGAATTAATGCTATTGTTTAGTTACAGCGTCGATTGGAATCTGTCTGGTTACGTACGAAAATGAATCTTTCTAAGGAAAATGTTCGTGCAATAATTTTCTACAACTTTAGAAGAGGCCTGACACGGCTTCAGTGTTTTGAAGAGCTAACATCTGTGTTCAGTGATGAAGCCCCATGTCTGCGGACTGTCGAACGCTGGTATTTAGAATTCCAGCGTGGACATACGAGTGTTAGTGACAAATCTCGCAAAGGAAGCCCAAAATTCGCCTTCACTGAAGATAACATCATTGCTGTGAGACAACTAATTCTCGAAGATCGTCATGTGACGTATCGAGAGATAGAGGCTCTATTAGGCATCTCGGGGACAACCATTCGGAAAATCTTGCATGAAGCGCTTGGTGTGAGAGAGGTAGTTTGCCGTTGGATACCGCATCTGCTTTCCAACGATCACAAGGCGGCCCGCGTCAGATGGTGTAAGAAAACTCTGCAAAGGTTCAACCGAGGAGAGTCAAATCACGTCTACGACATCATCAGTGGTGACGAATCTTAGATCTATGCCTACGATCCTGATTCCAAACAACAATCTGCAATCTGGATCTTTCAAGAGGAGCCAAAGCCGACTAAAGTTGTTCGTTCTCGAAGCACTTCAAAGAAGTTGGTGCCCACGTTCGTTGGAAAAACCGGCCATGTTGCGACTATTGTACTTGAAGATCGTAGAACGGTTAACGCATTACCACAGTTTGTTTACCACAAGTCATCGCCAAACTTCGAAAATCTAACTCAAAGCGACGCATCATCCTGCACCACGACAACGCAAGCTCACACAGCGCTCGTCAAACGATTGAGTATTTGAAGCAGGAAAAAGTAGAAATTCTTGACCATCCTCCATACAGTCCTGACCTAAGCCCTAACGATTTCTTTACATTTCCTAAAATTAAGAAAAGTCTTCGTGGTCAAAAGTTCCAGTCCGGTGAAGCAGCAGTCGACACTTTCAAGTCAGCCATTTTGAATACCCCCACTTTAGAGTGGAATAAATGTTATAATAACAGAACTGGTTTGAGCGAATGGAAAAGTGTATTAAGCTACGTGGTGAATACTTTGAAAAACAATAAAAAGTACTATAAGGTTCTAGTTGTGTTTTTTTCTTCAAACGACAAAACTTAAAAGGCATGCCTCGTATTTAAGTTATTGTAATTCTTTTGACTAACTCTTAGATAGATGTATATTTTAGTATTGTAATTATTTGGACTAATTCTAATTCCTATATTTATTCCTATATTTAACTACTCTATTGTATTAGGAATCAACCTGTAATGATAGAAGTAATGTTTTAATAAATAAATAAAGTACATTTTTAACTACATTGTTTCAAATAACTGCATTTCTTTTTAGGCCTTCTGTATCAGAAAGAGACATGAGTCCACCGAGACCCCCATCCATTCTTAAGAAACGGCCAATGGCAGCTCTGAGAAGTGATCAAATTGCTCAAAAGGCTGAAAAACCAGCAACAGAATACCGAATCATAGTCAGTAATTTGAGAAATACTGTGACTGGTGGTGATATTGAGGTATGTTATCCTAAAAACCAACTGAAATATGTGCAAAGAAGAATTGAGAAAAATGACACGAAATTTTTATATATGGAGATTGTAAAACTATGGTTTTGTGCTAAACAACTCTTTGAAAGTAGGCTTATACTAACCCGCATCGAATGCATCGGTCGGATCGGTTCGCGCGAAATTCATTACATTCTACAGTTTTTTTAACACAGCTGTTAAGTGACGATTTGGTCACAGATGGTAAACACGCCTAGCCTGAAATGGGAACTGGCTCTTTAGTGAGGCTGCTGGAATACAAGAGAACAAAATAAGTTTGATATTCTATAACCGATTTGTCCATAGGAGTTGTTTGGGGATATTGGTGGCATGATGGAGTCCCGTTTGGTGCGTCCTGGCACAGCCGAAGTTATTTATAAAACACAAGATAACGCTCAAAAGGCAGTGGAGTTGTATCACAACAGACAACTCGACGGTCAGCCAATGAACTGCCTGCTTGTCACACCGAGGGCCCCTGCTACTGCGGCATCACAAAGGTTTGAATGTCTTCCTTTTAAAAGAACAAAAATGGGCGTGATCAGTGGCCTTAGTACGAGCACTTGTGAAAAATGTATAAAAAATTCAGTTTCCTTTCACGTCCGATAAAGATGCTGTTCAATATTTCATACATTTTGCTGTCGTTTACGTAACGATAACGAATGGACAGAACGAACTTATAAGGGTTTCTTGTAGTACTACGGAACCCTAAATAGAGATACTTTTAAATTTTTGGTACAGTGACCAGGAAACGTTTTGAAAAATACGCATTAGTTGATTTTTAAGGGATTTATTTGGCGGATTGAAATGGGATAACAGAATTTAGATTAATCACGACCTTGCTTATAGAATGGTTGTAGCGTGTGTATGTATTAATACACAGCCCACTTTCCCACACAACAATAATATCACATCTTTTAAAAAAAACTGGTTCATTTAAGTTGTGTAAAAATTAAGCGCCGTTTTGCCTTGCATTGGTCATACAACACTTGCACTTACAACATTTTTGGTTAATGTGTTTTTTTTTTGCAGGACCAGCAGCAAACCCGCCCTTTACAGCACTAACTCAAATGTTGAACCTGACCTGACTACCTTCCATAAAGTGCTTTTTAGTAATTTGTAATTACTATTCACATGGCTGTCAGCAAGATTTGGTTTCTTTACAAGACCGGAAACAACAAAGAGCGAGTGCACAGGTGTTCACTTTTAGGTTTGCTTGTTTTTTTAATGAGTTTTAGCTATTTTCGGTAGTTGTAAGCAACCTTCCATTTTGTATTGTTTCTACAAAAGTTGCAATAATTTTTGATTTAGTTGAACATGTATTCTCATGAATGTCTGTTAATTAATAAGAATATCATAGAAATCAAAGTGTCATTAAATCTTCGGAACAAATTCACTAGTTTCTCTTAATAGTTTTAGAGTCATCCAAAAAACCTTGTCCACCAGTATATTCACCTGAAATGGTGTAGAGGGCAATGATCTAAATAAAGCACTCATTCCAAAGTAAAAGCCGTAACAGACGCATCGAACCACGAACCGCCGTCTGACCAACGGGAGAGAAAGAGTGAGAACATTATTTCCCTCTCTTTTTCTCTCGTTGGTTGACGTCAGCCATGCTGGCCCGTCTGTTACGCCTATAAGAAATTACATGTGTGGCTCAGAGAAAATTGGGGGCCTGGTCTCGATGTGGTCTAGAAAGGCCATTTCTAATTTAAATAAAACCAGCCAAATACGATACCGGACGGTTCCATACTACCACATTAATTGTTAACTACTAAAGTACAAAAAGACAACAACACGCTCAGGCGGTCACCCATCTAAGTACTGACCGCGCCCGACGTTGCTTCGGTGATCTATAATCATGTCAAGTTTAACGCTTCTATGTAATTAGCGAGGGCGCTAATAGTTCGAGGGACTAAAAGTCTAATCCCGAGGTAAACACTGTGCACTGTGTGGCATTACGAATACAAGGAAACTAAAAATAAAAACATGAACTGACACTGGCAAATGCACTAGAAGTGCGGGACCATAATCCACGGAGAAAAAAAAAGTTGGAACATGGTTCAATACAAATGTGAAAATATAACTAGTTTTTTTAATAATTTTGAGTGTCTGTCAGTTGAAAGTAATTTTCCCTAGGGCTGAAATGTGTTACAGCTCGCGCGATAAGAGTTTGGCTTTGACAGTTATTGCGCAGAAATCAGAAATTGGGTATCAACGGGCAATTAGCGGGGTGCGGGGCGGGTGTGTAGGCGCACGCGGTGCTCTGATTGGCGCTCCAGTCGTTCCCTGCCTCTCGCATGCGCAGTAATCCCCTCCACCCGAAGGTCAAAGCCAAACTCTTATCGCGCGAGCTGTACTTTCAATCCGCTCCTCATGGCGGCTCCACATTAGTGGAGAATTGTGAATCGTGAATTCGCGGCACAAGTCATGCCCTCCACATTCGCGGGATGTTCACAGTCGTTCGTGAAACCCGCCGCGAAATGGACGTAGAATCTGCTGCTGCAATAACTTTGTTTGCTGTGGCAACATATTACTATTTAGACGTCCAAAACAAGAAAGTTATTAAAAAGCGTTGGAAAAAAAGAAGATGGTAGATGACGTCCGTACGCCTTTTTAGACCGGAGTAAACAAGAAGTAAACTGGCGCGGGGCCGTGAATGTGGATGTGTACGCGTGAACGCCGCGCGAACGGAGCGCGAACCCTTTGTCGCGGGACAAAATACCGACTCTGATCGGGGAACAGGCGTGAACGCGCGTGAACACCGCGAAAACCCTCCACATTCACGTTCACGCTTGTTCTCGGAGCTTCACGGCACTAATGTGGAGCCGCCATCAGACAACTTCAGACCTACTTTCCGAGTATGAGTAACGAAAAATACGTTTGTTATATGGAACCCTCCCTTTGTTTTTACTCTTTGACCTTATTTTATTATCATTTCTTAGTTAATCCGCCGTAACAATACATATACTGTGAAAATGTCATCTAGCTATCTATTACTGTTCGAAAGATACAGCAGTTAAAAGGTAGGACGGTCCCGTTTACACCCTTTTTGAACCCAAAAAAGGGTCAAATATCCATTGCGTAGATAATAATTATGTAAACAAATGACAATGCGTGAATTTGGTCGAAGAGACGCCAAAGGCGTTGCATTTATTGAGCATGTCTTAGACATGCCAAGAGTTGGCGCCAACAAGTAAAAAACATGTCACCGCATTGCATTGTATTATTTTTCTAAATTTGTGTATTTTTGAACGTAAGTAACTGGTGGATTATTATTTATTAAGTGCTCTAGTGTGGAAAGTCATAAAAGGAGGTGAAACATGTCTTTTTTAACCGACTTCCAAAAAAGAGGAGGTTATTAATTCGACTATTTTTTTTTTGTTTGTTACCTCAGAACTTTTGACTGGGTCTGGACTGGGTGAACCGATTTTGATGGTTCTTTTTTTGTTTGAAAACTGATGCTTCCCGTTTGGTGCCATTTCAATTTGGTCCTGTTCTGATGAAGTCGGTTTTTTTATATTGATAACTATTTCGTTGACAAATTGTAGAGGTGGTAGTTGAGTTGGCGTTACGGAATTTTGTGAACCATGGGCTTTGGCTTTAGGTACTTCAGGTTGGATGTCACTATTATAATACCTTTAATTTTTTGGAAAGTTTTCCAGCATCTGGACCAAGTTAAATCTAGTTGAACTTTAGACAGAAGCCAGAGCTCATGAGCAAAAACGTTATGTAGACCCTATTTGGGAAGCGGCAGGAATCAGCGTTCTCATTGCCCGGCATCCCGGAGTGACCCAGCCTCTTGTAAAGTCTTCACCACTACTAGGGCAAGACTTTGACTTCACCGTGACTTACTTTGCTCGACTCTGACCGACTTCTTCTTGGCTTCTGTGGTATTGCCCCAACTTGCCAATGTCTTGGGTAGATTCAGGTAGACATTTATTCTGGAGATTGTCCGGTTTATGGGCAGTGGGTTTTCAATATGCGTAGATGATCGGTAGTCTTTCTCCTGATGATCTTGTTTGACTACATTTAATCAAAGGTAAAACTTGACACTGGCAAATGTACAGGAGTGCTACACCAAAATTCTCCAGGAAAAAAAAAAAAACGTCAAATCAAAATCACATAATTGTCACATAAAATTGCAAATGGGGTCGTGTATTATTGACGATTATTGTTGGTTATTATTTCCCTAAAATAAAATCTCATCTCAGTACTAATCTAAGCAATTCTTCATTGTTGAAAAGCTTCTTGCTCCAATTGTGAACAAAAATTTTAAATTATGGAGCGAGAGGATGGTGAAATGAGTGATGACAATGCAATGCTTGTGGATGATGAACCTGAAGTAACTCATAGGAACACAGAAAATGAGCGAACTGTGGTGAGCAACACTTGAAGAAATACAACTTTTCTTATAGAAATGGGAGACGATACTCTGTTAACAGAACCACTAACCGTTCTGGATCAGAAATCAATAAACGCAGCGTATGACGCCCTGTAACTAGATGTAATGAACTAGTGACGATATACGTATGGCAGGTAGCAGTGGCTGGAAGCGAGAAGCCGAAGATCGGATTTAGTGGCGTACCTTTGGAGAGGCTTATGTCCAGTGGTGGATAAGATAGGCCGATTCAAAACTCATATTCACACTATGATCCTGTACTTTTAGATAACGACCTAATGTTTATTGTTTATTTTTAGCTTTTTAAAGCTGAAAAAGGTGGTGTTGTTATAAAACAGCTGGAAAAAGTTGATGCTGCCAAATTAGAAGAAAGGGCAAAGAGGTTTGGTTTGAATTTGACTGGGAACCGAATAATTACTCAAAGTCAAATTGATGAACTGTATGCAAACTTCGGTGTGGAGGGGAACGAGAGACACTTTCGTTTTGATGCAATTTATTTAAATGGTGTTGACGGACTAACAACTAGAGAGATATTTGAGTATTTGGAAGACTATAAGCCTTCATCTTTGGAATGGATTGATGAGGTGTCATGTAAGTTTCTTTAGTGAATACCTGTAGGTAATATAGATCAAATTTGTATATTACCCATTGTTATACATTAGCAATATGTCTTTCGCCAACAAATGAATCAAATAAGGGGTTGCGAGCTCCAAGCGATTGATTTGTTCAATACGACGGAAAGTATTCATTTGTTCGACTGTAGACGCAAATAAAACATCCTGCTGACAACTTTAAGCCATGTGCCAGTGTCTGCGTTTACGCACGTGATGATGTTTGTGTAAAACGTCCGGGTTGTGTCAGTATCTCAGTGATTCTGCTGATGTGGCTCAACAGCGGCACCTTTAGCCCAGTTAGTGCTTCATTAATGTGCACCATAAGGAACGGTTGTTCCCACACCAGAAGACTGACCCCACAGGGAGAGAGGCATACAAGCTTTTGTGATCGCTAAATCTTACCCAGCCACAAGAGCTCCTGATTTTGAGAGCCACAGCCAATTGTCTGGACCTTGTGCTGACTAATGATCCGGACAGGTATTCAGTGTCGGTATCCCCAACTTTTGGTGGGTCGGGCCACTATGTTGTCTGATCAGAGTCATCATGCTCCCTGTCCGATCCTAGCCCTAAAAGCATCTGGCGGATTTTGTGTTATTACAAGTCAGTAGACTGGAACAAGATGTATCACTTCTTTGCATCTTATCCTTGGTGATGGGCTTGCTTTTCTTCTCACTGTTTTTGGCTATGATTCCATAAAATCTGTTATGCTGTTTGAAGATTATCAGCTCTTTTAAAGGGGTTTTAAAAAAAACAATTTATACTTGTTATTTTATTAGTTTATCATCTGCGATAATTTACTATTCTTGGACGTTTAAGCCTACTCTGGAAAATATATTACTTTATGTTACTTTCAGGTAATGTGGTATGCCAAGACCATATTTCAGCAGCTCTTGCATTGCTGCTTCATTCACGAGAAATAAAGAGTGAAGAGTTGAAAGAAATGCTGGCTGATAAGTCGAATCATCATTGGAGGGAAGGAATGCCTCATCCCAAAAAAGACTTGATATTGATGCGCTTTGCCACAAATGGAGAAAAAAAGAAACTTATAAAAAAAACTGAGCGCAAACATTTTGATGAATACGATGACCAGTCTTTGAACTCAGTGAGCAAAAATCCATGGGGAGATCTATGTCAAACATGGGGTGTCTATGATCATCAAGAAGTATTCAATCCAAAAATAATTAAAAATGATTATGAAGATGTGATAGAAGAAGAGCCAAGACCACCACCCATACACATAAGAAACAAAAAGTTAGCTATGAGACTGGGAAAAAGAAAACAGAATGTAGAAAGCAATACAGATGACAGCAGCTCTGATTCTGAATGGAAAACTAAATCAAAAACGCCCAGAATGAGAATGCATGCTGATGATGAGGAATCTAAACTAAAGAAGAAACAACCCTCTAAGCAGCCTGAGGAAGTCAAAGTGAACAGGGTTCAGAAAGAAAAATATGCTCCGTTGTCAATAGAAGTGGCAAATACCAGAAGTGATTATGTGAAGAGAGAGACAACAAGGATATCAGACAAGTTTAAATTTCATGGTGGAAATAATAAACAAAGTAGCATTCAATCCAGCAGTGTTAGATCTCGATTAGGGGACAAGGTTGCACCTCATCCGAGACCTTCATCTCCGAGACCTTCATCTGAAAGTGAAGAATCTAGTGAATCTTCAAATGAAAGCGTTGAAGTTAACATTACAAGCAAAGTTAAAAAAGTAAGCAGTAGAATAAACACATCCAGCAATGTCTGGTCTCGTTTAGAAACAAAACAAAACAGTTCAAAGGATCTGCGACAAATGTTGAAATCTAAGACTAATGTTGACAATCCAAAGCCAAAAAATACTAATGATTTAAGAGAAAAGTTAGCTAAATCAAAACAAGCTAATTTACGTATAGAAATAGATAATAATTATGCAAGTGACTAACATGTTATAAAACTCCCAAATGAAATGAGTTTATGTTGATTTAATCACAATGATGCTAATGTTTCAAAGCGATTTGATAGTACTTGTCCGATTTTGATAAAACTTTGTCTTTAAATTGGCAATATCAACACTAGTTATACATATTTAAAAAAACTGATATTTTTTCATAAATTGGTAAAAAAAAACATGTTAGCTGTTCAGATTGCCACTTTAAATAAACATAGATTCCGAAACTGTTGACTATTATGAAAATGACTGTCTGGGGCTGCCCTAAGTTTTAATTTTAAGTGATGAAAATGTTAAAAGATTGGTTCAGTATGTGTGTGTGTGTGTGTTAAGTGTGTGGCTTTAAGTGTAATAAATACATTTACATTGACCAACTACTTAAAACAGCGTTCTCTCAGAAATGCATTCTCAAAATCTCATGAATCCCATTGCAATGTCTGGTTAGTACCTACAATATAAATCCATCTGTTCCAACATGTCAACTGTTTTTACTTTAAATTATCTATATATTAAGAAAAATTTATGTATAATATTACAAATATAATGTACTTTTGTGTATAACAAATTTTTGTATGAATATTATCTACATTATTTGTAGTTTCAAGAATGAAATAAACATTTTACAAATATTTCAAGTATCTTTACTAATTCAATGTTTTGTGTATGTTTAATATATTTTTTTATCATACAAATTAAATTAAATGATTAAAGTATGATTAAGGAACAATGTTTCGTGTATTATGTTTAATAATATTATTTTATCATATAACTTAAATGAAATGTTTGTAGTATGCATAAGAAAAGAAAACAAATTTTCGTTAGATATTCAATCATGTTTTAATATTATGTGTGTGCCATTTTATGTGCACTTAGAAAACCGAGCATGTTATGTATAATTTTAAAATGTATTTAATTAATTTCACAAATATCTCATCCAGTAAAACTCGAAAAGTATAAAGAACAAAAAAAATTTTTTTTTTGTTTTTATTAACGGCTTTATCTTAATTATGTGAAACTAGTAGGATAAAAAATCAAAATTGTATACTTTTCGAGTTTTGCTGAGTAGCGCCGTGTCGCCACCTTAATATAAAGCTGATTATAGAAACATCATTAAAATGAATTACGTCATTAGTATAAATTTATCTGTAAATATAAATAATGCAAATGGTACAAACAATTTATAATTTTATTATTATTTTTCCCTATCAAAGTTAAAAGAAAAGGCTGCCCAAATAATGTTACAATGGCCTTCACTCCATTTCTAAAAAGTAAAACAAGTAGTAATTAGTTTGTGTTGTGACACCTGGTAGGGTTCTGTAGCTATGCCAGAAATAAATAACAATAATCACAGGCCGAGTACTTCACACGCAGTTTATTTTTGCAGTTTTTCCAGAATGTTTGACTCCACATCTTTTATTAAGGGTTTGTATCAGAATGTGTGATTAATCACATAAATTATAGATAGATAGAAATTCTTTATTGTGTACACCAGAAATAAAAAATTACAGACAGATAAACAGTTACGAGCTAGTGCCACAAGTGGCGGCCTTATCGTTAAAAGTGATCTCTACCAGGCAACCATTGTATGGAAATAATTTCCGAAACAGAATCGACGGTTGATGCTAAAACACTTAAAAATCGTTATCTCAAATCGCGTTTCACAATTCTTTTTTTATTATCCCGATTATATTACTCGGGCAACGAAATGGCAACGCCGCATTTTTACTTAAAACGCAAGCAGAGTGATTACTTAATATAAAAGTTCTTAACCAGAATGTTAACCTGACATTGAGAAACAAAGCCTTAGTATTTTTCTTTATAACGTTTAATCTATATGTATACTAGATTTCAGTGTTATCTTACAGTCCCTGCGGACTTTTTTTTTAAGTAAAATTATTTAACATAAACAGACATGTACAAACACAGCAAAACTATAATAAAGGTCCTTAGTTTGCTACAGAACCCTGTAAAAGTAGATTAGTAAACATATCATAAGTAAGCATTATAAGTATACTGTATAGGGTGAGTAGTGAGCGAATGAGACACTAGTGCACGGACTCATATTCTACCAACAACTGCCCAGATACTGGTATGTATTTTTCATCGCGTCTAGTTAGTGTAGATTTGGGATATAGCCATCAAAAGCACGACAGTACAGTATCTCGTGTGCACAGCCCTTTATTCTTAGATTAGTTAATTACGTAGTGCTTTGTGTGATAGGTATAATAATACTGTAATTTATTTGATACATTGTTATTTTTCTTGCAGATACACATAAGGTTAATAGGTTAGTTAAGTACGTGACAAAAACATGGCTTGTTGATGTTAGTAAAATAGTAGGTAATTAATCAATTATTTAATATGTTAAATGGGGCAATAGCCCGTGCTTCTTAACTACAAAATTCAGCGTCTTTTAAAAGCTGTAAAATAACGACAGATCTTTTTAAAGTTACATGATAAATCTGACACTTATATGCAAGGTCAAGTAAGACAGGCTTCGTGAATCATAATGGTACTAACCGCATCTTTGTTGTATGCATAGAATTTCAAATATAATATCAACCTTCAATTTGCGCCCCTGAATTCGGCCATTTTGTTTAATTCTTACTTAGTAGACATAGGTCAAGAAGTCATTCAGTGAATGAGTTCGCTTTATGTACATACTAGCTGCGTCCCGCGGTTTCACTTGCCTGGATTACTCCTTACAACATCGGCTATCTGCCAGTGAAAGTCCCGTCTAAATCGGTCCAGAGTCCATAGGGAATATACATTCGCGCGGGAACAAAGGTTTACGTTCGCGTGATTTTCCGAACTGCGCTGTTTCAACACTAATTCGAGCCCGCAATAAGAGTTAGCTGTAGAGCCCCAGATCTGTGGATGTACTTTGGGACATATGTACGACCGCGTCTATTCCCGATTGCCACCACCATATTCGCCGCACTGGTGGCAATTGAAAATAACATTCCCAGTCGCCACCATAAGTTTCAAATATCACTGTGACTACACTCTAAGGTTTATTGGCCTGTAATTTACATAATGCCATAGTTTCATGGTTACAAACAGCTGTGTATTAACGTATAATGGGTTCATTGTTTTGGGCAGTAATCGAACCGCAACGCATTACAACAGTCCGCAATGCGAATGGGCGGTTTCCTGACAACTGAAGAAACATAGTTCTGCAACCATCGATAGATGGCGCTGACGAGACATGTTTTTTCCACATTTGTTCTACGAAACCTAAAATACATGGAAGAGGAGACATTTTATAACACGGCTACACAAGGGACACTTATGTACCTACTAATTTGTTGTGTTGTTGGAAAATAAGTACTTTGTTAGCAAACAATAACCACAAATTATATACTACGAAAAAAAATAAAAATAAGCATGACAGACAGTGTCTGACTGCGATAGATATTGTCTGTCTATGAGAAAAAGCAAGTATTTTTTTGGACCTTTTTTCATCTGTGGTTTTGCAAAACTTCATGACCATGTCTCGTCAACGCCGTCTATGATTTTTAAATGACGCACTTAAATGAACTTTTGTTATTGCCTTTTGGGATACCTCCCAAAGTCCCAATGTAGAGTGAAGTTCTTAACAAAATCACTGCTCGATTTTAATAGCGAAACGATGCGCAGTGGCAATTTTCTGTGTACCTTTAACAAATTACCTTGAATAAAATCCTCATCTAGGTGTATAACAATCATAAAAATATACTTATCAATTTTCATCTTACAATAAATACATTCATACTAATAAGCCAATTGGACAGTGAATAAAATATAAGTACTATTTTTATATAAGTAGGTCTATCTAAACAACAAAAAATACCTTGATATTTAAAAATAAGTAATATTTATGTATAAAATAAAGTATAATAATTAACTATAATAAAACAAGAGAATCAATAATATCATAAATAAATTCGAAAGCAAGCCACTGTGGAACATAATCTTTATGCTTTAATATAAAATAAAAATTGTTTTCATACATCTAATAATATGTACCGTTTCAGTGGAATGTCAGTCTTGTGTACTTTAAGTACTTACATACACAACATGTAAAGAAAATATATTACAAACAAATGTATGTTACCATCACAGGTGAATCCTTAGCCCTTCAT
The DNA here is from genome assembly GCA_949125355.1 of Agriopis leucophaearia. Classification (NCBI taxonomy): domain Eukaryota; kingdom Metazoa; phylum Arthropoda; class Insecta; order Lepidoptera; family Geometridae; genus Agriopis; species Agriopis leucophaearia. The sequence goes on along the minus strand of OX421265.1, from coordinate 8,654,190 downwards.
GTCATTAATCTTCAAAAAGTTTTATAAACCTTATTTATACAGATCTGTACCCAAAGGGTGAAAACAGGATCCCATTTCTAAGCCTACGCTGTCTGTCTGTCCTACCTTTTAACGGGTGTATCTTTTGAACCGTAATATATAGCCAGTTGAAATTTTTACGGAATGTGTAATGTTACGGCAGTTTAATCATCATCATCATTTCAGCCATAGGATATAGGCATCCTCCATCGATTTCCAAAAGGGCCGGTTGGAAGCGGCCTGCATCCCGCGTTTTCCTGCGGTCTCGTTTAGCTCGTCTTTCCATCTTGTGGGTGGACGTCTTACGCTGCGCTTACAGGTCAACGGTCTCCATTCGAGAACCTTTCGGCCCCATCGGCCATCTGTTCTGCGTGCTATGTGCCCTACCCATTGCCACTTCACTTGCTAATCTGGTGGGCTATACTCACAGAAAAGAGAAGTAAATAGAACGGAAATGAGAAGGAAACTCTGTCGCCAGGTATTGTGACGGATACTTGATTGAACATTCTTATTTATGTCAACGCGTCGAACTCTACGTCACAGTTGCTAACACAGTTGTTATAGGTTTATATGGGTGCAAGTGGCTGCAACAAATTTCTTACAAAAATGCCTTGACAGCCGTTCTAGTTTATTTTTTTTCTTTTCTGTTGGCTATACTGGTAACTTTCGTTCGTCTACGGATCTCACTTTTCTGATTCAATCTCCTAGAGAATCCCCGAGCATATCTCGTTATGCGACTCTGAGCTTTCTAATGAGGCCCATAGTGAGAGACCACGTTTCAGCCCCGTATGTCATCACGGGCAACACACACCGGTTGAAGACTTTCGTTTTAAGGCACTGAAGTATTTTGGACGAGAAGACGTTGCGTTTACCGAATGCTATACATCTGTCTCGTTAGCGCGGGATATAAAGAACTGACAACATTTTATCGTTGTCGTTAAAATTAGCAAGAATCTAAACAGCAACCTTAGACGGTAACATACATAAGTAAAAAATCCTTAACTTCAAGCATTCACTCAAGATTACAGCATCATGATTTATTTTGATTTATTTTCCTTTTCCACTTTATCTCCTTTCCCTTCCTTTCGTTCAGAGGAATCGTCCTTTTTCTTTGGAATTAACGTATGTTTTGCCTTTTTAAATTGTTTCTTGACTTTGTCTTTTACTTTGTTCTTTTTGGGAGTGGTTGTCACTTCAGCGGATTTCATTGATGAACTGTTGGAGTCGCTGTTCCTTTGAGCTGGAACCAAAGAGCATAGATAAATAATTATAAATTAAAAAAAAACCGACTTCATAAAAATTACAGAACCAAACGATCACACGGAAAGCACCATCTTTCAAATAAAAATAATCATCAAAATTGGTTCACCCAGTCGAAGGTACAGTACAATGACCTATAGTGAATTAGCACTATTTATATAGAAGGAGAGGTTTAAGCTACGACAATGGAAGAAAATAGCTGAGTCCGAAAGAAATTATAAATTTAATGCAAAGAAAAACCTTAGACAAATCTTAGAAAAAACGAATGACAATTCTATTTGAAAATTGGAATGAAATTCACGACGGTTGGCGCAAGGAGTACGAGTACGCCACAGACCTTCTTTCGGCTTAGTACTGAGTATATGCGTAACCCTGTATAGTAAGGTAAATTAGATAGATCAAATGTATTTATTCTCACAAGGAGGACTGAGGAGGTATATATTACCTACAATTATGTATTTGTTACATAAATTATCTAGTTTCAGAATGCATGTGTCTCTTATCCTGTTTAAATAAATAAATAACTGGGACATTATTGCACACATGGTCATCTGACCCCAAACTAAGCAAAGCTTGTAATATAGCTGCCAGAGATTGATATACCTACATATATATTTTTAAATACATACTTAAATATATATTAATACCCAGACATAGAACAAACACAAATGTTTGCCCTACGTGGGAATCGAACCCACGCTCCCAATTGAGCTAACGGGGCTGTCAAAACTTAAAATATAGTAAAATTGTAATGAAATGAAGTAATATTATAATGAAGTACATAGTAGAAATAAAGGCTGTTTTCAATTACCTCTCTTGTTCGCAATAGAGGCAGCGATAGCGAGGTCTTCCTGCCGCTCCCGACGGCGCTCCGCATCCAGTTGCTGAACCAACTCGTCGCGCATACGCACTATCTCCACCAGCCGGGACACCAGCTGCTCCTCTCGCGCCTGACAATGGAAAGGTTTATTTAAGTTTTGGTTCTAGACTTTTTATCAAATTCTAATTAGCCATTGTCAAATGTGAATATTTCAATTTACATGGTTACCCCGAAAGGAGGTCATTGTACTCATCATTATGAACAACTTTTACTATGGGACTAACCCTGAAATAACGGAAAAAACCGTCTAACCTCAGTAGTTCAATTAACAATTCAAATGACTAACAACTGAAATTTTTTAGTCTCACTAATTCAATGAAATAATTTGATTGAACTACTGAGTATCAGTAGTACAGTGGTTTTTTTTCATTGAACTAACAAGACTAACAACGATCAATTCAATCAATTGTACTGTTAACTTAACTACTGAGACATGAGTATCAGTAAATCAATCAAATTATTTCATTGAACTAGTGAGACTAATAATCTCAGCAGTTCAGTCAATTGAACTGCTGAGAATAGACGCTAGCGACGATGCAATAAGAAACCATGTTTATACCAACTAAATTTATTCAAAAAATAAAAATAAACTTAATATAAATTCTACTACCTACTACAACTACAAAAATTTCCTACTAAGACCTCTAGTCTCAATTTAGTAGTAGTTAATAATTTTTCGAAATTCTAAACTACCATCAACTGCATGAGGTTGATCTAATGATCTTGTAAGAGGTTTTGAAACGCATGGACACTCAATCGCGTCAGAACGAAGCTTTTCTTTTCCGTGCTCTTGTAACTCGCGTATCATTTGGGCATTTTCACGCTCTAACAGCAATTTCTCCCGATACAATGATCTTTTTGACAACTCTGCTTTAGATATACGTTGCCAAAGTTTCGTCAAGCCACATGTCGATGATATTGCGTTGGCTACTAACGAATCTTCAGAATGCTTCCGTGCGTTTTTCAGTGTCTTTACTGTTGGCGGTACATGGGGCATTGTTGAACCGAAGGGCAAAACTTTCTCATCCAGAGTTTCTAACTTTCTGCATAGGGCTGCCATGCGCAGAATTTTTTCATTCTTTTCACATGCATTTTTAAGATACGTCATAGAATCATCTGATACCTTCACAAGTCTTTGTAATTGTTTTTCGTCTGTAGTTACGCCTTTCTGTAAGCACTGTTTCAATCGAAAACAAGCATCCCTGTGTCTCTTACGGCGGTCACGATAACCAGCTTGCTTTGTGCCCGATTCGTATGCTATGAGTTCAGTTCGTAGGTGCCTAATTATCCCTTCATTAGCAGCTATTTTCTTGGCTTGAGTGGCAATGATGTCAGTCATCATATTCTGTTTTTTACGCAATACTCGCACTTGTTTCTGGTTTTCAGCAGTGCTAACGACATAGCCTTTGACCGTAGCTTTGTACACATCCCACATAGTAGTGAAATTGCCTTCGAGGAACGCGCGGACGTCGTCGCGTATTTCAGCATATCTATTAGTACATTCATCTTTTTTTACAAAATTTTCGCCTCTTAGTGTCCACGCGAGAGAATCAGCTAGCTCGTCTGCGTGGTAAGTTATCAGATTTAAGTGTGTTTCGGCATTTCTTTGATATTGTAATATGTAATTTTTGTCGTCTTGGGCTAGCTGGAGTAGCATCGCAATTTTGTCCTCAGAATGTTTGCCCATTATTTTCAAATCTTCTAGGAATGTACAGATTATGCCATCTACAATTTCACAAAAGCTGGCAATTGTACGCTGATACTGATTATCTGCGATGCTTCGTTGATGTATGAGGAGGTTAATTAAGTGGTCTCTTTTGTCGCAGGTTCGATCGAAGGTGTGCCACATGACTTCGATATTCTGCTTAACAATAGGTATTCTTGCTGTCATCACCAATTTCTTTAATTTCTTGCCAAGCTCAGCCCGCAGCATGTCGTGGGCTGCCATTTCGCGTGCGAGTTCTTCTCGTTTATGCGTTTTATGAGCTTCCGCATCTAATTTATCTTTTTCAAGTTTTTTAACTAGCTTCAATGCTTTCTTTTCCTCTTTAGTCAACCCCATGTTTATCGATTAAAATAAGTACATAAATAAATCTATGTAAACTTGTATTATCAAACGATCAACTTTAAATAAATATCATTGCATAAACATAAATGTCGGCAATCATTAACGCCAAACTGACATTAAAAAAAGAACAATTATTTTCAGCCAGTCGTAAATTAAGTAGGTAGATACAATAGGTTCAAAAGAAAGATCTAACGTGTAAACTAAAATGCAGTGATTATTTGCTCAGTGATGTAAATGAACCGCGATAACTTTTTCCAGTAAGCGCAAACTATTTGTTTGTTTGATCTAGACCGAGTTTTTTTTTTGATGAACGGAGAAAATCTTTGGCAATGCAAAAGATAGGTTGTTAACATCGAGATACAATAATCACAAATAGAGACACAATCTCTAAGTGAAAATAGTGAAAGACGTTGTAAGGCAACCGCGATCCGACTACAACGCCGCACGATGCCAGATGCCAGTGCTACGATGACATAGCGGACAAGTAACGTTGAACACTTTGCAAGCGACGTTCTAGCGTCTCATCATCATCATCAGCCAGAAGACGTCCACTGCTGAACATAGGCCTCCCCCTTTAACCTCCACACTGAACGACATCCGGCCATCTGTATCCACTGGATGCCCGCGACTCTCACAATGTCGTCGGTCCATCTAGTGGGAGGCGTACCTACGCTGCGTCTTCCGGTTCGTGGTCTACACTCAAGGACCTTTCTTCCCCATCGGTTATCGGTTCTTCTAGCGATGTGGCCTGCCCATTGCCAGGTCAATTATTATTATTTCGTCGTAAAAATTACCCTTCAAACCAGAACTTTGTTCAGTGGTCGAGTAACTGTCAAAGATGTGGAAACATTCTCCACAAATCTATGCACCAATACCAACTTGTATTGATAGAATAGTTACAAAAACAGTCTGTCTTCCGGTTCAGAATCACGAAACACGTTTATTGCGTTTTGAATCACGAGTATGGTCCATGTAACTGCCATCGTGTCATCGTTTCCGATAGTTCGTGTCGTGCGTGACGTAGTGTAGTGGATCCTAACATTAACGACCAGTAATTTAATGGAATTATCCAGCCTTATACTGGCACTCGTAAATCGAATGTACTGTACAAAAAGAAGTGCTTTGTTTTAATCAAGACCCAATTTTTATGGTTCCTTATCTACAACAAGTGGATTACATTAAAAACCGACTTCAAATATATATGAAAAAGTAATAAGTGCTTATAAGATTTAAGGGTTGCCTTCGATTTCCCTGGGATCCAATCATCAGATCCTGACTTGGTGACAATGATACCAAATTGGAAGTGTACCCTACTGAATACCTACGCTGCGTCTTCCGGTTCGTGGCCTCCACTCAAGAGGCTTTCTTCCCCATCGGTCATGAGTTCTTCGAGCGATGTGGCCTGCCCATTGCCACTTCAACTTGCAAATTGTAATAGCTACGTCGGTAACTCTGGTTCTTTGGCGAATATCTACGTTCCGGATTTTATCGCGCAAAGTAACTCCGAGCAAAGCTCTCTCCATTGCCCGTTGTGTGGCTCTGAGATTTTCCAAAAGGCCAACATTTAAGGACCACGTCTCAGTACCATATGTCATCACTGGCAACACACACTGGTCAAAGACCGTTGTCTTTAGGCACTGTGGTATCTTGGACGAGAAGATGTCACGCAATTTCCCGGAAGCTGCATCCGAGTTGGATTCTTCGTGCGACCTCTTTGCCTAACGTCTAAATTGGAGTAAATGTGGCATTGCGAACTATATAATTGATGTCTATATTAACAACGACGCTCGGACGATTTTCAAATGTTTTCAATTAGAGATTGTAACGACGCTCGGACGATTTTCAAATGTTTTCAATTAGAGATTGTGACTATTCTTAGGTATTGTATCTCGATGTATAGAACAGATTTTTATTTCAGGGCTGGTGTTACTCATCTAGTGATATGGTGTATTTCCTTTACCTTATCCGCGTCGATTCTGTTGACAGCCGGCCGCGACTGTATTATTCTTATTTCGTGCTCGATATCAGCCTGCTCTTGTTCTAATCTCTGCTGTCGTCGACTGAAATGTCCATACAAATACTACCATTACTATCAATACAATTTTATCTGATAAACAACAATATGAATCAACAAACCCCTTGTCTGATTAAAGAATAGGCTTTTAACATTTTTTGTGGACAGTAAGGATATTTTTAATCTTAGCTCAAATATTTATATTCTCCTGTACTTGTATTCTTTTTAAACACCGGCGCAAAAAGACGGGTGTTGTAAGTTTAACATGTGTACTTGTGTCATGTGTGTGTATCTTCCAAAAGGGTGAACTAATTTTGATTTAGCTTTTCTATTTGAATGGCGACTTGATCGAGAGTGTTCTTATCTATGATTCATCAAAATATGTTCAGCCGTTTGAAGATTATCAGTTCTTTTTTCGGAGTAGAAAAAAATGTTCTACATTAAATTCGACAGCCCTAAAATTTTCTCAACAATTTTGTTGAGTCATAGCTAACTAACACTTAATACCTAAACTATTTAGTAAGCCTATCACTCTTAGACCAAATAAAAGAGAAGGCAAATGTCATGTCGTACAGGGAGGTGAATAAGATAGCAGAAGACCGTCAAGCCTGGAAGTTACCCCACCGACAAGAGCTACGCTCTTAAATGTTGAATGAAAGAAAGATACTTATTACTTATTAGTTCTACTTCTGTATCACATAGAAAATGTAATTTATGGAAATAAAAAAATATTATTATGAATTGAGCCAGAAAACAAGTATAACTAGTAAAAAGTGAAAACATGCAGCCATCACATAAAAACATTTAAAAAAATCATCATATTTTTAACTGCAATTTTACTGCAGCTATCAGCGTTCATCATAATAATGAATAGATTATATTCAAAGGTACAAGAGAACTGACATCAATATATTTATGCGATAATCTTATTTAATAACATCCATAAATAAACTTACATGTACATCAATTCAGTCTGTTTCCTGAAGAGGTCATTTTTCTCATTGACTAGTTCGCAGAGCTGTATTACTAAATCTTCCACTTCCTCCTGCGGCACCGTTGAAGCTTCGTCGCCTGTAAACGATTCATCGTGCTATACTGACCGACAAACTTATCTGTACAGTTGGCTAAACTTTGGAATAAAAAAATCCATGAGAGGTTATCGTTTTATTCAGAAATTACGATAGTGGCTCCCCGAGTCAACTCTTCAGATCAGTTGATCACACTGTTAGGGTCTACTCAACACACTTATTCAATTTGTACAATGATATTTGATTTGTACTAGATTGAAGACCCCTGCGACGTTTTTGTACAGACCCTTCAATGTTATTACCTACTAGCTGTGGCCCGCGGTTTTATCCGCGATATAGCCGGGATAAAAATAGCCTAAGTTGCGCCTAATAACATCAGCTATCTGCCAGTGAAAGTCCCGTCAAGATAAGTCCAGCCGTTTTGGGGTCCATAAGTCGTATAAATAGGCTTGCGTTTGACAGCCAACTCGCCTGATGTTAAGCGATGATGCGGTCTACGATGGAGCACGCTTGCCTAGAAGAAGCCGATGTACCTATTAATTAGTGTTGATGTTGTGGAAAACCAAGTACTTTGTTGGCAAACAATAACCACAAAATACTATACTTAACTTTAAAATAACACAAAAACAAGTATGTCAAACAAGTATGTCAAACAGTGTCAGACAGATATATAGATATTGCTTGTCTATGAGAATAAGCAATTTTTTTTTATTGACTTGTTTTTTTCGTCTGTGGATTTGCAAAATCTTCATATCCATGTCTCGGCAACGATATAAACGCATTTTTTTTTATCTCCCATTATCTACGATATATCCCAGTAATTAATTTTGTCTCATCATCATCATCAGCCAGAAGACGTCCACTGCTGAACATAGGCCTCCCCCTTTAACCTCCACACTGAACGACATCCCGCCATCTGCATCCACTGGATGCCCGCGACTCTCACAATGTCGTCGGTCCATCTATGGGAGGCCTACCTACGCTGCGTCTTCCGGTTCGCGGTCTCCACTCAAGAACCTTTCTTCCCCACCGGTTAACAGTTCTTCGAGCGATGTGGCCTGCCCATTGCCACTTCAACTTGCAGATTTTAATAGCTATGTCGGTAACTCTGGTTCTTTGGCGAATATCTACGTTTCGGATTTTATCGCGCAAAGAAACTCCGAGCATAGCTCTCTCCATTGCCCGTTGTGTGACTCTGAGTTTTTCCAAAAGGCCAACAGTTAAGGAACACGTCTCAGTACCATATGTCATCACTGGCAACACACACTGGTCAAATACCTTTGTCTTCAGGCACTGTGGTATCTTGGAGAGAAGATGTCACGCAATTTCCCGAACGCTGCCCATCCGAGTTGGATTCTTCGGGCGACCTCTTTGTCTAAGTTGGACTTACCTAACTGAACAATCTGTCCAAGATAGGTGTAATGGTCAACAACTTCGAGAGTATCGTTCCCAACGATTACCGGTACGGGTACAACATGGACATTGGACATGACTTTTGTCTTGTCCATGTTCATTTTAAGACCCACCTGTTGGGAAAGGCTACTGAGGTCGCCGAGCATTGTATTAAGGTCCTCCAACGACTCTACCATGATGACTATATCGTCGGCAAAACGAAGGTGAGTGATGTATTCGCCATTGATGTTGATGCCAAATCCGTTCCAGTCCAAGAGCTTGAAAACGTCCTCTAATGCGTTAGTGAACAGTTTCGGAGAAATAACATCTCCCTGTCTCACGCCTTTCTGCAATTGGATTGGTTCCGTGCTCTCGTCCTGTAATCGGATCGACATGGTGTCGTTTCTATACAAACACTTCAGCACTTCGATATACCTATAGTCGATATGACAACGCTGGAGGGACTGCAACACTGCCCAGGTCTCGATTGAATCGAAGGCTTTTTCATAGTCCACAAACGCTAGACAAAATGGCCGATTATACTCCTCAGTCTTCTGTATAATCTGGCGGAGCGTATGTATGTGGTCTATGGTGCTCCAGCCTTTACGGAAACCGGCTTGTTCGGGAGGCTGGAAGTCATCAAACCTGCTTTCGAGACGGTTCGTAATGAATCTGGAGAAAAACTTGTACACATGGCTCAGGAGTGAGTTGGGCCTATAATTCTTTAACGAGGTGTTATCACCTTTTTTGAAGAAGAGCACCACCACACCCCTATTCCATGCTTCAGGCGTTGTACCTTCGAGTATGACGGAATTAAATAACTTCTGGAGGACCAAAAGTACCGGTTTTCCACCCGCTCTCAAAAGTTCTGTCGTGATTCCGTCATCACCCGGCGCCTTGTTGTTCTTAAGCTGTTTCAGAGCCATTCTAATCTCGTACAAGCTGATGTCTGGGATGTCCTCAATGTAGTGTCGGGTCAGTTTAGCTCTCTTGTCCTGAGCTGCGCTGACAATAGGCTGTCGTGTTGAGGTGTACAACTGTCCGTAAAACCTCTCGAGCTCTCTCAGAATCTCCGGCTTGAGATGAAATGATACTGCCATCCTCGATCTTCAGCTTCGTCATTTGGCTTTTCCCTATAGACGAATTCTTCGCGAACACTTTTGAGCCCTGGTTCCGCTCAATTGCGTCACTAAAACATCTTGTATTATAGGAACGCAGATCATGTCGCACCGATTTCGAGATTCGTCTATTAAGTTTGCCATATTCCGACATATCAGCTGAAGATTGCAGTCTCATCTCAGCCCGGTCTTCCATTAACTTAATGGTTTCGTCTGAGAGCTTCTGAGGTCTTTTTCGGCGTGGGGTCTTAAAGAACTTAGACCCCACTGCTTGGACAGTTTCCACCAGCACATTGTTTAATTCGTCCACAGTTCCGCATTCGGCTAGGCCCTGGAAGCGATTATGCAGTTCGAGTTGGAGGTCTTTGGGGTTTTGGATTTGAGCATGACCAGGACGGAGCGTGGACTTCACCAGACGAGACCTCTCGAGCTTGATGTTGATATTCAATGTGCCTCTGACAATTCGGTGATCGCTACCGGTTTTCACCTTGCTGATCACGGAGACATCATTGAACATTTGCATTAATGTTGTCTATTTGTGTCTTATTCAAGACATTAGCAGAACCAGTAGAACCCTCCCACGATGTACAACTATTTCCTTGTCAAGATAAGGAAATAGTTGTACATCGTGGGATGATATGACAGGTTCATCCTGAAAATACTAACTGGAAATACGCGGTAAAGCAGCGGAATTTACCTACCAGAAGCACAAGTTAAGGATAATACTATTTTGGAATGTTATAAATAACCTTGTGTCTATTGTATGGCTAACCTCCGTAACCGAACCAAATCATTGCCGTCAAAATATGATTTTTCAAGCAGTTTCATTATCACTACTCTATTGTTATCTATGAAGTGTTGACGATAAAGTTGAAAATAGTCTGATGACCTTAACATTTCTAACATAAGAGGTAAAGTACACAGATCATAGACACAAATGGATCTAAATACCAACTATCCGGCTACTCTACTATGTATTATACACTGTACATATGTGCATGTGCGGACTAGGATGTTTATAAGTGCATTGAATGTGTTTACCCTCACACTTGTCGCGTATCATGCGCTCGATGAGGACACCCTGCCGCTCGAGGCCGAGCTGCTGCGTTTCCAGCAGATCCAGCTGCACTTGAAGCTCTTCTGGAGACATCTGGAGCTTCACCTCACGACGCTCGGGCAGCGGTAGCCCTGGCGCGGGACCCTTCTTTTTACCACCTATACCACCAACATAATAGTACCCTATTAGTTGACTGGCGTTTCATTTACTACAAATAACAGGCTCAGCGAAGGATATAATTAAATACATTACACATAATACAAAAAAATTGGCTGATAAATTTTTGAGATATAGGCGTTTAAAGTTTTTGGTAGGGATTGAGAGGGGATGTTCTGTCTCTTTTGCCGCAAAGCGATGGGCAGCAGCGTCCTATTAGTACACGGTGAACGTACTGCGATCCCCAAGCCACCTGCCAAGCGTGGGGATTATGGCAACACCCCTCTGAGAGGGAGGCCTTTGTTCAGCAGTGGACATTGATGGCTGATAATGTGTGTGTTAGTATAGCATTTGTATGGCGCGCGTGAGGTTTTATGGTATATCTTGACATAGAGCGCTCTCTGTCTAGCAAGAAATAAAAATTAATGTTATAATTTGCATGTATGCTGGCTGGAAGGTGTTGTGTATTGTAGATAATTATGTGCAATACAGATTACATACAAGTTTTCTACTTCCTAACTTGTTATGCAAATAAGTTGAATATTGTTAGTGGTAACAAATAAACAGATAACATTAATTTAATAATGCCAGATTCATCTGGTGCGCAAATCGCGCATTATTTGTCATAATGTGACGGTGATTCATACACATTTCAGGTAAAAATCCATGCACCTGAGCCATGGTGGGAAAATCATAAACATTTAGTATTCTCATATGGAATAAGATAGTACAAAACATACTGTTTGCAAACAACAAGGATGACTAATCTCTGCGAAGTTACACCTAAGATAATAATGAAGCGGCATTCCGTTGTCGCTAGTCTTTTATTTGCATGTAAGCTAATCTAGACAACTCTAAGGAGATTACCGTCGAATCCAGACATGTTCTTCATGCCAGATGTGTCAATGCCCCTTTCAATAGAGCCGCCATATCCTGAAATGCTTTCTGGAGGAGTCGGTGCCAGACGCTTTTTCAGCCTCGGCGTTGATTTCTCGTAACTTTTCTATTTGGAAAATAAAATATTTACAGTTAGGTAGATAAAGAGAGTTACAGTTAAATTATACAGGGTTACGCATTTACCCTGTACTAAGCCGAAAGAAGGTCATTGTACTCATCATTATGAACAACTTTTACTAAGGAATCAACCCTGAAATCGCGAAAAATTAATTGGCTGCTCCATACATTTTGTTGAGTGTCAATGACCGTTTTCTATGGAACAGCTGTTATTTTTTCACGATTTCAGGGTTAGTCTCATACTAAAAGTTGTTCAAAATGATGAGTACAATGACCTCCTTTCGGCTTAGTACAGGGTAAATGCGTAACCCTGTATAGTTAAACTAAATATTGAATGACCTAATATTCTATGTAAAATAACCAGTAAAATTAAAGTCTAATCCAAAATTTTGAAACAACAAATATTGCAATTGTAAAATAAAGAATAATGGCTTCTGTGATTTGAATGGTTCTCGCTCATATTGATGCCACTCCTCGAGGCTTTGTATCCATTGATACCTACTCATCCGACGTTTCAATATACATACAATGTACCGACTGAATATGCCTGAATGTGCATCCCATTGTGGTTCTTGGTAAAGTGCAAGCCCGAAATGAAGACTGGGATTACATTATAATCTAATATTTCCTACTCGGTCATCACCCGCACAAAATGCGCGTGAACATCTTCCGCCAAGATGTTGTCTTAAAGTTACGCGGAAACAAGTAGCTGTTTCCCTGTTTCGGGTTTACGCTTTAGCGAGAATGACACCATATAATTATGTGGATATTCGCCAAAGAACCAGAGTCACCGACATAGCTACTAAAATTTGCAAGTTAAAGTGGCAATGGGTAGCCCACATTGCTCGAAGAACCGATAACCGATGGGGAAGAAAGGTTCTTGAGGAGACAACGAACTGGAAGACGCAGCGTAGGTAGACCTCCCACTAGATAGACCGACGACATTGTGAGAGTCGCGGGCATCCAGTGGATGCAGATGGCAGGTGGTCGTTCAGTATGGAGGTTAAAGGGAGAGGCCTCTGTTCAGCAGGTGGACGTCGGGCTGATGATGATGAGAATGACACTGTAGGCATTACTGTAATTGTTGGCGACTGGCTGTATATAGGCTAGTTTTACTTTTTCATTTAAAAACAAATGATGTTCTTTTTTTTATGTCGATTGTGTCAGATTTAGATTGTAGCTTTTTACACATAGATTTCGATTTTGTAGTGGGGTCATTGTTTTTACTTTAGTTTCAGTGTGAAAGTTTTGTTTAAAATATTTAAATTAAAACATGTTTCTACCATTATTGTGCCACCATTATTATTCCTCATCAACTCATACAGTCCATCAATTGCTAAAAGTAATGTTTTTGTATATTCTAATGACTGAACCGGTCATGTCCAGATAGAAGAGTATATTCATGTGAATACGTGTCATAAAGTTTGCTCATACAAGTGTGAAGACAATAATCTCGAACAGCTTGCGGTTTCGCATATTATTATCAATAACTACGAGTAGGTACATAGTTAGTAGTTAATGATTCATAAAAGTGTCGATACTTTCCCTGAAAGTGTAAGTAGAAAGTTGATTGTTTCAGAGAGTATAGGAAAAGTCACGTACGGTCAAACGTGACTATTCAATGAATCAACAGTTATAGTTATACTAAGAATAATTATCAATATATAAAACAGACTTCATAAAAATGTCACAACTGGACCAAATTGAAATGGGACCACACGGGAAGCATCAGCCTTCAAATAAAAAAGAATCATCAAAATCGGTTCACCCAGTCGAAAGTTCTGAGGTAACAAACATAAAAAATATAAAAAACAGTCGAATTGAGAACCTCCTCTTTTTTTGAAGTCTGTTAAAAAGCAACACAATGACCAAAATCTATCATGAACATTCAGAACAGATAATCATACCAGTTGAAAGAGTACCTGATCCGAATGTGCAGTGGAGTTGAGCGAGCTGAGCGATGATATGCTCGCAACGTCGTCCATGGAGGTGGCGTGCGAGCGCGGAGCCTCGCTGATCGAAACGACGGGCGGTGGCGGCGCCCGGGGCTTCCGGCGCCGCGGCGTACTACCCGGCAGGTTAGGCGTGCTCGCAGCGAGTGAAGAATATGTGCCCTTCGAACTATAAAGGCAAAAAAAAGTTTATATAAATGAGAAAATTTCAGAGCTGCGAGCAATGGAAAGATCTATGCTCGGAGTTTCTTTGCACGATTAAATCCGGAACGAAGATATTCGCCTAACGCTAAACTGTTAGCTAACACCAAAGTCACACCCACTTTTCGTGTCAGTAACATGTTAGTGTGTTAGCTAACACGAAAACATGCCGCAGCGGACCCGGCTTAAGAACCACAGTCACTGACATAGCTGCCGGTCTATTCTGCAAGCTAAGTGAACGCGCAAGTGAGTTGATAAGCTAAGTGAACGTGTATATTTCTTGCCGATTACTATAGAGAAATGTCAAAATGTCGAGTCACCCTTGACTGTAGTCCCTTACCCTTATAATTCGATATTTTGACCATTTATCTGCAGAAATAGGCAAGAAACAATCACATTCACTTAGCTTATCACTTCACTTGCGCGTTCACTTAGCTCGCAGAATAGACCGGCAGCTCAGATTTTAAAGTTGAAGTGACGATGGGCTGGCCACATCGCTCTAATAAAATCGATAACCAATGAGGACGAAAGCTTCTTGAGCGGAGACCACAAACCCGTAAACCCAGGCCTCCCACTAAATGGACCGACGAGATCGTGAAATTCGCGGGCATGCAGTGGATGCCATTGGCAGGCTGTCATTCAGTGTGGAGTTCTAAGGGGGATGATGATGATAAAATGCGAAAGTTTGTGTGTATGTATGTTTGTCTGCACTCAACCCCGTAACAGCTGAACAGATTTAACGGAAATTGGTTTTATCTCAGAACACAGACACACCAAGGTTCCTGCAGGATAGCGGGTCAAAACGCGGGGCGCAGATAGTTAGAAGAAAAACTTTAAAAAAAACCTACATCAGAAACACCATTAATTATGCGAAATTACGGGCTCTTCTGTCCTTATGACTGTCCGTCAACCTTCACGATTTCGCCTGAACCAATCTTGGTAAGGTTCATTAGAACTGAACTAAGGGATACATTTTTATCCTAGTTATATTACGGTATATGATAATGGTATTCCGTATTTAGTGAGCATATTTCTTTTAATTTATGAACAGACATACCTCCTGCTGTCTTCCTCCTCTTCATCTGTGGACGGTTCTTCACCATCAGACCAGAACGGATTCACGGCAATAAGTCTCTTACTGTAACAAATTTAATAATAGAGCTAAGTTAAACTAACACTTTTAGCCTTACTTAAAAAACGTTACTCAAGTTAATCTATGCATATAAAACTGCTCTGTCTCGTTTTCGCGTGTGACCGTTGCCTTCAGCGAGAAATTGAGAGAGCAATTTTAAGCGTAGATACACTTGAGTAACGTTTTTAAGTAAAGCCATTTAAGTACTACAATGAGACAACAATGAGTATTCTGCTCTTTTGCTATAAGTACATCGAGATACAATATCTATAGTCTTATAGAGTCACAATCTCAAAGTGAAAACAGTCAAAAAATTGTCCGAGCGTCGTGTATATACCTAAACATATAGTTAATAGTTTACAATGCCACACTTACTACAATTTAGACGTTATGTTGCTTGCATAGTGTTCAACGTCGCTTGTCGGCTATGGTATCGCACGGCGTTGTAGTCGAATCGCCGTTGCCTTACAACTAACCAAAAACTCTGCGCAATTCCGTGCGCCAAGTTTTGTTTCGGACATTTTTTTTGGCACGATTGTGACTTTATAGGTATTGTATCACGATGTAAAAGTAGTTTTAATTTTAACATAACCTCTTTTTCTATACTCACACTGGAGTAGATGTGTCGATGCCAGGAACTCTAGGTGGCGGGTGTATTGGTGGCACTTCATCATCTTCTTCATCTGTGCTACCGAAAGGATTCGTGCTCTCTTTCTTAGCGCACTCCTTTGATTGTTCTTCCTAAAAGAAGGTACATTAATTTAAAGCTAAAGCTCGAAAGCTAATATATAAAAGGATTCACCGAAACAGTGCACTAAGACAAAAGAAGTTAATTATACTCATCATTATGTATTTGTACTTTAACTAAAGGGGCAACCTCCAAATGTCACAGAAAAAAATCACGTGTTCCATACATTTTGTTGATTGTGAATGTAATTTTTCTAAGAAACATTTGCTTTTTTTCTGCATTCATTGTCAATCTCATGGTCTCATGCATTTCCAAAAAAGTGCTGTGGAGCTGTGAAATGAGGTGGGTGTTTCCTTTGTAGCGGAGACGAGCAAACTTGTGTAGAAGAGACAACCAGACTTTTGTAGCCGAGTCGAGTGGAGTACGACCTGACCACCACATTTTTATGAAAGGGGCAACGCGCGCACAGTAAGCCGGCCGGCGATGGCTCACCCAGCTCCTCCCAGTCCTGCTAGCATCACACTACTACACCACCCTGCTTCGCACAGCTATTGTCCACTCCTCTCTGCCGCACTAATTAACTTGCACTGTTGAATTCTCGTCTCCGCTGTTTCCATTGAAGCCGAGCAGAGACCAGATGTGGATTTAACCAATATGATTGGTCGATTACAGCTCTCTGCTCAGATTCAGTGGAAACGCACGCTAAATATTGTTTATAAAAAACACTGGAATGAGCTCCTTTCAGTTCAAAACACTGTTTCCATGTAACGGAATTACGAAAAAAAAACTTACTTCTTCCTCATCATCTGAAAATGGATTCAAATGATCTGGATATTGCTTAGATGCCCTTTTCGGCTCATGTGTTTTGACAACCGTAGTTGGCGATTTTCCAGTTGCATGTTGCTTTTTCCTTCTAGGAGGAACACTTATTGTTACTTCTTCAGTTTTGTTGGCATCCTCTGTAGATGGATCATTTTCCGCAACTGAAAGATCTGTTGTATCTGGTTTTTTATCTAATACGACATCATCTAAAACAGCTTCATTTTCCGCTATCGAAATGTTAGCGATTGTGGGAATGTCCGTTTTTTTACAGTGGTCTAAAGGTTCGTTTATAATGATAGAATTTACAGTTATAGGTATTTTTGCTATTCTGATATCATCTGTGATATTGGTTTCTTCTTTTACAGCAATATCCTCTTTGACATCAGTTTTCGCAGAATCTTTGTTCGCATCTTGTATTTCATAAGGACTTTCGTATTTGTTGTTTATGCAGTCTTCATCTTTGTGCATTTTATCATTTTCTTCTACTATTTGTGCAGCAGTTTTATCTATCTCTAGTATGGAATCTCCTGACAATTGTGTTTGTAGGAAATTAAACTTATCTAAATTGCTTTTGTATACTTTTTCTGGAATGTTTTTAGGCATAAAGTTATTGATTTCTAAACTCATATTAATCATATCATCGGATGTTTCCTTTTTGTCAGGTTCATTTTGCAATCCACTGGTTGCACTTAATTCTTTATAGGTAGTATTAGTAGTACTGTCTGTCATTGATAGATTTGAAACTTTGCTATGGATGCTGGTTTCTTTGTCATTCTTCTCAAACATATTTATTTTTTCTGTAGAATATAAACATGTTATGATATCATAAGCTATTGTTCTTATAAAGTACTGATTATTGATGAGTCATCTAATTGATTTCAATATATTTTTTTCTTATAATTAAATATAGATTAAATATAGAAAATATAGATTTTAATATGATCCTTTAATTTGATTAAATCATGAGGAATAGTTTTTAGTTAGAATAGAAACAATCATAACATTAATTCCAAAATGCTATTTTGTGCTTTATCATTGCCTTATTTTGCAAATATTAAGACTTATTTAATTCCAGAGAGGAATTAAGGAAATATAGATTGCTAGTAAATAACACAGATATAAAATTAATCAGAGTGAAGAAACATACAACACAATGAAGCAAAAGGTATCAGCTTTCATATCACCTACATAAAAATGAGTTGCTAAATCAAGCTACACACTGAGACAATAAGAATAACCAAATTTCTATCTAATTTCGTGTAGCTTTTGATACAATAATAAATATGGGTTAAGAACATATTTGGCAAAAAGTTATTACACACTCACCTAAAATTGACGACGGCCTTGACTTTTGTTTGGGGCTAACTACTTCTTTCTGTGATACATCTATGTTAGCATCGGCAGTGTTATCGCCAAATGCTAACATTCCCATTTGATCATGGTCATTGTTATTGAGATATTTGAACAATGTCATTTCATTCTTACAACTATCACATGAGAATTCAGATCCTTCAATTATATGGTAATTTTTGGGGTTCAAATGTCCGGAGCACTTTGAACATCGGAAACATCTCCTGTGGTACAGTTTGTGTGATACCATGAGGCGTTGTGCCAAGTAGACGGGCAGACCGCATGCCGTGCATTTATCTAAACCAGTCCGGCCAAATTTTATTGGTGCCTATGAAGTGATAAGGAAAGTTTGAGATACATGCTATGAAGAAATTACAGCAAAACATTAACAAAAGATATTTTGCAAACATTACACACAATTGAAATAGAAAGTTATTTAGTATAAATTGACAAGAATTTGAATTTGAATACGTACAGTGGGCTGCGATGATTCTGTTGTAGATTTTGATGATTTTGACTCACTTTCTGATACTTTTGTGCTCACTGTGAAAGTAAAACATAGTAAGAAGTTCGCTATCTGATGATCTCTGACCGCTAAATTTACTGGTGGCTTAGTTGGTAGTGAATCTACCTTCTGCACTTGGGGACGTGGGTTCGATTCTCACCGAGGGCGAACATTTAAGTGATGAACATATGTGTTTGTTTTATGTCTGGATGTTAATATCTATTTAAGTACTAGCTGCGCCCCGCGGTTTCACCCGCGTAGTGATGATGATGATGATAAGTACCCTATGTGTTAATCCAGGACATAAGGTATGTATATTCCAAATGTCATCCAAATCCGTCCAGTCGTTTCTGCGTGAAGGAGTAACAAACACACAAACTTTCTATTTTTATGTAAATGTAAACTACAACTATTGAACACTTATTATTATCAGTAATCAAATAAAAGCCTTACCAGTATGACCAAGCCTCTGATAGAACTGTGACAGGTATGTTAATATTGACAGTCTATCTGGAACATCATTCTCAACCATGTCCTCGGGGTCTAGAAGCGCAGGAATACCCAAATGTTTTTCAGCAACACTAAATGCTAACTGATTGTTATCATATATATTCTCAGGTTTCAATTTTGACATGTCACTGTAAAATAAATAACAAAATTATTTGGCATCGTGGTAATTAGACATGTGCTTAGCTTATCATGTCCTGGAGCGGATTGAAAATGGAACAATTATTTTCTCTCTCGGAACAATGTTCAGGAAACATGTTCATGTATCTAGTTCCGCCACTGCAGATGTTTCCTTTTGGTTAATGTTCATGCGATTAGAGCCATAATTTAAGTACAAAGCTTCTTGGCTCAATCAGGACGCGTGGCTAGGTTATTATATTTCACTTATAGAGAACCAAAATTGTCAGTTGATTTATCTTCATACCTTTCTGGCTTAGGACTGTCAAGTCAACCAAGAGTTAGAAGAATCATAACGTTAGCACATGATAATTTAGCGTGTAAAAACTATGTACAAATAATAACTAAACAAGAACTTTTGCATTCAGTTGGTGTATTTACATCATTCATTGTTGTAGCGTAAGACATGGCAGGTGCCAATATACAAATACATATTATAATGTGAAAGTGTGTACCACAAAACTTTTTTTTTATATCTTTATTTTAAGTGCTTTTTCGCAAAGCAAAAATGTCGCATTTGTACTACTAAACTTGTGCGCCTTTTTACTAACACCCTATTAGTATCGACCTTAATTTATAGAATGTAAGTTACAAAATTATTTATTGTATTATCATAGAGAGAAAGCTTGTGTAAGTTAGTGAAAAATCTTTATCGGTCATAGTCTGTCGGATCGGTGCTTCTGAGGGCCTATCTTGTTGTGGTGTGTGTTCCAAAGTTTGTTAGCCCACTCGCACTGATTAGGATATGCGGAGTACCGATTTTAGTCAAAATAGTGGATTGCACCGACATTGTCTCACTAGAGGAAATCAGTCCGGGAACTATTATGGTCCGGAACAAAACACCTATAGTGATAATACTAAAATACTTTCTCAAGCGGGTAGAACATAATGAGTAATATAAAGTTTCTCAACCACTAATATTTATGTATGTGCAATGCAGCAACTACCTAATTATTTTTCGCTTTTTCTAGATCATCGTAAGGATACGGTGTGAATTAATTTTACTCACATTAGATCAGGCCTGAAGTGGTGTACCAAAGCACAAAAAGCCATACCATTTCTCCAAGATGTGGTCATATTATCTATCTGAATATCAGGGCAATCTTTGATCAGCCTTTTGCACCACAACTCCAATGCTTTTGTACCTTTTCTTTCAGACATTTTTAGTAATCAGATTTCTATTATTTGATCACAAAACAGAACCGACCAAACTCTTCATGTTTCAATGTTGAAATTAAAGTTATACTCGTTTAACAAATATAATGAATGTATCCATAATCAAGTCTTCATCTGTACGTTACTAATAAAAAGTTACACTTTATGCAAAGCATTACATTTCGTTAAATTCATATATAATTGTATAATTAAAACAATTTTTATCTAATTATTATTTGTTCAATCACATTAGGAGTGGTTGGTTACCTGGCAATTTGATTTGACTTGACATTTGCTTGGATTTTATTTTGACATTAAAATTAAAAATAAACTTACTTCTTTGTAGAAGTCAATGTCAAAATTTTTTTTTTTTTTATTTACCTTTTGCCCCTCAAAAGAAAGATCTGTCAACGTCAAAAAAGATTCTTGGCGGTTTTCTGACAGCTCTAGGAACGATAGATGGCGCTAACGAGACAGTTCAGTTTTAATTTTTGTGCATTTGTTCAATTCAATGAAACCTACAATACAAGGAACTAGGAGAGGACTTCGACCAAAATAAAATGAATGGACGGGCCCAGTAGAAGAGCATTTTTGAAGATTACAAAATGAGCGCCAGCTCTCATTTCGTTTCAGTCGGTCTCTAACCGTAGGAAGTGAAACACGAGTCTATTGTTACGCGATAACGAAACATCTGACAAAATTATGAATTCGTATGCTTTACCGAAGTGCAAATACACAAATAAAACCGATATCTATTTTTTGTAACATATATACTGTACATTTTTATAATTAGGTGTTGAAGTATATGTCCGACAGTTTTGACTCGTTTTTACTGATAAAGTTCAATGGTTAGGGCCCGTCCATTCTTTTATTTTGGTCGAAGGGAGAGGATACATTTTCTAGCACAACTAGACAAGGCGCACTTATGTACCTACCTACTACTTTATTTGTGTTGTGTTATGACTCTGGAGTGACTCTGACGTGACACAGCCTGCACCAACGTAACATGGCATCACACAGAAATCAGAATTCAGTCTGAGACAAAATGTCGTTCGTTGAGGCTAAAGATGCACGCAAGAGCATCTCTCTCTAATTAGTTCTACAAACTATATAAAATTGTGGATCGTCTTTCATTTTCACAGTTTCATACATTTTATTTTTACTAGGTAAATAAATAGGTAGTAAATATCTTAGACTTGGAATTATTTTTATTTAACTAGCATTTCTCATTCACAATATAAATGTTAAGCGAACTAAGCCGTATGACCAACGGGAGAGAATGAGTGAGAATATATTTGCCTTTTTTTCTCGTTGGTTAAGGTGGTTGACGTGTCTGTTACGGCTCTAACAGACGTGACGGATTTCGCTGACGAACCGCCATCTGACCAACGGGAGAGAAAGAGAAAAATAGCTATTTTCTCCCGTTGGTCAGATGGCGGTTCGTCAGCCAAGTTGACTCGTTTGTTAAACCCGCTATGATCAGAGAATCTCATTAATATTATTATTACAATTACAACTTGATTATGTAATCGGAATAGGGATCCCCTTCTCTATTCGGTGGATAGGATATGTGGGAGAGTTGTTGTTGCAGACCAACTAGAATATTTCATACGTTTTAATTGTGAAGTTGACCAGACTGATGACGGAACTAAACATTTTCTTCGAATCCCTGTTAATCTTGTGAAAAAATAATGTGATGATCCTCAAATAATCCTCGTTTATCAAATAAGTAAGTATAAATTGGTCGTACCTACGGTAAGGTACAAATATTTGATCTTTGTAGATTGTCGGCCGTCCATCAGTCTGCCAATAAAAAACATCAATTTACCAATTGAATGCAAGACATTCATGAACATGAACTCTACGCGATGGACCGACTTTTATTAGTCAACTGCATTTATAGGTATGTGCACGATACGTTTTAAATGGTAGGATTATAATTTGTACCTAGGTATTCATTACACAAAATATGTCTTGAACTCTTGACTAGTCATGCGTCAGTCACGCCGATATATACTCTGATCTGTGGAGTCACGTGTCAGTCATGCACATCTACATCTACACTAATATTATAAAGAGGAAAGATTTGTACCTATTTTTGTATGTTTGTATGTTTATAATGAATAGGCTCCGAAACTACTGAACCGATTTGAAAAATTCTTTCACTGTTGGGAAGCTACACTAGCCCCGGGTGACATAGGCTATATTATATTTTGTAGCGAGGCCGAAGGCCGAGCCCACACTCGTGCGAAGCCGGGGCGGACGGCTAGTACTGTATATTCTCGATAAGTAGGTACCTCTTCCTACCATCACGTTACATTATTATCGCTTTCTATCGCTTAGCAGTAGTGTGCAAGTAAATACAGCTGATTTAAGTTTATAGTATGCGTAGTATTAGATTGGTATTGCTCTAAGGTCATATAACACAGTAATATTTAATTGATAGATACATTTAGTCAAAAGTTAACATTCGTCACTGAGAAAGAAAAAAAAATTCAGGCTACTTATTACTCGTATCAACATGCCTATTTTCAATAACTAAGTATTGCCACCATAAGTGAATGGTGTTTGTTTGGTTGCTAGCACCCCTTGTATTATTGATTTTCTTACAGCGTTCACCTTGGCTGAATCGAACGTTCCAGTTCTTCAGGCCCTATATAGTTAGGTACTCTAGCTAGCTACAATGTACCTAAGTGCCCATTACACAGCTAGCGACCGTGCTCGTATACCTACCTAAGGCGTCGCGCCGCACCGTAGTGCGTAGTAGGGTGGGCGATCAGCAATTTGACCACATCCACTTAACTCATTGTTCGAGAAACAGAATGTGTCAGACGATCGCTTCGTGTTAACGTATACCTACGTAAACAGCAGTGTGGAAACATTACTAGTGAAATCAAAATTTAGTGGATGAAGTACTTTGTGACAAATAGTGATAATGAACAAAAGACTTATCATAACATTATTTTCATTAATTTTAATCATTTATGTAGATGGAAAAAAGTCGCTTAAAAGCGGCCGAAGCTCAGGAGCGGGTCGCAGTAGCAGTAGGAAAACGAGTTACAACCCCCAGCCTGTACCGACTTCGTTGAGCTATCCACAAGCATCAGCACCGAAACCTTCTTTGTCCGGATGGCAAGAGAAACCATCTAGAAATGCCCAACAACCCAAGCAAGCGAAGCCACCTAGCACACAAACTCATTCATATCCTTCTAATCAAGCGAAACCATCGAGCAGCGGGGACCATTCCTACCCTTCCAGCCAGACAGGACTGTCTGGTACAAATAACAACCAAGCGAAACAACAGCCGTCCTACCATCAAGAAAGTGTTCAAAAAAGCAGTTCGTCTCAAAACTTTAACGGACAACCGGCAACTAACAATCAGCCTGGACACTCGTATCCAGGGTCCACTGGGTTGTCAGGGAGCTCCGGGGCTGGTTATCCTTCACAAACGGGAGGCGGGCCCACACATCAACAGGGAAGCAATTATCCGCAAGGAACTGGACTTTCAGGCATCGGTGCTGGTGCAGCTCCACCTCCATACCCAGGAAAAAGTAACAACCCTGTAAATACTTATCAGCATCCACCGCCGCCTCCACCTTACTCTAACGTTGGACAAAACTATGGCACACATGGTTCAAACTATGGTGGTTACGGAGGACAAGCACCCAATTATGGTGGTTATGGAGGACAAGGAGCACATCACGGTGGGTACGGAGGTCATGGATCGTATAATCCTGGGTCCCAAATGCCGGGATATTTCGGAAATTACGGCAGCAATTATGGAAATAAGGGCTACGGGGGAGTTAGTCGAGGAGGAATCGGTACACTTGCAGGTGTTGGTATTGCTGGAGCTGGTGTCGGTACCATTTTAACTGGCTTAGCTTTGTGGAACATGGCTCGCTCGACGGGTAAAACACAGCATACAGTTATTTATGACAATAGAGGTCAACCAGTGGCCGTAGCACCAGATAACAATGCTACATCCGAAACAGATTCTATCTTAGCTGATTTAGTTAATTGTAGTCTAACTATCAGTAACGGAAATAATACGGAAGTACTTGCTATTCCATGCGCTATCGCCACTTCATTTAGACCAGATGCGGATGTGAAGGATTTAGGAACTAATACCAATACGAAAGATGGTACCAAATGTACGGTGTCTGTGGTCAATAAAGAAGGACGAGAGTATATGACGACAATTTCTTGTGCAACCCTTTTAAATAGTGCTGCAGAAAATAATGTCACAGAGCCTCCGTTAGTTGAAAATATGAATATGACGGAAAATGTGAATGGCACTGTGGTAGTTCCACCAGAAGATCCAATGCCTCCTAATCAACCTTCGACAGCAGTTCTACTTGCAGCTCCAGAAGCTCCTAACCAGCCACCAGCTCTTAGTGTTGCCGATAACTCAAATGCGCAAATTAATGATTGTAATCTGCATCCTGGAGAGGTTCGGGATCCACTAAATCCTTGTTTTGCAGTTACACATGACCTGACTGTCGCTCCATTGCAAACGACTGAAGAGAACGAAAATAAAAAGGATAAGTAAACACCAAGATAATTACTTATTAAGAGCCTGCTAAATTTTTGCTTATTTTTATTGGATTAAATATTATAATAGAAGCAGTTTATAATGTCTAAACGTTTGTACTCGTACCTGGTAGGTTCAATGTGTTTAAACGGAGCTTGTATTAAATGCCGTGTTACGGTGTGATGATTCATCATAATAACATGTTTTGTGTCAGATAGGAAGTGTTTTATAATGTCGTGGAATGTACGATGTATTTCATAAAATTGAAGTAGTTTTGCGATTATCTAGATATTTTTGTTTCAAATAATTATCAATTTTTTAAACATTGTTTCATTATAAGGATCTATTCAAATGTGTGCTTTAGTAAACATAAAATTAATTATTGTTTATATGCGCATCACCATGTATTGTGCCTATTGTATTAAAGTGATATTGTCAAACAAATCTGGCGTATTATTTAGCAACACTTCACGTGATTATGTACCTATCTTACTTATTCTTAGGTACCTATATTCAAAAACTAGAAATTCAAAATATCATAGGAAATCATCATCTCATCAAGATCTCATCCCTATTGTGAGGAATGTTTGGTTGTCTTTTTGGGGCAAGAATCGGCAAAATCACCTTAAATTGAAAGACAAGTAGGACTATATATTACTGACAAAGAGTATGTCGAAATACGCGTATGGTAGGTAGTAGGATTACGTTGCCAAAGCAATATTGATTGTGGTCTAATCCATAGTTCAGAAATTGGCGGTTTATTTTAAAAAAACCGAGCGAAAGAAGCTCGGTGGACTTAGCCAAATTTCAGAGATGTATCAGCCCGCCGAAATAACATAATAAGCTATTTCATACGATTTAGAAAAATAAAAAAAATTTAGGAAACGTTCTTTGTTAAGATCATTCTACGAAAAGATCAATTACCTTTGAGCGTTACTCTATATAACGTCTTGAATTTATTACAGTTTAGAAATGCACGGGGAGGGGGGCAACTTTTTGTCACTTTGGCGGGCCATATTATTTCGTAAAGGATACTACACTATGCAAAAAAGTTGTCCAAGCCGTTCTTTCATGTGTTTGTTCTATATCTGGGTGTTAGTATCTATTTAAGTATGTATTAAAAAATATATATGTATATGTATATATCATTTATCAGTCTCTTGCAGCCATAGCACAGAACACATAATACACTTACGCATATACATATACGCTTTGCTTAGTTTGAGGTCAGATGACAGTGTGTGCAAAAATGCCCGAATATATTTTATTTCATTAAATATTTCAAAAGACATTTCAACAAAAACCAATACGAGAGATTGCAGCGAAATGTACCAAAGCCACCCCTAAAATAAAATAATTGTCCTTTCAAATACTTACTTGATTTTTTTTGTACCTTAAAAGTTTTATGCACTTACTTTAATATCTATATAAGTAGTGCGACCTTTTCGCTTTGCGAATAAGCACTTAAAATAAACATTAAAAAAAACGATAATTAAGAAGGTTCTAGAGAATTAGGACAGATGGACAGAATGAACTTATAAGGTTTCCTTGTAGTACCACGGAACCCTATTAAAAGTTACATGGATGATACCCGTTGCAATTACGGGTAAGATATCAATAATGTCAATAAGACTGAATGTTCTAACATCAATCCTGTAAGCATTTCCTCAGATTTTTATGTATACCTACCGTACAAGTCTTTGTCCCAACATAACACTCAAAGCAGAAAAGAAGGTATAAAATATCAAATCAAAGACACAAAAGACAGACACGTCAACTTGGCTGACGACCCGTAAGATATATTTTTTCTTCTCTCTTTCTCTCCCGATGGTCAGACGGCGGTTCGTCACCAACCAAACAGCTAAACACGTCTGTTAGCTAGGTACCTACTTTAGATTTTGACATGGGCTTCTTCCCAAGGATCCATAATATATCGTTCTTGCCAATATTAAAGCCCTAAGAGACGTGTGGATTTGGTTGATAGACCGCCGTTCAAACAACCGGAGAAAAAGAGTTAGAATAACATGTTTCCTTCTCCTTCTCTCCCGTTGGTCAGACGGCAGTCTGTCAACTAAATCCACACGTCTGTTAGGGCTTTAACCACAGGCTTTAACTAAACGCATCCCGGAAGTATAGTGTAAAGGTTTTTAAATGTTGCGCAAAAGAGATTACACCAATTTCTGTTGGCCATTCAAGCTTAAAAATACTGAAGTCGGTATAACCTATAGGACTTAAGCTTCACTTAACTTTTTTAATATAATGGGCGATAAAAAAAGTATACCTTTTACTATTTAAATTTTGACATGTAAATAATTTTTATGAAATAAATGAATATGAATAATATATAATATAAAAACAAATAAAATAAAATAAACTCGATGCTGTCAACTGTCATTGTCGACCAACTGTCTGTCCTCTGTGTTGTTGAACTCACAGAAAAGAGAAGGGTCTCCGTGTTCCATTGCCTAATAATATACAATCTCTTCTCAGTAGCAATTCCTTTTCTATCTATCATTCTCTATCTAATTTTATCATCTTGAATAACATCAAACTTTAAATTTTATTTATATTTCTATATCTTTTACACTCCTCTGATCCGTCCATCCTAATCCTTACTAAATCCTAATTATCGCGTATCGTTTCCCTACCTTTAAATTCTAAAACCAAAACTCATAAGACTTGTATATGGCAACTGCGTCAATCATGCGGAGCCAAAAGCCCCAATACGGGGAAGAAGAAAAAAAAAAAAAAAAAAGAGAAGGGTAAAAAAAATCTCACTTCAGTGGTTGAACTGGTTGAACTAAGCGACACTACAGGCGAAATTAAGCCGACTAAGCGTTGAAATTGAAACGACTTGAATTTGAATATCAAAATTCTTGTTCTTGCCTTCTCTAAACCTCTTTGTGAGTAATATGTTCCTTGCTCTAAACTCTTCTTTCTTGCGTGCAGGCAAGGCAGCGTACAATGTTTTGTTTTGATTATATTTGTGTTGTATAGAATGATATAATACGTAATTTTTCTGCAATGTATTAAATTCGTGCATTTATTGGATAGATACAGCGATTTGTGTCATAGTTTAATATAAGCATCGAAGAGTTTCGTATGTTAAATAAATGGAAATATGTCGGATCCAACAATCCAAACTTTCTGTTGCCATCATACTGGAAAGAAAGAAGATCTCGCCGTACGGATCATGGATGAATTTAATACGGATTCCTACAATGCAGTTTGTTTAGCTTCATCGATTATTGGAATACTTGGAGCATTTTATCAGGTTAGTTTCAACGATTGGTTTAAAAAAATTAAGTACATAGACTCTAGTTATATACCAGTGTATAAATAATGCATCACTCATGTATTGTATCATTGCATTTTATTAATTCCTAATTGTTGGAATAACTTTCTATAAATTATTGGCCTTATGATAACTAATTTCATTGATAAAATTATTGTCACTATTTATTACCATGAGATGTAGCTGGTGTCATTGTTACAATGTACCCACCACTTTAGAGGATCCATATTTTTTTAAGTCACCTTTACAAGACATGGAGTGGGGGTACTAAGCCGAAAGGTCATTGTACTTATCATTATGAACAATTTGCACCATCGTGCCGGTTGGCCTCGAATGAGAGGGCTAGATTGACATCTTTAGGGGGGTTCAAGCGTCTCCACAATATTCCCCAACAATGTGTGCGGGTTTTGGTGTGCATCAAATTCTATGTAGCTTGATACCTCGGTATACTACTGACTTTCTAATTATTTTGATTAATCAGAAAGAGTGTTGATGGCTGCTCATCAGATCTCATGGCTATCAATGCCGGTGTTTCTCTATGTTCAGCGCTCTCAGCAATGCTCTTCCTGCTTCATATCAACAATCAGGTAAAGCTTAGTATTATTGGTTATACACATGACAGCATGGATGTAGAGAGCCACATCTAATGCACAAATCAGTGGGCTACAGATCAGTCACTTAGTGGCAATGGTCAAGCACCTTTTGTCCAACTTGTCTCTTGAACATTAGGGCACTGTGATTAGGGTGATACCAAACTGATCAAGTTCAAGGTCAGGCATGTTTGTTTTTCGGAAAAGACCACTACACTGTTTTCACTTTAAAATATCAGTTGTTCCAAATGCTCCATACATTATTAACTGACGAAAAAAATGAGGACGTCCTCAAGTCGAAGCTTATACAAGGTTACGCGGAAAAGTTATACTAAGCCAAAAAAAGGTCCATAGTACTCATCAATATAAACAAGTTTTTCTATTGGAGCAACTCTGAAATTGTGAAAAGCTGAAGCTGTTCTATAGAAAACAGCTGATATTTTTTTCGAAATTTCATGGTTGCACCAATAGCAAAACTTGTTCATAATGATGAGTACTATGGACCACTGTCAGCTTAGTATACCCTCTCCGCGTAGCATAGCATTTTTATAAATATTGAGTGTGATTCTATTTTTCACAATTTTAGGGTCGCTCACATGGTAACAGTTGTTTATAATGATGATTACTACCTGTTCCGTGTAGGTAGCCCTGTATATTAATCTAAAGTACAAGCTTTCTCTGGGTACGCTGCCAACTAGTAGTGAGCATTTGCCGTCTTACTTAAAAATCTTTCTACATTCTTGAGAGACCTTTGATCTGCGGATCAAGCGAAATTCTTACCTAAAACCAAAAAAAAAGTTGCGAGGGCTTTGAAAGCGCTCTCAATAGCTGTCAAAATTTTACCACTGGCCGGACGTTGTTAAGAGACCTTTGCGAGGCAATATGGCGGCTTTTTAACCAATCAGCATAGATCACAGTATATATCGGCCAATCAGCATTTAGCTGATTGAATAACATTCTTTTAGGTTGTTTTTTTGTTGTTTGGCTAAGTTTTGTGGTTATTTATCATGGATTTGTGCAATTTCCGAAGGGATGTGGACATGTTACGCCAATTTAGAGCTCCCGCGTTGAAAAGAAGGATACGCCAGAGAATTAAGGCGTGATCCGATACATGGTATATATGATTTATCGGATGATGAATTTCGGCTGAGGTACCGTTCCAGCAATGAAAATATCCGCCGGATTTCTGACTTGCTGAGGGCAGACCACGGAACACTATTCTACAGGTGAATCTGCGAGGTGGCGGCATCCCTGTGGAACTGCAAGTAATGGCAGTAATCAGATATTGGGGCCACCATGAGGTAGATAAAAAATACTTATTTTGTTCAAGTTTCATGTTATGCAGTATGTATGTGAATCCAAGATAAGTAAGAAAGTTATGTTTTATTTTTAGATCCAATAAGACTGCGCGGATTGAGCCAGCAGACGCTGTCACGTGTGGCCCGCAAAGTAGCAATAGCGTTGGCTCCCAAAAGTTCACAGTAGGTACATAAAAATGCCTTTGAATATTATGATGGAAAAAGCCAACGCTATCAGCAAGTTTGAAGCTATTTGCGGCCTTCAAGGGATTATGGGTGTAATAGATTGCATGCACCTAGAAATAATGAAGGAGACGTTGGCCAGTATCACATCAACAGTAAGAGACATTTCTCTATCAATACCCAAGTAAGTACATATCTTGCACAATGCCATTCCAGCTTGTATATTATAATCCATGTCGGTATTCGTAGAACGGCATGCAAGATTTTATAGTCACGCATAGCTTTCTAACCCTGCCGCACACTGCTACTGTGTTAGGAAGACAAGGTCAAGTCCCAGCAGTGGGAACTCATGTTTATAGGTATTATGATAAATCACATGTGTCACTGACATTGCTGGGTGCAGCTAGTTATCAGTAAATAATTTTTAAATGTAAAAAACGATTTTCAGATCGTCTGTGATGCTGACCTTAAAATATGTGACATTGTGGCACTGGAGGCAGCACACATGATGCGTTTTAACAACCGGCATATCCGAACCCGCAATGTTGTTGAAAGGTACTTCAGTGTCTTGAAGCAGCGATTTCTGATATTGCTGAAATTGATGAGGGGTAACTATGCCAATATCAAAACTACGATAGTGCTGTTCTGCACAATTTGTCGATTCTTTACAAAGAACTAGGTGAGTTACTCTTTTTTTTATTAGCTTTGCATCTAGCATCTCAGCTTTTTGTTCGAAGAGGATCGGAGAGAGGGTTAAAATAAAAATAGCCTTTATTCTCTGATCCAATTACACAATTATATACTAGTTATACTTACTACTTAATTAAAAAAAAAAACAATACTTAATTCTAAAAAAAATTGTTTGTAACACCAGTTTCAGAATCAGGTTGTCCTCACTGGACATAGGCCTCCTCTAGAAGTGGCCATTTCTCCCTATCTCTGGCTATTATGCGATACCCTTTTGGTAGGTCAGCCTCCCACCTTCTATGTGGTCGTCCCCATGATCTCTTCCCATCTCCGGGGTACCACAATATGACCTCTTTGATCCATTTTTGTTTAGGGAGTCTGACTACATGTCCTATCCAATGCCATTTTAGTCACTTGATTTTCTGTGAGACATCTGTCACGCATGTGGCCTTCCATATTCTGGTCAGTCTTCACTTGTCCTTCAGCTTAATGGGCAACATGCTTCTCTCCATTCCTTGTTGACATACCTTGAGTTTTTGGGTGCGAGCCCTTGTTAGGCTCCAGGTTTGGCACCCATAGGTAAGTATTGGTAGAATACACATGTTGTACACTTTACGCTTGGCAGGCATTGGGATTTCTTTGTTCTTCAGTTTCTTTTAGTGTAATGAGCTCAGGTGTAAATAACAAACAACACCTGGGCTCGTTACTGGAGAAAGGGTTACATTCTGTTAAACTGTTCTACTGCTTCATCCCACTGGTAGTCTCAGGGTGCTTTGTGTGACAGTGGACATAATTGTATCCACCCGTTGTCCCACCAAAATAAGTTTTAAATGTCTGGCTATTTATTTTTCTATTAATTCATTAACATTTCTCAGAATCTCCACTCTCAAATGACTAGATATAGGAACATTGTAATGCATTGAATATGACAATCTCCTTTTTTTAACCGACTTCAAAAACGGAGGAGGTTCTACTGTATTTTATTATGTATGTTCAACGATTTCTCCACCAATTATGAATTGATTTTGATGATTCCTTTTTTGTTTGGTAGGTCTTACTTCAGAGGTGGTCCCATATAAATTTCATCAAAATCAGTTAAGTAGTTTGGTTTTTAAATGAAACTACTACTACTCACTGAAAAAAATATGTCATCCAAGTAAACAAAACTGCGTATTTACTAATTTTGAAGTCGGTTTTTTTAATTGATTATTTATTTCCTCAGATACAGCACAACTTTAACATTAAGAAATGACAAACAACGAGGACATTATCAATGATGACATTGGCCGAATAAGTCAAAGCATTTTTATGGAAAATAATTTATTATAAAATATATTACACTTACACAAAAACTAAACATGTATTTTAATTAAAAATCTTACATAAGAGCATAGATTTTAAATATGTAATCAAATACTAAACATATTTTCAGTACTAATTCTCTCATAGTATTTTTATAATTATATTAAATAGGTATGTATTTTTGATTAACTTTACTCTCGAGGTCTAGCCCGGATATTTGATAGGCATTGGTGGAGCTGAAGCCAACCCCAAGAGTCCCTAATTCTAATTCAAAGTTAGGGTGACAAGACCTGCACTGACACTGGCTGGGGTGTATTGTGCATTTAGCTAAACACATTTACATAAACCAGCCAAGCTCCTAAGATAACAGAGCAAGGCTTTGGGTCGCTGCCTAAACTATTCTATCCCTATTTTGCCAGGTGTTTTGGTATTGGAGACTTGTGGTTGTTGATTTTCTTTAAGGAGTCTCGACTTGAATCATGTCTTCTGTGGCCTTGCAATAGTACATGCTACATGGACTCGTTTTCGTGTAGAAAGCTCGACAGCACCTAAAAAAACATAATAACATTAGAACACATGACAGAGTTTTGACTTCCTACCTGATTGCACAAGTATATGGCAAGCAGGATCAATTTGCGAACCACTATAGCTGTGGGTAAAGACTTCGGCACGCCTTAATTAAATCTTATCATATTTTTTTTGTCACAATCCGGCTCCAACTCAGCATGATGCCGGTTGTAAACAACCGACGCTGGTCTTCCGTTGGGCCGGCAGGTGACTTCACGCACGAACGTACCACACGGCACGTGCACAAACTAACTAAATGCTTAATTTATTGAATATTTAACTAAACGAGCAATTATTAGACTGCCCCAGTGGCTCAATTGCTAGTGAACCTTCCTTCTGCGCTTATTGGCGCGGGTTCGAGTCCCACCTACAACAAACTTTCATGTGATGAACAATTGTGTTTGTTCCATGTCTAGGTATTAATATCCATTTAAGTATGCATTTAAAAATACACAGA
Source organism: Agriopis leucophaearia (assembly GCA_949125355.1). NCBI lineage: Eukaryota > Metazoa > Arthropoda > Insecta > Lepidoptera > Geometridae > Agriopis > Agriopis leucophaearia. Next base: position 8,620,786 of record OX421265.1, on the reverse strand, counting down.
GGGAGTGGTCTCGGATTCTAATTGTCGCGAGGAACACTGAAGTACAAGCAACAGATGGTAGAAGTAACATGTTTATCTATTTTTTATTTATTTGAAGAACCAAGGTTTTGGAGGAATTGTAGGTTGTATTTGGCCATAAATATTGCCTGTGGTGTTCTTAGACCTCTGGCAGGCCATATTCCAAGTAGTTGTGGTTGGCAAACAGAGGAAAGATCATGGGTCATGTTAGAATAACGCCTTGGCATAATGAATCGAATTTGAAACAAGGAATGGTGCGTGGCCTGCAATCCAAAACTCTTGGACCTCTTTTATAATAGATCATGTTAATTCGTGCATTTTTAAGGGTCAGCATACAACTAAAACTTGGTAATTACCTTTTCCTGTTCACTCCAATTTATGAAGCGATTTTTTTTTACGAGCTCCATTTCTAATCCTTTTTATCCTTAAATTTCGGCTCCAGCAGAGTGTTTTCGCTACTGAATGCTGAAATCGAAACTGTTCACTGTTGAAATCGGCTTGTTTTATACACAAGTTAAAATATTATTTATTTATACAGAAAATGCGCAAAAATTTAACCCAGATTGACACACGCGTGCTCTGAGTACCGTCAAATTTGACACCTGACATTGACATTCATATTACCACTGACGTAAAAATCAAAATTTTCATACATTATTCGTTCAACAAGAATTTTAGTCGATTATTTTTGCTATAGTCTGCGCCAACTGAATGATTTTTGTTTCTCTGTGGGTATTTTATCTGAGAGAGGGATAAAATAGGTTTATGCAGATATATGGGTGAAAAAAAGTTGATCCTGGATCAAGTCTTAAAACGCCTCGCAATTGAGAGAGGTTTGCGAGAGGATTATTGTGAAGATTTTTAAGTAAGACGGTTGGATTGATGGTTAAACAACTACCAACCGTCTTACTTAAAAATCTTTTTACATTCTTGAGAGACCTTTGATCTGCGGATCAAGCGAAATTCTTACCTAAAACCAAAAAAAAAGTTGCGAGGGCTTTGAAAGCGCTCTCAATAGCTGTCAAAATTTTACCACTGGCCGGACGTTGTTAAGAGACCTTTGCGAGGCAATATGGCGGCTTTTTAACCAATCAGCATAGATCACAGTATATATCGGCCAATCAGCATTTAGCTGATTGAATAACATTCTTTTAGGTTGTTTTTTTGTTGTTTGGCTAAGTTTTGTGGTTATTTATCATGGATTTGTGCAATTTCCGAAGGGATGTGGACATGTTACGCCAATTTAGAGCTCCCGCGTTGAAAAGAAGGATACGCCAGAGAATTAAGGCGTGATCCGATACATGGTATATATGATTTATCGGATGATGAATTTCGGCTGAGGTACCGTTCCAGCAATGAAAATATCCGCCGGATTTCTGACTTGCTGAGGGCAGACCACGGAACACTATTCTACAGGTGAATCTGCGAGGTGGCGGCATCCCTGTGGAACTGCAAGTAATGGCAGTAATCAGATATTGGGGCCACCATGAGGTAGATAAAAAATACTTATTTTGTTCAAGTTTCATGTTATGCAGTATGTATGTGAATCCAAGATAAGTAAGAAAGTTATGTTTTATTTTTAGATCCAAGAAGACTGCGCGGATTGAGCCAGCAGACGCTGTCACGTGTGGCCCGCAAAGTAGCAATAGCGTTGGCTCCCAAAAGTTCACAGTAGGTACATAAAAATGCCTTTGAATATTATGATGGAAAAAGCCAACGCTATCAGCAAGTTTGAAGCTATTTGCGGCCTTCAAGGGATTATGGGTGTAATAGATTGCATGCACCTAGAAATAATGAAGGAGACGTTGGCCAGTATCACATCAACAGTAAGAGACATTTCTCTATCAATACCCAAGTAAGTACATATCTTGCACAATGCCATTCCAGCTTGTATATTATAATCCATGTCGGTATTCGTAGAACGGCATGCAAGATTTTATAGTCACGCATAGCTTTCTAACCCTGCCGCACACTGCTACTGTGTTAGGAAGACAAGGTCAAGTCCCAGCAGTGGGAACTCATGTTTATAGGTATTATGATAAATCACATGTGTCACTGACATTGCTGGGTGCAGCTAGTTATCAGTAAATAATTTTTAAATGTAAAAAACGATTTTCAGATCGTCTGTGATGCTGACCTTAAAATATGTGACATTGTGGCACTGGAGGCAGCACACATGATGCGTTTTAACAACCGGCATATCCGAACCCGCAATGTTGTTGAAAGGTACTTCAGTGTCTTGAAGCAGCGATTTCTGATATTGCTGAAATTGATGAGGGGTAACTATGCCAATATCAAAACTACGATAGTGCTGTTCTGCACAATTTGTCGATTCTTTACAAAGAACTAGGTGAGTTACTCTTTTTTTTATTAGCTTTGCATCTAGCATCTCAGCTTTTTGTTCGAAGAGGATCGGAGAGAGGGTTAAAATAAAAATAGCCTTTATTCTCTGATCCAATTACACAATTATATACTAGTTATACTTACTACTTAATTAAAAAAAAAAACAATACTTAATTCTAAAAAAAATTGTTTGTAACACCAGTTTCAGAATCAGGTTGTCCTCACTGGACATAGGCCTCCTCTAGAAGTGGCCATTTCTCCCTATCTCTGGCTATTATGCGATACCCTTTTGGTAGGTCAGCCTCCCACCTTCTATGTGGTCGTCCCCATGATCTCTTCCCATCTCCGGGGTACCACAATATGACCTCTTTGATCCATTTTTGTTTAGGGAGTCTGACTACATGTCCTATCCAATGCCATTTTAGTCACTTGATTTTCTGTGAGACATCTGTCACGCATGTGGCCTTCCATATTCTGGTCAGTCTTCACTTGTCCTTCAGCTTAATGGGCAACATGCTTCTCTCCATTCCTTGTTGACATACCTTGAGTTTTTGGGTGCGAGCCCTTGTTAGGCTCCAGGTTTGGCACCCATAGGTAAGTATTGGTAGAATACACATGTTGTACACTTTACGCTTGGCAGGCATTGGGATTTCTTTGTTCTTCAGTTTCTTTTAGTGTAATGAGCTCAGGTGTAAATAACAAACAACACCTGGGCTCGTTACTGGAGAAAGGGTTACATTCTGTTAAACTGTTCTACTGCTTCATCCCACTGGTAGTCTCAGGGTGCTTTGTGTGACAGTGGACATAATTGTATCCACCCGTTGTCCCACCAAAATAAGTTTTAAATGTCTGGCTATTTATTTTTCTATTAATTCATTAACATTTCTCAGAATCTCCACTCTCAAATGACTAGATATAGGAACATTGTAATGCATTGAATATGACAATCTCCTTTTTTTAACCGACTTCAAAAACGGAGGAGGTTCTACTGTATTTTATTATGTATGTTCAACGATTTCTCCACCAATTATGAATTGATTTTGATGATTCCTTTTTTGTTTGGTAGGTCTTACTTCAGAGGTGGTCCCATATAAATTTCATCAAAATCAGTTAAGTAGTTTGGTTTTTAAATGAAACTACTACTACTCACTGAAAAAAATATGTCATCCAAGTAAACAAAACTGCGTATTTACTAATTTTGAAGTCGGTTTTTTTAATTGATTATTTATTTCCTCAGATACAGCACAACTTTAACATGAAGAAATGACAAACAACGAGGACATTATCAATGATGACATTGGCCGAATAAGTCAAAGCATTTTTATGGAAAATAATTTATTATAAAATATATTACACTTACACAAAAACTAAACATGTATTTTAATTAAAAATCTTACATAAGAGCATAGATTTTAAATATGTAATCAAATACTAAACATATTTTCAGTACTAATTCTCTCATAGTATTTTTATAATTATATTAAATAGGTATGTATTTTTGATTAACTTTACTCTCGAGGTCTAGCCCGGATATTTGATAGGCATTGGTGGAGCTGAAGCCAACCCCAAGAGTCCCTAATTCTAATTCAAAGTTAGGGTGACAAGACCTGCACTGACACTGGCTGGGGTGTATTGTGCATTTAGCTAAACACATTTACATAAACCAGCCAAGCTCCTAAGATAACAGAGCAAGGCTTTGGGTCGCTGCCTAAACTATTCTATCCCTATTTTGCCAGGTGTTTTGGTATTGGAGACTTGTGGTTGTTGATTTTCTTTAAGGAGTCTCGACTTGAATCATGTCTTCTGTGGCCTTGCAATAGTACATGCTACATGGACTCGTTTTCGTGTAGAAAGCTCGACAGCACCTAAAAAAACATAATAACATTAGAACACATGACAGAGTTTTGACTTCCTACCTGATTGCACAAGTATATGGCAAGCAGGATCAATTTGCGAACCACTATAGCTGTGGGTAAAGACTTCGGCACGCCTTAATTAAATCTTATCATATTTTTTTTGTCACAATCCGGCTCCAACTCAGCATGATGCCGGTTGTAAACAACCGACGCTGGTCTTCCGTTGGGCCGGCAGGTGACTTCACGCACGAACGTACCACACGGCACGTGCACAAACTAACTAAATGCTTAATTTATTGAATATTTAACTAAACGAGCAATTATTAGACTGCCCCAGTGGCTCAATTGCTAGTGAACCTTCCTTCTGCGCTTATTGGCGCGGGTTCGAGTCCCACCTACAACAAACTTTCATGTGATGAACAATTGTGTTTGTTCCATGTCTAGGTATTAATATCCATTTAAGTATGCATTTAAAAATACAGAGGGAGTGGTCTCGGATTCTAATTGTCGCGAGGAACACTGAAGTACAAGCAACAGATGGTAGAAGTAACATGTTTATCTATTTTTTATTTATTTGAAGAACCAAGGTTTTGGAGGAATTGTAGGTTGTATTTGGCCATAAATATTGCCTGTGGTGTTCTTAGACCTCTGGCAGGCCATATTCCAAGTAGTTGTGGTTGGCAAACAGAGGAAAGATCATGGGTCATGTTAGAATAACGCCTTGGCATAATGAATCGAATTTGAAACAAGGAATGGTGCGTGGCCTGCAATCCAAAACTCTTGGACCTCTTTTATAATAGATCATGTTAATTCGTGCATTTTTAAGGGTCAGCATACAACTAAAACTTGGTAATTACCTTTTCCTGTTCACTCCAATTTATGAAGCGATTTTTTTTTACGAGCTCCATTTCTAATCCTTTTTATCCTTAAATTTCGGCTCCAGCAGAGTGTTTTCGCTACTGAATGCTGAAATCGAAACTGTTCACTGTTGAAATCGGCTTGTTTTCACTAACACAAGTTAAAATATTATTTATTTATACAGAAAATGCGCAAAAATTTAACCCAGATTGACACACGCGTGCTCTGAGTACCGTCAAATTTGACACCTGACATTGACATTCATATTACCACTGACGTAAAAATCAAAATTTTCATACATTATTCGTTCAACAAGAATTTTAGTCGATTATTTTTGCTATAGTCTGCGCCAACTGAATGATTTTTGTTTCTCTGTGGGTATTTTATCTGAGAGAGGGATAAAATAGGTTTATGCAGATATATGGGTGAAAAAAAGTTGATCCTGGATCAAGTCTTAAAACGCCTCGCAATTGAGAGAGGTTTGCGAGAGGATTATTGTGAAGATTTTTAAGTAAGACGGCAAATGTTTTGTATACTGGTATGATATGGTCATAATTGTGTTGTATATGGGAATAACACAGTCATCGAATGCATTGGATACGTAATTGATGCATTCTTTTGATGGTGAGGTCATGACATGGTATGCAGCTGTGGGCAAAGACATTCAAGTTAATAAAGGCTCTTGACCATTAAAAATCAAGTTACCTCTACATAATCACTGGATGTGAGTTCAAATCCCAACAATGAGCTTAAGCTGACTGTGAAGGAAAACATTGTGGGAAACAATAGCATAGTGATATTAAGGCACTTTCTAGTGGAGCTGTAGTCAAATGCTTAGCCTGTCACTCGTAAAAAACATCTATTTTACTCTCGGAATTATTATATACAGTGTAAACTCTATATATAGCGACACTTAGGGACTGGCATTTTATGGCGTTATTGGGAGTAGAAAAATCTATACCTATTACTTTACTATTATAATATGTATATACATACTAGTAAAGTATGAAATTTACAAACCACTATCATTAATATTGATTAATACAAATAACAACGCTTAGTGTATATAGTATAGTCTTTTATCTTCATCGGACCTTTTTGCTGCTTCAGTATTGTATTATATACGATATATTAAAGACGAGGTTTTAGAAAGTACTGTTTTGCTTAATAATGACGTATTGTTGTCGTTATTTAGAGTGAGTGTGATGCTACATAGAATGTATCATTGTATGGCCAACAAGGTAAACCAACCAAACTCAAGTAATTTCGAAGTTTAAGGGAGTGTCGGTAAATAGAGTTTACACTGTAGTTGAGAACGAACAATTATATCATAAACATACTTTACAATCCATAATCTATATAATAATGTTTCAATTCCAGATATTTCCAGATATAACTAGATCACAGTTTGGAGTCAATCTAACTCGTGGTCGTCGTATTATAATATGGCTAGCCGTTGCAGATTTATTTGCATCATTTGGTATGTTTTACCACATTTACCAAGAAAATATATACATACATATATCTATACTAGCTGTTGCCTGCGACTTCATATTATATGTAAACTTTCATATGAACTTTCAAACCCCGCTTGCCTCTCTTAATTTGGCCCTAATAAATATGTATAAGAGCCAATTATTTTGTTTACATATGCCAGCTAAAGCATGTAGTTGTAGTTTGTGTAGTGGTAGGACTCTTTTGCAGGGGTCCGCCTGGGGAAGTACCACACCTTTGCCAGTTATTCAACCGCCAAGCAGTAGTGTGCAAACACTACTGTGTTCCGGATTGAAGGGCAATGTTTCCAGCGAAATTACAGGGCACACAGAGATTTGACACCTTATATCTCGGGGTGACGAGCGCAGTGCATTGTCATCCAGGGTTTTGAACTGTTGAAGTTCAAAATTCTGAGTGGCGTTGAGCTGTTATGGGCAAGCGTGAAGAGCCATCAGGCGAGCGACTTCGCTCGTCTTGTCACCCAGTATCATAAAAAAAAATAAAAAAATGTATAAATAAAATTATAATCAAATTTTATTATTTTTTAAACAAGGGTGGCAAACAGGCTGGCGCTCTACCTGATGTTAAGTGGTAATCGCCCCTGCAACTCTAGCAGTGTTTTCGATGCTTTGTGTGACAGATGTTTGTAGATGCCTGTTTGTTGTACTTGGATCAAGTATATAATAGCTTTACCACTTATTATAATTTACAGGTGTTTTGGTGCGATCTTCCTTGTGGTTAAAATATAAAAACATAATGCCAATGCCTGATGATGATGTCAGTGTACTTTTCTGCAGCATTATTTCAGTGAGTTATCATATCTGATTAAACTTTTCAATATAAAACACTGAAAATAGTACTACTATTAACGCTTCTTTATTTATATTTCTTTGTGCCACAATTTACGTTTTTTAGCTGTTTTGTTTTCCCGTAAATAAATATGTAAAATAAAACAAATCAGGCTATACAACTACTCTCAAGGCAGCTTGCAGTGCCTGGAAGCGCAAAGTGGAAGATCGGACTGAGTGCATTAAGAGAGCCTCATGTCCAGCAGTCGATGAAGATCTCTCTTTGTATTACCTAACAATATTTCTAGACTAAGAACTGTTTTCATTCTAGGCCTGGACACAATATTTTTACACCGCAACCTGGTTTTGGACCCTGTTTTATGCCATAGACACATGGAACACCATAAACGGCAGAGATTCCCCATTAATCTTGTACCACTCCATTGCTTGGGGCATTCCCGCTGCCACTACAGGCATTGGCCTGTCTATACTATACATTCCAAATGCGACGTAAGATTTTCATTTTCAAGTAACAACATGATAGTTACGTAGTTAATCCGATGTTAAGGTTAAACATTTCACTTTGGAATTCAAATTTCAAACAGTTTTTTTTTTGTTCTTGTATCTAGGCCGAGTAATTATTGTAAACGATAATGATGTTCGCGAAAATTGATTATTATTCTTTACAAACTCGCGTTAAGTTATTTATCTCCAATGCACATTATTACATACATTTGTCAATAAACAAATTCATGCTCTTTCAAATGCAAATGTTTCAAATGGTTTATTGCCAAATGTAAGTAATATGGTGAGTAACTGATTAATAGCTGTACATGATAATGTAAAGAACGACCAACAATTTTTGCGAACACTATGCCATTTCACAATAATTACCCGGCCTAGCTACAAGGACAAAAAAAACTGTTTGAAATTTGATTTTCCCGCCAAACATGAAACATATCATTTTAACTAGTTTACATTTGACGATTAACAGATTGCTACCTCCTTAACTGTCTGACATATGTATATACAATAGTTATATATCTAGTTAAAATTCAGTATTTAACAGCAAAGTTAATCAGGTGTACGCTGGATAACATTTAAATTATAAATTTAACAGCCATGTCTATCTAGTTTTGGCTGGATCACATTTAAAAACAATTCATAATTTGACTGACTACTTATAATGTAACATTAATTTATTAAGATGTAGTAATGAATAGTATCAATATGATTGAATGACATACATAGCAAATATAAATTTGTTTCAGGTGCCATAACTTGCCTTCTGCGTCAAGTGCGTTAATTAGAATTCTGCCTAATTATTGCGCTACATACGTTCCTATAGCTATAGTTATGATTGCTAATCCTATTATCTACACATTATCAAGTAAAAATGTGGAGATGGCTGTAGCCTTGCCTCTGGCGCAGGTACGTATTGTTTAAATAATGAACGAATCCGAGTATTCATTCATTATTGTTTTAGTATTACTGTGAAAATCCTCGTAATGTTATAGAAAAGTACTACACAAGATTTGGTAGAAATTAGGAATTGATGGACTATCATTAATCCAGATTTGTCTGACCTTTTTACTCAGATAAAAATCCCTGTAAAACATATATTGTGCTTGCACTTATTTTAAAAAGTCTGGCTTTTTGTACCCTCTACTTATTTGTGTGTGCAAGCCTCAGTCTTAGTTTTTTACCTGTCTTGCCCACCACTGCAGTAATGTACAATTGTCAACTGTACTTTGCGATGTCAAATATCCAATAAGATCAAAGAACATTAAATATTTGTTCTCTTTTAAATAAAATATTTGTACTTATGATGTAGGTACTGTTTTTACCCAACTACGACAAAGCAAAAAGGAGGGTTATGAGTTTGACTAGTATTTCTGTATGTGGGTATGTATGTATGTATGTTCATCTGTTCGCTCATAACTTCTAAACTACTTATCATAATTTGACAAATGAGGTATGAGGTGATTTTCTAAATGACGTAGGTGGTGGGTTTGGTAATGAGGTTTCACTGGAAGCATCTTGATCATAATGATCATCCACTGGTCATAGGCTATGTGACGTCACATTACATTTAATATGCCGCCCTCTAGAGGACAAAGTCATAAAATTTATATATATATATATATAATGCTGTGTTATGTACCATATGAAAGGGCTTAATTAGCACATTTCAAAAACAATAGTATATATTCATAACTTAAACATAAATCATATGTAGTCAAGTTTTAGTTTTTCAACCTATATAATTTGTGTTTTATGATGTTCTCACCTTATTTCTAAAAACAAATTTATGTTTCAGTTTACCAGTAAAGAAAGGAGAGTAGTTGATGCATTGAGACTGAAATTTTTGTTTATAAATGTTGTATTCTACATTTGTTGGCTGCCTAATCTTGTAAATGGCATATTAGTATGGACAATGTGGTTTAACATGCCTGTTAAAGTAATTATCACAATTTGGTATATAATGGTCAGTGTAATTATTATTCATGTATAAATTTATATTATAGTATTTGTTACTTGGTAATTAAGAAGGCTTCTTTTTACAGGCTTTATTAAACCCAATGCAGGCTTTATTGAATGCATTGGTGTACAGAAAATGGAATGCAAATAAATGCACATTCTCCTTATCATTCTCAAAAGGTACAACAAAAGATTCCATCTTTAGTGACGAGTACTCTCCCTTACTGGGTTCTGAGCCTGCCATCTGCCGTCTGAAGCTAACTTCAGTTCCGCCCAGTATCAATAATTATGCTACTCTGTGATATTTTTGTACAATTGTTTTATACCTTGACATTATAAAATTTCTTATATCGCAGTGTTTCATTTTGTATCAAGTGAAAAAAAAAATAAGATTAAGATTCTTTATTTACTTGCTAGAAATATACATAGATCATATTAGTTAATTAAAAAATATATATTTTACTTTCTATACAATAACTATCACATATTTTAGATATCATCATGTTCGCTGTCTGGTGGGGCCATAGTCAAATCTGTAATGTCCTTGACAATCATGTGCGCTATTTGCCAGGCCATTTCTTCTTCGACTTTGGATGTATTTGTTGGAACAAAGCGGCTTACCATTTTTTTCAAAACTGATTTACCTTTTTTATCAGGGTCTGGTTCAAACTTTGATTCAAATCTGCCCAAACTGTTAACTCTGCCAAGACTTAAACCATCTTGTCTATTTCTTTGCCACAAGGAATCTGCGTTGTATAATTGGTTTGAGTCTATCGTCATGTCAGGTACAGAGAGGTTGCGTTTCTTTCTCCGAAAGGAAGGATCACCCATTGCCAATAGAGTATTTTGGGTGCTTATACTAAATTCACTGCTGCAGTCAGAATGTGATTTTTGGTTGATGGACCACATATGTTTCACTGAGTGAATCATTTCAGAGAGATACTTGTAATACAGCTCTGATTCTAAAAATGTTTTCACATATTCAGTTAATGTTTTAAAAACTATTCTATACGGCAAATCAAAACATGAAGTCAAAGGGCCATCTTCCCTGCATATTTCACTTTCAATATTTAATCTAATGTCTGTTGGGAACCCTATAGGATTTGTGGCTTGAAGGGAAAAATACTTGTCATAAATAATAATGGCATCAGCCTGTGCATGATCTTTGTTTGTGTTGCTGTCATTAGCTAAATTGTCTCTGAAATTATTAATTGCCATTAAGAATTCCAGCAATACTCTGCAAGATTCTTGCTCTAAATATTCAGTGAAGTAAAACAGTACTGTTTCATTGTATAAGATGTCATTCAAATTTAGAGAGCTATTGGTTAGAATGTCAATTTGTGCCTTGATGAATATTGGACTGCTCAGAAAGTCATGGAAGCATTGATTGTCAATCTGTTTAAATATCACATCTTGAACAGGTTTAAAGCAGTCTGCTTTTATCTTTCCCTCGGGTTCACATATATTTGTTATAACTGATTTCCTTAGGCCATCAGGTAAATCTAACTTATGTGGAGCTTCTAATGCTATATATTTTTTGAATATTTCTATAGCTTCCTCTGTTAGATTAACAACAGTGGGGCTGCTTCTACAAATATTACAATTGTTTCTGATGTTTCGTTCAGATAAGTTCCCACATGAACTTGTTGAACAATCATTCTTATTCATTGTCGAAATGCTTGAATATGTATCAGTTGTTTCTCTCCAACTGAATCTTTGTGCCTTCAATTCCCTATCATGTTTCTGAGGATTGCATTTGCAGTATAAATCAAAACTCTGTGTTCTATTTATCTTATTATGGCTATCTTGGTTTTGGTTTAACATTGCCTTTGTTTTAAATAGCTCTATATCGAGCCAACATTTTAAAAGGTGATTTTTTTCAGTAGTTTCCATGAACTGAATAAAATACTTTAAAGCTTTTTTCTCTGTGAGAATATCATGTGCAGTGAGGGACAGTTTCGATTTCTTGGTAAACATGTGCAATGCATCTGAAAATTAGTAAGTTTGACTATTTCATAAAACTTGTACATATTAAACTCCAGAAGGAAAGGTGTAAGAATCTCAATATAGCAATGACACTAGAAAAAATATTTACCTTCATGTTCGTCCACCGACTGCGTATGCAAGAGAGTTCTGACGTCAGAAATCGTGGAACTATGTTCTGGCGGTCTAACCGGACAGCCAGTTTTACCTTTAGCTGTAACAAGCACATGAAACAATGAGGTGCGTCCCCTATAGACGATGCTTACCTAATCATTGTAAACTCGGTAAAAGCCTATATACCGCAGTTGGATAATACAATAACTTACCAGCACTTTTCCAAAACTTTATCATTTTCAACTAAAGCGTTCGTTGTGTGCGCTTGATTGCTTCACTAGTCGTTAAAGAATTACATGGTTCATATTAATTTACTTGGTTTACCAAGCAAAATAATTATAAACAATAACAATTAAATTTTTCAAGTTTTATTTAGCTTTTTCTACCTGTTGTTTGGATTGGTAATTTGGTAAACGTCAGCCTCGTTAATTCAATGTTTTACAATGACGTTGACTTCTCGAAAGTATTGACTTTTGACAAAGGGTGTCTATAAGGGAGGCAATAATGTACGACACAGATAATGTACTGCATGATAATTGGTGTACATTTACATCGAATATCATGTGCAATATCGTGCCATGCAATATCATGCCGTACATTATCGGCTCGGTTCAATAATGCACACCCCGATAATGTACAGCATGATAATTGATGAACATTAAAACGCGCATAATGAGAGACAGATCTGGCACACAGAGCAGTTCAGAGTACCCTGACTTTAGTAGGTTAGGTTCGAAATGGGAAGGGAGGTCCTGAGTGAGAGGGAGCCATACGAGACCGAATGGAGCGAAGGGGGGAGGTGGCGAGCGAAGCGAGTCAGCGACCTCCGTAGCGTAGCGATGGGCGTTTTCCCATATACATGGATTATTGCCTGTACAATACTGGCTGTGCTTTCCTTGCCGTACAATATAGACACGAGCCGATAATTGATGGCCAGTATTGTTCGACATGGATTGTACAGCATGATATTCCATGTACATGTACACCAATTATACGCTGTACATTATTATGCCGTACAATATCATGTTGTACATTATAGACACCCATCTATAATACACAACATGATGTTTGCCGATACGATAATTAATGGGCAGGAAAGCACGTATTACCAATAATTCATGTACAGTGATACCAAATATCATGCTGTATAATACTGGCCATTAATTATTGGCTCGTGTAAATAAAGTACGGCAAGGAAAGCACAGCCAATAATGTATGTACGTGGGAAAATTCCATGTTTTATAGGGCTGTACATTATTATGCCGTATTTTATCATGTCGTGCAATACAGGCCGTGATTTGGCGAAACGGGCCGAGACTTTACGACTAATAGTGTCGAACATGATAAAAGGTCGCATCTCCCGTATTGACTAATATTGCTGAAATGGCCCTGCTCTGATTGGCTAGAACTGCATCAGATCTGTCATCATTTCGAACCTAACCAACTCTAGTCTGACTCCGGGTGGGCTGCCTCCAGAAGCTCTTGCAGTTTTTATATTATACACACTAGGGGCAGGGACCACAAGACAGGGTGCTGTGTGCCAGATCTGTCACTCAATTTGAGCTAAGAAGCTTCAGTTTGATTTTTTCATGGTCATTAATTATTATGATGTACAAAATTGTGGTGTGCATTATTGAACTGAGTCAATAATGTACGGCATAATATTGCACAGCATGTTAATTCGTGTACTTGTACATCAAATATCAGTCTGTGCATTACTGGGCTGAGATGATAATGTACGACATGATATTGCACAGCATGATATTCGATGTACATGTACTCCAATTATCATGCAGTGCATTATTATGCCGTACATTAACTGTGTCCTGCATTATTGCCTCCCGTTTATTATATTTGTAATTTTTTCTTTGAATTTATGGCTGCAGACATCATGTCTTTTTAGCCGTTGTCAAGTATAATTAATTTCATACTTATACTTCGTATGTCTATAATCTTACAGTATTAATTAAAGTTTTAGAAGAAATCTTCCAATAGATCAAAGTAAGTTAGTTTGGGGTCAGATGACCGTGTGTGCAAAAATGTCCCTAATATTATTTATTTAAGTCAAGGTTAAGTCCAAGTCACGCTTCAGTTAAGTGGTCTAATGTAAACTACACTAGAGGCTTCTATGGAGATTTGGGTCAATAGACTCGTGATTACTATCATTCACCTAATGATTACACATTAAAGCCGTAACAGACGTACGTACCACGGACCGCCGTTTGACCAACAGCACAACCAACAGGATGAAATTTTCTCTTTCCCTCCTGTTGGTCAGACGGCGGTCCGTGGTCAGTACGTCTGTTACGGCTTTTACAAAACACAAGTATTGGAAAATAATACAATGTTGTGTTGGCGCCAAAAATCTATTATTATGTACGTTCTACAACATTGTCTGTAAACTGGAAGTTTTATTCATGTATGTGAATAAGAGCGTCAAACAAGCTTGCGGTCCGCCTGATGGTAAACAGAAACCACCACCTATGGACACCTGCAACAGCAACACCTAGTGGTGTTGTCGATGCTTGCCATCCCGGAGAGATGTTTGTAGACACCCTTTTTGAAACGTTCCACTAGCTCGGCGGGAAGACCTGCGGTGGATTCTTCCCCTGAAGGATTTCCCGTCGCCTTATTGCATACTTTGTTAGTGCGAGGAGAAAGCAGTGGAAAACGAAGACGGTGTGGCATTTCCAGATTTGCAAGATGTAGGAGTGAGATTATGGACCGTGTCGAGTTATGCGGTAGTAGAATTCTGATACAGGAAAATATCTAAATGATCTCTGGAGCATTCTCCGAAAAACAAGTGGTAGAAAAAACAAACGGAACCCACGTCTTTTCGGAGGCTAAGTGGGTCTAGGTTTTTGGTGACAGTGGGATTGTAGAGGCTCGCCGCTGTAGGGAGTCGAGAGACTGCAGCTGGTTTTCAGGTGCGCCATTCTAAAGGTGAGAGCAATTCGTGGCAATATTTGGGGTCGCACTAAAATAATCATGATCTAGGTAAGTAGTTAAGAGGTACCAAGGATCCATAAAGAGGTACGTAAGTAACTACCTCATTCTCTAGCTTTTCATAATCCTCCCAGTAAACATAACACGCGGCAACAACAGGGACACAGAATTTGAAACAGGGAAGTTTGGCAAAAGAGGAAACAGCTATTAATAAGGTAAGTATGTAATAGAACATCCTCTCTCTAGGTGAAGGTCTGTATCCCGGCTGTGCGAACATGATAGGCTGATAGTGATGATGATGGCAATTAGAGTGGACATCGTGACTCGATTGTTCATTTGAAAATAAAGATTACAAAATTGTTTGAGTATTTTTATCCCACTCAAAAATCTTACTCAACCAAGTATAGGTAGGTAGGTACTATATACCTAATTTTTTTTATTTGTTTTGTGAGTTATTTTTAAACATTAATTTCTAATGCTAGAGGTGAGGGGCGCCAAAGTCAAGTTTTTGCGCCTGCCTGCTCGGAAAAATCGTAAATCCGGGGCTGTATATTATGTATAGCGAATATGCTACCGCCCGGCCACCATCATCTTCAGAACCGCTCGTGGTACTTACTATAGGTACGTATTTCTAAGTGGCTAGTGATTTTTCTTACATATCTGGTAATTAAATCGATTCAAACTGGGCTAAATTTTACTAAAACTGTCTGGGCAGGTATTCATGCAGTTTAGTGAGGTAATAGGCACATAATATATCTACCTCAATATTGCCACCTACTTAGGGGAAAATGAGGCAGTGTTCAAAAGGTGACTTTCTCCGTTATAATCGAAATATCAACTAAACCAATTACGTCCGTTTGTATGTTGGTTTGGTACTTAGTACCTACATTTTGTAGACAAGAGAATAGCGAAATCTTAATTACTTTTCAATGTATAGTCTACAGAAGTTTTTTTCTTCAATTTTGTTCTATTTTCTCCTACATATTTATGACCGCACTATAATGTCGCTAAGCTATGATCAGAGGCAGAGACGAACCAATTATCCGCGGTCCTTACATTACGCAATCAGAAGACGCAGTGCACCGGCTGAGGCTATCGACCTTCCTACAGTTACTTGAAATAACTGTTAAGTTGTTGGAAATAACTAAGCGTCAAGTAACGCGCAGGGCATCCGCGTCGCGGCTATCGCGCTTCCAGTCACAGACCTCACCGAGCCTGGATCGGATCCTGATCATAACCACCGCTCAGACATAATCAAAGTCGCAAATAAAATGTGTCACTTCACAGTGCTCGCACTATTCTTCCTGTTTTACGAACAAACTGTGTTTTCGGCAACAGTCGACCAACGGCAAACCGGCGACTTGAATGTGCAAATAGATTTGAAGAATTTGCAAATTGTAGGTCTGATGAAAGGCAAAGAAGAATATGTGGTAAGTTTAATCTGTATCTCTTACCAACACGACCAACCTATTGGCATACCTACTTACACCTGCTTGATGTACCTAGGGACCTATCCAAGTATATTCATACGAGTACATGCATTTCATTATACTAAGAAGAGAATTAATGAGCAGTTTGTTTCTGTAGTTTTAGCTATATATTGAATTACCTAAGTATGTATTTTGTTTGGGTATACCAGGTATATTTTTAGGGTTCCGTACCCAAAGGGTAAAACGGGACCCTATTACTAAGGCTCCTCTGTCAGTCTGTCACCAGGCTGTATCTCATGAACAGTGATAGTTAGACAATTGAAATTTTCACAGATGATATATTTCTGTTGCCGCTTTAACAAATACTAAAAAATTTATAAATAAGGGGGCCCCGTACAATAAACGTGATTTTTTTGCTCGATTTTGATAACGGCAACAGGTAGACCCTTGAAATATTCACAGAATATTTAGTTATATATTTACTTTAAAAATAAATAATTAAAATGAAATATAATTAATATTTAAGGGGGGCTCCCATACAACGTGTTTTTTTTCCGTTTTTATAGTTACTGGTACGGAATCCTTTGTGCGCGAGTCCGACTCGCACTTGGCCGGTTATTTTATTTGCTCGTAGCTAGGCTACTACAAAGATTTGTATGTACTTAGGCAAATAGTTAAGTATACCTATATGCAAGTGAATCTGGTAGTTACGTAGAAATTGTACCTACATAGGTAAGTAGGTACCTACATATTATAGGTACCTACTTTTTTGCCTAGGTACTTACAAAATTACCTAAGTGGGTTAGTAAATAATTCGATTCGAGGAAAATTTTATAAGTAAGTACGTAGGTACCTACCGTAACAAAACAAGTTTCTACCTTTAAAAATATACGGTATCTTTGGCGGATCATATTTCGCAAACGGTACATGCACCTGAACAAACATGATGTGTCAAAACTCTTATTAAAGACCTAGGTATTTAATGACACGTCACTTTTTAATGCCATATGTGGCAAACAAGCTGACGGGCCGTCTGATGGTAAGAAATTGACCATCCATGAACATACGTACACATGAAGAATGAAGATAGATATCGTCACTTAATTTATCAAAATCAGTTGTCGCGTTTAGGCTGTGGGTGAGAAGAATTTACATATCTATATTATACCTAAGCACTAACATATACGCTAACTATATATACCTACAATAGGTAGGGATCTTTCATTCTATAAATATGCACCCCCTGCACCGTATTTTTGTAGTATTCTGTATGCGTAGTGTGGTGGAGGGGCGTGCACGTTTAGAATGAAAGATCTCTACGCTACCCGCCTTTTGGCCTTACGTTGTAATAAACTAATTTGCTCCATACATTTTCAGGATTATGATTACGCTTACGACTATTCAGAGATGACTATAAAACCACAAAACGGTGTTACAACAAAAAAACCGTTAAATGTAACTGAGCCGGCGATGAGCGATAAAGATAACACAACAGCCGTCACAACGGTGTTTGCAGAATTAGATCAGACTACAAGTTCTATAGAAAACAAATCTTCGACAGAGACCGTCACCTCGGCACCGACAACTGAACAGAGTGACCCTAGCACAACAATACAACTTGCGCCAGATTTAGTTGGAAGTAGCAACTCGACAAGTTCCAATTGCAAAAGAGGATTCTTTAGAAACAACAAGGGGAAATGTGAACTAAAGTTGCAAAATCCATCCAACGCGTAAGTTCTTATTTTTTCTAAGTAGGTAGGTACTTAAAGCATCTTTGAACACGTAAATAATCCTCGGTAACCTACTTCTCGTATTTTGTGGAAGGTACATTAGTACTTGAATAAGTATACCTACCCATCAGATGCCGCGTGGGCAGATAGGTAAATGTAGGTACCTATCTGGATTTTCGGGGATAAAACGAAAAAAAAAAAAAAAAGCCGTAATTGTGAAGACGAATATAATCAAGAATATAAACAAGTAAACCATAACGATAAAATTGTTTATTTTATGTCAGTAATTTAACGAAATCCACTCTCAAAATTTCTCTCCGAGATTTTAACGAAAAATTACTTTTCTAAATTGGTTTATTGAGTTTTTCCAAAATTTAAAGCCCCCATTTTCAATCAAAAATACAGATGTAGTATTTATAATAGAAATTGAATTTTCCATAGATGATTCTACTTATTTGATAGAATTGGAACGCCAAAAATCCAGTTTTCGTTGCTTTTCGCTTAGAAAATACTAGTTTACCTTTAGATAGGAACTTCACGAAGTACGAATAGTTCAAATAGTTTATCTATACCTATATATTTTTTAACTACTCTGCTAAGTAGGTATTAGATGGTTGATAGAGCAGCTACTCCAGATGCCATCATGTTAGCATCTGTAGAAAACGTCTGTAGAAGTATGGAGTAGTACAGTAGGTACCTACAACTGATGGGTGTATAGATGTATATAGGGCCTCGATTTTTGAATCGCTCGTGTGATATTTCGCACGAAAATATCATACGAAATGATTGACTTTCCAACGAAATCCTAAACAAAAGTCGTATTTCTACACTAATATTATAAAGAGGAAAGATTTGTACCTATTTTTGTATGTTTGTAATGAATAGGCTCCGAAACTACTGAACCGATTTGAAAAATTCTTTCACTGTTGGGAAGCTACACTATCCCCGGGTGACATAGGCTATATTATATTTTGTAGCGAGGCCGAAGGCCGAGCTTACACTCGTGCGAAGCCGGGGCGGACGGCTAGTATTAAATAATTTTATCACTCTTTAACGCAACGAGTGGTTTGATTGAACCATTCGAATTTGCTTTCTATCAACAGAAAATCTTTCGTTTCACATATTTTCGTGCGAAACATTACCAGCGATCCAAAAATCGAGCCTGTCCTATTATAATCGTATACAACGTGGCATTGAAATCTCACTGTTGATGGCAAAATTGCCCCAACACCATTTATCTATCAATAAATTGAACGTTATTTACAAAGTATCAATAAGACTTTTTTTTTTTAATATCGTATGCCATATCTTAAAACCTTTCACATAACATTATATCCACACAAAATAATGTAAACTAAAAATTTAAATTTCAGTTTTTTGTCCTTGTAGATAGGCTAGGCTGGGTAATTATTGTTAACTAGCCGTCCGCCCCGGCTTCGCACGGGTGTAAGCTCGGCCTTCGGCATCGCTACAAAATATAATATAGCCTATGTCATCCGGGGATAGTGCTTCCCAACAGTGAAATAATTTTTCAAATCGGTTCAGTAGTTTCGGAGCCTATTCAATGCAAACAATCAAATCTTTCCTCTTTATAATATTAGTATAGACTACGTTTTTATTATTTGTATAGATAATCACGGTGTTTGGCGAAAATCGATGATTATTCTTTGCAATATCATGTAAAGCTATGTATCAGTAATGCACCTTATTACTTGCATTTCTCCATAGATAATATGGATACATTCCGATTACAGGAGGATTAAAATAAAAGTAATGGAGAAATTTAACATTATTAAATAAGCTTTACACCATCCATCGTAATAAGAATGGTGTCTCAGCTATTTGCTTCTCACTCGCCAATAGCTGTGAATTGATTTTCAATCCCATTCTTTACACAACACACAAAAATCCTTTAACCAAGTTAAAATTTATGAAATGACATCAAAGGGGATACTATGAAATTAAAGATATGTGGAGAGGAAACAGGACAGTTATTAACTTGATGACGAACATTCCTTTTAAATTAATGTTACAGCTTATAATATTTCGTAGTAAAGTATTTCATTTCAAACAAGTTTCAATGTTATAACGGTAACTGATGGAGTAACTAATGTTATAGAAGTTATATATTTTTTATTTGGGGGACAGACGATAGGATTAAAATGTGCGATCTGTCCCCCTCGACTGTAATAGGGGGACAGCCCGGAAATAGTTTGATCTGTCCCTTCTTCGATAACAGGGGGACAACTAAAACTTTATATCCCCCTGCCCCTCAGGGTCCAGAATACACACACCAGAATATTAGATTTTTCGAACCCGCGATAATACTGTTTATGCTTACAATCATCATACATAATAAGTACATTTTAATGTTACTTACTGGAAAAATAATGTTGCGATTCTGTGCAAGTGTTCGTCATAGCATTCATGTGGTGTGTACAAATGCGTGGATTTCCCTGGAGAAAATTCATCAGGAACCATAATTTTTTCCAAGATAAAAAGTATCCTGTCAATTTTCGGCCCTCCAAATTATCTCTATGCAAAAAGTCACATCGATCCATTGCTTCTTGGAAGAGTAACTAACACTCACATATATAAAATTTGTATGACCATAAAATTTTGTAACACCTGTACAGTAGGTAGCAAATCCCTGACTTCTATAAAATGGTGTTTGAAAGAATCGTTAACTAATTATTTCTTTTTGGGGTCACCACAGACGAGACGTTAAATTGTTTAGACTCAATCTCTAGCTCAACCGGAATTCTTCTGATGTCTCTTTCATTTCAGCACCTCCTTATCATAAGCCTAATTTGCATTACTACTCTTAGAAAGAGTGAATGAATGAATTGAATTTGTTTTAATCTGTAATGTTTTTTAAATTTTCAGATTGCTGAAGATGATCAAACAAAAAGCTAAGCTGAATATGAGCAATGGAGTGAGCCATCCGTGACACGGTTCTAAATATAACCTACTTTGATAAGAAATGATTGGTAATTCAGTTAGTTGAATTTCAGTCATAAACTTCTGTTACACACTTGCCATACTTATACAGTTAAGTATAATTTTACGATGTAATTGCCTTAGATTAGAATGATTCTCACATTTCTACTCTCGCATACGTAAAGTACTTACAACTAGTTAGTTACTATGGAACAAAAAATAAGCTAACTTCCTTATAGGCAGTAAATGACAGTCACATTGATCAATAAAAAATTATGTCATCTATATTACATTTAGTTTTTATTTACTCAATTAATATGCACCTGTACAAAACAAACTAACATACAATAAAAATATTTTAACATGGGACGGGCTCTATTGTATGCGGATCACTTGATTTGTACTGTTAATATAATTGAGCCATGGAAATCATGTCATAAGCTAATAAATAACTAATTAATGTCATTCTATGTTACGGCTCTTATAATACAGGTAATCTACCTCTCGAGCTACACTGAGAAGTATTCTTACTGTGGTGTATATTGTAAAAAGCAGAATTATAACCATAAACTCTGCTTTTGCTAGTTTTTTTATGTAAGATTGTAGCTGGTAGCCGAGTACAATACTACAGTAAAATAATATAAGAAAATGTTTTCATTCAGTTTTTACAATTTAATGCAGCTGTCGGAGTGCTTTTAAAGCACAGTCAGAAACTTGAATTTGTAACAATTTAGAGACAAATAAATATTTTTGTATTTTAAGTCATTTAATTTACTTTTTAACACAATAAATAAATTTTACAGCGTAGTCTCGCGAGATTTTCATTCAAATAAGAGGTTAAAGCTTGCAAAGGCAGAATAAGAGTGGCACAAATGCACCAATTGTTATGAATACTGGAACTAGCACAGAGCTCTCATCCATGGAGTAGGGGTCTGGCGACTTGGGGCCGCTGGCACGTCTAGACTTTGAACTCTTTTCTTCTACTTCATCTCTTGGTTCTTCAGCTTCATTTTCAGGCCACACCAGCGGGGGAAGTTTTGGTACCTCATCAATTGTACCCCTCATCACATAGAGAGCATTGATTTTGGGATTATCTCTGTAACCTTTGATAAATTCTACTTTGATCTTGCCTCCTCTAATATCAGACTCTTCTTCATTATAATAAAGCTTGCCATTTTTAATGGAGTATGGTATATATTCATCATGGGCCACACCACGGCCGACTTTATCGAAAATGTCCAAGTCAGCCACAATGGTATGGTCTCCGTTAAGTACCACATCAAACACTTTCATATTTGGGGCATTGAAATACACTTCACTGAATTTCAGAACCAATACATAGTCACCATCACTCTTCGCCGGAATATCGTAACCAAATGTACTATGATGATATCTCTCGGTTTGGTATAATATTTCATCCTTTGGGTTTACACGACCTATCATGACCAACTGTTTACCATAATCGGAAGCAGTGCCTGTTCTGCCCTGCAATGGATCTTTTTCGTAGTGAATTCCATAGATATCCGTGTGTGCCGGTCCACCGGCGTTTATAGCATAAATTATTTCACCAAGTCCAGTAGCAGTTTTTATCGCACATAACAAGGAAAAAATTGTAACCAATATTGACCGCAACATAATGCTTCGTGGCAACGTGTTTAGTCTCACTTTAATATCTGATACCTAAACACATTCACAATTTTATTGTTCAAACATAAGGCTTCCAATAATATTCTTCTTCATAGAAATAGGCATACATTCAATTATTTTGCCGGTTTCGTAAAAATTGTACCTATTACTTTTTTTTCTGTCTTTCTTGCTGAAAGATGCAAGCAAACGGTTTTGATTGATGCGGCAGATAGTGTTGCCAGAACTCGTTTTCCAAAAATAACGTTTGTTAAGTCAAAATGTTACAGGAACGCTTAAAAATATGTGTTGCTTTGTTATATAATTATTGCTCTGGCCACGGGCCATTTAGGGTTTTTTCCACCCGGATGTTAATCAACCACTTCAACGCCCGTTGCCCTGAGAAAGTAATGGTAACAGGAAATATAACGAAGAGGGAACGTAAAGAACTGAGGATCGTTACAAATGTAGTGTTTGGCAACGCTGATTGCGTTCAGAAGGTACACCCAAAGGCCCTCAGCGGCCATAGCCCACAGGGCCCTGATTCCATAACTACAAACACGCTCGTAACGCTGCGCGTTAAGTTAACTTCAAAAAGTTGGCCTTTATTTCCTAAGGAATAGGGCCCAATTTTTTTTACCTTAACACACCGTGTTACGTGCTTGTTTTAGTTATGGAATCGGGCCCAGTGCAACTTCGTCGTTCATAAAGTCAGAGTAAAAAACAACCGTGATATAATTTAGCCGAGCGCATTATAATCGCCTAGTAAGATAAATATATTTTGAGGTTTAGCTGTAAATTTTTGTGCAGAAAGTTTTAACATGCGCTTTGACGTTATTAAAATCAAGTTTTGTAATCGTTTTTATTTTCGTTCCATGCAAAAATAAGAACATGGTAGATTTGGTTGACGGATCGTCATCAACAGGAGAGAAAGAATGAAAAAGAAAGTGTAAGTGCTAAAGGGGAAACTGTAGTAAACGCTTATATTTATTTATTTATTCCGAGGGATTTTGTTGTCGTACTCTTGTACATTTGCCAGTGTCAAGTATTAAAATTATTACTGTTTTCATTTTGTAATTAAGTTTGATTAAAAATGTAGTCAACCATAAGAGCTTCTGGCGGGAGCCCACATGAAGTCAGACTTGAGATGGTTAGGTTCGCAATGAGTTACAGATCGGTTCAAACGACGAAACAGCCAATCAGAAACATTTCAGAAAAATTAGCCAATACGGGAGAAGCCACCTTTTATCATGTTGTACATTATTGGCCGTACATTCTCGGCCCGTGTCGTCATAACACAGCCCGTATTGCACGACACGATAAAATACGGCATAATAATGTACAGCCCGATAAAACGTGGATTTTCCCATGTACATGGATTATTGCCTGTACAATACTGGCTGTGCCAAGGAATTTATATAGTTACGTAGTATATAAATTCCTTGGGCTGTGCTTTCCTTGCCGTACTTTATATACACGAGCCGATAATTGACGGCCAGTATTGTACGACATGGATTGTACAGCATGATATTCAATGTACATGTACACCAATTATCATGCTATACATTATTATGCCGTACAATATCGTGTTGGGAAATATTATCATGTTGTACATTAATAAAGACACCTGAAATAGTATACAACGTATACAGTTCGCGCAAAACTTTATGAGCCCTCTGAAGTTAGGCGCGAGGCCTCCCCGACGCCCTGTAAAGTCCCTCGGATACCTATAATATGCGTACTGCGCAGCCACTGGGCCTAACTTCAGAGGGCTCATAAAGTTTTGCGCGAACGATACAACCCTGCACTTTGCCGTCCTGTCAAAAATATACCTGTCTCTGCTATCCGAACGCACAGCAATTTTGGCATTTATGAGTAAATCATGTAACATGTTCAATTAGTTTAAATGTTAAATTAGCACTACTTCTTTGCTTATTCCTTTTTCTGAGATTAAAATGAACCTCATTTTTTTTCTTGTGTCTTCTATAGGATTTTGGCGTTGCACGTCTTGTGCATTTGCCAGTGTCAAGTATAGAAATAATTTAAGTTTAATTTTATATCGTCAAACAAGGGGTCGTCCTTTAATCACATGAGGTGTTTTTTGCCCACTTTCCAACAGCACACACCAGCTCAAGGCCTATAATAATGTGCTCTAGTGTATATCTTATACAGGTAGGTTATGATATTATTATATAGGACTTGACGGAGACGTACCTACTTCCGATCTGCGTCTCCGGAAAAATAGTGCTGGTTATTCAGTCTGTAAGTGAAAGAATATTGGCGCGAGATTTGAGTGCAGACCTCGGATGTTGATGAGGTGCACACTGCACATTGAGCGACATTGAGTGCAGGCGCTGTAACCCTTTTACTTTTTTTTCGTTTGCTGTAGGTATGATGTTACGAGTGATTCCGGATTCGGTAGGAAAATGGCAGCCAAATGAGACTTCTCACTGATGACTAGATTCCAGGACCACTCCAATGGGAAATCAGCCTGGAGACTGCGGGGACGCCTGAGCCCGAGGGGATGTCCATTGCGGGGATGTTGTCCCTTTCATCGAACCGGCACGCTGGCGCATCCCGGGGCATCCTAGGGAGGACGTCTGACCCCACCCTCACCCCATGCCTAAACATCTTATTTTTTCTTGAAGTCAAGATATTAAGCCGAATCTGCGTCGGTTGCAGCATCAGACGCCTATAAACTGCCGGTTGGGCTCGTCGGCAGCGATCGACGCGCGGTGTGTGCGTGTGTGAGTTTTTTTTCATGTTCTATCGGGAATATGTCTTTATTAACTCGAAAAAGTACAAGTTAATTAACACTAAAAACCTAAACTACATAGAATAGACTATTATAATAAAAAATCTGGTTTACCCATACTCAGACTGTTGAAAGTCTAAAGATGTAAGGCCTTACTTACAACTTCTCGCTGACGGCAACCGTTACACGCGAAAAAACGACGGATCATATTTAAGCGTATGTCAACTTGAGTATGTTTTTAAGTAAGGCCAATATTTACAAATGCTTAAACTAACCCACTACCAAAACGAAATGATTAAGGGTGAACATAATTTATGGTGCCTAAAGGTTCTACTAT
This sequence comes from Agriopis leucophaearia, assembly GCA_949125355.1. NCBI lineage: Eukaryota > Metazoa > Arthropoda > Insecta > Lepidoptera > Geometridae > Agriopis > Agriopis leucophaearia. The sequence goes on along the minus strand of OX421265.1, from coordinate 8,595,090 downwards.
GAGGTAATCTGTGCCTAGAGGAAGAGAGAATGCTGCTTCTACAGATCCCATTCATATTTGTAGCCCTCGTTATTCCATGCTCGTGGAGTAGTTAATGTGCGGAACGTCTAGGTATCTGAAGTGTAAAATTACCTCCATTATGATGTCGGATCTCTTTCACAGAATTGATATCGGACTTTCTGTAATTTTATGGTGAGAAGATCTTTTAGCATAGGTACCTATTACCTACTCGTACAATTGATAAGCAGGTAGGTAGGTACTTACTTGAGGTAGTCCAATTATAATAAATATATTTATTTGTAATACAAGAGCGCAAAGTTGCTTTCCGCGTGCTCAATTTTGATGACCGAGCAAGCGAAGGATTCTAAAATTCAAAAATTTGAATCCTGAGCGTTAGCGAGGGAATCAAAAGAGCACGAGGTGAAAAATCTTTGCACTTGAGTGCAACACGTAACTTTTCATCCCACCTCAGCGAGGAAATGACTAAATGTAAAAAAAAAACATTCACAAAAAAAAAAAATTTGGTACACCAAGAAGGTTTCGAGTCTGAATTTTTAACAAATTAAAAAAGGTTGTATGATAAATTCGGCACCATGGAGGTTTGAATGATGTTTTGAATTCACAAACTTAGTGCACACGATGTTCTAAATGCAATTCACTTTATTCTCTAGTCTAGCGGATAAAAACGGCTTTTGCAAGATATCGAAGAGCAAAAATACTCTTTCCGAGATTGGAGGATGACAAATAAAATTTTTACATGGCGCCCTCTCACAAGATGCTGCGTTGATTGAGATGGAACGTTATGTCCCGGCTTGCCTGCCTCGGTGCTTGACGGAGGACCCAGGGATCTCCATGCAGTGAAATGCAATGGAATCTACCTAGGACTGCTCTTCAGCTCCTCGCGGGAAAGCTAAAGCTACTATCCTAGAAGCCTTATCCTCATGGCAACGCCAGATTGCATCGCCCATAGTCTATCAAGACTTACCTACTATATAGGTAGGTACAGGCGGAGAATACCGATATGCCGATACTGGGTTCTATTGCCCGGGATGATGGGTATTTGATAGCGTAAGTATTGCTGGGCCAATCTGGCCCAGCGGTGTTAATAAAATAAATAAATAATAATAAATATCTGGGACATCATTGCACACATGGTCATCTGACCCCAAACTAAGCAAAGCTTGTAATATGGCTGCCAGAGACTGATATACATAATATATATATTTTTAAATACATACTTAGATAGATATTAACACCCAGACATAGAACAAACACAAATGTTCATCACACAAATGTTTGTCCTAGATGGGAATTGAACTCATGCCCTCAAGCGCAGTAAGCAGGTTCACTACCAACTGAGCCACCGAGGCAGTCCGGACTGTGTGGGTCTGGGTATACCTACCTGGACTTATATTTGCCTACGGACAACAACACGCCGCTTATTTTCCCGACCGATAAAATTGAATGTAATCTTCTCGGATCATCTATCTTGCCAGAGAAAATTAATTAAAAATTCGGCCATCTGTTTTGGAAATAAATTTTCATTGGAATGCGGTGGGTAATCAAACATTTGGAATTTACAAACGAGCAATTTAATAGGTATAATTATATCATAAGAATTATGATTAAAATGCTTAAGTAATGGTTTTCTGAGCCCTATATACCTAGGTACTTAGGTACTTACTACTTAGTAAGAACACGAGTATCATACCTACGTGTAAGAGGTAGGTATATGTATCACTAAAATAATATCAAGTGACTGTTGAACAGGCAAGAGATCACTAAAGTAGAGGGGTGTCATTGGTTATGTTGATATGGTTCTATGGAATATGAAGATTGAAGAGGATCCGCTCCTACTCCTAACAGATAGTTAAGTAGGTAGGTACGTATAACTAATTTCAGAACCAAAAAACCCAACAGCATCTAAAACACCACTTAAAGATGCATTTATTACAGTGCACGCTAGTTCCAGGGTCCAATTTAAATTGGTAGGAGAAGGTTTCTTTCTTTTTAGGTCTTTTTTATGTTTGATGTAGGTACGTACCTACTCATATTATTACCATATAATTATCAATATAAAAAACCGACTTCATCAGAACTGGACCAAATGGGAGGCACCAGATTTCAAATAAAAAAAGAATCATCACAATCGGTTCACCCAGTCAAAAGTTATGAGGTAACAAACATTTAAAAAAAACAGTCGAATTGATAACCTCCTCTTTTTTGGAAGTCGGTTAAAAATATACACTCACTCCGGATATAAAGCCAAATCTGACGACACCTCACACATCAAAATCGCTCAACGGCAACGAAAACATAAATATAGTGCACAACTCGACCAAAATTAAATGAATGGACGGCCCTAACCATTGAACTAGATCAGTAAAAACGAGTCAAAACCGTTGGACTTATACATCAACACCTAATTATAAAAATGTACTGTATATTTGTTACAAAAAATGGATATCGGTTTTATTTGTGTATTTATACTTCGGTAAAGCATACGAATTCATAATTTTGTCAGATGTTTCGTTATCGCGTAACAATATACTCGTGTTTCACTTCCTACAGCTAGAGACCGACTGAAACGAAGTGAGCGCTGGCGCTCATTTTGTAATCTTCAAAAATGCGCTTCTACTGGGCCCGTCCATTCGTTTTATTTTGGTCGAAGGTGCACAACCGTGATAGTTTAAAACAGTGTTAATCTAGAGTTAATACCGTTAGTTATGTTTTTTAGTCATGATTATGGTGCATGTAACTGCGTCGAAATATCGGGAGCTCTATCCACCACCTTCTACGGTAATTATAACTCTAGTTGTTATGAAAGTAATAACTTTTTTGCAAATCTCATGTTATTAATAACCTCTCTTATGCCGTTTTATAGATGCCGTTGATTTTTGCTTGTAGGACAAACTGGCACTAATTATTTTCTGTGGTTATAACTCTATGAAAGATAAAACTTTTTGCAATATCTCATGTTAAAAACTTTTCTGCGATATTTGATGTATCTATTAATACCCCTAAAGCCAGTTTTATAGATGCCGTTGGTTTTTGTGCTTGTAACAGGACAAACCAAAACAAAAATTAGAGTTACATCAAAATCGGTCAAGGTGTAAGGTATCAATCGGTTAGCTACCTATAGGAGCTAAAATAGAAATAGGTATTTAACATATACATACATACGCCTGAAAAACATTACCCTCTTTTCAGCTGTCGAGTAAAAACAATAAAAGTTACTAAAAAAGCTTAGTTTGAACTACGGAGTTATCGTGTATCTACTTCGCTACCTAGCAACATCAGTCGAGTTATTTTGTTTATATCCGTAAAGTTTTCAGTATTCTGGAACCATTTCAACAAAAAACCAACAAAGGGAAAGTGTTCAAAGAATAGGGTATCGAAATTACGCCGCTTTAAGAAAGGGGTGCTGATGGAATCTGTGAAAAATCGTGAGCAATTGAACTCATTATATAGGCATTGCTGAGTGTAGCTACTTACTATCCTGAATAACTATGAATGAACCTTTTGACACTTTCTACTTAATGAACTGCTTAATTGACATCTACCGAGTCGCATTTGACGATGTTTTGAGTTGATGCCTCGTTTGACGATGCCGATGCACCGTGTGACGATGCCGATTTGAATGCCGATGTGACGATTTCTTGCACAGCATCGGCGTGGCGACATGTACGTTCGATGATTCCCATGACGTTGTAGGACACTCGCTGCTATGGGAAATAACTATTTACAAGGGCACGATTTGTTTTCCTCGATCAAATTCTTCCGGCCACGTTTCGACCTAACTGACAGTTTTCGCCATTACGTGTACTCGTTCAATAATTCGAGCCGGAAGACCAGATTATTGAGGATTAAATGAAAGTCCAGATTTTCGTGCTACTGAAGAAGAGGAGCGGCGCAACTTCCAATCAGGATAATGCACAAAAGTATTGCTACGTGAGTCTATACGAACTCAAAAGTACACAGACTACTTATTTGACAGAAAATGTTAGGCTAGGTTGGGTTAGGTTAGAATTTTATAAAATTGAGAATGGAGGTTGTGCCTATCATTTTCTAATTTAATACAAAAGTATGAAAACAGATGGCGCTACAAGTATCGAATTATAAGTATTAACATTAATTAATATGCGTGCGTCGCTAACACCTGAATTATATATATTAAAAACGCGCTCCGCGGTTTCACCCGCGTTATATCTGGGATAAATAAAAGTAACCCGAGTTACTCCTTAACATCAGCTATCTGCTAGTGACAGATAAAAAACAATGGAAACTCTTTGAAGCAATCTCCTCTGTTTGTCGATGACAAAAAAAAAACTATGATGTAATAACTATCTGGGACATTATTGCACACATGGTCATCTGATCCCAAACTAAGCAAAGTTTGTAATATGGCTGCCAGAGACTGATATACATACATATATATTTTTAAATAGATATTAACACCCAGACATAGAACAAACACAAATGTTCATCACACAAATGTTTGCCCTAGGTGGGAATCGAACCCACGCCCCAAGCGCAAAGAGCAGGTACACCACCAACTGAGCTAACGAGGCTGTCAATGCAATGGTATGCCAATGTATACCAATGTACCGACTTATAGCATTGATGTAAGGAAATTGTGAAACAGTCATTGCCTTATAGACTTCCATTTCTACATCAATGGTCTACCAAACTTCAAAGGGGCTTCAAACTCGCTGGGCTAATCTGATGATTGCCTGAAAATTTCATCAAAATTGGTGCAGCCGTTTACGAGTCCATAGGGAAAATACATACATATTACATACATACACACACCACTTTTTATATATACCTAATAGATAGATTTATGATAGGTATATATGATGGCTATAATATGGATTATGGGGTTCTTCAAAAGGACTGTTAATAGTAAGGGCGACAACGTATCTGTGATGCCCCTGGTGTTGCAGTTATCCATAGGCGAAGGTGATCGCTTACCATCAGGCGACCTGTAAGCTTGTTTGCTGCTTTTTTTTTTACTCATTTACATAAGAATATTTATCTAATCCCCAACAACATGTAGCAAATAGGTAGGTACTTTATATACAGTAAGATAGGTATGTTTAGTAAGTAGGTACTAGATACAAAAACAGAAGTAGGTATACCCTGTTAAAAAAGATAAAAGCGACAACATTGACCAATAACTTTTAATGTGCCACTGTTTTCCAAAACGTTGCTCAAATCTGCGCGTCAGGCGACATTTAGGCGGACCTGCCGATATTAAAATTAATTAAAAGGGTGTTTCACAGGTCTGGCTAAAAATACTTACTTTGCCTTTAGTCAATTAAACGTTGTCATGTAACTGACAAAGGGAGCAAGCACCAGTAATGAGCATGCCTATATTTACCTACTATTTTAACAAGATTTTAACAAACAATATGTTGCTTTATCTAATTGTTACAGCCACGCGTCCCAGTATTTGGTAAACACTTTGCTAAACTCAGTCCTAGAATTTATTTGCTCAGAGCTTTTCAAAGATACAGCGGTTAAAAAGTAGGACGGACAGACAAACAGCTTAGGCTCAGTCTTGGATTTGTCAATAGGCCATAAAGGTCGTGGCCTAGGGGCGGCAGCGTCCTAGGGGCGGCAGATTTTCGAGGAAGCTCACTTAATTTCAGAGGATAAAAGTCAAACAACCTCAGCTTTTTATTTTAGAAAGGTACATGGGACGGTGGAAATAAAATGGCCTACACTCGTAAAAAATATAAATCCGGCAGTTCCGGCACTGTTAGGCTTAGTAATAGGGTCCCGTTTACACTCTTTGGATATGGTACCACAGAATACATAATACACAACGGTACCCTAAAAAGTACAATTTTATACAATCTGCGCCTGCATGGAGTCTGGAGCTCGTATTGAAGCTGGCTGCTGGATGACAAAAGTTTCAATTGACCTGATTTATACTTACGTACGTAGACTCAATGACCCTTAATCATGGCAGGTAGGTCTATGTATAATGCTGTTGTAGGTATGTGGTTTGTGGAACGGAATGTTCATCTACTCAAAGGAAAAAGTACTTCCTTTTAGTTTTTCTGAAGAATGTACTACCTACAAAACATACTTTTAGCCTAAAGGGTGCATAAACTTAAACAAAACTAATTCACAGAAGCTTGAATCAATATTAGTTTAATTAAAAGTTTCCGAACAGTCGTATTCGACGCAGATTAATTGATAGTATCCGACTACTCTCGGAACCTCAGGTCAGACAAACAAAAGAGATATGGTAAGGGGCGTGGCAGTTGCAAACGTATCAATTCTTTGATTTGGATTTGAATCCTAAATCAGGATTGACGACCTTGCGGCTCTTTTATTCGCATAATATGGACTATTAGTTAGATCATTGGTGTCGCTGCAAGTACCTAGAGGTTGCAGTTTTTCCATGAAAAAAGTGGATGAAACAAGAACACCGAACACCGCCGTAAAGTAGCGAGTCTGTAAATTTTCTACAGGATAGATTTCGGAGAATGTGCATTGGAGCTGCACGACCTTATCCTACCCCTTTCTACTACAGGACATGAAGGAAAACGGCCCATTACCACCCATATATTGTGGACTTTCCTTGGATACGTACCAAACGTTTCGATTCTACGTTTCTAATCCATACGGCCAAGGATTGGAACAACCTGCCGGCTTCCTTGTTTCTTGATCCTTGTTGTTGATCTTGATCTGGGCCTTTTCAAGGCAAGAGTGAATGGGAATCTTCTAAGTCTGCGTGCTTCATCTACGACCACATCGTCGCTTACCAACAGGCGAGTTGGTGATCAAACGCGGACTTATTCGCGATAAAAAAAGACATTGTTCCCTTGTTTGTCTGATCTGAGGTCGGAACTGTGTCGTAGTTAGAAATAAATTTACCTTATCCTTGCATTATATTCGTCCGTCGACTAAAATTTGTTGGTTGATAAAGTATCCAATTACTTTTTAATTGGGAAATGTTTTAAGAAATTCGAAAATGGGATGGTAATTTCACGTCATAATCGTCACGTCGTAATGTCGAAAATAAAAGCTAAAAGTATTAAATGTGGACCAGAAGTTATTACAAAATGCCAGAAACGACATTACCTAGACATATGACGTATAACTGGAGGAAACCGAATGTCTCGTGGTAAACGCACCTACGAGATAAGGGTGCGTAATGCTTTGGTACAATTCATTTGTAAAAGATGGCTGCTGTATTAAATATGACTGCCGTACCAAATCAAAACGCTTCTTCAAAGATTAAAGATAGATAGCTTCCTTTCCCGGAGTATTACTCATGAAGATGAAAAAAAGAAACCTTTTCTGAGATTATATTAGGTCAAGTGGGCTACTTATGTGTGCTGCCTGCTATTTTTGCCATTATTTGCCAGATTTCTTGCAATTTTCTGGGATAAATATACAATCATAATGTCCATTCTTATGATGCACACTATTTTATTGCCTATAATATAATCGAAATCAGTTTAGCAATTAATTAGTGACAAGGTAGATAACACAGTCTAGGTAAAGCTACTACATCTCTACCTACCTATTGCATAGTAAAGTTTTAGGATTCTGGATTCCCGGGCATGAAAGGAAAAATAAAGCCGTAATTATTTAAACGAGTATGTATATAACAGGTAAACAATAAAATTATAATTATTTATTTCATTAGTAATTCAACGAAACCACTCTAAAACTTGCCCTCTTAGAGTTTTATGAAAGACTAAGTACTAGGTACTTCTGTAAATTGGAGGTTATAAGTTTATATGTTAAGTTTTTCCAAAACTTCAAAACATTATTTTCAATAAAATTCTGCTTCATTTCATATACATTTGTACATAAAACTGAATAAATTATTTATGGGATCTATTTCGACTTCTATTTACCTATTACAGAAATTGAATTTTATATAGATTTTTCTATCTATAGATTCTTTTCTAGTAGAATAGAAATAGAATCAAAAAGCCAAAATTCCAGTTTTCGTTGAATTTTCGTCAAAAATGTGAGTGGGATCTTAAGATAAGTAAAGTGTTATGCGTCCTAATTATATCTCTCTAGCACATTTCAATATTTTCGAGATGTAAACTTGTTAAATTAAACATACTTAAAGAAAATGTATTTGCACAATATAGAAGTAAACCATACACACATTTAAAAAAGCATTAACAAAAAAAACTATGTATTACATCCAATTATTTTTTATCTAATATGTTGAAATGCGCGATCGACATACAAGATTTACGAAGCCAGCAAGTGCCTAATAACTATTTTGGTTATTGCTAATTATAACCACTAATTTGGTTGTTTTGTTTGGGCTCACACTACTACATATCTAATACTATTACTAGGAGACTAGAACCACACTAAACTCCCCAACTAGCAATACCTGCATAAAAACTAAGCATTTCTAGTTGCAAACGGATTGGCCGTTTGCCACTAGAAGTGCTTAGCCGCTAACCGATTAATACCTTACCACCTTAATGCGCGACCGAGATACCAGCGAAGCCAGCAAGTGCCTAATAACTATTTTGGTTATTGCTAATTATAACCACTAATTTGGTTGTTTTGTTTGGGCTCACACTACTACATACCTAATACTATTACTAGGAGACTAGAACTACACTAAACTCCCCAACTAGCAATACCTGCATAAAAACTAAGCATTTCTAGTTGCAAACGGATTGGCCGTTTGCAACTAGAAGTGCTTAGAGAGCAAGCTTAGAGCTTAAATAGTGCTATAACTATGCTAGCGTGATAGTTATATCACTACACAGACCAATTGCAACAGATACGACTTCAACGGGGTGTTTTTAAAGCAATATAAAATGAACGAAGAAGAATTTTCAACAGAAGTCAACGTAAATTATGAAAGCAAAATAATTCCCCTTGTGAAAATAGGTTGGTATTTTTCAACATCAAACACTATTGAATCCTAAAACTTTTATGGGTTTATTAAATCGTAATCTGATATATTTTTACAGCTTCTTTAGGAAAAGCCACTGTAAGTAAACTATGCCTAAGTGTACGACTCTAAAACTAGTCTCATATTCACGGTCTCATAGTCGCGGTTTCACCCGCGTGGTGATGAAAATCGGCGATGATGATGAAAAGTAGCCCATGTGTTAATCCAGGACATGAGCAATGTATAAGGTCGGGGAAAAAGTTTCTTCGTATTTTTTAAACAAATTCAAGACATATTTTTTTCAAGTTTAATTACATTTAATTATAATATATATGTGCCATTTTGTTCGATAACTTGTTGCCATCTTGTAGGTAGTGACATGATCCCGTTGCTGTAGAATTTTTGGGACTTCTGATCAAAAAAATGCAACAAGTAGTTTTGACAGTCCTCTCTTGATATTAATCTAACACTACCCAAAGAATTCTGAAGAGATCGAAACAGGTGGAAATCTGAGGGTGCAAGGTCAGGGCTATATGGTGGATGCATTAACACTTCCCAACCAAGCTCTCTAAATTTTTGCTGAGTGGCCAAAGATGTGTGCGGTCTGGCGTTATCATGATGAAAGACCACACTCTTTCTGTTGATCAATTCCGGCCGTTTTTTCTCAATTTCTTGTTTGAGTCTCATCTGCTGTTGGCAGTAGAGATCCGAATCGATGGTTTTGCCCGGCGGTAAAAGCTCATAATGAACGATGCCCTGCCAATCCCACCATACACACAGCATCACCTTATTACGTGTTAATCCGGGTTTCGCTACAGTCTGTGGTGCTTCACTGCCCTTTGACCATGATCGTTTGCGCACATTCTTGTCGTAGGTGATCCATTTTTCATCACCAGTGATCAATCTTTTCAAAAACGGTTCGGTTTCTTTACATTTCAATAGAGAGTCGCAAATGAGTACACGATTCATTTGGTTTCTTTCAGTGAGCTTGTGTGGCACCCAAATATCGAGTTTTTTTGTATACCCAGTTTTTTCAAATGGGTCAAAACTGTTTTGTGGTCAATCCCCAGTTCTTCAGCTACGTCGTAACTATTAATATGCCGATCTTGGTCCACTTTTTCAGAAATGGCATCTACTTTATCCGTAACAGGGCGACCAGAGCGAGCTGCATCTTTGACATCAAAATTCCCGGACTGAAAACGCTTGAACCAACATTGTGCTACTCTTGATGACACTGCATTAGGTCCATAAACGTCACAAATTTTATTCGCGGCTTGTGTCGCATTTTTCCCTTTTTTGTAATAAAATTTCACAATATATCGAATTTCTTCGTTAGATTCACTCATTCAATCGAACAAAAAAACAATTGAAAAAATGGCGGGAAATTGCTTTTTACTTTTTGTATTCCTTTTTTAAAATGTCATATTTTTAATGGTATCAAAACCAGCCAGATACAAACAGTACAACGGATGAGATTTTTACTACAACCTTATACATACAAAATACGAAAAGACTTTTTCCCCGACCTATTATGTTCTAAATTTCATCCAAATCCACCCAGCTGTTTCTGCGTGATTGAGTAACAAACATCCATCCATCCATCTAGCCAAACTTTAACATATATCATATTAGTGTGATTAATATTATACATGCGAAAGTGTGTTTGTTTGTCCACGCAGCAAAAGAGCAACTGGTCTACGTGACATTTTGCATAGGTATTGTTGGAAGGCCGGAGAGTGACTTAGGACTAAATTTTTATAAGTACGAGTACCAGGAAAGTTGACCGTTCTCGAGCGAATGTATTACATCCAGGTAAAACCGCAGTGCGCAACTAGTGATCACATAATGGAAACAGCATTAGACTTATTTCATCATTCTTCATCATTATCAGTCTATCATGTTCCCCTGTGATGTTTTCCACTGCTGGGACACAGGCCTTTTATGCACCTGGAGCATTAAATAAGCAGGTTTAGTCTGCTTACACCACAGAAAAGAGAAGTAAATAGAACAGAAATGAGAAAGAAACTCTGTCGCCAGGTATTGTGACAGATATGTGATTGAACATTCTTATTTATGTCAACGCGTCGAACTCCGCGTTACAGTTGCTAACACAGTTGCTTTGGGTTTATATGGGTGCAAGTGGATACAACAAATTTCTTACAAAAAAGCCTTAGCAGCCGTCCTAGTAAAAAAAAAACTGTGGCTTTCACCGGGCAAAAAACAAGAACTTTACGAAAATGAGAAATGGAAAAGGTATTTAGCATTGAGCGCACTTCAAATGCACAGCGTGTAGGTACCTCATAGTTCTATAGCTACAGGAAATCTGTAAAGTTTATAGTTCTAACATAATTCAGCTTGTTAAGCACCGAAGCTATTGGAGCATCACGGGACTGCGATACGTGAAATATGTTTTCCAATAACCGTCGCATCGGCTCGAGTGACGTCACCGATACTTCACCTACCCGCATATTGTACGAGTCTATCTTCTTGGCGTTATTGGATAACGGCGCGTCGAACCAAGTTACCTGTTACAGGCGTGCAAATTGAACCAACTCACTTTACAGGGAAAACTTTGTATAAAGCTGAACTGGGAGATATTTTGACATGAGCATTTTATAAGTAGGTAGGTAATTTCACGTTTTATGAGTGTATATTTTTATATAAATCGACGTTACGAAAAATTATTTTGTTCCCGGATCTATGTATGGTACGACTGTTTGTTTAGTTAGAGGAATGTGTCTATTACCCTAAGTACCTTGTACTTACTTAAATATGGATGCGAGTTTTTATTATAAACAAGGTTTTTTTTTTACATTAGTTTTATTTGCTTTGGAAGTTCGTGCAACATCAATGTTCAATGGCAAATAGAACTATCACATTTTTTACAAGGCGGATAGTGATTGTAGACTGGTTGAAATCATAATGATGCTAATTGTGCAGGATATACGATATTAAAGATAATAGTAGATTGTACAATGGTCATTTTGGCGAGACATTTAGCAGCATGAGCCGAAGGCGAGGGCGGATATTTAAGTCGAGGGTAAAATGGGTTTTATGCACGAGTTATACACTCGGAGTTTCACTTTAATTGAGAGGAAATTAAACAGTGGTATTGTATTTTAAGTAATAAGTACCTGCATTCATAAGTTGCCTTTTAAGGAGTTTTTTATCGACGTGAAAATGCACGTTTTACCCCATATTATCACTTATCCACATTCACGAACACTTCATAAATAATAACCACCATTATTATAGATTTGTACTAAAAAATAAACAAGTTTATGTGCATTGGAGATAAATTACTTTACGCGAGTTTGTAAAGAATAATAATCAATTTTTGCGAACATCATTATCGTTTACAATAATTACTCGAACTAGCTACAAGAAAAAATAATTGGCCAAGAGCGTGTCGAGACACGCATATGGTAGGGTTCCGTAATCAAAGCCATATAATTGTATGACTACAATTATATGGCTTTGATTACGGACTAGTAACTATGACTAGTTCAGGAAATTATGGTTATAGAAAAATTTGAACGAACTAAGCTCTGTGGACTATAGCCAAATTTCAGAGATGTACCATCTCGACATAGCATATACTTTTTATGGTTTAAACATAGAGAAAACTGATTGAGAAACATTATTTGTTAAGACCATTTTACTAAAAGGTCAATGACCTATGAGATAGAACGCTTTGAATTTATTACAGTTTTATCGCTGTTACTCAAAAAATCATCATCAGATAATGTTCGAAATAATTTTGAATGAAGGTTTTAAATATGACCTAGCTGTATTGTAAGATTCAAGTTTCTATGTCTTATAGTTTAGAAATGCAGGGGGGGGGACCAACTTTTTGCCACTTTGGCGGGCCATATTTCGCAAAGTATAGACTTTATAAAAAAGTGATATATCAAACATTACCTTCATTTTAAAATACCTTTTCAACGATACCCCACACAAATAGCTGAAATGAAAAAAAAAAAAATAACATACCTATTTCACATGTACCAGAGCCACCCCTAAAATGCAATATTATACATTTTTTATACATTTAAAATTGAGATCTATATTACAACTGTTATTACGCAAAGTTTCATTCACTTATCTAGATAATTATAGAAGTTAGAAGGTTTTAAAAAATTCGAACGGACGGACAGACAGACAGACAGACGGACGGACAGAACGAATTTATAAGGGTTCCTTGTCGGGCTACGGAACCCTAAGAAACAGTTTAAAATTTGATTTTCCCGCCAACGTGAAACGATTCGCCGAAATAAATACATATACACATACACAACGAGGTGTCATGTTTTTTCCACGTTGAAATGAACAATGTCACGTTTTTATTAGATTTTTTTTTCATCCATTACTGGGCAGGCTAAACCTATCTCACCAGGCTTCTATGGAGATTTGGAAATAATATGAAAATACAGATTTCACCTCATTATATCACTTGTCCATACTTGAGCACGTTCAAGAATACTTAATAAATAATAATCCACCATTATCTATATCTTCTATACATATAATAAATACGTAGAGATAAAAAAATCTGTAATTGCGAGATAGCAAAAAAAAATAAAATCACACAGGGCGTCTTAAAATAAGCAGCTGAACACGATAGGACAGTTTTTAGAATTTTTGTCTGTTTGTTTAATTGTTTGTTTGTCCGCGCACATCTCCTAAACCACTGGACGGATTTAAATGCGGTTTTCACGAATATGCATAGAAATGACCAGATTAAAACATAGGCTATGTTATATCATTTATTTTAATTCTTAATTATTACATAAAAGAAATTAAAAAATCAATGATTATTTTCTTCGTTACCCGAAACGTAATATGAGGATCGTCACATAGCCTTGACATAGCCATTATAAAATTTGAAACTGTCAACTGTCATTCAGATAATCAGTTTAAATTTAAAGAAGGTTCCTTAACCTTCTTAGATGAATGAACGTGTAGATCAAGGATGTTATAAAAACATAGGCCTTACAACATCTTTGGCGATTCAATCCAATGCATTTTGCAACACAAGCATATGTCAGGGTTCCGTGGCCAAAGTCATACTTGTGGTCGTATTCATATAGTTCAGAAATTGCATGGTCATAGAAAAATTTGAACGAGCGAAGCTGGACAGTCAAATTTCAGAGATGTATCATCCCGACATGACATGATATACTTTTTATGGTTTAGACAAAAAGAAAACTTCAAAACATGCTCTGCACTGTGGTCACATTATCTTTTTGATTTGAAAACTGTTGACGGTGTTTTTACTGTTATGCTTCTATCAATACTTCACATAGGGAGACTTAAAATAAGCAGCTGAACATGTTAAGGCAGTTTTTAGAATTTTTGTTTGTTTGTTCACGCACATCGCCTAAACCCCTGGAAGAAAATGCGGACGGATTTAAATGCGGTTTTCACGAATATGCTTAGCTATGACCAGATTGAAGTATAGGCTATGTTAATTTGCGCAAGGGCCGGATTAAGGGAAGAAAAAAGGATTGCAGGTTTTTATGAAAATCTACGCGTACGAAGTCGCGGGCAAAGAAACTAGTTACATATAAAATAACACCAGTTTAGGCAAATAATACAATAAGGTGACATGTTTTATTCACGTTGGCGCCAAACCTCTTTTTATTCTACAAAAGTTAGGTATTTCTGGATATTTAATAATATCCTTATGTATGCTTCGACCAATATAAAATGAATGGACGGGCCCAGTAGAAGCGCATTTTTGAAGCTTACAAAATGAGCGCCAGCGCTCACTTCGTCTCAGTCGGTTTCTAGCCGTAGGAAGTGAAACACGAGTCTATTGTTACGCGATAACGAAACATCTGTCAAAATTATGAATTCGTATGCTTTACCGAAGTGTAAATACACAAATAAAACCGATATCTATTTTTTGTAACAAATATACTGTACATTTTTATAATTAGGTGTTGAAGTATATGTCCGACGGTTTTGACTCGTTTTTACTGATCAAGTTCAATGGTTAGGGCCCGTCCATTCATTTTATTTTGGTCGAAGTATGTATGGGTATTATTAGAAACCTAAGCAAACTTCCTATTTGAAATATACATATTACAAACTGAACATCTTTGAACAATTCTGAAGAGGTTTACTTTACTTTTATGGACTAGATAGAGCATAAGAAGCTGCTTTAGTCCGCTTAAACCAGGCATAAACAAGAAGTTTGCGAGCATGAGAAGTGAAAAGATAATTTATTTGCACAAACACGAGTAAATCATACAAACATTTAAAAACGCATGCAAGTAGGTGGGTTAAAATATTAGTCAATTTGTATCATATTTTGCCTAGACTTTCGCCTAGTAAAATTTATAATTAAAAAATCGCCAAGTTTTGTAATAATATTTCTCGACAAAAAGTTTTTTTAGTTTTCTCCTAAATAAACTTGTTTCTAGGTTCCTTCATGAATTCGGTATAGTGTTGTAGATAAAAGCTTGATCTCATATACGAGTATATACTGAACTACCGAGAATAGACGGATACATTAGTTGGTTTTGGGATCGGCGATTAGGACATCTGTTTCAATTCTTTACGTTACAATTACAAACCATTAGTAGTAGTTGAGACTACTTAGATATCGTATTAGGTGGCCTTTTGGAAAAACTTTGAATTGCAGAGTGGGCAGTGGGCACACCGGAAAGGGAGCTATGGTCCGAGTTTCTTTGCGCGATGATACCCGGAACAAGGACATTCGCCAAAGAACCACAGTTACAGACATAGCTGCTAAGATTTGCAAGTTGAAGTGGCAATAGGCAGGCCATGATCGCTCGTAGTAGCGATAACCGATGACGAAGAAAGGTTCTTGAGTGGAGACCATGAACCGGAAGACGCAGCGTAGGTAAGCCTCCCATATCCCACTAGGTGGACTATATAAAAATATCGTGAGAGTCGCGGGCATCCAGGGGATGAAGATTGCAGGCTGTTCAGTGTGGAGTTCTGTGTGGAGCAGTGGACGTCTTCACGCTGATGATAATGATGATGAGATATCATAAACCTATCCACTTTGTTTATGAAGTAGACTATAGTTACCTAGATAGTGGTTATCCGGCTAATGATCCCTCCATTGATCATATTATTAACAAGGGATATCTGTCTGGAGTGGACTGACCGTTTCTGTTAGCTAAGGATTTATATCGACATCGGTCACCACCTACGCTTCGACATGACAGACGGTTGATGCTAAAATGCTACACAGGACTTATATTATAATATATTAGCTGTTGCCCGTGGCTTCGCTCGCGTAGTATAGATATCAAGTTTAGTTCCTTCCCGCCGTTTCAGTTTCAGGCCGTCCGTCCGTCCTGCAATCCACTCTACCCCTATCCCGCTAATTCCTTCCCAGACCCAAATCCGTCCCGTAAAACACTCTACTTCAGACCCGTCCTTACCGCATCCGTCCAATCCATTCTCATACCGTAATCCATTCTATTTCAATCCTGCCCTTTCTTTTTCAGTCCCGCATCTATCCTGTAATTCCTTTTACTCCTGTCTTGCCTTTTCCACTCTAGTTTCGCATTTGTTCCGAAATTCACTCTACTTCTATCCCACCGTTTCTGTTCCGGGTGCACATTCGTCTCGCAATCCACTCTACCCTCGTCTCATCTCTTTCTACAACAGTCTCGCATTGCCCCTTTATCTACTTTCCTCAATCCCATTCTTTCCATTTTAGTCCAACATTCGTCCCGCTCAGATTTTCCCTCAGTCCGTTCCGTTCCCGTTCTCCTCCCCGTCGCATATCAATGCCCGCATCGTACATATCTGACGGATTGGATCGCACTGACTTCCAGCATCTGTGGCTAGGCTACCATAAGTACAGGTTTTAAAGTCGGTCCAGTAGTTCTCGAGTTAATTCGTTACAAATATACAAAAAATTCAAATCTTTCCTCTTTATAATATTAGTGTAGATTATATTATAATTATAATAAGTGTAGAAGTGATATTAGTGTAGATATTCACGTCACAGAATACAGTCATAATAGCCAAGTAGTCACGTGCAAAGATTTTAGGGTGTTTTATAAATAGTTATCTGTACTTGATCAAAGCTCTGTTCTGCTTGTGGTTGAGATTGGAATAGATGGGCAAGTAACTACCAACTCAACGTATCAAGGCATTATATACATATTATAAAAGTATATTTCTTCCTTTAGATACTTTAGAACCGAGGGTCGGGTAATTTTGTACTTTTCTTAAAATTTTACTTGATGAAGGATGGTAGCCGAGGGGTAGCATGCGCTTTACGATCTGATGGCACCCGGTTCGATCCTCGGCCTCCTTCGGAGCTCCTTCCACAACCTTACCACGGTAAATATCCCGTAAATAATCATATAACTGTAGGTACTAGGTAGGTAGGTAGTAGGTATGTCTAATAACCTCAAAAGTTCAAAGAAACGACATTCACCGACATTCAAAGCATCGTTGGTGAACGTCACATGTCCAGCATGGTAATACTTATGTATCCTGTAACCTAATCCAGGTAGGACGATTCCTCTCTTTCTGGGAGAAGGCCTGTGATCCAGCAGATGAAACTATTCGTCGGATTTTGATGAAACCTGGTGGGTATATACCGTATATAAGTGTATTTAAATTATATATATTTAAATATTAATTTCTAATACGATTATTTTAATATTATTTCCAATAAGATTAATAAGGGTGAGGGTAAATAGATTGTCTAATAAAGTTATTTGTTTTTTTTTTTTTAATATCGTATGAGAAATTTATATTTAATTATATAAAGTTTAATTACACTCACCAGGCTTCTTCAAAATCACCCTAACCTAATTACCCTTATCATTGCACCTTTTTGAATAAAACTGATAATAACTTTATTGGACAACCTAATTACCTCACCCTATATTATATACCCTATCACCCCGATCACCCAATAAATTTTATTAGTAAGATTGATAAGGGTAAAATAATACTTATTAATGAGATTAATAAGAGTGAGGTAATTAGGTTGTCCAATAAAGTTATTATCAATTTAAAAAAAATAAATGATCTTCTGTAGCAAATTGAAATGCATTTACCAAGTTTCATTAAAATCGGACGAAAAGTTTTCAAAAAATTTAACTAGTATGTTTGTATGAAAATGACACGATGTTCAGCACAATATGTCATTAATATTCTATGGAGATCGATAACTTTCGTTCCTTTAGATGTTTGAGTTATAATACAACTATTGATCTAAGGAAACTTTCGATCAACTAACAAACCTTTACCACACCAAAAGGTAGCATTTAGTTATTACGGACCGGCAGCGCGGCCCTTGTTTATTTGTGACACATTAAATGTTCATAAACGCTTGTCTTTGGAGAACGGAAATGTTTGCTCGCCGTCTTCGCATCACTTTAATGAAACATGCAAACAAAATAGCCCACACTCTCCCACCACGCAAACATCAGCTCGGATCACAAGGAACATTATTTCTGTCTTAACTCATTTAGAGCCCATTAGGTACAGTACACAATGGAGAGTAGTTGTAGCTGTCCGCGAAGTTGCTCAGAAATTATGCTAACTTTCAACTTTGGACGTAAAAGGCCTTTATGGAAACTGAAAATTTAATTAAGTCATAAAAATGTCAAAGTTTTCAAACATAAATTTGAGTTTCATTGAACATCTTTTTATAATTTTAAAGTTACGAGCTTAGATCTATCGTAGGATGAATTTTTTAGGTTTGTGTTTACGAGTATGGAGTTTTTATGCGGAAAAACAATGAATAAATAAGAGGCAGAGGCATAATCTTAATTTTAATAGACATAAATGTTGTTACTTGCTGCTAAGAGACCACCATTTAAGAATGCGGGCAAAGCTCTTTCAACGAACCCAGAAACAGTCCCACCAACGAGTCCACACTCAATCGTCTCATGACGAGAATATAAGATACCTATGACTTTCTATGTCTGCACAACTGTTTTCATGAAGTGGATAACCGACGATTACATTATTAGCTCGTTTCTAGTCTCCTAAAGGCATCCGATACTGTTGACTAGTGCTCCATACCCGAAACACCTTCCACTTGGCGTATCTAAAGATACTTCAGCGAGTTAGTTTCAGAATTGTTTGGGTAAGTAACTATTAGTTTTATTATTGCCTCTTCGCTCTACTTAATTTTCCTTTTAATTGCTTGACATTAGAATTTGCTTGCAAACTACTAGCTTACCACATAAATATCAAAGTTATACTAAAACTAATCATAGTATAGGGTGCTTAAACAGTCAGCGTAATTTTAAAAAGACAGGCACAAGTAAAGTCTCACATTAATTAATTTCTCTTGATAGCATTAAAATTCGTTCAAAAAAGTTCTTGTCGCGCTTCACAGTAAAAAGGCAAAGATGTTACTAAACATCAAGTCCATTTGTTTATTAACGCCCCTAGGGTCGTATCAAGACTTGCACTTTATTATCTTGACCTTCCAGAAGAAGCGTGGTATCAGCGTCTCCGCTGCGCTGGCAGCTGCCACCAGTCGCAATCAGACCGCTGTCGGAGTAGCGCGCTCCCACGAACGTCGTAAATTATAAACTCTCGTAAATAAATTCCAAACACGACACTGAAGACGAAAATGACGATGAGTTATTATCCCCATGCACCTAACTTTATCCCTGTGGCATCGTTAAAATTCGAAGCGAGTCCAAGTAAACAAACAGAGGAAAACAACTTTTCCCGCTGTTAAGTCAAAGTTAAGTGCTGTGATAAGAATGAAAGGCACTCTCCAGTGATGCTTTTGAAGCAGTCGGAGTTTTTCATAAATTCTAGAACTGAGTGAGTATTGTTTTTTTATAAGTAAAAGTTTGCAAATTTGTTTGCGGTGGTAAGAACATACACATGCCGAATGTACTTAATAAAGTAAGTAAAGGAAAAAGTCTTAAGGTTTCTTAATACTATACTTTACTTTTTTTATAATTATTATATCGAATGTTTTGATATTTGACGACCTATAGTCTTGCATTAACTTGTTTATGAATTTTCTTTTTTTTGTTTTTGACTCGTGCCACACCTCCATAGCATAATTTTAAAGCATAAGTTAGCTTATCGAGTCTTTATGCATATGAGAGCTATATATTTTAGGTACGCTGGAAAAAATAAATAAGCCAATAAAACTTTATTAAAATAACTATTTGTTAGTTATCGTGTGTTTAAATAAACAATAGGTCGATAGGATTAAAAATGTTGTTAGTAAATAGGCCAAAGTTTCCCGCTCTTAATGTCACGTTCTCAATAGATCGTGTACCTAACACGAACTTGATTTTTTTTTTTCTTTTTAGTTAAAACGTTCTGAGTAAATGGGGTGTTGTAACTAAACATAATTATCGCGCGTCATCCTTTTCAAAGAGGCTCGTGTTCGCAGAAGGTGCCTGAGCCTTCTTAAATCTACTAAGGTTAGCCAAGTATAAGATTACTTACGTGTACAATTTTCCTATGAAAGGGATGTCAATTTTCTACTAGGTACATCATAAAAGCTAAGATTTTCCGGAATAAGATAAATGGTTTCCGATTGACTCTACTTAGACCTTTTCTTGCTTTTTCGGCTCGCGGTGATATATAAAATAAACCCAAAATTTTCAGATTCGGATGACCAAGCTTTTGTAACAGAATTTCGGTATTTTCAGTGAGGAAGTGATAGATTTAGTGTTTTGTTATCAACAAAATTTAAAACCGACTTCAAAAAGGGAGGAAGCTTCTGACTTCAAAGGAGGAACGTTCATAATTCGATCCATATTTTTAACCGACTTCCAAAAGGAGGAGGTTCTCAATTCGACTGTTTTTTTGTTTATTTTTTTTATGTTTGTTACCTCAGAACTTTCGACTGGGTGAACGCTACGATTTTGATAATTCTTTTTTATTTGAAAGCTGGTACTTCCTGTGTGGTCCCATTTCACTTTGGTTCCCATTTCCAGTTCTGTCATTTTTATGAAATCGGTTTTTATAATGATAATTATTTTCCTTAAAATCTACGATGAAATGGCAGTATAAAAGTAAATATAGGATTCGATAATGTTAGTTACGTGTTATGCCCATAGACTGCCCACTAACCAGTATTTATAGACTGGCCATTTGTTAATTATTCGCTGAGTGAGATAACTTAACTTATCCACAAGTACGGCGATCTATGTACTTAAGCAGATTGTGGGATACTATAAAGCTAGGAAGACATCGGTAATAGCCTGCTACCTCGACCTAAGCAAAGCGTTTGATCGCGTGGATCACAACCTGCTGTGGCAGAAGCTCTATGACCGCCAAGTACCTGGACAGGTCGTCCAGGTACTGAAGAATTGGTACTTGCAGCAGAAAAATCGAGTCAGATGGAAAAATGAATACTCTGCAGGCTTGGAGCTCAAATGTGGTGTGAGGCAAGGGGGGAGCATGTCTCCACCCCTCTTCAACCTGTACATGGACGGCTTATCGGAAAAGCTCACGCAAACAGGAGTAGGCTGTTCCATCAATGGTACTATGACGAATCATATCTCATATGCAGACGACATGGTTTTACTAGCGCCGTCGATATCAGCTATGCGGAAGCTGCTAGCAGTGTGTGAGAAGTATGCTGAAGATCACAATATGATGTACAATCCAGATAAGTCGGTGTATATGATCTTCAAAGCTACTAACTGCTACACAAATCTGCCTCCTCTCACACTATATGAAGCCGCACTGGAACAAGTCGAGGAGATCAAATACCTCGGTCACATGATCTCTTCGGACCTATCGGACCACGCTGACATAGAGAGACAGAGGCGGGCCATAGCAGTGCGCGGTAATATGCTGGCAAGGCGATTTTTCCGTTGCAGCGACTCTGTCAAGGCCCAACTCTTCATAAGTTACTGCACCAGCGTGTACACCGCAGAGCTGTGGACGAACTACACTAAGGCCACTATGAGCGAGATGCGCGTGCAGTACAACGACGCATGGCGCGCGATGTTCCGGCTGCCGCGGTGGTGCAGCGCAAGCAGCATGTTCGCCGCGGGGCGCGCGCCCTGCTGGCAGGCGCTGCTGCGGAGCCGGTCAGCCGCCGTGCGGACCGCCCTGCACCGCTCAGATAACACACTGGTGGCTGCGGTACGAGAGTGGCACTCCAGCCCTATACATCGCACGTGGAGGGTGTATCACACGCCTATCACTTAATTATCCTAATGACCAATCTTAATTTAAATTTTTTAATGTATGTTATCAAGTCATTATTGTGTTATTCTAATTTAATTTAATTTTTATTTTAATGTGTAGTATAATTTTCGTATTTAATTTAATTTTTTACGCTATGGATGCAAATCTGGACAATAAATAATTTCATTTCATTTCATTTTCATTTCATAGCGCTCTTCTGTCAAAGAAGACCTTTTCATGGGAACGTGTAATGTGTGCCTAACGGAGCCAGGGTAAGAGCTTTGGTACCTAACATCGAAGTTCGACATGAATGACTTTTCATACAACTTTGTACTACCAGTAGGTACCCTTAGTACCTACAAGTTTTGATAGTTTTCAAAAACTTTTTTCGACTTCGTATTGTTCCATATATTGCTGGGCTGAAAGATATTCAAACTTTTTTTTCCGTATTTGAGTGAAGCAACCTATATCTACTGCCGATTAGTAATGATTTTAATTCCTCCGCGTTTCCGCTGGAGAGACTTTAGGTACTAAAATTTATGGAATAATTCGAAAACGAAAAAGTTTTCGAAACTATCAACATTTGTACTAAGGGTACTTAACTTGAAAAGTAAGCTTTAGTTAATTTATTATCCTATTTACTCGTAAAGGTAAATAGGTAAAAAGTACTGTAGACAAAAAATAAAAAATTATTGGGTGGAGCAAAAAGTGTTTTTTGCGAGTTATAAGCAATTTTAAATTTACGGCATTTCCTTGATTATTCCCCCCACCCAAAAAAGGCTTTAGATTTTCAGTCTAAGCCTCTGCAGCATATCCCATACGAGTAAGTAGGATAATAAAGTTTAAAAAAGGTATAATTTTCATGTTCTGGTTATACTGTGTTATGGTGGTACAAATTTGTGTGAAAACTAGACGTTGAGCTAAGCTCAAATACGCAATTGTCATCGCCAAGTCTTAGTTTTTTTTATTAGTAGGTAGAGTTCTGAAGTTTAAACTTAATATTGGTCACTAACTGATTCCAGGCGAAAACGTGTCATTCAAGTGGGTTGTTATTGTTACTACCTGTTCTAATGTTTGTTCCACCAATAGAACAAATTTTTGTAGTGGTAGGACTCTTTTGCAGGAGTCCGCCTGGGGAAGTACCACACCGTTGCCAGTTATTCAACCGCCAAACAGTAATGTGCAAATACTACTGTGTTCCAGATTGAAGGGCAATGTTTCCAGCGAATTTACAGGGCACACAGAGATTTGACATCTTATATCTCGGAGTGACGAGCGCAGTGCATTGCCATCCAGGGTTTTGAACTGTTGAAGTTCAAAATTCTGAGTGGCGTTGAGCTGTTATGGGCAAGCGTGAAGAGCCATCAGGCGAGCGGCTTCGCTCGTCTCGTCACTCAGTAAAAAAAGTAAGAACATATTTCGCGGTTGTTCTACCAATACAACAAATAGGAAAAATAATTACCGTTTGTTGTAATTCGCAGAATTCAAGTTAGATTGCGTGGATCTTGCCACCAACCAACTACTCCAGATAAACTAAATTGGATTACCTGAATCTTTTACAATTATGAGGCAATAAAGTGTAAGTATTGTACGTCATAATGCTCTATTAAATTAAATTTCAAAATATTTTTTACAACAGTTGTCTGTTGTAAAAAATATTTGTAGCTACGTATAATAAAATTTTATGTACGCAAAAAGGCTTTCAGACCTGTAGATAGGTACGACGTAGGCAGGTAATTGAGATACCGAGTTCTCTTTTGAAAACCTACTCATGCGAATAACTTCGGATTAGGATTTGATAAGAGTTAGATTACATCGGACATTGAGTGGCACGAAATGAAAAATGAGTACCAACGTCCCTACAGATACTTACTTGTAGCTTTCCTAAAACTACATATAAGCTGTGATATAAGTAGGTACATAATAAATAGCGTCTTCTTGTTGCCCGCGACTTCGTACGCGTAGATTTTTCATGTTAACTTTCAAGCACCATTTCCCCTTCGGCCCTTACGTAAAATAAAATCTGATGAAATTTTAGGAGAAACAAAATCGCATAAGCAAAAGTCTAAGTAGCTTCCAAGTTCAACCAGTTCTAACTTCAAAAATTACGAAATTTCATACAAACTTTGATCTCGTATTACTTTATAGTTTTTTTTTTAAATAAACGGGAAAGTGCATTTAATAACTAAGCAAAACACAAGCTAACACTAAAAAACAATTAGACCGTAAAAACAAAACAGTTAGACGGTAGTATATAGACCGTTGAAGGTCTAAACTAAAGACAATCCAAATGCTCAAGCCCACTATCAGTTGGCAGCATACCCAGCATGCTGGCGGTATTACCACGCAAAATGGGAATGCTTATGAATTGAGCCAGAATTTTATTCACGCATCAATTAACCAGGCGGTATGTTTTTTTAATGAGGTGAGCGTCCGGTATCCTATGGCCCAATGTCTTAACCCCGAACGCCTCAAATATGTAGCCACTGCTGAATTAGCATATTTGCGCCACTGGATGCTCTGCCGAATTGGCCGCCGCACCAGTCCTACGTCGTGTCTCAGGAAGAATTGACGGCGCCAAAGAATCGAGGTATCGACACAAGTCGCATCTCATACGAGGAGCCGTCCCAACTTCTTAGGGAACAACTGTTATACCATAATGGAATGGAATAAAAAATAAAAAATGATAAAAAAAAATGGATGAATAAAAAATATATTTCGTAAGTCCTCATATTCGTTATTTCAGGTGCACTTGTGCAAAATTACATGTTTCTATACCCAGGGGTTTAAGCTGTGTGTTATCCGACAATGAATTCAAGATTTAATAGGTACAAACTTTCATCCTCCATTTAACCCTTTTAGGGGTCGAGTTTCCAAAAAACGATGATATTACGATGACTTTTATTTATAAACAGAAGTCTAAGTAAATCCACCAACTTCCACGTTTCTTACTTCAAAAATTACGAATATCCATACAACATTACAAACTTTCATCCCCTATATAACCCCTTTAGAGCATGAGTTTTTAAAAATTCTTTATATTGCTCCCTCTTTTTATATAAGAAACATTTGTGCAAAATTTAATGCTTCTAGATCCAGCGATGTTCAGACAATTTTCGCTAGGTACGTATAAGGAAAATGTGAATTTCATATTTATTTATTTCTTTGCATTTGTATATCTCCGCAATTGACATTTTTATTTGCTGAAATTAAAAAAATATATATATGACAGGTCCATGGGGTAGAGGCCTATGCCATAGTATACTAGCAGATTTTTTACATATTCGAAGTTCTCCATTGTACTAATATAAGGGTAGACTAATTATTTATGGTGATTTTTTCGTACAACACAAGTTTGAAAACTAAATAAAAAACTAGGCCATAGATTTTTTCATGCCATGTACCTGTAGCATCCAGATTTTTCCATTTCGGTAATATCTCACACCCACTAAACTAATGCGACCACAAAATTTCAGCTTATACAAATATAAATGTCATATCATGATGTACTTACTTATTTTTTGAGCATTCAATTTTTTTCAATATCTAGGACATTATTGCAAACATGGTCATCTGATCCCAAACTAAGCAAAGCTTGTAATATGGCTGCCAGAGACTGATATACGTACATATATATTTTTAAATACATACTTACAATACTTACAATAGATATTAACGCCTAGATATAGAACAAATACATATGTTCATCACACAAATGTTTAACCTAGGTGGGAATCGATCCCACGCCCCCAAGCGCAGAAGGCAGGTTTACTACCAACTAAGCTAATGGGGCTGTCATATCAAAAATTAAAATATTTATAAATTTATAGCAAGTCTTCCTCAGTTGGTTTTTAAGTATTTCACTTGTACCTACTTAGGTGGTGAGAAATAGGTATTTACTACCTATGTTTATAATAAAATTAGAGATCGTTTGAACTAGTAGTATAAATAAAAATAAAGCAAAGGTAACTATGCTGTAATTAAGCAAAGATGTCATACCATGTTTATTTGCTTAGAAAATGTTAGACACATTTTTATCAACTTAACGTAAAAGCTCGAAAGCAATCGAAAGAGTTGACAAGAAAAGTCACCCTTTTCAAGTTTTAAAGTGCTACAAGGTTTCATGGGCAACGTTTCTCTAGCTCTTGCATCTTGATGGTCCGACGTAAGCGTGCTTCGAGGAAATTGAAATAAGAGAATGTTTCCTCGCCACGGCTCTTCATTTCTTTAATCGATGAACAAGAAGAATGTTTAACTAACCGGCCGGCGGCGTGAAGATTTATTATCTTCTATCGTCTTGTTATACCCACTTTAAGACTCTTAGAAGATAACAAAGGGTCAGCAAATACACTTAGGGTTTTATGTTTTATTACCACTTGGGAAGTGCTGAGTAAAGTATTCCAATTGCAATAATAATGATAGCCGTACTTACGTGCATTACTATGAGTGTGGTAGCTTTACCTAGTACTCATTTATGTTAACAAATTTCCTGCAATTATCGTGTGATAGATAGGTAGGGATACGTAGGTATCGGCTTGTACATACCTGTCACACGACATCATCACTTATCATTACTTGCTATTTCGTGCTGAATTATTAGCAAATTGCAGTAGAAAGCACAAATATGAATGAACTAATTATTGGCCAGAGTTCACTAATAGTGTGGTCCAAGTACGTGCCTTGAATATAAATTAATGGAAGAGCGGGAAAGTCCTAAAAGATGCTGATTTATTCCTTAGCAAGTTAGGCTTTGTGTTGAAGGGATTTGACAGATCTTACAAAGAGAAGAGAAAGTACTTACCTACTTAAGTAAGCCGATATTACCATCTTAGATAGCCCGAGATTTTTTTACTCATAGTTAATCTGGAATTATGGACGATTTATAATAAAAATGTTGCGACACACCGCAATAATAATAGATAAGGTGGATACCTTACCTTGATATGTAAGCAAATTTGTTAAAAAATACCCCGACTTCTTTAAAAGAGCAATTGACAAGCCGCGAAAAATCAGATCACAATATAGACATAAACTTATCGAACCGAAATCTAATCTAGTAATTCATAGCTCAGGCCCTACAACTATGCCGTAAACATATACAATAAGCTACCAAATATAATAAAAGACATAGAAAAAGAACCCAGCTTCACTAATGTTCTCAAAACTTTCCTAGAATCAAAATGTTACTATACCCTAGACGAATTTTTCAAGGATAATTTCGATGATTTACAAATAGACCGTTCTGTTATTTCTATTGCCATACCCTAACAGGGTCATATGTACTACATGTATTTAAGATGTGTTAAGACAAAAACATGTTATTTAAGGTCTGCATGCATACATATATCGCAATAAATAAATTGAGTATTGAGTATTGATATTTTACAGCCTTAAATAGTTTAAGGTTTTATTTCCTACTCAAAATGTATATACGTATATATAAATATATAATTATATCACCTATAAATATAACTTATATTATACGGGCAGTTATTTAAAATAAACTATTGTAGCAAGTTCATTCCAATTACCCGAAGTTTCATTCACTTAAATCGGTTTTAACAACTTCTACAGCTATGTAATGTATTGTGTTGTATGAGTAGGTACAACTTTCCCCCGAAGTTAACAAGAGCATGACACGTGCTCACCCCCATGCCTTTATATTTCAAATAAAGGGGTATGAATTTCGGGATCTTTGCTTTAAAAGTTATGCCTTAAACTTGAGGACTACAACCCACGAAGTTTACAGAACAAAGTTAGAGTGTTGAAAATGTGTACCTCCTTGGATAGCTAAGAATAAGTGAATAAGGTAGGTATATTATGTTGCGTTTGACTGCCTCGGTGGCTCAGTTGGTAGTGATCCTACTTTCTGTGCTTGGGGGCGTGGGTTCGATTCCCATATAGGACAAACATTTGTGTGATGAACATTTGTGTTTGTTCTATGTCTGGGTGTTAATATCTATTTAAGTATGTATTTAAAAATATATATGTATGTATATCAGTCTCTGGCAGCCATATTACAAGCTTTGCTTAGTTTGGGGTCAGATGACCATGTGTGCAATAATGTCCCAGATATTTAGTTTTTGCTTTTTTGGGCTCCGTACCCGAAGGGTAAAAAAGGGACCTTTTTACTAAGCGTATGCTTTCTGTCTGTCCGTCCGTCCGTCTGTCTGATTATTCGTCCTACCATTAAACGGTTGTATCTTTTAAACCTTAATTGATAGCCAGTTGAAGTTTTCACAGAATATGTAAAGTAACAGTGGATTAACTAAGAAATAATAATAAACTGGACAAGCGCGAGTTGGGCTCGAGCGCTGAGGGTTCCGTACCACCACAAAATACAAAAAGTAGTGCAAAAATACATCGTCATCCGCAGGCAATCACCCATCCATGTAACAACCGCATGAACAGAAATTTGCCACCGACTCACACTTTGCCATTATTTATTATTTGTTGTTATAATTTAGAGTGGGTTTAAAATAGAATGTGGATAATAGAATCAATAGATTTTTTTTTCACAGATGGCACTAGCTTAGCTTGTGAATTTAACAGTTTTTAAAATGTAATTGGATAATGTAATAATGAAAAAATACCCAAAACAGAGGTCTAAGCTTTGCAAGCGTCTCTTAGGCAGATGCCAACTCCATTAATTGATTAATTGTCTATTGTACATTGGATGAAGTAACTAAGTTATTCACAAATTGTTACAAAGTGCGGTGGGTTTAAAGTTCGATTCATAATGCGGGCCGAAAAGTTTACGTAAGTACATAGGTACTTATAGAATTAAGTAGGTATAGATTGGTACCATACAGGAACTTCAACGCAAAAGTGGTGAGTTTGACCGTCGCAATTTGGAAGGCCAATTTTTTTGGCGATAACCCAAAATTACTCTCGGGAATAGAGAAGCGATCCGTAGCGTAAAGTACGTAATCTATTTTAAGTGTTTATAAAGTGGTTTTAAGTGTGTGTGTTTTATTTATCAATCGGAATCGCAGTCCTTTTTACGGAAGTACCTATTAAGTGTTGAAATTTCTCTCAAGAATAAAAAAAGATGACACAAAAACTTGGCGCAAAACAGTCGCGATAGTAAAATTATTATCTACTAGTTTTTTTGCCCGCGACTTCGTACGCGTAGATTTTCATATAAACCTTCAATCCTTTTTTCTTCCCTTAATCAGGCCCTTGCGCAAAATAACATAGCCCATACTTCAATCTGGTCATAGCTAAGCATACTCGTGAAAACCGCATTTAAATCCGTCCGCATTTTCTTCCAAGGGTTTAGGCGATGTGCGTGAACAAACAAACAAAAATTCTAAAAACTGCCTTAACATGTTGTTCTGCTTATTTTAAGTCGCTACTGCTTCTGAACTATATGAATACGACCACAAGTATGGCTTTGGCCACGGAACCCTGACATATCCTTGTCTTGCAAAATGCATGGGATTGAATCACCAAAGAGGTTGTAAGGCCTATGTTTTTATAACATCCTTGATCTACACGTTTATTCATCTAAGAAGGTTAAGGAACCTTCTTTAAATTAAAACTGATTATCTGAATGACAGTTGACGGTTTCAAATTTTTATAATGGCTATGTCAATAACATTCTCTTTACTTTGGACCTCCTTACTTGAGGCTGTGTGACGATCCTCATATTACGTTCCGGGTAACGAAGAAAATAATCATTGATTTTTTAATTTCTTTTATGTAGTAATAAAGAATTAAAATAAATGATATAAGATAGCCTATGTTTTAATCTGGTAATTTCTAGGCATATTCGTGAAAACCGCATTTAAATCCGTCCAGTGGTTTAGGAGATGTGCGCGGACAAACAAACAGACAAAAAATCTAAAAACTGCCCTATCGTGTTCAGCTGCTTATTTTAAGACGCACTGTGTGATTTTTTTTTGTTATCTCGCAATAACAGATTTTTTTATGTCTATGTTTTTATTATGTGTATAGAAGATAGATAGCACTAGATCTCCAATAAAATTATTCTGAGAGTCTGATCATTCGATCATTCATTGTCAAGTTCGCATCAACTGGTTGTTTTTCATCAATTAAAATGTCAATGTTATGAGAATTTATTTCACTCATGTCTTATTGTTTTGCAACCAAGCCTCATTATAAGAAGTCGTATTGTTTCTTCCTATAAAAGCTAGCTTCCTATAATAATAGTAATTGCGTTGTTAGATGTACGTAAGAATAAAAGTAGGTGTTTAGATAGGCATTTGCAATAAAATTATATGTTAACTTGTTGCTAGTCTATGGTACTTCATAATTGGATTTTTGTATCTTAATGTTGCTTTGTCACCGACAGAATTTTTCATGGAATATATCTTCTATCTATACATATAATAAAAACGTAGATATAAAAAAATCTGTAATTAGGAGATAACAAAAAAAACACACACAGGGCGTCTTAAAATAAGCAGCTGAACACGATAGAACAGTTTTTAGAATTTTTTTCTGTTTGTTTGTTTGTTTGTCCGCGCACATCTCCTAAACTACTGGACAGATTTAAATGCGGTTTTCACGAATATGCTTAGAAATTACCAGATTAAAACATAGGCTATGTTAAATCATTTATTTTAATTCTTTATTATTACATAAAAGAAATTAAAAAAATCAATGATTATTTTCTTCGTTACCCGAAACGTAATATGAGGATCGTCACATAGCCAAGCAAGGAGGTCCAAAGTAAAGAGAATGTTATTGACATAGCCATTCTTTTATAATAGTGCTAACATATACTATTAGATTGTATCTGAAATGTAACGTCACAAAATTTACGACCCCTCCCTACCCCTTGTCAGTCACACTTCGTCGACCCCTCCTCCCCTCCTCTTTATGTGATGGAATTTATGGATGTTCCCATTGGGTATTAATATTCAAACACACCAGACCAAGTCAAATCATTTGTTTTTGTATAAAACAATTTACCAGATGTGTCATGTGGTTGCAGGATCTGAATTTGATGGAAATGAGGTATTCTGCAGCTCGCGCAGAACATTTTTGCCAGTAACACCTCTTTTTGTGGCTTTCTTTTTACTTGGTATGTTATCGCTCTGAAAATTATTACATGCAAGTTATCATAATGTAGTTAGTACAACTTGAGATTCATGATAGTGATAGCGACTGATCATTGAAAACTGTTGTTCCAATAAGCATTACACCTCGTACTCTCTAAGGATTGTACGGAAACCAGTCCGGTCGAACAAATGTGCCTCTAAATGCTTTGAGCACAACAAACTTGTCGCACTGGGCTGCCAATTTTCTCGATTCAAATTCTTCAACCATGCGTTTCTCAACTCTTCATCCTTGGGAAAATCTAAAATGTAATAAAAATGTTTGTTACTTGACATATGTCTAAATAACCCTTTAATTACACTATCTAGATCACTACGTATATATATGACATGAACCACAATAGGTAGGTAGGTACTTTATTTACATTACTTAAGAAAAGCAGCTAGTAATTAATGAAAAAGGTTCATGTCATCATAATCACATCAAGCTGAATCATCTATTTTAATTATACTTCTGAAATACGAATTCTGATTCTGAAATAAATTCCCTGGACAATGTCTAAATACCGTAAACGTAAAACAATGATCGATACAATGAATTTTTAAAGAAAATAACTTATACTATTTTAATTATACTACTGAAAGGAGTATTACATTCTCTTGGCTACTGAATACGTTCCCTGGACAATGTCTAAGTACCTCAAACGCCAAACAATGATCGAATCAATATTTTTTTAAAGAAAACTACTTATTAACTTTTATTACACCCACCAAACTTGTACATTTATAAAATTTATAGAAACACAACCTTCCCAAGCCTTCAAATTGTAAAGTTTATGAAAAATAACAAGAAAAAATAGCAATTCAAAATAATCTCTATTATAACACACGAAACTTACGTGTGAAACGTTATACCGGGAGGCATCTTATGAGATGAATTAAAACACATGAGGACATTGCACTTCACCATAGTATTTTCGTATCTTTTAAACCAAATATGTAAAAATAACTTTTATTTTAGGTAATTTTTGCAAGCCGTGGTTTTCGCTGTCAGCCTTCTGTCAGTATATTGATGCTTACCAAAATGGTGACTTGGAACACCGTACCACATGCTCATTTTTTTCTATTATGTTGCAACGTTACGAAAAAATGAGATACGAATATATGATTTTTGTGTAATCGAGAGAGATGCAAACATAACTGTTTTTGCGAATGTAGTTGTAAAAAACATGTTCAGTCTGTTTCTGTATTAAATGTCTGTGGGCCTAACAACCTCTTTGGTGATTCAATCCAATGCATTTTGCAAGACAAGCATATGTCAGGGTTCCGTGGCCAAAGCCATACTTGTGGTCGTATTCATATAGTTCAGAAATTGCATGGTCATAGAAAAATTCGAACGAGCGAAGCTGTACAGTAAAATTTCAGAGATGTATCATCCCGACATGACATGATATACTTTTTATGGTTTAGATAAAAAAAAAACTTTAAAACATGCTCTGCACTGTGGTCACATTATCTTTTTGATTTGAAAACTGTTGACGGTGATTTTACTGTTATGCTTCTATCAATACTTCACACAGGGTGACTTAAAATAAGCAGCATATTAAGGCAGTTTTTAGAATTTTTGTTTGTTTACGCATATCGCCTAAACCCCTGGAAGAAAATGTGGACGGGTTTAAATGCGGTTTTCATGAATATGCTTAGCTATAACCAGATTGAAGTAGTAGTATTATAGGCTATGTTATTTTGCGTAAGGGCCGGATTAAGGAAAGAAAAAAGGATTGAAGGCTTACATGAAAATCTACGCGTACGAAGTCGCGGTAAAAAAATTAGTTCTCAATAAAAATAAGTTATTATACAACATTTCTGCTATAATATCATACCCACCTACTTTTATAAAACTGGAGGTAATAATAACACAACGAAACGAAGTTACGAACTTGTGAAACTGCTTAAATGTTATTTCGTTAGTTTTACATAGTTTTTCGTTGGTTTTATGGTTTTATATAGTTTTCGTTAGTTTTATATAATTTTTCGTATATAATATATACGGTACTTACATAAAAATTGCACGCCAGCAATGGGTAAAATGTTGATACACTGCATAAGTTATAATGAACATCTTTTGTACACAGTTTTTGCAATAAATATATTCTGATTCTGTTTCAAAACGGGAGTTATTTCTTGGAACTATTGACTATGGACTTCACTTTTCAGTTCGTCGAAGTTCTGGCTCTTTACCTTCCGGCAAGTGTTGTTTCATTGGTAAGTAATTAGTTATTACAGAAAAACTATTATTAAATGATGTATTTTTGTTTGTAATACATACTTCAGTGAGATAATTAGCTACATACGTGCTTCTGACCAGTAAACGCAGAATATTGACCGGGACACATTCCTTACATTCATTCGGCCAGGCTGTGGTGAGACCCTGATGACATTCTTGTTACTTGTTACCAAAGTTGCTGACCATTATAATAGAACATCATCAATTTTTTCCCAAAATAACTTAATGTATCTATTACATTTTTGAAATTATATTTCGAAGATAATTTATTTTTGCTTCTCTATCATATTTGTAGATATGTAGGTATGGGGCAAGCGACGAACGGACCAGTATTGTACATACATATTTCAATGCGCAAAGAGGTTTTGATTACGTTTTCCCACAAAAAAAGATGTCATCTACCTTTTTTGTGGGAAAAAAAGGTTAAGTATAGTATAATTACTTTAGTCAAAAAATTATTTACAACAAAAACTAATTAGGGGTTTTGGCGCTTAACTAAAGAAATGGTGGCATTATATTATTTTCTAATCTCTTCACCACTTTATTGGGGCATGTCTTGGACTTGACCTTGACTTACTATTATTGAGTTCGACTGTGAATATGACTTGACAAACAATTATTCTATGATATTTACTAAATCAAGAAAATAATTGAAAATTCGCGGCTGGTAAATGTACAATACTTTGCCCATAAATATATTGCCCCCAATGCCTGCCGACTAAAACGAACTGACCTGTAAAAAACACTCTCTGGCGTAACTTTAAGACAGGCTTTCACCTGTAGTTAATCCTTATTCTCGTCGATGGATCCTTACTATTTTCTCAAACAAAATATATGGTGCGACGGTACTTCACGTCGGAACAGTTGCTTACACTGTACCAAGCACAAGTTCGGTCGTGCATGGAGTACTGCTCTCACCTTTGGGATGGATCAGCTAAGTACCAGCTTGGGGCATTGGAGTCAATTGAGAAGCGGGCCAAGAGGCTCATCAACAACGAAGCCCTAGTTCAGACTAAGCTTCTTAGTCTCGAGCATCGGCGCAAAGTTGCTAGTCTATCGGTTTTTTATCGGATACATTTTGGAGAGTGCGCATCAGATCTGCATGATTTAATTCCCTCCTGCCCTTTTTTCTATCGGACTGCCAGAGCGGGCACGAAAAATCGACACCGCTTTATGGTTGACATTCCGAAAACCCGTACGAAGCGCTTTGATTCCACTTTTATTGTGCAAACTGCTGGTATGTGGAATACGCTGCCTGAATGGGTGTTCCCCGATAGTTACAATCTGGGTGTTTTCAAGTCAAAAGTGAATCGGTTTCTTCTAGGCAAGCCATAGTAGGCCGCATCATCGCTTAACATCAGGCGAGTTAATGGTCAAGCGCAAACCTATTTTATAACTTAAAAAAAAAACTCGAAATTAGTCTGACCTGAAAGCTCAAAGCACGTTTTTGTATTTATAAATCACATATAAAACCCGATTGCTTTAAAACCAGCTTATTATCAGTTGTACTATATGTATTCTGTGTTATCAAGCCGATATACCATGGCCAAGAAATTTGATGAATAGGTATTTAGCAACTCTATTGCTGTCTCGCTGCGCCCTGACGAGCGAGCTATATACGTGTGCGTGACGAACAGACTGTGCGTGTGTGCGTGCCCGCCCGTGCTCCCGCACTGAATGCCTAGTTGCCTACAAATTCATTTCGCCTCGCAGTCTACTCGGCTAGTTGATATCGGCGTTTGCCGAATGTCGAGTGATTTTTGTTATTTTGCGATCTGCTCATATTTTACTAACCGACTACGCCAAATAGACTAGGGTCGATAATTTTTGAAACCAAAAAAAATCACAGTAGTATGAAACCCATTATTATGATAAAAATGAAAGGAAAAATAAATTACGGGCGATCTGAGTTCGGGAAGTTGGTGGGTTTAAGGGTAAAAAATGGTTCAACTCGATTTCCAGCAAAACTATAAATCCTATGGATTTATAGTTTTGCAATATAGTTTTTTAAAAATTTTAATGGCAAAGTTGTAGGTAATAAAAATATCTACAACTTTGGTCCCAATAATTTTTTCACATAACCTCAAAATTTATGTGAAAAATTCAAATAACCAAGTTTTTAGTTAAAATAATATACATACATAAATAAAAATATTAAATTCATACATACTTATAAACTTAAAGCGAGATAATAACGATACAGTAGCTACTCCAAGAAATAGTACAGTTTCACACGACGCTTGAAAACTTCCTGTGAGGGTGCTGGTCTATAATGTGATGATAGTTACGGAAAGGATTACCATGTACAATTCCTGTGATAACTTTAACTATAATCTAATAATCTAAAGTAGAGGTGTTGTATGAGGACTTGAGGAGATATCCGAGACCATAGATACCTCCGTAACATACTTCACCGTTGTTATGGGTGACTTCAACGCAAAGATGGAACGCGGAATGTTGATGAGTTAAGAGTCGGGTCATATGGGTATGGACAGCGGAATTCGAGGGGCCAGTGGCTGGTTGACTTCATGGAGAAGGAGGAACTCTATTTGATGAACTCCTTCTTTCAGAAGTGACCATGCAGGAAGTAGACGTGGATGAGCCCCGATGGTTCGACCAAAAATGAGATCAACTTCATCATGACGACCAAGAAGCGAATATTCAATGTCTCCGTGATTAGCAAGGTGAAAACCGGTAGCGATCACCGTTTTGTCAGAGGCACATTGAATATCAACAAGCTTGAGAGGTCGCGTCTGGTGAAGTCCACGCTCCATTCTGGTCATACTCAAATCCAAAACTCCAAAGACTTCCAACTCGAATTGCATAATCGCTTCCAGAGCCGAAAGCGGAACTGTTCGTACTAAACAATGGGCTGGTGGAAACTGTCCAAGCAGTGTGGTCCAAGTTCTTTAAGACCCCACGCCGGAAAAGACCTCAGAAGCTCTCAGATGAAACCATTAAGCTAATGAAAGACCTGACTGAGATGAGACTGCAAACATCAGCTGATATGTTGCAATATGGCCAACTTAACAGACGAATCTCAAAATCGGTGCGACACGATCTGCGTTCCTATAATAAAAGATGTATTAGGGACGCAATCGAGTGGAACCAGGGCTGGATAGTGTTCGCAAAGAATTCGTCTATTGGGAAGAGCCAAGTGATGAAGCTGAAGATCGAGGATGGTAGTATCATTTCATCAAAGCCGAAGATTCTGAGAGAACTCGAGAGGTTTTACGGACAGTTGTACACATTGACGCGACAGCCTAATTATCGGTACAGCTCTGGACAAGAGAGCTAAACTGACCCAACACTACACTGAGGACATCCTAGACATCAGCTTGTACGAGATAAGAATGGCTCTGAAAAGCTTAAGAACAACAAGATCGCCGGGTGATGACAGAATAACGACAGAACTACTGAGAGCGGCTGGAAAACCGGTACTTTTAGTCCTCCAGAAGTTATTTAATTCCGTCATACTCGAAGGTACTACGCATGAAGCATGGACTAGTAGGGTGGTAGTGCTCTCCTTTAAAAAAGGTGATAACACCTTATTGAATAATTATAAACCCATCTCACTCCTGAGCCATGTGTACAAGTTGTTCTCCAGAGTCATTACGAACCGTCTCGAAAGCAGGTTTGATTACTTCCAGCCTCCCGAACAAGCCGGTTTCTGTAAAGGCAGGAGCACCACAGACCACATACACACGCTCCACCAGATTATACAGAAGACTGCGGAGTATAATCGGCCATTATGTCTAGCGTTTGTAGACTATGAAAAAGCCTTGGATTCAATCGAGACCTGGGCAGTATTGCAGTCCCTCCAGCGTTGTCATATCGACTATAAGTATATCGAAGTGCTGAAGTGTTTGTATAGAAACGCCAACATGTCGATCCGATTACAGGACGAGAGCACGGAACCAATCCTATTGCAGAAAGCCGTGAGACAGAGAGATGTTATTTCTCCGAAACTGTTCACGAACGCAGTGAAGGACGTTTTCAAGCTCTTGGACTGGAACGGATTCGGCATCAACATCAATGGTGAATAAATCACTCATTTTCGTTTTTCCGATGATATAGTCATCATGGCAGAGTCGCTGGAGGACCTCAATGCGATGCTCAGCGATCTCAGTAGCCTTTCTCAACAGGTGGGTCTTAAAATAAACATAGACAAGACAAAAATCATGTCCAATGTCCATGTTGTACCCGTGCCGGTAATCGTTGGGAACGATACTCTTGAAGTTGTTGACCATTACACCTCTGTTGGACAGATTGTTCATTTAGGTCAGTCCAACCAAAAACGATCAGGACCATCATTCTTGGTCCAACTTGGGCAAAGAGGTCGCTGAATCCAACTCGGATGGGCAGCGTTTGGGAAATTGCGTGACATCTCGTCCAAGATACTACAGTGCTTAAAGACAAGGGTCTTTGACCAGTGTGTTTTGCCAGTGATAACACATGGTACTGAGACGTGGTCCTTAACTGTTGGCCTTTTGGAAATACTCAGAGTCACACAATGGGCAATGGAGAGAGCTATGCTCGGAGTTTCTTTGCGCGATAAAATCCTAAACGTGAATATCCGCCAAAGAGCCAGAGTCATCGACATAGATATTCAAATTTGCAAGTTGAAGTGGCAATTGGGCAGGCCACATCGCTCGAAGTACCGATAACCGATGGGGAAGAAAGGTCCTTAAGTGGAGACCACGAACCGGAAGACGCAGCGTAGGTAGGCCTCCCACTAGATGGACCGACGACATTGTGAGAGTCGCGGGCATCCAGTGGATGCAGATGACAGGATGTCGATCACTATCAGTATAGAGGTTAAAGGGGGAGGCCCATGTTCAGCAGTGGACGTCTTCTGGCTGATGATGATAAGCTATAATCTAATCACTTAGCAACGTAATAACCTAATGTATTTGAATAAAATTTTGAAAAAATAGTTCAACAAAATTAACTAATATTAAGAGAATTATTTATTTATAAATTTTTCCACTTGTTACGATCCTGATATTCCTGATACACAAGTTACAATATTTTTTTAAATTCTTTCTTTTCGTACTTAAATGTGTTATGTGCGAAAACCACGTCAGTTTCCATAGTAAAAATAAATCATGTTGTGCGTCAACAATTTTGTCCAAATCCTAACTTGCCGACCGTTGCAGTAATGTGCTAAATTCACTTCACGCACAAAACACTAACTAAAGACGAGAACCGTTACATATCGATATCGATGGACAGCACTAATGTGTCGATACAATTATCGACTACATGTCTCTTCTCTAACTGTATACGTATTAGACCGACCCTCCCCTGACCTCGAGCCTCTGCCCGCAGAGCGCAATAAGGACAACTGCAGCTCGGATCGATTTATACCTACGAAAAGTAGACAAAATTATCGTCTCGGATTCTTCTGTTTCCTCATTCAAAAATAGGCCAATTTCATTATTTTTTTCAATTAATTGTTTAAAAAGGTTTGTTCTCGGCTTCTGTCATTTATTTTTGTTTTACAAACTCATAAATTTTGTTTGAGAGACGTCTGAACACAGAGGTAAAAATTTGATATTTTTTGGGATTTTTAAAGGCTCATATTTCTTATAGTACTTAACTTACGAGAAAAAATAAATGACACAAGCCTGGCCATAAAGGAGATAAATTTTATAAAAAAAAAAAAAATATGGCTCTAGCGGTATTATCCAGGGAGGAAACAGGAGAATAAGTTTGTATGGACTAAACGCTGCCCAAATTGAGCCTTAAAAAACGGATTTCTCTATCGATAAGAAGTGGTCGATGATCGTGTCACACGTTATGTATTTCAGAGTACTCGTCTGCTCTCAATATTTTTGTAAAGAAACATCTTCAACATAAAGGAAGATTGCAGATAAAAGAGTGAAGGATGTGAATATGGGTAGGTATTGGAAAATTCGCTGAAGAGTATCAAAAGCTCCTATAATGATAATATGATAGAAATATTTTTATTTATATTACACGGGAATTACTTATGCATGATTAAGCTGGTCGTCTTGAAAAAGACCGCCAAATGCAACTATAGTCGGAGTAACCGGCTTAATCTTACGTGAGCAATTCCCGTGTAATAAAAATAAAATGTGTGAAAACCACGTCAGTTTCCATAATAAAAATTATAGAAATATTAACTAAATTATTATCGTGAAAAGTGTGTTTCTAAGGTCGAGGTTTGTAGATATTAGAAGAACACAATGTTACCTATATTCACGGAGAATCATCAGATAAGATTATACTACATTTTAGCTAGAGTTTGCAGTATGCACTTAGAGCTAAAGGTTAAAGGGGGAGGCCCTATGTTCATCAGTGGACATCTTCTGGCTGATGATGGTGGACTGAGCTATTCAATTTTTGAGATAACATTGATTGAGTTTGATCAAAGGTATACATATATAGGTATATAAATAGACAGGTACTATAAATAAGCACCCCTTTCAGAGGATACATACGACTCTGTATTGGAAAGTCATTGAGATTCTAACAAGTAACCGGCGCAGCGGTAGTACGGTCAGACACACCTTAATTAAAATTGATCTCAATCTCATACACAGAAGAGTAGCTAGTAAGTATTTGATGTCGGGTAATGATCAGAGGGAAGGCAAAACGTGAACCCTTTTAACCTGGCAAAGGAGGATTTGGGATTTTAATATAAAAAATTGCGTACCTATACATACAAATACATTCTGAGATCGGACAAAAAATAATGTATGTAATAATGTGTACATATGGTAAAGTATTTGGCGGGTGCAATCGCATCAGACCTAAAATTAGGCTTGATGTTTTTAGTCGAACTTACTTCAAGCGACTTTTTTGTTTGTGGATTCAGTTAATTCATTCGTGTTGCTGCAAGTTTCTTAGTGTGCGTGGAAATGTGTAAACGTCATCACACATCATTTTCATCTTCGACCACATCGTCGCTTACCAACAGGCGAGTTGGTGGTCAAACGCGGACTTATTCAGGTTAAAAAAAAAACGTGCCGTACATCGGTTTAGCGGTACAGTGAAAAAATTAGGTAAAATACGTACTAACGCATATCCCCTTGTTTGTCTGATCTGAGAGTACATCCAATCTAAAGATTATTTATTCTTTTCATGTTTTCTTTACAAAGAGTCCCATTTTTAGGCCAATGGAGTGGGCGGCGAGAGCCCCGACTAACTTGATAGGGTCTGAGCTAAACTACCCCATCGTTGTACCAAAGGATCGCCTGGTTCATGGAAATCTCATGTCATTAAT
This sequence comes from Agriopis leucophaearia, assembly GCA_949125355.1. Lineage (NCBI taxonomy): Eukaryota > Metazoa > Arthropoda > Insecta > Lepidoptera > Geometridae > Agriopis > Agriopis leucophaearia. Next base: position 8,554,492 of record OX421265.1, on the reverse strand, counting down.
CTGTTGGGTGCCTACAACTCTGATAATGGCAGTTGACTGAACTTACTAATAAATCAGATTTGCTTATCTCAGTCGAGTAACTATAGAGTTTGATAGGCTGATAATGAGTAAATCCAATTTAGGAAGTATGTAAATTCATTGGACACTTCCTAAATTCGATTTAACTGTTACCAAGGCTATCAAACTTCATAAAAATATATTGAAATGTATAATGATGTTTCTATGTTAACTGTGGACCTACTCGTGGATAAGTGCTCAGGTTCCCCTGGGTATATTTAGTTAAGCTATTTATTATTCGATGTTTACGACTTACCAATATGCAAAGTTCAAACGTTTGTTTGTTATTCATACACGGAAAACGCGGCAGAAGCTGTAATAAAACACTCTGAAACTGTTGAAAGGTAAACTTACTCGCATCTATATATATATACATCATACATCATCAGCCAATTAACGTCCACTGTTAGACAAAGGTCTCCCTCATAGAGAGGGGTGTTGCCATAATCCCCACGCTTGGCAGGCGGCTTGGGGATCGCAGTACGTCCACCGTGTTCTATTAGGACGCTGCTGCCCATCCTCCGGTGGTTCTGGTCGCAGTTTTAGGACATACCCGGGTCCATATATATATAGGTCGGGGAAAAAGTTTCTTCGTGTTTTATAAACAAATTCAAGACATATTTTTTTCAAGTTTAATTACATTTAATTATAATATATATGTGCCATTTTGTTCGATAACTTGTTGCCATCTTGTAGGTAGTGACATGATCCCGTTGCTGTAGAAATTTTGGGATTTCTGATCAAAAAAATGCAACAAGTAGTTTTGACAGTCCTCTCTTGATGTTAATCTAACACTACCCAAAGAATTCTGAAGAGATCGAAACAGGTGGAAATATGAGGTTGCAAGGTCAGGGCTATGTGGTGGATGCATTAACACTTCCCAACCAAGCTCTCTAAATTTTTGCTGAGTGGCCAAAGATGTGTGCGGTCTGGCGTTATCATGATGAAAGACCACACCATTTCTGTTGATCAATTCCGGCCGTTTTTTCTCAATTTCTTGTTTGAGTCTCATCGTCTGTTGGCAGTAGAGATCCGAATCGATGGTTTTGCCCGGCGGTAAAAGCTCATAATGAACGATGTCCTGCCAATCCCACCATACACACAGCATCACCTTATTACGTGTTAATCCGGGTTTCGCTACAGTCTGTGGTGCTTCACTGCCCTTTGACCATGATCATTTGCGCACATTCTTGTCGTAGGTGATCCATTTTTCATCACTAGTGATCAATCTTTTCAAAAACGGTTCGGTTTCGTTACGTTTCAATAGAGAATCGCAAATGAGTACACGATTCATTTGGTTTCTTTCAGTCAGCTCGTGTGGTACCCAAATATCGAGTTTTTTTGTATACCCAGTTTTTTTCAAATGGGTCAAAACTGTTTTGTTGTCGATCCCCAGTTCTTCAGCTACGTCGTGACTACTAATATGCCGATCTTGGTCCACTTTTTCAGAAATGGCATCGACTTTATCCGTAACAGGGCAACCAGAGCGAGCTGCATCTTTGACATCAAAATTCCCGGACTGAAAACGCTTGAACCAACATTGTGCTACTCTTGATGACACTGCATTAGGTCCATAAACGTCACAAATTTTATTCGCGGCTTGTGTCGCATTTTTCCCTTTTTTGTAATAAAATTTCACAATATATCGAATTTCTTTGTTAGATTCACTCATTTTATCGAACAAAAAACAATTGAAAAATGGCGGGAAATTGGTTTTTACTTTTGGTATTCCTTTTTTAAAATGTAATATTTTTAATGGTATCAAAACCAGCCAGATACAAACAGTACAACCGATGTGATTTTTACTACAACTTTATACATACAAAATACGAAAAGACTTTTTCCCCGACCTATTATATATGATATATATTTATTAAATAAATAAATAAATATCTGGGACATTATTGCACACATGGTCATCTGACCCCAAACTAAGCAAAGCTTGTAATATGGCTGCCAGAGACTGATATACATACATATATATTTTTAAATACATACTTAAATAGATATTAACACCCAGACATAGAACAAACACAAATGTTCATCACACAAATGTTTTTCATAGATGGGAATCGAACCCACGCCCCCAAGCACAGAAAGTAGGTTCACTACCAACTGAGTCACCGGGGCAGTCAAAAGTCAAAGTATATATATATATATATATATATATATATATACTACTACTACTTACGAGGGGATTAGGTATATTATAGAAACGAAACAAAAAAAATACGGATCGAATAAAGTACCTGCACCTCATTTTTTCAAATCGGTTAAAACATGTTCAAATTGGGAATTAAACTTCATCTCCTTCAATTAGAAGATAAACTACAGGTTACAACGTGGGTTACAACCATTATAAAAGTTTTGTAAGTTAACTACCTACATCTTGTCGGTAACTTAATAAATAAACATATTTAACTTTTTACCTACCCACTGTAGATAGGCTTTTTGTCCTAAAATTACTGATCCCAATGGATAGCAGGTAAAACCAAGGGATGCAGCTGCTTTCATTTTTCTAAAATGGGCCATTGTTACGCAACATTACATTTACATATCAAATCCGATTCAGCGGAACCCGGTGTAAAAACAAAATTACAGGCAGGTAATTTGTATGTATTTATTCAATTTCTTTAATAATCATGCGCCTAAATTCGTTACGGGGAATAGCACTTTCGGAATAGGTTGCTACTTACTTATGTTTTATTCCACAAAAGCTAATTTTGTTTCTCTACCTTTCACGGCTGCAGAGCAGATAGGTATTACTATTGAAAAATATATTAAAAGAAAAAAATACCCACTGAAAATTTATGTTTGTTAACGCTGAATTTTATGATACGCCTAGGTCTTTCTGCTCTACCGTTTTATAGCTATCGTTGGTGATTCACCTTATGCGGTATAGGTATGTTACGGAAACGAAAACCGGTTAATATGTTAACCGGTTTCCGTTCGCAACATATGTATCAGGCTATAACATAATATAATAGGAAATGCGAACTATAACGTCAATCGAGCATTGTCATTCAGCTTAGTACAGTATATACGATACCTATACGTAAACCTGTAGATACATAAATATCGATATTTTTATCTAAGTAGACTAAATATTGATATCTTACATGTCGACTGGTCTAATCGATATTATTAATATAATTCTAGGCAAAATGACCATTACCCCACGATAAATCATCTCTACCTAATTATAAAATGAAGTCGGTTTCCGCTTCTGTCTGTCTGTATACCCGCTAACTTCTCCTTAACCACTCAACTGATTTTAGTGCGGTTTTCACCGTCAGTTAGATAATTTTCCACGGAAGGTTTATATATATGAAAAAATCTAATTAAGATTTTATGTAATTAGAAAAAAACAATATATTGCAACCAAGTCGGCGAAAAATAAATTTATATGGCTTACGTTCACATTTATCACCTCTTTTTTTCTAAATTACATCCGTGTGAAGCCGGGGCGGGTCGCTAGTCGTCGATAATTAAGTTCAGTCGTGCAAGGAGCACTGCTCACGTCTTTGGATGTATCAGCCAAGTACCTTCTAGTTGGATGCTTTGGAGTCCATTGAGAAACGTGCAAGGAAGCTCATTACTAACGAATCCTACGTATATGTACATGATAAGCTACAAAGCTCTGAACATCGCGTTAAAATGCTAGTCTATCGGCATTATATTGGATACATTTCGGGAATGTGCATCGGATCCACATGACTTCATTCTCTCCTGCCCATTTTTCTATTGGACGGCTAATCGCACAGAATTGCGACACCATTTCATGGTTGATGTTCCAAAAACACGCACGAAGCGCTGTGATTCCACTTTTATTGTGCGAACCACTAGATTGTAAAATGCGCTGCCTGATTGGTGGGAGTGTTCCCTGATAGTTACAATCAGGATTTCTTTAAGTCACGAGTGAATCGGTTTCTTTTAGGCAAGCGTGCTCCATCATAGACCGCATCATCGCTTTACATCAGGCGGTTAAGTGCAAGCCTATTTTTATAAATAAAAAAAAATAATGTTTTTCATAGATACTATCGTACCGTCAAATTGAAGAAACTTATGTTAATATCGATTATTGATATATAAGGTCGGGGAAAAAGTTTCTTCGTATTTTATAAACAAATTCAAGACATATTTTTTTCAAGTTTAATTACATTTAATTATAATATATATGTGCCATGTTGTTCGATAACTTGTTGCCATTTTGTAGGTAGTGACATGACCCCGTTGCTGTAGAAATTTTGGGACTTCTGATCAAAAAAATGCAACAAGTAGTTTTGACAGTCCTCTCTTGATGTTAATCTAACACTACCCAAAGAATTCTGAAGAGATCGAAACAGGTGGAAATCTGAGGGTGCAAAGTCAGGGCTATGTGGTTGATGCATTAACACTTCCCAACCAAGCTCTCTAAATTTTTGCTGAGTGGCCAAAGATGTGTGCGGTCTGGCGTTATCATGATGAAAGACCACACTCTTTCTGTTGATCAATTCCGGCCGTTTTTTCTCAATTTCTTGTTTGAGTCTCATCTGTTGTTGGCAGTAGAGATCCGAATCGATGGTTTTGCCCGGCGGTAAAAGCTCATAATGAACGATGCCCTGCCAATCCCACCATACACACAGCATCACCTTATTACGTGTTAATCCGGGTTTCGCTACAGTCTGTGGTGCTTCACTGCGCTTTGACCATGATCGTTTGCGCACATTCTTGTCGTAGGTGATCCATTTTTCATCACAAGTGATCAATCTTTTCAAATACGGTTCGGTTTCGTTACGTTTCAATAGAGAATCGCAAATGAGTACACGATTCATTTGGTTTCTTTCAGTGAGCTGGTGTGGCACCCAAATATCGAGTTTTTTGTATACCCAGTTTTTTTTCAAATGGGTCAAAACTGTTTTGTGGTCAATCCCCAGGTCTTCAGCTACGTCGTAACTACTAATATGCCGATCTTGGTCCACTTTTTCAGAAATGGCATCGACTTTATCCGTAACAGGGAGACCAGAGCGAGCTGCTTCTTTGACATCAAAATTCCCGGACTGAAAGCGCTTGAACCAACATTGTGCTACTCTTGATGACACTGTATTAGGTCCATAAATGTCACAAATTTTATTCGCGGCTTGTGTCGCATTTTTCCCTTTTTTGTAATAAAATTTCACAATATATCGAATTTCTTCGTCAGATTCACTCATTTTATCGAACAAAAAAACAATTGAAAAATGGCGGGAAATTGCTTTTTAATTTTTGTATTCCTTTTTTAAAATGTCATATTTTTAATGGTATCAAAACCAGCCAGATATCAACAGTACAACCGATGAGATTTTTACTACAACTTTATACATACAAAATACGAAAAGACTTTTTCCCCGACCTATTATTAAAGTATACGATAGTAGGTTAGGTATTTACCAAATCAAAAAATATAATATCAGGCGGAATATTCCAGATTTTATTCTATTAAATTTAAAATTAAATTAAATAAAACCGGCCTAGGGCCAACCGCACTGCGGGTTCCGTGCCACCACAAAATACAATAATTAACAAATTTAAAAACCGACTTTAAAATTAGTAAAATATGCCAAGTTTGACGCTTGCACGTATTCCCGTTTACACTAGAGCAAATACAATAATACATTGAGAAATACGTTTTTTTGTATGGGGATGGGTATGCCGTATGCGTCTCCCCTCCTATGTTTTTTTTATACTTTTTATTATATCTTAGTTAAACCACCGTAACATTACATATTCTGTGAAAATTTCAACTATCACGGTTCGAAAGATATAGTCGTTTAAAGGTAGGACGAACGGACGGATAGACATACAGGCAGACAGAAAGCGTAGGCTTAGTAATAGGGCTCCGTTTTTACCCCGTTCCGTACCCAAGGGGGTACGGAACCCTAAAAACAATATTTTAATAAAACAAAAAATTGAATTATGGGCCATTAGAGACGGATAACCATTTTTTTATTCGTATCTGTTATCTTAGCTTTACGGCCGTTATTATTCTTATCATATAAAAAGGACGATTTTAACGAGCTCAAAATACTTAAGCAACATCGTTATAGGGTTACGACCCTTTTAGTATCGCGTCAGAACGGCTTCATGAGGAAAACCTTTGTGTAACAAGTATTCCACAACTAATAACAACCGCCCGCCCATTTGTGTACGACGGGGATGTAAAAGACGAGATACCTACATCCTACATGTTAATAGGCCAATGTTATGTAAGATCGTTCGGACACAAGGCGATGCATCGGTGATTTGCATCGCTTTTTTGTATCAGCTATCGCGCTCGCGCATATTTTTTTTCCTAGTCATTATTAGATATTAAGTACAAATATTGTAAAAATAAAAAAATATTACATATTTCTTTTCTTAAGTCCGCTTGCCAAAACAAATAATATTAATGAAAAACTTTGTTCAACATATTTGTAACGTCTTTATGTATTAAAACAGACTTGATGAAGTTATCAATTCAACTGTTTGTTGTTTGTTTGTTACCTCAGAACTTTCGACTGGGTGAACTTATTTTGAAGATTCATTTTTTATTTGAAAACTGGTGCTTCTCGTGTGGTCTATTTTAATTTGGTTCAGTTTTGTCATTTTTATGACGTCAGTTTTTATATTGATAATTATTATAAATGACACATCCAACGAGAACCCAAACGAGAAAGTACAGCGGAAAAAAATCATGTTATTTCACATGTACCACCATTAAAATGCAACAAAAATAGATCTATATCGAAACTTGCAAAAATACGCAAGGTTTCATGCTCACTCAAGTTACCTTAGTAACTATAGAAATAAGAACGTTCTAAATTATTAGAATGGACGGACAGAGAGACAGAACGAACTTATAAGAGATCCTTCTAAGTGCTACGGACCGCTTAACGTGAAACCTAACACGTTCCTGGTTTGAAATGATCAATTTTTTAAGGAAAAAGTTTGGTGGTATGTTCATTTATATTTGGTACAGCATAAAAACTAGGTACGAAAATGTATGCTTTAAAAAATAAGTAAGTAATATCGTTCTGAAGGCCGATTTGAAGAAAAGTGAAGAGATAAAAGACACTTTTGCTCTAAAAATACTGGAAAATTATTTAATGTCGATAATTTAAACGTACTCGGCAGTTAAGATTATTGCATACCTGGTTGGATAATTCGTTTGTTTATCTTCAAAATAAAATCAAACAATAACATAATTTGTGGAGTAGCGAGCTCAACATAGCAAAGTTTGTTTTTATTATTCGATTAGAAACTGTCTGTAAGTTTATCAGATACTTACTTAGAATTTGTTGGACGCAATGCTGTTAACTACTTTGTTTATCAGGGAAAAATCAATTCGCCGAGATAACATAGTATAAGACTTGCTTAGGTTGGGGTTGGATGACCGCGTGTACAAAATGTCCTGAATATTTAATTTAATTTATCATTGATTGGTTTACGAACGAAGTTTTTAATTTAATTTTATGCTAATCCACTACTGAACTCAAGCCAAATCCTTTGACAAATATCGGACTATCGTTACCTCCTGCAATCCCTCCCATTCCTCACGCTAGAATTTTCAAAGCCTTCCCAGACTGTTGTTTTCTTTTGGCACTCATATTAGTGTGACAATTCTGGTCACTGGGAGACACACATACAATAATAATAAATTGGATGCTATTTTCTAATTAAAACAAATTAAATGATGTTATGAATGGTATGAGATAGGTATTATACAAAAAAACACAATTTAGACGTGATAAATTATTTTTAACAAAAACTTGTTTTGCACTAAAAAGGGTAAAATAAATTATTTTTAACAAAAAAAATAAACCAAGTTCAAAACCACAAATAGGCACTTAAAAGCGAAAAATAAATTTATATAATTATTATAAGCGCTAGCCACTTATCTATTTGAAGTTTATTTTTCGCTTTTAAGTGCATATTTGTGGTTTTGAACTCGGTTTATTTTTTTTATTAAAAATAATTTATTTTACCCTTTTTAGTGCAAAACAAGTTTAAATCTAAAAACATTTTTAATGACAAGCTTTTATGATCTAGCTGCTACTACATGACGATATTTAAAACGGGCTATCACTAAAAAATTACATGATGGAGTTTAGAACAGACTATATTATAGTTAAATCCATTTACAAAATTTCGTGTCTTTGCTGTTCGCCGTTTAAGAGTTCCACTATCCACTTCCTGGCTCCATCATTAGATCAGCTCACTAGTACCAGATTATTACATTGTTACTAAACTTACATAAGTATGCAAGATTTCAGCTCAATCGGGAACCGGGAAGTGGGTCAAACATTGTTAGTTAGTTAGTTTTTCCTCGATTTCCTTGAGATTTCATCATCAGATCTTGACTTGATGATAATGGGACTACCTAGGGAGTATTATACCCTTTCGAATTAAAAAAGATTTTTTTAAATCGGTTCACAATTGGCGAAAATATCGATAAACATACAAAAAAAATACATACAGACGAACATAGTACCTCCTCCTTTTTAGAAGTCGGTAAAAAAGTAAACTGAACCATGCAATGTGTATCATAGTCATGATTTGTCATCATAATGACGTTGACAAGCACAGACCTACTACCTAATCTGTGTTGACAAGGTTCTACGATAAAATCGAACACACTTATTGTTCAAAGCTGGTCATGAATTCCACAAGCTCCATGAAAGCACTTTTTATTTTTGGTAGTAAATAAATAACGATCGCTTTTAGAAACTTGATCTATTTATTTATTGTTAAAAATGTTAGATAGTCAATTACGTTGGTATTTTATTTCGCGTTAACATTCACGAGTTATTTGATCCCTCCATTAAGGCTTTTCGAACTCTAAACTGGAATCATTAATAAGTTGAATAGATGTGTTGTAAGGTGGTTGATTTATGACTGTTAAACCAGGGCTTTTAGAGAAGCGCTCAGCTATTACAGATTGTAAATAGTACCTATATACTTTATTTGTATCTTCTTAATCGTTCCAAATAGGTCGCCTCATTGCCTGTTACTACATGATTTATTTTGATTAAATCTCTAATAATTTTTCAATATGTCATTTGTTTTACTGACAGGCTAGGTGTTTTCCCATATCTTGCCCACAGTCCAAGTTCACAATGACGACGGCGTGGTTGAAGACGGTTAGCATGCCCAGCTTATTATAGAAAATTGTTAAGTAAGGTACAATTATAAGTTTAGTGTTTGTAGTTTTAAAATGACAAAACGTGAAAATTTCAACGTTCATACTAAATTAAACTCTAAAAGGCTTCACACAACTTTGACTCGCCAAAACTTTACAAGTACACTTTTTATTATGTTTTATTTACGTTATAGTTTCACAAAACTAAAGACATGCCCTTAACTAAGTAGGTCAAAGTTCTGTGAAAATTAGGCACTGAGTCGCCACCTTAAAAGCTTTAGGTAATGATTAACTAAGCGAGCAATTACATGCACCATGAGTCTATGGAGTGTTTTGTCAGGATTTAGGTTCGAGTTCGAGGTCGAGATATCCGTAGCAAAAGACTAAGAAAGAGGGTAGATCGTTTTGTCTGCACCTAACTTTGGACTTTTCGTCCAACCATCTGCATTCTTCAGTCTTTCCGTGAACATTTCCGTGAAGTTTTTTTTTCGCGAATAAGTCCGCCTTTGACCACCAACTCGCCTGTTGGTAAGCGACAATGTGGTCGAAGATGAAGCACGCAGACTTAGAAAATATCTATTCATTCTGGCCTTGAAAAAGTCCACATTATATCTCTCAGGAAACAAGGAAGGCGGCAGGTTGTTCCAATCCTTGGCCGATTAGAAACATAGAATCGAAACGTTTGGTACATATCCAAGGAAAGTCTACAATGTCTTGGTGGTAGTGGGCCTATTTCCTACTTGTCCTGTAGTAGAAAGGGGATGGTAGGATAAGATCGTTTAGCTCTGATGCACATTCTCCGAAATGAATCCTATAGAAAAGACAGACTCGCTACTTTACGGCGTGTACTCTAGAGTGAGAAGTTTCTTAGCCATTAACTTCTCATCACCTTATAAGTCAAGCAGCACGCCGGTCTACTGATACAAGAGCTTCGAGCTGGTATTCGGCTGAACCGTCCTAGAGATTACAGCAGTATTCCACACACGATCGGACTTGAGCTTGATATAGAGTAAGCAACTGCCCCGGTGTGAAATACCGTCTGAAATAATGTGAGTTGAATAGGTATTAACCTCTAACGAGTGCCTATTAAAGTTCTATACGTTACGTATTAAGGTTACATTTACTAAATCAAAGAAAATATTTGATTTATCATAAGGATCTTTAAAACCAACAAATAAAACAGATTAGATTAGAAGACTCCTACTTGTACTAATGGGAAATCGATAAAAAATGTACTTAAGTATAGCTCTCGTAGGAAGAGTAGAAAATCGATGATATTTAGGTAGGAATAGTATAATTTGCTCTACAGTTTCGGATCATTACGATACAGTGAGCTTGATGACTTGGTATTCATCAATCACGTGTTATTAATTGCACACGAGACGTGAAGGTTGTCAAAAGGGAGGTATTAAATAATTTCGTTTACACTCGTTACGAAATTTCGAAACGAAAATATTTATCGATATTTTTTTTGGTACAAGGCATTGATGAAAATGAATACTTAAACCAATTAAGATAAAATGTATAGTAAATTCAATGTAAAAATACTTCTCTAAGTATTTTTACATTGAAATTGCTATGGAAAAATACATATAACAAATTCGTTTAGATCGGCGGGTATAATTAACGGAGCGATGTGTCAAATATTTGAGTGAACTAAAGTGTTAGCTTGGTCGCGGGAAGGCGTTTAATATTACGCCACGTTTAGCCGTGACCCGCCCTTTGTTTAACATTTCTATGGGCGACAGTCTCTCATTGTCGCGATAAAATTAGACCCCTATAGAGTTACCCCATTCTGTAGCTAGTACCTATTACGAAACATCTAAAAATCCTGAAAACTTTCCAGACTGAATTTAGAATTCGCCTAGGTACTACGTAATAAGTGAAAGTATGTCCCTAAGTAATAATATTAGTAGAACAAATATCTACCTAACAAGTTGAAATAAATCATTTGATACAGAAAACGGTCTAAATAGATGTAGAACGTGCGAATAAAAACACATACGTTTGTTCTTTGAGTCAAATCAAAACCGCTAAACTAGTTTATCCTGTTGAGATTACCCAGAAGACAAACTTTCTTCGTAAAGGTTTCTCTCTCCCCGTTCATAATATACCACTTTATTGTTTTTAGATCGTTTACAAACTTTGTTGTTTGCTAAGGAAAGTAGACAGGTAGGTACGGTAGGTAGCACTCACGTCGTGTCATAATATTATATTGGAAAAGGTTAAAGTTACGAGAAGGTACTATCTCAGATCAGACAAACAAGGTAGATATGCTTTACTACAATTATCTTCATGTTCACATGTGTTCATTTTTCATAATATTTTTTTCACTAACCGCTAAACCGCTTAACGCAAAAACTGCAAGTCCACCCCAAATTCCCATTTTCACGCACACTAAGAAACTTGTAGCGACACCGATGAGCTAAAGGAAGGACTTACTAATAGGCCACACTCCACCATGCAAAAAAGGGTGGTAAGGGCGTATACAGGGCGAGTTCGACTAAAAGGATCAAGTCTGATTTAGGTCAAATGTGTTCGCCCCCGCCATGCCACCATACAATATCTTCCTTGCTTGTCTAATCTGAGGTAAAAACGGTCAGGAAAAGTTTTGTTTTGATCCCATATGTGTATTGGGCACAGACCAAAAAAAACATATTGGTATTGGGAGACGAAGCTCCGTCTCTATCTGTGCCATTGTTAAATTCAGTAAATTGTGCTTTAGGCTCCAGAAAGGGTAGCCAAAGTGGTCATCAATACAGTTATTTGATACCGGCTTGTTTTCAAAATTGTGACACGTAATTAAAAGCGTAATTTGAGCTACGCTAGTAACTCCAGGAAACTGTCTAATTGTTTCTTAGAGAAAATGTAAACTGCTAACAAACTCCCTATTTCGCCGAGTTAGAGCGATGCCGATGCCAGACAGGGACTTATTCTTTGTTTATGATAACACACTGAGACGTTGCAAGCGAGCACATAAATAAACGGGAACGTCAGGACACCGAAATGAAATATAGTTGAACATCATGCAGGTATTTTTGTGAGATAAGAGAAAGCTGTGTATTTTAGCACGAAAAATATAGGCGTCGTAAAAGAGACTAATCTAAAATAATTTGTTCACGCATGGGCACTTTTAAAACTCATGAATAAGTTAAAAAGATATTGATGTAATCGTATAAAGCTTATGATAAAAATGTACTATTTGTTTTGTATTTATTGTTTCAGATTATGCATATGAAGTAATAGCGCGGTGCAAGATGTCGAGCGAGGCGGCAGACGCAGAGAGCGTAGCCTACTGCGTGCCAGGCGGGCAGGCCTTCCAGCACATGTACATCCGCGTGCACGGCTACATCGCGCTCGTCATCTGTCTGTTCGGCTCCGCAGCCAACTCCGTCAACATCGCTGTGCTCAGTCGAAAGGAGATGTCCTCTACCACCAACTCCATACTCACGGGGCTCGCCGTCGCCGACTTGCTCGTCATGATTGACTACATACCGTTTGCTCTTCACATCTACACGACTATCGCCTCCGATCTCAATAAAAACTCGTACGCGTGGGCCGTCTTCGTATATTTCCACTCGATATTCAGCCAAACCTTCCACACTGTCTCCATCTGGCTAACGATCACGCTCGCAGTGTGGCGTTTTATCGCGATAAAATATCCTCAGAAGAATAGAACGTTGTGTAACAAGAGGAATACGAACGTGGCTATAACAGCGGCTTACGCCGTTTGTCCTATACTGTGTCTACCTATTTATTTCGCAATGAATATTCAGCAGTTACCAATGAAGAACACTGATCTGAACATCACATTGAACGAGACTGATAACTTCAATGCGTCTGTTAGCAATGAACCTATTTGGGCGCTGCAAATGACGGATAACAAAGAACTATTAACTGCTATATTTTGGATTTACAGTGTGTTTATAAAACTAATACCGTGCGTAGTGTTGAGCATATTAAGTGTATTACTAATATTGAAAATGAAATCTAGTGATCGGAGAAGACAGAAGTTGTTGAAAAAGTCTGCAATAAATACCAACGAGGTGAGACAAGATGATAATAACACCTTACATTTATATCCAAATAGAACTCAATCTTCCTGTAAGGGGATCCCCTAAAAATGATCAAATTCATTCATTATTGCTTTTTACCGCCAACTAAAGGTAAAGCCGAGAGTTATTCTGTATTACATTTATTTATGAGCTTTGATCTCTATTGATGCAATTTTCCTATGTCTGTTTACCCAATAGTTTTTCGGCTTTTGCTATAATCTTGGTAAAATTAAGTACTTCCGCAATCGATCCCTTGGTTACATATTTAGTTAGTTTGTGCAAGTATTTCTGTTAATAATATTGAAGCATTTTATTAACAAGTAAGTATTAAGTAAACACTAGGAAGAGAGCGAGGAATACGAGGAACGAAGTAGATGGGATGGGAAGAGAAAAACTAACCAGCATTAGTATAGAATAGCTGTGGATAATGATGACGAAGTAATTTTGAGAGTAGCGCTATTATTACCTACTAAGAAATTTGTTTTTCTGATTTTTAACACACATAGGGTGTAAACGGGACCGATTACTAAGCCTACGATGTCTATCTGTCTGTCCGTCCTTACCGTAATAGATAGCCAGTTGAAATTTTCACAAAATATAATATTATGCGGTGAATTTACTAAAAAGTTATAATAAAGTAGAAACTAAAGTGTAAACTAAAAAATGTGAGGTCCCCAGACAACAAACGTTTTATTTAACCGTATTTTTTATTTGCTCTAGTATAAAAACGGTAATACGTACAAGCGTCAAACTCTGCATGACTATTGACTATAGTACCTACACATACACAAACGTGTCAAAGTCAAACAACTAAAAATAAATAATGGCCAAGTGCGAGTTGGTGACAAATTTCTGTTCACCACCAAGTTAATCAACGTCAGGCGCGGTTGGTACTTGGATGGGTGATGACCACCTGGGTGTGATATTTTCTTTATGCTCTACTTTTTGTATTTTATGGTGGTACGGAACCCTCAGTGTGCGAGCCTAACTTGCACTTGCCCGTTTTTTAATAATTCATCTTTAAAGACTTCGAAATGAATTTATTGGTGCAGGGTGAGAAGGCTCGTTTGAATGAAGAGGGCGGTAAGCGCGGCGGCGGCGGCGGCGGCGGGGGTCGTACCGACCGAACCACCCGCATGCTGCTCGCTCTTCTAGGGCTGTTCTTGGCCACAGAGCTGCCCCAGGCCCTCTTCGGCCTCCTCACGGCGATAGCCCCTCACTTGTTCCAGATATGCTACTACGCATTTGGTAAGTTCCTCATTCAATAGATACTATTTCTTAGATCTAACCTAATACATTGGTCCCACTTGGAAATAAATTTACGGGTACAGAGCCCTAACCCTCTAATACCTTTATGCTCATTATTGAATATTTATTATACCTAATTCGTAAGGTTTAAGCAAATTTACTTATTTATCATACACAAGGGTCTTAATTCACTATCTTCCAGGCCGCCACTTGCGGCACTATGTCATAAGTATTTTCTATCTGATTGTAATTTCTGGTGTACACAATAAAAAGTTTCTACCTATCTGTCTATCTATGATACAACTATGGAACTACGCCTGTGTTTGTTCGCGATAAACTCATAAACCTCTGAACGGGTTTTAATCCTGTTACTACGAATATTCTGAGTAGGTACATAATAGACTATTTATATACTACTAGCAGCGACCCGCGGTTTCACCCGCATGGATTATTCCTTATATTATAACATCATCTATCTGCCAGTGAAAGTCCCGTCCAAATCGGTCCAGCCTTTTTGGAGTCCATAGGACACATATACACACATAGTTTTTTTTGAACAGAAAACATAATACCCGCCGTATAATATACACTTTATTGAACTACGACATAATAGTAAATTTTCTATGGTTGTGTTCTCACCGATCAAGCAATTGATGGCGCCTCAAATATTTTAAAGATAAGATAAAATATTTGGCGCAATATTGCAATTTGATGATATTATTATTGTTGTTAACAAAACTTAATTCACGGGTGTTTGTAATATATTTGGTTTGGTATATTGATACTGAAGGTACTGAAGTGAATCAAGACATATCTGAAGTGAAGTTAAATGTCAATGCCGTTCTCTCTCACATGTAGCAATTGTTTCTGAAATTATACCACCAAAATGGGTCATATCTGCCATGTGAGGACGGACCAAGTTACATAATTTAATTTATTAAAAGCAGTTGCCGTGGCCGTAATTTGCCTCGAGTACATCATCATCACTGAAGTGAATCTACACGTTAGCGAGGCGGGAGTAATATGAGCACGGATAGGTAGCTGGAAGGGGGTGGATGAGATAAAGATGAGAATAAAAATTAATGAGGGAGGGAACTTCTACAATGGCAGGTATGTCTTCCTAAAACAAAATTAGATATTTGAAAATTGTACATTGTATAACGAGTGCATAAAACAAATCATTTTAGCCAAGACATTTAGTCATCAGCCCGAGCGGAAGACGAGGGTGGATATTTAAGGTCAAGGATACTTTACTGTCATAATTATGTATGCCTCAGTAAAGTTGTGGAGGCTTTATTAGAGGCTTATCACTTGCCCTCAGTGGAACACTTAATAAATAATAATTCAACATTGTTGCATATTAACACTCGAAAATACCCAAGTTTAAGAAAATAATACAATAAGACAATATATTTTCTTCGTGTTGGCGCCAAAACCGCTATTTATTCGAAAAAAGTTACTTATGTCGGTTATAAGATTTTTTTTACATGAAATGCCTATATTACAAACACAATAAAAAATAATAATTATGCACTAGTGCACAAAGCAGATATTTATGCACTAGATAGAGCATAATTTATCATTGCACTAGCCGCCACCGTCTTAAAGCTCATCAACATATGATACATCTATGGATGAGCTTCTTCAAAGGTCGGCAGCGTATCTGTGATGCCCCTGGTAGATCCATAGGCGATGGTGATCGCTTACCATCCGGCGGCTCGTTAGCTCGTTTGCCATGTATAGCATAAAAAAGGCAATATAGACGTTACCTACGTTCACAACCTATGCCGAAAAACTCTGTTTTATTTGGTGAGCTAACCCCTTTTCAGGCCTCCGTCATGTCATGATCTATGACGCGAACCCAGGATTATCGTGCATTCTAAAGTAAAGAACAAATATTTTTTTTGTTTAAATATATGCTTTTTGGGATAAATTTATCTTAGCCGTGTTTAGAACGGTTTTAGTAGCGTTAGTCACGGTTTCCTTAAGCTCGCAAAATACTAGATTGTTTACCTAGGGAACAAACAACTATTTTAAAGGCGAGAGTATTTCTTTGAACGAAGGCGGAATGCATTGTTCTTTAACAAACTTTTTTTTATTTGGCTCGCACAGTTTGCCTTCTTTCAGCCACGCATACGAGTACACATACAGCCTGTAACTTGTTCATACAATGTTCATGATTGAACTCTTTGGCGATTGGAAGTTTTACTAACAATATCCAAATTCTAAATTCAAATCTTTTCCTCCCTAGGGATTAAAGAGTTATTTTGGTCCCTGTTTACGAAGAATAAACTAGCTTTTTTCGAATAGATGTAATAAAAATAAATTTACCGGTGGAGGTTATCTGGTGGATGTAGGATTGGGGCTAACCCTAAAGTGGCAGATTGCGTAGGCTGTCAGTCTGCCCAAACGTGTCTGTAGCACCCATCCCATGTCCGTGTCGTAATTACTTACTCTTTATCTAGGTAAGGCCTGCCATGAGTGTTATCGCAAAAGGAAAATCTTAATTGGATCGTGCCACGTGTTGCTGGTAATTTTTATTCGAGTTGAAGAAGTTTGAAAAGGCCCAAATTAAGTATTTCATTTTACCTATATGTATAGATTTTTTTCCCAGCATAGAAAGCGACGCGACGATCAGTAGCAAGCGCACGTATGTTATAGACCTTTAGAAACAGATTCCATTTCAGAGTCAAGGTACAGTTAGGTACTTTGAACTAAGCGACAAAGTTCAAAATCTAATTTAAATTTTGCCATAAAATTCGCGCTCGTTCTTAGCGTTTTTGCTTTGTTGGGTTTTAGCATAATAAAACGTGACGAGCGTTAAGTTTTCAGTTTTATGGTAATAAAACGTTGCCTTAATCCACGTTGTAAGTACACACAACTTAAAGTTGTGTGTATGTAAAGAACTTTGCTCTCACCTAAGTATAGTAAACAAAACTGTAAATTATTTGTTTCATGTTCTCGAAGAACTGTTTTGTTATTCATTACAGGTTCGAGATTAAATTTCGCCCTTTACAAAATTAAATAGATTTTTACTCTTGGGTATGATTTAAACTTTAGTTTATTCAATTTGCATTTTGAAAGCTAAGGGCTAGATTGAAATGGATTAAGTAAAGTAATCTGGCTGGTTTTATTGCTTTCGATATTACAACTGGGAATTTAAAGCATGTGAAAGAAATTACTGAACTTATTAGTACGTTGTATTCACTGAGGTGAAAGAGTTCCATCGAAATTTGAATATTTACACTACTTCATATCTACCTATATGATGGTTTAAGATTGAGCAGTAATTTTCTGTAACATTTTCCTTTGCATTGAAAAGGTATATAAAAATATAAATATAAAAGGTATTGTAAAAGTAAGTGTTGTAAACTACTAACGCTTTAGGCGCACGGGTTTGTTGATCAGAAGTGAACGACTATTAAAACGATCGACTGAGAACACGAACACACACACTTTATTAAAACGCAAAAATACTAATAACTATTACAGACTATAATTTGACTGCCAAGGAACGGTCCGACAGCGCTTGCGCGTAACAACTGACTAAGGTGGACTACTGCGTACTGACAACTACTGGCCACTGCCGGCGACTACTGGCGATTACTGACGACTACTGGCCACTGCCAGCGACTACTGGCGACTACTGGCGACTACCCCGGAGCGGGCCTTATATACAAAATTCAATATCTGTTTTCGCTCTTGCGCTCCAGAGGGCAGCACGGTCTATGGATACTAACAATCTTATACAAAATACTGAATATTAAAGTCTACATAATAATATGAAATTGTCAAATATAAACATAAAATTAGGTAACTCTAAAACAAACTATCGTTACATCTAAGTCGTTAACTAAACTAAGCATATTATCTATTCTTAACTAGAACCTATTCTACATTAGATCTAGCCTAGAATGCCTATGACACAGTAAAGTAACACATCATAATATGCATAATTTTCTCTTACCTATATGTCCTAAATCATACAAAGAAAAGGTTATGCTCGATAGATCTTTATGATCTATCCATGCGTAAGTATAATTATATACCCTATCTATACTATCTAGCGTTTAACAGGATACACAAAGTGACATATACATTTATACATACATTATTATAATCGATCAGAAATTCTATCAAATACATTCGATATAACAAGTCAAAGCCTGCGTCGTGGTACATTTCACACGGTCGTGAGGCCTTAAAAACGCAGCTGTGTTTCGGCAAAATGTATGATTAGACATAACAATTGTTACAACTTTTACAATGCATCTTAAAGCTAAGGCCGACTTTAGTACCATGTAATGGTACACTACAATAGGCCATCGCAAAACTGCTTTACTGCCTTCGCAAACTGTTTTACTCTAGCAATTTTAAAAGCTATTGTTTTCAGTTATCCTTGGAACATCTATTGAACTAGCGGCCAAATGTTTTATTTGTAGCGTCGGCTAAAAGTACAAAGTAATTATATTTTACCAACTAAAAAGATCACAAAAGTTGCCGCGCTTCCTAACATCTTTCCCCCCTGTAAAAGGGTTCAACCGATTACACTATTATCTGTAGGAAGCACCACAATCTTTACTACAGGTCTACGCAGGACCCCGTTAACCGTAGCTACATCTACTACACGCACTATAGAGTCTGGACCTTGATGCACTGACTTAATTACACCTTTAAACCACTCGTTTCTGTTCTTAGTTTCGTCCACCAGCACAACTATATCGCCTACTTTAACATTTGGTACACTTTTACACCACTTGTCCCGTCGCTGTAGCGTAGGCAGATATTCCCGTAGCCACCGCTTCCAAAAGGCGTCGGCCAAGGCGTTGATATTCTTCCAATGCCAGCGCGAGTCGACGTCGTCAGGATTACGGCGCGTAAGCAGTGTGCTCCCTGATGCTGTGCCCAGCAACAGGTGGTTGGGAGTGAGTACCACAGGTTGGTCGCTGTCACTGGCGTTATAGGTGAGAGGCCGACTGTTGATGACGAGTTCCACTTCTGTAAGGAGAGTGTAGAGGATCTCCTCATGTGGTGCGCGCTCTTTCAGACTGACTTTTAGAACATTCTGTACAGATCTTACAAGTCTTTTCCAACAGCCTCCCATGTGTGGTGATTCAGGAAGATTGAAATGCCACTCAATCCTTTTAGTCATGGCCGTATCCTTCACATGCTCATGGTTCAACTCCTTCAGCGCTGCTCGTAGCTCGGTGTTGGCTCCAACGAAATTGGTTCCTCGATCGGAGTAAAATTTTGCAGGTTGTCCACGGCGTGCAATTAGGCGCTGCAGGACTAGTATGGCTGAGTCGACGTTCAGCGAGCTAGTCAATTCAAGGTACACGGCACGTGTAGAGAGACACGTGAACAAAACGCCCCATCTCTTCTCTCGGCGTCTTCCTATCGTCACCTCTATTGGTCCAAAGTAGTCAACACTACAGTGAATAAAGGCTCTTCTGTTCACTTTCAATCTTGCAGCTGGCAGGTCTTCCACATGGAGTTCTGGACTTGATCGGCGCTTACGGCACCGGTCTATGAACACGAACACACATGCCATGACGCGTAGGATACGCGTCCACGATGATAGGTGCGAGTGGTCCAGGAGAGGTACAACTGGCGTAGACGTCGCATGCACCTGATGAGTACGCTCTAATTTTTCTTCGGGCGCCTCGATGACGTCACACGCTGGCCAACGTTCCTGTGAATTGCAAAGAAAAGAGGGACCAGAGAGCCATTCATCACAATCGCTAGGCCAGTTAAATCTGGTTGCTTTGTCAGCAGGGTTTTCCGCCGATGGAAACCAGTGCCAGTTGCTTCGTTCTGATCTACGCTCTATCTCAGATAATCTATGAGAAATAATACGTTGAAATTCATGCGCCTCGGAAATAATAAATTTAAGGACTGTCTTACTGTCAGTCCATAAAAATGTATTTGTTATAGGCAGTTTTACCTTCTTTTTGACAGTGTTTCCTAGTCGGCTAGCAAGAACAGCAGCTTGCAGTTCAAGTCTGGGAATTGAAATTACCTTTTGGGGTGCAACCCTAGCTTTCCCGACTATCATGGCAATTTTCCTGTCCCAATCTGCATTTTTACCTACCAAATAGGCTACTGCTGCGTAGGCCAGCTTACTAGCATCGCCAAAGACGTGCAGCTCTAAGTCTTCAGGCATCAGTCCGTACCAGCATTGAGTACTTACCTCTCGCAATGCGTGAAGGTTGTTCAACCATTTGAACCACATGTCTGCCTCTGCTTTACACATTAAACCTACCTCCCATTGAGACTCATTCAAAGTACGCCTGCTGGTGTTGCTCAGGATCGCAGTGGCTCGTTCTACATCACAGTGTTTTTTAGGATCTTCAGTTATACCTATGGCCTCTAATTCAAACTCCGTTTTCACATCATGTAGATCGGGAAGCGACATTGCCATGCAGTTTACCGATTCGCTATCGTTGCACGCCTCACCCATAGGTCCATGAATGACCCATCCTAGCTTAGTCAACGAAGCAACTGGCTTACCGGATTTCCCGCGTCGGGTTTCCTCGCTGACAAGAAGCTCCCAGTTGTCTTGGCCCAGCAACAGCAGCGGCTTAGCCCCTTTCATCTCCTCGCAACCCAAGTCACGAAGGTGCGAGTTCTCCTTCAGCATTGCAGCGGGTACTGTTTGAGATGGCAGGTTCAATTCACTTAGCGTACGACACTTCACTTCATGGCACTGTCCGTTTGGTCCTACAATGTTCACATTCACTACACGAGATTTTGTGTCCGAAGTTTCGTGTCCACTTGCACTTTTTATCACTAGTGGTAGTGTCTGACCTCCCGACACATTGTCTGTTAAGGCTGTGACGGTCCAGAATGGGGTCCGTTACCTTTCACAACATTTAAACTGTAGTTTACAACTAAGTTATTCAATTAAAATTGATATATGTTTGATTGGCTGTGTCCATATTAATTTTATCAATGAAAAGCTAAAGGAATTCTATATTAATAAATTAATAACAGTTTTATACTGTTTTATAGAATCCTTGTGGACAGGCGGTAGAAAAATATCTCTCCTTACTATATTAAGAAGAACTAAGGCTGCCTTTTTGTTCCAATTCAATGAATAGAACTACTAAATTATTAGTTGAATTAAGTATAATAAAAGAATAGGAATACCTTGTACAATTCACTTAACGACTAAGTCACTATCCGTTTAGAAGTTGGTTTGTAGTGAGTATTATCTGAAGTATGTGGAAGCAGTTCCGTTGGACCACGATTCTGCATTGGTTGCATTGGACTATGGGCATCGGACTGGATTTCATGAAGCTAAGAAGATGTAGGCTGAACAGGGTCGTTGACCTGAAATTGTAACAAAATCACCTATTAAATAAGGTTAGCTACATAACACAACATGATGGACACAAGAAAGCTTAAATGGTCGTTTATACGCTAGGCTCGGGTTATGTGGGCTTACAGGTTGTGGAACGCTAGAAGTAAAACATTATCTTATGTTAATTACGTTTGTTAAGTTATATTTGATAAAATTGATGCTGTTTTAAATAACCATTGACCTTTGTTGTTTCTCTAAGGTTTTGGAAGAGTGAAGAGACTTCACTTCTTTGCTTTATATTGTTAGAAAACTAAATGGTTAATTATAAGAAATATTGTGTCGATTCTGTACAGTATTGGTGATCATTCACAGTTATGTATTATCTTCAGTCCAATGTTATTTTATAGCTTAAACTGATAGATAAAGGTAAGTAAGTTGCCTTTCCTTGACATATGATTATTGGTTAATAACACCTGTGTGTTATTACTTGGTTTAAGTATTAGTAAATATAATTTTAGGATAAAAATTACCTTTGTGTTGAAAAGTAGCTTAGGTTGTTTGAACACAGGTTCATGTCAGGCATCCTTATAGTTGAGTTAAGATGCGAACTTCGGATCAGATATCATCAGATTAATGGGATGCTACAGAATCCTGAAATTGAGAAGAAGTCACCGTTACAACATGTCTACACTACTAACCCAGGTCTACATAGATTAGTAAGACATAAAGGACGTTTGTATGCGGTTTGTGCAGCTGCTGGAAATGAGCAGAGAGGCTGGACAGCTTGCTCTCGACTTAGCTCGGGGAATCGTTGCTTTGAAATGTAATTTGCTTCTAAAATTTTAGTTACAATAACAGGACTTTGACAAATGTTTTACTCCTATGATTAGAGATTGTATAGAATGAAGGGAGATAGGGTAGGACATTATATTTAGACAGGGATCTCAAAGAAATATGTAAAGCAGTTTTAGTTTGTTTACAAAATGATAACCTACAAAATTTTATACGATGGTTTCCTTTACTATAAAAATAAATAATCAAATAAGTTACATACCTTAATTGATAATAGTTCCAAAGATTTACAACAATTTAACTTGATAATTATTTAGTTTTGTTTATTCAGTTGCAAAATCTTGATGCACAGGCTACTTAGAATGACAGACAAAATGGCGAAGCGGTGGAGGGGCCACTGTGTCAAAAGTATTGAAGCTAACAATGTTTACAAAATCCGGCTCTCTGATTGGTCGAAATGTTTCAATACTATTGGAACTTTTGATACTTCTGATAGTTTCAATAGTTCCGATACTTTTGTGACAAAGCCGCTTGTTGTAGCATTTTGAACCTTAAAGACGAAGGGTATATAAGGGGGTAGCAGAGGCGCGTCGATTCTTTCTGCATTGAGTCGTGACCCTGTCGTGTTGTCCAATATATTTTAGAGTCTTTTGCGTTTCTTTGTGAATTTAAAGGTGAAGCTCTGCCCGACTTAACACAGATTTCAATTATGTCACAGAGTTTTATTAAATTCTTTTTGCTTAGTAGTTTTTCAGTAATTTGAACTCAGTTCGAGGTGTGAACGGTATTCTGTGTTGCTACGTGGAAGTTGGCCTCGTACTTTTGAGAATTAGATTCTTTTTCTTATGGGTAAAGGTAGTTTGATAAAAAATTTCTTACAAGTAAAAGTAGCTTCTTAAGGGTTTCTTACGCGTTGGGTAAACTCATTTAGTCATCTAAATGACTTGTATTTGAAATATTGGACAATTGCGATTCATTTCAACATGGTTTGAAATAATGGACTGCCTTCGCTGAACCTCACTGTGACCACTTACGAAGGCCGTTCATCTCCTCTCCGCGATAGTTAGGACTTGGGAACTTTGAGACGATCCCAAGGTCGATTTTAGCCGCTTAAATGAGGCATCGATTCAGTCTCCAGGTTGTGTGATTGACTGTAGTTTGGATGGGGGTACGGACCTCTGGAATCACCTTAACAGGTTGTGATACTATATCCTAGCGGGACTGGTTAGCCGTAGGCTAGTCTCCGTCCGCCTACATGCTTTCACATGATCTGTCTTTACGTTAGGAGGGTCAATAAGCTCTATCCCCAAGGGAGGTCCGTTCTGTTTTAAGAAGCCTCCCGGAACTTCGGTTCCTTTGAGCTTACCTGTAGGGCTGTAGGTAGTGACTATAGGTTCGTGGACTAGTCACCCATGTCAGGTCCTTACAGTTTAGTCAGAGTTCTGCACTCGGGCAATTAGCAACCCGTATAACTCTGTTGTTAGGGAAGGGGTGGGTTTTTTTTTATTGTGTCTAGTTAATTAAAGAACTCGTTTGTTCTTTGTTTGAGTTATGGTGTATCTCCAGAATAGTTGAGGGTACCAGGTGTAGGTTTTTTGAGGTTGATCTCGGGGATCTGATATCTTCAAAGTATGCGAGGGTACCAGATCGTCAAGACATAGGGAAACCTAGGGACTTGTAGGGATTTTTCTTTCAGCTTGTTCCTGTTTTAACTTATTGGAGATAATCCAGTAAAAGGTGTTGAACTAAATTATTAGATATGTTAGTTGGGATTTTAAAGTTATATTCATAATTGGTCATTTATAGCTATTTGTAGCTTGCAGTGTAGTCATCGAATGTAGATAGAAATCTATATGTGACTGAAACTGTTAGTTATTTTGTAGAATTAAATGAGATTCTGTCTAAAGAGATTTAGTGAAGATTGCTTAGACAAGCAATTCACTTCTAGTCTCTAACTAAGTCTAAAGCTAATTTCATAATTTTGTGAAGGTAGATGAAGAATTTCTATTTACCTTAAAACTGTAAGACAGTCAAAAAACCCAACTAGTATCTAATGGTTTAATGATTATTCAGGTTTTGGTAACTCCTGAAATTATTTGATTTATAAAAATCATAATTTTTCTTAGAAAATGAGGAATTTGTAAAGGAGATTGACATGTATTATTGTTTGCATATAATTGAATTATTGGAAATTCAAGGACGGCCAGGTCTAACATGATCTTAACAGAAATATAGTTCTCAGTTTTAACATCAAAGAAATTACTAAATGAACCTCTTCAAATTGAAAGTTAATATGACGGACTTTCTTCTACATCTCACATTATTTGGGTTCCATAGAAGGTACCTAAGCTAAGTATAGCTGAATAGTACACAGAGCGGTTGTCTCTAGGTTACCCCTTGGTTATAGAAAACTTAAAGGGCGCCTTTACGTTGTCACTGATTTAGTAATACTGGCTTGTTCAATATAAACTCTCTTAAGGGAAGTCTTGATTGAGATGGCCAATTTGAAGAGCTAACGGGAAGGTTACTTACCTTTTACACTAAAATCATGTTACACTTGAATGTCTAGATTGAGTATTCAGTAATTTAACCTGAAGACTGCATTCTATTTGCTAAATTTGTAATAAAGCGCGGCAGTTTCTTTGCCAGTTCTTCTGCTAGCGTATAGGGTTTACGAACATGGTGGTAAATTTGCATTAGCTCAGAGCACCTTCTTAGGGTCTGTGCAAAGATTTGATAAAGTTTGCAGTCGCATAAGAATAAGATAACATTATTCTGACTGTTTTATGAGACGGGAGGACAAACCGTCGGGTAGTCGTTGTTCACCAAGCGGAGCGGTGGAGGGGCTCCGTTTTCCAAGTCTCAACTAAAAACCATTAATTTATTATACTGAAGTCTAAATACAAATTATAAAATCACCTTTGTTGGTAGTTTTCCAAGTCTCAACTAAAAAACATTAATTTATTATACTTAAGTTTAAGTACAATCTATAAAATCAGCCTTGTTGGTAGTTTTCCAAGTCTCAACTAAAAAACATTAATTTATTATACTGAAGTCTAAGTACAAACTATAAAATCACCTTTGTCGGTAGTTTTCCAAGTCTCAACCAAAAACATTAATTTATTAAACTGAAATCTAAATATTAACTATAAATTCACCTTGCAGTGCTTCTTCAATGATTTGCTTAATATCTACACTCAAATAACACAAGTAATCAACGCTCAGTCTCCTTTCAATATTTTCCTCTCAACTTCACCTAGGTAGATTTCTATAACATTTTTAGGTCTTAAATAAGTCGTCAGTAGTATAACACGTTAGGATAAGAAACCAAATACAGAGTACCTAGGTTGGAATTATGATTCTCTAAATTATGGTTAGGTTAAACTTTAACTATGTAACAAGTAGGTTGTAAAATGAAGGTTTAGTATGTATGTTTGATAAGTAACCTAGGAAACGGTTATTAGAGAGTTTCAAGTTGTGATCAAGCTTGTATTGATTCCTAAATAAAGGTAATACGAATACCTTATTGAATTTTACTAGATGAACACTTAGGCAGATATAGAAATAACTGAAATTAAACTTTAGTAAGGCGGTTAATGATGTTAGGTTCAAGAGAAAATAATAATAATAGGGTTCAGCTTTAGGTTTAGTATAAAACTAATAATTGAACTATATTGGAAGGTAGAAGTAGGAATATTTGAGTTAGGACACACCCAAACCTCTATCCAGGGTTGCAGCGGATCTACAACGTCGGGTTCTCTAACCACTTGATCACATGGCCATAATATAAGTTACATTTATAATATAGTACAGGTTGAGTTAGGAATTAGATAAGGTACTGATATAGCTAAGGAAGTCTTAAATACTAGAACTTATAAGGTACAGGTTTTATCTGCAGGGAGGTATTTCAATTATAAATCATCATAGAGAATTCTAGAAGTTACCTTTTAATATTTTTGATAGGGTTAAATTTAATATCTAATATTTAGGTTTAGCTATTAACGTTTCCTTCTTTACCTAGGCTTTCTTACTAACCTTAGTTTACTATAATTCTTATCATAAAATAATATATTCATAAACTATTAAAATTCATAAACCTCTAGGGCTAGGTTAATATAGTAAGCTAGGTTAGTATTCGGTTTAAATTAGTTAGTGATTAG
This sequence comes from Agriopis leucophaearia, assembly GCA_949125355.1. Taxonomy (NCBI): domain Eukaryota; kingdom Metazoa; phylum Arthropoda; class Insecta; order Lepidoptera; family Geometridae; genus Agriopis; species Agriopis leucophaearia. The sequence continues at coordinate 8,527,741 of OX421265.1, read as the reverse complement.
GATCATTATATCTTCATCAACCTTTAACTACGAGCTAGGATATTAGAGTTATTTAGGTTAAGTTAGTAAGTTAGTTAGGTTAGCGAGGGCGAGCGTTACAATTTGGTGCCGTGACCAGGATTAGCTCCAGGGTTTGAGGTTGATTAGAATGTAGATGGTTCTTTTGAGTGAGTCGTTAAAGCGTTACAGTCACTGGTGAGCTAGGAGATACGATGAAATATAGATAATAGGTTCGAGAAAGTCTAACAAAAGTAAGGTAGTTAAGGGTAAAGGTAGTAATCAGGTTAATTTAGGAGTATTCTACCCAACTATTCAGAAGGAAAGGTTATTGTTTAATGCACAGGTATATATAGCATATGATCTAATAACATTCAGTTGTCTAGGTAGATTCGAACTATCTGTTAGAGGAATTATGAGAAATTGTATCAAGTTACAAGCCTATACCTGCCTAGTGTCTTGACAAATGAAAGCGGAACTAAGGAGGTGTTTATTTACTTAAGCACAAATTAAGATTAGACTAGTAGCAGGTTTTTGTGAAGATTTTCAAAGCAGCAGAGAAGCAGGTAGGAGACATTTTGAGCAGATTCCAGGCATTTTGTAGAAAAATATATCTGAAATCAACAAATTGTGTTATGTGATGACTTCCTTTGAACAACTAATATAGTTAGGGACGGAGGTAACGAGTCATATTAATAGGTACCGAAACATTAAGTGCTAGAAATATACATACCAGGTTGCTTGAGTTCTTTATCATTATCCCAGCGTTAGGATAGGAAATCTTTCTTAATTTGGGTAGAGTTTTCAAGGTTACTATGTAAGTTTGGATTGGTCAAATCAGGTTGACACAACTATTTAAGTATGCCTGAAAAGGGAGAAATTGGAAAATTATAACTCGGCAATAACTAAATTCAGATACATTATATTAAATCATACTTTGAAGAAAATTATTTTTGTTATTTTTGAGGTTAATGAAGTAAGTATACTAAGTTTCTTTTAATACAATTAACATCAATTAGAAATGTACAATATAACTTGAGTTTTTGGTTTTTACAAGGTTCTATAACTTTAAAACGGCAAAAGAATTTCTAGGGTAGTTTGAGCTCAAAGGTCAAGGTTTAGGTCAAAGGTTCAAGGTTATTTGAAATAAAATATTTGTAATATTCATAAAAGCGTCCAGTAAACTGTTTACAGTAGGATATTAGAATCAGGAATAAGGTGGTATTTTACTTTGAGTGAGTAAAATTCAGTGAAAGATTGAATTTAGCTTAAAAATAAAGTCAACAAAGTGTTTATACACTTACGGTTAGTAGAAAGGTTAAATGGAATTTCAGCTTTGTATGGGGTGTGTGCTTGCACTGTGTGTTGAATTTAGTTGTGGTAGCATTTGCAAAATGTTTTATTGCATTTTACAGGGTTAAAAACTTTCTTTGCAATGTAATTTAGAGAAATGAACTCGGAAAATAACAAACTCATAACAGTATGACTACTAGAGCCACAGGTGGGAATCTTTGGAACTAAAAATAATGGTTGCCATGACATAGGAAATTTTAATTTTTTCCATCCAGTTGACAAATACGCTATTCTTACTTGAAAATTAATAGATTCGGGGAACTTGGTTTGTAGTATTTTAGACTGACTATTTATTTATTTACAAGTTATTACATTAAATTATTTTACAATGGTTATCTGCATAATTTCTTCGGGATGTCACGGAAAGGGGTTTGGTCTTTAAGGCTTTAGCTTGCCCAGAGTAAAGTGAAAGTGGGACAGTGAACAAAAAAAAAATGTTTTTTTTGTTTACTTGTCAAATTTAGGAATAGACTATACCACAGATAAAATAAAGTCTTCAAAGATATTGAAGTAAACACGTAACACGTTGTATTTAGGCCCACGTTAAACACACTTAACACGCGGTAAGGAAGAGAAAATATATTTTTTAAATAATTCTATGTCCGTATAATCTTACTATAGTAATATTTATATTTTAGCAGGGAGTCAATTTAGGTTAAATATTATTACTCTTAGTTGTGTGTTAGAAGCAAATAAAAATAAAAACTTAGGTTAATTATAATTGTAAATCGATTAATTATTTGTAGTTCAGAGACTTATTCTAAATTAAGGCAGGAAAGTACAGATTCAAGGAAATCTTTTCTTTGAATCTGTACAATTTGTTGTCGTGGAACGGAGACGGAGAGGTTTAACGGGTGTCATAATTTATTGTAGGTAATTTTGTAACTATATTCTGTTGAAAACTTGTTAGTTCGTTTAATCATTAATTACATACTAAAATTTTAAAATTAGACTACACTATAGACGTATTAATTGTTATTGTTAGATTATCGTAATCAATTGGACTTCAAACTTTATAGTAGCTGTATTTTATTTTTAAGGTTAAGAGTTTTATTTCTGGGTAAAAGCAGTGAAAAGGTAATATAAAACTATCATATATCTGGTTGAAGAAATTGGGTATCCAAGGTCACGAAAGAGGAAATAATAGATTGAATGACGTATTCATTTCGTGATATGATTTCGAACGAAAAGTTTTGTTCAAAAACGTAGTAGGTAGTAGAACAAAACGTTTTGTTGTAGGTTTGTTATCGGTTATTGTTTCAAGTTGTATTATTATAGGATAAAATTACTTTGTCTTTATAAAATTTGTTAATAGGAAAAATACGGGGAAGATAAAACCATTTTCTGACTTAACGGATTTGATGAACTGTAGGGTTGATTGATATGGAAAGTTTTACCTTTGTAGTGAAGGCTCTTGCCGAATGAAAAAAAAAAAACGATTTATGATTAGTATTGACACATGTAGGTTTGTTACATCATGTCACTTGTCAACGGTTATCGATGTCAAGAGAATAAAAATAATGATATCGGAGCTGACAACGGAGTGTATAAACAATTGCTAGATACGTAGATTAGATGTAATTCGGCGACTGCTGGAAGCGACGACTGGCCTAATGCGTTCTATGTTCGGAGTTGGAGAATGGGTCGTGGGTTCGAATCCCGTCAACGACATATGTTCTTTTTGTGCGTTTAATTTATGTTTTAGTTTGAAAGCAGAAATAGGTTAAGAAAGAAATATTGAGCTTGTAGTAAGATTAGTATGGATGATATTTAAATTTTATAAATACCCAAAAATGTTAAAGTTATAGTAAAACGCTTTATATTCTAGAGTAGCGAATGTGTTCTAGTTATTACGACATAGAGAAATCTTAGGCGGTAATTAGTGAGAAGAAAAAAAAAAAGGAGGAGAACACGTTTTTCATACAGGTGAATTAACGTTAGGTAATTAAAAGGGCTTGTTATACAGTGTGAACTAAGTATGTGAAACATAGTTGAACAGGATTACATTCAAATAAGGTAAAAAGGGTGATATTTTCCGGCGAGTAAATTTTTATTTATTTAATGAAAAATAAAAAAGGGGGTATATGGTTGGTAAGATTAGAAAAAAATATATTCGTATAATTTCATAGCATATAGGGTGATGTATGTTTGTTCTTCGAGTATTCTAGGACGGCTGAACCAAATCCGGTGGAATTCATTTTAGAAAGTATCTGTTGATGTTGAGGGCGGTTAGAAATTAAAATTAGTACATATGAGGTTATTTATTAAGGTTGCAGTAAGGGAATAGCTCATTGTCATAAGTGCAACTAGCTATTGCAAAACGTAGTTTTATTGAATTTGTTTGTTGAGGTATTGTTTGTATTTATGTTAAATTCAGGCTTAATAGAGTTGGCTTTGTAAGATTTTATAGCAAATAGGCAAAATGAATTGTCAAACAGTACAGTACAGGTGGGTAATGCGTTTTAGAAGTTATTTTGTATACTTGAAAGGGGTAATTATGTGATCAAAGATTATAATGAAGTGGTGTTTATGTATAATATTGTAAGATTTTAGCTATTTCGGATTGGCTAAACCAAATTCGATGGGATTTTCGCTAATCTATATCTGATGGTTTGGGGAAATAAATTAGATTATAAATTAATTTAAATCACTTCTATGTTTACCTCATCATCATCATCGAATAAAATTAATTATTTTTGTGTAATTTATATCAGTGAATCTATAGGGTGAATCAAGTATTTGCGAAAGATTTTAAAAAATTTATAGTTTGGGGTTTGGTTAAAATTAAATCATAGATCATCTATCTTATAGTTAATAACATTTATTTATAAAAAAACAATCGTTATTCATTAGACTCGTTAAAGCTCGAGAACGGCTGGGCCGATTTAGCTGATTTTGGTTTTGAAATGTTTGTCTGATCAATGGTTTAAACGGTGAGTGAGCGGCTGAACTAATTTTGATGAAGTTTGAGTTTCAGGAGCGGGTCTTGGTGGCGAGGCCTATGACCGGGCTTACACTTGTGCAAAATCGGAGCGCGTCACTAGATATATATATAAAAAAAAAAAAAACACTTTATACAGTTTTAAATCAGATTTCAGGATGCTTGAAAGTTGTCGTAACTTTGGATCTTTTCTTAGATTTATGAAAAATATTAACTTTGTATAGGTATAAATATTATAAGGTTGCCATTTGAATTGTGATTTAGGTCCTGTTTTAACAGTATGTTTTCCTTTTCCTTTTGTATATTGTTTAACCTAAGATTTTATGTTAAATCGTTTAAATATTAGACTTCTAGGTATACGAATAATATTTGTAAATGGTGTCTAACCTATCATTTTGGGAATTGGTTGACTGATGTTTGACTCTTGGGGCTTTATTTAGTGTTAAATTTTCTACGATTAAGATTAGAATATCCCGTCCATTCATAATGTTAATATCTAATATAAATATTAGAACTTTTAATATGTAATTGAAAGAAAAAATTAGAAAAGAAAAATGGAAAAAAAAAAATAATAAAAATATACATGACTGAAAAAAAAAAACAAAGGGAAAGAAAAAAAATATTATAATACAGAAAAAAAAAAAAAAGAAAAAAAAAATATGTTTAACACAGAAAAAAAAATATGAAAAAAAATAAAAATAAAATATTACTAAAAAAAAAAAGGGAAATTATATGAGTAAATTCATCTTTGACTTTTTGCGAAAGTCTGATTGTAATTCTCTAGAATGTGTTGAATTGTACTTTGAATATTAGTAATTTTTGTCCAAGAAAAACATAACCTCTTTGTGAGAGTTATTTACGAACTAAAATCACTTTATGGTAATCTATTCATTGTTGGATTACTATTGAGGCGGCATTGGTTTTTATGTTCAAATTATTGTGACTTTGATAATAAATTGAGATCGCTTCAGCCAAAATTAAGAGGGTTTATAGTTAACAAGAGAAAAGTAAATTAAAGACACTTTTGGATTTTGGGGTTATGTCAGATATAAAGCTTTATCATTCTTACAATGTAAATAGAGATTGAGTCTAATTGTTTCGTTCCTCATCTAGAAGATAGTGTAGATATCCTAAGTTCTGTGTAAGACCGCGACAGGGGTAATGGAAAGAGAATGACAGTTTTAGCTTTTAATGAAAGAAAGAAGGTCTTGAATGTAGAAAAAGAGAGAGATGAAAGGAACAGAGTGTGTGAAGGCTTTATAGGGTACAAGAGGGACTTAGGATATTGACATTGTCGAGATGGGAGCGAGCTGTCAAAGTTTGAGTTTCAACAAACACAACTACAAATTAGATCTTTCCGAAGGAGAAAAATTGGTGTTAGGGTTAGTCTATCATATCATCAACAGGCGTTGATTTCGGAAGGATCTAAATACTCTACAATGTACGAACATTCCGAACTAATACACTACACAAGCACCAAGGTAAATAAATTGTATTTTAATCATTGGATTTTGGGTGGAATATAGCGGCTATACAGAATTTTTCCTTTTTTAACATTGGATCGGCCTTGAATTTGAAAGGGATACGTGACTTTTGCTTTTCAGTGGATGAGAGAATATTCACAAAGAAGAGTAGGGTTGCGTAGATTTATTAGAAATGAGTTTGACTCACAACCAAACTTTCTTTGCAGATGATAGGAGGTACTGGGAAAGGGGGGAATTTTCTTTATAGATAATATATTATCAAGCCTAAAAGTCTGAGATTAATTCATGATTATTTTGCCTTGGTTTAAATACACTTACATATTGTGATAGGGCTACACACACATTCGATTACACATAATTATTATTGTTGAAAAGCAGACTTTGATAGTATTAATTTTGCACTTGCAGTTTAAAGAAGTTGGGTTAGAGAATGTTGTGAATTAAAGTAGATTTTGGAAAATTTACTCCGATTAAGAAATTAGCATCTTTGCAAATTTTAAGGCAGGCTGTGACGGTCCAGAATGGGGTCCGTTACCTTTCACAACATTTAAACTGTAGTTTACAACTAAGTTATTCAATTAAAATTGATATATGTTTGATTGGCTGTGTCCATATTAATTTTATCAATGAAAAGCTAAAGGAATTCTATATTAATAAATTAATAACAGTTTTATACTGTTTTATAGAATCCTTGTGGACAGGCGGTAGAAAAATATCTCTCCTTACTATATTAAGAAGAACTAAGGCTGCCTTTTTGTTCCAATTCAATGAATAGAACTACTAAATTATTAGTTGAATTAAGTATAATAAAAGAATAGGAATACCTTGTACAATTCACTTAACGACTAAGTCACTATCCGTTTAGAAGTTGGTTTGTAGTGAGTATTATCTGAAGTATGTGGAAGCAGTTCCGTTGGACCACGATTCTGCATTGGTTGCATTGGACTATGGGCATCGGACTGGATTTCATGAAGCTAAGAAGATGTAGGCTGAACAGGGTCGTTGACCTGAAATTGTAACAAAATCACCTATTAAATAAGGTTAGCTACATAACACAACATGATGGACACAAGAAAGCTTAAATGGTCGTTTATACGCTAGGCTCGGGTTATGTGGGCTTACAGGTTGTGGAACGCTAGAAGTAAAACATTATCTTATGTTAATTACGTTTGTTAAGTTATATTTGATAAAATTGATGCTGTTTTAAATAACCATTGACCTTTGTTGTTTCTCTAAGGTTTTGGAAGAGTGAAGAGACTTCACTTCTTTGCTTTATATTGTTAGAAAACTAAATGGTTAATTATAAGAAATATTGTGTCGATTCTGTACAGTATTGGTGATCATTCACAGTTATGTATTATCTTCAGTCCAATGTTATTTTATAGCTTAAACTGATAGATAAAGGTAAGTAAGTTGCCTTTCCTTGACATATGATTATTGGTTAATAACACCTGTGTGTTATTACTTGGTTTAAGTATTAGTAAATATAATTTTAGGATAAAAATTACCTTTGTGTTGAAAAGTAGCTTAGGTTGTTTGAACACAGGTTCATGTCAGGCATCCTTATAGTTGAGTTAAGATGCGAACTTCGGATCAGATATCATCAGATTAATGGGATGCTACAGAATCCTGAAATTGAGAAGAAGTCACCGTTACAACATGTCTACACTACTAACCCAGGTCTACATAGATTAGTAAGACATAAAGGACGTTTGTATGCGGTTTGTGCAGCTGCTGGAAATGAGCAGAGAGGCTGGACAGCTTGCTCTCGACTTAGCTCGGGGAATCGTTGCTTTGAAATGTAATTTGCTTCTAAAATTTTAGTTACAATAACAGGACTTTGACAAATGTTTTACTCCTATGATTAGAGATTGTATAGAATGAAGGGAGATAGGGTAGGACATTATATTTAGACAGGGATCTCAAAGAAATATGTAAAGCAGTTTTAGTTTGTTTACAAAATGATAACCTACAAAATTTTATACGATGGTTTCCTTTACTATAAAAATAAATAATCAAATAAGTTACATACCTTAATTGATAATAGTTCCAAAGATTTACAACAATTTAACTTGATAATTATTTAGTTTTGTTTATTCAGTTGCAAAATCTTGATGCACAGGCTACTTAGAATGACAGACAAAATGGCGAAGCGGTGGAGGGGCCACTGTGTCAAAAGTATTGAAGCTAACAATGTTTACAAAATCCGGCTCTCTGATTGGTCGAAATGTTTCAATACTATTGGAACTTTTGATACTTCTGATAGTTTCAATAGTTCCGATACTTTTGTGACAAAGCCGCTTGTTGTAGCATTTTGAACCTTAAAGACGAAGGGTATATAAGGGGGTAGCAGAGGCGCGTCGATTCTTTCTGCATTGAGTCGTGACCCTGTCGTGTTGTCCAATATATTTTAGAGTCTTTTGCGTTTCTTTGTGAATTTAAAGGTGAAGCTCTGCCCGACTTAACACAGATTTCAATTATGTCACAGAGTTTTATTAAATTCTTTTTGCTTAGTAGTTTTTCAGTAATTTGAACTCAGTTCGAGGTGTGAACGGTATTCTGTGTTGCTACGTGGAAGTTGGCCTCGTACTTTTGAGAATTAGATTCTTTTTCTTATGGGTAAAGGTAGTTTGATAAAAAATTTCTTACAAGTAAAAGTAGCTTCTTAAGGGTTTCTTACGCGTTGGGTAAACTCATTTAGTCATCTAAATGACTTGTATTTGAAATATTGGACAATTGCGATTCATTTCAACATGGTTTGAAATAATGGACTGCCTTCGCTGAACCTCACTGTGACCACTTACGAAGGCCGTTCATCTCCTCTCCGCGATAGTTAGGACTTGGGAACTTTGAGACGATCCCAAGGTCGATTTTAGCCGCTTAAATGAGGCATCGATTCAGTCTCCAGGTTGTGTGATTGACTGTAGTTTGGATGGGGGTACGGACCTCTGGAATCACCTTAACAGGTTGTGATACTATATCCTAGCGGGACTGGTTAGCCGTAGGCTAGTCTCCGTCCGCCTACATGCTTTCACATGATCTGTCTTTACGTTAGGAGGGTCAATAAGCTCTATCCCCAAGGGAGGTCCGTTCTGTTTTAAGAAGCCTCCCGGAACTTCGGTTCCTTTGAGCTTACCTGTAGGGCTGTAGGTAGTGACTATAGGTTCGTGGACTAGTCACCCATGTCAGGTCCTTACAGTTTAGTCAGAGTTCTGCACTCGGGCAATTAGCAACCCGTATAACTCTGTTGTTAGGGAAGGGGTGGGTTTTTTTTTATTGTGTCTAGTTAATTAAAGAACTCGTTTGTTCTTTGTTTGAGTTATGGTGTATCTCCAGAATAGTTGAGGGTACCAGGTGTAGGTTTTTTGAGGTTGATCTCGGGGATCTGATATCTTCAAAGTATGCGAGGGTACCAGATCGTCAAGACATAGGGAAACCTAGGGACTTGTAGGGATTTTTCTTTCAGCTTGTTCCTGTTTTAACTTATTGGAGATAATCCAGTAAAAGGTGTTGAACTAAATTATTAGATATGTTAGTTGGGATTTTAAAGTTATATTCATAATTGGTCATTTATAGCTATTTGTAGCTTGCAGTGTAGTCATCGAATGTAGATAGAAATCTATATGTGACTGAAACTGTTAGTTATTTTGTAGAATTAAATGAGATTCTGTCTAAAGAGATTTAGTGAAGATTGCTTAGACAAGCAATTCACTTCTAGTCTCTAACTAAGTCTAAAGCTAATTTCATAATTTTGTGAAGGTAGATGAAGAATTTCTATTTACCTTAAAACTGTAAGACAGTCAAAAAACCCAACTAGTATCTAATGGTTTAATGATTATTCAGGTTTTGGTAACTCCTGAAATTATTTGATTTATAAAAATCATAATTTTTCTTAGAAAATGAGGAATTTGTAAAGGAGATTGACATGTATTATTGTTTGCATATAATTGAATTATTGGAAATTCAAGGACGGCCAGGTCTAACATGATCTTAACAGAAATATAGTTCTCAGTTTTAACATCAAAGAAATTACTAAATGAACCTCTTCAAATTGAAAGTTAATATGACGGACTTTCTTCTACATCTCACATTATTTGGGTTCCATAGAAGGTACCTAAGCTAAGTATAGCTGAATAGTACACAGAGCGGTTGTCTCTAGGTTACCCCTTGGTTATAGAAAACTTAAAGGGCGCCTTTACGTTGTCACTGATTTAGTAATACTGGCTTGTTCAATATAAACTCTCTTAAGGGAAGTCTTGATTGAGATGGCCAATTTGAAGAGCTAACGGGAAGGTTACTTACCTTTTACACTAAAATCATGTTACACTTGAATGTCTAGATTGAGTATTCAGTAATTTAACCTGAAGACTGCATTCTATTTGCTAAATTTGTAATAAAGCGCGGCAGTTTCTTTGCCAGTTCTTCTGCTAGCGTATAGGGTTTACGAACATGGTGGTAAATTTGCATTAGCTCAGAGCACCTTCTTAGGGTCTGTGCAAAGATTTGATAAAGTTTGCAGTCGCATAAGAATAAGATAACATTATTCTGACTGTTTTATGAGACGGGAGGACAAACCGTCGGGTAGTCGTTGTTCACCAAGCGGAGCGGTGGAGGGGCTCCGTTTTCCAAGTCTCAACTAAAAACCATTAATTTATTATACTGAAGTCTAAATACAAATTATAAAATCACCTTTGTTGGTAGTTTTCCAAGTCTCAACTAAAAAACATTAATTTATTATACTTAAGTTTAAGTACAATCTATAAAATCAGCCTTGTTGGTAGTTTTCCAAGTCTCAACTAAAAAACATTAATTTATTATACTGAAGTCTAAGTACAAACTATAAAATCACCTTTGTCGGTAGTTTTCCAAGTCTCAACCAAAAACATTAATTTATTAAACTGAAATCTAAATATTAACTATAAATTCACCTTGCAGTGCTTCTTCAATGATTTGCTTAATATCTACACTCAAATAACACAAGTAATCAACGCTCAGTCTCCTTTCAATATTTTCCTCTCAACTTCACCTAGGTAGATTTCTATAACATTTTTAGGTCTTAAATAAGTCGTCAGTAGTATAACACGTTAGGATAAGAAACCAAATACAGAGTACCTAGGTTGGAATTATGATTCTCTAAATTATGGTTAGGTTAAACTTTAACTATGTAACAAGTAGGTTGTAAAATGAAGGTTTAGTATGTATGTTTGATAAGTAACCTAGGAAACGGTTATTAGAGAGTTTCAAGTTGTGATCAAGCTTGTATTGATTCCTAAATAAAGGTAATACGAATACCTTATTGAATTTTACTAGATGAACACTTAGGCAGATATAGAAATAACTGAAATTAAACTTTAGTAAGGCGGTTAATGATGTTAGGTTCAAGAGAAAATAATAATAATAGGGTTCAGCTTTAGGTTTAGTATAAAACTAATAATTGAACTATATTGGAAGGTAGAAGTAGGAATATTTGAGTTAGGACACACCCAAACCTCTATCCAGGGTTGCAGCGGATCTACAACGTCGGGTTCTCTAACCACTTGATCACATGGCCATAATATAAGTTACATTTATAATATAGTACAGGTTGAGTTAGGAATTAGATAAGGTACTGATATAGCTAAGGAAGTCTTAAATACTAGAACTTATAAGGTACAGGTTTTATCTGCAGGGAGGTATTTCAATTATAAATCATCATAGAGAATTCTAGAAGTTACCTTTTAATATTTTTGATAGGGTTAAATTTAATATCTAATATTTAGGTTTAGCTATTAACGTTTCCTTCTTTACCTAGGCTTTCTTACTAACCTTAGTTTACTATAATTCTTATCATAAAATAATATATTCATAAACTATTAAAATTCATAAACCTCTAGGGCTAGGTTAATATAGTAAGCTAGGTTAGTATTCGGTTTAAATTAGTTAGTGATTAGGATCATTATATCTTCATCAACCTTTAACTACGAGCTAGGATATTAGAGTTATTTAGGTTAAGTTAGTAAGTTAGTTAGGTTAGCGAGGGCGAGCGTTACAAGGCACTGTCCAACAACGAAACTGTCGCACCGTCGTCAAGCAAGGCGTAACAAGAAACGTCCTTTGGTGCACCGTTTACGTCCTTTATCGTAATCGGTATCACCTTCAATAAAGTCTTTGCGCGGGTTTCTCTAACGTTTGTAACACTCTCCGTTGCACTTTCGATTTTCGATTTGTTGTCCACGTGCATTAAATCGTGATGTGCAGATCCACACTTTGCGCATCCCTTAGATTCACACGAGCGACGAAAATGTCCGCTATTCAAACAATTAAAACAACGCCTATATTTTCTTAGCGCACTATACCTAGCAGGGACACTCAATTTATTAAATTTAACACAATTTTTCATTGGATGCTCTTCGTCACATAAATCACACCCACGATCGTCACGTATCGACAATGACGCATCGCTCTGCACGTTTACGTGATGTACTAGCTGCGCATGCTTGAATCTACGTGCCTGTGTCGAAGATGGTGTTTTATGCACTATGGAAGTAGCTAGGGGCAACCCAGTTGTCGCGGCTACATTGGCGTGCACATAGTAAGAAGCGGCTTGTGACAGATGCTCCAGGAACTTAGATAATATCTCCAGAGATGGTGAGATGCGCAGGTCAACTTCCGGTTTATTGTCAAGCTTCAATGCGAAATCACCGTATTGAGCTCGTTGGCTTGGTGTAAGTTTCCCAAGTAACTCACTAAACAGCTGCGGGTTATTTATGTAGCCTTCAGCGCGTATGTGTTTTAGAAGGGACACACAGTTACGTACCGCTGTAGAAAACCTTTTGATTTCTCTGCCGCTTTCAGACATTTTTGGTAAGCTCCGGATTTTCCGCAAAGCACATTGTAGAATCGCAGTCGGATGACCGAAATCATTTTCAAGTACGTGCATAATATCAGTCGGATCTATAGCCGTTCGTAATAGATCCTCGACCGCATCTTTTGCCTCTCCTTTTAGGGACGTCCTTAGGCGAGCTAGATTTTCATGTTTCTTAAACTTATATAACGAGGATGTCTCTTCATACATATTCTTAAACGAAAGCCAATCTGCTGGGTCTCCGTCAAAGTGTGGTAACTCGTACGCTTGCCGAGGAACGGGTCTAGATAAATTCCTCAGAGCTTCTCCTAGCGTCAGTTGACTTATGTTTAGGTCTCTTACCTCATATAAGGCTTCTCTTTGCCTCTCTTCATCTTTCTTGTGTCCTGTCTCCTTCTCATACATCACTGCAGCAGCTGATGCAGGAAGACACGCGACAGCTTCTTTGTAGGGACGTCTGGTAGCCGCCAGTACATGTCCAGGTTGCGATGAAGGCTCCAACGTTGATACAGCTGGCTCCCTGTGTGTAAGTAGAGCGATGTGTGCCTGCGGGCTCTTATCCACGCGCCGCACCGGCACGTCTCGGGATACACGAGGCTCGCAGCAAACTAACTCTTCATTATACACACGCGCAGAGTCTAGCACAACCGGTGCGCTTGTCACGGGTACATCTCGGGATGCGTATGATTTGCGAACTACGGGCGTGTCACTATTCACACGTACGTAATCTCGCGCAATCGGTGCGCGCAACGCGGCTACATCTCGGGATGTTTCTGACTCGCGAATCATGGACGTGTCACTATTCACACGTGCATGATCTAGCGCAACGGGCGTATCTTTCGGCGCATTCATCTCACAATACACAGTATTATCGACTTGCGATGAGTGCCGTGACACCGTTTCTAACCATTCTTCTGTGCGAGTATTTTGAGTAACTTGTGAGTTTTCTCCGTCATCGGAACTTTCCTCTAGTCCCATGCTATATCTCAATACTCTCGCATCAATTTTCTGTTTCTTGTCATCGGCCTCCTTTTCTAGTCGCATCAGTTTGGATAATTGGTCCTTTTGGCGCCTCAGATCTTCATCGATGGCCTCCTTTTCCCTTCGGGCAATCTCCTGCTCATATTCCACCTGCTTTCTCGAATAGCTTGAAATTCTGCTACTCCGTGAAATCATATGACTAATGCGAGAGTTGCGACTTCGTGTCCGCTTCACCGTTTCTTCACCCGCACCCCGCTGTATCGGTGTAATCGATGATGGTGACTGGGACGTCGACGTCGTTGCCTGCGTACCTGGGATAGGACCGCCAACTGCTTCAGGGGCGAGGTCCATATTTGAAGCTCTTTTTTCCATAACCTCGCGGCGTTCACTCGTCTCAGCCAACTGCCGAGATTTGCTTCGCGTGATGATGATGCTTTTCTCACTCATGTTTTAACACTGCTTCACTTCACGATCCGGCTCGAAGGAATATTGTTGTAAACTACTAACGCTTTAGGCGCACGGGTTTGTTGATCAGAAGTGAACGACTATTAAAACGATCGACTGAGAACACGAACACACACACTTTATTAAAACGCAAAAATACTAATAACTATTACAGACTATAATTTGACTGCCAAGGAACGGTCCGACAGCGCTTGCGCGTAACAACTGACTAAGGTGGACTACTGCGTACTGACAACTACTGGCCACTGCCGGCGACTACTGGCGATTACTGACGACTACTGGCCACTGCCAGCGACTACTGGCGACTACTGGCGACTACCCCGGAGCGGGCCTTATATACAAAATTCAATATCTGTTTTCGCTCTTGCGCTCCAGAGGGCAGCACGGTCTATGGATACTAACAATCTTATACAAAATACTGAATATTAAAGTCTACATAATAATATGAAATTGTCAAATATAAACATAAAATTAGGTAACTCTAAAACAAACTATCGTTACATCTAAGTCGTTAACTAAACTAAGCATATTATCTATTCTTAACTAGAACCTATTCTACATTAGATCTAGCCTAGAATGCCTATGACACAGTAAAGTAACACATCATAATATGCATAATTTTCTCTTACCTATATGTCCTAAATCATACAAAGAAAAGGTTATGCTCGATAGATCTTTATGATCTAACCATGCGTAAGTATAATTATATACCCTATCTATACTATCTAGCGTTTAACAGGATACACAAAGTGACATATACATTTATACATACATTATTATAATCGATCAGAAATTCTATCAAATACATTCGATATAACAAGTCAAAGCCTGCGTCGTGGTACATTTCACACGGTCGTGAGGCCTTAAAAACGCAGCTGTGTTTCGGCAAAATGTATGATTAGACATAACAATTGTTACAACTTTTACAATGCATCTTAAAGCTAAGGCCGACTTTAGTACCACGTAATGGTACACTACAATAGGCCATCGCAAAACTGCTTTACTGCCTTCGCAAACTGTTTTACTCTAGCAATTTTAAAAGCTATTGTTTTCAGTTATCCTTGGAACATCTATTGAACTAGCGGCCAAATGTTTTATTTGTAGCGTCGGCTAAAAGTACAAAGTAATTATATTTTACCAACTAAAAAGATCACAAAAGTTGCCGCGCTTCCTAACAGTAAGGGATGATAAAAATAATTTTATTTATTAAATCATCAATGTATCTATATCTATCTATCTATATCTATACATATAATAAAAACGTAGTGATAAAAAATCTGTAATTGCGAGATAATAAAACAAAAAACACACAGGGCGTCTTAAAATAAGCAGCTGAACACGATAGGCAATTTTTTAGAATTTTTGTCTGTTTGTTTGTTTGTCCGCGCACATCTCCTAAACCACTGGACGGATTTAAATGCGGTTTTCACGAATATGCTTAGAAATTACCAGATTAAAACATAGGCTATGTTATATCATTTATTTTAATTCTTTATTATTACATAAAATAAATTAAAAAATCAATAATTATTTTCTTCGTTACCCGAAACGTAATAGATAGAACGATCGTCACATAGCCTCAAGCAAGGAGGTCCAAAGTAAAGAGAATGTTATTGACATAGCCATTAAGAAGTTGAAACTGTCAACTGTCATTCAGATAATCAGCCAAATTAAAACTTTTTAAATAAATTAAGGAACCTTCTTAGATGAATGAAAGTGTAGATCAAGGATGTTATAAAAACATAGGCCTTACAACCTCTTTGGTGATTCAATCTAATGTATTTTATTCCCAAGAGAATATAATACTCATACGGAGATTTTATTCTATGTTAGCATTTAAAACACAAAATATACCGCATCCTATTTTAATTCAGTCCCGCGAATAGAAATATTTAAAAAAGGCCGTTTGTATGACAATAAACATATACAACAAAATAGGGTATTTGACTATATTAAAAATATAATTAATACTGGTGTAATCCTAGAAGATTATTATTTTCAAAAAGTATTTAATGACTAAAAACTAAAAAATAAAGTCCCTATTTCTAGAAAAACCCATAATAAAAATATATTTTTCACTGATCACGTGACTTGACTGCAAACGCTCTATGTTAGCCGAATGTCCTTATGTCGTCACAGAAAAGTAAATAGAGGCAACAATTGTATGGCGAGATTAACTCGTTTGTTTATGTGTGACGTCACTAATGTCACGTGGCCCCATGAATGTCAAAGGTAGCGTTTACGCGGTAGTTAATTAATTTGAATTTTGATCCGTCATTTAAAACACAAATACTGAAAATTATGAGGATTAAATTACAAGATTGCTTTATTTTAATGTAATAAACAATTTAAAATGGTTTTGTAAAATCAGTCAAATACCCTATTCCGGACGCAATAACGAAATAATAGCACTTTTCCAGAACCAACTTCGTAAGTTTCTGACGCAAAAATGTTATTAGGAGATAAAAAAAAAAAAACGACGATAAAATTCAAAATTATAATTAGAAAATAAATATTGATCTATAAATAGTTAAGAAAGTAGCGCCATAAGTTTTGTATGATCTCATATATAATTAAGTAACCTATCACACTAAGTATGTTTTTTTTGGTAAAATTACTTCTGTCTGTGGTGAGGTTATGTGACCAGCCACTACATAAGTCATTGCTGCACCCTTTATGCAGGGTAGGTATATAAACTTACCTTCTAGAAGAAGAAAGTGTATATTTGCAATAAGAATAAAGAATGAATTTTACTGTGATATTTTAACAGATATATAGAGTAGTTCCATTTCATGGCTTTTTAATCAAGGTATACATACAGATGCACGCGAAATAAGAAATAACTAGCCAAGAGCGTGTCAAGACAAGCATATGTCAGGGTTCCGTGGCCAAAGCCATATACTTGTGGTCGTATTCATAGTTCAGAAATTGGATGGTCATAGAAAAACTCGAACGAGCGAAGCTGGACAGTCAAATTTCAGCTATGTTCCCGACATGACATGATATACTTTTTATAGTTTAGACAAAAATAATACTTCAAAACATGCTCTGCACTGTGGTCACATTATCTTTTTGATTTGAAAACTGTTAACGGTGTTTTTACTTTTATGCTTCTATCAATACTTCACACAGGGCGACATAAAATAAGCAGCTGAACATGTTAAGCAGTTTTTAGAATTTTTGTTTGTTTGTTCACGCACATCTCCTAAACCTTTGGAAGAAAATGCAGACGGATTTAAATGCGTTTTTCACGAATATGCTTAGCTATGACCAGATTGAAGTATAGGCTATGTTATTTTGCTCAAGGGCCGGATTAAGGGAAGAAAAAAGCATTGAAGGTTTATATGAAAATCTACGCGTACGAAGTCGCGGGCAAAAAATCTAGTATAAATATAAAAGGCGATGTGTGTATGAATGTATGTTCCCTATGGATTCCGAAACGGCTGGACCGATTTTGACGAAACTTTCAGTGGCAAATAGCTGATGTTATAAAAAGTAATTGGTGCAGCTAGTATTTCATAATCATGAAAATTCAGTTGTAATGATATTTCAACTTAAAGTACCTATTGGAAAATTAAGATTACCTTTGCAAAGTGAATTTTAAAAGCCAAAGTATAAAGCATTACAGTATTTAAACCAAAGAAAATTTGAAGTAAATAGAACGGAAATGAGAAGGAAAATCTGTCGCCAGGTATTATGACAGAACCTTGATTGAACATACTTATTTAGATCAACGCGTCGAACTCCGCGTCACAGTTGCTAACTGATTTCGAATGACTGACGTTTCGTTTATATGTGTGCAACTGGCTACAACAAATTTCTTATAAAAATGCCTTGATACTGTTCTAATTTAAACAAACATTTTTTTTTCTGTGACTTAAACAGTTCTGAACTTAATTCATATAGGAAGCTATAATTTAAAGATATCGATAAGCGAGTTACACTTGCCGAAGTTTTGTGAAAAAACCTACATTACAAGATTCGTAGAGTATATATACTTAAGTGTTTACATGAAGTGTGCGAAATAGGTAGAGGTACGATAGGTAGCGCATGAATCGATTTCTTCAAGGCAAGCAAAGCCTCATCTTAAACCGCATCATCTCTTAACATCAGGCGAGGAGATGGTCAAGAGCAAGCCTATTATTCAGTAAATAAATAAATGCTCCTGGCAAAATATATCCCAACGTATTTTTCCAGTTGCAAACGTGCATTTTTAATGAATAGATCTTAGAATGATGCAAGCACTGAAAAATAATATTTATAAAGAAAATTCCAGCATAATAGTAACCTGATTCGTGGATGACGCACAGAGATATAAACTACCCGTTAGTTAAAATAAATGGACTGTATTTTTAACGCTGGCTAAAACGTAAAAAAAGCAAAAGCGTTTAATTTGAGCCCGCAAGTCTCGCGACTGTGTATGAAGTCCTTGTAATTTGGTTTATTCGTTTGCGTCTGAATTTCATTAAATGGATGCTTACTGTCTTCAGCCGTGGATAAAGTGTTATTTAGATTTGGCTTCGTGCGGATAAAACAAACAAAAATGACAGCAATATAGTCTCTATTTACAACACATGGAAATGTTACGTTTGTGTTTACGCAAACCACTTAATGGAAAACGAAATAATAACGGAGTGAAATAATATAATTGCTGTGGAACTCAATTAACTACGCACTTTCTGCTAACAGGAGGAGCGCATGTTCAATTAATAGTAGATATGCTAAAACCATTATTAACACAAAAGCTCTCCACATACTACAGTTACCTAATACTCTGTACAAGTGTTGAATTTGGATAGCTGTGAGGTACAGATGCTGGATCAACGTACTTTACACAGTGTTTACGACGAAAGGACGTAGTACCTATACCTACCCATAATACCCATACCATAATTCTGTAGTTAATAAGGTACAAACAAGATCGGTTTACATCATACGTAATACGCTTTGCCTGTTATTGCTCCTACTTAGTTGGGACAGTAACACAAATCAAATCTCTATTGTTAACTGGGATGTAATGGGATATTTCAAATTGGATTTCCAGTACAATTTAGTTAATAACATTTTAGTTAATAACAACATAATATTTATCGTTTTTCAATAACAAGTATTAGAATCGCAACTTCCCTCCGCTTGGGCACATCTTGCTGTGGTCCACGACGGGCTTTCCTGCAGAAGGAGTGTAGGTAGGATCCCCCGCCATGCCAGCCCTAATGACATCATCCGCCGTGCTTTTTCCACCGCCAACTGTGCGGCCGTTCTTGAGCCGGCCGGCCTTTTATGTAGCGAATAGCGATGGCAAAAGACCGGCCTTTAGTGTAGGACGCGACTTGCGTTGACACCTTTGTACCGTCACATCTTTCCAGAACGCAGAGTAGGGCTGGCGCGGCGGCTGAATCCACAGAAGACCCTCAAAAGACTCTAATATACTATATATAAAATATATATAATATACTAGTACCCTGTAGTAGTAGTACTAGTGTATCCTGGACAGGTACCTTTTTGAGCTTCTTGGGGTCGAAACTATGGATCCGTAGGGATCGGGATCAAAATAAAGATTTTAAAGATCACGTCTTGTGATACAACTCGTGATTAAAATGCCTCTACTTTGCTTAAAGGGTCAGCATTGCCATACAACGTCGTAATGGGGTCAGCATTTTGGAAACAATTCTCACTGGTAGCGGTTTTATAGATTAGTTTAGTAGTTAGATATTAATTTGTTGGGTTTTTTTATACATATTTTTTATATTACGAAGATGGAATGTTATTTAAGTTACTGAAATAAGTATTAAATTATTTAACTCTAACGGAACTTATGAAAAGACGACGAGTTCACGAGCCGATGTCAAATCAATAAAATTTATATGTAACAATACCGTATAGAACGGCAAATCCGTTCCAATCATAATTAATTTACCTGAGTATGTTTTGGACCAAATACGAGTACCTACAGATCTAGGTACCTAGTAGTCTCTTTTGATTTTATTTTACAAATCTCACAATAATTTAATGTGTCTTGATGAAACTGACTGAAAAAAACTTCAAGCTTCCACCCTTGACCTTTCCGAAAATCCTCAGATATCAAACGTCGTACTCCATTGCCTTGTGTCAAAGCTACACTTGACCAGTTTCTTTTATGGAATAAAACGTAAATTGGCTTACAATTTAGATTGAAGATAGCTCACGCACCAAACTGCCTTGGCCGACAGAGCACACCGTTGTGTGTAATTTACTGGTTTGTTAGCATTTAATTGGAACAGCGCCTGTTTATTGGAGTTTTTACATCTTTATCCCATGTTGCTCTTAGATCTAAGCACAGAAAATATCCATTTACGTTGGCGTTTAATTTTTTTTTAAGGCAAATATCGTCAAATTAAATGTTAAGCAATAATTTATCATCTACGAACTATGTGTGTAGGTTAGGTACTTTTAGATATTAACATAAATATAGAAGATATATTTATTCTACTCCCAAGTGTCGCAAATATTTTATCTCACATCCGCAGAAATTTTTATAAGCTGTGAATAGGTTATGTACACCATTTATCAATGCTCTAATACTTACCCACATTTTGTATAACTACACACACACCTATACTTAGAGAAAGAGCTCTAAGTTTTCTTATACAAAGTTTAACTTTTAGGTAATTCGATTTTGCCTTTCAATTTAAAGTTCACTTATTACTGTACAATTAAAATTTTCTGCTTTACATAAACGAATCAAAGTTAAAGTTTACGGGTCTTTAAGTGAATTGTCAGAAACGGAAATGCTTGTCCTAATTTTCTTTTGCAAAATAATAGTCACAATAAAACTATTGTTAAATCTTCAAAGTAAGTTATGTACATAATTAATTGCTCGACCATCTAGTCATTAACATTCTCTCCAAACTTTTTATGAAGCTACCGTTTAAATCTGGAGCAAAATAATAAATGTAGAACAATGATTATGGTATCTACCTACTTGTTCGAGCTAATTCCGAATTCCCTGCCCGAATTGTGACTGGACAATAAAATCACATTTTGTTTTTGTTAGGAATCTACCGATAAATCATGGACACACAAAAGAATTGCTAATAGATTTTTGTTTTCGTGAAAGCACCAAAGCAACGCGAACTTCGTAGAGAATGAAAATAAGAGCAATATCTGGGGTCCGATTGTAGCTTATTTTTTTAAGAAACATACATTTTGAATATCTTGTCTATGCTATATTTATATCAACTGCGCCTCAAATTTATTGTAAAGTAACTTTTTCTAGCTGAAACCGACGTTTTGGCCTGATCTTCTATATTTTTTTATATCTTTTCAAGTACATTTAAATACTGATGAACTCTATTGATTGAATATCTTGGTGGACGTCTATAACACGACTATACATAGTCAGTTTATTTACTTATTCTATTTTTATTCTATTCAGCATTGAAATTTTTAGGAGAAAATTTATATTGAGTTTCGCTTACCAGACTTTTTTTATGACAGGTGAGGTGATGGATTTGATGGCGCTAGTGGGGTCCGCTGTTAACTTCGTCCTGTACTGCAGCATGAGCCGTCAATTTCGAAGTACCTTTACGAGGCTTGCAAGGAAACTGCTGCCCCTACCGAGGCCGGAAGGGGAGCCCCTGACCGCTTTGAAAGCGTAGCGTTGCCGGTCCGCGGCCGCCTCCATGGGCTCGGTCGCGCACCTGTGACGTGGGAGTGTCTTCTAGTCAGTTTGTGGATTCTGTGGCCTTAGTACGAGCACTTGCGAAAAAGTTATCGTTATGTAAACGATAGCAAAATATATGAAAAATTGAACAGCGCCGCGCGCGGACGTGAAGGGAAACTCAATTTTTCATACATTTGCTATCGTTTTCGTAACGGTAACTATTTCGCAAGTTCTCGCACTAACCCCACTGTTAGTAGTATATAGAACTGTCAAAAGTGTAACGTTCGTTGTAGCGACATTATAAAACCATTTTAAATACGCAGGTACAACAGTAATTGTTGTTGTTACATGGTGTAATATTTACTTAGTTTATAAGTTTAGTTGTTAGTTTGGTGCCTATTTTTTACCGTTTGTACCAGACATATTAGATCCGACTCAAGCATCGACCTGCTTAGGTACGTACATCTAATACATAGACGAAGTATATCTAACACATACAGTTTTTAAAAATTGTCTTTGCATTTTACTGTAATTAATAGGTGTGTTATGTAGGCTAGTAGGCTCGACAGCTGCTCGTTAATAGCAGGATTTACTAAGACGTAAACAGTATCCTAATTAATGCAAAATTAATTAGATGTGCGTCAACGAAATTTGTGTGCCTATTCTATTATAATCAAAATATGTTTTATTTATATTACACGGAAATTACTCACGTAATATTAATTCGGTTACTCCGACTAAAGTTTCAACCGCATTCGGCGGTCTTTTTCAAAGTGAATGCGCGCGCGGCTGCGTCTCGCTTTGCACTGCAACCCCTCGGCTCGCGACTTAATCTTACGTGAGTAATTCCCGTGCAATATAAATGAAATGTGTGAAAACCACGTCAATGTCCATAATAAAATCAAAATTTGTACTTATTAAAATATAGTTTATAAAATGTTTTTACTTCTCATGCTCAGAAAGTTCTTGTTTATGCAAGCGGACTAAAACTGCTTTTAATTCTCTTGCCTATAAAATTGTTTACTTAGGTACTCTTTTAAAATGTTCAAAGACATTCAGTTTGTAAAATATTTCATGCAGGAAGATTACATGGGTATTTAATAATACCCATATAGATCAGAGTACTATTAAAGACCCAGACATATCTTTTGTCGAATAAAACAACTATTAGTTAAAATTTTAACTAAAGAGATATTACTTACAATATCACTTTTTCAATTAAAAGGAACAGACGAGTGTACATATAGCTCGGCTATTTTCTTACTCCTGCGTAAACCTATTTTATTCTCGATTAATATATCCGCCACTGCTTTCAGCTCGGGCTGATCAACGTCTCGGCCAAAATGACTTGTTTTGTGCACTCGTTGTACTATTTAATATTATGTAATTTTTCATTGATGCCTGAAAAAGTTTAAACAGAGGTTAAAGGTAGGTATGATTCCGTAGCCGACTGCAGGCGGCAGCAGCCGGTGACATAACGCCGCGTCAGGTCGCGGCGTCATGTCCTATCAGACTTCAGTCGTGAATCCAAACCAGACTCCAAGCATCAGCAGCATATGTGGCAACCAGGTTTAACAAGTTATCTTCCTCGAAATCGGAGAAACTGTATAATTTTTCTACGAATATAAATCAAAGTTTTAAAATTTTAGATTTTAATATTATCATTTTCACGGTCTACCACTACATTACAAACTTGTTGTTGGAATTGGGAAGCCAATGAAAAATGTAGTTTAACGATTTTAAATACTTTTCTTTATTATCGTTAATATTTGTAGGAGAGGTGTGTATGTGCTCTAGCGCTGAGTTACAACAACTGACGTTATAATTAAACCTACTAAGCTAGAAGAATATTATGAACAATAAGGGCACTGTTAAGTTTACTGTAAATAATATGTATGAAAGAGAAATACCTAATTATCTACAGGTTGGAGTGAAACAGATTGATTTTTGTAACACTATTCCAACACGCCCCCTCAAAAATTAATCTCCTTTATAAAAATACACTAACCAAATTTATTTACAATTAATATCACACAACACACCTTCTTCCTACTCTGTCTGGGGATACAATCATCTTGGTCCAACATTCGTTGCGCAGGATTGGGGAAAACCCAGAAAACCCCAATCAGACCAAATCATCTTTAAATTACTATACTTAATTACATTTCTTGCATTTGATATAATATTCACACATTATTCACTTTCGGTTCTTCATATGTAACTTTAACTTTTATTAAATTATAAGATTACACCAAGTTTTTTCCTTAACTCGGAAAAACGCACCGTCGGCAATGATTTGGTAAGGACATCAGCCAATTGATTACCTGTGGGGACATAAATAATTTTAATAACATTTTTCTCCACTTGTTCCCTTGAAAAATGATACTTTATGTCTATGTGTTTCGATCTTTTGTGACTTGTGGGGTTGTTAGCAATGCTTATACACCCCATATTATCCTCATAAATAGGGATAGCATTAAGGATTTCAATCTTAATACTGTTTACTAATGATTTTAACCACAAACATTGTTTCACACATTCATAAAGTGCTATATACTCGGCCTCAGTTGATGATGCCGCCGTCGTACTTTGCCGCTTTGTTTGCCAGCATATTGTGCATTGTTCAAATAATTTAAACAAATAACCAGTGGTGCTCTTTCGTTCTATTAAATCATTGCCCCAATCTGAATCTACAAAACCACAGAGGATGTTTACGTTATAGTCACTTGAGTCAGTCCGGGTATATGTTAACTTTAAATCCATTGATCCTTTCAAGTAACGTAATACCCTTTTTAAATATGACCATAATAAACAATTACTTTTGTTAGCAAATCGACTTAGAATGTTTACAGTAAAGCTCAAGTCGGGCCTTGTACAGACCATAATATACATCAAACATCCGATGAGATTTCTACAAGGGGCCTTTGTGACTTCGTTTGAATTTAATGCGATATAATCAACATTGGTTTCCATGGGTGTGCTGACAGGTTTACAATCACTCATACTGAATTTTTCCAAGACTGTTTTTATGTACATTTTTTTGGTCAATTGTAACTTTGTTGATGGATCGTTCAACTTTTATACCCAGGAAACATCTAATATCTTTCAAATCTACCATTTTAAACTTGTTCATTAAGTAGTTTTTGAAACTGTTCATGATATTTACATCTGCAGTCGAAATTAATACATCATCTACATAAAGTACCACATAGATATTTTTTAAAATATCACCTTTATCTAGAATATAAATACATCGATCTGCGGAAGAGTATCGAAAACCTTTTTCAATCAAGGCTTGTTCAAACATTTGAAACCAACAACGTGCGGATTGTTTTAATCCGTACAGTGCTTTATTTAATTTGCAAACTAGATTTTCGCATTTTGGCATACCTTCAGGAATTTTCATGTATATTTCTTCCTTCAATTTTCCATTTAAAAATGCTGTTTTAACGTCCATATGATGGACAAGTAAATTATATTGGTTTGCAAAAGCTAATATGAATCTAAAACTTGTAATTCTTGCAACTGGAGCAAAAGTTTCATTATAGTCAATTAAGTATTCCTGGCTAAAACCACGAGCAACTAAACGCGCTTTATATTTTAAAGGTTTTCCAAACTCATCATTTTTAATTGTAAATATCCATTTACAATCAACAATATTTCTATGCATTGGTTTTTGTACTAGCGACCAGGTTTCATTTTCAATTAGAGATGTTATTTCCTCTTGTATAGCTTTTTCCCATAAAAGCTTATCGTCCCTGGACTCAATTTCATTAAATGATCTTGGTATCGTGTATAGTATCGATTCAGCATATAACAAATAATTTACAGAAATATCGTTATTTTCGTTATAAGATACACTAGGTAAGTTTTTAATCCTTTCACTCCTTCTTACATCATTTGAATTTTGCTCATTTTGAGAAGAAACCACTTCATTTTGAAATGAATTGTCTGTTTGCTCATCTGTTTTAATATATACAGATTTATTAGGTGGTGGACCTAATATTGCGGGTATTTTAGCACTTGAATTTTTTTCAGGTAAAATTCCTTCAGACTTCAACGGTCTGTTTGATAAGAAATTAATCTCGTCCACAATTACATCTCTTACTGTCACGAACTTTTCATTATCCATAACCCACACCTTATAACTATTCGGTTCATAACCAACCAAGATTCCTTTTAGTGATTTTTCATCAAACTTGGCTTTTCTGGTTTTATTATGGAAATAGACAGTTGAACCGAATACCTTTAAATATTTCAGTTGCGGCTTTTTATCATGCCACATTTCAAATGGTGTTTTTGCGACATGCGCTTCCAGTGCTTTTGTGGGACTGATATTTATCAAATAAGTAGCAGTTAACACTGCCTCGCCCCAGAACGTTTTATCTAATTTAGCACCCGATAGCATGGCGCGACTACGTTCTGTTATCGTTCGTATCATACGTTCCGCCATACCATTTAAAGCGGGGGTATGTGGCACTGTTAAGTGGTAGCTAATACCTTTTTGCAAACAGAACTCTTTCATTTCTTTTGACAAATATTCACCACCATTATCACAATACAGATTTACAATCTTTAAATTGAAATGGGTTTCACACTTTGCGACATAATCTCGAAATGCAGCAAAAACATCTGATTTATGGGCTATTAAGTATGTCGCACAGTAGTGGGTGTATTCATCTACAAATATTACAAAATAGTTTTTGCCGTCAAGTGTTGAAGGAGTGACTGGACCACACACGTCTGTATGCACATTAAATAGAGGACGTTTTATGTTTTTAGATTTTAATTTATTAAATGGTAAACATGCTTGTTTTCCATTTATGCAAGCTTCACAAAGTTTATTGGTTGGTTGAATGTGTTTTATTTGCTCAATATCAGAAAACATTTGCTTGCATTTATTTTTTTTTAAATTTGAGTTACTTATGTGGCCTAGTCTTTGGTGCCACAATTCATAATCATTTATGTTTACGAGTCTATTTAATGAGCTTTCAGCATTTAAAGCAAGTCTATCAAGTATAAAATTAATGCCAGTTAAATTATTCAATGACTCACCCTTTGTTACCACCTTACCTTCCTTGTCGTATATCAGTACATCACCGCATTTGCCAAAAACAATGGTCATTCCAGCTTGTTGCATCTTTTTGACGGAGAGTAAGTTGTATGGAATTTCTGAGCAGAATAGAACATCCTGTAGCATCCCCTTAATGCCCATATTGCTTATCACTTGGAGATTACCTTTCTTTGTTGCGTTTACAAAGGTTTCATTCTTTGCTACAGAAATATTAATGGGTTGTTTCAATTCCGTGAAGAATTGTGCCAGATTTTCGTCGTTGATTAAATGATCTGAAGCTCCGGAGTCCAAAATGAATTGAATACTATTTTTATCTTCACGTTCATAATATTCGCCTCCGACCATGAAAGCAAATCCTGAGATGTTAGGTACATCTGGTTTAGAATCTATAATGTTAACTGCCTGAACAGTTCTTTTATTTTCAAAACGTTTGGATTGTTCGCTTCTTTTGTTATAATAGCAGTCTCTTTTATAATGACCTTTTCTTCCACAGTGATGACAAATCACATGTTTATTATTTTTCTTTTTAAATGACTTCTTTTGTTGTTTTTGATGCCAATTTCGTTTATTAAAATTGCCAGGGCTAGAGTTCTGTGTTGCTTTGTTGTTGTTGTTTGTTGTTGTTATTTCAGCTTGTAAGACTTTTAAGCTTGTGTCGCGTCTTTCATGTAGAAGTTTTATTTCTTGGTCTAGAAGCCGCGTTTTAACAAAAGTCAAAGTAATGTTATCTTCAGTAAGTGTTTCTATGGCAGTGATTACACCATCATAGCTGTTTGGCATAGTCATAAATAAGTGTGTGACCTTGTCCACCTCGTCCAGTTTAGCACCAGCAGCAACTAACTCGGTTATTAAGTCATCGAAATCTTGAAAATGCTTGATCAAGGTATTGTCTCCTACCAGCTTTAGGTTCAGCAGTCGTTTTCTCAAGGCGAGTTGCGTAGCGATACTTTTTCTTTCGTAGATGGCATCTAATTTTGAGAAAATTTGTTTCGCTGTCAATTCATCATTTGCAAATCCAAGTAAAGAATCTGATAGGTACTCAATTATTGTATTTTTTGCTATTTTCTGTTTTTTACGCCACTCATCATCTGGGTCTAATGCAATTTCACCATCGATTATTTGAAGCACATCTAGTTCACTCATTAAGTTACGTATTCTAAGTTTCCACACACTGTATTTGTCCCCATTAAATGGTTTAATGTTTCTTTTTAATCTTGAATTTTCCATTTTTTTATATTTGTGTTTTAAAAGTCACTTAGAATACCATAAACACTTAATACTTGCTTCAACAAAGTTCACAAAGTATTCACTGCACTTGAAGTGTTTTATTTATTATTAATTTTTGTTATTTAAAGGCTATTTAAAGTCACTGGGCCCATAACCTGTTGGAATTGGGAAGCCAATGAAAAATGTAGTTTAACGATTTTAAATACTTTTCTTTATTATCGTTAATATTTGTAGGAGAGGTGTGTATGTGCTCTAGCGCTGAGTTACAACAACTGACGTTATAATTAAACCTACTAAGCTAGAAGAATATTATGAACAATAAGGGCACTGTTAAGTTTACTGTAAATAATATGTATGAAAGAGAAATACCTAATTATCTACAGGTTGGAGTGAAACAGATTGATTTTTGTAACACTATTCCAACACTTGTAAGTAATTAAGATTTTTAATAAGAATTTCTCGATTTTAAAGTTTTATGAGTACCTATTACGTCGTAATTATTACTCGGATAATCTTAAAATAGTATTACATTTTAGAGTAGTTATAAGTTTTATCGTTAGATATTATGCATGAATTGATTGATCAAATTGAAGTAAGTAAATACAAGAAGGCGCAAGATTACAGATAATCTCACCAATGCCAATTTCTTCGGTGCTAGCATTTAAATGGAAAATTGTTTGTTGTAAATAAGGAACTAAGATAATTCTACACCGTAAACGTATCTGTCACGTAAAGTAATTATATAACTTCACCCGATATTTGTGGATATAATGGGCTAATTATTTTTATCATTCTGGTCACGCGCTACCTGCGCCGTATCCATAATAGAGCAAACACAAAAGTTTTCACGATTAATACAGTATATTTGGTTCTGGAGAAGACAGCTTTCTTAGCTTGGTACTATAGATCTTTGGTATTATATTATATTATTAAGTTAATTAGTTGACTGCAGCTTTGACACGAATGACTTTAATAAAGTTTGTATACCCTATAAAATGTAAATATACGATACAGCTGTCGATTATTACGCGAGTTTTTGTGTACTCTTCTAAAAAAAATAAGTATTTGATAGGAGCTCATGATGCATGACTCGTTTTGTATCACCTATTTTCTTACTTACTACACTTATAACTTACTACAATATGTTTTTGACTCAAGATTTTGTGTATTTTTAACACTATTAGAGGCTACTTAACGAGCTTTTTGTAGCTGGAAATCTGATGTTCATATTTTGCTGCTAATAAAGTCACAAGGATAGATAAGACTATGTATTAAAAAAAAACCAAAAATACCTTCCTGCCATTAAATGTATAGATCACGTTTTAATTTTGGTTCATTTTATCTTGGTACGGATTCCGGGAATGCGTCAAATTGAAAAAGGAATTTAATAAATTGAAGCCTACGGCACTCTATGCTCATACGATGCTCACATGAGTGTAAACGTATTTTTTTTCACATAACTTGGATGCCAGCCACGAAAAGCTGCTTTTTAATATTTTAATCTGGTTGTTACCTTGGTTGTTATCTCAAGTATTAAAGTTATTAAGATATTTCTCATAATAAAATTTTCAAAAGCAGTAAATTTACGATCACATTTCATTCTACATACGAAACTCATAAATGTGAATTGAATTTCAATGATCTCATAAGAATTCTGTATGTGGTTACAAATCTGGATCAGGAAAAGCCATTTGTGTTTAGGTACATGGACCTCTTTATTAGTTCCGGCTTTACTCGTGATTCGAGAGCTTGTTTGGCTGTAATAGCCAACGTGACCGCAAGCTTTCATATACCTGTACAGTTTCAGCACTATTAGGTATCTTGTTTATATTACAGGAATTATATCTACTCTAGGTATATAATGGCATATGCATCTGCTATCCCATTCAGGCTTGAAACGGAATACAGAATGAAACGATTCGTGTTTGGTGTATATCTACACAGATGCAAAGGTTACCGTTGATATACGAAATAAAAAAAGACTATGTATTTTTTAGAGTTAAACATTTAGTTATAATACATAATTAAGTAGCTCATTAAAGTAAGCTTGTATTTTTGTAGAAAAAAAATGAACACAATTATTTACGACTTCCATACGTATCAAGAATTAGTAGAGCGACAAGCATGCTGAACCCTCAAACCCGATAAGCATTCTCTTTGCAGAATGTGCAGATCTAGCTGTGTCTTGGTAAGAGAATAAGTACATACCTAGATACTAAAGCAATTATCTAATAAAAAAAAAAAACTAAAATAATGGCTTTATCATGTTCAATTGTATCTGATTTGCTTCCAGTATCAAAAAACAAACCAAATATTTCTCGTAATAAAACTAGTTTGCCGAAATAATGGTAGAGGGCATAAAAGCGATGTCCACAGAAGACCATAATGTAGATATGGGCCTATAACATAGAAAAATCTCTGTAAGAAAGGTCTGGGCAGCATTGATTGGCACTTGACAAGGATGAATGGGGTAACATGGAGTAGGTTTTATGCCTACCAGCTGGCACAAACGAGTAGCCGATTGATACGTTACTATGTAGGATTTAGGCTAAGGATAATATTATCAAGTATTACTTCTGTAAGCTTAGATTTTAATCGTAGATATAACATCTGTAAATACAAACATATAGTGGAGACATATTAGTGAAACGTTTTAGATGAAATATAAAGCACCAAAGTTATTGTAAAAAGTATTTAAGCACTTAAATATATTTAATGCTAGATACAAAATTTATATTGCCAACGATACGAATGACTGGAAATTGGTACTCATCCTTTTGAATTTGAGAATATGAAAACGTTGTCATGATATTTAATATTAAAATACACACTCAATGTATATAGAATAGAGAAACGTCTATGTAAATAAAGATGATGTCGAACTATTTCTTTGTTTACTTATCAGCTAACATCTACAGATTTACATTCAACAATCTGTCGCATTGATCTCGATTCCCAATGCCGTTTGCATATTCATGATCAGTCATTTTGGTAGTTCCAGCTGAACTGAATGGATATTGTAAAATAACACAAGAATAGATTTTTCACAGTGGTATACAGATCTGTGGTACTAACTGATTGTACTCATTATTATGAAAAACTTTTACTACGAGGCCAAACCCTGAAATCGCTAAAAATATTAGCTGTTCCATAGAACATTCATCAACGGAACCATTCATCCATTCGCACTCAACGGAATATACTGAACAGCTGTTTTTTTTGTTAATGTTGGTTCTACCTATTCTAATAAGGTTCTTGAGTACAGTGACTTAAGCCAAGTTTATTGTATTTAAATACTCGTTCTAGCTGCACCGGTATCCGGTTAGTTCTCATAAAAAAAACTCAGTAACGTTTCCTCAGAAGTTTACTATGTAATATATAAATATGTAATGGAATTTTTCCAAACTTTTGGTGGCATAAAAATTTAATCTCCTATTTTGATTTCTCATAAATATTTTAACGTCATAACGTAAACTTTATAGAAGATGTACTTGCATACTTTTTCCTGTATGTTATTCCTCATATTTTGTGTTTCATAATATAGTTATTTATAAAAGCTTATAACTTATGTGTGTATTTTTTTATTTGATGATTTGTGTTATATTTGATTACTTATTGCGATATGTGTTGTTTTACCCAACATGATAGGAAAGAGAATATCTAATGATTTTTGGATGGATATACTTCTGTTTGTTTGTATATTTATATTAGCGCCAGTAGCCTTAATAGCTGAAGCAATTTTGATGTGTGAGGTGTTGTTTTGGATATGGTTCTACGGTGAAAATAGCGATGTTTAAAATATCACAACTTAAAATAGGGCAGGCTGGGCAGGTTTATAAATGCAGTTTAAAATATCGAAAGTATATCTATATATTGCCGATTGGACATAATGATAAAATCAACCCAAATTATGTCAGGTAAGAAGGCTAAGGCGGGAGGGAGGGAGCAAAGCGAAGCTTTCGTGTTTTTTTGTAACAACGCAAAATCCTCCCTTCTAGTCACTCTATCAGAGTAGATCCGAATTCTGTCAGATTAGTTCTGGTGAGCCGGTGGTTGTTGGCCGGTGGTGGTATATTTGTGGTTGTTAGACTGATTTTTCTAAATATGTACTTATTCGTTTATTGGGTTGCTTTTTGTAAGTTTTTTGTTGTTGATTGTATAGATGATCAACATGTGAATCATCAAGATGTGCTATGCTTAATTGTGGAGCTAAAATGATTTCAAAGAAATGTCACGAAAGGAGGCTTCGCTCCCTCGCTCAGTTTATAGGTACTCATATAACATATCATATTGGTTGAATTATATATGTTATGTTTTTTTTGTTAATTTATTTTGATTACTTGTGTTTTTTTTATGACTGACAATTTTTATGTGTACTTAAAAACATAACTCCATATAGTTTTATGGGTGACATTTTTAGTTTTAGTTTGTGTTATAAGTTAGTATGAATAAAGGGTTTATGGGGCAAAATTTAGTGAACCAGTTGCGCCCCGCAGTTTTACCGCATGGACAAACTGGCCAACCCCTTAGGAACTGTATTTTTTTGGGATAAAATATATCCAACCCAACTAAACAAAATACAAAAATTACACCGTACAAAAATTACATCGGACCGTTGCTTTAATGCTGCGTGGAAGAAGGAAAAACAATCCAACGAACACGCTTTTTTTAATTTATGATATTAATATGCATGCTTCACGATATGTTCTGTAGGATGTATACGAATGTATTAAACTTTACCTTCAGAAATTCTCGACATTTTCTTCATAATTTCTGTCCCAAAGTGTGAAGGTATATTTAATATAATATTTTTTTTATTAACACACAACCAGTGCTCTTTTCCGTAGAATATTAAGGATGTCATGTACATTCAGAAACATACATGTGGAGTCGGAAGAGTTATTACCGGATAAAAGTGTGAGAATGAGCAACTCGTATTTCTTTTTTGCCATTTCTTGATCTGTTCCTATTTGCAAACATTGAAACGGGATGTAGACGTCGGTAATTTATGGATCATTTTGGTAGAGGTAGGGAAGTACCTATATTGAAATCCTGAAATAGTAAAAGAAGTATAGTATGATAAAATATGATGATGCTTGGCGACAGTGACTGGTAAGCAGTCAGCTCGTCTGCTTGGCATTAAATAAATCTGAGAGTCGATACTCACCACCATTCCTAATCCTATTAGTCTCTTTTCGATGATTTTGCGCCGCCTCCCTCTATCCTCAGCGACATGCAGTGCTTCGTTTGTAAGGTGGTGCAAATATGCAGGGTTAGATTAACAAATGAAGCAGCGGCCTCGAGGATATAATTATACAAGTAGGCACAGCATTGCAAGGCATCAATTTTTTCAAAATATTATTACCCACTGTCTAAAGCTTTATCCATCAAACCTACAATGTGTAAGCTTTAGTGAAATCTGCTTGTGTTAGCACTATCGTTTATCTTTGACTCTGGACCGTACGAAAAAATACATTCTCTTGAGTTTGTAGGAAAATAGAGCTAACAATTTGGGAAGCGGGGGCGCTCGGAGTGTAGAAGCACGCAGAAAACAATATTGAATTCCGTAAACATAACACGATTTTCGCCGAGGCCGTTTAGATATAGAGATAATTCAAACTTATAAGGGCGAAGTTATGATAAGAATGCATGTTCGTACAGGGAAAAACAGTAGATTATACTATTGTAGTAATATAACGGGAAGTTTAAGTTAAGGCGAAATTCCACGAGACAAAGTGAATACTCATGGCTCTTCATACCTATAGAATTTCTGAAATGCCAACAGATAAGAACAAGGCGCAAAGGGCTTGGTCCATATAATTTATTCCGTCCATTACAATCCAGTTTACTTCCCGGATTTGTTGGGTCTGTATGGTTATAATCCGCCCTCATGTCACCCTTGCCAGTTTTGCCATAAAATTTATACATATATTCCCTGAGTACTCGTGAAAAGGTACCTATTTATCATCTCGCTCCTGAATACTTTGGTAGAGACTTAGGCCTGAATGATCTTCTAAATATTATGTTTGTTTCAATTTTTAAACGGTGTAATCCTGTTTAATAATGACCTCTTTTCGGCGCAGTATAGCCTATGAACGCAACTCTGTTTAACAATGACTTCCTTTCGGCTCAGTGTAGCCTATGAGCGCAACTCTGTTTATCAATAACCTCTTTTCGGCACAGTGTAGCATTTGTGAGCAACCCTGTTTAATAACGACCTCCTTTCGGCGCAGTGTAACCTATGTGCGTAACCCTGTTTAATAATGACCTCATTTTGGCACATAAAAATTTTAATATTAGGTATATAAATTTAATTTTAAATCAATTTAATTTTGTTTTTATAATTTATCAATTTTATATTTATGTAGTAAAAAACTAAGAAATGACGTTTAAATATAAACAACTGAAATACAATTCTGTACACTGAAATATTTTCTTTGCTCGCCGCGATCGCGATCGAACTCCAGTAGTCGCCAAAACGAGCGACTGCATCGATGCAGAATGTTTATATAAGTATTCAAGTAGTGCCTCGGATAAGAACTTAGAAAGAAGCAACTTCAACAAAGTACAATGATTTATGAGATCGTGTAATAATAACAAAGGAAGACCCGGTGTTCAAGAGCAATGAAAAGAATTTCCCGTCAGACGAAGTTTACCGAATAACAAAAACTCTTGATCGAGTTTGTTTGCGTAGGTATATGTCAGAGAGAGTAAATGTTTCCTGAATTTGATAACGCTACTTAATAGTATACAAGCGATTTACCAGTATAAAGCCAGTCTTTTCATAGCAACCTGTTAGGTTGTAGGTTTATGTAGGTATTTGCCCTCCATAAGTTATTAGTACCAAAGATTATTGAGTAGGAAAATAAAGATTCGTATAAACAAGACTGTTATTAGACCAACCGGTGTACGGAAGTGAGGCCTAGACGATAACCCTTAAAGAGGAAGATAAATTCTTACTAGCTGAGAAAAAAGAAAAATGCACAAGATTCTGAATCGTATCGAAAGACAAGACGAGAGTTGGAGAGTCGGGAATAAGACCCACTTATAGTGTCGCTGCGCCAGCAAAGTAGGTTAAGCGAAAAACATATATTTTATTAATTACCAACCCGCAGTTACTTCGAACATAAAACAAGCTAGGATCTATGCTATCTTCTTCTGCAGGACCAGAAAATATAGATAAAGTTATATCGACCCACATAAGACAAGAAAATGAGTATATACTTAGGATGATTTACCTAGTAAGTATTTTGAATAGACGCATAAAGATCAGAAGGCTTTCCTAAACGATTGCAGACTGAATTCATACGCCTCTAATCATCTATCAATCATGTCTTTAGCTAACATTTACGTGATGAACTTTCAAGCAATGTTATCGATATATTTCAAAGATGATTGCCTTTGAATGAAAGACGCGCGCGATGATCGAGCGTTGTTTATCCAATGTTAAAGGATCGCGATAAAACTTCAATTTACGAAATACATAAATATCTAGTTTGAAACATCACACTTGGCCAGGGCATGTGACTGGTGCGCTTGTCCTCCATCACATCGATATTGAAACACGTCGATATCAGAACGGCTTTATAAAACGACCGGTAAACCCTATTTTAACACGCCTTTATTAGCTTGGTATGTATATATATAACGGAATCTTTGAACGTGACTTTCACCCCTTTCAAAACGTCAAATTAAATTTTGCACACTTATCAAGGACTGATGACAATGCAATAATTTAAATAGTTTGTCCTACTATCCTTACCAGGATCTTCAGGATTAGCGATTTTAAAGCGTGTTTTAACACGCTTTTATTAGCTTGGTATCTATGTAACGGAATCTTTGAACGTGGTTTTCACCCCTCTAAAAACGTCGGATTTATTTGAAACTTTGCATACTTATCAAGGACCGATGACAATGCAATAAAGCGTGTTTTTTAGTTTTTTAATCTCTGTGATTTATTTAGTTTTTAAGCTGCGAGAATTATTACTGCTTAGCGTCGAGATGACACTTTTGATAAGATCTTCTTTTTCTTCTAATATATAATATTCGATGATTGTAGGTATGTATGTTCCCAATACTTCTATAGTAGTTAACAGTCCCGACGTCGGCGTATCTTTCTCTCCCGACAGCGGTCCGTCAACCAAACCATCTCGTCTGTTAGCCACATATGGACTCCAAAACGGCTGGACCGATTTTGAAGGGACTTTAACTGTCAGATAGCTGATGTTTTAAAGCGTGTTCCAAGCGTGTGAGACCGCGGGGCGCAGCTAGTATTCAATAAAATATATTAATTGTTTGAGGGTACATGTTTTTGTAGTTAGTATAATATTATTAAATGGTTACCTATTTAAATGAGTTCAAAAAGTAGTTAACGGAAACACTGAGTAGGAGAACGTGGTGAGTTAAATGCTGAAGAAAAAAACGCATTCAAGGCTAGAAGCATTGGGATAGTATAAGATTATTTTCCAATGCTTGTCTATACCAATATATAAAGAGGAAACATTTGATTGTTTGCATTGAATAGGCTCCGAAACTACTGAACCGATTTGAAAAATTCTTTCACTGTTGGAAACTTACACTATCCCCGGGTGACACAGGCTATATTATATTTTGTAGCGAGGCCAGAGGCCGAGCTTACACCCGTGCAAAGCCGGGACAGGCGGTTAGTAACATAAATAAATCAGGCATTTTTTTAATTGTTTATTT
This sequence comes from Agriopis leucophaearia, assembly GCA_949125355.1. NCBI lineage: Eukaryota > Metazoa > Arthropoda > Insecta > Lepidoptera > Geometridae > Agriopis > Agriopis leucophaearia. The sequence goes on along the minus strand of OX421265.1, from coordinate 8,491,027 downwards.
AGAATAGATCTACGTTTGGCCACCAACTCGCCTGATGGTAAGCGACGGTGTGGCCGAGGATGGAACACGTTGATCTAGAAGAAATCTATTCACTCTAGCATTACTCAACTTCAGCGATACGGTTAGGTATCTAGACACGTGAATTCACGAGTGTCACATCGATAATTTTTTCGTGCGCTTACTCAAATAGAAAAAGTCAATTTTCTTAAAATTGACTTTTTCTATTTAAGCGCACGAAAAAAAATATCGATTCGACACCTACAGTCGATATAAAATCAAAAGAGAAGTTCATATTTCATCTTGATGATTACTTTGCAACCCACAGTAGAAAATACAGTAAATATTTTGCCAAAATTATTTTTGTTTCGAAGAGAGTGATACATGCGGACAGCCAACGGGAAAAGAAATAGCATGGTTATAGTAAAATTTATATTTTTCTGGGCGTTATACAGGGTTACACAAAACGGTAGTGCTAAAATGAAAGTAGGTCACTATACTCTTCATTGTTATCAAATATTACTACGGCACACTTATATCAGCTGTTCCATACATTTCGTTGAGTGTGATTAAATTTTTTCCATAAAGCAACTGGTTTTTTTTGCGATTTCAGAGTTAATCCTACAGAAAATAATATTAATTGGAATGGACATGACACCATACTCGCTCTACTCTGTTCAATATCAGATTCTGTTCATTTCTAACTTCAAAAAAACTAAGAATCAAACAGATATTGAGAGTTTGTCTCCCAATATCTGTCTCTCAACTCAACTCAACATTAAAGCTCAACTGATCTCGATGAAATTCAAATCAAATTCAATCATTTATTTGTCAGAACATAGTAGGTACACATAAATACAAAATAACATACAGGGTCGTACAAATTATGTATAGTGTATCTCGTGTCCTTGCCAGGTGCAGCTTATATTAATAGTGAGGAAATTTTATTAGGATTTAGCGCTGAAACAGCGCAGTTCGGTAATACACGCGAACGTGAACCATAACGCCCCGAGATACGGTTTGCGGTCGCGCAACTTACCACATCACCTAAACAGAATCGCTTGGAACAGGTAGCCGTAAGGCCCCAGTGCTTCAAACAAAAGCTCACAATACAAAGATTCATCTCAATGCGGCAAATTTTCATACAAATCTTGTTCTGCTTAGACTTTGGTCTTATTTCACTATCCTACTAGTTACACACAATAAATGACAAAAATAAGATATAAATTCAAGTCTACCTTCCGAGTTGCTGCATTAACAGAAAATAATGTATTTAGATTAATAGCTTTTTCCTAGCTTTTTCTATTTTCGCATAGTAAAATAGGTAATTTTTTTGGGGCGTACCTAAGTCGACCCATCTGAGCGTTAACCACTGACGACGGGAAAACCATTTTAAGCTCTACCGATCACAATTTTATTTATGGGATCTGCGCTAAAATAATTGGAAGGATTGCATCTGGTTTCTGAATTGTAGATAAGTTTGGCTTTGTCCGTTCTAACTTGAATATTAATTTTGCTTACCCATGAAATATTTCGTAATTTATTCAGAAAGCTGGCTGATTCATAGCGGGCTTGCAACTGACTGTCACTTTGCTTCAGGGTTACCACTACTTGTATTTTATTTATGCGCTTCAGACAGACGGGTTTCAGGAGAGATACAATTTGAAAATTATGTAGTCGGGTTTATTTCGTGCAGTATACTCATAGATAAGTTACAACGGCTTTCCGACTTAATCAACAGTTTTGACCAAATGAAGCTAAAGAAAACGACCTTCTAGTTAAATATCACTACAATTAATAATAAAAAACTATTTCTATCTTCTTACTAGGTTATTAGTTGTACCTCGTAGTTACTATTTATACTAGTTTTACCCTCTACCTACAAGAAACGTATAGTTTTTCGAGATAAAAAGAAGGCTTATTAAATTAATCTAGAGTATGAACTTTTGCATTTTTAATATACTCGCTGAACCCACGGTGTTACCCGCAATTCTTAAGTTTTTCCGCATTTGGGGGAAAATGTACCCTATGTTCGTTCTTATGATGTACCTACACTATCATCCTTCAAAATTTCGCTAAGATCAGCTCAGCCGTTTAGTTGTGAAAAGTGTACAGAGTTACTTTTGCTTTTATAATATTAGTTAGGATGTGTGATTAGTGTGATGCTCGTAACAATAACGTTTGGATATTTACGCGCAAACCGTTGTTGGTTATGTTATTCAGTATGTAAATCGTCCTGTTATTCACGCTTGTGTTACTTCAAATAAGCCTTATTGTCACAAACATGTGTTCGAATAGGTACCTTAACGACGGGGTATTTTTTTTACGTAATAATCTAACGCGTAGGTAAAATCTTGAGAAAAAGTTGTTTTAGTACGTTTTACTCAACCACTTTATTGAATGTGACATTCAAATCCTGTAGCGACATCAAACTATAAGATGGTAAAGTTTAACAACCTCTGTGAGCAACTCTGTCCAAAGATCTCCGCAAGACAAGTGTCTTGCGGTAGTTAGTCAGCAAAATAGTCTCTAATATGTTTTGACTAGTTTCCCCTTTATAAACGTTCGCTAAAATATTTTATATGCCTTAATATAACGAGCTTTGTCATATTCTCGCTCACAAGGAGTGTCATGCACGAAAACGAAATAAGCGTATCTTACCTAAAATGCCTATTGGACATTCCCGAAAAAAAAACCGGATGATGCCAAGAGGAGAGCTTAATTGCCCCAATCTAGGGGAGAAAAGAATAATGAAAGGCGCGTGCGCCGCTAAGCCACCCATAAAAACTCCAAAAGAGCCTGTAAATATTCGCAGAAAGGTTTCTTTACAGCAATGAACGTTACTTTTCCTCTTATGGATGGGGGTTCGAGGGCGTAACATTAATCTGAGTGCCATTAGGAATACACAAAGCAAAAGCAAATCTAACAAACTTTAATTTTGAAATGTATGGATGCTATTTTTGCTAAAGATGCAAGTATCTTACTAGAAAGAATACATTTCTTTTCTTACATTTCTTTTAATAAACATTAAAAAATATTGTAAAACTTTGTTTAATATATAAAATCGCTAAGTTTTCAACTGAGTGACTAGACGAGCAAGTTGCTCGCCTGGTGATAAGCGCCAAACTTGTCCAGTTAACAGTTTTACAGTTCAGTACTACCCACAATTTAGAACTTTAATAGTTCAAAACCCTGCGCGTCAATTCCCTGCGCTCATCACTTCAAGATACCTATTAGATGTTAAACTCATCATGCCCAGTGATTTTACTGCGAAACATTGCTCTTCAATCCGAAACTCAGCAATGATGCACACTTACTGCTTGGTGCAAATTTCAGCAACTGTTATTGTGCGCCCCAGAAAGGCCCTAGATTATAATTAAAATTAAGTTCACTATCATTCTAACGGAGTATCTGATCTAATTACCTATCTGGCAAGTTTGAAGTTTGAAATTTGTAGAGATAACGACTTAAAACTTTCAGCGAAGATCCAATACGAGCGTGCCTAACTCAGTGCTACATTACCTTGTAGGTTAGGTAACTTCCAGGAATTTCGGGAAGGTACCTAGATAAATAATTTAAGCTAAACATTATATTACATTATTGTATGCGTAATTTGACATAATATAATTATTCAAGAATACGTAGAGAAAATCACACTCGATTGTGTATTATGTAGTATACATTCTTTTTAGTATCGGCCATATTTGTATATTTATTCTTATGGCGTAAGCAACTTATCAAGAGTTTTTATGATCTATAATGATCCTATAAAAAATGATCATAATATGGGCATACATTCAAAGGCAACATTTCTATTCACGTATTTGTAGAAGAGACACGTTTTCCTTTTGTCAGGTCCCTAAAGGCAGCTGCCAGTGACAATTTATTTTGTACGAGTTCGCATGCCGAGACAGTAAGCTAGCCGAGGCAGAGGCATAAAAGAGCTGAGTTTTCAGCCAAGTGTGTAGCGTGGGGTGAAATAAAGTTCAGGGTTTTGGTCGACAACTTGGTATAAACGCAGTGTAAGGAATGGATCTGAAAGCGGCGTATAATCAAATCAGCATCCTTCAGGCAGCTAGTCTGGTCACGTCCAGACAACTACCGATGACGCAAACTATTACGGTTGAATTTTAATACAATTACGGTATTATCTGGTGTACCTAGTAGCTCTTTGTAGTCCGTGTCTAGCTTACCATGCGTTGACATCGGCGAAGTAACAAATTACAGGGTTAGTTTGCACAATGGATCCTAATCCGTTTTGCGCTTTAAAGCACCTCTAAAATGCTCTGCACGCCTACTGTCTTACAAGTTGGATCACCTTGATTAACATAATTAAATCGAACTTCCCACACGGGTTACCCCTTGACGGTTTTTCACGTACATCCGAGACAAATTGATTTTCAGCTCAATAACATCGAGATAACTGATAATGTATGGAACGAAGTAAACAGTGGGGGCTGTTTTCGCATCGCTTAATAGTCAAAAGAAATTATAATGCGCGGTATTATGAGGCTGTCTGCACACCAGAAAAGTTCCCTTTTCACGGTTTCTTTGGTTGGACGGTTTCAACCTCTATAAATACCCGTGGACCGACAGTCCTTTTACTTCTCCATATTTTATATTTACTTTGTCAACAAAAGGATTAAGAATACAGGAAATTAAGTCGTCCGGTAAAAGAAAGTAGGCATTATAATCATAATACATTTTATTATGAAAGGGGTTTTAGAGAGCATTACCTTAATTATTATAATAAACGATACGGTTATGCTCGTAAATAGTACCTATTTATCTCTACTTGGTTTCTAAATGCAGAGAGATTGTTTTATAATTTTAAATTACCCCAAATAAAAGTATTTTAATGTAATTATTGCGTTTACACTACACTTATCTTTATTTATATATTATTACCTACATTATTATTCATCATATGGTAGTATTTATTTAATAGTGGGATTAAACTTGTTTTTAACATCCCCGTCTATCCCTGTTACGTAAATTGTTTCCATCCAATGGTTGCCTGGAAGAGATCACTTTTTGCGATAAGTTCGCCACTTGTGGCATTAGCTTGTAAGTTTATCTATCTGTTCGTAATTTTTACATTAGGTTTACATAATAAAGAGTTTCTATCTATCTTTCTAAACGGAGTATTTTGTATGAGAATATTTTTTAATTAAATGTTTCCCCGGAAAAATAATTGTAAAAAAATAAAGAATACATTTATGTTGTATGGAGTACATCATTTAACAGGGTCTGGTTACACGGCAGAGAGGGTGAGGTTGAAGAACACAGAGGTGACTTCCATCGCCATCGTAAAGGTCTGGCTCTACCGTCAAACAGTCTGGTTCTGATCTTGGTACGAGTACCCATCGCTTCAAAACGTATTTAGACCAGGATAGGTATTTAGTTGTGGATTATGTAAGTAGTTAATTTATATACCTACCTACCTAGGAATCGTTACAGTCAACATCAGATAATAATCTGTCAGGATGTACGTCGGTATTAGGGCCCTTTCACGAAGGACCGTTACCGCGTCACGTACTTTACTTATGCCCCCCTATCTAAGCCTGTGTTTACTTCGAGCAGTATTTATTACGTAGATTATTTGTTTAAGTGTAGCAGCGGCGTGACTGTTTTTGAAAGCGAAAGAACGCCGCAATATTCTTACATGGAGATCGATGCGCTACAGCTCTACTATAAGTGGCTTGCGAAACAAAATATATAGCAGCAAGAGTCGTCTTATTTTCACTCAGTAAAGATTCTGTTGTCACTTGTCAGTGTAATATAGAGTTGGTAGAATTATTTTATGTGTGACAAATATTCTGTAAACATTTTGCGGGGTAAAAGTTGGAACGAATCCTAATCATCCAAACATTTTGTTACGGACTCTAATATTCATCGCCAGACATATGACGCTTTACCCTTTTGAGGTCTAAAAGGCGAAGCCATAATCACATTTTAATAATTTTACTAATATTTCATTTGAAGACACCCGCACTGGTTTATAATGGGGTTTTTTTAACTTTCGATATTTGAATACATGTTTTAATGTTTATCGGGACTTTACGCGCAATATTTTATAATAGGTATAAAATTAGGTATGCAACGCTTCGGGGTCGAAACATCCAGTGAAAGGCATCAGGTGAAAGCTTATTTCCATTCAGGCACTTGTAAGAAGTCTTCCGTTCCGCTTATTGCTATACTCAAATAGGGTCATATATTTTATGTATTACTTTAATGAACATGTATGTATATTGTATATGTATATTGTACATGTATATTGAGAATAGTCCAGTAACTACGTATACAAAGACGGTCTTACTTAGAAACGTTAATTAAGCGTGTGTTAACTATAATTTATTTGTCTCGATTTAGCATACGTGTTAATTTTCATCAGCAATAAGTTGAGAAAGCAGTTTTAAGCATATATTAAACTAACGTTTTAAAGTTAGGCCGGTAAGTTTAATGATGTGTGAGAAAAAATTAACTTACTTTAATTTTTACACATTTTATGTTGAATAAAGTATTGTGTCTCTTTTAATCTGGCCTTTTTGTACAATTCCATAATTTCCATATAGTTACTTTGATATTGCGGTACACTCTGTATTTTTTCCAACTTCATCAACTTGAGTATTTCAGTTAGGTAAGTTTTTATGTAAGTTACTCTACTCGGTTTTCTTTTGTCTCTGTCTAGTTTCTCAACCACGGGCCATTTTCTTAGAAGTTTCATTGCATGCTGATGCTCTTCACACATGTGTAAGTTATGAGGTTCTGTGCACGCGTGTTTCTTTTCAATATTTGTGGTAGCAGCACCTTCATCTTTATATTGTATACTGGGTACACTAGTGGATTTAGTTTTATCAGGTGGAGATTTAGAACATTGAATTGACATGTGACGCCGTTTTACCAACGCTGTTCCAAACTGAATAGACTTACATTTTACCAATTCAAGGGCTTGATTTTTTGAACAAGATGGTTGCGATGGATAGGCGTTCGTATCTATTTTCTTTTTTTGTATAAAATTTTCAGCGGGCACGATTTCTGCCTCAGATGCATGATTTGATTCGCTTTTGAAAATATGTTTTCTCAAACTGTTAATAATCGTGTTTGAAGGATCTTCCACAAGGTGCCCAATGCCCCATAGAATTTTAGACATGACTAGATTATCTTCATTAAATGATTTCAGCCAATTTCAAGTAGTCAAAACTTTGTTTAAACATTTTTGTACAGACAGTTTTGCTGTACGATCCAAAGACAGTTAAAAGACTATTCCTTGGACTATTCGTCATTGTTGTCAAAAGATAATTCAATACTACGTAACAAAGAGAATACAATAGAAGACTACGTAAGACCAAAGAGATATAACCGCTAGGCTAGCACTGACGTAAGACTACAAGCCAAAAAAAAACACAGACTTCGTTTTTTTTTGCTACGCTATTTATTGCGTAGTATTTACATTCTCTTTGGTAAACCATGACTTTTGCCCATGAACCTACTAGCTTTTGCCTGTGTGTTTTGCTTTGATTGTACAGACTTTTAATTAAGTCTGTGCTTTATTGCTTTATCTTCACTTGTCATTACGGTGTACATTTGTGTCACAGATATACATAACCAGATCGGCAATATATTTCAGTGAAAGAGACAAATTGATATGGCTCAGCACAAGTACAAAAAGGACATAACTAGACTTTTTTGTCCTTATAGGCGTGGCCTGTTTTTTGGACCAGAAATGTCAAAATCTGACGGTTCTGTGCCAAACAAAACGGGTCTGAATATTGTTTATTGCATTTTGCGTGTTTCGTCTGGGAATAATTGTAAAACAAACATTTACAATGGTTGGTTGTATCATTTTGGCCTGCAAGTACCGCAGTGAGAGAAAAAGCGATGAAATATCATTTCACACCTAAGTAAACATATAGAGCTTGTAATGATCACCTAAATAAATTCAGGATATCAATGCGTATTTTATTCATAATTAGTCCGTTTTTTGGTCGATTTGTGGTATTTCCTATGAGTTTTATTTCTAATATTAACTGAGAAGAATAACAATCAATGTTGCCAGTTTATAAATGAAATTACCCACCACAATTAACATAAATTATTTGTTCTGCAGGTTTCCAACTGATCCTGGCTTACGAATAAAATGGATCAGTGCTACTGGTTGTGAAAATTGGGTGCCAGGAAAACATAGTAGAATTTGTTCCAGTCATTTCAATGCCGAATCCAATATGAGAAAGGGAAAAATTATATTTTTGAGCAACTGCAGCTGCTCAGGGTCTAATAAACACACTTAAATGTACTTAAATCAAAGAAAATATATCATCATAAATCATCATCAGCGTGATTTTGTTCAAATAAAACAAAATAATCTTTTTTTGAAGTCTGATTTATCGTGTGTGATATGTGTACTGTAAATAATCAAGAGTTTTATCTAAGTATCTCATTAATTGGGATGTTATCCATAATTCCATCCATGAAAATAAATAAACTGGCCAAGTGCGAGTCGGGCTCGTGCACTGAGGGTTCTGTACCGTCACAAAATACAAAAAGTAGTGCAAATACACAACATCACACCCAGGCTGTCATCCATCCAAGTATCAACCGCGCCCGACGTTGCTTAACTTGTGGGAAACAGAAATGTGTGACCGACTCGCAAGCGGCCAGTATTTATTATTTGTTGTTTTACTTTAGGGTGTGTACTATAATCCGCCAAGTTTGACGCTTGTACCGATTACCGTTACGTACCGTTTGGTTTTTACACCAGAGCAAATACAAAAATACCTTAACAAAAACGTTTGTTGTATGTGTGGATGTGTACCCTCTTTAGTTTTGACTGAATTATATTTCTTAGTTAATCCGTCGTAACATTACATATTCTGTGTAAGTTCGCGCCGTAATATCGTCAGTTGATGACGATATTACGGCGCGAAAGAGACAGCCGTTTAAAGCTGTCTTACCTTTAAACGGATGGATTTGGATCTTAATATTAATTTCTTTTGTTCATAAGTATTTTTCAGATATCCTTCCATCTCACAAGATTTTCCAAAGTTTCCAAAATTACTCATTGAAGAGATTCACTACCCGTCTAGTAGGTAAATTACCCTAACTTAAAGCACATAATTTTAATGTGGCAACACACCTTGTTGAAGCGAGAGGCACTGAGCTAGCCACGCTCATTGAAAATCTATAGGTAGTAGGTCTGTGATTTGTGTAAACCTTGGTGTAAACCAATGACGAAATCACAGAAAATATATTATTTTGTTTTCTGTGGACGAAATAATAGCAGAAACTCATTGTTGTAAACGGGAAAATAAATATTATCGACAAGTGGCCGTCAGTTTTGTTCAGAAAATACGATAGTAGCGACCCTGATCTTTGAGTCCATAATATCTTTATAAGTAAGTAAAAACTCTTTGGCTTATTAAAAACTCTTGCCCAAAGCTCAAATCACGTCCTTGCTCAAATCTCTTGGCACCACAGTACCACACTTGGTAGTAAAACCACAGAAAAGAAAAGAAAAAATTCTCACTCGAAAAAAATCCCTTCAGTGAGTAATACAATGGAGCGGATGTACCTACCTATATATACACACGGTACCTATAGATATACACGGTTACAGGGAACTGTGAAACTAAGTTTTAAGGATGCAATTGCACTTGTCATTATGAGCAACTTTTACTATAGGACTAAACCTTGATTGAAATCTTCCCTATAGTATAATTTTCGACCGCCAACTACCAGCGCGCACCCTAATCACCAAAACATCTGCGAATCTGCCAAATCCATACAATTTAAATTACAACGGAGCCCCTCTACTCTGAAAAAAGTCTTGGAAGAAGCAAGATGACCTTTTCCTTCCTAAATTTACAAAAACCGATTCCTTCTTCTAAGATTCAGCAGGAAAGTCGGAAGAAAAAAATCATTGTAAGTATAGTCGTCCTACCGACCTTGCACTTATTAAAAAAAAAAAACCTTGTGATCCACCAGGATGAAGGTCATCTTTTATCCTCATCACGTAACAATATATAAGTAAGTCATGCAAAATTTTCCATTTTTGGAGCTCTTAAACATTTTATACGTGCATGAACGTAAACTCCTGCAAATGAGGCAGAGAATTTAATAAAATCTCGGTACAAATGATCAGCAACGTACGTAACCAGTAAAAATCAAAATATTCGTCGTAGCACTCTGCAAACTATCTACAAATCAACATGCAGACCGAACTGTCCTCTGCCTAAAATTGGCACCTAGCTAGTGGCATCTGAGATTACTCAGGCAGCATACTAATACACGCTCCAATTCTGATTGTTCTACGTAGCAGATATCGTAATACTGTGCAGCAGACGTCGAATTGTAACTTATGTCAAGCTTATATCATCAAATTAAATCAACGCCCCTTTATATACGCCACTGCCGTTGTAGATGGTAGATACGGAAGGCTTGATTGTACCGGAAAAAGCTCGTTTGACGCCGAGATATCCAAACGAATCGTATATCACATAAAAAAGTCAGCAAATAGTAGGTATTTCACTGAATTCACATTCGATAAATGTTTGAAACTCTGTAGTGGTCTGTAGTAGGACTCTTTTGCAAAGTCCGCCAGAGGAAGTATTTTTGCCACTAGTTCAACCGTCACGCAGTAGTGTGCAAAACATTACTATGTTCCGGATTGAAAGACATTGTCTGCAGTGTAATTCTAGGCATAATAAGATTTAATATCTTAGGGTGACGAGCGCAGTGCATTCCTACATTGGATTTTGAACTGTTGAAGTTAAACATTTTGTATGGGCATTGTGGGTGACTAAGGAATGATCGCTACGTACGTAGACTACGTAGGTATCGAATTTCATACAAATTTTGAAATTTGGGATTTGTATGGAATTCGATATAAGTACGTATTTCTCGATATAAGACTGCAAGCATGCTAAAGCTGCTTTCCCAATTCATAACCGGTCATTGCAACTTGAATAGTCACTTGTATAAGCTGGGAGCCACGGACAGTCCACTGTGTCGTGGCTGCATGAAGGAGAACGAAACTGTAGAGCATGTGCTGTGGCATTGCGAAGCCACAGTAGAAACTAGACTCGCTACCGGGTTGCATGAAGCATCATTACCTTTTTCATCCACGTCACCACATCAGCTAGACTGCTTTTCATCATCGTTATGCACAATACCATCTACGCCACTGGAGCAACTGTGCCAGCGCCTCAGAGCCTCACTCCGATATTTTAAGAAGTTGGGTTGGCTCGGGTAGCTGCTGGTAAGGGGGAATGCATAATACACCCCAAGCGAGACTTCAATGCAGGACTTATCGCCCCCATCTCGAATAAGAATAAGTACGTATTTTATGCACGTGAACATTCTTACTAGTAGCCCACTGTAAATTTGTGGATTTTAAGTATTGTGAAATAGTTCAAGCTCTTGGTGATGGATTGGTTATCTTAATCAAGTCGTCTTAGTATCTCAAAATAACAACATTTCATTATTCTATAGCTAGCCAACAGAAATTTGGTCTAACGGCTAACCCTACTAATAAAGTATGTCGGATACAGCAAATCACAGTGCATATAGTCTAAATCAAACTATCCTACACCAACGCTTGTTCATTCCATTCTATAGACAGAATTGGTTTGTTATAATAACATAACTAAATCTTCACTCATGTAAGTTATTGGTTGAAATTCAGTTATTCAAGTCCACATCCGGATATGCCGCCGGATATTGTTCGGCGCTTCATCCGGATAGGGAAAATTGTACAAACAAGAGCTTCCTTCTAGTAATACGTCGGAATTTGATTACCGATCATCACCGGTGTATCGACCTCATTGTTTACCGTTGACAGCCGTGAGATGGATAGTCTGTAAATGACGTTGCTTTATTTTGTAAATCGATGCGTTGTGACCACAGAATAATCCTTTTTTTCTAGTAGATCTGTGTTTTTTAGGTTGTAGGCATTGTTGTTGCCTCGGATCAAAGACATTTTGCTAAATATCTATCCATTTTACCTAACTCTGACCATCCTCAGATAGTTGTGGCGGACTTCACAATGCGATATTGGGTCCAAGGAGGTTTTATGTACAATGTTCGTATCAAGGATCTTTTGGTACATAATTCTATTAATTGGGTTATAATCTATGCTTACATATTAGTACCTTGGATAAGGTATACTACATGGGTAGGCATACCATTCTACTTATTAGGTACACGTAGGAACTATCCCTATGTAATTATTAAATCAAACTCAGCTCATCTCAATTAAAACTTCGTGATTTGAACACATGTTTATTCATGTTTTATTTGTTTTTATGTGTGAAGTCTTGAAGAGTAAAAAAAAGTGTGATAATGGCATAAGCAAAAAAATACAATACATGGTCTTATGGTATATGGTGCTTAGTAGGAGTATTACATTATCTTGGGTGCTTAGACTGTGGATAAAAGCCTACTTATAACAAAATACTTGGTATACTTATTTTCAATGTAGTAATTCCTGCTTACCTTAGAATCAAGAAGGTTTTTTTAAATACATGCTAACACTAACACTACATAAACAGTTAGACTGCCCATAGACCGTTGAAGGTCTAAAGATAATCCAGATTCTCAAGCCCACTATCAGTTGGTAGCGTACCCAGCATGCTGGCGGCATTACCACTTTGAATGGGAATGCTTAGTATAGTAACTAAGTAACTTTTTATAATTAACCTTAAAATAGGAAGGTTTTACCACATTTGAGGAACTACTTAGGTATTCTTTTGGTCGTTATTCGTAGTTCAACATGCTTAATTATTAATTTAGATTTATTTTATACTTAACTAATTTAAAACATAATGATGTAATTTTATATTTATGGTATTTTTTGAACATAAAGAGCCGTTTCGTTCTAGCTTCATTACATTCACGAAATTAATTAATTCTGTTAAAAGGGGATTAGCAAATGCCCAACAAAGAACCTTTTCAAGCCGCAACATGTCCGTGACAAGAACCAATTATGATCTACCAGTATTCCACGGAATCCTAGTAAAGGTCGGGTATTTTAAGACATAATGTAGACTGTTGAATAAGGTATAATGTATAGGTACATACTTCCCGTTGGAGTTTGGCCTATGGTGCTTCAGTTAATTTATTTTTAGGTGTTTATGAAAATAAACATGGCGTTTTTCATCCAATGACAGCTCTGAATTTACTTGCTAATGATTACCATTATAGGTCTTTACACCATGCTGTATATGGACATCTAAAAGAACAGATCGTAGAACTTAGTAAGCCATTGTCGTGTAAATCTGGGTTTGAATATGCGTAATATATACCCTTATACCCATATCGACCTTAAAATATTCACTTGCAACTTGTGAATGTCCCAGATATCACCTACTGCATAGTAAAGATATTCCATTGTCTATTTGCATCAAAGACTTACTATAGCTTTACCTAGTCTGTGATTTGCATAATGCATGTGTACGTGAAGGACTTGTAGTTTGTGCAAATTTTGCATGTATGGAGTATCTACTTAATGCCAACCCAAAGCAACTCTTTGGTTTAGAAGTGCAAGATTAAAATGTAGGTAGTAGATTATACTAGTAATAATAAACCTACTTGATAAGATTTCTGTAGAGACAATGAATCGCAGAATATCGGCGCAGTTACATGCACCATGTTCACGGGAAGACCATGTTATCGGGAGCTCCTTCCACAACCTTACCACGGTAAATATCCCGTAAATAATCATATAACTTTAGTGAACAACCGTGATAGTTTAAAACAGTGTTTATAAGTTCATTGATCAATACTGTTCGATATCATGCGCGGTAACAACTGTCATCTTGAGATATTGGAGGGAGAGTTTTGGCACCCACGTGTAAATAACATGTCACCTAATTGTATTATTTTCCTAAAATTGTGTTATTTCGTGATATAATGAAACATGTATTTTCGTGATGTTTTCCGAACTCCAAAGAAGCCTCTAGTAAAATCTCCAACACTTTACTGGGCATGATTTGGACTTTACCATGACGTACTTTGCTCGACTCTGACTGTGACTATGACTTGTTCAAACAAGTTATAGTCACAGTCACAGTCAAATTGAGATTAAATAACGTCAATGTTATTGAATACCTTGTAAACCTATTTATTATTCTGACTGAAGAACTCTGTATCCATGATCATACAAAAATTAGATATTGGATGTTACTCATAATTATTTATTCATACGATCTGTATATATTATATATGTTAAGTAGGTATATTTCATCTTTAAGCCCAGTATTGCCCTTCAATCTAGAACACTGTAATGTTTGCTCACAACAGCTTGGAATAACTATAAAAGGTATAGTCATTTTCAAGGCGGACTCTGCAAACGAGTCCTACTTTGAAGAAGTTGTAGAGCAAGTAATTTATCAACTTCAAATAGATAGTTAAGTACTTGAAAGTATCCATCTTCCCTCTTTCTTCGACCAATTTATCGTTTCCAGATCACCGGTATACGACGAAATAATTTGTAAGACTTGAGGGTAGCAAATAAAGCTTACTGAAATTAATTGCAGTGTATTTGTAGCACATTAATCAGTGCTCGGCAATTTATGCGGTGACACCGAACTTGTAAACAATTTAAGGGCGAATTAGCTGAAAGTTAGTTAGGGCTAATTGCTTTAGTTACCATTGTTTCCAGAAAACAATAGCCAGTAGAGTGCGCCTTTTTATCATTAGCAGTTTTGTTTTGAGTGAGGGATCGGTCTCGCGACGTTTTGCGAACGCATCAAAATGGGAGATTTTCCGACATCTGATTTGAAAATAAGTTTACAAAATGATCCAATAGATGGCATTGGGAAACAATGAACTGATTTATCAGATATATTTATTGGCTACTCGTTTTTTTAAAGCGTAGCCAACTGTCATCAAGTCAGTCACTGTCACCATCTTTTTTGACTGTCACAGAGTACTATCCGTACGATAAGCATAATAGTTACCATCACAGACCTAGTCTAGTGTTCTGTAACTACGTACGTATTACCATTTGCACCGCCATGTGTCTGCTCAACGTGCTGCCAACACTCAGTGTTAGCTTTGTTATTTTTGCACCTTGTATCACAGTTATTTATTTTATTTACTTGCGTAAAATGATAATGAATGACAATTGACTATAGTTTTTAATTTGGATCTTTATTTTGATTATGACATTAGATTATGATGTCTAATGTAGCAAAAAGTTATTGTAAACGTCACTCGCGTAAAAAGATGGGTACCGAATAGGTTAAATTAAATGCTCTAAGGGTCACACTGACTTCATTATTTGTCAACGCCATCCATTACAATATTTTAGTAATGTTTTTACCAAACAAGACATTGGCCAAGTTGCGGCAACACCGCTGAAGCCATGAACAAAAGTTGAAGTCAACGTTTTTTCAATTTTTATTGAGCTGTCAGAAAGTCGCTCGTTATTAAGGTAAGGCTGGCTCCTGAACTCCGCGGTCCTCAAAATCAATTTTTATCTGAGGTGCTGGTGAGTCAAGCCCAATGAGTTTAGGAAGACATAGTCTAGCCGCATAGTTTGTTTCTAGTTTTGACCTTTTTTTTAACATTTATTTTCAAGAGGAAAAATAATATTATCTTTGTATGAAAAGTAGAAGGCTAGAAAGAAACTTACCTGGAACTGAAAACATGACGAAGTATTTATCTATCTATATGATTCGAACTAAATCAACAGTAATAAAATAATTGAAAAAACGACTTCACATTTTTTTATAAAATGTTGAATTTGGTTACTTGAATCATCACACTGTCATCCAGATAACAAAAAAATTCCAGTTATTTTGATTTATAAGCCAAATAATTAACCGATTTTGATGAAATTTCTAAGCAACCAATCTGAAATTATGTGTATAGGTAAATGAACCTTGTATTTTTTAAATGTGCTAGGAGGTTTTATTACATTTTTTCTATTTGGAGGCAAAAATAGGCCGAGACCTTGAAGTCTATGTTTACGGGAACTATGTACTTACAAACTTTCTTACTTCAAATAATAGTACTTGTTAACCGACTTCAAAAAGGAGGAAGGTTCTATGAAACTTAACGTTTTATGAAACTTATTGCATTTCCATCTTTTTCCATTTCCCAAATCAGTAAATCCAATAAAGATGCCAATTCCCTGTCTCTTTAAATATTGGATAGTTACAAACGCGAACTATTCCTTCCGTCGATTCCAATTTAAAATTTGCTGTTTCATCGTTATATTTTACTGGCTCTAAAAGAATTGTAAGCGTAGCAAAATTGTACCTCGAAAACCCCTCTAAAAAGCGACACAAATAAGTGGACAAGCGAGTGTCAAGGGGTGGTATAATATTTTACAGTCCTTTTGCAGATACATCTCTAGCCAATTCCATTTCGATGGTCATGCAATATTTAGAACTTACCGAACCGGATTAACAAAAAAGCATCCTTGAAATGTTAAGGGAGACAGAATGGAAATAGTTTCTTGTATAGTGGCGTATATTAATCACAGGAACTCCAGTGATTTATGCTTGGCGTCAAACTCCAAGACCGAGTTCATAATACCAAAATCCAACGAATAAAGTTCGAGATGTCGAAATCGCGGTAATGAAACTAAAGTGGAGCTGCGTAGGACATATTGCTAGGCGCAGTGATGACAGGTGGAGTAGGTGAGATTTTGACAGTGGTGGCTACGGCAATAAGCGAAGCATTGGTCTTCCAGCTATAACCTGGTTGTAGATATTGTCATCATCGCGGGTCGAACTCGGTCTCGATTTAATTAGCACAGGACCAAGGCTAATGACATGGAAAGAGAGAGGCATTTACCCAGCAGTGGGATAAGGAAGGCTGTGTATGATGATGATGAAGAAAATCACGAGAAATAGATCCTGCGATATTATTTTAGCACTCAGGCCTCTATCGGCTCTACTTCTACAAAGTAAACATGCTGTTTACTTAGTAAATATAACGTCTGACAATCGTTATAGCCAAATTATTCAGCTACTAGCCGCCCGCCCCGGCTACGCACGGGTGTAAGCTCGGCTTTCGGCCTCGCTACTAAATATAATATAGCCTATGTCACCCGGGGATAGTGTAGCTTCCCAACAGTGAAAGAATTTTTCAAATCGGTTCAGTAGTTTTGGAGCCTATTCAATGCAAACGAACAAACAATCAAATCTTTCCACTTTATAATATTAGTATAGACAAGTGTGAATGATCATTTCTGTTACTGGTAGTTTGTACATATACCTAACCTCATAAATTTTTATATGTCTGAAGGGTTTAGATTCCTACCCTTCAGTGATATTATGAATGTATGATCTAAAAGACTCGATATTACATTCTAGTAATACTTGGTTTACTCTTTTAACTAACCAGCCTCTTCTTAAAGTTCTGTGCATACAACTTTTGTTTCTATGACTATTGTTTTTTTTTTTTTTTTTGGTGAATTTGTAGTGTAATTCCGCTTTTACGTCGCTTCAAGTACAATAAAGAAATTGGGATAAATTTTACTTGGTAGATAGTTCTTAATGAAGTTAATTTAATTGAGTTTACCACATGATTATAATATTGTTTCACGACAAAAAGTACTTGGTACTTCACAAAACCTTACGAGTAAAATTGATTTGAGTATTTAATGTAGATTTACTAGGTTAGGGACAATGGGGTGAATACGTAAATAATAGCATTGTTTTACTGAGAAGTTATAAGTGATTGCCGGAAATTAAGACTGAAAAGATGGAATAGAATTATTTACTGAATTTCCTTTAGGTTGTACTTATGTCGGGAAGGAGAAGTGGTGGGTTCCGTCCCTCAACAAAGTTTCACCTCCTTGTCTTGTTATGCAGCAGAACTGAAGTACTTTACAAGGTTACGTTTATACCCTGTACTAAGCGTAATACTGTAAGCTTTTAACGACAAAAAACTTTTGTATTGGTTTTTAGGATAGTGACATAAAATTACTGAGACAGTGCTTATGTTTATTCTGCGTGGGCCGAGAACTGATGACAACACACACTTCAATTTCCTGAGGTTAACATCAATAAATCCAATGTGAAAATAAATCAGTCGTCACGCCCGTAGAAATAGCTCCGTGAGGAACTTTTTAGATATGTTGTCAAAGACAGCAATAACTTTTGAATTTTGGTCGATCGTACAATGCATAAGTAGATATATCGGTTTTGTATAACCGTGGACCTAAAAAGTAGTACATACTTAGTGCTTTATAGATTTACGAGGAAAATAAGTACTTATCTAACACTATTTGAATCAGTTAATTAACTGATAGGACGTTGAAAGCTTTTCGTTTTATTCCGCATATCTAAAACCCCATATTAAATATGTATATGAAATAGTAATTTTTAAACTTTCGCGATTCGAACACATGTTTTTATATTTATCGGGACTTATCGCGCGCGATAAGTCCCGATAAATATGAAAACATGTATATGAAATGTTATGAGATAAAATAAGATTTAGATTTAAAAAGTCTGTCATCTTGCCCGAGGCTACATCTGAATCTTGGAACCATTTTTTTCTTACGGTGACGTATTAATTAATGTACGTATCACAAATCTAAAATTAAAAGAAAAAATCGTGTTTTATTTTTAACTTTGGTAAGATGATGGCAGCATAAATGTTTATAAATTTTTCATACATTTTGCTATCGTTTACGTAACGATAATTTTTTCGCAAGTGCTCGTACTAAGGCCACTGGTATGTATTAAACAAGCTAGGCTGAACTTGCGTATGGACAAAATTGTCGCCAAAAGACAGGACATGTACCTACTAAGGATAATTATAAAAAGAAAATTGTTTAAATATTTGACCGGAAATTGGAGTACCTAGGTAATCCATATTTTTAAAGAGATAGGTTTTAAATACTTTCGATTTATCAAATAGATGAATCGACATATTGGTTACGTAACAATATAGTTTCATTTTTTTTCGAACCTGTGTATTCTTACTTATAATCAATTTAAATACCATGTTTCCAGAAAATGAAAAATGTGGTTGATTATCGTGTTAGTAAATTAAAGGGCGTTATCATATATTTTTGACATATTACGATTATGAGTAGATATATATGTATATCCATACTAATATTATAAATGCGAAAGTAACTCTGTCTGTCTGTCTGTTTGCTACATAATCACAGCTAAACGGCTTAACTGATGTCGATAAAATTTTGGGAGGTTATGAGGACGGACATAGGCTATTTTTTTTCTGAATATATCGCGGACGAAGTTGCGGGTACAGCAGCTAGTCGATTATAAATCAGCTTTTCTTTCACTTACATCGTTTTAAAACTTGACAGTTGCCGCTCGGCCTGTGGTCGCCGATAAAAATCAACCAACATAGGGCTAAAAAAAATTAAGACTAACATATTTGGTACATGAATGGTGATGACACATCTTCAGTCTGGTTTTGGCCGAGATCCTTTCACAGGGTAAGCGGAGACCGTGTAAACGTTGCGTTTCATTTTACACCGTGTCATAAAGTAAAACCCCTTAATTTTCCACAATGGAATCCGCTTTTGTATTATAATTGTTCCATTTGTACATACATATTCATTCGGACCGGAACCGGCAGGGCTATTATGAACCTTTGATCGGGATCGCGACTTGCCAAAATTATGTAAAAAAAAAAGCGTTGTCTATTTCCAATTTCGTAGTATGAAATTGGAAATAGACAACGCTTTTTTTTTGCGTCATAACCCCTTTCAAGTGTCAAAATTCTGTCAATTCTGACACTGACTGATCCCGATCAAAGATCCATAATAGCCCCGCAGAGACGCAGCGTAGGTAGGCCTCCCACTAGATGGACCGACGACATTGTGAGAGTCACAGGCATCCAGTGGATGCAGATGGCAGGATGTCGTTCAGTGTGGAGGTTAAAGGGGGAGGCCTATGTTCAGCAGTGGACGTCTTTTGGCTGATGATGATGATGATGATGATTAATTCCTATACCTTTCCATATACCTTTTACTTTTACCTACATAACGGTTACCAATTTGGTAAAACGCCTCGGAGCGGTATGAATGAGGCCGTGTTTTTGATGTATTGACATGTTTTCTATTAATTTTACGTTGTCCCGATGAAAAGATGAACACGATGAACGAAAACCATAGAGCTTGCATTGAATTGATGAATCAAATAATAAATTCCATGAAATTATCTGAAGTATGGTATAGTAATATTTAAACACTGTTTTAAACTATCACGGTTGTTCACTAAAGTTAAATGATTATTTACGGGATATTTACCGTGGTAAGGTTGTGGAAGGAGCTCCCGATATTTCGGCGCAGTTACATGCACCATGTTCACGGGAAGTCTTCCCGTGAACATGGTGCATGTAACTGCGCTTAACTTTAGTAATATTTAAGTATCTAAAATTCTCACTTTTATTACAAAGTAAACAAAGGTTGGTTACGACTTATTCTGGTAGTATAGATCTCACATGAGAATCCGTAAATCAGTTTATAGGTAGGCAGGTAGGTATATATACGAATAAAAACACAAGTAGCTTCTTAATAGTAATATTGTTAAAAACAGTGAGATTCAGATCCATCGAAATAGACTCAAATTATAAAACAACATTGGTTATTGTGTGGAAAGAAGGCATGATTGTAGGTAGGCAATTCAATTCACGTAAAGGCAACAAACTGGGTTGTTTGTATATGATCGTCGTTTCTTCTTGGAATATGAATTATAAACGCGTGACATGATTGTACGAGTAACTGATATGATAATGCTATATAAATTCTAGATGTATATAAGTTAGTATTTTTGTCATAACGACATTATTGCTATCCATACTTTTTTAAAGTTTTAGCTCACATAGCTGCGTGAAATAGTGTATAAATTGAGAGCGTTAGCTCAGCAACAAAACTAAAATTATATGCTACGAAATGTTTGAAATTGGTGGTTAGTGCCCGCCAGCTATTTTGGCGCAAACCTAAACAGAGTTTTTAGAGTTCCGTGTTTGAATTTCAGCTTTAACAAGCATTGTGTGCGATGTCCATGTGATTCGCTTGTTAGTGCTGAATATATAGTTTATCGTAGCCGTAAATTGAGAATCCACAAGAAAACTTTATTGTTATCTTTTATATTTTATTCCTAGGTAAGTTAAATATAACCGCTTATTTTACAGGTTGCAAAACTTTCGGAACCAACTCATACGGTTTCTCACCTGCATTGTAAGGGTTCTCGGCAACATCGTTAGTGTATCTAAGTTACTCAGCTGCGCTACATCTTCTACGAGATAAAAGACAGCAGCCGCGTGAAAATACTTAGCCTTTTGTTTATTAGATTTGTGAGAAATACGCCTGAGGCCCAGTTGCGGACACTTCGCGCATTAGCACTTTGGATTTTACTTTCGTGTAGGAATATAAAGGTCTACGTACTTTAACAATCTTTAGGTATATGCATTTATTTCTACTACAACATGCTGTTATCGCCTTAAGAATGTTGGTAAGATATTTATATACGCCCACAATTCATTAAAATAATCTTTATTGAGAAGATGTTTTGGTCATTAATGACGACCGTGGAGTTTACTGCATGAATATACAATACATTAAGGTTGCCTGGCAGAGATCGCTTATAGCGATTAGCGATAAGGCCGCCAATTGTTTCACTAGTTTTTAAGTTGTTTTTAAGTTACCTACTATGTACGTATGTAATATTTGGTGTTAACAATAAATAGTTTTTTATCTATCTATCTAATAGGTACAAAAGAATACTCATACCAGTAAAAGATAGCAAACGGTGGGGAAAAGCAGGAGGGGTTTAACTTGAAATTTGGGTGTACAATTCGGTTCTTCTATACTTAATTCATAGTAACAATCATTCTCGAAGTTAAAAAAAACTAAAAAACACACTTTAAAATCGCTAATCCAGAAAATCCTGGTAAGGATAATGGGACAAACTATTTAAATTATTGCATTGTGATCGGTCCTTGATAAGTGAGCAAAGTTTCAAACAAAGAGTACTAGTTTCAAACCAAGAGAATATAATACTTTCAAATCAATCCAACGTTCTGAAAGGGGTGAAAATCACATTCAAAGACTCCGTTTCATAGATACATAGATAGATACATAGAGACCAAGCTAATAAAAGCGTGTTAAAAATAGATACACATACACAGTTTTTTGCAATATATTTTTGTTACTTTTTGTAATTTTGTATACAATATGTCAAAACATGACATGACACACTGACATAACTGACATAAACAGTTTTGACATATTGTTATACATAAAAACTCAGTTGTAGACACAGATGTATATATCTGTGGTTGTAGATCAGCTAAGTTTAGTTATATAACTTCACTGTTGTAGATAATTAGTTATTCGTACTGTGCAGTTGCCAACCATCATACTTCATACTATGTAATATTATAAATGCGAAAGTGTGTTGTTGGTTTGTTTGTCCTTTCACGCAGCAACAGAGCAACCGATCAACATGATTTTTGCATAGATATAGTTCAAGGGCCGGAGAGTGACATGGGATTCTTTATATCCCGGAAAAAAAGTGTTCCCTGAAGAATTGCCAACGCAGGTGAAACCGCGAGGCGCAATATTATATAACTTTAGTTATATATGAATGACGGAGATGGTTGAAGCACCTACGAGTATTTTCAGGCATGGTGGAAAGTTTAATCGAAACAGGAAGGGCTTATAAGCTTCCGTTTTTCTAAATCGATTACTTTGTATGGCTGGTACCATTACGTTACAGACCCTTGATTGAAACGTGTGATGATGTGATGATTCATTACAGTAATAATAAAACATGACCTTATTAACATTGGTTGAGATGTCCTCCCGGCCCCATTCGAGATCCAATTCTCAAAGTACCGATTGAACTTTTCACTATACCTACGACATACAAATTGGTACTTCACTCTGGAATGAAATTAGTTAGCCAATCTTGTCAGAAACTTCTAACTCGCGTTGCGTTCACAGTTCGTATCACGTGTTCAATTACTTGGGATGTAAACCACTATGATCGGTCCAAGTATTTATTAGCTCTGACAGCTGCAGCAGTAGATTGTAATATAACAGAATGAAAACCGTAAATTCCAGAGACTTTTGCTAGGTTTTTGAACGTAAGATTGCAGTTGATAGTTGATACGTAAATATGAAAAGAAAATGTTTTTATCCTACGTTTTACAATGCTATTGCAGCTTTCAGATATATGAAAACTTGGACCAAGTATAAACGTACTTGTTCGTGCCATCTGGCTAATTACCTTCACGTATTTACATATAAAGTACATTTTCATGCAAACCACAGATTTAAACTGACCTATATTCAGAGGTTTTTCTATGCTCGGGTACAGCCTAGTAGTCATACTCCCGTAATTACGATTTATGTCGTACCTACGTGGATTTAAAAAAGATCATTTATAATACTTATATTTATAGCTCGTTCGTAAGCAAATTACGTTTTCTAACATTTTGCTTAGAGGTATTGTTATGTACTCATATTACAATAAAGTTTAAATAATATACGCGTTTCAATTTACCAGCTATTCTAGGAATGGTGTGGGTTACACCATGAAGCGTGGTGTAGGTAGGTAATAATGTAAGGTATAGTGAACTCTCGTTCTTTTGGCAGCGTCGTGGAATCCCGTTATGAGCAAGCGTACGTGTAGGTACTAACAACTCGGTCTAAGTATTTATTTGTTCTGACAGCTGCAATTGTAGTGAAGCAGATGACACCGGCTGCGCCTACCACCAAGCCAGACCTAGCCGGGAGCACATCTGTCACACCCAGTTACGAGGGAGAGCAGCAGTTTAGGACTCTACTTATCCTAAATATGAGCACAAAAACAAGCACTTTCACAGACCACGTTTAGTTAATTATACAGATCCTATTAACACGATCACACGGAGACTTGAGAATCACAGTATACACACGCATAGCAAGAGACTCAAATATAGAAATCAATGATGAAACAACACTTTCAAACATTTGTCGCGAACTGGATCAGCAATTTGTTGAAGGAATGGACCGGACGGACAGAGCAAACTCATAATGGTTCCTTGTAGTACTTCGCAACCCTAAAAAAGGTAAGTAAGTACTTATTTAATTTTATTCGAAATATTAATTATATATTTATAACGTGTAGCACACAATTTAGTAGGGGAAGTACTGAATGGACTATCAACAAGAAGAATCCAGTAACTAAGAAATTTTCAGACCGAATAAGGATTTTTTGGCAATTAACGAGCTCAGAAGAGACCAGGGTGTTCATAAAATGAGAGAGGCCTAGTAGATAAAATATGGAAGTCATATACGAGTATAAATAATATACTATCTATATCTACACTAATAAATAACGGGGAAAGATGTGTATTTTTGAACTTTTGGATTTTTGTAACGAATTAACTCAAAAATTACTGGACCGATTTAAAAAAATCTTTGACCATTAGAATGCTACATTATCCTTAAGTAACATAGGCTATATTTATTACTAGAATGTTTAAAAAAAAGTCTCCATCTGTGCGAAGCCAGGGCGGGCGGCTAGTTGAAAATAAACCGATAGAAGTGTTTACGATTCAAATAAGCGTCCAATAACTAAATAGAGGCTAAAAGATTATGAAAATGCTTATAGGTATGCAAGAGTCTGTAAACAAGACACATCTGTTAAATGAAGTGAAATAAAATATCTGGGCAAAAATGGCTTTTGTGAATTCAGTCTGACTTAATGGATTTTATTTTGAGACTAATAATAAAGCATTAAATAATTTTGAATTTTATTTTGTAGTATAGTGCAGCTCTGAAAGTTATCTACTACAAACTTTTGAGATTTTAATATTACCTTTGTTCTTTGACTTTTAACTGAATCTTATGACTAAGTCCATATCATTTCTACAGATATAGGTGATACTTGTCAAGTGATGCTTATCGGGTAAGAGAAATGGTACAAGTTTTGTGTGATGAATGAATGTGGACGAAGCTTAAGAGATATTTCTGTGAAAAAAAAGACTAGTAATCAGCTGATTACCATTCTTTTTTTCAATAGATAGATATACAATAATACTAGCCAGTGAAAGCCGTACTTCGATGGTCGTCAGAATAGCTGACCTCAGCGTCTGTTTTCACGTTCTTCGGAGATTGGATACTTGGTAACTCTTTGTTGTTCGCCAGTGAACATAAAAATGTCCATAAAAGTTTTAGTACTAATTGTACGGTGGGGTGTTATCGCTTCGCTAGATTTAGTAATTTGTATTGGTGTATAAGTATGAAATACCTAACATACACTAGGACCTGTTATATTTTATTGTATACAACCAGGTAAGCACATTATTAGTCGGTGCCTTTATTAACTAAATAAAATACAAACTAATTAACAATACAAAAACATTAAGGGCAATTTAGATTGCCTTTATCGTTTAGACGATATAAATGCCCAAAACCATTATCAGTTGGCAGCATGTATACCCATAATGCTGGTGGTATTACCACGCTGCATTGCCATCATTGCAAGTAAAGTATTAGTTGGAAGGTATAATAACATTATTAAGATTTTTTTCATTTACCTGCTAAGTTTGTTTAGGCATAAACCATCACCAACGTTTCTAACAATAAAACCAAATATTTGCCGTTACTCAAATTGATTCACCATTTGCTAACGTCGGCAGGTATCGCTAACACTTAATGAAATTGGATGATTCTCACCACGATTCCGGAATTGTGAACCGGAGCTATAACCAAATAGGTATAAACTGATGCTATAGCGAGCTGTACGAGTACGTTACGCACAGTAAAAAATGAAGGTTACAACCGCCCAATCCCTTTCAGTCGATCAAACGCCGTTCAGCCCTCGCAAATCGAGTCCATTAAAAAGGTTACACGAATTATTTTGGTTCTGTGAGTCACATTTTATGAAAGCTCTAGTCACACGAATCGTATTAAATATAAAAGCGATTTGCAGTACTTGTTCAAAATGTATTCAAACGACATTCGTAATGGGGTGGCGCGTCAGCTCTCATTCCCGAGTTAATCAAGTTTATGCGCCGAAGTTTTAACAAATAATCGCCTGCCTGAATAGCAAGATCGGACTGTACGTCATAACAATGACGCAACTTTATGAAACTTAGTTCGTAACCGAATGTTGTAAGAATATTTCGTAGAATAAACAGGAAAAGTGTTGATTTAACACGAAAGCGTTACACGTGACATCATTACCTACAAAGAACAGTCCAAATAATGTTAACATATATACATGCATGCATACATATATATACTTGCGAGGAAGTAACGTCCTTGTAAAATAAAGGTAACACGTATTTTTTATTATTATTATTGTTTCAAGATATTTATTGTTTCAGTGGTGGTTATTAGGTTATTTTTGCTTGTTGTATTTAGTAGTAGATATATTGAAATTTGTAAGTTTGTAATAGGAATGTATATAAATAATAATAAGTTAGTTATTAGTTTATATTAAAGTAATTCATAAATGTAACGCATTGGTTAAAACTGTAATGTTGCTTCTATAAAAAAAAAAAAGAATTATTGGTAAAAAAAAATAAAAAAGGCGAAGAGCGGCTCCATACTTGACTTACGGTAAGTCTTGAACTCAAATGTGTATGAACAGTCCAATTAAGTTCTATGTGAAAACTTATGAGTTTACTCGAATAACGCGTATTAACTTTAGAAGTTAAAGATTAATTTTACGCATATGCTCCATAAAATGCTATGCCACGGAACGTAGGAACGTTTTAATTAATTGGTTGACTGGATGACAGTGTTCGTCAGCTCTAAGCCCAATGTAAGCTTGTTTGCCGTAACATTACCTAGCCTCGCACTTTATCTAGTGCCAGAAAATAGAACACGGCATCGCTATCCCTTGGCTTGTATTAAGAGCCTACTAAAATGAGATCCCTGGGCTCGGGGTGGTCCGAGGTTGGGCTCTATGCCCCACGTAGTCGTAAGAGTTTCGGGACAGCATATGGGAAGAGCTCAAGCGTAGTGTTAAGGGCCCCAGTGCGTTTTTCGGGTACTGCAGCGTTTCACACCGCATGTGGTTTGATTGAGCCTTTTGCATTGCGGTCATCTGGAGATCCCGGGGTCATCTCGTCCACTCCCGCACACATATATAAATGCCTCAAACCATGATTAAATGACTGAGAAGAAATAAACCTACGTTGTGGTTGATTGCTCAATGCGTTTCGGTTTTTGTTCTAACAGGCTGCTTAGGTGTGTTGACTACCTTTGTGTTTTGTTTTATTTTAGTAAAATTTATTGGGACTGTCCCGTTGGCCCAGTTGGAAGTGAACCTGCCTTCTGTGCTTGGGGGCGTGTGTTCCATTCTCACCTAGGACAAACATTCATGTGAGGAACATTTGTGTTTGTTCTATATCTGGAGGTTAATATCTATTTAAGTATGTATTTAAAAATATATAATTATATATATTATTATACCACTTTATTTAATAACATTATCGGGTCTAGCCTGGACCTTTAGTAGACATTGGTCGGGCCGAAGCTAACACCAAGAGGCCCTGTTGAATATGAAAATACAATACAACTATGGAATGTGTATAAAATGCAATATGAAACTATTGTACAGTATGGTATTAAAAAAGACTGGGCTATTGAGGTGAAAAACTTGTGGATAGGAGAACAGATTGGATGAGAAACGGCACCTGCCTTATCCGGTCTCATCTCAAAATATATTTAGGCAGGGCTTAGGTTGTCGAGAGGTGTGCTGCACTTTCACTAAGAGCTACTCGGGGCGTTATGCCCTTTAACACTTCCACCCTGGAGCTTAGGTTCTTAGCTCTTGCGGTTTTCACACTCGGATGGCCGGTTAAGGCAAGCCAGGGGTCGGGGTCTCATTTAGGCCCATGGAATCCTCCGATTCCATGGTCTTAAACTCGGTGTCGCCGCTCACCGAGACGGCTCGCTATAAAGCTGCCCCTGCGTTTTTTAAAATATTTATTAATATCAGTCCATGGAAGTCATAGCAATAGCTTTGCTTAGTTTGAGGTCACATGACCGTGTGTGCAAAAATTTCTCGAATGATCCGAATATTTATATAAAAACAAAACATTAGATACCTTAGTAATTACGTACCTATCTACGTCAAAGTTATTAGTTCGTTTGAACTGTTTTGCTAAACTAGAAATAGCTTTAAACACTCGACGTACAAGCGCGATTCTTCGGTCCAATCTGAGAAATCAGTTGATTAAACCAAATCAACCGTTTTCATAACGATAATGAAACCTTGGAGTAAAAAAACTAGACAAACAAAACATTTCGTTAGAGATTAAGAGTTTGCTAACTCTTCTGATGAATGCTTTGTTTTGTACTAAGCAAACTGCATCTGTAAAAAGCAATTGCGAAAATAGAGTTGCGCTTAAATGGTCTGAGCTTTACCTTTTTAAAAGAAATGAGATAAATTTGGTAACATTGTCAATCTTGCAACATACTTACTCTAATTTCAGTAACTGGATCTTGCAAAGAAGAAAAATACGTATAGCTTGGCTCGGTTTCGTCTTGACTACACGGCTTGGCAATTACGGTATTTCAGGTATTCGCTATTTGCGATCGTTACTGTCAAAAAACCGATAATCGCAACCAGAGTTACCTTATATAGAAAAAAATGTAAGTAGTATTTTTTAGACTATGGCTTGTAAAAATATAGTATACTAGCGACCCACCCCGGCTTCGCACGGGTGTAATTTAGAAGAAAAAAAACAAGTGTTAAAAATGTGAATGTAAGCCATGTGAATTTATTTTTCGGCGACTTCGATGCAAAATATTGTTTCTTTCTCCTTACATAAACACTTAAGTAGGTTTTATTATACATATAAACCTTCCGTGAAAAAATATCTAACTGATGGTGAAAATCGCATCAAAATCCATTGCGTGGTTTAGGATATACAGACAGAGAGACGCGGAGAGCGACTTCATTTTAAACTGTAGAGATAACCACGTTAGCTAACTTTCTTAAGATAATTGTAATTATCATTAAAATGAAGCTTTTAATTTTTTGAAAGGAATGTAAGGTAGATAAAATATCTATATCTTACATTCCTTTCAAAGAATCGGAATACCTACTTGTATGTGTAGTAGTGACCCCAAAGAAAAGCAGTTTTTTTTCTTTTCTGTGTGTGACCCGTAGACGCCATTTACATGTCGTTTGTAGTTGTCATGTTAGCCCTGTCTCGTACGTGACGAAGCTGAAAATGGACAAATTGTCCCAGTATTTATCTCTCTTCTCGTAAACCTGCAATATATGGATACATTTTATGAGGGCTCAGGGTTTCGCTATAAGCGATCGCTTATAATACGAGCTTCGTGATGACTCGTCGGATTTGACGTAAAATTACTTATAGATGCCCCTTATTTGGGATACTAGGGATTGATTTATCGAGGATGGCTCGGTTATTCTTGCGATAAATCAACTCGATCTGACTGGAAAGTACTTTTAACATACTACGTTTTATGTTCACAACATTTGCCTTTAAGAATGATAAATGACTTCAAAAACAGCTTTCTGGAACTGTTTTCCATAAACAATATTTATGGGTTCTTTATTAACAAAGAACGGATTCTAAGTAAATTTTTAATGGAAAGTGGAAAATCGCTGTTTACAAAAGACATTTTCGATAACAAACAATTTTCAGGGAGCACAAAAGAATTTAAATTAGTTTCTTAATTTTTAATTTGCTTGTTTGTGAATGCTAATTGTGATCAATCGTCTGAAAAACTTTACTGTTCTTTACTTTTTAGAAGTTACAAAATAGAATGCATATCCGATTAAATAAATAGAAGAAGAAAGAAGAAAATAAATTTATTCGACATACATAAAAAAAACACCTTATAACTGAAAAACACAAATTATTGTCGAAGTCCAAGACTATCAGCGCCGTAAATAAATAAATATCTGGGACATTATTGCACACATGGTCATCTGACCCCAAACTTAGCAAAGCTTGTAATATGGCTGCCAGAGACTGTTATACATACATATATATTTTTAAATACATACTTAAATAGATATATTGGATTGGATTTTATCTCTATGTAAATACCTATATCATTTAGAGTTTTTGGTTTGTTAAGTATTAATAAAGTTATTCAAAAGGGTACAAATGAGATGGTGTTGGGTAGCCATTATTGCGCCATCAACCCGTCAATTTCAATAAGAGATTGACAAAACGGTAGACACGATCTTCCCTGTCACGTCCCTCTGAAATATGGATAATATCCATCGTAACGGTTTCTCTCAAAGCCTATAAAGCCAACGATTTGTATTAAACTGATTTATCCATCCATAGTACCTATTGTCACGCGAAATAATTACTTTCGGTTCACTTACACTGTATAAAAGGTAACGCTTTTAATGATATTTTATGTTTCAAAAATACAAGCTAATTAATATAGCAATACTTACCGGTGAGCATAAATTTGCTAATTAAGGCGGCTTTCAGAGGGTAAAAGGGAGCTTAATTAAGAAATTTGTTTTAGCAATAATTAATTAAATTAGATAGCGAATTTTTTTGTGCGATGACGATTGTTAATGAAACTATTAGTCCCGAGGGCGGGGAGGGTACCTTCAGGGAGGGTGGTCTATGGGTGAGTAGCGGCGCGACAGAATTAGGTCAAAGCTACCCATGGAACGGTGAACGACTTCACGACCAATCGTTCCCATTTTCAACGATGCTATCGTTTCGACCGCAAAGTTAGATTAAAAACATATTAAAGTTTCCGTGTAAGTAGTAAGTGATACGCAAGAAAATAATTGGAAAACTACTTCGACAGCGACTTTTAAAACTTACTTATAGTGGTTATAAATCGTTTTCTAGGAAAAACGTAGACATAGTATAAACAAAAGACACATAATCACTTACCTCTATTGTACTAGTACGCTGGACACTGGACAGGCTATTAACCTCACATTAGACAACAAGGGAGCAATAATGAGATGGGGTGGCGGGTGCAAACGCATCGGGCCTAAAACAGGCTTGATGTTTTTGTCAAACTCGCTCACCAAACGACCTAGCTATCCTTTTTTGCATGTGGGCAAAAAAGAACGGCAAAGTTAGAAACTTCGCAAAAGTTAGTCAGCGGTTGGAAAGTTAGTTCATTGGTGTTGCTACAAATTTTTAGTGTGCGTGAAACATGAGGAAGTGAGCTTACTTACAGTTTTTGCATCAGTGGTTTATCGGTATAGAGGTTTTTTAATGAAACACGGAGACATCTGACCTATAATTGTAATAAGGCATATCTCCCATGTTAGTATTATCTGAGCTATTACTGGACTTGTATTGAAAGCATTTAGATAATCGTCAGTTTGGCGCTGATAGCTGTAGCTGCAGTAGTGAAGTGTCCTTGGAACTAATGTTAGACATGGAACAATATCAATCATATTTGAAAAACGCTTAAAG
Organism: Agriopis leucophaearia; assembly: GCA_949125355.1. Lineage (NCBI taxonomy): Eukaryota > Metazoa > Arthropoda > Insecta > Lepidoptera > Geometridae > Agriopis > Agriopis leucophaearia. The sequence continues at coordinate 8,459,647 of OX421265.1, read as the reverse complement.
TATATTATACACTATCCAATCACAAAATATAAAATAGAACACATAACACCGTTTGAAGCTACGATTATCACAAGAGTTCTTAATAGGCTCCAAACAATACGACGGACATTTGCAACAAGTGTCTTTTTAGGGTTCCGTAGCCCGATAAGGAACCCTTATATTTAGTTTCAGGGACAGGGACAGGGCGAGAGAGTTATGAATCACAAAAAACAAGATGCAAGTATAATTTTTGAATGGCACAGCCTGTCCAGCGAAGGTTCTAGTTTAATAGAAGTCCGCAAACGTCCGTCCGCTCACGTTTCGTGCACGGACTTCTATTAAACTAGTCTAGTATCTAGTAGTATAGTCTCTAAAGTATCTGAACATTAAACTAGTTTTATTAAACTAGTCTTAGCTACAAGCTAAGTAGTTTCCTTGTTTCGTTATTGAAACCTAACCAGATGATTACTCATAATCATGTAATTATTGATTGTGATAAAAACGTTCTTCACAAGCTGTAGGTACCTACTTTGTTTCCAATACAATTTGTATGTAGAATATATGACTTCTTAGTGACCATGAACTAGTAGTGTAATCAAAGTGTAATCAATAACATATTTGACCATTGCCTGCTAATATCGTAAATAGGTAGAACGTCGAGTCCATAGCCGGAAGTCGTCGAACTGTATTTGGATGGCAACCCAATAGCTACGATGGCTATAATTTGAAAAAAGCAAAACAAGCCATATAAGCTATGGACGGCTCTATAAAAGTGAAAGAGTATTGCTAATTCAGAGTGAAATAAAAACGTATAAGTAGGGCATCACCGTGTAAACTGTCCATAAAATAGGTAACAATAACTTTAATTAGCATATAATTTTTACACTAGGTAATGAAAAAATATTTGTTGGCTACAAACATTATCGAACATTAAAAAAATAAGTCCAGGATTAGATGCATTGTTACCAAAAATTGTAATTAACCTATATTATGGCGAAACTATACCCGTAATTCGCCGGACAATGCTAATTATGATGTTATAAGAACATGGTGACTAATTAATGAGATGTGATATGATAATAGATTGGTATGTTATTATGATCAAAGGAGACTATAAAGAGGGTACAGTTGCCCGTTTACAGAAAATTTGTACCTTGCATGACTTAGGAGCCTGAGGAAAATTATATTGTACGATAGATACGTACGACACCCACCTCACTGTTATTGTAATTTTTATAAATGAAATAAATATATTGCGTTTGACCGCTAATTCCCCTGATGTTAAATGATGATGTGGTCTACGATGGAGAACACTTGCCTATAAGAAACAGATTTACTCACGTTATGAAGACAGGGTGTCTTCAAAACGAGAGTTTATTTTCTGAAATTGATTTTAAGCTAGTTAAGTTATAAGTCTGGGTAGACTTGTAACTTAACTAGCTTAAAATTAATCTTGAGTATGAATATTTTGTTGTTATCATATCTGCTAAGTGAAATATTGTGCTAATAAAATGCTAAGTGTAATATATATTCTTTTATACAAACTTTGTCTTGACAATAACGAACACAAAAAAAAAGAATTATCCATTTTGGTGCAGTCGTTCGGAAATTATGCGCCTACATACATTTCGGAGATTCATTTTTATTTATATAGTATATAAAAAGATAGATGAAATTGGCAAAAACATAAAATATCTGACCTAGATATTATATGCTTTTGCCAATTTCATATTACCATCACATAATCAGCCTTCTGATGTCCACTGCTAGCATCTCCTAATGCATGTCACTGCCAATTAAAAGCTATATTATTCTGGAAATTAATAAACTGCGTGCATTCTTCAATTTACCTGGAACAAATAAATCTCAGATGTTTAATATGCCTTCAATACAATTCAAAGTTTGATATTAGCTACTTTATAACACGCTGTTATTAGCTTGGTATGTATCTATGTAACGGAATCTTTAACGTGATTTTCACTGCTTTAAAGACGTCGGATTGATTTGAAACTTTGCATACTTGTCAAGGACCGATGACAATGCAATAAAACGTGTTTTTGTTTTTTAAACTGCTTAAATTATTATGAATACGGTCATGGCAAGATCAAGCACCGCATTCCGCCATCTACCGCACGACATCTGGGTTATAAAATGACCACAATTTATATCCAAAGGGTAGTGGCGTGGCTCGTCGTGCGGTATGCGTAAAATTTTATTGTCCTCGCTTCAGTTCGTATGAAAGACGCAAGCTTTACCATTATTCAGGAGAACATTAATGTTTTATCCAAAAAAGGCTATATTGATTGACATCATGATATGTTATTTATTCTGTACTGGTAACTTGGCACTAAAACATTTAATCGCCAAAACAATATAAAGCAAAAGAGCAAAAGTATACATTCATGTTGGAGTGTCAAGATGACATGAAAAGTAGATCCTACAACCATGTGGATTATTATGGATCCCATATAGTGGTGGTATAATAATAATCAAAAGAAGATTCACATTAATGATATTATGTTGTAGAGTTTATGGTTATCTAAATTGTTTTGCGTTTCCTGCTCTAGTGAAGAAATCGAAATGACATTTTCCTTATGAAAAATGAGTGAAAGAGCTGTCGTCGCCTCGGCCGCGGAATGGTTTGTTGTGATAAATCATTTACCCCACGAGTAGACAGAGAACCCCACGCCATTTTGCTGTGCAATTAATTAAGAAATCGATGTTGATTACATTTTCGTGTCCTTGCGCCTAATGGACACAATTTCTGATTAATTCTGCGCCTAATGTGAGGGAAACGATGAAATTGAAGCGGAACGTTATGTGAACGCGTATTGTGTTAAATTAGAGATCAAGCGTTGTATAGGCATTACAAGGTTCTAATCAAACTTGCCAATTTTGTTAGCATTGTATATTTAACTGTGTACAGGCCTAACATAGGTAAAGCTAATCAGCAAATTTCAATTACACAAGTTTGTTTCCAGTTAGAATATAAACTACAAATTGTTGCGTCATTTAGGTACAACCAGATATTCAAAACATGATAATTTTGTTCTTTTTAGAACCCCCTGGAGGTAGGGTTATTTTAATACTTGTTTATAATCCACAAAGGAATTATCATAAAAAGAGGTTCTGAATTCGTTTATTTTTTTTATACAATCAGGCGAATAGAAACTTTAGTGATATAAACACATGTTTTAAATGTCTATCGGGACTTATCGCTTATCAGGTCGCGATCACGACCATTAATAATAACTCATTGTCGAAACATCGAGCGAAAGGTACCTATTTTTACTCTAAGAATACGGATCGAATTAAGAACCTTTCTCCGTTTTTTATGTCGGCTAAAATAATGCGCGATAAGTCCTGATACAGACATTAAGAAAAACACACTAGTAAATTTTTGGAAACTTCTCGTCCGACTTTGATTAAACTTGGCAATACGGATTTCTAATATGATTTTTTAACAATATAATAGAAAGAAATGTCAGTACAAAAAAATTAAAGCACATTAGAAACTTTTATTGCCAATTTAAACTATCATTGAAATTGAACGATATTTGAATAGATTATGAAAAAGTTTTTGTATGAAAAGTGTAAAAGTGACCGCACGGCCTTAGTAATTACATTATTACATTAACCATAATCTTAATGTGTTCTAACGTTTTGTGAAGTATAAATAAGTGTAAACTATTTCTTTGACAGATTTGGGGTCTTACGCCCAAATCTAAACGCGGGCCCGAATAAGTGCAGTTTGAAAATTCACGCAAACGCCGAGATACGGTTTGCGGTCGCGTGATTTTGTAAACTGCACCTATTCAGGCCCGCGTTTAGAGTTGGGCGTAAGACCCCAGTTATCTTCAACCGTTTGAGCTGAAATTTTGCATTTACGCTTATTTTGAATGACAATCATGCATGGTTAGTTTAGTGACGCCATTCTAAATCCAATGTGGCGGACTCCCAAAGATGGCGGAACAGCTAACAGTTTAGGATAAGTTAAGTTAGTATCATTAAAAAAGTTATGTAAAGTGAAACACAAATAGTTGATCCCTAATTCCTTGTTATACTTGATATAACGAAGCGGAAACACACCAGACATTTGTCTAAGAAACAGTTTTGAAGATGAACTTCAAAGTAATGCCTGAGAATGACAAAAGGTAAATTAAGATTAACAGTCTATATTCTATATATATAAAAATCAATTGATGTTGTTTGTCTTGCTAAAACTCGAGAATGGCTGGACCGATTTGGCTAATTTTGATCTTGAAATATTTGTGGAAGTTCACGGAAGGTTTAAGCGGCTGGACCTATTTGGATGAATTTTGTGCTCCTGGAGCGGGTCATGGTAGCGAGGCCGAAGGCCGAGCTCTACGCGTACGAAGTAGCGGGTATCAGCTAGTAACAAAATATATTATAAATTAGAAGAGTATTAAGAAAGTTGGGTTGATTTGATATGCTGGTATGATATGATATGCTTATTAAATGTATTTTGTTGTTTGGACTTCCACCAAATCCATGTTAATAAAGTTTCCAAATAACGGATATTATTCCACACCACCATGATAATAAAAAAACTTTGGTGATAAATAACCATGGCGCGGTGTTGTCCGTTACAAATGTAAAAACGATCGTTCATATTGAATCCAATGGGCGGCCAATGTTGTGCAAATTGCTTTTCTGTTTGTACGCAATCGATATGTTTTTTGTTATTAACCATAATGAAATACATAAATCCGAATTTGGTCGCTATAAGTACGATGGTATGAATTACATTTGTATAATAAGCACACCATTATATAGAGAAATACGTAAGTACATACTTGTGTGTTTTGCTATTCATGTACTTTTCTAATCGAAACATAATGGTGTTGGGTTACACCTAGCAATTTGACGAAGTTCTGTGAAACTACCCTCAATCGTCACGTTATCACCGTCGTTGATTTGCCGCAGCACTTTGGGAAATTAACAGCGTCGGCAAACAAATGTTTTGTCAAGCTTTTTGTATGTAGTCGAAGCTATTTGTTTTGAGGAAGGAAATTAAAAGGTGCGAACAGGCGAACTAATGGCCTTAGGGCAGTGTTGCCAGATTGGAATAAAGTGCTGATATTATTGGTGTAATGTTTTGAACTGAAATGAAGCCTCGTGTTTAAGTTATCTACCAGTGAACACGAGAGGTATCACCTCATGTTATAACAATTATTACACGTAAACGCAACAGTTTGTGTGTGTGGATATTTGTTTTTACTCAACTTCGTAACGGATTGGGATGAAAATTGAAATTCAGTTAAGTTTTCAAATTGGAGGCAATTTATACCCTGAAATACTACATAGATTAGGTACTTTTTATCCTGGATTTTTTATATACGGTTCTCGTAAAACAGCGGATGAAATTGCGGGGCGCAGTTATTAACTAATAGTTAACATTTTGAATCTACTTAAGCTTCATTGGATAGTATGTACATATCGTATATCCAATAGTTGGTATTTTATAATATTATTGGAATGGTTTGTCTAACTAACCTAACTGATGGGCCATTACAAAAGCTGAAATAGGTAGGCAAACATGTTATCTTTTACCATTCCTCGATTTTATTTGCAGATCAAAAACTTTAATGAGTTTGAAACCCATTCTTCCCGTATGGTCTTTATCTTGAAAAACGCTGGAATTATTAGTCTTGCAAGTAGTGGCAACACAGTTTAAGAAGACTCCGAACCAATTATGCGTAGGCAGAGATGAATACTGAATATATATTTTAAGAGGTAAAAATATACTTATGTACTACTCTGAGAAGAATTATGGTGTCAGATAAATTAATGTTGTTCAATGATAGATTTAGTTTCCAGTATCTAAAGCTAGATGCTAGTCTTCGGAGAAAAATTGAACGTGACGACATGTTTGTCGATTCTGAGTTCATAGCTCGATGCAACACATTATTTATTTAGATTCTGGTAGCGTTTTCTTATTATTTATAAGTATTTGAAACTCGTATTTTTTTTTCATAGATAGAGAAAATACGGACACATTTCTATAGTAATTCTCGTCAAAATTGAGGTAATATTATCGAGGAACAAACTATTTAAGTTGTTTAGTAAATTAATTTCAATTGCCGACTTTTAAATTCATATCAAACTTGGTAATTTTTTTCGTCAGGCGCGTTTTTATTCAATATCATCAGTTCCTATTTTTATCTTGGTAGCTTCGGGTAGTTGATACCAAAATTTGCGCTAGTAATAAATTTTCACCGTAAATCAGGAAGCTCAGAATGGAGCCCCAAGGACCAAGCTTAGTACGATGCAAAAGAAAAATGGATCCATTTAATGCTTTTGCCTTTTTTTGGCTGGAATAAAATAATAAAAATGCAGATTTTTTATCAGTGATTATAATTTTCTAAAATTTCTTATCATATTGGCTCGATAACAAGTAACATAAGTGACATTTTCGCTTTGCGAGAAAGGATAAAAAAAAAGAGAAGTGATGAGAGATGAAAAGTGGAGGTGTGGTCTGAATTCAAAAAAAAACTCCTATATAGTGACTAATTACAAGTGGTTACCTTTTTTATATGCTCAAACAAACGGAGGCAATACTAAGTTCTTTCGAAATCAGCAAATTCATAGAAGTTGCTCAGTGGTTTAAGATAAAAATACTTAATTTTTATTAAAGTTATATGATTATTTACGGGATATTTACCGTGGTAAGGTTGTGGAAGGAGCTCCATATATTTCGGCGCAGTTACATGCACCATGTTCACGGGAAGAACCGTAACCGTATAACTTTAGTAAACAACCGTGACAGTTTAAAACAGTGTTTAACTTTTATTGTTACAATTATATGATTATTAACAGGATATTTACCGTGATTAGGTTGTGGTTGTGAACTTTTTTGTCAACCACCCGGTGTCACCACCACCGCATTCTTCAGTCTGCCCCGTGAACATGGTGAATGTAACTGCGCCGAAATATCGGGACATCCACAACCTTATCACGGTAAATATCCCGTTAATAATCATAATTGTAGTGAACAACTTAGATAATTTAAAACACTATTTTTATTGATATTTAGTATTTGGTTCTAATAACAATTTTTGTGCGCCTATATTGAAAAAAAAATTAGTATTATTTTTATTTTTTGTCACGACGAATGTTCGATCCGTGCAGAGCTAAAAGTTAGATAGGAAGTTCGTCTCCATGACGAAAAAAATGGTCTCGTGACCATTTTTTTTAAGTTTCATCTAAGGAGATTTTATTTGATTTTTATATAGTTTTCATAAAATTGGGGTGAAAGTTCATGAACAATTCTGCAATTTTCTCGTAGGTATATTAAAAAGCACAACACTGTATTTCTAGGAAATTACAGATTTTAAACTGTAATTATCAATGGAATGTTTCAGAAAATTTATATGTTTTTATATTTTTTTTTTTATATTTATTTATTCAATTAGGACGGCTTGCGCCAATTACACTAATGAGACAATGTTACAAAAAAATATTATGATACTTAAGCAAAATTAAAATTAGAAAAAAATAATAGTAATAAAAAATCAATTGAAATCAATGTCATTAAAATATAACTAATAATAAGTCAATAATAAATCCGTCAATATTAACCTAGATAATTACAATTACTGAATGCTTGAAGTGCGGCAGCACGTTGCCTCATAGTACTTCAAACATTCGGTCAAAATCTCCTTCCAATCGTCAGCAAATATTATGTCACACTCTTTTTTGCTATCGAGAATAGAGTTAAGGCCAGCAAGGGACCGCAAACTTTTTATGGACTCACATATGCTGGTCTTGGCTACGCCTCGGCCTAAATTTTTACGATCGTCCTTAAATGCTTCTGTTTTCTGCCATTGCAGTGATGTACTATAAAAGAAGACAAAAACCGGCCGCTAATTAATTTAAGGTCGAGGCCAATATCAAACTTTCGTCGAAGAGAGTTATTTAAATTATGGATACATTAAATACCATGTTTCATTAAACTAAATAACATAATCAAATCTCATAGAGCTGGCACACCTGACAAGAACTTTTAGGTATTGCCAAACAAATTAAGTGAACGATTAATTTTCATTATGAAAATGATTCTCGGTTAAGTACTCGAGTATATTAATACGAGTGACGTGAACACGCAATGTAAGCATTAGTAGTAAAATAAACATTTTCTTAATTCTGAAAATGCTTGCGTAATAAAGTTTAACGAAATCTAAATACTCGAATACAGTTTTATAGGAAGCTTTTATTTTCTAGCTTTATCTGTGGTATTGTGGCGATTTGATGAAATCAGGCGAATAAATTGCAGTATTAAATAGAACTATACGATAATAGCAAATGTTATTAAATTAAATTGAAAAGTCTGTGCGGTACCAATGGCCCCAAACGAAGCGAAGCCTGTATCTTAGTGGGCTTTTGTGTTCTCACTCAAGCTAATTAATCGACACACTAAGTGATTTCAGATTTTATATTGCGAAACATGTAGAATAATTCGTTTTAACTACCATTCAACATTAAAAGTATTTATTTTGCGAAAAAATTACTAAGTAGGTATAATTTTGCAGATCAACGCCCCCAAATAAAACGTTGTCATTTGATATCAGACTAGGGACAAACAGCCAAGGATATTTTGTAAGTAGATCTCTCAAAAACAACGTTTGAAAAACAAGGCTTCACAACAGATACCGGATCGTAAACGAAATATAAAAGTTTCGCCAACGATGGAACCCAAATAATATAAAGTTACCTCAAGTTGAAAATTTCCTCTGACATTATTCATAAAATATTATGTGGGATCCGGAAAGTTCAGTCTTAACGTAAAACAACATATCCAAATTATATTTTTATTTTTTTTAAACCATATTCGCATTTTTGGCTATATGTACCTAAATAGGAAGTATGAAAACCGAATATTATAGAAACAGAGATCTGGCAGACAAAAAATATAAAATTAATGATTTCAATATCTGTACCATAATCATATTTAGTAAACAAAAAGCGAGGTCTGTAATCTATACCATAAAGTTAACAATGCGTTATAGTGGTGCCAACTGGTTAATATTTCTAGAAACATTTTATTGAGCTCTTTTCTAAAGCTCTCCTTCTACGAGTACAGGCGAAAAAGCTCTTTCGTTTGAAGCTTTTGCGATAGATGTCGCTACACGTATTGTAAGATTCACTACTACAGATTTTTCAATGAATTCTTGGTAGCTTTAGGTATGATTCATTGAATGTAATACGGGAACGTACATTCCTTTCGAATGTCAACCTTTCACAAAATATCCAAATTTTATTGAAATTTGTGTATTTTGTTATAAATAAGTACAACTGGTAGTGGGCCTGGGAATTTGGATTGTTTTTAGACCTTCAACGTTCTATAGGCAGTCTAGCTGTTTTAGTAGTGTTAGTATTAGCTTGCATTTCGTATAGTTAATAGAGGCTTGTCTTGCCTACTTGTCAGTATTGACAAATAAGTTACTAAAGTCACATTGTCATGTATTGTCCATAAGGCATTTCATGGAAAATATATCCTAGTATATCCAGTATCTAGTGTAGCCCCGGTTATAGTTTGTTCCTGACCGCTCCCTCCTCGGCCTGTTCCCACGAGGGGGAAGGCAGGAAAACGCTTACCGTCTGCCATTTCAACGAATATCAAACATTTATTCTTCTTGTAAATTGGTTTGAAAAATCGTAGTAGCCAGTTATTTTAAGTTTGAATTTAAAAAGTGTAAGAAAATGAAGTTTCAATACACAAGAAAATGAGATGATGGATGATGTTGATGTTTGAATTCGATGACCGAAAATTAATATGTGAGTAGCCCGGGTACCAATCTTCGCATGATGATGGAAACGCGTAAGACAACTCTTATTCTGTCGTAGATACCATTGAAGACCTAAAATACAGTACCTACGTATCGACTCATGCATACCTGAAAAACTCGCGTGCGCACCTACGAGTAGTGAGTAGCTCAATTAGGTACACATATTGAAGCTATAGATTGAAATTGATCCAAAATCCAAGAGCCGGTTGGAAGCGGCCCCCTATCTAGCGTTTCCCTGCGGTCTCTTTTAGATCGTCTGTCCATCTTGTGGGTGGACGTCCTATGCTGCGCTTATTGGTCCGTGGTGTTCATTCTAGAACCTTTCAGTCCCATCAGCCATCTGTTCTGCGTGCTATGTGCCCTGCACACTGCCACTTCAACTTGCTAATCCGGTAGGCTATGTCGGTAACTTTCGTTCGTCTACGGATCTCTACATTTCTGATTCGATCTCGTAGAGAAACCCCGAGTATAACCCTCTCCTACGTACTAATTACCTAATCCTTAATTTTTATCTCTAGTAAATATCTATAATCACCTCGGTAATGCTATTTCAATTTATAATGAAGAAAAGAAATTTCAAGGTGCAACAAGCTCAAGTATACAATTTTCATAAGGATTTAAAACAGTCTATTTGAAATTGTACTGTCGCAAAGTAGGATGGAAATAATGAGAAAGTAGTCTGATTTACTCGTAGTATATATTATATAATTTTCCATTTTATTTCTGCAGGAACGATGTGCAGATATATTCTTTTTATTTAAAAAAAGATGTCAGCAGGAATGCTTTTTGTAGTTGTAAGAAATATTTATCTGTTGTACTAGGTTGTAAAGTTGCTACTGGCGCGAGTCTCTGGTATTGAATCCTGAGCGTAGCGATGGATTTACCTGGCACAAGACCCAAATAAATTTGCAGCCGATTGGAACTCACAACTTTTCCTCTAAACTTTGCGAGGAAAATAGCTCAAGTGACTTTTCTGGAAGAAAAATTGGTTCAACATAATCAACACTTTGCACTAAATCTGCTGATGTTAAATTAATATCTGAAATGTTTGCATCATTCGTTTTTATAACAAAAAAAATGTGAGGTCTGTGGTTAAAATAGGTATATTTACTTTACGAAGATTTCATTAATCTACTTCTGAGTAGGTTTTTGTAAAAAAATAATTACCTACTTTTAAAAAGTTTTTGAATTGAAGTAAGTTGGTACTTAGGAAGAGAAAGCAATAACCGAGGCATCCAATCGTTTTTTCTTCTTCTAATAAATACCTACTTACGGAGAAGTTCCGCGTCTAATTATTTCATAACTTTAATCGGCCAAAACTTGGAGAGTATACATTTTTATATACTCTATTAGAGTATAATATTTTTGTTTTATTTAACTATTAGTTTAATTTTCCATTCACATGAAATAAATATACAGTATTTTTGTCTAATTTTTTTCCAAGTTTTCTTGGTCAAAGTCATTTATATTCCTTGGTTTCACAATTTCTAATATAAATAAAAATAAAATTGGGCCAACTAATTTTGTTATGTGAAAAGGCAATATAACGTTCCAAATGCGGCAAAGTGCTCTGTTAGAATATACGTGTGCGCGCGCTTAGTTATTTCGATATCCATTTACCTATCAATCGATCGTTTTATAACATTTGTAGAATATAAACAAATATTCAATCATCAATCAAAGCATTTGTTTTGTGTTATCGCTCAAATAACTAAGTGCATAAGTGATTCGGGGGAATAAGTCAAGCGTATTATATACAAAATTGTTTATTTACAGTTTTGAATGATGACTTTAACTTTAAGCCACTGCCACAGAATACATAATAGTACCCCTGCCAAAACTCCAACAAAATTATTATCGTTGTTAAGGAAAGCTTGCTGTTTAAACCAGGTTTAAACACAGTGTAAGATTTTGATTATTTATGTGTTTAATCTCCCTGTCCTTATCAGACATCATTTTGATTTTGAAACAGTGTTTACGTGTATTAAAGCTGAATGTTTTGAAACTATGAATTTTGCAACATTGTTTTCAACAGGAAAGTACTTAGATAGGTATATTTATAAAATAAATGATTCGTTTTAGGTAAAATAGACCTCAAACTGATTTTACGCAAATATTTGACTAAAATGGCTACTGCTACGTTATCTCTAATCTAAGTGACAATCAAACTGATAAGTGTGGAAATTATAAATAAACATTTAGGTATCCGGATGAGAATAGTTGTTTATTTACACATTTAATTATCAGTCTATCATGTTCCAGCAGTTCCTCGTCTCCGCTCTGCTTAAATGTGTCCCAGCAGTTTCTCATCTCCGCTCTGCTTCTATGGAAACATCATAGTAGAGTCTAAATAAGTGTATGAAATTGTATCGCAAGCGGAGTAGCACGGTGGAGAGGAGCTGATTATAGCGATGCGGTTTGTAATGGCGCGGAGCAGGGTGGAGTGCAGTAGCGGTGCGATGCGAGTGGAGTAGAGAGGAGCGGGGTGAGCCAATATGATGTGTGCGCTCCCTAACAACTATACCGTTTCAGTAACTAAAAATATATTGGGTCATATTCCACTGGACTCCGCTACACATGGTTTAATAATATACTCTGCCAGGTATGATATTCCGAGACACATGGCATGACGATATAAACATTGGTATAATTATTATCTTTGGTGGAAGAAAAGGTAGGCAGAAAAGATGACAACATTGCCACGCTGAATGACAATGCTTAGATTTTAGCCAAAGTAGGCGCTAGCCAGTGAACAGCATTCCGGACACCAGTCACCATCAAACATTTGGCTATACCTAATCCAGATTATCCGTTTAATCCATGGATGAGATGTAACGCACTTGTGCGCTCTGTCGAGTTTGACGTATTTCAAATGTCATTGAGATCGTTTTACGTTAGTACAATCACCTCATTGTTTTCTACGAAGAGTGAACTCTTGTAAGTATTTATTGAAAGATTAGCAAAATTTCATCGACTCGTTCAATGACTCGGTCATTCAAATAACATTTCTTACGGTATTTACTAGTAACATGAAACATTTGGTATAAGGACATAACAACATATCAGTCCGTTCATTCAACCTATTCATTTTCCCTTTCTTATTTTGCTTTTGTATTTCTGTAGGAAACTGACAGATACATTATTTGAAAAGACATATGTACTTACAAGAAAAATTGCGTACGAAGTATGTATATATAGTACCAAAATAGATTTTATGTAGCTGTAGGAAACTAATGTGGAAATATTTTGACGAATAATATTTGATTTGAATGCATCGTTACAGAAAACTGCTTATTTCCTCGAACATGGAATAAAAATTCGTTTTGCGGATGTGACTAGATGTGACTTCGCAAAGCCATTGCCATTATTTTCCACTGCAGATTTTATGTCACGCCCTCAATTTGTAGTAATTTTCAACGCAGAGTGCAGATTTGTATTATGGTTTATTATTATATAGATAATTTATTTGTATAAATGTATACATGCAACTACACAACGCACCGGCAACGATTCTCGTGTTGCAGTTGTCCATACCTAGGTGGCAGTGATCACTCACCAACAGATATTTACGTGCTTATTTCGCATTCTCTAAAAATATATTTTGACATATGTAAAAATCCAATCCTAATTTCAATAAATTTGTATGAGTTATGGTGTTAAATTTATACAAAAACTCATAGAAAACTAGGAACTATTCCAATTTTTCATTCTTTTAAAAACATATTCGGACTACAACATAAAAAAAAAATTGGTCCAAATCGGTAGTATTTCTCAAATGATCTTGGATGCACCTACCAACGAACAGCATTGTTTTTTTTTTGTATAGATAAATATCGTACATACAGGCAGGTTATCTCTAAGAAAGTCGAGGCAAAGTTTCTCACAATTTATTGGATAGGATCTAGGTATATCAGTTATCAAATTACGGAGTATTCCGTAGAAAAATCATACCACAAAACAGTCACAATCCAACATGGTTTGTATTGTAATTAATCCTCGCGCAATATTAACTTTGTAACCCTAGGGCACTTTTTCTGTTATTGACTTTATGCAAATTACGTATGCTTACAGAGAAAGATAATTTATAATTTATGTTAGATTTTTATCCATTTTGTTTTGGTATAATAGGGTAGGCAAACCACTCCATTTATGAAATAGAAACTATTCCTATTCCGTAACTTATAATAGGTATATGTGTCATTAACATATGAAATGGACGCAAAATTATCTATTACGTTTTGATTCACGACGTCCTGTTTTATTTCCGGACGTTACAAGTTGTCGTTTAGGCCACAATCTATATACTTATAATAAAACTGTAACAGGTCAATTTTATACATTAAAGATATTTTGAATTTTTATTTGGACGGCATTCTATACTCGATACTGAAGCCAAAACTGTTTTATTTTTCATTTTTGTCTGTCTGTCTGTATCATGGCCGCACAACACGCCGAAACGACTAAATGGATTCAAATGAAACTTAGCAATTATTTACTTAGCTTTTATAATTTATTGTATAATGTCGTATAGTGTCGAAATACAGTGTAAACTAGTTCGAGATCCAGAGGCTTCACTATATTAAATGTACTGTTACTATAAGTTTAAATAAATAAATGATTGATTGATTGATTGAATATTTTTTTTTTTTTCTTATACCTGGCTAGGGAATTGTCATTATTTTACCATTGGTAGTTTATTTTAAGTCAAAAATGTAACAAGATTTACGTTCCTCTTATCTCAGATATTCAGGACCGAAAAAAAATACATTAGATTTAGATAAATTACAAAAACTAAGTAGGTCGAATGAAATCAGACATCGTTTTCAGGGAAATTTAATCATATTTTTTTAAACATAATATTTTTTAAGGCATTATAAAGCAAACTTTAATAACAAGTGCAGAACTCTCGACGATTGAGTTTTACTCGTGTTTTTAACCTCCAAAACAAAACGTGGGGCGTTATAATTTTAACGTGTGTAGGTGTGTGTTTGTCTGTGGCATTGTAGGTCCACTGCTGAACCAATTTTTTTTTGTTTGTGCGGTGGCTTGATAGAGAGTATTCTTAGCTATGATTCATGAAAATCTGTTCAGCCGTTTGAAGATTATCAGCTCTATTACGGAAGGTTTAAAAAAAAAAAAACATCATCATCAGCCGTAAGACGTCCGCTGCTGGACATAGGCATCCCCCTTTAACCTCCACACTGAACGACAACCTGCCATCCACTGGATGCCCGCGACTCTCATGATGTCGTCGGTCCATCTAGTGGAAGGCCTACCTACGCTGCGGCTTTCGGTTCGTGGTCTCCACTCAAGAACCTTTCTTCCCCATCGGTTATCGGTTCTTCGAGCGATGTTAAAAAATAATTAAATGTTTTAAAAAAACAATTAATACTAGTAGAAAATTATTATCTAAACACAGCTCTGATAAGATAAATCAGAAATAAAAGAAATCTATTCTTTTCCATGTCCCTTTTAACCGTATAAAAATCTGAGAAACTGGAATATGAGCGTAATAAACTTAATTGTGTAACTACGTTATGCCAGTATGTGAGCACTTGAGCATACTATTTGTATAGCCCACATTTGCATAAGCTTCTCAGCCGTAACAGATGTAAGGAGACACTTGGCGACTAGCTGGCAAGATTAATAGTGATAAAGTTAATTAGTTTTCGACGATATTACATCGCGGCTGGTGGTTGCCTGCTTCTAATGGAATAAATTACCACCCTTATTGCTTTAAGTGACCTGGTCGTTATAAAACTGTGTATGGACGTTAGGTTCTAATAACAAACTAAGCATACTTAAATTTTGTGAAAAAAGAATTTTTTTTTTTTTTACAATTGCGTTTGCCTATAACAGTTAAAGGTCTATGCATTTCTAACTAACGCCTAAATTCAAACAACTTTGCATTGTCCTCGTAATTCTAAGATAGTATTTGCCCTTTTGTAACGAGTGCAAAATTAGTATGCAAACCCAGTTTGCATATTTCTTGGCGGATGATTGTCCAAACGGACTCTGCAAAAGAGTTTTTTTGTAACATTATGTTCTGTACGTCTACGCCGCTACGAGCCTCTACGGCGTAGAAGATTGACCACGTCGTGGTTTTACCCACAATTTTACAAATAGGTCTCATTTTTCCAGATAAAATTAATCCTTATTTGTTTTATAATGCACACTACTTCCATGCTAAATTTCATGATGATCGATTAAGTTGTTTAGTCGATGTTTGACTCGTGGTCCTACTAATTTGGGACCACTGGACTTATGGTCCACTAGTTATCATGAAAAGCAAAAATTAATTGCTTAATTTATAAAATTATAGTGATGTGATGCACATCTACTTGTTCTAAATACATACACATAATTAATACACATTTTTATTAAACATTGTATTTAATGGGTCCATAATTAGAAGAACCTATTTCGTCAAAAAATTGATTTAAAGGTTCGACTTTAAAGTTATAACAACCATAATTTGTCTCCTCTAATATCTTTTAGGTAATCATCCACAGCCTCTCATGTCTCATTGATGGGTATATGTCCTCTCTGTTGCTATGCCATATCAACCTCAGTCCTGTGCTAATCGAGTCCATATTCAATCCGTGATGTTGACAATATCGTCGCCCCGTCTTGCAGATGGACGACCACTCTGTTTACCTTGCCTCGGACACCAATCTGTCACAATATACCTATATCAGTTACCGAGATTCCCACGTCTCAAACCTTTGTTCTACATCTTATTTTGGTATTAGGATCTCGGTCTTGGAATTTGATGCCTAGCGTGGATCTCTCAATGGCTTTTTGTGCAATGATTCTAGACTGATTATTTATAATTGACATTTCCAGATGGATATGGCTGTGATTGGTTAAATACGAGCTGGAAATGTTTTTAGGGTACCTCAAAAGGTAAAAACGGAACCCTTATAGTCCCCCTTGTATTCTGTCTGCCTGAAACCCTTTTGAGAAAAAGGGCCTTGGGACACGGTTTAACTTAATACCTATACGCATTCCTGAGAAGGAACGAAAATTAATTGGTATTAAATAAGTAAGTATTAAGTTGAAATTAATATCAAATACTAAAATCTGCGGTCACTTGTAGGAGTAAAAATCAAAAAATATATACACTTATTTACGTCGAAAATTTTGAGCGTAGACTCACAAGACCAAGAATAATGAAATTTGGTCAGAAAGCAAGCACTCACAGCACATGTAAATATTTTTTTTTATCTGAAAGTCATTAATTTGAAGTTAAATCACATAAAAATAGTAGATTGTACTAGTGCATTAAAGAAAGCATTTTAACCAAGACGTTTAAGTTAAGGATAAAATAGGTTTCATGCACAAGTTAATACACTCGGATTTTTACTTTTATTGCGAGGAAATGTAACATCGAAATTGTAAGCAATATTGCTTAATTAAAATAATTATTAAAAAAACGGCAAAAGTGATGTCTAGGTCTGTATTAATACCCTGATCTATGGGAATTATTCATGCACGGACCCATTTTTTGTAAACCTTGGTTGGATATTTATGTATATTTAAAGTAAATATCCACGTAATATTTAAGAAAAATACTATACAAGCCTTTGTGGCGACTGAGAATTTATGGACTGGCCTTGGCTATGACTCAGCCCCCTTTTTCATGTTCGTCCTTAGATATTTTTGTTGCCTACCGCTTTAGTAATGTAACACTCGTCGTGCAAATAAAAAACACATCTACTTATAATTGATAAACATCAAAAATTGGTTAACAGTTTTATAGACTCTATTTTGAGAGTTTAAATTGTTAGGCGAGTGTTAATAGCTTTGAAGTGTTTACCCCAAAGCTATTGTTAAAATAATTGATCATCAGTGAAACTATTGTAACTTGTTTGTAGATGAATTAAGGCAACAAATTGATGTTTTGACCTCTGTGCTCCTACCAACCAACGTAGGGCGTTAAAGGCAGCTTAAAACCTGTGAAATATTTGGTTATTTTGCCATTGGTGTGAGCACGGTATCAACCATTACCATCAAAATACGGTGAGTATTGTGCTCGGTCACGACAGAGACCCGCAAACTGAGTTTTAAGTTAAAAAAAACATGTTTAATTTCGGTTACTTTTAACTTTGTTACTAGATTGATCAAAAAACTGAGTCAATTCTGACAAACGTTGTCATGTCCAAATTTCATATACAAGGCATTGTCCGTTTCTCAGAATTTTCCGATTTTCTGGGATTTTTTTCCCATTTTTGCTGTTTTCTTGTAAACAGCTCCTGTATTTTTTGTTTGGTCGCCAAGCACAAAAAGAAAAAACAAATCTGTTAAGCCGTTTTCCGAATTTAGCGAGACTAACGAACATAGTTTTTTTCACATTCAGTTAAAACATGTGATAACCGCTCATGTTAATGATAATAATGTTACCTGGGTACGGTATGAGCTATGGGCTGCCGGTGGGTACACCGGTTAATTAAAAAACAGATATTCCCCCTGATTCCATTGGTGGATGTGCGAGTCTCGAAGGATTCCCCCTCATCCCACTGGTGGGTGACCGGGTCTTGAGGGAATTTTTGGGGCGATATTTCTGTACTGCCAAAGGTGCCAAAAGCGCACTCGAGTACAGTTTCTAAAGGGATCTTTGAAAAATTAAACAATAATTATGATAATTTATTTATCTTCTTTTTATTTACGCATAAAAAAAAAGCCTCGAAACTTTTTAAAGACATGAACAAAGTTTGAAGGGTCACGAGAAACAATGCCATAATTACGCGGTGGTTTACAGCGTTTCCTTTTCGATTGAACATTGCCAAGACTTTGAACTTCCGAAGAAATTGTGGCCAGTCGCAGCTGAAACTGTCTTCCTTCGGATGTTTTCTGTTTATACGCCGTCGAGCAAAATGAACCGCGCCGACGAAAATAACCTAAACACTGCCGTTTACTTCTCCTCAAGTTTAGAAACGCCTATTTACACGATTTATTTAACGCCGTTTTTTGTAAGTTGATGCCTATTTACTAGGTTTATGGATATAGGCTTTTTAGCAATTGAATAAAAATGATGTGACTATAGATTGATATATAAACAAGCAGATAAAATCATCACCGTGACGTCATAATGGGATTGATTGTGATTTATGTTTATTTATATATGTATATAACTATATATAAAACCAATATATGAAACGTGATTACTCAAAACAATTAAAATAATGGAGTTTTTTGCTTAAGTATTTTTTGATACATGGATTCCATGGACCAAATGTTTCGAAGCCAAGCGTCATAAATATGTATCAACTTGATAGTGATGCATACTTGTGCCACTTGGGCGACTTGTGCGGCATCCGTCGCAGCTTCAGTCCTTTGAATTGACTCGTTGAAGTGAGAGGAAACTAACACACACATGTAGCGTCCCAAACTAAAGCCCTTTCCCGCTCTCAGGGGATCTGGGTTAGGCCATTAGGTCGTTTGCATACATCACAAATTATCCATACCAGCGTTTGGATATTTTGTGATGTAGGGTTAGAACAACAGGCTATGTCGATGGTGGTAAGCATGTTTAAAGATGTCATTTAAGGAGCAGGGGCAGAACAATATTGTTTGCAGTAGAGTGCATAATGTCAGTTTCTGTGGACATCGCTCGTACACCGACACAAAAGTTTGACAATAGCAGCTCCTAACCGGATACCGATGGAGATATGGATGCTGCCATTGTCGAACAGTGTTCTGAAGTTGGCAGAAGGAAGAGCGTGGAACCACTGTCCAATACAATAATACGATACAATACCCATACTCGTGCGTGGAAATCGTAATAAGTACGCGTATAAAATAACCTAAATAGTGCATGTACAAGCCAAACCAATAACGACATTATTAATTCTAACAGAGAGCAAAGATTTCTATTTTCTTGGTCTTTCATAGGAGAAAATATTTTTAGTGTAGCAAAAACTCCATACCTATAGGATTTATAATGAATAATAATGCTGGGATTACTATCATCCTGCTCAGATTATTTTGAAATACTTACATGTTTTTTCTAAGAATTTCTGACTTAAGAAGCGTCACCTTTTAACTAAATCTCAGAAGAAATAGTCGGGTTACTTTGATGGTACGCTCGTGCGTATCTAAGCTTAACTATTTGGGTATTTTTTTGACTCATGTTGCGTGTGGCGTATTTCTCGTTATACGAAAATTGACATCAAAAAGGAGGGATGTTCTCAATTCGACCCATATATTTTTATTTATCAGGTTTTTCGCTGCATTCTAGTAATAGTTCATTAATGCCGACAAAAAACCAAGGTATGAGGATCCATCTTTAGAAAAGCAGTCATTTGTAATTTTGGCCTAAGGTTTTTCGTGGATTCTTTTTTAAGGGTTTTTCGTGGATTCTTTTTTAAGGGTTTTTCGTGGATTCTTTTTTAAGGTATAAAAAGATTTTAAAATATCGCTAGTCTTCCCTGGAACTGTCTGCGTAACTACAATAGAATTTAATTTCTTGGAAGTAAATGTATCCGGAAAACATACGAGCTACGAGTACAGTAGTAGTAGTAGGTATCTATTTCACAAAGGAATACTTAGAGCTCAGTTTGAATAGCTCCAGGCCATCATTAGACATTCTATGTATGCTTTTAAAGTGACTAATTACTGTAGCAAACAAATTATATAATATCACGTTTCTATGCTTACAGAGTTTCAAATATATATATTTAAAAAAAAACTAGTGACGAAATAAATACTTTCAGAAGGTCTTTGGGAAGCAAAGCAACTCATTAATTAAGATGCTCAGCGATGCATTTAAGCTCCATTATGCCATTTCGCTTCTGCTTTCATAGTCATTTGAATTGAAGACAAGGTATAAAGCATTTAAGCTATGCAAGAGTATGTTTGTCAAACATTTACAAACTTATTGGAAATTTGTTAATTTTATCTCCGAAAAGTGACAAAGCTATTTCGCTATCCAAAAATATGTATTTAGAGGGTAAAAAATTGTGGTATTTTTTTTTGGATATTGTAATACAAATAGTAAAGCAATTTTGCAGATGTGAGGGTGCTATTTTGAATCCAGAGCGAAGCGAAGGAATCTTGAGCAGAATCTTGAGCACAGCGAGCAATTCTAAATATGTACTATAATCCTGAGCATAATGAGGGATTCAATATACGAAGCCCAAACAACTGTTTTTTTTTTACAGTTGAGACGCAGACCCGAATATTTGATATAAATTTTAACTTGGTACCTACCTCTAAGCGTTCCTGAGAAAAAGGGTCTTGACAGATAGATGGACAGACGGAAAGACAGACAACGAAGTGATTCTAGAAGGGTTTCTTTTTCTTTTTTAGGTTTGGAAACCTAAAAATATCAAATACAGACAAAATTGATGATAATAGTAATAGTGTTTATTTATTTATTAGGTATATTATAGTCAATGTTGTCCGTGCTACGTAGAACAACTAATATCATAAATATTTTGTCACGACTAATGTACGAACCGTGCAGAGCAAAAAATTAGATAGATATTCGCGCCTATTTCTGCCTTGCAAACCTTTTTAGAAAATTTCATCAAAGGTTCTTTATTATTGTGTTTCAAATAATAATAATAAATATGTGGTGAAAATTCATGAAAACTTCCGCAATTTCATCTCAGGTATGGTAAAAAGCAGTAACATAACTTGGGGGAAAACTACAGACATCTTTTCGTATACCCTCGCGTAAAACGATGTTCTATTTTATGGCATTTATGTCTACATTTGCCTAAAGTATAGGGCCAATAGATCACTTTTATTTTTGTTTTTTTAATGTATCAATAGGCTTGCGTTTGACCGCCAACTCGTCTGATGTTAAACGATGATACGGTCTACGATGGAACACGCATGCCTAGAAGAAACCGATTCACTCGTGATTTGAAGACACCTAGATTGTAACTAAAAAAATAAAAATAAAAACTATCTGGGAACACCCATTCAGGCAGAGCATTCCACAGACAGCAGTTCGCACAATAAAACTGGAATTAAAGCGTTTCGTACGGGTTTTCGGAATATCAACCATAAAGCGGTGTTGATTTTTGACATCTGTCAGTCTATTGTTTATTAGTCAAAGTAAATCGTAAAAAAAAAATCTTTTGTTATTACTACAATAAATATGTATTTTTAACTGAAAAAAAGGTCAAAATAATATGTTTTTACAAGGTTCCGTTGTTGAATTTTGATGAAGTGTCAAATGTAATCTAATATATTGGTCCTACTTTAATATGAAGAGATCAAATATCTAAGCCATGTAAAACACAAAGACCATATTTAAAAGGACGTGAGTAGGTACACGTAAATAAATAAAATAAGATTACGGAAGATTTTGCTCAGAAGGCCATGTCTTACGTCTTTGAGTTAAAATGCGGTTGACATGATCCACCCAAAGTATGATAAATTAAATTTTCAAGCCTTCAAGGGCACTGAACTTACCAAAATTTACATAGGTCGATGCTGGTTTAGTAAATAACGGAGAAAAAGTGAAGGCAAGAGACGTAGTAAGGCTATCTAGATATCCTGAAAATCACTGAATGTATTATTATACTTAAACATACTGTTTAATAAGGCATTTATGCGTAAAAACCCTAACGGTCTTATACTTAACTGTATATACTCGTAATTTCGAAGAGTAGGTACCTACTACCTAGGTATATTAGTAATTGAATTGTGAATAGTACCCATTATTTGCCATAGAACAAAATACAAAGGTATACGGATAAGATCGCGAAATTTCCCAATTCGGTTGAAGTATATCCGGTATTCGCTCGAGTAAACAAAACCTTTCGGTGCAAAAACGAGGGGAAAATAGGCGCCACAGGGTTGCCATTTACGTATTTTTCCTCCTTTTTGTATCTAACGTTTAAGTGCGGAGTGAAGACTGGCAACAATACTTATTCTGGGTATTCGGTTAGACGACGGACATTTTCGAGGACTCGTTGTACTCATTATTAAAACAAGTTTTACTATGGGCCCAACCTTGAAATCACGAAAAAAATAGCGGTTGCATACATTTCGTTCAGTGTTAATGAAAATTTTCCAAGGAACCGCTAATTTTTTAACAGATATTTATAATGATGAAAACAAAACAATAAAGAGTATAGAAATAAAATTAAAATAATGTAAAAAAATAATTATGAAAAAAATAATGAATGATCACTGTTTTAAACTATCACGGTTGTTCACTAAAGTTAAATGATTATTTACGGGATATTTACCGTGGTAAGTGAGTGTGTTTTGTCGAAACTTAGGTTCGAGTTCGAGTTCCAGTGATAACCGTAGCAAAAGACTAAGAAAGAGGGTAGATCGTTTTGGCTGTACCTAACTTTGAACTTTTTCACCTACCACCCGCATTCTTCAGTCTTCCCGTGAACATGGTGCATGTAACTGCGCCGAAATATCGGGAGCTCCTTCCACAACCTTACCACGGTAAATATCCCGTAAATAATCATTTAACTATAATGAATGATGTTCAAAATGTGTTAAATAAGTACAGTGCAATGACGATATTGATTATTATTATCTCTGGGAACCTACAATGATTTCGTCGTATATATCCGTAGGCTCACCGAACACCCAAAAAAGACTTTAGTCTACTTGCGGGACTTGTTGCATGCAATATAACTGCTGAAATTCTTTTTATAGATATTGCACATGGTAAACAAAATAATTTGATACGAGTAGGTATCTAAACTTTTTCAATATTATATTGTCATACCAAGGGAAAAATCGAACGTTATCACATGTTTAAAAAAGTGACCAGATGTGTAACCATTAACATTATATTAATATTATAATGTAAACTTTTTGGAGTAGTTAAAGTTTCTTATTCAAGTACTCGTACTGGCAGCCCTCCTCTTTACCGAATTCGTGCGTTTGTCCTTTTCTCATGCATAATGAGGCGAATGAGTGGAAGTTGTAGGTACAGTGAGCGATCAGAATCAGAAATCATTTATTGTAATAACGGTGTACAAAAGATGGTAAAACAGTAGTATCAACTGTCTGCCCTTTACATGCGTACAATAAGACAAGGTATGTATATTATACGAACTTAAAAATAACTGGTGTTTAGTTATTCTATTTATAATTATTAACAATAAAATTTTAATTTGTCATCAAAATATTCCTTCTTGTAAATAAGCCATAATTATGTTGTGGTGTGAAAATAATATATTTTTGCTTGTTTCCTAAAATATCAGTAGTTACGGCTGGATTTCGTTTTAATGAAATAATGTTCGTTACCTTTTACAAATATAAATAGTATTTCATAAATATAAATGTAAGTAAGCGTCGTGTTTTTTTTAAATATGTCACGCAAACTTTCAATTTTTTAAATAATATAGTTCTGATACATCTTTTTTGTAAAATGAAGGTTGATTCAATTTCAACAGAACTACTATCACACCGTAAGTTAACTGATGCTAAACATAATCGTAATAGGAATTTAATGCATTTTTTTACATGATATATGTTACAAAGTATACAAGTATACAATTCGTAATAGTATTGAGAAAGTCTATGGTTTCTTTACTTGTAATTTAACTGTGTGCGATATACGGAAAACAACATTCGGCAAACACAATGTTACGTCTGTGGCAAACACTGTACTTTAGGTTTAGCAACCCCATTACTAAAGTTTAAGAGCTTATACGACTTACGCTTTATCACGGAAATCGTATTGAAGTCTGACTTAGTTTCACCTATATTATTCTGCCCAAAATATGAAGTTCATTGGACATAACTCTATAAAGCTTTACACTTACAACTCACTCATGTTGTACTTGTTACGTTTTGAATTCTATTTTGTATACTTACTACTTATTTTGAACCTAACCGTACACATAAAATGAATTAAGTACCAACTCACAAACATAATTTAAAAATATGAAGGTGATTCACTACGGAACTCCTTTATAAAACCTCTAAAACATTAAAAGAAAATGACTTTATGACTTAGTCGGATGTGACGTCATAAGATGAATATTGAACAACCCTTTTTTGGCCAAATAGTTTGGCCATTCGATAGTATTTAAAGATAGACAAAGGAGAGCTAAGCTATTGTCCAAACGTTTCGAAGAGGCAGTCCTAAGTAACAACAATTGGTCTGAAGCATGGGAAACCGGCCACGTGGCCCACCGAACCAGAATTAATTGTCTGGAGCAATCGCCTTCAAATACCTATATTTCCTTGAATTTGATTAATAGTTATATAGTATATATTTGTAACAAGTATTTTATATCGATTTTGTACCACAAATAGTATAAAATCAAATCGTAGCGGTTACCTAGTGATCGGATTTCATGGTATAAAATTACGAGTACTCGACTCGAGTCACTTTGAGCTATCAAACCTCACCCGCGTGGAGTCCGTAGCGGTATATAGGGTGCAGGCAAAAACTTGAAGATAGTTACAATTAATATAACAAAAAAGATACAGTTGAGTTAAGAACCTTCTCTTTGGAAGTCGGTTAAAAGTAAGAAAGAGAATAAATAAACTTTAAAATAACTATGAGTGATGGTGGCCGAGCGTTAGCATGTGCGCTTCACAATCTGACGGCATCCAGTGCGATCTGTGGCCTTGGCACCAATGACTTATTTAATACTTAAATAAATTATGAGCAGTTTCGATACCATCACTCAACAAAAGTAGATAGGAAGGAAACATCGTGAAGAAAACGGTATGTGCAAAAACCTAAAAAGTTCAAAGAAATATGACATTCTCCAATATGCCCTAGGCCAGCATGATGGATTAGGGCGCATCTTCTCTATCCGAGGAAAGGCCTGTGGCAGTGGGAACATTATAGGCTGATAATGAAAATACTTATACCTACTAAGGTTAGATTATGCTACACCGGGCTGTGTTCTTCCAAAGTTTTGTTTATTATCCATCAAAATTTAATTACAATACATGTGCGTACAGGATTTTGGTGAAAGAAAATAAACATCACGATATGTTCCCACGACATTATTGTTAAATATCCAATATTTTAATGAACAAATTATTAAAATAATATTCATATATTTAATATACTACGTTAAACATTGTTTTAGTTTTTACAAGCTCTTATTTAGTTTCACCTGTCCCGGTGTTAGTCTGTCTGTAATTAAATCTTGCAAGTTAAATTTAACCCACTTCCCGGTGTTCGATTTGGTAGAAATTTGGCGTTTTTGTCAAGTTTCGATGACAATACAATATTGTGGTAACAGCGAGCTGATGGTGACGGTGAATAACGGCACTCCTCAATCGATAATAATAGACTGTGGGCTCATTTTGAACAGTGCACCGCTCCAATCACTAATTTCATAAAAGATTGGTTTGAAAAAGATATTTTTCAATAAAAATATTGTTGGCTCAGATCATTAAAAGAAGGGAGATATATTGTAAGTGGCGTGGCGGGTGCATGGGCATGCGTCTGGCTTAAATCAGACTTGATGCCTTTAGTCAAACTTACCCAGCAGACGATCTTGCCGCCCTTTTTTGCATATGGACTATTAAGTTAGTTTATTGGTGTTGCACAAGTTTTTAGTGTGAGTGAAAAATTTGTAGGTGAGCATACTCATAGTTTTTGTGTTAAGCGGTTTAGAGGTATAGTGATATTTTTTAATGAAAAACGGAGACAAATGAGCACGAACGATAATTGCAGTAAGGCATATCTCCCTTGTTTGTCTGATCTGAGGTTTTTAGTTCTAGGTGTATTGTTTGAAAAGTATCCGTCGTTCGCTACTTTCATATGGATTGGGTACATCGGTTTGTTTAAAAATCTAAATAGCTACAATTTCAATATTTTAAAAACCAAAATAGTTTATTTTCGGAAAAATGAATTTTGCTCACAATTACTGACCATTGTTTTTAGAATTCGATCATGAGTGGATTACCTTACGGATTCTATTGTATGGTAGGTAATCATCCCACAAATAGATTTAGTTTTTTTTTTACTCTTATCTACAAAACATAGGTATAACATTTTTGCTTTTCGACATAACATAGGATAAAAACACTAAAGAGTTATTGACCACCAGTATATCATCCCTAAATTACTTCCTGGATCTGCTCTCAGTCGAGCTCCGGACAAAGCAGGCTTTTAAAACACCCCTAATGGCGCCCTTTCATCACTAAAAGTATTACTGTGTATTTTATAAAAAAAGCTGGAGTAACGTGACTGATGATGACGTAAAAGATGTAAAGCCACTTTTAAAAATACCTATCTCTTAGTGTTTGAGAAAGATTTTTGTCATTATTTTTGTATATAAGATGGATAGCCGTTTTCAGTCACTTTTATGATTTTGTTCTTTATTACAGGTTCCGTAGCAAATTAAGACAACCCTTATACTTTCAACGTGTCCTTCTGGATCTTTCTGAATATCGAAGTCTTTTTATTTAGAGACTACTAAGCATACTAAGACTAAGGGTTAGCCTACGCGCGAAAAGTGGGGATGGAAACCCTCCCCATAAAGTAGGGTGTTTTTGAAAAGATAATTTAAAAACTCACTTTTTTTAAACCGTTTGTCAAACCGTTTTTAGGGTTCCGTACCGAAATGGTAAAACGGGACCCTATTACTAAGGCTCCGCTGTCCGTCTGTCACCAGGCTGTATCTCATGAACGTGATAGTTAGACAGTTGAAATTTTCGCAGATGATGTATTTCTGCTGCCGCTATAACAACAAATACTAAAAAATATAATAAAATAAATATTTACGGGGGCTCCCATACTACAAACGTGATTTTTTTGCCGTTTTTATAGATAATGGTACGGAACTCTTTGTGCGCAAATCCGACTCTCACTTGGCTGGTTATTTTAATACTTTTCTGAAATAATAGAGTCCGAAGAGGCCATTTACTTTGACTGACTTTATTACGTAATCAGAATTATCACTGGCCTACTAATATCTGATTTTGTTTTCAATACAAGAGATGTTTTGAAGTAGTATTCGATCGTTCAGCTTATTTAGCGACGAGCAGTCGGCATTCGGTGTCTCTTCTGGCTTGTGGCTAAATAAGCTGATTTGAGAACCACAGATCCGGTCACATTTTCGGCAAGTAGATTGGTATTGGGTTTATTTATTACGTGTCTGTTAAGATTCTCTGGAAGCATTGTCTGAAAAATGTAAAAAGTATAGAATATGCAACTGTGAAGCCAAACAAATGTTAAGCAACTAATTTGTATGCTAAATAATAAATAAATATCTGGGACATTTTTGCATTAATTATTATTAATACAAATGTTCATCATATAAATGTTTTCCCTAGGTGAGAATCGAACCCACGCCCCTAAGCGCAGAAGGTAGGTTCACTACCAACTGAGCCCCCCGGTGGCTCAGTTGGTCAAGTCAGTCTAAACTTGGAACAGCTAAAGACATGGAACTCGGCTGGACTCGAACCTATTATGGTATTTTTTTACAACATAGCTATGGAATCATTCTATGAGCTTGTCATGACACACACTTGATTAATGGTAAAATAAGGGATAGGTTGTACACATTCCATAAAACATTCTAATGAAAAATTCAAATTTCTAACCTATTTCGTTTTAAGCGACTTCAAAAAACGAGGTTCGAGCATGTGTACACACAAAAAGTCGTATTCCTTACTTACACTTTCAGATCAAACAAAAAGGGCCCGTTAATTGATATTCCCTTGAACTCGTTTGTTATTTTTGTTGTTTAATAATTTATCCGTGGTTTATCTATTGGGTGAACCAAGGGCACTACATTTCATATATTTACCCGTGGTTCATCTATTGGGTGAAGCAAGGGCACTACATTTCATATATTTACCCGCGGTTCATCTATTGGGTGAACCAAGGGCACTACTACTATTTATATATTTACCCGTTATTTACCTATTGGGTTGACTACGGGTATAAAAAGAACACCTAGGTGAAACACGTAGGTGGATCACGGGTAAGTAATGCCTAAATCCAGTCATAAAAGTTGTCCAATTGTAAAGTCAAATTCAAAACTTTCGGTTTCACTGAATAATGCTATTCAGTGACCAAAAATCAGAACAAGGTAAATACCTCTTGTGACGCGATGATTATAAGCGATCAGTTCTGTTAATCATTATTTTATTAGATATAGATCCACGTTTGGCCAACAATTTGCCTGATGGTAAGCGATGTTGTGGCCGAAGATGGAGCTAGTTTTTACAAACCCGTGAAGATGATAAACGCTCGCCTACGATACGAGCTTCGATATATATTGTCTACTCGTCAATATAAAACTTTTTTATTCCAATGTGAAACTAACTGATGACGTAATAGTTTTGAATATGAATATTCAGAACTGTTTTGAAATTCAGTCCGGGGTAGGTATCGAGTAATTCATCAATCGCGCTTGTAAGTACATGGAGAGGCTTCTCAATGTAATAATGTGTTCTGTCGATAATATTGTTTGTGTCGTGCGTTGTGTCGAGATCTATTTGATCTGATTTTCACACTCAAGTTACGTAAATTGATAACCATATTTCTTTAGAAATATCAAGTCTCTCTCTAGAGCAAACATCGTTCGTAGATAGAAAATCTGTCAGATCAGACAAAACAAGGGAGATATGGTAAGGTAGCGTGGTGGCTGCGAACGCATCTTGCCTAAATCAGGCTCTTTAGTCGAACTCACTCTACAGATAACCTTCTCGCTTTTTTGTTTTGCATGTGGAGTATAGTTAGTACATTGGTGTCGCTGCAAGTTTCTTAGTGTGCGTGAAAAATGAGTAAGTGTGTACTTAGAGTTTTGTTAAAAAATGGGTGAAACATGAAGATATTTGAACAAGAACAATAATTGTAGTAAGGCATGCATATTTTCCTTGTTTGTCTGATGTGCAAATCTACTTCAGGCTGCAATTATATATTCTAATCAAGTACGTGTTCGCATTATAGTAAATTGCTGCAGCGGCAAGCAACAGAAGCATTTATGGACGAACGTGAAAATAATTATATCGAGCACAATCAATATCTTTGGCCAACGTGACACTCAAATTGAATCATAATGAGAGTTCAATGATTACCCAAGGCGTCTAATTAATTGAAAATAATTGATTTCAAATTGAATAAACAATACATCAATTTCTAAGCTTTTATTCTGTTGTGCTACACACATAGGTACAATAGTTGTGATAGTATTGTTACACGTAAATTAACACACACATGTACATTCAATTTACTGTATAGAAAACCAATTTATTGACAGCGCATACGAAATTATTCTGTTAGAAGAACACCATTATTTTAGGTAACAATTATATTATTCCACGCACAATTTAATTATTAAAGGTGTATTTTACTTAAGAGGTAGGTGCTTCTCCAACAAGCACAACTACAACGGTAGTATGTTTCAACGGTTTTCGGTTAAGATGGTCTATAAAGTCGCTCAGCAAGCTATGGAGAGAGCTATGCTCGGAGTTTCTATACGGGATAAAATGCGGAACAAAATGATTCGACATAGAACCCAATGTTACCGACGTAGCTCAAAGGATTAGTAAGCTGAAGTGAGGCAGTGGGCCGGCCACATAGCCTGAAGAACGGATACCCGATGAGGTAGACGAGTTCTGGAGTGGAGACCACGTTAAGGCACACGTAGTGTAGGACACTCTGGAGCCAGATGGAGTGACGACCTGCGTAAAACAGCGGGTAAAAACTGGATGCAAAGAACTGCTAACCGAGATCAGTAGCGTGCATTGGGAGAGACCTATTATGTCCAGCACTGATCAGCTACAGGCTGATGATGATGAGTAATTTGAATATACAGGTATACAGGTTATACAGCTTAAGAGCCGTATTAAAAAATGCATTGTTCAATTTTATGTATCTAGTTTTTCGGGCATAAAACGAAAAAAAAAATGCCGTAATTGTCAAGAGTAATATAAAAAACATTAACCATACCAAAAAAAATATTAATTTAATAAATTATGTTAAATAAAAAAATAATAAGCCGTTATTTCTAATAAAAAATACATATATTATTACAGATATAGGTACATTTTTCTATTTTAATAGAATGAGAATGCCATAAACCCAGTTTTCGTACCCTTTTTCGTCATAATATGTGAGAGTTCAACTGTAAATGTAAACAACTACTGAGGTTCGAGAATAATTATAAAGTTAAACACAAGATACGAATAAAAAAAGCACAGAAAACATTGCCGTCTATCAAATAATTATTTTTAAAACCATGTATGTATATTATCAGGTATAAGTATCAGGTCAGAACGGTGAAGGAAAACATCGTGAGGAAACCGGAAACTTCGAAAGTTCAAAGACATGATATTCACACCAACCACTTTTTCACCAACCACCCGCATTCTTCAGTCTTCCCGTGAACATGGTGCATGAAACTGCGCCGAAATATCGGGAGCTCCTTCCACAACCTTACCACGGTAAATATCCCGTAAATAATCATTTAACTTTATGATATTCACAAACATGCACTGGACCATCATGGTGGATTAAGGCCCATCCTTCTTTCTGAGATAAGGCCTACCCAACAGTGGGAACATGATAATGATGTTGATCCCCAAGCCGCCTGCCAAGCGTGGGGATTATGGCAACACCCCTCTCTATGAAGGAGGCCTTGTCCAACAGTGCACGTTAATTGGCTGAGATGTGTGTGTGTGATGTTGATGATGATCGGGTCAGAGTTCAAAAATGACCGGAACAATATTATACTAAAAACCTAACTATTAATAAAGATAATTTGTTCTAACAAGAATCTAACATCCACATTTTTGTAAATCAATATCGTCTATCCTAATTTTAGAACACTGGCTACTGCAGTGTTGTTGATAGGAATCAAGTTTAGTGATACTTTATCAATTATTATCGTTATTAGGGTTCCATAGCAAAATAAAATTAATGTCTATCTGTCCGTCTATCACAGTGCTTTTATTCAAAGAATATTCAAGTGATAATAATTGTAGCGTGCATGCCTATATAACGTTAAAAAGTGACACATATATAGAGCAAGAGCACGTTGAAGTGGCAAATGTTGCTTCACCGGTAATATAAACTCTCTGATGTGCATTTACCGGACGGTCAATATTAAATGTCAACACTTCAGCCCAAACTACAGCAGATTAGAAATGCTAGTATATGATCACACTCAAGGTATAGCTCATTGCAGACGATGCGCAGTAAACTGGCGCAAGTACTGCGCATCGTCTGCAACAGGAACTAAGCAACTTCTACTGCCACGGGCACTAAGCAAAAATTGTTGTAGCTCGTTGCAGACTATGCGCAGTTAACTGGCGCGAGAAACAATTGTGCAAGTACTGCGCATCGTCTGCATCCGGCTTATGGGATGCTCAGAAATACCATCATATAATTACCAACTTCATAAAAATTACAAAACTGGACCAAATTAAAATGGGACCACACGTTCAAGTAAAAAGAGAATCATCAAAATCGGTTCACCTAGTCAAAAGTTCTGAGGCAACAAACATAAAAAAACAACAACAAAAAACAGTCGAATTGATAACCTCCTCCTTTTTGGAAGTCGGTTAAAAATAGTAGCGATGCATCGGAAACAGAAAGAATACGAGTTAAAACGAGAAACGCAACTAGTCACAATGAAATGGGCGAATATGAGACTAGTTTTATAAATTTCTTGGCACGGTATGAATGGAATCTTTCATAGTATTTTTAGGAAAACAATATTACAATATTATGTATCGGACAGCCAACTCTCGTAAGGAAACATTGAGTCTTTTTAAATAAATGAGTAAAATTTCTGTTCTATGGATAATAGGGAAATAATAAAGCTGTCTCGAAAATAAATTAGGTTTAACGATTTACGCATGAGCAATAACCATTTAAAATGATGTATGCGAATATATACGCCTGTTTTTATGAAATTTAGTGTGATATATGTACATTTAGTTTATTTCTAATCATGATTATGTGAAATTTAGTGTTCGTTTTCTATTTATTTAATTTTTCAATGTTGCATAAAAACTGTTTTTAATCTTGAGTTAAATAAACCTATACTGATATATACCCACGTAAGTACGTATATTTAGCTTAGGTATTAGATTTAAAAATATTTCACTTTGGTATACTTTTGAACGTCACGGTTGAAGGTGGAAAGAGTACGGAATAACAAAGTTTTTAGCTATTGTGTGCGACACTCAGTTCGAGAATTAATATTCAGACGGTTGTTTCCATAATAGACGTCATTGCGAACTCTGGTTGGCGACTTTAGATGCTTTTAGTTTCATGAAAGACTCACCTGAGTAAGTACTAACTATACCTTATTCTGCTTTCCCCTTTGGTGTTGTGTAAATGTCCGTCTGGATAACCTAAAAGCTACACACACTACAACACAAGCTGCTTTTAAATTATCCTAAAATTAATAAATTTTTAGGTATTCACTATTACTACACAATGAAATTTTACACTTTTGATGTATTTTATCGTATTTATTTCACATTATTTTAATTTCTGACGTTTTGAACACTTTGCAGTGTCCGTGGTCAGTATTACTAGATGACGGGTGTCTATAGAAATGTTATGAAATTATTTACAAGTACTCTGCCAATTATTTTTAGTCAAAACGTTCCATACTATGTACGCAGGAGTCGTTTACCACGAGCGATTTCTGCGTACGTCCAGAGGTCTTGCAGTTCTGTAGGCCGAGTAGGCCGAGTAATTAGTAGGCCGAGTAGGGCCAAGAGAATGTAATACTTTACATGTTGAACTTCTTCTCAGTTAAAATTTAGTCATAGTCAACAAGTAGCCACTACAAAGCGCATGTGCAAAACATCTGAAATAAAAATAATTTATACACGCGACAAAGTCTGATAAAAATGTTTAATATTTTTAATTTTCAATTTTTTATTTCTTTTCTTTTATACCTTTTAGAGCAACATACAACTTTTATACAAGTTTTGTTTTTCGAATTTTTATACTTTTTTTAGTTTAGATCGTAAACTAAAGCATGTCCTTGATTGCATGAAACTAGTAACATAACAAAATAATACTAAAAACAAACACGACAAAAAAAAACCATTTTTATGGGTCTTATAATTGTGTGAAAACTAGGCGTACGTTGCCGTTTAACAAAAAAAAGAGAGATGTTAAAAGATTTTGCGGTCTTATCAGACGAATTTCCTTAATTATTCTACAGTTTAGAAGAATATTACATTTTAAATTAATAGCTAGCTACGTCGTATCACGTTGATATAATATAGTGATACAGAGCGCGGCAGTGCGACAGACAACGCGATACAGAGTGCACGCGCCCCCGCCTCCTATTTTCCCGCTTCTCGATTTTCCGACGCGTTGTTACTTGCTTCACAGCTCGCATCAAAGATCACCACGGGAATAACAAGGAGAGGTGTTCGTCTGAATGGATTGCGCGGTAAGCTTACAATAATACAAAGAGTGACCATATCCTGTAGTGGAAACGTTTAATTTGTTTATTTTGGACGAGGAAGTCAAGATTGAAACTTGTTTTGTCTGTTAGTACATAATTGCATTTTTTATGTGGCACCATTATTGATTATACAATAGTTTTTAGATTTGCGAATCTTTTATTTTTGTAACATTTTTGTGACATGAAAGAAGTTTGTTTTTGAATTTTGCTTGAAGTACGGCTCAAATTAATTCAAGGATGCTATGTTAGTAGTCGCGGCTACATAGAATACATCAACGGAAACATAATTTTAGTACACAAGTGTTTTATGGTACCTTTATCTATAATCCTATGCTTATACTCGTAGGTTAGTTTTATATTATCATCTAATACATATTATCACCAATGCCAAGTAAACGAAACGGCAAGAGCAAAAACATTCGTATCATACTCTTATCATCTCTTATACGTACTCTTACAATATGTTGGCTAGCTAAAATTTGGACAACAGGCTACACTTCGAATCTATGATTTAGTTTTGCTACCTGTGGTCAGGCCACAGATAAAAAAATTGTAATACCGAACAAGTATAATAAGATAAATAAAGCTAGTTACGATACGATACTGGTAGTTAATTAAAAGCATTTACACAGATAGAACCTAAAAGAAGAAATTTGGACCATATGAAAATATTCAGCTAGTTTTTTTGGATCATTTACAAGATTGATTAACGGGGACATGCCACTAATTTATATAATGACCTTTCCTTATTTACATAGACTTTTAAATAGATGGAAACAACGTAACACAAATATTTACCAAGTATCTACGAATTTCAATAAAGGAAAAGAAAATTGCCGTCATCGTATACCAAACGGTGTTTTTGTGAGCAACGTGGTCATATTTGTTTCTTTAGGTTGGTTGTAAAAGGGACTAAGGCTAGATTTTTAAAATTACTAAATTTTAGAATAAAATTACTTACAAGTACAAAAAAGTAGTGCAAAAAGACAACATCACGCCCACGTACCGACCGCGCCCGAAACTTCAGTGATCTTACGATTACCGGTGGTGAACACAAATTTGTGACCGACTCACACTTGGTCAGAACTTATTACTTGTTGTTTTACTTAAGAGTGTGTAATATAAACCATTTTTTAGAGCAAATACAAAAATACGTTTTAGAAAACATGTTTTAGTTTTTACTTTTTGATTTTATTATTATTCCTTAATTAATCCGCCGTTACATTACGTCTATTACGGTTTGAAAGTAGGACAGGCAAACATACAGACAGCGTAGGCTTAGTGATAGGGTTCCGTTTAAACCCTTTGGGTACGGTTTGGTAACCCTAAAAACTAAAAATGTGTCTAATAATACGTTCCTTATTGTCTCTATTAAGAAGTAGACACTTTTTTGTTCACTTGTTTTTTATAGGTAGAGTAGTAAATGCACTACTTAATTAACAATGACACTTTTTATATTTGTATATATCATACATTAAAACGATAAAACCAGGTGTAATACGAGTTTACCGGATAAATAGAATAAAATAAATAAATAAATAAATAAATGTGGGACATTATTGCACACATGGTCATCTGACCCCAAACTAAGCAGAGCTTGTAATATGGCTGCCAGAGACTGATATACATACATATATATTTTTAAATACATACTTAAATAGATTAATAAACTCTTTATTGCTCACATCAGAAATTAAACACAGGATAAAATGGATTAAAAGTAGTGTGACAACTGGCGGCCTTATCGCTAAGAGCAATCTTAACCAGGCAACAATAAAAAGGAGAGGATAAAGACGCGGAAGAACGGGTGTGCAATAATTTGGTGACGAGTAAGTGTAAATGTTTAAACTGGATATAGTTCCTTAATAAATTGTTACGGAATTACATGCATACATAATCAAATAGGGAAACATAGGGGTAGAAGAACGCTCTTTTGGAACCGAAAAGAAATGTAATAACATCACGTTGCTACTTTAATAAGCCCAAGGATTATATAACTTTGGTAGAGCTCAAAGGTATATCTATCAAGTTAGAATTATATTGAATACTTAATATTCAAAGAGAGTATGGTAATTTTCTATAATAAGCGGGCGGGCGCTCTTTGAAACCGTGTTTATAACTTCACCAAAACATACTAGGTATGTACTAGTAAATTAAAAATGTGTCTACGTATCATCGCCTACGTAAATTGGCTGCGTTTAAGTAATTGGGAAACAGGTTTTGTCGCATCATCGTCATGGCACAGAGGCTGATTAGGCGCTTGAAGGTCCCGTACATATTAATAACACTGTACACTTATACCTCCCACTAGGATTCCCTATTTGGGAAAAGCAATGGAACACACACAAAGGCAAGGACAACTAAAATACTTTTTTTATACTATACGGTTGTTCAGTTAAAGACAACTAACACTCAGACCCAGAGCAGATATTTACATTCATCATTCAAACATATGCCCGGCCGAGAAGCGAAACTGGGATCTTATGCTCTTGAGGTAGACGTTTTACCACTAAGCTAAACCGTTTGTCAAAAAAGGCATATTAGATACGATTCAGAAATAAGTTTTATGGTACCTAATAAGAAAGTAATTGAATTACTTGGACAAAAAAGTCCAACGAGTTCTATCAATAGAACAACCAAAAGAACTAGTGGGGACTGATCTACTATCTAGGGAAGTGCGATTCATGCAAATATAGTGACTAAAGTGAACGCAATTTTTATAATCGCATCGCTACGTCTTTTAATTCAGGGATAACGTTTATTTTATATCCTCATGTTGCTTAGTATATTTCCAATACAAATTATATCAGGGTTTATACTCCGAATTCATGCAAAATATGAAGATTCTGCTTAAATTAGAAGCTAACCCCAATCATTTATTACTTTCATGCATTTTTGTAGGCCTTTGACCATAGCTCACCATATTATGTGAAGTGGCGTAAAGAAAGAAAGAAAATACACTTTGTTCGACATTACTTCAAACAACTTATATCTAAAGGATACGAGTACATTCAGTGTCGAATGGGTCCGTTTAAAAATATATACTGAAAGTAAGTACTATCAGCGCTGGTTTCCATATGAACCGTATATTTTTTGGATGCGATAAATTATTTGTAACTAGCTGACCCAAAAGACGTTGACTTGTCCAAATTTCAATAAATTTGTTTGAGTTAAATGCTCTTGAGATCATAGAAAAATTCAACCGAAAAAAGCACTTTCAGTATTTCCCAAATTTTTCACCTTTCCACCCGGAATTTAGAAGAAAAAGTTTGAAAAGTCACCCGACTTTTCAAACTTTTTCTTCTCCTAAAAACCTTATTCAGACTATCACAAATATTTCTAATTAACTTTTTTTGCACAGAACCCAAAATATATATGAGTCATGCGCACTAGCTGTTTTTAAAAGCAGATCAACGCATGTTATTTATTAACCACCAAATTGCGGGAATGCTGGACTGATTTTTGCCAATAATTTATAAAGCTACCTACAAGAACTGAGAATAAAAAAAGTACTGAGTACCATATATTACTGTTTACATTATTGCACTATTTTAAACTAACGTTTATTTCATTTGCATCCTTGACAATTATTTTTGTCAAAAAAGTTTAACTATCATATTGTTAGCCCTGTTTACCTACACTAATAAAAGTGTCGTATAGTCTGCGTAAAGCCTTAAACGTAATATCATTGAACTAAACCTGTATATATTTTCTGGGTCAATGGTTATTTGTTTTTTGATCAACTGATGTGACGCGTTACATTGTTCCAAACTATTCATTAGTACAGGTAGTACCTACGTGTCATTTTATTGTTTTATATATAACCTAGCTACTATAAAATTATTAGGTTTATTTTTAGAATACTTAAATTATTATGAATATCTTTGTTGTTCTTAACGTAGTTATGTGGAGAACGCCTTTGTAAACAGGTATTTACCAAACACCTATTACGTAGATATGTATAGACGTGCCTATTATAAAACGACTGCTCTTTGTTTTATAAGATTTATCTCAAAAGATTCTAATAGTTAACCGTTGAATAGCTAAAGTTTTGAAGTTGGTATCAGTTTTATTACCGAGAAGGTATCTTGTTTCATTGAAATTTGTTGAGTATCTTTATACTGTTGGATCATAATAAAATTTATGAGAATTGAAACTTTAGTATCTGTAGATAATTCTATAGAGTTATACTATTATTAACCTAAAATTTATTTATGAACATTGTATCCTATTAGCATTTAATTTTGTGCTAATAACTAAGTAGGTACAAATAGAAGTAATGATATTGAATTTTTAAGAAGTAACCGTTATTGTAATCGTAATTTAAGAGCTTTACAACCTTGTATTTCAGTTCCAAATTCTACCACACAATGGCAACTGTATACAAACTACAAGTTACTAATGAAGTTAGGTCTCAATTTCGTACATTTCGCTCGTTCAAC
Source organism: Agriopis leucophaearia (assembly GCA_949125355.1). NCBI lineage: Eukaryota > Metazoa > Arthropoda > Insecta > Lepidoptera > Geometridae > Agriopis > Agriopis leucophaearia. Next base: position 8,421,067 of record OX421265.1, on the reverse strand, counting down.
ATCAGCGCAAACAAAAAGAAAACTATAGCTGAACGATAACAAGTTGCCGTCTCGGAAAACTTGCGAAAAACCCTCACTTTGTTAGTTAACGAGCTCCAAGACATTTCCCGCAGCCTTTACCTAATTCCCATGGTAAAAGAAAATACAAGATAAAACAGCATTAGATCATCATCGCATTACATTGCAGCGGCGAAATCCAGTTGTTTATGTGAATCGCGGATCAAAATGAAAAATTAACTGTTGATGAATTCCTCCGAGAATAGACGCATTATGGGGTTGGGTTAGTAGAATAGCTATTAGTCCGTCCGTCTATCTTTCATCTGTGAGCTAAGTGAAAGTGCTGCAAAAATCTAGAAGTTTACGTAGTTCTGGTAGTAAAAAAAAACACGAGACTTTAACATTGCACAAGGTAATAGATGCTTAGTAGCATCTTAATTCTTCCTGAATTATTAAGAAATATTAGCTAAGTAGATTATCTATTTATTTTTATAAGTTAACAATAATAAAATAGACCAGGTAAAAATACATTACTGGATTTTATTAACTAAACTTCTGGAGACGGAAACCAGTTTCACCCGGGGCAGAAGGAAAATTAGCAAAGTAAAATATTACAATGCGCGGTAAAAATCAAGATTTTTTTTCACTAATAATATAAAAATACGTTAGTACATCAGTACGCTACTTAAGCGAATGAAGTAGGTACTGGCTATCAAATGATAGAACATACCTATATAGATATTTGTGAGTTTCAAATGCGAACCTTGTTAATTAATGTAAAGAAATTGATTGCTTCTGCACGCTACGGAGCACATAGACAAGTATCTGCACACTATACTGTGCTGTTCACATTAAAATAATTAATGCTATCTATTACTGTTCACATTAATATAATTAAAGCTATATTTCTACCAATACCAATTTATACCGATATAGTTGTTGTGCGTGCTTCGTACGCATACACTGAAAAAAAAACCTGACTTTGCTGCTGAGTCTTAGAAGAAAGAGTCGGTTTTGGGAGGCAAAATGACCTTTTCCTTTCTAAATTTAAGATTTCCTTTCTAAATTTTGGAAGGAAATGTCGTCTTGCCTTCCATAACCGATTTCTACTTCCATGACTCAGCTGGAAAGTCAGGATTTTTTTCCAGTGTAGACTCGTATATAAATACTTTCAATTCTTTTTGCCCCCCTTAATTCAGACCTTGCGGAAAATCCTTTCTCAGCGCGCCTTTACACGCCACAAAGAATATACTTCCCTAATTTCAGCTTCGTAGGTCATGTAGTTTTCGAGATACCATGATGTGTCAGTCTGGTGAATGAGTACGTAAGTGGTATTTCGCTTTTATACTGGGTGACTGGTTATACAGTATAAATATTTGAAGATATAAAGAAGGAGAAATAATCGAGGAGGTTATTTGTTCATAATAAAGAACTTTTATTTTAAATAATATCACTAAACTCGGTCCAAATTTTTACTGCAACAGCTGCAATGCCTACCATTGTAAGAAGCTGTATAAAAACATTTTATTTAATATTTCTCTGAAGTATATCGTGTACTTGCTACAGTTTACGTTCAAAAACCTAGTGGTAATAATCTGAATTCTTGGTTTTCATTCAGAATTTCCCAATGTTTTTGCAGCTCTCAGAGAAAATAAATACTTAGACCAAGTTTAATACTGTGTTTGTAATGGCTGAATGAATTTCTATGAAATTTGGTATGGAGTTATATACCATGAATTAACATAGGCTATTCATGATCCTAAAATAATAAAATCAGTTAATGTGGGAAAAGATGAAAGTATCAAAATACAATTCATAGAATTAGGTAGGTTCTATTCTTGGTAGTATTTAATTGACGTTGACCTGTATTGGCACAAGAGCAATAATCCACTTGGATGCCCACCATTCCTATTAAGGCGCTGTAATATGCTCCCAATATTACTCTACCCTTTCTTGAGCAAACATTGGGTAATATTTATATTTGCTCCTCCAATTTGGTGTATCTACTACAATGCTTACTTTGTACTTATTTGGCCTTTTACTGCATACGTTAAACTAATTTGATTTGAATTTAGTAGATATTTCTATTTTATTTATCTACAGTCCGGCCGCTGAGAAAATGCGTCTGATAGCTGCAAAAATTTGAATGCAAACATTTTCTTTAATATTTTACTGTAGTGTAACGGCTAACAATCTTACGTTCTACTTCTTCTTTTACTAGTACTAGTAAAAATGATTACAATTTACTGTTTTGTCAGACTCATTCTTTCAGCGGGCGCACTTTAGTCACTAGTCATTTAGTACACGTTAACTAGTAAGTAAAATATAACAAACAAACCTTAAGATGTCTAAACTCAGACTAATTTTAGGTTGAGCGAGTATCTAAAAAGTGTAATGTATTAGAATCAGATTTGTATTCAAAGTGACGCGAACGAAACAATGACCTGAATACATTTCAATATTTGATTATTTTATAAGCAAGGACATATCGGTAAAAAAATAGGCATAGTCAAACAAGTCCACCTATATACGTTTCGCTGACGTCGCTGTTTACCATTTTTAACTCTTAGAAACATGTAAAAGACTTTTAACTCCAAATTGGATTTAGTTTCAACGTATGTACATTATAGTTTTAAAAAAATATTTACACAAAATACAAAAAACAGTTTTCTTAATCGCGATAAGTACGCGTTTGACTACCAACTCGCCTGTTAGTATGCGACGATGTGGTCAAAGATGACGCACGCAGACTTAGAAGATAGATATCTAAAACCTAAAACTTAATTATTATATAATGTACCTATATACAAATAAATAAATAAAAGTCGTACATTATACTGGTAAAATTTATTTCATTCCAAGTTGCCTAAAAGTTAAAATAGTGTAATGGTAATTAAATTCTTTTTGTGAGACTGTCAGAATCAGACGGAATATTTTTTGTTTGATTCAAACGATCTCACAAAACAAATATACGTTTTGAAAGGATAAAGAAATGAGACCACCTCTCCAAAATTAAATGTCTGTTAAATTCAGAGCGCGCATACTTTTAATTTATTTTGACTAACTTGAAGAGCTCGAAAAAATATAAGTGAATTGGACATCATAAAGTAGGTATGTATGGTGGGTTCGATTCCCACCTAGAACAAACATTTGTGTGGTGAAAATTTGTGTTTGTTCTATGTCTCAGTGTTAATATCTATTTAAGTATGTATTTAAATATATTGGGCGCTTGGGGACCGGGAGCTCACCTCATTTTCAAAAATCTTTCAGAGCGTCTGATTAACGCGACGCGTGACCAAAATGCTGGCGTGTATCTGGCTCAACGTATAAGCATTGCCATTCAACGTGGTAATGCCGCCAGCATGCTGGGTACGCTGCCGACTGATAGTGGGTTTGAGCATTTGGATTGTCTTTAGATCTTCAACGGTCTATGGACAGTCTAACTGTTTATTTAGTGTTAGTTTTAGCTAGTATTTTGTTTATTTAATAAAGGCACTTGCCCCTTTAAATATATATGTATGTATATCAGTCTCTGGCAGCCACATTACAAGCTTAGCTTAGTTTGGGGTCAGATGACTATGTGCAATAATGCCCCAGATATTTTATTTATTTAAAAAAATTTGCTTATAATCTAAAACCATAAAATAGTAACAATATTTTCTAAAAGCACAATTATATTCTCCCAGACGAGAAGAGGAAGTATAAACTATTTAGCCGGTTTGAAAAATTGAGTTTGCTCGAAATAAATTGTGTTTTACGAGTAAACCGCGGAAATAAAGGTGAGAGATAATTTTTGGCAGTTGTCGCGCATTATTCTTTTTTCTTTTTAGCCGACTACGCCATAGGGAGGGGCAGGTATGATTATTAAAATATATAATTTCGTGATATTTATTATGCTGCTGACGGCATGCTTATATTACATTACCCCAGCGGCACACAAGCACTTATAGACAAACATAAAAGTTTCAAAGTTTCAAGCTTCATTTTCTCAAACATATCTTGTAAACTTACGTTTTTTTTTTTAATTCAGGTAATTTTACCATTTCTCGACGTTAAATAAACGTAGCTATATTCAAGAACCTCAAAACTTCAAAGACATGACATTCACCAACATCCACTAAGCCAGCATGATGGATTAGTGCCCATTCTCTCTCTTTGAGATCCTGGCCTGTGTCCCGGCACTGGGAACATGAAAGGCTGATAAAGAAACGTAGCCGTTTACCAAACATAAAAAAAAAAAAACATTTCCAGTAGGCTATGGATTGTACTACGAGCCAATCACAACACAGTGGGCACACACGCCAAAGCAAAGCCATCTGGAAATGTCAATTAGTTTTTTGTTTGTAAACTCCAACATAACCTCTGTACCTTTCCTTCTTTTTAGTGGAAAAACGTAATGAAACATCTTGAACATTAAAAGGGTTACGGTCATATAGTCTGGATTGTAAAAAGTTTCTTCGTATTGTATTCTTCAAATAATGGATACATTAATGACCTTGTTTGAGAGAAGTGTTCAAGTTCCTTTCTATCGTTTCAGGTCTCTAAAAGACAAAACAGCGGTTTCATAATACTAATGTGCATTATGAATGACGGCTGATGCAAATAAACTACACTCCTGTAAAACATGTTCATACATTCTGACCTGTAAGATATTTTCGCATTTTGTGTAAATACTTACATAAAAAAACCAATACCTACCACATCATGTCCCTCTTAGCTATACTAGTGATGTCCGAAAATAATTCGAGTACTACATAAAAATATTATTAAAATAAACCCATATTTCACTCACCTGGTCCCGCTATAACTTGAGAACGGGTTTACCGATTTCATTCATCTTTTTTTTCAAAGTTTTCTAGAAGTATTAGAAGAGAAGGTTCTTACATATAAAAACGGCTGGTCCGACTTGGATGAAATTTTGTGTTCCTGGAGCGGGGCATAATAGTAGCGAGGCCGAAGGCCGATCTTACACCCGTGCGAAGCCGGCGGGTTGCAGGTTGCTAATATTCAATAAAAAAATAATGAAAATAAGTTCACGATCTAACAACAAAATGACGGTTGAAAAATCTTACGTATGACCCGAACCAAGATATTGAATAATAGGTTATTGAAAGCCTGGAGGCGTGGAAACAGAGAGATTTTTTTTCATGCCTCGTTAACATGTTAAATAATCAGTTATTTACCTGGAACTAAAAGCCAGAGGATAACAAAAACATCTCTCTGTTTCTACGCCTCCAGGCTTTCATTTTTATTATTTTTACACTGAGCTCGTTTTTACATGGAACGCGCTCTCTCATTACCGTAATTTGACACGAATAAGCGACGTTTACGAAAAAGTATGCTAATTCATCCTTGTCCACGCCTTTAAAAAGGTGAGAGAATGTTAATAGATTAGAAAATACTTAATCTTTTTTATTATGTTCTTCTCTTATGCTCTCATGAAAAGGTACATATAATGCTGAACAAGCCTCTAACTATAGACCGATCTCGTTGTTAAGTTCAATCTCTAAAATTATTGAGAAGGTTGTTAATAAAAGTCTTGTGTCATTTCTCGAGAAAAACAACATCCTGTCGAGAAACCAGTATGGATTCAGGTCTGGCAGATCCACGGAGGACGCAGTTATAGAGCTAGTAGATCACGTGTCAAAAAACCTAGATTCGGGGCGCAGATGCATTGGCGTCTTCCTAGATTTAGCCAAGGCGTTTGACACTGTGTCTAGGCCTATACTATTGAAAAAACTTGAAGGTACTGGCGTTCGTGGGATGGCTTTAAGATGGTTCCATTCATATCTCAGTGACCGTAAGCAAAGAATCAGAGTCGATGGCCACTACAGTGACCTAATAGACGTGTCATCTGGCGTCCCGCAGGGAAGTGTGCTTGGCCCTACTCTTTTCTTAGTCTACCTAAATGATCTGTGTAACATCACATTAAACCAAGCCAAATTATTCGCATTTGCCGACGACACAGCAATAATCTTTGATGGCAAGGATTGGGACGATGTATGTTCAAATGCTAACGGTGGTCTTCAGCGGGTCGTGCACTGGTTGCAACACAATCTGCTTACCCTCAATGCAAGTAAAACCAAAATTATCGCATTCAGAGTATCAATTCGCAGCAGACCTAACAAAACTCTGTGTATAAAACTCCACACATGCGATGATATAAATTCAACGCAATGTCCGTGCTCAAAATTAGAACAAGTAAAAGACGTCAAGTACCTAGGCATACATATTGACGAGCTCTTGTCATGGACTAAACATATTCATGTCCTCAGCGGGCGAATCAGAAAGTTACTTTTTGTTTTTAAAAGACTCAGAGCTGTGGCGGACATTAAAACGATAACAATGGTCTATACCTCAGTTTGTCTGTCACTGCTTAACTATTGTGTCATTTCCTGGGGTTCAGCAGGCTCAAGCCACCTTCTGAAACTGGAACGAGCACAACGAGCTGTTCTAAAAGTAGCTTACAATAAACCTTATAGATACTCAACCAACTTACTTTACAAAGAAACAGAACACTTAAGAGTAAGACAAATATACATCATGGCTACAGCTCTAAGATTCCACCGGACAGCACTTACTACGCAGGTCGGTTTCGCCGAAAACTCCGGTTCCAGAAGAAAACCTCATTGGCCAGTGCCACAAACAAAAATACTGATAGGGCAAAGAAGTTATGGTTTTCGCGGACGCTACATTTATAATAAATTAAACAAAAAACTACATTTAATCAAGGATTCTAAACATGTAAGCAAAAACAAGATTAAAAAATATTTAATTACACTACAGGAAATAGAGACAGAGGAGCTGATACGGATCGTAAGCTAAAAAGCTGAGATTCGTACCTACCAGCCTACATACACAAACATACTAGAACTCAATACCTACTAACAATAACATAATATTAATATTGCATGCATTTGTATAAAATCAATTTAAATAAATAATAATCTAACTAATAATATAAAATTATAATTCTAACTAAACGTAACTATTCTAAATTATTATCACTTAATAAGTTGTCCCTAGAAGAGCACTAGTTATCGCGACACAGGGAATCCTACAGCGATAACTAGCGACTGCAAATTGTATTATTGGCATGTTCATTTTAACCTTATTGCAATAAGTTTGTAACCCTATTATTTTATTAATTTTAAACTAAATATTGTACGTAATATTATTAGTGGCAAAATAAATAAATTTATTATTATTATTATTATTATAATTTATTTTGTTTATGCCTCTCATTTTATTTTTAATTGATTTCATTTTTTTCAAGTCCCCGATCGTAGCTATGACAGTACGATCCGAGTACCACACGTAATTAAAACTAACAATGTTAAAATGTGTGAGCGTTAATTAAATAAAATGTATAATGGTTGGTCCGTATAATCTTGTATGTTTTTGCTAACAGTGCAAGCACAAAGACAACAAAGATCGGACGATGTTACGAACCTTTACGGACACGTAGCATGCTATATGTGTACGCACTTAGACCTTCCATAAAGGACTCTATGAATCATCTCCACATGAAAAAACATTGAATTTAAAGCTAGTGCATCATCCCAACCATACAAATAGGCACCTTGGGAAGCTTACGCTATGTATTCAAATGTGTATGTACTTTCTTACCTTCCTAGCTCTCGTTGTTCGTGTGCGTATATAAACACTCATTAGAATAAAAAATATATATCATAATAAACTCTTTACCCATACTTCGTATATAGTAATATTTTAAGAATCCAGTTCTTTACCGTTAAGGAATCCAATAATTTAAAATGCGAGCAGTCTCATCCTAATTTCAAAAATCAGCATCTTAGCGGTGCTACGGTGTTACCTGATGTGCATTTTGGAATATTCATTTCAAATAAAGTTCTATAGTATACGTTTAGTGGCTTGATGCTAGCTAGAGTATTATAATATTGTTATACCTATAATACATAGTCTGTTCAAAAAGGGAACCAGGCTAAAAGGAGAACAAGAATTTTGAATGACAATCCGCCTCTGCCGTCTGACAAATGTCAAACTCAGCTATCATGAGCTGTCCTATCATCGTGTTGTTTTGTTGAGTAAATTTGCGTGTTATTTATTGAAATATTTGTTCATTTAACCACAATCCAAGTCCACTCTCTTTCTGAACAGACTCCACACTAGAGTGCAAACAGGTCATGATTATGCAGGCTACGGACGTCATCGATGTCACTGGTTTAATAAAGATTTTGTAAATGCATGAAGGGTACTTCAGATTTTATCTATTTGCATCAGCTTTGCTTATCGCTGGCAATTTCATAAATTAAGGTAGGTTTGGCTATCATTGGTCCGATTGTCGATGGGTCTGTATCATATAAATACTTAACACCGTCAGATTAGTTATCAAGTTCAACCAACATGTTCTATTAATTGGTTAAGTAATACTCCATATAAATTGTATTGTCAGTAGGTATATTGCCCATTTTTCATCAAATTCGACTCCCTTTTGAAATATATAAAACGTAACATGATCTGAAAATTATGATAACGAGAAGATAAACTGAGTTGTTTTGCGGTAATCTGATGCTTCTTTTGTGAGGTAAAAGACTGTAAAGTGAATTTGTAACTTTAAAATCAAGTGTCTAAAAGTAAGGAAAGCAAAATTGGCTTTATTTTGGAATTTTTGTTATTTGCAAGTCACGCAGTCAAATCTGAAAGATTCAAGTAAAAAAAAAAACATAATAGGTAGAAAGTATGTAAAGATGAATATTTATTACCTACCAAATCTACAACAGTGACATTTACAACTGCTTGCATTTGCCTACAGCTTTAATTATAAACGCTGAATGCTTCTTATAAAACTTACACAAACATGCAATCTTTTTAAATTGCATATAGTGCAATGGAAGGCGGGAAAATCGAAAACACGACTAATATGTATCGTAAACAGCGAAGTAATTAACACAATAATGTGTTCCGAATTATACGAAGCAGTAGTAGGCATCTAATGAAGTAAGTAGTTTCTTGTCAGCTTGAAGGTAGGTAATACAGATATTGACAAAATTGGAACTTGGCATTATGTTTTTCCTAAATAGGGCTACACTAACTGTTATTTACTCCATTTGCAATTTTGTCATGAGTTTTATTTCACAGACATTCGGTTAAAATAAGTGGCTAAGAGCGTTTCGAGATACGCATATGGTAGGGTTCAGTAACCAAAGCTATATAATTGTAGTCATAGTTTAGAAATTGATGGTCATAGAAAAACTCGAACGAACGAAGCTCTGTGGACTTAGCCGAATTTCAGAGATGTATCATCCCGACATAGCATATACTTTTTATGGTTTAATCATAGAGAAAACTGATTGATAAATATTCTTTGTAAAGATCATTTTACAAAAAGGTGGATGACCTTTGAGCTAAAATGCCTTGACTTTATTACAGTTTTATCGCTGTTACTTAAAAAGTCATAGATAATGTTCGAAATAATTTTGAATGAAGGTTTTAAATATCTAAAAGGTTCGAAGGTCTCTATGTCCTATAGTTTAGAAATGCAGGGCGGATTTTTTTTTGCCACTTTAGCAGGCCATGTTTCGTAAAGGATAGATTTTATAAAAAAGTAATGTAGCAAACTACTCGTATACCTTCATTTTAAAAGATCTTTTTAACGATACATCACACGAGGAGGTGCAGTGTTTTTTTTATATCATGCCCATTTCACATGTACCAAAGCCACCCCTAAAATGCAATATTATAATTTATATACTATTAAAATTGAAATCTATATTACAACTGTCATTTTGCAAAATTTCATGCACTTATCTTAATAATTATAGAAGTTCTAAAATTTTCGGATGGACTGTCAGACAGACAGACAGACGGACGGACAGAACGAATTTATAAAGGTTCCTTGTCGGGCTACGGAACCCTAAAAAGATAATCAAGATGCCTTTGTTTTATCTAGACGGCTGCGTCTTCTTTGTTTGGTGATTTATTTTTAATCTGGAATGGGACACTACAAAAATGATAAACGCCGATATGAGGTAATATTTTTTGTGAATAATCTGTTAATCGTTTGTTTAGCCGTGTTTAACGTGTTAACCCCCGACGCAAATAGAGGGGTGTTATAAGTTTACCGTGTGTGTCTGTCTGTGGCATCGTATTTCCTAAATGGCTCAAGCGATTTTGATTTCGTTATTTGTTGTTTGTTTTTGTATAATAATTTGATCAAGCGTGTTCTTAGCATACTCTGATCTTTGTCCTTAGCTATGTTTCAAGAAAATATTTATCGCGGGTTTTTAAAAACTATCAATTTATTATTGTGTTTTATTTATTCATTACTATTTTACGATACATCAAAAAATAGAAAAAAAAAAAATAATAAACACATTAATGAAGAAAGGCCTGCATACCAGGATTTATATTTAAATCAGAAGTTATGTTATCTATACATATTAAAAAACCTAGCGATAAAAAAATCTGTAATTACGAGATATATAAAAAAAACCACAGGGCGTCTTAAAATAAGCAGCTGAACACGTTAAGACAGTTATTAGAATTTTTGTCTGTTTGTTTGTCCACGCATATCTCCTAAACCACTGGACCGATTAAAATGCGGTTTTCACTAATACGCTTAGCTATGACCAGATTGAAGTATAGGCTATGTTATTTTGCGCAAGAGCCGGATTAAGGGATGAAAAAAGGATTGAAAATTTATATGAAAATCTACGCGTATAATAAGTTGCGGCCATCACTAGTTCATAATATTAAAAAGTAAACCGAAAGATAACATTAATCCAATGAGAAGTGCTTTTACGCATGATCCAAAAAACAAGGTCTATATAGCGTTTCGGGAGTTGGCACCCAAATAAGTCACTGTCCAGTTGCCAAATTAAACTTAGTTTGAGAACTATTCTTACTTAATAGCGAGAGAGCTCAAACTTAGTTTGAGAACTATTCATGGCAACGTAGGTGAGTGTCACCCACGTGTTTTTATCTCGAAGAACTATTGTAGCAATCTGAGTACGGCGGATGTATTATTGTACCATGTTATAACGGAAATACATCTTCAATTGAACAATGCACTTACCTCGAGACGTAATTGCATCAATTATCTACTTTGTATATTATAATTACACAAGAATATATTTCAGTGACATCAGTCTATCATATTTAAGTAACATAATACATCTTTTAACATTTTATAAATTTTCTACAAACAATCGTTGACGACTGCCTCCCCAGAAAAATAAATCGAACAATGAAGAAAATCGGAAAGTTGCGATATTCAGTAGATAAAGATTAGAAATTACCTATTAAATTTATAATAATTATGCTAGTTTTTTTTTTTTTTTTATGAGAACTAACTTATTTTCTTTAAGATTTTATTTGTATTTGCTACAGCTTTTATATGGTTTAGGTTATGGTATGGTTTATGGTTTAGGTATGCTAAGTGAGTTCATATTTTATTTCTCGCATTTTGCAGTTAAGTAATAAATAATTTTACGATCCATTAAAATATGGGTGTTTATAATCTACAACGAGATATTTGCCGACACGATATTGTATGGCATAATAAAGCACAGCATGATAATTGGTGTACATGTACATCGAATATCATGCTGTACTGTACAGCATACTGTCCATATCTTTCAAGTTTGGCCATCAATTATTGGCTCGTGTATTTAAAGTACGGCAATGAAAGCACAGCCAGTATTGTACAGACAATAATCCATGTACATGGGTAAAGTCCACGTTTTATCGGTCTGTACGTTATTATGGTGTATTTTATTATGTCGTGCAATACGAGGCCTGTGTCGAAATCAAAACGGGCCGAATATGTACGATATTGTACAACATGATAAAAGGTGGCATCTCCCGTATTGGATAATATTGCTGAAATGTATCTGCTCTGATTGGCTGTTGCGTCTATGAACATGTAGAACTGCGTCGGATTTGTCACTCATTTCGCACCCAACCAACTCAAGTCTGACTCCGGGTGGGTTCCCGCCAGATGCTCTTGCAGTCGCCCCTGAGTGTAGCTTCGCCACACTCGACCTTCGCTCCACTCGGTCTCGTATGGCTACCTCTCACTCAGAACCTCCTTTAAGCTTCTAGCTCCCGCGCTTTTTATTTAGACTCTAGTGTAAGGACCACAAGACTAGATAGAGTCGCGGTGCTCTGTGTTGGTTCTGTGACCCATTTTGAACTTAACCTACACAAATTCAACTTTTTTTCATGGCTTGCGTGCGGTGTTGCCGCAATTTCACCAATGTCATGTTACGGCATGATATTGCACGGCACGATATTGTACAGCATGATATTCGATGTACATTTACACCAAATATCCACCAATCATGTTGTGCATTATTATGCCGTACATTATCTGTGTCGTATCTTATTGCCTCCCTTAAATATTATTGCGTGGTCCGATAATAACAGGGTTCCATAAACTTTTCTAGAGCAGGTATTAAAAATTATTTGAAACCGAGAATTTTTCCTTAAAATGTGAAAGACTGATATTTCCATGACTGTACTCTGAGTTTAAATATCGGATTCACATTTAGTTTCTGCTTTATGCTGTTTATGCTTTTTATGCGCTATTTGCGTGAAAGGCTAAACAAGCTAAACAAAAGAGCGAACTGAAAAGAAAGAAGGGTGATGCTTTGCATAAGGATTTTGAAGCTACAAAAATAAATTGTCAATTTTGTATCGTGCTACGCATATTATGTGATAAGGTTCCGTACTAAACATGTTACCAAAAAGGTCGAATGAAAATCTGGAAATTTGACTTTTTAGAGGTCAACACAACATTATTTTAGAACTACCAGTTGTACATAGTTTGTAATGAAAATTTTTTTCCCTAGATATTCTGAACTACTTAAACATTTTGCAGTTTTCTCTTAATATACATATAGTATATATACACATTGTTTATTAACAGTTCTTTAAATGTGCGGGAGCTACCCTTAAAAAAAACATAATTAGGCATATATGTTATTTTTTTCTTTTAAAATTGAGATGAGATTCAAATTTCATGTACTATTTATTAATTGATTCATTAATGTAGAACTTATCATGCTGTGACAGACAAGGATGGGCGGACACGACATCTTATAAGGCTCCCTTGTTGCACTATACGGAACCATAAAAAGGCCAAGACTTATATTGGCAGCCAAAGGCAGCTCTACGTTAGCGGTAGTTTCTGAGTTGCCCACATGGGGCACTCTCGCTAACACCTCAATACAAAGGTTTACAGCCGTGGTTACCTTGCGGTTACGGTTACTACCCGCATTTGGCAGCTGTATAACGACTTTGCCGACTTTATCAGGAGCATGTGTGAGGAGGCGGAAGTGATTAAGTATCATGTAGGTTTGTAATCCGTACAAGGTAAACCATATCAGTTGAGAAGTCAATGTTAATTTATGCTTACACGTAGGTACATTTTGAAACATACATTTTAGGTAAATAAACCTTATAAGTAGAGAAACTTTATTAATCATCGTAGTCTCAAATATTGATCCACTGTTAACACGTAATTTTTTAAGCTTCTTATGTCCTGCGCTCATCTCCGTTTATTCCATTCTGTCCTACTAGTAGTTCGATGATCTAACTATTCTTATCCACGTCTTAGCTTTTTTCGGTAACAGGGGGAAATAGAATCTAGAATCTCCATAGGAACGCACAGGTACAGGTTTCTAGTACGGGAAATGCAAGAATATGTATCTGCCTTCTCTATAACAACTTCCCTGGGTTCGGTTGAATGGGAGATCAAATCTTCTAACCACCCATGAGCCCAAAGGTGGAGAGCCTCTTACTATTGGCAGGTTCTACGATGCTAAAGTCATGTTTTAAGAACCCGACTCCAGACTTTTTCATCAGCCAATTAACGTCCACTGTTGGACAAGGCCTCCCTCATAGAGAGGGGTGTTGCCATAATCCCCACGCTTGGCAGGCGGCTTGGGGATCGCAGTACGTTCACCGTGTACTATTAGGACGCTGCTGCCCATCCTCCGGTGGTTCTGGTCGCAGTTTTAGGACATACCCGGGTCCATCCACTCCAGACTTATCCACGTCTTACTTAGGATTATGACGAAATCTTTCACCCATCTGACGGTGTTCTGATTATTGGTAATTTACCTACTGAAAGACTCGCTCCTCTATGGTATATGTTAAAATTATATTTACTCACTACCTTTAAATAAATTAATTTTATTTACCACAAAATTTAGTACAATAGGGCCCAACTCAATGTCCGCTTTATCAAAGGCAATGAGAATTAGAAGCGTGTCAACCAAACTGGAACCAATGTAAAGTTTAAACCATACCAAAGGAACAATGTAGGATACTTGGGACGGAAATTACTTACCTACTCAGGGTTAGTAGTCAATTTTCATTAATCGATAAAGTCACAGAGATAAAAGGGCTTTACTAGTGACATAAAGGAAAGATGACGGTCGCACTTAAACGAAATTGACATTGTTATCACTTACTTATAATTAACTTTATTAGTGTAGCTGCAGGACTTAACTTTTTAGGGTTCTGTACCCAACCCTAAAAAGTAACAACCTGTAACCTTTGTAGCCTTATTACTAAGCCGTCTGTCTGTCTGTCTGTTCATCCTACCTTATCGGCTGTATTTTTCGAACCGTAAGCCAGTTGAAATTTTCACTGAATGTGTAATGTTACGGTAGGTTAACTAAGAAATAATAAAAGTCAAAAAGTAAAAACTGAAGGGTGATCACCATAAGCACAACAAACAATTTTTAAACGTATTTTCGTATTTGCAATAATTTAAATAGCGTAATACGTACAAGCGTTAAACTTAGCATAATTATAAATAGTACACATTCTAAAACCATATATATAATAAATAATGGCCAAGTGCGAATTGACGACAAATTTTTGTTCACCACCAAGTTAAGCGGGCACGGTCGGTACTGGAATGGGAACCGCCTGGGTGTAATGTTGTCTTTTTGCTCTACTTTTAGTATTTTGTAGTGGTATGGAACCCTCAGTGTGCTAGTCCAACTCGCACATGGTCGGTTAATTATGTCACGGGTGGGGAAATCTTTGGAACGCACAGTGTTGCTTTCATCGTGGGCGCTCATGATATTTATACCAAAAAAAACTTGGTACCTTACACCCTAAAATAGAGGTTATTTATTATCATAATCTTATAAACCTACCTAGGATACGTGAAGTTGTTTTTAAATGGCAAGTGAGATTACTGGTGAACGTTGTCATAATATTAACGACAGAATTTCAAGCCAAAAGCTTTCAAAGTTTTAACGTCGTTAACGTCGCGAGTTTTCTCTAACAAAGATCATTTAAATCAATTTATAATCAACTAAAAGCTGGCCGTTCATTAACAACAGTTCTAATTAAACCTGTAAATGCTTCACTTAAAACTTACGCAAAAACAATTTAAATGTTCGAGTATTCGGTTTCATTAGCAGGCGGCGTTGGTGGGTAAGACGTGACTAAAAATGTCCAGACGATCGTAGAATAAGTGAGTAACACAAGTGATTTGTCGTAACATGAATTTGGAACGTCCTCTTTCACTCTAGGTTTCCGCCAGACCTGTCTAAAATCAAATATCCCCAGGCTTTAGTAGGTTCATTGGATCGAATAACTTCATTATTGCGTTCCAAAGTACCATATTGATCTCCTAAGTGGGTATGAAGGCACTACGCTGACTGAACTTCTAGGGCTTGATTAAGATCATGCCAGCCGTGTGTCGGAGAATGTTTTATGTAAAACGATTAATTGACTGCATTCAAAATGTGTAACGACAGATTTATGGCGCGGATGTTAGTTATTGAAAACAGAGCTACTCTAGAACAGATAAACAGTTCGTTTTGTATTTTTTAGTAGTCTTATTTTCTGTACATACTAATACTGTGAAATGTTTTTTTTTTTAATCAAAGTATACAAGAATTAACTTAGATAGACGATTAGGTCTGCTTTACTCTATATTAAATCAAATCATTTATTTTCAGATAACACAGATCCATGTAGAATCAATTACTTTACAAATAAAATAATAATAATAATTTTAATAGTTTAGTTACTTTTCTTAATTGGTTATCTACTTCACTTACTATTTTTTTAATGGAGACACTATTAGAACATTACTAGCTTAGTAAAATAAAGGTTAAATTCAGAAGGATAGCGTAACGGACCTTAAGGGTGTGTTAATTTCCTCCCACGCCTCCAATTTTGCGACATCTACCAACATATTGCGCCCTCCATAATTTTAAAGCCAAAATTAGTCCCGTGAGCATCGTCTCTAATACACAAACACACTGCCTGTCAAGGGCCTGTTTCTAAATCGTATATTATAATACATGTGTGACGCGCGTAGTCACGTATATTTTACACACACAATTCAGTCGTAGTACCCGCAGCCGGCGACGGCCTTGGCGCTATTGTAGGTTATTCATTTGCTCCACGAAAATTTTTGCCATGAAAAAAACATAAAACAAACAATTACCCAAAAAATGACCGGCTTACGTATTGAATCAGGGTGACGCATAGTAGATGATGAAGTTATAAACGAGTTTCATTTACTTTTTTGTCTAAAGACGTCAGCAAACACCTTCAAAATAATTCGTTTCAAACAACTGAAATTAGAAAATGATGTATTTTGTTGCAGGCCATGACTTCAAAACTAGAGTTGTTGGTGGCTTTTGTCGGAGCAGGATAGAGAGGACCAGTAGAGCCGATGACAGATTCTGGTGGCAGGCCAGGGGACCGCGAGGATGGCGAACGACACCCTGGCGAACGCCACCGACGCGTACTGCGTGCCCGGCGCCACCGACTTCAACAAGGCATACAGCCGCCTCCACGGATACATCGCGCTGGTGATCTGCATCGTCGGCTCCGCCACTAACTCTATCAACATCGCTGTACTCAGCCGCCGCGAGATGACCAGCTCTACCAACTCAATTCTCACCGGCCTCGCTTTCGCCGATCTTCTAGTCATGCTCGAATACATACCGTACGCACTTCATATGAACATTAAAATAGGACCGCAAGTCAATAAGAACACTTACGCTTGGGCCGTGTTTGTTTACTTTCATTCCATATTCAGTCAAACCTTCCACACGATTTCGATTTGGCTTGCGGTCACGCTGGCGGTCTGGCGATATATTGCCATCGCTATACCTCAAAGAAATAGAACATGGTGTAGTAAAAAGAACACTACTCTAGCCATCATAAGCGCCTATGTGATATGTCCATTTTTGTGTCTTCCCATCTATTTTGCAATGAATATAGTGCCAAGTGAAGTTACCCCATATAACAATTCCGAATTTGCCGAGGACCTTTCCTTACCGCAAAACCGGACCGTCTACGTCTTAGAAATGTCTAAAAATGTGGAATTAGTGACAGCAATAATGTGGATTTATAGTGTTATATTAAAACTAGTGCCGTGCATAGCGTTATCAATATTAAGTACGTGCTTGATATCAAAGCTGACAACGACTGAGAGGAAGAGGCAAAAACTCCTAAAACGCTCAACAGTTGGACCAAACGAGGTAAGAATATTGAAAAAAATAATAATTAGTTCAATATGATTAGTATAATCATTTTCTTCCCATAACATTAGCTACTGCCCCCCATTGGTGACTTCAATTATTATTAATTCTAAAAGTAAGATCAAAACTTGAACATAAACTTCAAAAGATAATTTGTTGCATTTTTTGTTTCACAAAAAGAAACACGCATTATTCGCAGGAACACAATATAGGTATTTTAACCATGAATACAACGAAATGCTCCAGCATCCCTCTAGTTATAACAAAATCATTGTGTGTAAATAAAATATAGGTACGTGCCGTTTTCCTCAATTGTCCCTTATTGTTAGACTTTAGAGGCCCACAAACACAAAATAAAAGAACACGACGAACACCAGCCAAATCCCAAGGAACCGAGTAATAATTACAGAGACGGTAAAGATATTCGATTCGTTAACTTACTTGTATTTCCACAAGGAGATTTCCTCTTGGGACATAAGATATCATTTGTTTAGATCTTACGAGTGCATTGCTAGAGCAAAACACTGTTTTAAACTATCACGGTTGTTCACTAAAGTTATATGATTATTTACGGGATATTTAGAAGAATGCGGGTGGTTGGTGAAAAAGTTCAAAGTTAGGTACAGACAAAACGATCTACCCTCTTTCTTAGTCTTTTGCTACGGTTATCACTGGAACTCGAACTCAAACCTGAGTCTCTACAAAACATACTCATTGTATCACTGCGTATAGTATTTTGAACGCGGAGTTTTATTTTTAAGGCAACCTAATACTGGATTCCACGCACTAGCGAGTTGAAAACCATCACCTCGATTGAAATTTTGGCATTTCGAGATTTCAATAGTTTCCTTTACCAGCCTTGGTATGTAGTGACGCTCGGTGGACACCGCGGGCGCGCCGCATTCGACGCGGAAAGCGGATAGATGAATCTAGTAGTTTGTTTTTCCAGTCCAAGTATATATCTAGTAAATATTGAAGTTTTACATAACTCAAAAAAAAATTGGTCCTTTTGAGATCAAAAAAATAAATGTTGAAACTATAAATATTTCGTTTCGTATTTATGTTGTGTACACAATTATTTTGGCTCTTTCATTCACGCACTTTTTTAAATAGAAACATTTTCTCATCCATTTCGCCTCTATTCATATTTAATTAACGCACACGAATAAAATGCGACTCGATTCGATTGGACGCGTTTCGGGCGTAGTCGACGCCAGGCCAATCATACTCGTATTTACAATTGCCATTAGCCATTGCG
The DNA here is from genome assembly GCA_949125355.1 of Agriopis leucophaearia. Classification (NCBI taxonomy): domain Eukaryota; kingdom Metazoa; phylum Arthropoda; class Insecta; order Lepidoptera; family Geometridae; genus Agriopis; species Agriopis leucophaearia. The sequence continues at coordinate 8,402,305 of OX421265.1, read as the reverse complement.
TGTACGATATTCGCAACTACATAGGACTCCCATTTTGCTTTATTATATTGAGTTTTTTGCCCCAAATATATGAAGTTTATGTCCATATCCATCTATATTTACTTACTTATTATCAAAAGTATTTGTACTTACAATCTCAAACATCAATCAATATTCAATTACATCTATAATCATTATTTTAGTTAACCACCAACAACTATTAATCAAAAAATAAATGCTAATCTAAACTTATGTTAATCAACTCGTATGTAGTTTACTTCCTAATTCATTGAATTACTCTTTTAATTTTATTATAGTCCTAACGACATAATTATTATAATAAAGACACGTGAAATCATACTACTTAATACAATGACTGTTTCAAAAAGAAGGACTTTTCACTATTTCCTTACATCAATGATTTACGGCCGTACTCATAAACGTTACTTAAGTTAAACAATACTTAAAATTACTCTGTTAACTTCTAGCTCACGGAAATTGGCAGACATGAATACGAAACAGAGCAATTTTAAGTATTGCTTAACTTAAGTAACGTTTATGAGTATGGCCGTAAATATTGTAAAAGTGTTTTTGCAACAACTGATTGACATTACTTTTTGAATCGAGATAACTGGAGGGCCGGAAAGAGACAACGGGTACTTGTATCCCCGCCAAAATATACGTGTAGAAATGTCCATGTGCAGGTGAAAACTAGTTCTAATTAGTTTGATTCAAAAAACAAATTACAGAACTGATCTTGGAAAAAACTATGGGACCAATCTGAAAGTAAATACTTTGAAAAAAAAAAACGGTTTATAAATGAAGATGTTCTGAGGTAACAAACATTAAAATAATATAACAACCGTATTGAGAACCCCTCCTTTTATGAAGTCGGTTAAAAATAATCACTATCATGACACCAAAAACTTATAAAATTCACAGAATTCCCTATCGCAAATGTCTCTGATAAAATCCTGGAAACTAAAATAAAAAAAAAAAAGGGACATGTTTGCACACACGGTCATCTGACCCCAAACTAAGCAAAGCTTGTAATATGGCTGCCAGAGACTGATATACGTACATATATATTTTTAAACACATACTTAAATAGATATTATGGTACATGCGGTGTTTTCTATCAGCAGACAAAAACTCGCAGATATAGTTCCCATTACAAAATAATTATACGTATTCATTTAGGGGTTGCCTTAAATTAGCATAAATAACCTTTGAATATTTACTTGTCCCGTATAAAATATTCTTATCAGAAGTATATTTTTACTCGTATTTTCATTTAATAACTTCATACATTTCATATAGTGTTCAACATAATTTATCACAACATTTTTTTGTTTGTAATTTAAATTTTAATTAGTATTTATATTATTTAGATTTAAGTTTTTGTTTTTAGTTCTGTTATTAATTTAAATTTTCGTTAATTATCTGTTTTATAAGTTATTTTATAAGTCGATTAAGTCACTAATTTAATTTGAGTTTATATTATTTAAAGTAAAAAACAAAATAATATAATTAGGAAATAAAGAAAAACTATTTGTTATCTTACGCACGTACTCTCTAATACTTTTGTAGTATGTAACATTTTCGTGTCAGACACTAGAGAGTTTAAATCTATTTCAGCGACAAATAATTTTCAAGAATAACAAAAATACGACTTAGTGAGTTGAGTTGATGCATACCAAATGAGTCAAGAATTTTTATTTTTAGTAAATCAGAAACAAGAAAACATTTTGTTCGCAAGTAATTATTAATGTAAAGCAGCCGACCCTGGGACGGGTTGTGCATAATGATGTTGAAGCATTACATTGAATATTCAGCAATAAGAGAATCGTAACAAAAACTCTTGCCAAACTGAGGGTGAGTAAGAAAAATTATTAGCAAGTCAGACACCAATCTACTTATATTGTAAGAACATGATTCTCTGTATCTAGGGAAGGATCTGGGAGAATGATTTTTGATAGCAGTGAAAGTCTGGGTATCTATCAGCCATGTCATTTGTCTGTGGAAACGCATTGAAATTTATGATTATCAATATTGTATCGTTAACTGTGCAATTTTCCAACAAAAAGTTGAGCGTAAATACAGTTTTGGCATGATTTTGTTGTTCACGAAGGATGTTATACAACCCCGTGGATCACTATATCAGAAAGGATGACTAAGTAGCTAATAGTAGTTGATAGTGGCTGGTAGTTAGTAGCTTCTACCAGCTTATCTTCTCTGCTAATGACCGGACGTGAGTTGGTATTTTCAGAAAGTTTCAAGCTCAGTCCCTTAGAAGTTCCAAACTGTAATTAGCAAGTGGATAAGGGAAAAACTTAATTACCCTCACGACCAGCGGCCATTGACTGTAAAATTTTTCCTGCAGAGTATATTTTACTTTGCTTTTTTACTTAGAACCTTTTATTGTGCTTACGACAGGTAATATGTTCAGGAAGTTCCTAAACATATAGATATTATAATCATACGAAGAAGTAATAACATTACTAGTAGTTGTTTGCCCCGAACAGTGACTGTGGACAGTGGAGCCCTATATCTTCTCAACTTTTGGCCGATTTTAGCCATATTCAAACATATAAATTGAATTTTGTGAAAACAAATTATAGTTATAGTTTACTTGGAAACGCCGATTTGTTAAGTGTAGGCTCAAGATCTTCACTTTGCTCGATCAATTAATACAAACAAACACAAAAAACTGTATTTGTAAAAATTACTAAGGTGGTGGGTTAAGTATGAAATAATAATACGTTGTAGGCAAGTATATCATGCAAATACAATTTTTAAGATCGAATATAAGCTAAATGATAGAAGATGTGAAGATAAAGGGGTCGCGTTGTCACAGTTCGGGAGAACAATCATACCTAGATACATTGGCCCCTAGTACGAGCACTTGCGAAAAGGTGTTCGTTTCGTAAACGATAGCAAAATGTATGAAAAATTTAACAGCGCCTCTATCGGACGTAAAAGGAAACTGAATTTTTCATACATTTGCTTTCGTTTACGTATCGATAACTTTTTCGCAAATTTTCGTACTAACCCCACTGGTGGAATTAGGTATGTACATGAAAAGATACTTGCGTGTAGCTAAGTACTCGAATAACGGGTATCTATAGATATACTGACGGAGATGCCACAAAATTTGCTCTAGCAATAAAGTTATATGATTATTTACGGGATATTTACCGTGGTAAGGTTGTGGAAGGAGCTCCCGATATTTCGGCGCAGTTACATGCACCATGTTCACGGGAAGACTGAAGAATGCGGGTGGTTCGTGAAAAAGTTCAAAGTTAGGTACAGACAAAACGATCTACCCTCTTTCTTAATCTTTTACTACGGACTCAAACCTGTATAACCTCAATGAGTAATTTTAAGTATTGTTTAACTTAAGTAACGTTTATGAGTAAGGCCGTAAATCATTGATCTAAGGAAATAGTGAAAAGTCCTCCTTTTTGAAACAGTCATTGTATTAAGTAGTATGATTTCACGTGTCTTTATTATAATAATTATGTCGTTAGGACTATAATAAAATTAAAAGAGTAGTTCAATGAATTAGGAAGTAAACTACATACGAGTTGATTAACATAAGTTTAGATTAGCATTTATTTTTTGATTAATAGTTGTTGGTGGTTAACTAAAATAATGATTATAGATGTAATTGAATATTGATTGATGTTTGAGATTGTAAGTACAAATACTTTTGATAATAAGTAAGTAAATATAGATGGATATGGACATAAACTTCATATATTTGGGGCAAAAAACTCAATATAATAAAGCAAAATGGGAGTCCTATGTAGTTGCGAATATCGTACACGCAATGGCTAATGGCAATTGTAAATACGAGTATGATTGGCCTGGCGTCGACTACGCCCGAAACGCGTCCAATCGAATCGAGTCGCATTTCATTCGTGTGCGTTAATTAAATATGAATAGAGGCGAAATGGATGAGAAAATGTTTCTATTTAAAAAAATATTTAAAAAAGTGCGTGAATGAATGAGCCAAAATAAATGTGTACACAACATAAATACGAAACGAAATATTTACAGTTTCAACATTTATTTTTTTGATCTCAAAAGGACCTATTTTTTTTTTTGAGTTATGTAAAACTTCAATATTTACTAGATATATACTTGGACTGGAAAAACAAACTACTAGATTCATCTATCCGCTTTCCGCGTCGAATGCGGCGCGCCCAATCGAATCACGCGCTCTAAGATTTAACTCGGCGTGTTGCAGTGCGTCGGTATTTCATAGTAAATGTAGAGGAGGCAAATTATTGCTATTCAAATTTATTCGGCTCGCTAAGCCTACAGTCGACGCCGATGTTAGCCTTTATGTCACCACCCACCCTGCTGCGTGACTTCATTGTGACCAGTATAATGTGTCTTTATAATTAATTCTAGGTACTTAGTTAATGAATATAATATCGATACACTCTAGATGAATATATAGTTGTTTATAAATTATAAGTCATACGTTTTGGTGCATAGAGTAACAATTTAATTGTAATTACTTAAGTATTTATTTTATAACTTTGACAGGTTTTAGTGAACAATCTACCGAATTTGTTTCACAAAAAGTGAGCGTCAAATCGTTCCGAGTAAGATAAAAGTTTTGTTGACAAAATTAAAATTATTTAAGATTACTCACCTGACTCTCAATGTTTCATTAAGTTAATTAAAAACTTCTTTGAATACTGAAAATTTCATCTTTGCGAATAGACAATTCGCTTCGTAAGATTAAGCTGAAAAAGGAAAAAAGATGAGAGTTATTCGATCATAAAACCTTGACAATTGTTTGCTCGGTACCTATTTCAAATTATTAATGTTGTTTTGGGTACTTAGCTACTTTGTATCAAACCGACCGACCAAACTTACGTATGCATAATTTATTTTTTATTAAAGATAAACAAAAGTAAGAAGCCTAAAAAAATTAGGCCTGCGTTTTTATTTTATTTATTATGCAACACCACGGATACCGGGTCCGTGACTTTTGTTATAGGTACTTTAGCTATACCTTGCCCGTGCATTTTTGGCACACCCCATTTTACTTTATTAGCAAATAGCTGCGCCCCGGGATAAAAATGTATCATAAATGTTATACACCGGCCCTCCAACTACCTCTAAGCAAAAAATATGGACCTAATTGTAACCTTCCTTCTTTTTTTGAAGTTGGTTGTTTCCAAACAAGTTAATTAAAAAATAATTATACTAAACTCGTATAAAACTGGAAATCGAAATCGAACTGGAAATCGAAATCGGAAGTAAGGATAATTTACGAGAACCAACTTGAATGCGGCATGATAAGTTTCCTCCACATTATTGTTGAAATAAGACTTTCTACCGAGCGAATCTTGAAACCAAATTTTATTTAAAAAAACTATTTATGATGTGTGATATCATGATGGTATTATTATTACTAACAAGGTATCCGTTGCGTAAGTGTAACATTGTGCGAGGAGTTACAAGGATATTCAAATAAAACGGCTCAATTTACTAACAATCTACTAAGGTATGAGACGACAGACTAACCCAATTTGGTTATTGTCAGAATATAACAGACCATTGTAGCCCCTAACAAGAACCCATCGGAAGAGTAATTTTTTTGACAGTAGATCTGTATATACCGTGCAACTAAATTCATATACCTACTCTAGGTGGTATTCTTATTTTCTAGGAATTTATCTGAGCCCTTGGTTAAATTGATTAGGCGAGTATACCAAAATAAGCAAAATAATATAAGTACATACACTAATACCTACACATCTAAATTAAAATCGTAGATATAAAAAGGTTTGTAATTGCGAGATATAAAAAAATAATTATGACGTCATAAAATAAGCAGCTAAACACGTAATTAGTCTGTTTGTTTATGTGTTTGTTCGAACACGCACATTTTCTAATCCATTGGACGGATTTTGATGTGGTTTTCAGGAATTTGCTTAGTAATGACCAATATGTATCAAGTTATGATATTACTTTCATTTTTACTTCATAGTTTTCAGTAAAAAAATATGTTATACCGAAATCAATCCATTCATTATTTAGGTTACCTAACAGTGTGGATTTGTTATATGTTTACAATTGATTATAGCTGTTACTCGAAGTTCAATATATGTATTCAAAATTGCATACAAGTATGTCCTAACTTCGAACCCAAAGTTGGGTGTAGATATTACAAAAGTTTAGAATAAAACGATCGACTAACTTGAGACGAGGACGAGATTGAAATGTCTCTATTGACGAAAATGTCTCTTGTTTTGTTTCTGACTCTAGAAAACATACTCATTATTTATATAAACGCTGATGTAACATTTTAATCTCGTATAATGTAACATGACATGTAAGCGTTGAATTGTGTATGACATATACATGTTGACAACGTTGACATGTACATTTTGAATTAATTATTTATTTATCTTAGCCATGATTGTCCCACCCCACTGTAGTCACTATCCACCATTGTAGGCACAATGGTCACCATTCTCTCGAATTAGTATTCTCTAAAATGTATGTACCTACCTACTTATTTGTTGATAGGAATTTACTTTTCTTCATAGTGCTGGTTATATTACCAAATGGGTATGATTAGTGTATAAAACAATGCAGCTATACGTATTGGACGATTATTGTCATACATATAATTTTACTTTGGTGTGATAGTTCACAAGTTCGTGAAATTACTTTTAGGGTTCCTTATTCAAAAAGTAAAAAATAACGGAACCCTATTACTGATTAGTTTTTAGAATAGCAAGGCTTATTTTTGTTCGCACAAAATTTATAAAGGAATATCAAGATTTAAAAAAAACCCACCAATTTTCCATCCAAATTGGTTTAATTCCCGGTCAGTAACGACGGAATCGTTTAAAGGTTGAAGAATGAATGAACACTTTTAAAAATTGTACATGCTTGAAGATGTTTAGGAAAAGGAAAATTTCCAATAAATATTCATTTACAATCTACCTTCTTCGTTTTGGTTCTATCATTCACACAGATTAGGTTTCAATTTATGGGTCAAGGACAAGGCCGTCAATCTTTATATTAGTAGAATCATATAATGGTTGTCGATTGCGAGACTATCAAGTGTCCGTATCCCGTGACGCTCTTCACTGGATAGACGATTCGAGATGGTAGGTACTTACCTAAATGTTTATCTACGACGTATCGTGAGTGTTTATCAGAAGAAATAGTACCTACGTTATTGCAGCGGCCTACAACAGAAGCTTTCATGGACGAACTTGGGCTGCGGCTCATCAGCAACGTAGCCACATCATCATCGTCATTTCAGCCATAGGACGTCCACTGCTGGACATAAGCCTCCCCCATCGATTTCCAAAAGGACCGGTTGGAAGCGGCCTGCATCCAGCATTTCCTGCGGTCTGTTTTAGGTCTTCTGTCTATCTTGTGTATGGACATCCCACGCTGCGCTTACCGGTCCGTGGTCTCCATTCGAAAACCTTTCAGCCCCATCGCCCATCTGTTTTGCGTGCTAATATGTGCCCTGCCCACTGCCACTTCAACTTGCTAATCCGGTGGGCTATGTCAGTAACTTTCGTTCGTCTACGGATCTCCTAATTTCTGATTCGATCTCCGGCCTAACGAAGCCCTAGTTCAGACTGATCTTCTTAGTCTTGAGCATCGGTGCAAACTTGCTAGTCTATCGGTTTTTTATCGGATAAATCTTTGAGAGTGTGCATCAGATCTGCATTATTTAATTCCCTCCTGCCCATTTTTCTAACCGACTGCCAGAGCGAGCACGAAAAATCGACACCGCTTCTTCATGGCTGATATTCCGAAAATACGTACTAAGCGCTTTGATTTCACTTTTATTGTGTTGTCTGTGGAATGCGCTGCCTGAATGGGTGTTCCCCTTTAGTTTAAATCTGGGTGTCTTCAGGGTCAAGAGTGAATCGGTTTCTTCTAGGCGTGATGAAGGAGGGTTGAAAAAATGTTAACTTTGCTAAATACGTCAATATTACCATCATTATGTAGAGCTCACTCAGCATATTTCAAAAATTTATAGCTAACTCTACTATGAAATATACAGTAGTTTACGAGATAAAGCTATATGTAAGAGCTCTGTATATATTTACTACGAGAGATAGGTACGCAGCGGGCCGACGCCGCTGTTACTTTTCAGTTATCTACTATTTATACTACGCAGTCGGGTTATGTTTTTACAATTTAATTTATCTCTTTTTAGTGGAAAAGGATATTCAACGCTGAATTTTAAATTACATTGATATGTTGTACGCACGTATAAGACAGGAGACCAAAATCGGCCACCAATTACTATAGCAGTAGCCTTAAAGTCAAATTTTCTAAGAAAAAGGTTTTTCAAATTATGATCTCTTAAATAACCATGTTACAGCAAAAGCTAAGCTACAAGTTAGGTAGATAAAGTTTTAGGTCTGGTGCCGGGGCAATTAGCCCTGGTGCCGGGGCAATAAAATACGGCACCGGTACCCCCTGCCTGTAGTAAGAGCCTACTAAAAGGGGACCTATGGGTTCGGGATGGTCAAAGTTGGTGCTCTGACCAACCACTTAAGCGTGCCCAGGGAGAGTACGTTGTGTGACCAACGTTGTCGCGAGTGGAGAGACTGAGACAACACGCAGTTGTCTCGGGAGGAGCCATAGCGCAGTGCTGAGGGCTCCGGTGCGTTCCTCTGAAGATCCCGGAGCCCTCTTGTGAAGCACTAAGGCTGGTCACGGGGGGGGGGGGGTTTAGTGGGTATAATCCCACATAACCTGGCTGCACCCCAATGCATCTTTGGAAGATTTCCCTAATCTAAGCGATATTTCTTTTTAATCGATTTAGGAGGGTTCTTAATTCAGCCATTTTTTTAATAATTATTTTTTGGGTTTCCGTAGCCCAACAAGGAACCCTTATAAATTCGTTCTGTCCGTCCGTACGAATTTTCTAGAACCTTCTGAATTCTATAATTATTAATATAAGTTCATGAAACTTTGCAAAATGACAGTTGTAATATAGATCTCAATTTTAAAAGTATAAAAAATTATAATATGCATTTTAAGGGTGGCTCTGGTACATGTGAAATGGTGATGAAAAAAATTATTTTACTGTACCTCCTCGTGTGGGATATCGATGAAAAGGTCTTTTAAAATGAAGGTAAAATTCATACATAACCTTTTTATAAAGTCTATCCTTTGCGAAATATGGTCCGCCAAAGTAGCAAGAAGATGGCGCCCCCATGCATTTCTAAACCATAAGACATAGAATCTTACGAACGTAACTAACGATACGGATAGGTCATATTTAAAACCTAAATTCAAAATTATTTTTAATATTATTGTATTATGACTTTTTGAGTAACAGCCATAAAACTGTAATAAATTCAAGGCGTTTTAACTTAAAGGTCATTGACCTTTTAGTAAAGTAACAAAGAAAGTTTCTCAATCAGTTTTCTCTATGGTTAAACAAGATACAGCTCAGAGAGACATATCTGAAATTTGGCTAATTCCACAGAGCTTTGTGTGTTCGATTTTTTCTATAACTATCAATTTCTGAACTATGACTACTAATTATATGACTTTTTTACGGAACCCTACCATATGCGTGTCTCGACATGCTCTTGGCCAGTTATTTGTCTGTTAGTATACCGATTACTCCGACATTTGTTAATCAATTTACGTGTTCTTTTATTATGTAGAGAAAGCTGTCGAGGTAGTTCCACATAAATTTCAATAACTTTGGCTTAGTAAGTTTTTAACGGGCTTTAATAGCGGTATGAATAATTTTGTTCGAGTGCTTGTTAATTTGACAATAGCTTTAATTTTCTTCGAGAACTTATTGATTTTAAAGGCGATTATTTTTATTAAATTATCGTTCAATACAGACACCTCTACGTCTCTCTGTATTCCTAATAAGTCAAGACACACAGCCGTGGGTATCCACTCAAATAATGTTGAAGATTTATTTTTCGAATCTTTCGCTCGCTAGAGTTCAAAGCTACCATCGTTATGTACATTTATACAAGTGACCACTGTAACTTATTTCTCATCATCATAACTTCTGTGTCTGTCGGTCGTTTGGCCGTTTTAAGATCTGTATAAAAAATAATTTATGGTTTTGTAGAACTCAGTGTTAGCAGCAACTGATCATCTTAGTTATATCCAAAGATATTAATGGTCCTAACATTTTGTGGGCTAGAAAAGCCTTATTTATTACCGAAACCATTGACCTATTATTACTGCGTAGTAATAGGAGCTCAATTACCTAAACATCATCATCATCATCAGCCAGAAGACGTCCACTGCTGAACATAGGCCTCCCCCTTTAACCTCCACACTGAACGACAACCTGCCATCTGCATCCACTGGATGCCCGCGATTCTCACAATGCTGTCAGTCCATCTAGTGGGAGGCGTACCTACGCTGCGTCTTCCGGTTCGCGGTCTCCACTCAAGAACCTTTCTTCCCCATCGGTTCTTTGAGCGATGTGGCCTGCCCATTGCCACTTCAACTTGCAGATTTTAATATCTATGTCGGTGACTTTCTTTGGCCGATATCTAATTTTATCGCGCAAAGAAACTCCGAGCATAGCTCTCTCCATTGCCCGTTGTATGACTCTGAGTTTTTCCAAAAGGCCAACAGTTAAGGACCACGTCTCAGTACCATATGTCATCACTGGCAACACACACTGGTCAAAGACCTTTGTCTTTAGTCACTGTGGTAACTTGGACGAGAAGATGTCACGCAATTTCCCGAACGCTGCCCTTCCGAGTTGGATTCTTCGGGCGACCTCTTTGCCTAAGATGGACTTACCTAAACATATTGTAGGACATACCCGGGTCCGGGATGTCCTAAAACTGCGACCAGGACCACCGGAGGATGGGCAGCAGCGTCCTAATAGTACACGGTGAACGTACTGCGATCCCCAAGCCGCCTGCCAAGCGTGGGGATTATGGCAACACCCCTCTCTATGAGGGAGGCCTTGTCCAACAGTGGACGTTCATTGGCTGATGATGTGTGATGTGTGTGAAACATATTTTAGCAAATGATAATCTCATTAAACTTTTAATTGAAGGTAGTACGAAAAAATATGAACTTTTAATTTACAATACTTCTTTGCTATTTTTTATGGTTTAGCTTGAAAATTGAAGTTAGAAGTTGTAAATTATACTGTACTGTATTAATACTTTAAAGTATACAATAATAAGTCATAGCGTATATTAGTAAAAACTGAGTCCTATAATTTATTAGAACTTCAAGAACTCCATCTGCATCGTGTGTATCGTTTGTTTCAGACTGAAAAGCAATGCCTCGCCGAAGAGACGTGCGCGCGGCGTGCGAGCCGCACGGACCGCACGACGCGGATGCTGCTGGCGGTGTTGGGATTGTTTCTATCCACGGAGGTGCCGCAAGGGCTGCTGGGGCTGGCTAGCGCACTTGCGCCAGACTTCTTCAAGAGCTGTTACAGCATGTTTGGTAAATACCAGCTTTAACTAGTGATATAAAATTTAAATAGGCAAGTTTGACGACAGTAAAGTCCTTCACACAATAACTAACAATTGTTCTTCTTATCTGCAAACATAGATTATACTTACACGCGGCATATATTCCTATTCTATCCTACTCGTAAGCTTATACGAGTATGTAGGTGGATCTTATGTGGAATTAGTTCTGATTGGTCTTACAAAAGGTATATGATATTGGATAAGATTTTAATTAAAACGAATTGTTTTATCATCAGACAACACCTACTCATGATCGATTCCAAACATTTTTTTTATAGGCTTGTGTTTGACCGCCTTCTTGGCTGATGTTAAGCGATGATGCGGTCTACGATGGAGCACGCTTGCCTAGAAGAAACCGATTCACAATATGCTATAGTGATAAAATTTTCTCTCTTCTTTCTATAGATAGATCGGCATTTGTTTTCTACGCACTTGTCACAAGTTTTTATATATTTTACTAAAACCAAAAGAATGTACCTATATTATTCATACAAAGGGATAATTGCAACATTTATATGCCGGAGTAATAACGATAAGTACCTACTCTTATTTATTCATAATATTTATAAATTAGAATATTATTTCATGTGTACGTACACATAAAAAGATTTATACAAGAACGGACGATGAATATAATATAGATAAACCCGAATAAGTAATTTTTAGGATAAGTAAAGCTTTCAAGGTATAAAGATATTAAAGATGGACAAGATTGGTTCTTATCTAAAGGATCGATTAAATCCTGGCAACATCGAACAAAGTCGGCTTACTGCATAATGAGGCGTAAATATAATATTTTTACTAGCTGTTGCCCGCAACGTTGTACACCTACCCCTGGCTTGCCTTTACCGGCCGTGTGGGGGTGGAAACAGCAATATCTAAGAACCTAAACTCCAGGATGGAAGCGTTAAAGGGCATAACGCCACGAGTAGATATTAGTGTAAAGTGCAGCACATCTTTCGATACCCTAAGCCACCCACGCCAATGTTGCCCCTCCGGTGCCAATATGCAGCAGTCTTTATGGGAGCCCCATTTAGTGGGTGGCAAGTCATCACATGCCTAAATGTGTTTTGAGATGAGACAGGAAAAGCCAATCCATTCCTCATCTTATAGCTCTATTCTCCTTAGATGTTCACCTCAATAGCCCAGTTTATTTATAACCCCATAGCATTAATAGTCCATTTGCCAACAACATCGGGAAATTTATTTTTGTACACAATAATGCCTCTCGATGTGACTTTGGCTCGATAATATTGATAATATGCCGTATAAAGGTCTGGGCTAGACCAATGAGTGTAAAAAAAATATTATGCTCAATCCGATTCATAAAAATTTCATTAAATACCTTTAGTAGTTTTGTGTTTATCGCGGACAAAATAGACGTGAAATTTAATTCCATAGTTTTTGATTACCGGGAGTAGATAAAAGCAAGATAAAACGCAGTGCTGAGAACCCAATGCGTTCCTATACAGATACTCGTACCAAGGCTCTCGGTCAAAAACCAACGCACCAAGGCAGGTGCCCGGGCGCCCGGAGGATTTTTAGAGAGTATTATGCCATACAATCTGGCAATCCAGCCAGGTATCTTGTAAATATTTCTCTCTCGTTAAGAAAAATAAAATATTTGCATGGGTACGATATGGGTATCTATATTATTGACCAGTCCTTCCACGTTATTAAAAGCACAATGTCAAAGAAGCTATTCAGAAAGGTTGGGTGGCTTTACCCGATAAGCGACAAGGAAATTGGAAGAAGGGATCTGCGGAGGTAAATAGACCAAGCCTCTTTAATTCTATCTTTCTTAAGGTTTATTAAAACGAGGAACGCTTGATTGGAAGGTAGAAAGTAATTATCACGTCAAACAGGATGCTTTTACAATAGGAGGTTTATTTACGTACTTTGGATGCGATGTACGAATGTCATTAAGCTTTGAGACTTGTAGGAACAAACGCGGGAATTCTCGTTATAAGCTTAGATTGAGATTACATTGACTGCCTTGAAAGGCCATGTCAGGTCAGAAATTGCTTCGTAGAACCCGTACTGATATTTGCCAGTATAACTTTCTTCGTATTTTGAACTCAGAACATAATACGTCCTGCCAACTTTAGCCAGTCTTAACACACGCAATAGTACCTTTTAAAACTAGTTTAATCTAAGCTTTATTTTAATTTTGAAAATGTAATCCTCTGCTTACTTAAGTGTAAGCTATCTGTGACATACAGAGTAATTTTCAAGAACTGAATATTAGACCACAATGTTCGGATCACCTTCTCTTTATTCACAGACTTCAAAAAAGGCGGAGGTTCTATGTGTATATATATATATATATATATATATATTTAATGTATTTTCACCGATTTCTCCGCCAATTATGAATTGATTTTGATGATTCTTTTTTGTTTGGTAGGCCATACTTCAGAGGTGACCAAAATAAATTTATAAAAAAAAAAACATCATAATCGGTTTAGTAGTTTGGTTTTAAATCAAAATAACTGAAGAAAAAAATGTAACCAAGTAAACGAAATTGCGTATTTACAAATTTTGAAGTCGGTTTTTAATTTTATCCACTTGTATTTAGTTCTATATCTACTCAACAGCGGTAGCTTTTGGGAAACACAAAATTTGATTAAACAATGTCTGTGTGTGGCGAGGCCTACCCATCAGCTTTTATCGAATCGAACAATTTACAAGTGAATCACATTAAAAACCGAAGGGTTACCCTCGACTTCCCTGGAATCCCATCATTAGATCCTGACTTTGTGACAATGGGACCAAATTGTATACCGCACCGATCATTTTTTTAATCGACAACAACTGTTCAACAGTTGGCAGAAAAATCGGTAAACATACATAAAAAAATATACAGTGGAACATATAATCGTCCTCCTTTTTTGAAGTCTGTTAAAAATACTAGCCGACCGATTTATCTAAACAAACTAAGCTGGGATTAAAAATTACTTAGTACGATACTAACAAAAACATGTTTACTCTGTCATGTAAGTGAAATTAATTTCTTGTGATACATCAACTCATCATCATCAGCCAAAAGACGTCCACTGCTGAACATAGGCCTCCCCCTTTAACCTCCACACTGAACGACATCCTGCCGTCTGCATCCACTGGATGCCCGCGAGTCGTCGGTCCATCTAGTGGGAGGCCTACCTACGCTGCGCCATGACCATTGCCACTTCAACTTGCAGATTTTAATAGCTATATGTCGGTGACTCTAATTCTTTGGCGAATATCTACGTTCCGGATTTTATGGCGCAAGGAAACTCCGAGCATAGCTCTCTCCATTGCCCGTTGTGTGACTCTGAGTTTTTCCAAAAGACACATCAACTACGCTGGTTTTACTCGATTCGGTTTATTTCTATATGAGATCATAAGTAAAGTAACTAATAGAACTGATACATTCAAACAAACTCAACGTGATGAATGAGTTTTATTTACTCCCCTCACGTACAGTGGTATATAGAATGTATCTGAATAACTTGATTTTATTACTTAACTTTATTATTGGATTGATTCGTAAATCTAGTTATCAATATTTTGTATTGAATTTCATAAATCTTTAAGTTGAAGAAAGTTTTTATCATATATTTTTCTAAAAGATCTTTTTTACTTAAATATGTTATTAATGTGTGTCAATATAGATAAAATTACTCCAAAATATTTACTATTATTTTTACGTGTAAGTATATTCACACAATATTTAAGAACAGTACTTTTTTATGATGAAATGGGCTAGCGTTTGACTACTCACCTGATGGTAAGTGACAATGCGGTCTAAGATGGGGCATGTTGCCCATGAGGTGCCTATTCACTCTTGTCTTGAAGAGACAACTTTTTTTTTTTTTTTATTGTTAAATAGGCTTGCGCTTGGCCGCCAACTCTGATGTTAAGCGATGATGTGGCCTACGGTGGATCACGCTTGCCTAGAAGAAACCGACTCACTTTTGACTCGAAAACACCCAGATTGTAACTATCGGGGAACACCCAGAGGGGAGTTTGTACTTTATAGAGAACACTGAGGCAGGGAATGCATTACATTCCTGTGCATATCGCAACTGTGCACTATAAAATCCTTGCCAGCAATTGAGCATTTATAAACTCACCTTTGATACGCCTAGGCCCACATTTTCACGGTTTTCGCGCTTTTGTTGCCTTTTGGTACAGGAGCGTTATGTCGGTACAGCTAAATTAGAACATTACTGTCGGGGTGACATACAAACATCTGTTGAAGCGTTGAAGCTATGGGTGAAGCTGTAGGTGAGAATATAGAAACATACATAGGTATACGCGTTGAACATAATACTTTCCTTTTGGCTTTGCCCACAAAGTAGACTTTGCCGTCACGTTGCGTCGATGTAAAAAGGCATTTTATAGATTTAGACGAATGTGAAAAACGTGATCCCATCAAATCATGTACTTGACGTAATGTTTCATTATCGTCAAAACACAGCGAGAATATTTCACTGAAGAACTGCGACACTAATTAACGGATATCCATATGACCGTTTTTTTATATTTACTGAGGCATTATATTAACAGTGGGAAAACGGCCATGCGGAGAAACGATCTCAGTGAGTACAACAGAGAAAGAAGCCCCGGGGTAAAGATCTAGACTTAGATAATGTATCTAAAGCTAATTAACTCTTAGCCAAGTATATATATACGCCAAAACAAGCTTCGTAATCCTCTAGTGGTTGAAATCAGGAAAATTAAAAGGTTATAAATAAACATACAAAATTAAACAGTAGTGATTTAAACAGGGTGTAGCAAAACTCGAAACGAGAGGTTTTTTAAATGCCATAGGAGGCAAACAAACAGGCGGGCTGTCTGATGGTAATCAGTCACCGTTGCCTATGGACCTGTAACACCAAAGGCATCACAAATACGATGCCGACCTTTTAAGACTATTAATTTACCTTTTGAAAAATCCCATGTGTTAGCTTCTCGGAAACACGGATGTTTTTGGGTATTTTATAAATACATGAATATTTTCACATTGAATATTATCCTTTTTAATTAAACAATTACCATGACAAAACATTTAATAAGTTGGTAATAAAAAAAGGTTTATATTTTTATGTTTTAATATTATTTACCCACTTAATTTTAAGGCTTAATTTGGGCAGCGTTTAGTCCATACAAACTTATTCTCCTGTTTCCTCCCTGGATAATACCGCTAGAGCCATATTTTTTTTTTAATAAAATTTATCTCCTTTATGGCCAGGCTTGTGTCATTTATTTTTTCTCGTAAGTTAAGTACTATAAGAAATATGAGCCTTTAAAAATCCCAAAAAATATCAAATTTTTACCTCCGTGTTCAGACGTCTCTCAAACAAAATTTATGAGTTTGTAAAACAAAAATAAATGACAGAAGCCGAGAGCAAACCTTTTTAAACAATTAATTGAAAAAAATAATGAAATCGGCCTATTTTTGAATGAGGAAACAGAAGAATCCGAGACGATAATTTTGTCTACTTTTCGTAGGTATAAATCGATCCGAGCTGCAGTTGTCCTTATTGCGCTCTGCGGGCAGAGGCTCGAGGTCAGGGGAGGGTCGGTCTAATACGTATACAGTTAGAGAAGAGACATGTAGTCGATAATTGTATCGACACATTAGTGCTGTCCATCGATATCGATATGTAACGGTTCTCGTCTTTAGTTAGTGTTTTGTGCGTGAAGTGAATTTAGCACATTACTGCAACGGTCGGCAAGTTAGGATTTGGACAAAATTGTTGACGCACAACATGATTTATTTTTACTATGGAAACTGACGTGGTTTTCGCACATAACACATTTAAGTACGAAAAGAAAGAATTTAAAAAAATATTGTAACTTGTGTATCAGGAATATCAGGATCGTAACAAGTGGAA
This sequence comes from Agriopis leucophaearia, assembly GCA_949125355.1. Taxonomy (NCBI): domain Eukaryota; kingdom Metazoa; phylum Arthropoda; class Insecta; order Lepidoptera; family Geometridae; genus Agriopis; species Agriopis leucophaearia. Next base: position 8,384,952 of record OX421265.1, on the reverse strand, counting down.
AAATTTATAAATAAATAATTCTCTTAATATTAGTTAATTTTGTTGAACAATTTTTTCAAAATTTTATTCAAATACATTAGGTTATTACGTTGCTAAGTGATTAGATTATAGCTTATCATCATCAGCCAGAAGACGTCCACTGCTGAACATGGGCCTCCCCCTTTAACCTCTATACTGATAGTGATCGACATCCTGTCATCTGCATCCACTGGATGCCCGCGACTCTCACAATGTCGTCGGTCCATCTAGTGGGAGGCCTACCTACGCTGCGTCTTCCGGTTCGTGGTCTCCACTCAAGGACCTTTCTTCCCCATCGGTTATCGGTACTTCGAGCGATGTGGCCTGCCCAATTGCCACTTCAACTTGCAAATTTGAATATCTATGTCGATGACTCTGGCTCTTTGGCGGATATTCACGTTTCGGATTTTATCGCGCAAAGAAACTCCGAGCATAGCTCTCTCCATTGCCCATTGTGTGACTCTGAGTATTTCCAAAAGGCCAACAGTTAAGGACCACGTCTCAGTACCATATGTTATCACTGGCAAAACACACTGGTCAAAGACCCTTGTCTTTAAGCACTGTAGTATCTTGGACGAGATGTCACGCAATTTCCCAAACGCTGCCCATCCGAGTTGGATTCTTCGGGCGACCTCTTTGCCCAAGTTGGACCAAGAATGATGGTACTGATCGTTTTTGGTTGGACTGACCTAAATGAACAATCTGTCCAAGAGAGGTGTAATGGTCAACAACTTCAAGAGTATCGTTCCCAACGATTACCGGCACGGGTACAACATGGACATTGGACATGATTTTTGTCTTGTCTATGTTTATTTTAAGACCCACATGTTGAGAAAGGCTACTGAGATCGCTGAGCATCGCATTGAGGTCCTCCAGCGACTCTGCCATGATGACTATATCATCGGCAAAACGAAAATGAGTGATTTATTCACCATTGATGTTGATGCCGAATCCGTTCCAGTCCAAGAGCTTGAAAACGTCCTTCACTGCGTTCGTGAACAGTTTCGGAGAAATAACATCTCTCTGTCTCACGGCTTTCTGCAATAGGATTGGTTCCGTGCTCTCGTCCTGTAATCGGATCGACATGTTGGCGTTTCTATACAAACACTTCAGCACTTCGATATACTTATAGTCGATATGACAACGCTGGAGGGACTGCAATACTGCCCAGGTCTCGATTGAATCCAAGGCTTTTTCATAGTCTACAAACGCTAGACATAATGGCCGATTATACTCCGCAGTCTTCTGTATAATCTGGTGGAGCGTGTGTATGTGGTCTGTGGTGCTCCTGCCTTTACAGAAACTGGCTTGTTCGGGAGGCTGGAAGTAATCAAACCTGCTTTCGAGACGGTTCGTAATGACTCTGGAGAACAACTTGTACACATGGCTCAGGAGTGAGATGGGTTTATAATTATTCAATAAGGTGTTATCACCTTTTTTGAAGGAGAGCACTACCACCCTACTAGTCCATGCTTCATGCGTAGTACCTTCGAGTATGACGGAATTAAATAACTTCTGGAGGACTAAAAGTACCGGTTTTCCATCCGCTCTCAGTAGTTCTGTCGTTATTCTGTCATCACCCGGCGATCTTGTTGTTCTTAAGCTTTTCAGAGCCATTCTTATCTCGTACAAGCTGATGTCTAGGATGTCCTCAGTGTAGTGTTGGGTCAGTTTAGCTCTCTTGTCCAGAGCTGTACCGATAATTAGGCTGTCGCGTCAATGTGTACAACTGTCCGTAAAACCTCTCGAGTTCTCTCAGAATCTTCGGCTTTGATGAAATGATACTACCATCCTCGATCTTCAGCTTCATCACTTGGCTCTTCCCAATAGACGAATTCTTTGCGAACACTATCCAGCCCTGGTTCCACTCGATTGCGTCCCTAATACATCTTTTATTATAGGAACGCAGATCGTGTCGTACCGATTTTGAGATTCGTCTGTTAAGTTGGCCATATTGCGACATATCAGCTGATGTTTGCAGTCTCATCTCAGTCAGGTCTTTCATTAGCTTAATGGTTTCATCTGAGAGCTTCTGAGGTCTTTTCCGGCGTGGGGTCTTAAAGAACTTGGACCACACTGCTTGGACAGTTTCCACCAGCCCATTGTTTAGTACGAACAGTTCCGCTTTCGGCTCTGGAAGCGATTATGCAATTCGAGTTGGAAGTCTTTGGAGTTTTGGATTTGAGTATGACCAGAATGGAGCGTGGACTTCACCAGACGTGACCTCTCAAGCTTGTTGATATTCAATGTGCCTCTGACAAAACGGTGATCGCTACCGGTTTTCACCTTGCTAATCACGGAGACATTGAATATTCGCTTCTTGGTCGTCATGATGAAGTTGATCTCATTTTTGGTCGAACCATCGGGGCTCATCCACGTCTACTTCCTGCATGGTCACTTCTGAAAGAAGGAGTTCATCAAATAGAGTTCCTCCTCCATGAAGTCAACCAGCCACTGGCCCCTCGAATTCCGCTGTCCATACCCATATGACCCGACTCTTAACTCATCAACATTCCGCGTTCCATCTTTGCGTTGAAGTCACCCATAACAACGGTGAAGTATGTTACGGAGGTATCTATGGTCTCGGATATCTCCTCAAGTCCTCATACAACACCTCTACTTTACTTTAGATTATTAGATTATAGTTAAAGTTATCACAGGAATTGTACATGGTAATCCTTTCCGTAACTATCATCACATTATAGACCAGCACCCTCACAGGAAGTTTTCAAGCGTCGTGTGAAACTGTACTATTTCTTGGAGTAGCTACTGTATCGTTATTATCTCGCTTTAAGTTTATAAGTATGTATGAATTTAATATTTTTATTTATGTATGTATATTATTTTAACTAAAAACTTGGTTATTTGAATTTTTCACATAAATTTTGAGGTTATGTGAAAAAATTATTGGGACCAAAGTTGTAGATATTTTTATTACCTACAACTTTTCCATTAAACTTTTCAAAAACTATATTGCAAAACTATAAATCCATAGGATTTATAGTTATGCTGGAAATCGAGTTGAACCATTTTTTACCCTTAAACCCACCAACTTCCCGAACTCAGATCGCCCGTAATTTATTTTTCCTTTCATTTTTATCATAATAATGGGTTTCATACTACTGTGATTTTTTTTGGTTTCAAAAATTATCGACCCTGGTCTATTTGGCGTAGTCGGTTAGTAAAATATGAGCAGATCGCAAAATAACAAAAATCACTCGACATTCGGCAAACGCCGATATCAACTAGCCGAGTAGACTGCGAGGCGAAATGAATTTGTAGGCAACTAGGCATTCAGTGCGGGAGCACGGGCGGGCACGCACACACGCACAGTCTGTTCGTCACGCACACGTATATAGCTCGCTCGTCAGGGCGCAGCGAGACAGCAATAGAGTTGCTAAATACCTATTCATCAAATTTCTTGGCCATGGTATATCGGCTTAAACAGTTCTCATGGGATATTCACCACCACTTCCTAAAAACTGCGAAAGTTTAAAACAGTGTTACACTTACTACAAATTTATATTAATGCATACCGTTTTTTTAAAGATACGCAGTTTATCAGAAGTTTAAGAGCTATGCTCAGTTATTAAAATGCCGGGAATTTTATGCTCATTAAATTACGTAAGTAAATATAGTATGAAAATAGTTTGAATAGAATCTTGGATCAAATACGTAAAAAACGTGTTAATAAGGAAAAAGCTAATTTTATCAGAGGCCCTGTTCTAGCCCAGTAGATACAGCGTGCAGTGCTAATCCTTCCCAAATAAATCTTTCTCGATAACAACCTCAGTAAATCACAACGGTAGACAGCCTCAAATACTAGTATACTCGGCTTTATTTACTGCGCTTTGCAGACATACTCGTGGCTATGAGCCTCTTGTGCTAAAATAAGGGAATTTGGAGTTATAGAGTTGCTCGCGTTGTAATCTAAATACTTAATCAAGTATTCGCTGTTTTTCTAACTGAAGTGCCGCATCCCACGAAATCCATCTCGCATGCGCATAAAAAAAATTGGTGTCGAAAGTCACACGAGTAATAATGTATAAAAACTATTTGGCATTAACAGAAGAACATTTCAAATGTTTGGCATAAAATACCAAAATACAAGATTTTTCTTTTATCTCCTTATCCAAAATATAAAAAAAATATAGTGAAAAATGCTTAAAAACATTTGATATGTTCAACATCTCAAACGGTTTTTAATACCCACTCCGTGAGTTTTATCCCTCTAAAAAGTTAAAATGTGCTGAAAAGATAGCTCTATCAGGGAACCGGGTTTTTCATTGCACAAGATAGTTTTAAAATAAGTTGAGTTGTATGGACGACCACCGTACAACTTGGAAATCGTATGCTCGAATTGTACGCAAATAAATTGTACTTATATGATTGGCAGGTGCTTAAACTTTTTTCCAATCTCGCGTCGGGTGGAGGGGCGTTTGTACGGAGGTATATTTCATAAATTCAAAATAATAGGTCGGGGAAAAAGTCTTTTCGTATTTTGTATGTATAAAGTTGTAGTAAAAATCTTATCGGTTGTACTGTTTGTATCTGGCTGGTTTTGATACCATTAAAAATATGACATTTTAAAAAAGGAATACAAAAAGTAAAAAGCAATTTCCCGCCATTTTTCAATTGTTTTTTGTTCGATAAAATGAGTGAATCTAACGAAGAAATTCCATATATTGTGAAATTTTATTACAAAAAAGGAAAAAATGCGACACAAGCCGCGAATAAAATTTGTGACGTTTATGGACCTAATGCAGTGTCACCAAGATTAGCACAATGTTGGTTCAAGCGTTTTCAGTCCGGGAATTTTGATGTCAAAGATGCAGCTCGCTCTGGTCGCCCTGTTACGGATAAAGTCAATGCCATTTCTGAAAAAGTGAACCAAGATCGGCATATTAGAAGTTACGACGTAGCTGAAGAACTGGGGATTGACCAAAAAACAGTTTTGACCCATTTGAAAAAAAACTGGGTACACAAAAAAACTCGATATTTGGTTGCCACACGAGCTCACTGAAAGAAACCAAATGAATCGTGTACTCATTTGCGATTCTCTATTGAAACGTAACGAAACATAACCGTTTTTGAAAAGATTGATCACTGGTGATGAAAAACGGATCACCTACGACAAGAATGTGCGCAAACGATCATGGTCAAAGGGCAGTGAAGCACCACAGACTGTAGCGAAACCCGGATTAACACGTAATAAGGTGATGCTGTGTGTATGGTGGGATTGGCAGGGCATCGTTCATTATGAGCTTTTACCGCCGGGCAAAACCATCGATTCGGATCTCTACTGCCAACAGCAGATGAGACTAAAACAAGAAATTGAGAAAAAATGGCCGGAATTGATCAACAGAAAGAGTGTGGTTTTTCATCATGATAACGCCAGACCGCACACATCTTTGGCCACTCAGCAAAAATTTAGAGAGCTTGGTTGGGAAGTATTAATGCATCCACCATATAGCCATGACCTTGCACCCTCAGATTTTCACCTGTTTCGATCTCTTTAGAATTCTTTGGGTAGTGTTAGATTAACATCAAGAGAGGACTGTCAAAACTACTTGTTGCATTTTTTTTATCAGAAGTCCCAAAGCTTCTACAGCAACGGGATCATGTCACTACCAAGATGGCAACAAGTTATCGAACAAAATGGCACATATATATTATAATTAAATGTAATTAAACTTGAAAAAAATATGTCTTGTATTTGTTTATAAAATACGAAGAAACTTTTTTCCCGACATTCAATATTTTCTAGACGCCGTCTAACAGTACACAATTTGATGAAAAAATTTGCTAGTCGTTACACTACGCAGGAGATCTCACCAGTTTGTATATTCCTTCCTGTAATAATATTGCATGGCATCCAACCGTAAACAAGCAGTAAAACAACATTATAGCAGATAAATATTGAACATCTGCAATCGACTTGATTTCTCATAATCGATGGAAATTTTAGAATAATTTGACTCATTATTTTCTCTTCATACCGATTAATAATTATTTTATAAATCTTTTATTTGGTAGTAGCTGCATCCCGTGGTTTCACCTGCGTGGATTACTCCTTATATCATCGGCTATCTGCCAGTGAGTCCCGTCAAAATCGGTCCAGCCGTTTTGGAGTCCATATATCCCTATATGGACTCCAAAACGGCTGGACCGATTTTGACGTGTACGAGCGATGCATAATTTCCACGCCCGCTATACCCACGATTGATGTCTGATGCGGATCGGCCTGCCTACTACTCTACTCTTCTGATTGCTTGACGATTCGACAAATATTTCAAAATTGGACAACGGGTCAAGTAGACCAATCCAAAATATGCATTATGTCAACTAATGACGTAAGAGCCATAACGTGTATTAAAGTGGTTTACATTTTATATACTCATCAATAAAAGACGATGTGTATGTATGTAATATGTATGTTCCCCATGAGCTCCGAAATGGCTGGACTGATTTTGACGAGACTTTCACTGGCAGATAGCTGATGTTATGAGGAGTAATCCACGCGGGTATACCGCGGGGCGCAGCTAGTCTTCTTCTTATACATAAAAGGCTTTGTGTGTATCTAGTGTTTACCTATGTATGTGGGAACACCCGCGTGGATTACTCCTCATAACATCAGCTATCTGCCAGTGAAAGTCTCGTCAAAATCAGTCCAGCCATTTCGGAGCTCATGGGGAACATACATATTACATACATACACATCGTCTTTTATTGATGAGTATAATAGGTCGGGGAAAAAGTCTTTTCGTATTTTGTATGTATAAAGTTGTAGTAAAAATCTTATCCGTTGTACTGTTTGTATCTGGCTGGTTTTGATACCATTAAAAATATGACATTTTAAAAGAGGAATACAAAACGTAAAAAGCAATTTCCCGCCATTTTTCAATTGTTTTTTGTTCGATAAAATGAGTGAATCTAACCATGGATGTAACGTACTTAGAGAGGATAAATATTCACTGAGAAAACTGCGTAGACGCTCTCGATAGCTCCAAAGTGATCGTTGAGATGGCGATAGTAGTGTCCAATTAGACATTAAAATGAACTAATACACAGAATACAGTAATAGTTAGTGTTATGGCACCGAAAACTTTACCTTACCTCGCATTTAAAGATAATCGACGTTGCTAGCGCCTTTAGTAATACAAGTCAAATAAAATAGATGGCGCTTTACTATAAATAATAGTATGCAATGATTTTGTATTTCACTTTAAAATGCCTAACAATCCGTTGTTTTAGTGAAATAATTTAGAATAGAAGTAAATAACATTTAATTAAAATAATACCAGGATTTTCCACATCACCATTGTTTTTTTTTTCATGGATAACAATCGAACGTAGGTAGGTACCTACGTAGGCAACATTTGATCGAATTAGCTATGTTTTCTTGATTGCAATGGGTTTATGTGAAAATAACAGGTGACGAACTTCGACAAATATAAAGTAAATGGACATGCCCAGAAGAAGAACATTTTTGAAGATCACAAGTTTCAGTCGGTCTCTAGCCGTGGGAAGTGCAACACAAGATTATTGTTACATGATAACGAAACATCTGACAAAAATATGCCTTCGTGTGTTTTCCGGAAGTGTAAAAACACAAAATAAAAGTTCAGGTGTCACTTTTCACTCGTGAGTATTTATTGATCATTCTATTTTGTCATAAAATGTAAATTAATTTCATCAAACATCGCTAATTAGTCCCCATTTTGTTTTATTCCATCGTTGCGGGATAGAAATATACGCATATACTTAGTGAGACAAGGAAAGCATCACTATGTTCGACAATCTTCACCGCACATCGGACATGCCGAACTTGAGGCGAATGTACCGACAGCAAACTAATTTCGTAAATTATCAAATTATACTTCGGTTAAATGTTATTTTCAAACTGTTTTATTTTTACTTTTAATATAATTTATTGTAGATTTCCTAGTGATGTTGCCATGCACAAGAAATGGTTGGAAAAAATACGGGCAGTGAGACGAGATGAAGAGTGGACTTCAAATAAATACACCCGTGTATGTTCTAACCACTTTACACCCGATGAAATGTACATGACGAAAATAGGAAGACGAAAAATACTTAAATAAAACTGCTATACTTCATCAGGTAATAGTTATGATAAATATTCTTTTGTTCTTGATTCTGTAGTCCAACAAAGAAATCTTATAGTTTCGCCAGGTCTGTCTATTTGTCTGACCCGTTTTATAAGACACTACGAATACAAAAAACCGGACGAGTAGGAGTAGGACTCGTGCTCTGAGGGTTCCGGTGGAAGGAACCCTCAGAGCGCGAGTCCAAAAAAACAACTAACTGAAGTTGAAATATTTAAAGACAAACTTAGCTTCATAAGTTTCATAACCAGCAAAGATGTATTTATTCTGTACTGATTGAAATAAGCTACAGGTCAGTGAACTTAAGTTGTCGTTGGAACGTTCATTCGATCGAAAATAAATTGACGAATAGCAGCAATTCCCATACGCACCGCATGCCTAACGCGCGTCGGGCACTTTTCTCTTACGCCGACAAGCGGTCCGTAACACACTTGGAGGGTTAAGTTATAATAAGTTTTGCGTAAATTAATCCTCAGCTGACATGTATAGGCACAGCCGGTAGATTTTAAAACAATTTTTTTTGTGCTTACCCCTGTACCCATCCCTCTAAAATAACAGAATAATAATAATATTACCAACGTATTTACCAACATGTCTTTCCCCCCTACGCTTATTACACCTTCTTTAGTAAAAGATGTTTTTCAAGTAGCGAAGTAAACACTGATTTATTAGTCACGTGACCAGTCACGTCCATCCACGGCGAGACGCAGTGAATAAGCGATCGGTTTTGCTAACGCTACTCAACATGTCTAGCCGCCTGGTGCCTGTGAATGTCAAACGGTTCAAGAGCAATAGACAAACACAGGTGTTCTCTTTTACTCACGTAGTTATTATATTAGCTATCTATTTTTTGCAACAAATTTACTGTACATGGTTACAATTAGGTATTGCAGTATATGTCCGACGGTTTTGACTTGTTTTTACTGTGAAAGTTTAATGGTTATGGCATGTCCATTTACTTTATATTTGTCGAAGGTGACGAATCGAATTATAAATGTATGATTATTATTGGTATATCAATTCAGCTGCCATTACTCACATTTTGTAACAATGAAAACCATAACTGTGGCAGAAGTTAGTCACCTATCTATCTATGAATTGATTTAGTTTTTTTTTTCTTGAAAAGTACTTTAATAATTAATATAATTATATGTTGTTTTGTTATTAATAAAACGAACTGTTGTGTTTTTTATTTAAACATTGTTTTACTTCCCTAAACTGAGTATTTTGGAGTGAACGTTTCACGTTTGGCGGGAAATTCAAATTTCAAACAGTTTTTTTGTTCTTGTTGCTAGGCCGGGTAATTATTGTAAACGATCATGATGTTTGTGAAAATTGATTATTATTCTTAACAAACTCGCGTAAAATCTCGTATCGCGTATCTCCAATGCACATTACTACTTACATTTGTCAATAAACAATTTTTTTCTGTTATAAACGGTTTATTGCCAAATGTAAGTAATACGGTGAGTAACTGATTAATAACTGTACATGACGACCAACAATTTTCGCAAACACTGTGTCATTTCACAATAATTACCAGGCCTAGCTACAAACACAAAAAAAACTGTTTGAAATTTGAATTTCCCGCTAAACAAGAAACGTATCACCTTAGGGCCTTACTTAAGGGGCAATTTGGACAGCGTTTAGTCCATACAAACTTATTCTCCTGTTTCCTCCCTGGATAATACCGCTAGAGCAATATATTATTTTTTTATAAAATTTATCTCCTTTATGGTCAGGCTTGTGTCATTTATTTTTTCTCGTAAGTTAAGTACTATAAGAAATATGAGCCTTTAAAAATCCCAAAAAATATCAAATTTTTACCTCCGTGTTCAGACGTCTCTCAAACAAAATTTATGAGTTTGTAAAACAAAAATAAATGACAGAAGCCGAGATCAATCCTTTTTAAACAATTAATTGACAAAAATAATGAAATCGGCCTATTTTTGAGTGAGGAAACAGAAGAATCAGAGACGATGATTTTGTCTACTTTTCGTAGGTATAAATCGATCCGAGCTGCAGTTGTCCTTATTGCGCTCTACGGGCAGAGGCTCGAGGTCAGGGGAGGGTCGGTCTAATACGTATACAGTTAGAGAAGAGACATGTAGTCGATAATTGTATCGACACATTAGTGCTGTCCATCGATATCGATATGTAACGGTTCTCGTCTTTAGTTAGTGTTTTATGCGTGAAGTGAATTTAGCACATTACTGCAACGGCCGGCAAGTTAGGATTTGGACAAAATTGTTGACGCACAACATGATTTATTTTTACTATGGAAACTGACGTGGTTTTCACACATAACACATTTAAGTACGAAAAGAAAGAATTAAAAAATATATTGTGACTTGTGTATCTGGAATATCAGGATCGTAACAAGTGGAAAAATTTATAAATAAATAATTCTCTTAATATTAGTTAATTTTGTTGAGATATTTTTTCAAAATTTTATTTAAATACATTAGGTTATTACGTTGCTAAGTGATTAGTTATAGTTTATCATCATCAGCCAGAAGACGTCCACTGCTGAACATGGGCCTCCCCCTTTAACCTCTATACTGATAGTGATCGACATCCTGTCATCTGCATCCACTGGATGCCCGCGACTCTCACAATGTCGTCGGTCCATCTAGTGGGAGGCCTACCTACGCTGCGTCTTCCGGTTCGTGGTCTCCACTCAAGGACCTTTCTTCCCCATCGGTTATCGGTACTTCGAGCGATGTGGCCTGCCTAATTGCCACTTCAACTTGCAAATTTGAATAGCTATGTCGATGACTCTGGCTCTTTGGCGGATATTCACGTTTCGGTTTTTATCGCGCAAAGTAACTCCGAGCATAGCCCTCTCCATTGCCCGTTGAGTGACTCTTGAGTTTTTCTAAAAGGCCAACAGTTAAGGACCACGTCTCAGTACCATATGTTATCACTGGCAACACACACTGGTCAAAGACCCTTGTCTTTAAGCACTGTAGTATCTTGGACGAGATGTCACGCAATTTCCCAAACGCTGCTCATCCGAGTTGGATTCTTTGGGCGACCTCTTTGCCTAAGTTGGACTGACCTAAATGAACAATCTGTCCAAGAGAGGTGTAATGGTCAACAACTTCAAGAGTATCGTTCCCAACGATTACCGGCACGGGTACAACATGGACATTGGACATGATTTTTGTCTTGTCTATGTTTATTTTAAGACCCACCTGTTGAGAAAGGCTACTGAAATCGCTGAGCATCGCATTGAGGTCCTCCAGCGACTCTGCCATGATGACTATATCATCGGCAAAACGAAGATGAGTGATTTATTCACCATTGATGTTGATGCCGAATCCGTTCCAGTCCAAGAGCTTGAAAACATCCTTCACTGCGTTCGTTCGTGAACAGTTTCGGAGAAATAACATCTCTCTGTCTCACGGCTTTCTGCAATTGGATTGGTTCCGTGCTCTCGTCCTGTAATCGGATCGACATGTTGGCGTTTCTATACAAACACTTCAGCACTTCGATATACTTATAGTCGATATGACAACGCTGGAGGGACTGCAATACTGCCCAGGTCTCGATTGAATCCAAGGCTTTTTCATAGTCCACAAACGCTAGACATAATGGCCGATTATACTCCTCAGTCTTCTGTATAATCTGGTGGAACGTGTGTATGTGGTCTGTGGTGCTCCTGCCTTTACAGAAACCGGCTTGTTCGGGAGGCTGGAAGTAATCAAACCTGCTTTCGAGACGGTTCGTAATGACTCTGAAGAACAACTTGTACACATGGCTCAGGAGTGAGATGGGTTTATTCAATAAGGTGTTATCACCTTTTTTGAAGAAGAGCACCACCACCTTACTAGTCCATGCTTCATGCGTAGTACCTTCGAGTATGACGGAATTAAATAACTTCTGGAGGACTTAAAGTACCGGTTTTCCATCCGCTCTCAGTAGTTCTGTCGTGATTCCGTCATCACCCGGCGATCTTGTTGTTCTTAAGCTTTTCAGAGCCATTCTTATCTCGTACAAGCTGATGTCTAGGATGTCCTCAGTGTAGTGTCGGGTCAGTTTAGCTCTCTTGTCCAGAACTGTACCGATAATTAGGCTGTCGCGTCAATGTGTACGACTGTCCGTAAAACCTCTCGAGTTCTCTCAGAATCTTCGGCTTTGATGAAATGAAATGAAAAAATGAAAATGAAATGAAAATGAAATGAAAATGAAATGAAAATGAAATGAAAATGAAATGAAAATGAAATGAAAATGAAATGAAAATGAAATGAAAATGAAATGAAAATGAAATGAAAATGAAATGAAAATGAAATGAAAATGAAATGAAAATGAAATGAAAATGAAATGAAAATGAAATGAAAATGAAATGAAAATGAAATGAAAATGAAATGAAAATGAAATGAAAATGAAATGAAAATGAAATGAAAATGAAATGAAAATGAAATGAAAATGAAATGAAAATGAAATGAAAATGAAATGAAAATGAAATGAAAATGAAATGAAAATGAAATGAAAATGAAATGAAAATGAAATGAAAATGAAATGAAAATGAAATGAAAATGAAATGAAAATGAAATGAAAATGAAATGAAAATGAAATGAAAATGAAATGAAAATGAAATGAAAATGAAATGAAAATGAAATGAAAATGAAATGAAAATGAAATGAAAATGAAATGAAAATGAAATGAAAATGAAATGAAAATGAAATGAAAATGAAATGAAAATGAAATGAAAATGAAATGAAAATGAAATGAAAATGAAATGAAAATGAAATGAAAATGAAATGAAAATGAAATGAAAATGAAATGAAAATGAAATGAAAATGAAATGAAAATGAAATGAAATGAAAATGAAATGAAAATATATTTGGTGTCTACAAACGTTGTCGGTCATAATTTTACAAAAGTTTGTTTTTACAAAAACAATACTCCATGATGAAGAGCCTTGTTACCCAAGCTAGAAATTAACCTGTGTTATGGCGTAACAATACCCTCCACCGGACAATATACAAATACAATCATGATTTAATAACATGATGTTATTAGACAAAAAAAAAACTAATTATATAATACTAGAATATGAGATTACTAAATGTGAGGATGAAATGATACTACCATCCTCGATCTTCAGCTTCATCATTTGGCTCTTCCCAATAGACGAATTCTTTGTGAACACTATCCAGCCCTGGTTCCACTCGAATGCGTCCCTAATACATCTTGTATTATAGGAACGCAGATCGTGTTGCACCGATTTTGAGATTCGTCAATTAAGTTCGCCATATTGCGACATATCAGCTGATGTTTGCAGTCTCATCTCAGTCAGGTCTTTCATTAGCTTAATGGTTTCATCTGAGAGCTTCTGAGGTCTTTTCCGGCGTGGGGTCTTAAAGAACTTAGACCACACTGCTTGGACAGTTTCCACCAGCCTATTGTTTAGTACGAACAGTTCCGCTTTCGGCTCTGGAAGCGATTTTGCAATTCGAGTTGGAAGTCTTTGGAGTTTTGGATTTGAGTATGACCAGAATGGAGCGTGGACTTCACCAGAAGCGACCTCTCAAGCTTGTTGATATTCAATGTGCCTCTGACAAAACGGTGATCGCTACCGGTTTTTACCTTGCTAATCACGGAGACATTGAATATTCGCTTCTTGGTCGTCATGATGAAGTTGATCTCATTTTTGGTCGAACCATCGGGGCTCATTCACGTCTACTTCCTGCATGGTCACTTCTGAAAGAAGGAGTTCATCAAATAGAGTTCCTCCTTCTCCATGAAGTCAACCAGCCACTGGCCCCTCGAATTCCGCTGTCCATACCCATATGACCCGACTCTTAACTCATCAACATTCCGCGTCCCACCTTTGCGTTGAAGTCACCCATAACAAAGGTGAAGTATGTTACGGAGGTATCTATGGTCTCGGATATCTCCTCAAGTCCTCATACAACACCTCTACTTTACTTTAGATTATTAGATTATAGTTAAAGTTATCACATAGGAATTGTACATGGTAATCCTATCCGTAACTATCATCACATTATAGACCGGCACCCTCACAGGAAGTTTTCAAGCGTCGTGTGAAACTGCACTATATCTTGGAGTAGCTACTGTATCGTTATTATCTCGCTTTAAGTTTATAAGTATGTATGTATTTAATATTTTTATTTATGTATGTATATTATTTTAACTAAAAACTTGGTTATTTGAATTTTTCACATAAATTTTGAGGTTATGTGTAAAAATTATTGTGACAAAAGTTATAGATATTTTTATTACCTACAACTTTCCCATTAAACTTTTCAAAAACTATATTGACTAACTACTACTATATTAACTACTGGAAATCAAGTTGAACCATTTTTACCCTTAAACCCCTCCCCCCCCTCCCACTTCCCGAACTCAAATCGCCCATAATTTATTTTTCCTTTCATTTTTATCATAATAATGGGTTTCATACTACTGTGTTTTTTTTTGGTTTCAAAAATTATCGACCCTGGTCTATTTGGCGTAGTCGGTTAGTAAAATATGAGCAGATTGCAAAATAACAAAAATCACTCGACATTCAGCAAACCCCGATATCAACTAGCCGAGTAGACTGCGAGGCGAAATGAATTTGTAGGCAACTAGGCATTCAGTGCGGGAGCACGGGCGGGCACGCACACACGCACAGTCTGTTCGACACGCACACGTCGATAGCTCGCTGGTCAGGGCGCAGCGCGACAGCAATAGAGTTGCTAAATACCTATTCATCAAATTTCTTGGCCGTGGTATACCGGCTTAAAAACGTTACTCAAGTTGATCTATGTTTTAAAATGCTCTCTCAACTTCTAGTTGACGGCAATCGTCACACGCGAAAACAAGACGGAGCATATTTAAGCGTAAGTCAACTTGAGTAACGTTTTTAAGTAAGGCCCGAAATTTATAATAATGGTGGATTATCATAACCCTTCGGGTACGGAACCCTAAAAATAAAAGTAGCAAAACGCACGACTGTGTGTAAGCGCCATGGTCTTGCTCCACTAAATGCGACTTTAATACAACATTTTAAGCCTTATGGTTATCTGTAGTAACAAGCAATGCTTAAAAGTGAGTAAGGCTTAGATATTAATGTAAATAAATATAGATATAGATTACGAAGCACATACTTATGTTATGTATAATGTACGAAAAATATATTGATTGTTTTAAAATATTTTTATTTCATTTCTCGAATTCTGGACGCTTTAAAATTTATTTAGAATTCATTCCGGACAAAATCATTTAAATAAGTAGGACTGTTACTACACAATTTAGCGTAATTCAGGACGTGCGAGCGCTACCTACTTCTATATTAACCTAGAAGTTTCCTCTCTGTCTATCGCGTAACTCTTGTCGCGTTATCTCTGTCTATCGCGCGGCAGCGGCACAAGTCCGACAAGCCGGGCTAGCATGCGCACCGCAACAAAATCTTGTCGTCACCTCGTAGAGCAAGAATGTAACAAGGTGCCTAGCCTATTTGTGCTTACGGTTTCATATAGCCTGTCTCGCTTTGGAACGATAAAAAGAGTCGTCAACATTTTGTCACAGCGCGCATGCTAGCCTGGCAGACGACTACTTGTAGCTTCATACCTAAAGTGCGGAGTGCGCCAGGCCTCAGGTCTGGTAGAGGCAACTAGGTATAGGTACTAGCAGTTAGTACCTTCACAACAGAACAAGGGCCTTACGCCCAACTCTAAGCACGGGCCTAAATAAGTGCAGTTTGCAAAATCACGCGACCGCAAACCGTATCTCGGCGCGGTAAGTTTCGCGTGATTTTGAAAACTGCAACTATTCGGGCCCGCGTTTAGAGTTGGACGTAAGGCCCTAGGTCCTAAAGTAACAAATAAAGTAACAAAACGTGTGGAACAGATCGCCGCCCCTTCCAACTTACGGGAGAGAAAGAGTGAGAATAACATATTTCCCTCTCTCCTGTTGGTCAGACGGCGGTTGAGGTCAACCAAATCCACACGGAATGTAGGTAGGTATTTGTTGCACCAAAATTGATTAGTAGGATTAATTTAATACTACCTCGAAATTTCAACAGTGACCATCTGAGAATTGGCATACTCAGAAGAAAACCGGAATTATTAGAAAAACAGGCTAATCTTTATTATAATAACTAGGTAGTTTCAGAAACATGAACTAATAAACTAACAATAATAAATATAATTATTGTAGTAAAGCATATCTCCTTTGTTTGTCTGATCTGAGGGCCGCGTACCGTCACGTGTTTAGGCAAATTTTAGATGATTGCTAAAAGTTGCGCAAAAGCAATCCATATCTCGGCGCATTAAGGTTCAAACTGAATCGTTTATAACAGGTAGACTTCGGCCCCGAATGGCGAACGAGCATGTTTAAAGGTCACGTTAATGAAACATTTCTAAAAAATACAAAAATACAATGCTTTTGCACAAGTACTTACTGTATGTATATAATATAAATTTAGTTTTATGGTTTTATGAAAACATATCGAGGCTGGTCGCGGCATCCGAAGTTAAAAAATAATAATAGCGCCAAAACTGTTTTAATGATGAATTTCTAGTGTAATTCCGCTTCTACGTCGCTTCAAGTACAATAAGGAATTTGTGATAAAACAGTTTTGAAAATGGGCTTCCGCAAAGTAACGCCTGATTCAATCAACTAATAATAGCGCCATCTACTGGTTTCGTTGCGCTTCTCTTGAAATGCTGCAAAACTTGTCTGCTAATACTAGTTGAACCTTTTAGTACGCTAGCTGACTGTAGCGCTTACGGAAGTTCGAGACAACCTATAACACGATCAAATTGTAGCGCCATCTAAGTTTAATCCGTTATTTTGGCATATTTCCGATCTACGCCATAATGAACCGCTATTAATAGTCTCACTATAATTTGTCGATGATCTAACGAACAAATTCGATATATTGTGAAATTTTATAACAAAAAAGGGAAAAATGCGACACACGCCGCGAATAAAATTTGTGACGTTTATGGACCTAATGCAGTGTCATCAAGAGTAGCACAATGTTGGTTCAAGCGTTTTCAGTCCGGGAATTTTGATGTCAAAGATGCAGCTCGCTCTGGTCGCCCTGTTACGGATAAAGTCGATGCCATTTCTGAAAAAGTGGACCAAGATCGGCATATTAGTAGTTACGACGTAGCTGAAGAACTGGGGATTGACCACAAAACAGTTTTGACCCATTTGAAAAAAACTGGGTATACAAAAAACTCGATATTTGGGTGCCACACGAGCTCACTGAAAGAAACCAAATGAATCGTGTACTCATTTGCGATTCTCTATTGAAACGTAACGAAACCGAACCGTTTTTGAAAAGATTGATCACTGGTGATGAAAAATGGATCACCTACGACAAGAATGTGCGCAAAAGATCATGGTCAAAGGGCAGTGAAGCACCACAGACTGTAGCGAAACCCGGATTAACACGTAATAAGGTGATGCTGTGTGTATGGTGGGATTGGCAGGGCATCGTTCATTATGAGCTTTTACCGCCGGGCAAAACCATCGATTCGGATCTCTACTGCCAACAGCAGATGAGACTCAAACAAGAAATTGAGAAAAAACGGCCGGAATTGATCAACAGAAAGAGTGTGGTCTTTCATCATGATAACGCCAGACCGCACACATATTTGGCCACTCAGCAAAAATTTAGAGAGCTTGGTTGGGAAGTGTTAATGCATCCACCATATAGCCCAGACCTTGCACCCTCAGATTTCCACCTGTTTCGATCTCTTCAGAATTCTTTGGGTAGTATTAGATTAACATCAAGAGAGGACTGTCAAAACTACTTGTTGCATTTTTTTTATCAGAAGTCCCAAAGCTTCTACAGCAACGGGATCATGTCACTACCAAGATGGCAACAAGTTATCGAACAAAATGGCACATATATATTATAATTAAATGTAATTAAACTTGAAAAAAATATGTCTTGAATTTGTTTAAAAAATACGAAGAAACTTTTTCCCCGACCTTATATAAAATGTAAACCACTTTAATACACGTTATGGCTCTTACGTCATTAGTTGACATAATGCATATTTTGGATTGGTCTACTGGACCCGTTGTCCAATTTTAAAATAATTGTCGAATCGTCAAGCAATCAGAAGAGTAGAGTAGTAGGCAGGCCGATCCGCATCAGACATCATTCGTGGGTATAGCGGGCGTGGAAATTATACATCGCTCGTACAAATAACAGCTTTTATTCCATAACACTATGATAAATATTACAATGGAGAATTACTTGAAATTACTTGGGGACAAGGTATTCCGATTAGTAACGAACGTTGCACCGTCAAATCAAAAAGTAAAGTCCGCTCCTGCGAGCCTCGCTTGTCCGCGCGCTTTCGGTAGCGCCTCTGACGGAAAGTAAGTAACGATCGATCAGCGATCGGTACCAGCGATACACCAGTGATGGCGCTACTTCTATCACTAGTCTACCAAAACTAAGCTAGTGGCGCCAAACTAACAAACAAGCTAATTAAATATTTTTTTACACTTAATTTGAATTTATCTAAATAATCTCATCCATAAAACCTATGCGCCGAAAGATCAGATAGAGTGCCGAAACATCAACATTCAGCCGTCTAGTGCCATTTGTCAATGTCAGTTTTGTTTCTTGCCACTCTAAAAATTTCGATGCGCCTACATATTTATGTACACGAAATCTCCGTACTTAAGAGAACAATTCACGCAGCTACTACTAGAATCAAGTTTGTTTTTAGATTTAACTTAGGAAAGAGTCTGTTAAGTTTGAATGTTGATCAATTAAGTCAACATATGAGTAATGTCTCAACTAATAGCAGGCTTGTTTTGATGTGAATGGCCGTATACGTTTATTAATGCCTTCGCCATCAACACATTCCCCAGGGGTTATCCATTAATTATATACGAGTACATCACGACATGGACCCTTCCATCAAAACTCTTCGAACTAAATGAAAATTACATAAACGACTAATACGACTTTATCACGTTATTATTGCGATACATTTTTACTAAACAATTGTAATTAAATATCGTCAAAATTCAGAACTAGGAAGTAACAATGTGTTGAACTTAACAAAAGCTACAATATTGTGGACTGCGGAAAATAGACATCCATTGAATGCCATAACGAAGCTTGTTTCTGTTTCTTAGAACTCTCGCCACATGCCTACTTACTCTACTTATAGTCTATTCTGAAGCGATTTATATACGCCGTCTAGAAATTTCCTCAAACCAACACTTTCTTTATAAAGTTAAACTTTTGAACTGATTTAACTTGTTGTGCAAGTGTTGTGCTGAGAATTTTGCATCACAATAATACAAGCACGTCGCGAACATTGGTCGTTTTCATTATTTCTTTTTACAATACTTATTTATTAAGTACAAATTTCTATTATCAGTCAGATAACACTACACACTTTTTACGTGTACTAGTAACTTATATATGATTTTTAACTGACTTCAATAAAGGAGGACCGTTCTATGTTCCATGTTCACCGATTTCTTCGCCAACTGTTGACCGATTTCAAAGTTTTTTCTTTTGTTCGGTAGGATAGGTAGGGTAATTGGAAGTATTCCAATTTGGTCCCATTGTCACCAAGTCAGGATCTGATGTGATCCCAGGGAAATCTAGGCAGAGAATTTTCTAGGCAGTTATTACGTTTTTCACATATTTTTGAAGTCGGTTTTTAATGTGATTCACTTGTTAAGTGCGTATTTATCTTCGCTCTTAAGAATGACGCGACGTGCAACGACTGCTTACTAATGAAGGCAGCGAGCGACTGACTTCGCACTGGTGCGCAGTACTTGTTAGCACCACACTAAGTTGGTACCATTGTAAAAGTTAAGTTTCCCCGTTCTTACTATATAAGTCTATTCCGATAACTACAAACCCTTCCACGTGAGATCGAGTGTGTGATGACAGTACGTATAGACTTCTGCAACATGTTATATCTATTGATTTTATCTCCGTAACTAACGTGACATATCCATTTTGAACAATCACCAAAAGCCTTTGTAATGTCTTCCTTGATGTGGATTTGTATGTAAATGTGCCTAACTTTGTTTTCAATTCAATTTAATGGCGCAAGGTGACGGCAAAATTATTATTTTGATAAAAGTTCAACAGACACGGAAGGTTTAGCTTAATGCCATTTCGAAAAGGATCTTTTAGGGCAGTGATAATATGCATATTTCTACTAGTCCTACATTTTAATAAAATTTTCCTGCCTTAATATTTAAATTTAGAATATTTTTTCAAGGAAGTATAGGTTAAATTACTCAGTGGTTTATTTTGTTAATCTTTGCGTTATTCTAGAGTCTGAACTATATGTATGCACATACATATATAATTACGTTAATGATTAAAATTAAGTAATTGATTCAAAGAAGTCGTCGCGGCTTTTTGTGAAGATTTGAGTGATCAAATAGGTATATACTACTTTATTACTTACGTATACCTACATTATTACTTGATTTAAATATATATTTTTATTCGTTTTACTAGAAAAAAAAATGCACAAAGAAAACTGATTAAAACTAACAACTAACACAATTTAACAAATCCTTCACTTAATTAAGGGAGAAAAGTAATCTAATGAATTGATACCGCCAATACGTTTTATTAAGTATTTTTCTATAATCTCTTTTCAGGTAGATACTAGACTTTCAAAACACCCATTTTTATTTTATTACCTACTAGTACTATAAAAAGACAATTTTGCGGCTATAAAATTTTATTGGAAGGTAGTCGGTCGTTTTGCGACTCACTCTTCTGTTAAATTACTACTAGGTTCACTTCCAATACCTAAATTTTAATTATTTTCGTTGCAAGTACCTACACTACAATTTCTTTCTATTTAACAACGGATACCTAGCAGCTGATTAAGTAGTTTTTTTTTTGCGGTGATTTTTCTTTTCACTACATCTATAGGCTGAAATAGGACATAGAAAATTTTCTACTTCGTTAGGATATGTCCTAAAACATAAAGTATTTTTGGTATGTATTCTAAAATTATACAAAGTTCTTCCAATACAACAGATACCTCTAAAGCCCAAAAATATACCTAACTACTATATCGGACAGGGATTTACGTTACAAAGACACCTCGACTAAAGTCATCCTTAATTTCAGGTGATCTAATGGACGTGCTGGCGCTGTTCACATCGTCGGTGAACTTCGTCCTGTACTGCAGCATGAGTCGCCAGTTCCGGTGCACGTTCGCGCGACTGGCGCGCCGGATGCTCTCCGCGACGGAGGAACCGGCTAAGTTCGCGACCAAGCTCGAACCTACCACGCAGGTATCAACCACTTTAATATATTTAACAGGTTACATTTCTCATTATTCTGATTTGCACTCTCCTGAAACCACATTCCCTTGCTCTACTTGTCACATTATTGGAGCAAATATAACCACAGAATAACAACAGCAGATATAATAAAAACATAGATTCTTTTGAGATTTTTATTTGAAGATGAACTGCAGAAAAGTAACATCATATTCAATAAATTTATCTCAACTCTTAATAATTCTATACGTATTCCTCACGCCAGCGTTGGTTTACCCTACTGTGGAACTGACCCCGCGTAAAACAACTCACTGTGAGCTCAAAATATGCCCCACATGAAAACGAAATTAATTAAACCCTTCATGTTACCTTATCCAGACAAATTGTATTTTTTATCAGCCTGTTCTGATTAGTTAGTCAAAGTTCTAGACATCTGTCTAAAACCTTTATCCTATCTACTAAGCTGATGCCCGCGAGTTTCTACGCGTAAATTTTGAAACACACTTTCAAGCCCCTTTTGTCCCCTCGAATTGGCCCTTTCCCAAAATACTAAGCGGACCTGTACTTCCCTTAAGTATAACTTGCCAAATTTCAGCTTCCTAGGTCATGTCGTTTTTGACATTTCGTGATGAGCCATTTGATGATGAGCTATTATATAAATAGACAGATTAATTTTGTTACATAATAAATAAATTAGGCAAAGTAAACATATTTTCTACAAGTCGTGACCATTGCTCGAAGCATGTTATTTGATCTTAAGCCCGTTGCAGACAGTGCGCAGTTCTAGCGCAAGTATTGCTCATGCTCACGCCAGCCTAGCTTCCGGACGAAGGGCTATTGTGTTTTATAACACGAAAAACATAGCCGTTTCATAAGAAACGTTATCTATTTCAGACAGTCTCTTAGTCCTACACGCATCTTCGTCATTTGCATGCTAGTTACTACTAATTGTGTCACGAAAATAACGAGACTATAGTAGGATGGGCAGACTGAAGAGATGAAATGGCACGGCTTAAAGGCGTTCATTTCAGTTTAAAATTTACATTTCGTATAAATTTACCACAATTTAATTGAATTACAAATCTGTCTAATTGTATAAATGTTTATAAAATAACAGGCTACAGGTTAATAAAATAACAGGTTTTAAACTATCACGGTTGTTCACTAAAGTTATATAATTATTTACGGGATATTTACCGTGGTAAGGCTGTGGAAGGAGCTCCCGATATTTCGGCGCAGTTACATGCACCATGTTCACGGGTCTTCCCGTCAACTAAACTAATCATATAACTTTAAAATAACAGGTATAGTTATAAGGTGGTTACGTTTTTTTTAAATATTGTATATGTCTTCATTTGGCCACCAACTCACCTGATGAAAGACGAGTTGGTATACGTAGGTGTAGTTAATGAGAATAGAGTGAGAATTTACAGTTTCGTGAAACTTTAATATATTAATCAAAGCAAATAATTATTAAATTTAGATACTTAATCAAAATACGAGTTAGTAGATTTTATAGTTTATTGTTTTATCTCATTCATATTCAGAACGATAGCCACTGAAAACATATTAATAAAAATTCGTAGATAAATAGTAGGTACGTGCTTGTTATGTTTGAAGGTTGAAAATTCTCAAAGGTATATAATAAATACTTAATCTAATAATGGTACTATCGGCAATCCGAGCGTCCTAGCAAAAATGTAGTTATACTTGAATAAAATTCTGTAAATAGTTCCATGAAAATAAATTCCTATTTGAAGTTATGTCCCTATTAATAAACGCGTTAGAGTACCTATAAATAAACGCACGTATTCCCTGATGAAGGAGCTCTAATGGCTCCAAAACCGGTCGATTGTCACGACCGATATACTTAATCGTGAGTTTAAGCCGTTGATATAATAATTTACCCATAAATAGCTTAATAATAAAAAAAAATGCAAAGAGCGTGTCGAGACACGCACATGGTAGGGTTCTGTAGCCAGGCCATTTATATGGTCACGTTCATAGTTCCGGATAAGTGGTTACTTAGTGGTCTTAGCCGCGTTTCAGAGATGTTTCTTCATGACATTTGGTAATTTTAATGGTTTGGCTAGAGATAAAACTACTTGTTTTTTGCTGAGATTATTGAGAGCGTGTCGAGACACGCATATGGTAATATGCGTGTCTCGACACGCTCTTGGTCAGTTATTTTCTCAAGAAAAGATTGAAATTGCTTAAAAACACATAAACGGAGTTACTATTAACGAGCATTGGCTACTCTTAGGTTAATTAATAGGGGGGGCTAACATATAATTTTATTTTCTACCTTAAGCGTAATCATACTAATCTATTAAAAGTGAAAGCATGTGTGTGTATAACTTAGACCCGGCTCATCTCCGTAAAAGAGTAAAAGCTATAGCCTAGATTGAAACACAGGCTACTTTTAATCTAAAAAAAACAATGGCACCTGTAGGATATTGGCTGAAACCACTACAATATACATAATGATTATGAGGTAAGAACCTTTTATTGTCGAGTTACGAAGAAAGGCAAATTAAATGGTCATTCGTGGTAGTCGTGGTTTTAGCAAAACGAATTATTCCGCGTCAGTAATTTGTTGGCTCTCGCAAGTTTTAGTACCTCTTTAGGCAATTCAACATTGGTTGGTAACTTAATTAAGTACCTTAGGAATAGTTATTTTTAATGTACAAAAAAGTTGTTAATTATGATGTAGGGAAAAATCAAGAGGTTTTAATTTATTAAAAATACCCTGTATTAGTAACTTTTTAAACTTTCACGGTTAGAATACATGTTAAAAAATGATGTGCGATAAGTTCCGATAAACATTTAAAACATTCTGTATAATGGTGTAGATGAGAGGTACTCGCGTCCGTAGTAGTGTGCCCAAAGTGCAAGGCACGAACACACAGTGTCCCAATATACTGTGTCCGAAACGTTACCTAGTCGAGTAAGCAGCAAACATTTTTATTTTTCGGTTTGGTTAATACTCTGTTTTATGTTTATTGTTGCTTGTGTAAGGTTGGCTTTATTTCAACTTACGGCAATTGTATTTTTTTATTAAAACTTTTTACATCCAAACGTGAACGTGAGGGGCAAATAATATTTGACGACATGCTAACTTTATATAACTCTAGATTACGTTTCATCTGTAGGTAATTTCCAGGGTATGCTATTTCTGTATGCATGAATACGGCAAGGTCATGATAGGATTTTAATGGTATTAATTAGTATTTTTAATAATAAAATGGGCGCATAATTAAGTAATTGTGGAGTGTATATTATAGTGAAGAAATGTAGAAAGTTAAATATTTCATACATACGAAATGCAATATATACTTACATTTACGAGAATTTGATAGCCCCGTTGGTCCAGTTGGTCTTCGAAAAATTATACCTACATCTTCGAAGCAGTTGGTAG
The DNA here is from genome assembly GCA_949125355.1 of Agriopis leucophaearia. Taxonomy (NCBI): domain Eukaryota; kingdom Metazoa; phylum Arthropoda; class Insecta; order Lepidoptera; family Geometridae; genus Agriopis; species Agriopis leucophaearia. The sequence continues at coordinate 8,360,124 of OX421265.1, read as the reverse complement.
TTCCATTCCCACTTAGGACAAACATTCATGTGATGAAGATTTGTGTTTGTTCTATATCTGGATGTTCATATCTATTTAAGTACGTGTTTAAAATATACATATATGTGTATGTATATCAGTCTCTAGCAGCCATATTACAAGCTTTGCTTAGTTTCAGATGACCGTGTGTGTAAAAAATTACCCGAAACGTGATTATTTAGGTAAATCTTACTCAGCTGCAGCATCGTTTCTTTTTTATTGAACAATAGGTTTTCTTTGACCGTTTTCTCGCCCGATGTTATGCTATGATGTGGTCTACGATAGAGCACGCTCGCTTAGAAGAAACCGATTCACTCGCGACTTGAAGATATCTAAATTTTATCTTACTTACTACAAGTTTCGTTTATGCTTACTATAATGTTACCTTTCTGCTAAACAAGTAACCGATATGATGATTTGCTAATAACTTAAAAAAAAAAAAAAAAAAACTTTAAAGAAAAGTTTATGTCAGCAATTTCTTAAGAATCTAACAATTTCGTAGTTCAATCACAGAATACATAACAGTATGGATTGCAGTTTTGATGTCTATATAATATAATCTGCTACATTTTATTGCAGTTTTAAGTTTAAAAATAAAGAGAAATAATGTAACTCAAACATTAGTAATGTTATGATCGGGGAGTGTATTTTTTTTTTTTTATATTGTATTATTTTCTTCGCTCTCCAGTTATTTGAACCTTGTCATGAACAATAGCCCTCATATCGGATGAAACATGATTAAATAATGAAGGAGCCATCAGTTTTTCCAACGCTTTTATCAAAGGTATTTTATGCCAAAGTGTATGGTAAACGTTGGTATATCAGACATAAAAAAAATATTCAAAAATACAATTGTTTACATATAGAAACAGTACGGACAACTGCAACTTCAGCTTGCTGATACGTTAAGTTATATCTTGGTGATTTTAGTTTGCCAGACAACCAAAGGCTCTGATATTTGTGTTTTTCGTTTTACGTGGGCTTTTTTACGAAAATATCCAGTCACCCAATATCACTTGGGATACCTGGGCCTCTTTGTGTAATGCAATTCTCTCAACCCCGTTATGATAATATTAGATATAAAATCCTTGTCTACACAACAACCTTTTTTTTCATTGAATCTATTTACATAACATCTTACCCAAATTTTATTAGCATTGCAATGGTCTTATTATGAACATTGATACGGTTATGCCTTTTTGGACTGAGAAATGTTACTGATCTATTTCATTTCCCATACAGAAATAAATTTGCCGGTTCTGTACAAATTCATGAAAAATAAAACATCAAATGACACCCCACGATCATGGCGAAAAGCACTAAGTATATTATACTCCACTGGGTATAAATACTTGAGAGGAAATACAGTTTCCTGCCGCTTGTAACCTTAGTATATTTTTCCGTTGTTAAAAAGTGACATGGAATTGAAAATACCCAAATAATTACCCAAACAAAACTTACGCATAAATACTCGTATATAGGCATGAAATATTATATTATCATAATCTTACGATCTTTTTTATATATTTTTTTTCTTGAAATTTCAACTCTGAAAGTAGTAAATTAAAAATGTAAGTAGCTACATAGACGTCGAGCATAATATTTCTACGTTTCAAAAATACCCATTTAAAATAACAAAATACAGCTTATGAGAACTCTCTATCTGAAATATATCTAAGATGAAATGAAGATATAATAATATTGGAATCAGACCAACGTATGGTTTCTGGAACTACCTTTAGATATAGGTACGAGTATATTAATGTTAGCAACTAAACCCCCTTCTACTGAACTGGTCGTTTATCCTTTGATATTTCAGCTGGGTAATACTTCAGATCCTAATCTTGGGTTAGCTTTAAAAGTTTGGCTGGGGATATCAGAACTTTTCATTCGAATTTCCAGTAGACCAGACGCTTATACCACACCCCCCCACACACCCGTTACTTAGATTTATTTCCGACTAATGCTCTATTCGCAATTTTAAAATTCAAATTAAAAAAAAACGCTTTTTGTGTTGGGTTCGACTATAAATGTCCTTAAAAACTAGATTTCAAATCTGACAAAGAAAAATACAGATCTAGACCGCTCTATGACGATTTATAATATTTCGCTCTATCGAAAAAATCTTGAACATGGGTTTTTTTTGTGACTTTATATTTTCAATTTTCGGTACTTTTTTATCTATAACTTTTAATTTGTGTAAAAGAATACCCAAATAATTGTCATGGACACCTTCCAGTAAACTATGGGATTAATTTTTATTTATGTTAAATCATATTTCGGGCGCATTGACATTGTGTACCTTAACCGCCGCACTGAAGTACGGAATGAATTAATTTCGGAGTTACGAACGATATGTTTCTTTTATACGACCTGCTAATTGGCACTTATATCGCGTTTTGTAAAGCGCACTTGACCATATAAATAGAGAAAGCGTCAATGTGTTTGGTAACCGAACCGAGTTCGATAATTTTTTGTATGTGATCAAAACAAATAAAACTATGGCTTATAAGCTCTTTTTTTTCTTCAGATATAAACTAAATTAACGTTTTTTTTTTCTGCATTGAAACTATGACGAAGTATAGCCGTTCATTTACAGAAACAAAAATCTTTGACAAAAACAAGAAATTTAACTACAGTTATATGATTATTTAAGGGATATTTACTGTGGTAAGGTTGTGGAAGGAGCTCCCGATATATCATTTATGACTGTAGTGAACAACCGTGATAGTTTAAAACAATGTTTTACATGAGATTTTGTTATGATTCAGTAAAGCACTGACTTTTATAATTATATTATAGTTAGAGGTCAGTAGTGTAAAGTATTCCAAGTTGTACTTATTAGCTACTTTAGGTAATAATACGCATTTAAAAACCTTGTACTTACGTGAAAAGTTTATTTTAGCTAAGCTTTATCCATTACTAGTATTTGGGGCACCCAATCTCATTATTTACTGAAGCACAAAATACTGCCCCAATCAATCTAACGCTGACTGTATTGGGCTAAGCTCTCTTTATCAACTTTACTGCGTATCTAATACAGACAGTTTGCCAAGTAGTAATTTAATTATTGAAGTTTAACCATCCGTAGCTTCAAGAAAATTTGGGAAAGCAAGCTTAAAATTCAGCAATTTAGCTTAAAATTTTGCAAATTTTGATTTGGTGGACAGGTATTTGAGTACAGTTATAAAATATATTGATTTCACCCACGAAACCAACTTTACTGAATTGATACGAAGATTATATTCTCGACGCTACAGCCAAGTAGTAATTTAATTATTGAAGTTTAACCATCCGTAGCTTCAAGAAAATTTGGGAAAGCAAGCTTAAAATTCAGCAATTTAGCTTAAAATTTTGCAAATTTTGATTTGGTGGACAGGTATTTGAGTACAGTTATAAAATATATTGATTTCACCCACGAAACCAACTTTACTGAATTGATACGAAGATTATATTCTCGACGCTACAGTTTAAAATAATGTTTGCATTTACCTATTCAAACTTTTGCGGTCTCACCACCTAAATAGGTACTAGAGGTATCAACATTGTTTTAGTTAAACTGCGACAAAAAGTTAACAAGTACCTATTTAATTAATTTCCATAGACACTAAAAATGATTAACGCGGATTTGTGGTTAGAATTTTTCGTAAATTCTGATAAACGCTTGTACAAGTTGTATTATTTTTGAACAATTTGACTTATGTTAGCTTCATTAACTTTGAATTGTAGTTCATAGTATATTATTTATAATAAATTGCAGTTACAGTTACTAGAGAACCTCTTCCTTTTTTGCGTCGGTTATAAATCGAAAGATGTTTTACTGCATGTTTCCTGCTATGGAATCTATGCTTGAAGGTGAAAACTCCAATAATAAACAAAGTGTACCTATTGTCTGCCCTACAGGTGACCGGGCCGCTATAGCGACAGATTCCCGCCCTTATCAGGGTGGTTGAGGAGAGCATTATGTAAATATTAAGGTAAGATGGTAAAATTATATTCCTTAATAAACATTTAATTTTATTGGTTACGATATATTTTTGCTACCGAAAATTAAAAGAAATACCTACAAGCACAATAGACGCCTACCTAATACAATACTTAAACTACATATACATAGCATATTATTTAAAATCAGTTGGATTACCCATAAACTGTTGAAGTTCCAAAGATATTCCAATGGCACTCCTAGTTAGCAGCGTACTACTAAGCATGCTGGCGGCATTACCACGCTGAATGGCAATGCTTTAAACATTGATATGTTTTAAAGTATGTTACTCGTATGACAGCGAGAAAATGTTTAAACATAATATTTCTCTCCTTATTTAGTCAAAACCCATTATGCAAATAAGTATAGGCTGTCATCAAAATGCTATCACATAAATTCTTTGCCATTACTCATGCAAAAGACTTAAGTAAAATATTGGTTTAGAAGATAAGTAACTTAAAATCTAAAAGCATAATGGTTGTCTGTGTTCTCGAAAAGCAACCCTTCCAAAGTTTCAATGATACAATGCGGGTAAGAGATAAGTAGTTCGTCATACTTCGCAACCAACAAAAAACTTACGGGTCAGATTATTTAAAACGATAGAGCTTTGTTGTTTTGTGGACTAGAGAAAAAAGATTTTGCCTCCTCTGTATACGGTGCTATTTCCTTTACACAAAAATATTTAAACAAACATCGAGATGCAATACCTATAGACTCACAATCTCTAAATGAAAACAGTCAAAAATCCGAGCGTCGTTGTACATACCCAGACATCAATTATATAGTTCACAATGCTACATTTACTGCAATGTAGACGTTATGTTATTACGAGTTTTGGTGCGGATTTTTTTTGGTACGATTGTGACTCTATAGGTAAACTAATCATAAATATTACGTCTTAAATAATTAATACTTTTTTTACCTTACTTAAATATAGTAATAATGTTGTCTACAAAATATCTTTGACTGTTTTTTTTTGTCGTTTTATTTATGTATGATGTAGTTATTGGTCTCTTGTAAAGTCCGCCTAAGCAAGTACCACGCCTTTGCCAGTTATTCAACCACCAAGCAGTAGTTTGCAAACCTTACTGCGTTATTTGCCATCGCTACTTTTCCCCGATGTCCATCAGTGGGGGATAAAAATTAGTGGACAACGTGAGTAGACGAAATAATAGGGCATAAATAGATTTTATATGTAATCTCAGGGTGACATGCGCAGTGCATATTGCCTTGCGGGATTTTGAACTGTGGAAGTTCAAAATTGTAGGTGACACTGAACGGGCAAGCGTAACGCTGCAGACTTAGAAGAAATATTATTACAAGTACATCAGGGGACTTACCTCGTCTTATCACTTACGTGCATAAAATAAAAAATAAGACGATAAGAAAAATATTTCAGAGAATTTGTAAATAAGTAATTACAGCTCATGACATTGCCGAGACTAGTTTATTTTGTTTTAAAGAAGATAAAATCGAGCAAAATATCCATAGATAAAATTGAACGAGATTTAATTGGAAGGACCAATTTTAATTATTATCTTGATGAAGAAACACAAAAGAAGCTCGCCAAAAATAATCAAATCTTTCAGTCGTAAAAAAAAGCATCGTCTTGTTATTTTAACGATGCCCGAGGAGTTTGACAATTATTTAAACTTGGCAAAAAGTTCTTATAGGACACCGACGCATTCGAGAAAATCATTAAAAGTGGGGAAAAAACCATTTAAAAATGCTACGTCATGCCTAATACTTAAACTGGAATGTAGTATGTCGAGTACAACCAATGAAAAAAAAAAAAACTTACAATATTCGGTTCAGATGTTTTTTTATTTTATTAATTTGTAGTGTCCTCGGACTATCTTTAATTTTAATATACCTACGGACTACGGACACCGTGTCCTTTGTCAACTTGTATTTTTCTTTGTCAACTATTATTACCAATATAATATTAAACTAATTTAATTAAAATTTGTACAGGCTGTTAGGGGGCTTAGAGTGACCATTTTGCCACGAAATTATACTAGTTAAAGTACTTACTTTCACGTTGACCTATATAGCGGTCGAGTATGGTTGGGTAGGTCAATATTACCTCACTTAGGTACATATTTCGGATCTCTGAGCCCTGTAATGTTATTTTTAGATGTCACGTTTTCCATTAACACATGGTGAGATCACTTTTACGTTATGTAAGTATATTATATAGTAGTTAAAGTAAGCCTTACGCTAAAATAAGGTTAAAATGTTTACACATTCCTTAAGAAATAATCCTAAAATTAAATAATATTACAGCTCTTTGAGAACATATTTTGCATTGAAATTAAATATTTACATCTTGACAAAATATATGATTCTCGCAGTTTAAAAAACTAAAAAACACGCTTTAAAATCGCTTATCCTGCAGATCCTGTTAAGGATAATGGCACAAACTATTTAAAGTATTGCTTTGTCATCGGTCCTTGATAAGTGTGCAAAGTTTCAAATTAATCTATCGTTTTGAAAGGGGTGAAAATCACATTCTAAGATTCCGTTACATATGTAGATACATACCAAGCTAATAAAAGCGAGTTAAAAATGAAGGCAGGTACAATGAAACTTTTCTAGTAATAAAGCTAAATAATATATAGTTCTTGAAAAGGCCACTCTCAGTTTACTATAAAACTCATTATGCTAACCTAAACGACTTAATTAAACAAAATGACTAGTTGTTTTTTTTTTTGATGAAATAAATAAATAAATGGGCTAGCATTTGACCACACCTCACCTGATGGTAAGCAACGGTGCGGTCTAAGATGGGTCACTCTTGCCCATGAGGCGCCTATTCACTCTTGCCTTGAAGAGACCCGCAGGTTGTAATTCGACTGGAAAAGAATTAGCTTTTTCAGAGTCTGAAGTTTTTGAGAGGTTAGTTTTTGTGTTATTATCACTCAACGTCAGTGTTGTCATTGTGAGCTTGTAACGCGACGAAAAGTAATTTGTTAAGATGACAACTAAATTAAGTAGTTGGCAACGACTATATTTTATTACCCGACAACGGCAAAGCGAAAAGGAATATAGTTTGAAACGGCTCAACAGTTTTTGATCAATTACCTATGTGTTAGTTTATTTGTGTAAATTTGGGGATGATCTTCTACAACTGGTAGATAATATCATTATAAATTCAAGATGGCGACTTGAAAAGTGGGAATGACGATTGCAAAATATAATTCGCTAATGTCGACCACAGAAAAGAGAAGTAAATAGAACGGAAATGAGAAGGAAACTCTGTCGGGTAGTCGGGTATTGTGACAGATATATGATTGAACATTCTTATTTATCAACGCGTCAACGCGTCGAACTCCGCGTCACAGTTGCTAACACAGTTGCTATGGGTTTATATGGGTGCAAGTGGCTACAACAAATTTCTTACAAAAATGCCTTGAAAGCCGTTCTAATTTAAACAAAAAAATATTTTTCTTTTCTGTGATGTCGACGATGTATCTGTCCGCCCGCGGGGCTTCTAAACTTTTCAACATTATGATCTTGTCGACAAAATCATGATGATGATGAAAATAGCGTTTCTAATACAGCCAGTATTTAATTTTGGTAACAATGGTGACGATTATAATAATTTGTTGACAGCCAATCGTATCAAAGATCCATAATGACCAAAAATCTAATGACCAAAATACAAGCCCGAACTATTCTAGAATTCATGCTCGTTTGACCCAAAATTATATCTGATACTCGCATTTAATGTACAAAAGCTGAAATTGTCTGTCACCTAATTTGATATCTGCATTTACTAGGTAATTATCGAATGCCTTTCCCATTACAGTTTGTCCGCAAAGTGCTACAAAGCACGAGTGGATCGCATGTTTGAAGCTTGCCTTTGCTACAATTTGTACTTTAATATTACTTAACAATTCGGTTCTTAGTGCTCCAGTGGGGTTAGTAGTTATAGTTTAGGGATTGCTGTCACGCAATGGGATCGAGAAGATCTAATATCGATGAGTCAGCATGACTTCGTAAAAAATATCTGACAAAAATTGGAAAATCGGGCGAGATATCAATTTCGTCGCCGCGTTCAATTGCTTTTACACCCTTGTCTATACATACATACACGTCACCCTTTTTTAACTGACTTCAAAATAAGAGGTTCTCAATCCCAATGTATTTATGTGAGCATGTTATACGATATCTTCGAAAATTTTGAACTAATAGACTATCAGGCAGGTTTTTGATTATTAAAAATAACAAGCAGGGTGGATTCGACCAAATTTTAATTTATACACGAGTAACTATACCCAGGATAAATCTATACCACGATCTTAAACTCAAGTAATTCATTCTTAATTTTTCCACGCAATCGGGTACAAAGTATAGATACGCTTAGCGGAATATGCGCGAATAGCGGAATGAATAATGAACGAATCTATTACCCAGCTAACAATTGTTGTTCTACAACGCCACGGTATTCAAGCTTATTTCATATCAACTCGCCTTTGTCGTATTATAGTGTAGGAAAGTAAATGTGAAACGTCAAAATATAAAGTCGGAAGAAAAACTTGGAAAAAAACTCCAGTTGAAATTACAATACAAAAGAGCATAGCAGTATCCATTTATTATTCTCTTTGGAGCATATAATCATAATTATGGCGCGGTGCCTCCATTAAAATATTCACGGTATAACTCCAAAAACGGTGGTATAGTAATAATTATTTTCGAATAGGTTTGCTATTCTTAGTAGATGCAAGAACGATAAAGCAAATGAGAAATTGATTTACTCTTGTATATCTAACTGGCGATATATTCTAAGAATAAAATTTACTCTTCTCTGGTCGAATCCACTCTTAGTGAAAAATATAAATAAGTTTAATACACTAACTGAAGAAACTATTTGAATTAGCTAATAAAGTTCTGAGATATTAGCGTTTAGGTAAAGTTTTTGTTTAGAATAGGAAGGGATATTTATATTCATACTCTGTCCATTTCCCATAAGGTAAGTATCAGTAATTCAGTATAGAGTACTTACATGTGATGTCATTTGTAAGTAGGTATAGTGCATTCTCTGTCTAGCGAGGGCATTAAAATGCTTATATATCTTCCTTAATTTTGAACATATTTAAATTTTGTTTTCGATGTGCGACTTCATTTATGGTCAGTTTGTTTATAAGACTATAAAAACAGTCTGATAGACTATTTTAATTATTATTTTTTTAGTGAAAAAGGAATATAGAAGATGGTCCCATTTAAAATTTAAAGAAAATATTCCACTTATATGGGTGGAAAGTTAGGAGATGAATCTGTTTTTTTTTTCTTTTCTTTTAATTAATTAAATTCTCGGGTCTAGCCCGGACATTTGGTAGGCATTAGTGGAGCCGAAGCCAACACCAAGATGCCCTGTTGAATATAGAAAATACAATTATGGAATATGTATAAAAAGGAATATGAAACTATTGTACAGTACAGGATTGAAAAAATCTGGGCTATTGAGGTGAACAACTTGTGGATGGAATAACAGATCTATAGAATGAGAAACGGCACCTGCCTTATCCTGTCTCATCTCAAAATATATTTAGGCAGGTGATGACTTGCCACCCACTGAATGGGCCCCCCATAAAGGCTGCCGTATCTTGGCACCGGAGGGGCAACATCGGCGTAGGTGGCTTAGGGTGTAGAGAGGTGTGCTGCACTTTCACTAAGAGCTACTCGCGGCGTTATGCCCTTTAACACTTCCACCCTGGAGCTTAGGTTCTTAGCTCCTGCGGTTTCCACCCCTGGACGGCCGGTTAAGGCAAGCCAGGAGTCAGGGGTCTCATTTAGCCCCATGGAATCGGGGTACGCGGTGTCGCCACTCACCGACGGATCGCCATAAAGCCGCCCCTGCATTATTCTTTTCTTTTTCTTCTTTCTTTTCTTTATTATTAGTCTAGTTTAGTATTAGTCCAACAATTTCAGAGCAAGTCTTGCTCTGAAATTGTTGGATATGTTTAATTCTAAAATTCGAAGAAACTACCTCGTACCTATTGGGTTTCCAGTCCATGCATAGTACAATAAAATTATTATTGTAGATTGGTCTCCACTGCACATGGGTTATATTTTAGCATTCCACTCAAATGTTTATATAACTATGCAAAATTGAAAAGGGGTACACAACAAGACTCGGAATTTGTATGCAACATATAAATATTTAAGCCCATATACCACGGCCAAGAAATTTGATGAATAGGTATTTAGAAACTCTATTGCTGTCTCGCTGCGCCCTGACGATCGAGCTATCGACGTGTGCGTGTCGAACAGACTGTGCGTGTGTGCGTGCCCGCCCGTGCTCCCGCACTGAATGCCTAGTTGCCTACAAATTCATTTCGCCTCGCAGTCTACTCGGCTAGTTGATATCGGCGTTTGCCGAATGTCGAGTGATTTTTGTTATTATGCGATCTGCTCATATTTTAACCGACTACGCCAAAAGGTTGGTTATGATTTTGACAGTCTATGTTGTATGTATGTATGCTCATGACTGTATTCCTCTCATCCAGTGTTTTTCAAACATTTTAACGACGCGACCCCTATAGTATGAATAAAAAATTCGGGACCCCCTACCTTCCATAGTTTATAATCTGTATTTTATTATATTATAATTATGAAATAAGTACCACCTTTTTTTATAATTACTCATTAATTAATTTTTGTTAGTAAAAATACTTTTTTTACTTTGTTTTTTTTCTTTTACCGAAGCTTCGCTACCCCCGCGATCCCTCATAGGGGCATGGCGACCCCTCAGGGGGTCGCGACCCACAGTTTGAAAAACACTGCTCTAATTTATTTATAATTTATTATTAATAGCATAGACAAATGTTGTTATATTAATGTCAATGTTAATAGTAAATTTATTATTTCATTTAAAATTATAATTTATTTATAAAAAATTATAATAGTAATAATTTGCAACTCTTCTTATATCCCTGACAAGCACACGTTTCCTGTAGTAAAAGTACTTATAATCTATTGGTTTGATAATAACCAAGATAATAATAATTATATGTTGGTTAATATAGTTTGATGGATTTGAATGAAGTTCCTTTCCTATAGATAGATAGATAGATAACTCTTTATTGTTGACACCAACAATTACATAGGTACATAATATGACAAAAACAACTTAAAACTAGTGAAACAATTGGCGGCCTTATCGCTATAAGCGATTTCTTCCAGGCAACCTTAGTATGTAAAGGACATACAGAAGAGGTAAAGGACGGGGTGTGATGTAATAATGGAATAACTGGTATGTAAAGCATATACATACATTATAATAATACACTAATACCTACTGAAACAATATATTGACAGCCCGTTAGCTCAGCTGGTAGTGTACCTGCCTTCTGCGCTTGGGGGTGTGGGTTCGATTCCCACCTAGGGCAAACATTTGTGTTTGTTCTGTCTGAGTGTTAATATCTATTTAAGTATGTACATATTTAAAAATATTTATATGTATGTATATCAGTCTCTGGCAGCCATATTACAAGCATTGCTTAGTTTCGAGTCAGATGACCGTGTGTGCAATAATGTACCAGATACCAGACCAGATACAATAATAATATACATACATAAATAAAAATATTAAATACATACATACTTAAAAATATAAAGCGAGATAATAACGATACAGTAGCTACTCCGAGATATAGTGCAGTTTCACACGACGCTTGAAGACTACCTGTGAGGGTGCCGGTCTGTAATATGATGATAGTTACGGATAGGATTACCATGTACATTTCCTATGGGATAACTGTAACTATAATCTTATAATCTAAAGTAAAGTAGAGGTGTTGTATGAGGACTTGAGAAGATATCCGAGACCATACATACCTCCGTTACATACTTCACTGTTGTTATGGGTGACTTCAACGCAAAGGTGGGCACGCGGAATGTTGATGAGTTAAGAGTGGGGTCATATGGGTATGGACAGCGGAATTCGAGGGGCCAGCGGCTGGTTGACTTCATGGAGAAGGAGGAACTCTATTTGATGAACTCCTTGCAGCGACTATGCAGGAAGTAGACGTGGATGACCCCGATGGTTCGACCAAAAATGAGATTGACTTCATCACGACGGCCAAGAAGCGAATGTTCAATGATGTCTCTGTGATCAGGAAGGGGAAAACCGGTAGTGATCACCGTATTGTCAGAGGCTCATTGAATATCAACAAGCTCGAGAGGTCGCGTCTGGTGAAGTCCACGCTCCGTTCTGGTCATGGTCAAAACCAAAACCCCAAAGACTTCCAACTCGAACTGCATAATCGCTTCCAGGGCCAAAAGCGGAACTATGGACGAACTACAATGGGCTGGTGGAAACTGTCTAAGCAGTGGGGTCCAAGTTTTCTAAGACCCCACGCCGGAAAAGACTCTAGCTCTAAGACAGGAGCTCTCAGATGAAACCATTTAGCTAATGAAAGACCGGACTAAGATGAGACTGCAATCTTCAGCTGATATGCCGGAATATGGCAAACTTAATAGACGAATCTCGAAATCGGTGCGACACGATCTGCGTTCCTATAATACAAGATGTATTAGGGACGCAATCGAGCGGAACCAGGGCTGGTAAGTGTTCGCAAAGAATTCGTCTGTTGGGAAGAGCCAAATGATGAAGCTGAAGATCGAGGATGGCAGTATCATTTTCCACCAGCCCATTGTTTAGTACGAACAGTTCCGCTTTCGGCCATGGAAGTGATTATGCAATTCGAGTTGGAAGTCTTTGAAGTTTTGGAGTTGAGTATGATCAGAATGGAGCGTGGAGTTCACCAGTCGCGACCTCTCGAGCTTGTTGATATTCAATGTGCCTCTGACAATACGGTAATCGCTACCGGTTTTCACCTTGCTGATCACGGAGACATCATTGAATATTCACTTCTTGGTCGTCATGATGAAGTTGATCTCATTTTTGGTCGAACCATCGGGGCTCATCCACGTCTACTTCCTGCATGGTCGCTTCTGAAAGAAGGAGTTCATCAAATAGCGTTTCTCCTTCTCCATGAAGTCAACCAGCCGCTGGCCCCTCGAATTCCGCTGTCCATACCCATATGACCCCACTCTTAACTCATCAACATTCCGCGTCCCACCTTTGCGTTGAAGTCACCCATAACAACGGTGAAGTATGTTACGGCGGTATGTATGGTCTCGGATATCTCCTCAAGTCCTCATACAACACCTCTACTTTACCTACTTTACTTTAGATTATAGTTAAAGTTATCCCATAGGAACTGTACATGGTAATCCTATCCGTAACTATCATCACATTCTAAACCGGCACCCTCACAGGAAGTTTTCAAGCGTCGTGTGAAACTGCACTATATCTTGGAGTAGCTACTGTATAGTTATTAGCTCGCTTTATGTTCATAAGTATGTATGTATTTAATATACATACTTATAAACGTGTATATTATTTTAACCAAAAACTTGGCTATTTGAATTTTTCACATAATTTTGAGGTTATGTGAAAAAATTATTGTGCCAAAAGTTGTTGATCTTTTTATTACCTACAACTTTGCCATAAAGTTTTTTCCATAGAACTTGTAGTTTTGCCGGAAATCGAGATAAACCATTTTTTACCCTTAACCCCCCCCCCTCCCACGAAGGGGGGGGGCTCCCACTTCCCGAACTCAGATCGCCCGTAATTAGGGTTCCGTAGCCCGACAAGTAACCCTTATAAATTCGTTCTGTCCGTCCGTCTGTCTGTCTGTCTGTCTGTCTGTCTGTCCGTCCGTCCGAATTTTTTAAAACCTAACTTCTGTAATTATTAGGATAAAAAAAATTAAATTTAAATAATAATTACAGTAATATAATATAGATCTCAATTTTAAAAGTATAAAAAATATATTATATTGCATTTTAGGGGTGGCACTCGTACATGTGAAATGGGGATGAAATTGTTTTTTTAATCCACTTACTCGTGTGGGATATCGTTGAAAAGGTCTTTTAAAATGAAGGTAAAGTTTGATACATCACTTTTATTATAAAGTCTATACTTTGCGAAATATGGCCCGCCAAAGTGGCAAAAAGTTGCCCCCCCCCCCCCCCTGCATTTCTAAACTAGACATAGAAACTTGAGTCTTACAATACAGATAGGTCATATTTAAAACCTTCATTCAAAATTATTTTGAGCATTATCTGATGATGACTTTTTGAGTAACAGCGATAAAACTGTAATAAATTCAAAGCGTATCCAAACAAATAATGTTTTTCAATCAGTTTTCTCTATGTTTAAACCATAAAAAGTATAAAGCTATGTCGGGATGGTACATCTCTGAAATTTGGCTAAGTCCACAGAGCTTCGTTCGTTCGAATTTTTCTATAACTATCAATTTCTGAACTATTACTACAATTATATGGCTTTAGTTACGGAACCCTACCATATGCGTGTCTCGACACTCTCTTGGCCAATTATTTATTTTTCCTTTCGTTTTTATCATATTCTCCTCCTTTTCTAATGGGTTTCATCTTCCATCCTAATGTGATTTTTTTTGTTTCAAAAATTATCGACCCTGGTCTATTTGGCGTAGTCGGTTAGTAAAATATGAGCAGATCGCAAAATTACAAAAATCACTCGACATTCGGCAAACGACGATATCAACTAGCCGAGTAGACTGCGAGGCGAAATGAATTTGTTGGCAACTAGGCATTCAGTGCGGGAGCACGGGCGGGCACGCACACACGCACAGTCTGTTCGACACGCACACATCAATAGCTCGCTGGTCAGGGCGCAGCGCGACAGCAATAGAGTTGCTAAATACCTATTCATCAAATTTCTTGGCCGTGGTATACCGGCTTAAAGACAAGGGTCTTTGACCAGTGTGTGTTGCCAGTGATAACATTTGGTACTGAGACGTGGTCCCTAACTGTTGGCCTTTTAGAAAAACTCAAGAGTCACACAACGGGCAATGGAGAGAGCTATGCTCGGAGTTTATTTGCGCGATAAAATACGAAACGTGAATATCCGCCAAAGAACCAGAGTCATCGACATAGCTATTAAAATTTGCATATTGAAGTGGCAATAGGCAGGCCACATCGCTCGAAGAACCGATAACCGATGGGGAAGAAAGGTCCTTGAGTGAAGACCATGACCGGAAGACTCAGCGTAGGTAGGCCTCCCACTAGATGGACCGACACCATTGTGAGAGTCGCGGGCATCCATTGGATGCAGATGACAGGATGTCGTTCAGTATGGAGGTTAAAGGGGGAGGCCGATGTTCAGCAGTGGACGTCTTCTGGCTGATGATGATGAGCTATAATCTAAACACTTAGCAACATAATAACCAAATTAATATTAAGAGAATTAATTTTTCCACTTGCTATGATACTGATACACAAGTTTTATTTTTATTTTTAATTCTTTCTTTTCGAACTTAAATATGTTAAATGTGTGAAAACCACGTTAGTTTCCATTGTAAAAATAAATCATATTGTGCGTCAACGTTTTTGTCCAAATCCTAACTTGCCGGCCGTTGCAGTAATGTGCTAAATTCACTGCACGCACAAAACACGAACTAAAGACGAGAACCGTTACATATCGATATTGATGGACAACACTAATGTGTCGTACAATTATCGACTACATGTCTCTTTTCTAACTGTATACGTATTAGACCGACCCTCCCCTGACCTCAAGCCTCTGCCCGTAGAGCGCAATAAGGACAACTGCAGCTCGGATCGATTTATACCTACGAAAAGTAGACAAAATCATCATCTCGGATTCTTCCGTTTTCTCATTCAAAAATAGGCCGATTTCAATATTTTTTTCAATTAATTGTTTAAAAAAGGTTTAATCTCGGCTTCTGTCATTTTCTTTTGTTTTAGAAACTCATAAATTTTGTTTGAGATACGTCTGAACACGGTGGTAAAAATTTGTTTTTTTTTGGGATTTTTAAAGGCTCATATTTCTTATAGTACTTAACTTACGAGAAAAAATAAATGATACAAGCCCGACCATAAAAGAGATATATTTTATAAAAAAAAAAATATATAGCTCTAGCGGTATTATCCAGGGAGGAAACAGGAGAATAAGTTTGTATGGACTAAACGCTGCCCAAATTGCCCCTTAAAGCTAAATATGGATATCGGTCAGTGTTTAATAACTATTAAGGTTGTTACATTGACTACAATTATTGCAAGCTAATTTAGCCATTGTTTTAACGAAATTAGGACTAAGTTTATTCGGTATTTCTATATAAACTGATATAATTCAGAATAATGTTATCTTTTTTAGGCAAGTGCCTTTATGAACTAAACAAAATACAAGCTGACACTACAAAAATAGTTGAACTATTGTGCGTAAACGTTAATACGTACAAGTTTTACTTGGCATGATTATATTATTAAGAATGTGTAGGTACATTCTTAAGTAAAACATCTTAAACAACAAATAATAAATACTGGTATAAGTGCGAGTTGGTGATAAATTTCTGTTCACCGCCGGTTCTCGAACGACCATCACCGAAGTTAAGCAACGTGTATTATGTATTCTGTGGCAACGTCGGCCGCGGTCGGTACTTGGATGGGTGACCGCCTGGGCATGATGTCGTTTTGCACTACTTTTTTTTACTTTAGTAGTTAACAATTTATGCGGTGGTACGGAACCCTCGGTGCGCGAGCCCGACTCGCAATTGGCCTATTTTATTTCATTAATTTTGAACTATTCCCAAAATCTACATAGATGTTTAGAATAGTCCAATCGGGAATATCTCCCAACATCTATTTATTTGTCAATGGTTCTTTAAAATAGATTCATATTAGTATCAGTTAACTGTATGAAACTAAGATAGCATAATATGGTTAATATTATTACGAGGAGAATATTAGACACACGCAGCCGTTGGAAACAAAAGACATGATTGATGAACGTTCAGCCAAACAATAGTGTGCCTCACATAAACGATTACCCTAGCTACCTATGCAGACTCACTAGATTGTTTCTATCTGAACTGTGGTTTTGACACTGTAATTTAAATAGAATAGGTTATAGGACAGTAGTTTGATTTAAAAAAAATATCAGACTTATTGAAAAATATAATTAAATTAAATACGAGGTACTTGGTCCCTTTTGATTGTGTTGCTTTGTAAAACGGGGCTGGCATAATCGCAAAGAGCACTAAATAAAAATTAGAAAAAAAATAAAAGTACGTAGTAGGTATACAGAAGAAATTATTATAATTGGCTGATAAAGTTCCAAAATAAAAACGTTTAATGTTTTTGATTGGGTTAGGAAAGGATACTTTGTACCTTTCCTGCAAAGTGAGTATTGTGTGCCCTTTGTCTAACAAGACTTTAAAATGTTTGTCTTCCTTAATTTTTAATATATTTTAGTTTTGTTTATTAATCGAAAATTATAAGCTCAGCTTTATTGTAAAGAAAAAAAAAACAGTCCGGTAGTGACATTCTATCTACAAAAGCTCAAAGCCGACTGCAGAGTTGAAGCGACGTCACGTCGTACAAGCGACAGTGAAACAGTCAACTGATTTCGGTTTACACCACAGAAAAGAGAAGGGTAAAAAAAAACTAAACTAAACGAAAAAAAACTTACTTCAGTGGTTTACATTAAGACTAAAATTGCACCAAATTTATTGGAGTTTAGAACAGTTGAGAGAGAACGGCGCGGTATGGGAGCGCAATGGGACAATTTTAAACCTACGGAACCTTTAGTTGCACACAAACTCGACTAAACAATACAAAACAATAAAATGCAATATACATCCACCGTCCGTGTAGCCCGTGGATACGTCCATAGGAAACTGTTAGGTTATTTCTCACTTGATAAGATGTATGGCGCAGCTGATATTTTCTTCTTCAGCGATTTCAGTGTTACTCCCAAAGTACTAGTAAACGTTGTTCGTATTGATTTCGTTAGTAAGTATTATACTTACTAACGAAATCAATACGAACAACGATCCCATTCCTGCTTAGAATACCCATTCCTTATAGCACTGTTGTGTATGGTGATATTCATATACTTACATTTCTAATATTTTCATACACGACATTTTAAATTGCCATATTGTGTAAAAATAAGAATGTTGGTCCACTACTAATTATTGCTACGTTGTTAATATGACCAACAATTAAATTATATGGTCGGTGTTTGAAGTTCAACATATTCATAACCTTGTTTGGAACATTTCAAATTCGACTTCAAATGTATTATAATATTTAACAACCAGGTCCACTAGGGATCTAAAGCTGCTACTCATGTTGTGGACAGCTTTGAGTTAGGTTCACATACAATGCGTGAAATGAAAATCGAGTTATTAACTTTAGTAAGAACAAACACTGTATGCAACAAACATACTAGGTACTATTAATTCCATTTGAAAATGTTTTTACTTCAAAAGATAAGGTTTATTAACCTATCGCCGAATCTTTTGATTCTCACCTCGACCCTTCTGATTGATTATCTTCTTCGTGAAAATGTTACTCGACCGCATCTATCGTAATTTATCACACGCTGGAAAAAAAATATCGAGAATTTATCATTTTGATAAAGTAGTTATATAGGATTATTTTAGTGTCTTTTTGGAGGTCTCCCTCTAGAGCAGAGGTTCCCAAAGTGGTCCAGGTGGACCCCAGGAGACCACGGGAGACTCGACGGTTGTCTACGTTTTTGTCGAGTTTTGGGAATATGGTAGTAATGTAGCTGCAGGAACTGGAACCACTGGAACCAGCTAAATTTTCAAAGTGGTCTTTGAGAAAAAAAGTCTGGGAATCTCTGCTCTACAGCAAGTAGCTTCCTTACGCATTTCCCCTACGCATCTATCCTACACATTTACCTAGCATCACGAGATCGCAGCCCGATACGTTGTTCCGGCCAGATTTGACACCTCAGTCTAGGATGTACTGAGGATAGAAAACGATGGCAATCCTCCATGACCTCATGACAATGAGGAACTAATGGAGGAGGAGGAAGTTTTGTGACATGTCATAGAACAAAAGTAGTTATGTATAATGTAGGAAAGCCTGTGGGAAGACTCGGTAAGTTATAAATAACCTTGTATACGAAATACATGATAGTAACGGTTTTGTATAAGCTAGATGCGATGTACTCGTACGCAATGTACAAACTGTCAGACGTACTGACGTACAATTACTGTGACGTAGAATAGATCGATATCATGACATACTTACGAGTACAACAAAATATATGAATCCTACATCCGTTACAAAAAAAGAATTTCCAATTAGTATTGTTTAACACTAAACTAGTCTAGACAAATTACCTTGATGTCTTTGATGGCTTTCGCAATTTCAATTCCACTATGCTTAATGGTTTGTACTTTTCAATTGAAGTTGTAATTTATAAAATAAATGATTACGGCGTCGACCGATATTTCATGTGCTTTATTGAAAGACGCTTTTTGTAACAAGAAATCCCTTTCAAGTTGGTGCAGTAGTCATACTCCGTATAAGTAGTTTTTGTTCTGACAGCTGCAATAAAATTGTATTAATTAATAACGTTATATGTGTTTTTTTTTATTTCACTGTATACGGTATACCTAGCAAATATATAAGTATATATTGCAAAATATCATAATATTTCAATCATACATTTTTAAACACCAAAGTTCATAAATATTTGAAAATATCCGTTTTTATTGTTTTAATATTAGGTACATGAATATTTTTAAAACACTTTGGGACTTTAATTTTTTTTGGCAGGAGCGATGTCAATGGTATAACGGGTTCTTGCTTCGAGATCCTTGACACGATGTGACACCACTAAGTAATCTAGAATCCTTTTTTCCGTAGACGTTTTCTCTGTCTACGCTTTTTTCATAATAAAGTCCCAGAAAAAATGATGACTGACTGAGCAGACTGCCGTTTTTCGGTGAACCATTTGTATATAATGGACCTATTTTAGATATATCTTAATAAAATTTTAAGTTCTGACTGATTATTGACATAATATATCAACGCACAGCCTAAATCTACAGACTCTAGGACCAGTAGGATCCTATAGACATAATATTTGAGGTTGTATTCATAAAAGAGTAAGACATACTAAGAAAGGATTTTAAACAATTCGTATCTCAAGGGGGTTCAAATAGGGGGTCAAAGTTTTAAAAATGAACCTCTATGTTGTCGACATCGTTCACACTAGGCAGTTGAAGTTTGGAATATATATACTCTTAGGATAAAATAAACATACTCATGTTTTGGATTGAACCACTTATACAGTGTATGGTAGTATACCTAAAATGTTGCTACTCTGATCACAAGGGCCATTATTTTTCCTTAGAATTACGCGGGCGAAGTTTCATCAAGGGTAATAAAAATATAAGTGTATTACGTGTGGAATTAAGAACATTCTTTTTAGGTTTCCTTACCAAAATTTTAATAACTGGCCAAGAGCGTGTCGAGACTCGATATGGTAGGATTCTAAAGGACTTAGCCAAATTTCAAAGATGAATCATCCCGACATAATAAATACTTTTTATGTTTTAGTCAAAGCGAAAACTACTTGGGAAATATTTTTGAAATCATTGTTAAGATAATATAACGAAAATGTCAATGACCTTTGAGCTATAACGTCTTGAATTTATTACAGATTTGTCACTATAACTCAAAACGTCGTGATCACGAAATGTAAAAAATAATTTTGAATGAAGGTTTTTAATCTCATGTCTTATCAGCATGGCAAGTTACAAGTTTTTACTTACTATGTCTAGTAGTTTATCAATATAGGGGGGGAGGCAATTTTTATATTGGAGGAGAATATAAAACTCATCCCAACAAATCATCTGTCATCTCATATGTAGCAGAGCCACCCCTAAAATGCAAAATTATATTTTTATATAGGTACCTTTTAAAATGGAGGTATATACCAAAACAGTAATTTTGCAAAGTTAATGCACTTATCAACTATAGAAGCTCAAAGGTTCCACAGAATTATGACGGAAAAACGGATTTATAAGGATTTCTTGTCATACTACGGAACTCTAAAAAGAAATCATTATGTTATGGTGAGAATTCAGTCTCAATTTCCGTCGGTATGTCATAGAAAAAAAATTACCTGTTTTTCTAGGTTAAAAAGTGAGACACAAACGGGCTTTTCAGATCGTTGAGTCAAATTCAATAAAATGTATTTTGATGAAATGGTACATAACTTCTTTTTTTGTTTGCAGGTAACGTCGCTCTCTATGAAACTGTTCAGAATACATTAACATGTTTTTAGAAATAAAGAAAATTATAATAATCTCGTTATCTGTAAATAGTTTAATTTAGTTAATTGTTTCAAAGATGATTATTATTTTTACTATTATGGTAAATTATCATGGATGTAAAGTAAGAACAAGCATATTTACTGCGTAAGCAACTTTATTTCTTGTATCATATTTTCCAGTAAATATAGTCAAACATAAGAGATTATGTTTACATATTGTAAGTATATTATATATATTTATAGTATATTTGTAAGTTTAGTTCCACGTGTTATTAGTTTCTGCGTCTATTGAGCCATGACGCAAAAACTAAGACATTTTTGTAAATATTATTTGTGAATATGTTAAATATTAAATATATTTACTTAGTTCTTAGTCCTTACCAACATGTTTGTAAGTATACTAGATCTAGTTTTGGTCGTTCTACTTAGGGTCCAAATCGTGATTTGTAAGAAAAGTAATGAAAGTACCTGTTTCATTGTAAATTGTAATTCACTTGTATTTATAATGTTATAACATATAATGTAGTCAAGAACGTGTAATAACATAATTATTGAACATTCATTGTCCATTGTATATTTGTATGTCAACAATTGATGTCAATTTTAATAATTTATAATTAAACAATATTTTTTCTAGTTATATCTTTGAGGTACATAATAAATATTGGTATCGATCCTATGCACTGTTATAAAACTTTATTTTGTATAATGATTGTTTTGTCATAATATCGAATTACAATACGATAGCTACGTATTTTCAGTAACTAAATGGATTAGTTTAATTTAGTAGAATTATTATACTAGATATACTGTATTATTATTGTTTATTAGTGTCCATTGATAAGCACTCACTTTGCAATTTTACACAGCTTTGACCCACCAAAAAATGATAAGTCTACCTTTTTGTTGTATTTATTATGTCAGTTTCAACCAAAGATTTGATCAGAAAATTAATTAAAAAAACGCAAAGCAAAATGTGTATTGTTTTTGGTAACGGCATAATATATTTACTTAGTTATGTGAAACTAGAAGAATAACAATATAAAACAAAGTCAAAGTTATGTGAATATTATTAGGCACATTGTTTTATAGTTGATTGAATCAGGAGTTACTTTGCGGAAGTCCATTTTCAAAACTGTTTTTCCGATGAATTTCTAGTGTAATTCCGCTTCTACGTCGCTTCAAGTACAATAAGGAATTTGTGATAGATATTTGTTGATAAAGTTAATTTAATTGTAAAATTAAACTCAATTAAATTAACTTTATCAACACTTTGACAGCACTAAAACTGTTGCCTTTCTTTTCTCGCATATTTAAATATCAAGAGACGATATTTGTGTCTTTTGTTATTTTAATCTGTTTAGTGACTAGTACAATAGAATAGACAACATTGTACCTATTTATTAAACAGTTGATGTCATGTGATAGCACAATTTACCACTCTGTGCTCAATAACAATGTTTTTTTTATTTGAAATTGCTGTTTCATTCCGGTGCCTACCTTTGTTGAATGTGAGGTATCCTATTTCGTGAATTTTCATGTTGCTAATGGAACGTTAGATAGACATGACAAATTTTTGTACTTAGTACTAGCGACCCGCCCCGGCTTCACATCATCAGCCAATTAACGTCCACTGTTGGACAAAGGCCTCCCTCATAGAGAGGGGTGTTGCCATAATTCCCACGCTTGGCAGGCGGCTTGGGGATCGCAGTACGTTCACCGTGTACTATTAGGACGCTGCTGCCCATCCTCCGGTGGTTCTGGTCGCAGTTTTAGGACATGCCCGGGTCCGGGTCCAGATTTGTGCGAGAAGAGTGAAATTTTCTGAGTAAATTAATCATAAATAATAATTCACCCGCTGGAGTAATTGGTACCGTTCGTTAGAAACAATTATTTCTCTTTCAATATGATATCGTTCTTAACCTTGCTTTGGTGGTTCTTTGGTAAATAAAAGTTAATTAAAATGCTTCTTTGTCATTTCTTATATTAATTAAAAAGCTAGGTCTTCTAGACTTTAGTGATTAAATTATCTATAGACGAAACAGATTTAATGCTTATAAAAACGTTCTCTTTTTGAGACTTGAAGCGTCATTTATTTGTATTACAAGGAACCCTCCCCCCGGCTAATCTTGGTCTTCGGCCTCGCTACTATGACCCGCTTCAGGAACGCAAAATTTCATCCAAATCGGTCCAGCCGTTTTTAAATGTAAGAACCTTTTACGAAGTATTAAAAAACTTTGGTTTTTTTAACGAATGAAATCGGTAAAGCCGCTCTCAAGTTATAGCGTGACCAGGAAAAATAGGGGTTCATTTTTATTTATATAGATTACCATAAAACTCTACAGACCTCCAAGCATAAAAATGCAATAACACAGACCCAAATTCTTCGTAAAAACATTTATTTTTCCTTGTATCTTTCTTTACTGTCAATAATCCTCAAAGTTATGGCTGGTAAGTTACGATTAAATGGAACTGAAGAACAAATTGGTTCAATTTGAAGTCGATTCTTCAGTTCTTTAACAATCTTTTAGAAAAAAACTACGCATTTATCTTTTAAAATATTATATTCTATCTTCTTACTATTACAAACTTTGTTAAAACACTTTTTGTTATGTAAGTGAGCTAGCTACTCACCAGGGTCAGGGTTGCCACCTTTTTGGAAAAAAAGTCGGGACAATAGGTTGGTCATCGTTAAACGACGGGGGAAGGCAAAACAAAATGAGTGATGTCGCATTATTATAAAAAATCGGGACAGATTTACAGGTTAAAGGGACGCGTGACAATATTATCATCAAAATCGGGACTATCTCGGAAGAATCGGGACAGGTTCAATCACAGAAAAGAGAAGTAAATAGAACGTAAATGAAAAGGAAACTCTGTCGCCAGGTATTGTGACAAATATATGATTGAACATTCTTATTTTTGTCAACGCGTCGAACTCCGCGTCACAGTTGCTATGGGTTTATATGGGTGCAAGTGGCTACAACAAATTTCTTACAAAAATGCCTTGACAGCCGTTCTAATATAAACAAAAAAAAAACTGTGGGTGCAACCTTTGTGATTTAATTATAAATGAAGCGTGCCCTTTGCTCTGAAATAAAATTACTTCAGTCAATGTTTTTGACGCAAAATCCGACAGTATAAAAAAAACAAATAAAATGAAAAAGTTTTATTCCTGATTTACATCCATAGAAATTAAAAACAACAACAATGTAACAATGGTTGTGAATAGACTATTATAGATGGCGCTACCAATGCTTATATACTCGGTTTGGTTTTTTACCACCATCTACAACCTTCTTGCACCTGTAAGAACAGGTGCAGTTGATTGTAGCTTGTAGCTGATATAGTTCAGTAAAAAAGTAAAAGATAATGTTTCCATTCGGTCCATTACGATGGAAGCCGAGCGCATGTGCGCTTTACAATCTGATGGCACCGGTTCGATCCTCGGTCCTGCCTCAGTTATATAGTATTTAAATAAATTATATTATGCAGTTTTATGCAATCGCTTAGAACGGTTAGAGTAAACATCGTGAGGAAACCTTTATGTTCAAGATCCTCAAAGCTTCAAAGACATAATATGACATTTATCAACATGATCATTTATCCAGCAGTATGGTGAATTAGCATAATATAATTACACTAAACAACCTTGTTGACCTAAAGTTCATATTCAGTAAACTTGTTGCACTTGGACCATACACCTAAACACCGTACTGCCGCGCTGCTCCTATGATCCTACCCGACAAAGTATAATAAAAACTCAGCATTGGCAAGACGCCGGAGGTTAGAATCGTAGCAGCTGTAACACAGGTCTTCCTAGAACAGCTGCTAACGAGACACCTACAGAAGGGTACGTATGTTAGGGGGCATCCATTAATTACGTGAGATGATTTTGGTGATTTTTCGCCCGACTTTGGCGAGATGTCGTGAGATTTGGCTCGACCACTACCCTCACCCCTGAATTTTACGTGAGATTTTTCTAAATGCGTATTTTTTGTGTCAATACGTTGTATAGGATTTAACAATATATTTTAGTGAAGAAACATGGTTTAATTAATATAACCCTGTATTATTCTCGCAATTTTACACTGTTTCTTACGGGAAAAAAACACGCAATATTGTACGTGAGGCGATATATTATAGATAAAGTGTTAATTTTGGATAGGTATATTGATTGCTAAGTTAATTTTTGTTATATATCATAATTATTTGGTAATTAAATAAAAGAATGAGTATAAAAATTTGCTCCATCTCCTTACTATTTATGAGCAATTAATAAATTTATACGTACATATTTATCGCGCTCGTCAGACTGCCTACACGCGAGAAATTTCCGACGTCCACCCATTGAAACACAAAACAAGCGACGATGAAACTTATGTTAATTGACCTATATGTACATATTAAACAAGCCTACCAAGCTGTTGCCCGGGACTTCGTACACGTAGAATTTAATACAAACTTTCTATCCCCTCTTGCCACACTTAATTCGGCCCTTTTGTAGAATCCATTCTTAACAGATCTCTGCACCCCATAAGAAATCTGTTTGCCAAATTTCAGCTTTGTAGGTCAAGTAGTTTTCGAGATTTCGTGATGAGTCAGTGAGTGAATGAGAGTGATATTTCGCGTTATTTATGTAGATTGCTTTGAACTCGGATCAGTTTAATCCTAATTTGTAAATGGCGCTTCTAGTCTATTGTTCCGGAAAAAATATGAACCAGAAATCCAGCCAGGTGAGTATTACTGAGGATATTGGAACGGACTTCTTTCTTATGAATCGCCTACTTGAATATCTATATGATACCTTATTTTCACGTTAATCTATGTGCTCGTAACATTAAGTCCAGGTAGGTGGCCTGTAGGTGGTAAGTAATATTTTGTTTTTGTACATTTATTTTTACTTTGAAATAATATCCTTAGGACCAAAGATGTGAGAATACGTGGGTGTAACAAATTTAGTATATTCTCCTATCTTTGGCTCGTAATGATAGGACTAATTTTCTTACTATAAGTACCCAGAGATGGATGACACGGGCCGTCACGGTTGACCCATGGGAAAGCGATGTGAGATGTTAATGTATTCTACCAACTTTCGCAAAAATACTTTAATAAAAACACGCAAGGTAAGGTTTGATAGAG
Organism: Agriopis leucophaearia; assembly: GCA_949125355.1. Lineage (NCBI taxonomy): Eukaryota > Metazoa > Arthropoda > Insecta > Lepidoptera > Geometridae > Agriopis > Agriopis leucophaearia. The sequence goes on along the minus strand of OX421265.1, from coordinate 8,333,803 downwards.
GTTGCCAATCGGATGCTAAAAGTGTGACTGGAAACGTTAATCTATACATATAATAAAAACGTAGACGTAAAAAAAACTGCAATTGCGAGATAACAAAAAAAATATCACACAGAGCGTCTTAAAATAAGCAGCTGAATACGATAGGACAGTTTTTAGAATTTTTGTCTGTTTGTTTGTTTATCCGCGCACATGTTCTAAACCACTGGACGGATTTAAATGCGGTTTTCACGAATATGCTTAGAAATTACCAGATTAAAACATAGGCTATGTTATATCATTTATTTTAATTCTTTATTATTACATAAAAGAAATAAAAAAATCAATGATTATTTTCTTCGCTACCCGAAACGTAATATGAGGATCGTCACATAGCCTCAAGCAAGGAGGTCCAAAGTAAAGAGAATGTTATTGACATAGCCATTATAAAAATTTGAATGTTATTTTGCGCAAGGGCCGGATTAAGGGAAGGAAAAAGGATTGAAGGTTAAAGGTTTATATGAAAATCTACGCGTACGAAGTCGCGGGCAAAAAGACTAGTCCGATCTTAATAAAAGTTTCAAAAAAAATTAAGTTCGTATATGGGCAAAAAGGATCGAGAGGTTCCGAAGATTGGTGGGTCGCGAGGTCACAGTTCGGGGAGAAATATTAGTTCTAAGCATTTCAGAATATTATGTTGGTTTTCAAAACCATTCACACACAAACTAGGTAAAGCTACTATGTCATAGCATTCACATAATCACTTTCGAACAAATTCGTCCTTCTTGATGGACATTGTACCTACACATTACTGTCTCAATTAAGGTTGTAATGAACGTGTAACTGACAGAAGTAACAAAAAGGATGTTAATTGTTCCGTCCATTTGCTACACCCGCTTTTATATCCTGTTAATTTACAAGGGTTGAAACTTTGACACCAGAGTTACGACACCCTAATTTTAATTATCGCTCATGTTCAGCACGCATTTCGATGCAATAACTCTAATAGGGAAAGTGCGATTTCTTTACAGTTTATTTATATATTTATTCATGTCCATTTTCTAAGTTTCCGTGCAGTTTAGGAAAATTAAACAATGACGTCATGATTTTTCTTACGTTTGTGTCAAAAATTCCAACAATTATTATTGTAAAGTGGGTTACCTACACGATCTATTCATTGGTTAAGTCGGAAGGAAATATTATCAAGAAGACAAACGTCAGTACGTATTTAAAATTTTATTGCAAAAAATCACCAGTTACAGACGTGAAATGAAATTATAATTCCTAGTGAATTTTCATCTTCCTACACCTAACAACACATAAACATCCAACACACAACACAACAAACAAAATCAAGTTAATTTTCGATTTTTCTGTCTGCAAGGGATTGAATAGAGCTTAGAGGTTTTTGCTCTTTGCACAAAGTTAAACACGAAACTAAACATTAAAGAAGTTCCAACTTCGGATCGTTAGTGTAGGAATCCTTAGTAATAATAATAAAGTCTAAATTGGAAGGTAAATAAGAGGCGTTTAGCTCACAAGCCTAATGCCAAACCTAATTGTGCTGAATAACCAGCGAAATAATAACTAATACACATCATTACAAGCCTAGGCGTGTAAGGAATGTTAAATATCTATATATCTATAAAATAAACAAATATATCTATAAATAAATATAAATATAACTATCTATCCAGGCCTATGCTGGTGTTGCAACGAGTCATTTACACAATTTTAGTTTATATCAGTGAAAACTTTTTCTGGCTTTTGTGTAACTCATTGTATATCTACCGTGTTTGTTAGCAGCTGTTTGTTTTCCATGTAAAATAAAATAAATGAACCATTCTAATCAAAATCGAATAGCTTTGTTTCAGGGTCTGACAGATATACCTGTTTCCTATTCTCTCATATTTCCATACTGAAAAGGATGAGTAAAAATAACTTTTCATTTCGAAACGTCGTATTACTTTATGGCAGCATTTACTCTCAGCTATATTAAAACATTTCTATGCATGCAGCTCGGGTTGACTTTTGAATATACGAGTACCTTCCTAGCCTAGGTACTGTGAATAGCTCAACGTTATATGAGAGTGTCTATTTCCAGATTAGTGACAAAAAAAAAAATATATTTCATCGGTAGGTCATATCTCTTTGCAATCCTTTTAAAAGTTTTGCCTCAGTTGTGTCAAAGCTCAGTTGCATTCAAAGCGTTGGGAATATACGTACTCGTATACTGACGAAGAGATTACCACTATTTTTTTTGTAAATTGCTTATTTTTTCGGCTGTTATACATATGAGTAGAATGTACGAGACGCGCGAATATTAGATTATGGACTACTCTGGTATCCGTAATGGCAGTCTTTATTGCCTGGAAGTAAAGCCGTCAGTGGCAAACGATCTTTGCACTTCTGTTAAAAATAATGTTTTTACCATACCCACTCAGTGCAAAAAGACAACATCACGCCCAGACGGTCACCCATCCAATTACCGACCGCACCCTACGTTGCTTAACTTGGTAATGAATAGAAGTTTGTCACTGACTCACACTTTGCCATTATTTATTATCTGTTGTTATACTTTAGAGTGTGTAAGTACTTATAATCATGCTAAGTTTGACACTTGTACGTATTACCGTTTTTATATTAGAGCAAATATACAAATCGTAAAAAAATACGTAAAAAATATGTTTGTTGTATGAGGTTACCCATACAACAAACAAATAACAAATCCCCCTTTAGTTTTTACCTTTTGACATTATTATTATTTCTTTTTTAATCCGCCATAGCATTACATATTCTATGAAAATTTCAACTGGCTATATATTACGTTTCAAAAGATACAGCCGTTAAAAGGTAGGATGGACAGACGGACAGGCAGGCAGCGTAGGCATAGTAATAGGGTCCCGTTTTTACCCTATGGGTGCGGAATCCAAAAAACGAGGGTTATGGCGCTAATGTTAAAAATACATGTCGCCTCATTGTATTACTTTCCTAAACTTATGTATTTACTATTTATCAAGAGTTCGGTTACGTGCGAAGTGGTGGAGACTTTTTTCCACCGCTTTTTTCCTTCCGTTACTAGCCTTGACTTGGACTAGGCGTGACTTTAACTGCGACTAAGACTTGTTTGCCGATATCTAATAAAACTTGAAAATATTTTAATATTTGTCGCTGGCAAATGCACAAAACGTGCTATGCCAAAATCTTCTCAAGAGCAAAGAATAAAAAAAAACATATAAATATGATTTGGTAGTGCTAACTTGTGCTAGTACCTAGTGCTGTGCTAGCGCCATTTTAACATTTGCCAAAACGACTTTAAACGTCTTTGATATAAAACACAACGTTTTATTAAACTTCTTAGTACCTACTTATTCTTTGTTTTTTACAAAGCAAGCAGTCTGTCTTATAAAGAAACAATGTGGACCTCAAACTTTTTTTGTTAATAAAATATCTCTTGAGAATATTTTACTTATTAACTTACCACGCCACGCAGAAAGTCTCACGAAAAAAGTTTGCATGCTCATTGTACTGGCCAGTATCCATATTGTTTAAAAAATATATTATGATTATTTAGAAGAGAAGAAACAGTACGAACGTTTAAAAAAACCTCTATTATTCGAGCTGAATTGAAATATCGAATCGTGTAACATTCAAATATGGATGGATCTGCTGCGTCAGGAAAATTTTCCTCAGTCGCCTCTTTTGTAAGTTTTTTTTTACTGCTTATTTGACTGCTGTAATGAAAGAAAACGTGTTAGTAGTGAAAATTTTAATTAAAGAGAATACACGAATGACGTATGAAGAGATTCAGCACCTTTTGCAGATTGGATCGGGTATAGTTGACGAGATTCTACACGAGCATCTTCGCGTGAGGTGGCTAGTTTCGAGTAGGTGCCGCACAACCACACCAATACTCAGAAACAAACCCAGGTAGAAAGGTGCGGTAACAAAATTTCTAATTTTGAAGCAGATTTAATATAAAGTCTCGGATTTTATATTCAATCGGTTCAAATATCTAGTATTCAATACGATTCAGAAACGGAACGCGAGTTGCCAGTTTCAAACATGAAAAAAACGGTTTTTTTTTATCGCTAGTTTTTTTCACTTTGATGATGTATCTCGCGTCAATTCCTTTACAATATCAAAGTAGCATCAATACTGAATGTTACACTACCAAGTGCTTGCCAGAAGTATTCACTGCTGCGAGAAATAAGCGACCGAAGACGGAAATCCGTGAGCTACTGTATCACCATCAAAACCCGACCACACACTTAGCGCTCAAAACGAAGGACTTCCTGGATCGCACACTGTTTAAACTTCTGAGTTGCCCTCCTTGGGTACAGTCCTGATTTTGCACTGTGTATGTCTTTTTTATATCCCATAAAATTAAAATAAACAACTCAATAATTATTAACACATAAAACCGACTTCATAAAAATGACAGAACTGGACCAAATCAAAATGAGACCTCACGAGAAGCACCAGCTTTCAAATAAAAAAGAATCATCAAAATCGGTTCAACCAGTCGCAAGTTCTGAGGTAACAAACATAAAAAATTAAAAAAGTCAAATTGATAACCTCCTCTTTTTTGGAAGTCGGTTAAAAAGAGAAAGTTTTAATTGCCGGAAGATGCGCTAGCAGCGATCGAGCAGGAGACGGACTGAAAACGGTTTTTTAAAAACTGGTTTAGACGCATGAAACTTGGTACATAGATTCTGGTGGAGAGTTCTAAGAAAATAATTAATGAAAACATATACCTATTTTTTTACTTATTTCGGAAATCTTTCTAAGTGCTTCAGTATTCTTCTGATTCATTGTCTGGTTAAATAATAATTAAAGGATTCAATACTTAATTATAAAAACTTATTTCTGCTTAATAATAAGTTTCAAGCAAGGTACTCGTATGTTGGTCGTATAATTGATTAATTTTGTGAATTATACACGAGAGTAATGTAACGCAGATGAATTATATATTATCTGTACATTTTATCATCATCATCAGCATCGTCCAAAGCCTTAAATCTAGTGCTAGGTATAAAGGCATCTCTCTTGCTATGCGATCTGCTTCGGTCAAATGCTAATCGCGATTTTACTACTTAAGTACCTTGAAAATATTATTTGTTTGAGGTAACAGAAAATATAAATGTCAACTAATTCTTCTCATCATAATATAAGTAACTACATTGCATATATGCCAAGCAAACAATTAACCAAGTAGGTAGATATTAATTTAATTACGTATACCTACCTAATAAGCAATTCAATATACCTTAATAAGTTATGACCAAAGACTTAGTAGCTACCTAGTCTATACCTAGTCTGTGGCTATGACGGTAGGTAATTTCTGTTACTAACAGACTTCCATAGAGGAGGACGTTATCAATTAGACTGTTTTTTTTAATGTTTGTTACCTCAGAACTTTTGACTGGGTGAACCGATTTTGATGATTCGTTTTTTATTTGAAAGCTATATAGTGATTCCCATTTGGTCCAGCAGGCGTATTATGGATCTTTGATCGGGATCAGACAGAATTGACAGAATTTTGACACTTGAAAGGGGTTATGAAGCAAAAAAAAAAACAGCGTTGTCTATTTCCAATTTCATACTACGAAATTGGAAATAGACAACGCTTTTTTTTGACATAATTTTGACAAGTCGCGATCCCGATCAAAGATTCATAATACGCCTGCAGTTCTGATGAAGTCGGTTTTTTATATTGATAATTATAAGATTTTGTGTTCATAATAATCTTATCTATATCTACCAAATACTTAAATACAAACATGCCTACTTGCTAGTTATAATAATATTGGAGTAAAAACAGCGGTGGTAAACTGATCCGTTAGATTAATGAGCAACCTTTATTAATTAAGAAAATAAAACAATATAGTTTACCCAAAACAACTGGGTACCTACCTACCTGACCACGAAAATAAACATGCAAGTGTGTTTACGTATACGAAAGCTTTGTTTTCATTTAGCCATTTTTGTTCTTCATTAAACGCCACTCTGATAAATTGAAGTGATTCCAATGAATGCCAAAAACAACAGTGATTTTTTCCAACATTTTATTGAACAACACGCGTGCAAGGTTGGTAGATATGTATACGCACTAGGTATTTTTTGGAGTGACCATGACAGTTTTTTTCTTCAAATATTCGAATGTTGGTTAGCTTACATTACTGCCACATTAACCCATTACAGTTTTTTTATGAAAATCAAATCATGTCTAATAATACTTTTAAAAAATGCGACTTAAGGCGAATGGTTAGCTAAAGTGGCACCATCATTTAAATAAAACATAACATATTAAAAAAATACTTGATAAAATACTTCATTACCTTCTCGAACACCTGAAAGTGTCGATTTTTTATTTAATTATCTTTTAGTATACCTGTTACGTTTTTTTAAATGAAGGCATGCTTTAGCCTACCATTCGTCTTAAAGTAACGAATTTTCCCTGCCTCGATTTTAGGTAGGCGTTTGTGTGATAGTAGCACGTGACAGACGCTCAACTCCAAGATTATCTATTTGTAAACATTGAACATGTTTCATGTAATTTTATTATTGAGAAATAATCGTAGTATGCTTCTAAAAATTTGTACTTACTTGAGAATAATACGTCTATCTTCAAAGAAAATACGCCGTGAATCCGATTGTATTGTCCTAGTGCGTTTTAAGCTAGATATTTAATTTTGGTAAACCTTTACTAAAAGATCTCTGCTATTTGTGTGGTAAGATGAAAAACCTCTGCTCTATCTATTTATTTAAGAGCGCCGCCCTGCGGACCTCGTAAACATTCTCTCAGGAACCAAATTTTTTCCAGGATAAAAAGTATCCGATGTCAAGCCCTCCAAATATTATTTCTTTGCAATAATTACGTCGACCCGTTGCTCTATTCTGCGTGAAAGAGGAGAAAATAAACAAACTTAACACTAATATAAATAATAATAGGTAAATTACTTTCGTATAAATAATAATAGGTGTGATAAGTATATAATGGTCATCCAAAGATAGGTTTTCAAACTAAATGTGATTGTAATGATTTCTTAGGTTTACGTGATTATTAAACATTGAAATTAAACACATTTAACGGAACACACACACACACACCTCACACAGAGACCTCGAAAAGTCTTCCAGTGACCACGGGCATAATAAAATAATCACACAACACATCATCAGCCAGTATAAGTCCACTGCTGAACAAAAGCCCCTCTTAGAGAGGGTGTTGCCATAACCCTTTGTTGCTTGCTTTCCCTTGGCTTAGGGACAGCAGCACGAAAGCAAGCAGCTCGAATAATGATATACCCACGCTATAAAATCCGTTGAAAGTAGTTGATTGAATCAGGCGTTACTTTGCGGAAGTCCATTTTCAAAACTGTTTTTCTGATGAATTTCTAGTGTAATTCCGCTTCTACGTCGCTTCAAGTACAATAATGAATTTCTGATAAATTTTCCTGGTAGATATTTGTTGATGAAGTTAATTTAATCGATGTTAATTATTGCCTCACCTGAAATAAAATATTATTTACATAAAAAGAAAATTAACCTAACCTGACACAAAAATTAATGAATTCTGAAATATTAGATATTTAATTTAAATTTAAAAATTATAATAATGAACAAAAATGTTTTAATGAAAGAGTAAATTAAACTAACCTGAAACAAAAATTAATTAATTCTGAAACATAAAATATATATTAATTGAAATGAAATATATTTTAATTGAAATTGAATTTAAAAAATAATAAATTATACCCGTTTCCTTAGTGCACTTTGTTTGTTTGAAGTTGTTTGTTTGTGTGTTATTAAACTCGATTAAATTAACTTCATCAACTAATATCTACCTGGAAAATTTATCACAAATTTCTTATTGTACTTGAAGCGACGTAAAAGCGGAATTACACTAAAAATTCATCAGAAAAACAGTTCCGTTGAAAGGCTTTTAATTTCAATGTATAAATGTGATTATAAGTATGAGAATATCAGTAAGAATCCAAAATAGGCAGCGTAGTTCCGTAAATTTTTCAAGAAGACTAAGCGCGTTGATAACATAGATAAAAATACTAGACTAGACTAATTGCAAGCGTCATTAGGTGAACTCAGCGAGCGCTTCTATGATCTGGCTCTCATGTCTACCGAAACGTTATACACTCGTACTGATATAGTAGCTAAATAGTAATAGTTGATAATCGCATGCTAGCACGCTTGTTACCGCAGTAGATATAGCTTATACAGTATCATATAGGATTGCATTTAGCGGAGCAAATAAATAGCGGTTACGTAATGTCTAAAAGAAGAAGGTTAATTTGGGATACGGCAGATGGTCCAGTTCTGGAACTCGTCTTAGGGATCACATTCACCTTTTAAATGTGATAATGGGCAACTGGGCCCACGTTAGCTTCTATATAAAAGGACAACTTATACTACTGAATATTACCAAGGGTTAGATTTGTAAATTGTAAAAGGAAACGAGGTCTTTTTATTTGCTTTCGTAACATCATTTAAGCCTATTCAAAATAAAATGTAAGCTTGGGTGTATTCTGTGATTTTCCAAACAGCATTTATTTACTTAATTTTCTTTTATTCGGACCAATCAACCCTTACTACCTCATTCAGTAGTACAAATCGTCCCTATATCTAAACTATCGTGTGCCCAGTGGCCCATTATCTCATTTTAATTTATCAATGTGGTCTCTAGTACTTGTTCTAGACTTGGAACACCCGCTCTTTAACCCATTAATTTAGGTCAAGTTTCTCGAAAAGTAAGAAACTAAACCTAATTCTATTCTAGGCAAGTTTAATAAGGAGAATTCTGAGGCAGCACATGCTTAAAACATTTGAATGTCATTGGTAAAATCGAGTCAATAATTCTAAATTTCTATTGATAGTGTGTATGGTAAATTTTAGCGAAAACAATTTTTTTATTTAACCTTTTTATATTATATTGATTTACAGATGGTTTAAAACATTAACAGTAAAAATCTGCAAACTGGCATTAAAAACAATAAGTTTTAGTTTTAACTTTCTCACTAAACCTAAACTACACAGTTAGATCATTGTAATCATTATTATAGACCAAGAAACTACCTAAGTATAATTATACAATTATAATTATGCTGGTTTTGGAGCCGCGGGCCCTCCTTATAATCTGTTAAGTTTTGTCCCAGTTTTTATTCAAACAATTTCACAAAGAAAAGAAGCCTCTTTACAATATTTTTGTATTGTTTGAAAATTCAAAAATAAATTAAGCTCTCGTAAACAATGTTTTTGAGAGATTTATAGCGAAAAGCTCACTGATACTTGAGTCTCTAAATACGAACACGAATGTTGACGAAAATTTATGATTTTTACAGAAAACACGTCAGAGACACGAGTAGACTAAGCATGAGTACTATGTAATTATATACCTACTACAAATATTCCTATTTCCAACGAAGAGCTATCTACTCTGGAATTCCACGAGCAGCTATATCAATACTCAACCATCCGAAAGTTTCCAACTTTAATGAAATCGGAATGTTTACCTTTAACGGCCTGTTACTATTTTCTAAAGGTAGAATAAATATTATTATTTTACCGAAAATAGATTTTATGATATTTCATTTGTTCAGGCCCCACAATATCTAAAGACTTGGCTTTACTAGGCTATCGGACAGGTATTTTTTCTATATTATCTCATAAAAAGCTATATAGCCGATCAACCAAAACAATATTAAAATATGTTTAAAATTAAAAAAGTTATAAGCATTTTAATGACTTGACAGAAAGAGAGAGAGAGAGAATGAGTACTATACTTACTTACCATTTTACAAACTCCATATTTCCCATCATAATCCGACCAAAAACTTTAAAAGCTTATACATATGTTCAAACTTGCCGACTGTGTTTGAATGAGTTAACTAATTTCTTCAGTATACGTATTTTATGTAATTATATTTTTTCACTCTACCTGTTATTTTTAACAAATAAAACACCTCCTTTCCGATGTCGCATGCTGCGTGTCCTGCCACCTTGACATAGATAGCCACAGATGACGATGAGCATGAAATATAAGTTGCACAGAGAACCAAGGGGCATGCTCGACAACAAATACAAGATTGTATGAGCAATGTACAGAGAATTTTAAGCCCCATTACTCACCCTTACTGTCTATAGTTACGCGTACCAAACTCGTAAGTCTTTCGAGCAGGGGTTTATGAGGTCGAAGCGGCCATCGTAATCCAATAGGTCGCGTGGCCATGCGTGTGACTTGATTCGACAGCGCGATATAAGTGCTGACATTATCAAGGATGAGGTGATGTGTAAATCAAACCCATTGAATACGATTCCCATTGGTATTCAGTATGATATGGGATGATTTTACACACATCGATGATGCACCACTTCTCAACAAGCTTTGTACTTATTTGACTGCCCCGGTGGCTCAGTTGGTAGTGAACCTACCTGCTGCGCTTGGGGGCGTGGGTTCGATTCCCACCTAGGGCAAACATTTATGTGATGAACATTTGTGTTTGTTCTATGTCCTGGGTGTTGATATCTATTTAAGCATGTATTTAAAATTATATATGTATGTATACCAGTCTCTGGCAGCCATATTACAAGCTTTGCTTAGTTTGGGCTCAGATGACCGTGTGTGAAAAATGTCCCAGATATTTATTTATTTTCACTGACTTATTTTGTTAATCGAGTATTACGTAAGGAAATAGAATTTTAGCACATCGTCTTTTTTATTTGCGAAATTAAGCAAAACTCCCCTTTTGGCCTCTACATTATGCTTACGTAAGCATTGGTATAATTTTAAACAGAAAATCTGTGAAGTTCAGTTATCTTTTTTACTGTCTCCAACATTTAAGCCACTCCCGCCTCTTTAAAAATAAACTCCCTGTTGACACGCTTACTTTGATATATATATATATATATATATATATATATATCAAAGTAAGCGTGTCAAGACTGTGTATATATATATATATATACAGTCTTGATAATACCTATAGATACGGCCCCTTATAATAAAGTAGAGTAAAGTAAGTTTAGTTTAATACAGAAAAAACTGTAATAGAGGTTCATGTGTCGTATGCATCCTATTTTAATAAATATAAATAATATTCTGGGTCACGTTCTGCAACGTTATTACTTTAAATTTGCAATATAAAATGCTCAATCGTGGGCAGTTATAACGTCACGTAATATCAAGCTATCAATGCAATATCTAAATGTCGCATTTTGTTGCTTGATACCGCCCGCCATACCATACTGGGCGATATGAAGCAACTTGAGCGACACAGAATATTTTATGGAAAATTGAACCAGATTTCTCCAATATGCCCGGCGACTGTTTCCGGGAAATACCAATTTTCTGCAAAAAATTCGTCTAAGAGCTTCTTTAGTGCTTGGAGCTTGCCACATATTTGCAAAATGAACGACCTTACGTAAATGAACGTAAATGCCTTAAACATAAATTTATAATAACTATTTACATCTTCTGGGTTTTCGTATTACTAAATCCCGGCCAATTAGCTCAGCAGCGCTGATGGGACGAGTCAGATTAATTCGAAGTGATTTTTTTGCTTATGTTTTATAAACTTATAGCAGCTTATAAAATATCTAAAAATAGAGCTTTCTGATCGACTGCCGATGAATGTTAAGATCAAGGAAAATAAGGATAGATGCAACAGTACATTGATATCCTAGGGGTGAAAGTAACTAAAGAAAATACGTGACAAATGCACAAGAAGTACGGGACCATAATCCTCTGAGGAGAAAAAATAATAGTTCCATGGTTCAATACAAATGTGAAAACAGAACTATTTTTTTAATACTTTGAGTGTCTGTCAGTTGTCAACTGTCACCGTCAGTTGAAAGTGATTCTCCCTAGGGCTGAAATGTATTACTTTCAACCCGCTCCTCAGGCGACATCAGACCTACTTTCCGAGTATGAGTAATGAAATGAATATTTATGGGGTGTGTGTAAGTATGAATAATTATGAATTGCTTTGTCTCTCAGTACGTATGTATATACTTGACAACATCAGCATTAGCCATACGACATCCACTGCTGAACATTAGAACGCCATGATATAGCTTTCTATGTTTTTCCTTTTTTTTCTCATTACTTTCTGTTCATTATCATCATCATAATCAGCTTATCTTAGTCCACTGCTGGACATAAGGCCAAAACACGCTCGTTTATGGCCTTTTTTAACTTTCCCAACTGCCTGATTAATTATTAATAATGATTAATTACAATCTTGTCAGTCAAAATCTTGTGTCTAATTTTATTTTAGGTACCTGCGGCCAGTGTGAGTGTGCTACGTGCTACTGATACGTGCTGGGATTTTATTTCATTTCACACTAGCAGCCTTCCGCGGTTTCATTCTTTATCCACGGCCTTAACACATACCTACTATCTAAAAAGTATGTGTTAAGGGCGCGCTCACCGGCCAGACTTTCGACTATCTCTTTTGTATCCGTGACATTATTGCACACACTTTCATCTGCCCCCAAACTAAGCAAAGCTTGTAATATGGCTGCCAAAGACTGATATACATACATATAATATTTTTAAATACGAGTACACACTTAAATAGATATTAACACCTATTATTTGTTATTTTGTATATTTTAACACTTTTGAAGATAAAAATCACTGAACAAGAAATTTAAATTTCAAAGCGTAGGTACTAGGCATTATTTCTGGAATAATATTGCAAATGTGTAGGGCAATTTTCGTGTTGCCATTATAAAAGATGGCGGAAGAGATTTAGAAAATCTCGATTAAAAAATACATCAATTTTTTTATTTTTCTTTGAATTAATAGGCCCATATTTTTTCCCCGTACAAAAACACAACCTTTCCTTTTTAATAGTGTAGATTGGTATTTAGTATGCAACGTGTAAAAGACCCAGCGTCCAGCGTGCAGCGTCCTAATAGTACACGGTGAACGTACTGCGATCCCCAAGTCGCCTGCCAACCGTGGGGATTATGGCAACACCCCTGTCTATGAGGGAGGCCTTGTCCAACAGTGGACGTTAATTGGCTGATGATGTGATGTGTGTTTGTGTGTGTGTGTAAAAGATAGGTGTATAGTAACTATCAAGGGTGTTTATCTACCGATCAAAGTGAACAACTTGTAAAACACAAGTATTCAAAAATCGAATAAATTTATTGTGTCCTCTCGTTCGAGTGTTTCGTGAATGTGGTTTGTTTGAAGGACCCGATTTACAGGATTACGCATATAGACTGTACTAATCCGAATGGAGGGCATTGTACTCATCGTTATGAACAACTTTTACTATAGGACCAACCCTGATACCGCGAAAAAAATATCAGCTGTTCCATAAAAAACGGTCATTGACATTAGACAAAATGTATATGGACCAGTAGCCTTAGTACGAGCACTTGCGAAAAAGTTATCGTTACATAAACGATAGCAAAATGTATGAAAAATTGAACAGTGCCTCTATCGGACGTGACAGGAAACGGAATTTTTCATACATTTGCTATCGTTTACGTAACGCTAACTTTTTCACAAGTTCTCGTACTAACCCCACTGCAGATTTTTTTTTCGCGGTTTCATGGTTGGGCCCATAGTGTAAGTTATTCATAATGATGAGTACAATGACCTCCTTTCGGCTTAGTACAGTCTATATGCGTAACCCTGTATAGAAAGATCACGGTGTTAATTCAAGTTAGAACCATTAATAATATTATGACATAATAGGCACATTAGGCACATAATCATGAACGACGAGATTGTAAATCACTTAATACCTTACAAGATTAGAGACATCACCATAATTATTACGTTCTAAAACAAGGCCCCACAAATCCCTGGATCAGGGTTACAAAATGCTTCGGAAATAGGCACGTTTTCTTACTTCTAAAATAATCTAGAGCAATTTATTAGGGACCTGCGTAATCTGTCTAGATTTATGGTTTAGAAAATTGCAACGCACTCAGGTGGCTACAGAAATACGTCGGGGATCGGGGACATTTGGGAAAATAATGTGGTCTGGTCCATGTCACTGAGTTAGTCGACTGGTGTTTGTAAAGCTAGTAATTTAATTGTTTAAGCGTTGTAGCTGGAAAAGTGACTAGAGAATTTGCAGATAGAAATTTAGGTATACGTCCGTATACGTAGGTAAGTTTGGTCGAGTAAAAAAACACAGTGCGAGTTATCCAACTTCGCTGGTGCGAGTGCATAAAGGAAAATTGCAAATTTTATTGATAATTTAAACTTAGGTTAAATGTTTCTCAATCAGTTTTCTCTATGTTTAATCAGTTTTTTTTTTAATGTTTGTTACGTCAGAACTTTCGACTGGATGAACCGATTTTGACGATTCTTTTTTTATTTGAAATCTGGTGTTTCCCGTGTGGTCCCATTTCAATTTGGTCCAGTCCTGACCTTTTTATGAAGTCGATTTTTTATACTGATAATTGTTTAGTTTTTACTGAGATAGTTTATATCTAGCGAAGTCTTAGTGGCGCGACGGTTGAACATTAGACTATATTTGTGTGGCACGTCAGATTCAGATTTATTATAGCAATTTTTCTTGAATCTGATTAATATCTCCTTGATGTTTTTAAAAATAAACCAGTGAAGAGGCGACTTTTATAGGTTATTTGATTTCAGCTCATCTTTTATTTCCTAAGTAATAAAAAATATTTTTGTGTTCCATTATTTCGTTCTATTTACGAAAATACAGCTTATTTTATTTTATGAAGGATTATTATAATAAGAACACATTGAAACATGAACTCCGTTGGTCCAGTTGGTAGTGAACCCGCCTTCTACGCTTGGGAGCGTGGGTTCGATTCCCACTAATTCCCACCCAAGACAAACATTTATGTGATGAAAATTCTATATAATTCTGTATATTCTATATATCTAGGCGTTCATATCTATTTAGGTATGTATTTAAAAATATATAAATATGAATGTCATTATGTATATCAGTTTCTGGCAGCCATATTACAAGCTTTGCTTAGTTTGATTAGATGATTGTGTGTGCAAAAATGTCCCGAATAAAAAATTAAAAAATAAACTTTATGGGTCCAACCAGGCTGCAGTTAATCGACGAGAAAACTTTCGTGCGCTCAACGAAAAAACATATTTTCTGTGGCTCTCAAGTACGTGGCAAATGTGAATTCCCAGGTAACAACACATTAATTTCTGTTACAGCGCTAATTCGAGCCCGCGTTAAGAGTTAGCCATAAATTCATAACTCTGAGGAATCCAAGAATTCACACTTCACAGCACTAAGACAACATGGGATTCTTCATAAGACGATTTAACAAATTATTAAGGGGTCGGCAACATATAATTGTGATGCCTCTGGTGTTACAAGTATCCATAGGTGACAGTGGCTGCTTACCATCAGGCAGCCCGTTTGCTTGTTTGCCATCTATGACATAAAGAAAAAATACTGTCTGTCTGCTTCTTACCTGACATATATGGGATAGTTTCCCTTGGTAAAATAAAGAAAATCGAGGGTAGATATTGTAAGAAAAAAGATTGGATTAGTGGAAATTCATCTTTAAACATTTATCTCTGTAAATAAAATTCTCCTTCATTCTTTAAACCAGTTTTTACATGAATCTCTAGTGTATTTCCCCTTCAATGTTTGTGTCGACAAGGGTGCTCTAAGGATAAGGGTTGGGATCAATTGGAATTTGTAACAAATTTCTGTAAAGAGAAAATACATAATTGATCCCTTATCATACTTAGATACGACATTGAGCAGAACTACACTAGATTCGTCTAAACAAGAGTTGTGAATAATATTACCTGAAAGTAATTTGTCATTTTGCCGTGTTCACGCGTTTTTTTTTAAATTAATTAATAGTCTTTTGTTTGATGTCCATCTTGTCAGCGAGAAGTTGCAGAGCAGTGTAAAGCAATGCTTAGCGCAGACGTTTTAAAGTAAGACTGTATAAATATTCAATCACTGAAGATTGAGGAGCCCTCGTTTTGGGGGTTTTAGGCCGCCCGAAGGTCTCCAACTTAGACCAGACAAACAAGGGCACAACATAAGGGTACAAGGGCCAAGGCACAAGAGCAATGCCCTAGTATAATTATCGTTTGTATTCAAATATCTCAATTTTTCATTATAAAATCAATATATCTACCGCTAAACCGCTTAACGCAAAAACTGTAAGTACGGTTCACTTACTAATTTTTCACGCACACTAAGAAACTTGTATAACATGCAAAAAAAGGCGACAAGGTAGTGACTAAAGGCATTATCAAGCCTAATTTAGGCCAGATCCAGATCTCCCTTGTTTGTCTAATCTGAGGTCTTCAATATAAATCGAATGAATTCAATAACATGTAAATCAATGCTCAGCAGTTAGCAGTACCTAACCCAGAGTGATCAAAACGCGATGCACGAACTAGATTGCTACAAAACATATATCCGGAAAGCTAACTAGTTTACATATTTATCTAGTGCGATGGGTGCTTCGCCAAACTGTATGATGCACTTTAGATAATTCAGTACATTCATCCATATTTTGTTCATAGGATCGATAACTATGTGTATGGGTGTATTGTACGGGTTAGATACAAGGACAGATTTCCCGATAGGCTGAGTAGACCCGAGAAAATGGCGACAAAATGTAGGGGGTGGCAAAACTTGATGAGGTTATTTTAGTAGTCGCGCCCTCTGTGAACTCTCGCTGCTCAGAAGGCTCGGCAATTGTGAATAACAATGAATTGTTCCTCACAATTAAAAATGGTAAGCTTCAGTATATTATAAAGATACTAATTGAGATAATTTTATAATATTATACAGTCGATGTCTTTTTACTTTAATTATATTTTGATACATCATTCTAAATTGTGGCAATCTTCCATAGGCCTAGGGCAGCCAATATATCAATTCCGCCCCTGGTTAGGTACGTACCTATAGACAATTAAGTACAGACCATTGATGTCTATGTTCAAACCAGCGAGAGAACTGCGAACAAAGACGCGAGTCGAAGTTAAAAATTGTGAAATGAATACTTTATGGAGCACAAAAATGCTAGTTTGTAAATAGGAATAGATATTTACTTTTGTGCGAAATGAGTAGCGTGTAGGCGTCCTTTTAAATAAACCTTTGCTTGATGATTTTACAGACAAAATAAAAAATACAGGAGGTCTAAAATTACTTACTTATTTAAAAATGTCTTAGTTACTTATTTAAACATTATTTCTTGCTAGCTCCGACTAAACTAAAATAGGTGTAAAAATTAAGGATAGTGATCATAAAAATTTGTATTGATGTGCGTCTGCGGAGTAAGTTCGACAAGGCATCAAGCCGAATTTAGACCTGATGCGTTCGCAGCTGCCACGCCAACTCACTCTCTCTTGTTTGTATAATCTGACGTAATATTAGTCATATTGACGTCCATTCTAATGTACCATTCTCTAAACTAAATTAAATTTGACAGCTCTTAAATTATTGCCATCCTTTTCTGACGTATTGAAATGAAAATTCAAATTCAAATTATTTATTGAGAATAAAAACGGACAAATTCCACTAACATTTATCTCACATATTGTTAAACTAAAATAGATTTCCTAGTAAAAATAGGAATAAGATTATAAAATTACTAATATAATAAATACAACAAATTGCTGTAAAAATATGTCAACATAAAATTAGTATGTCATACAAATTGTCATTATAGTCAACGGCTTTTTTGCCCCTGTCCCATTGATCAGTAAAATTTTCACAATAAGTCAAAAAAGCTTTCGTTACATTTTTCCAACTGTCACAAATAATATCACAATCAGTGTTGGTAGCAAGGAGTGCATTGAAAAGAAACGCTGATATTTTTAGTCCTGTCAAATTAGTTTAGAGAATGATACAACAGACTAGACCTCACTTTTCACCATATTTGGGTTCAGAATTGGCTCCAAAAATATGTCCGTTGTCTAACCGAATACCCTGAATAATGAAATAGTAGCCTAGTGGCATACAAAATAAAGTTTATGATTTCATTCATACAAAGAAGCGCCCAGGAGAATCTTATTAAAGTACCTAAGTAAACTCCGAATAGGTATATATGTCCCGGAAAACGCATAAACTTTACAGTGGTAATTTACCAACTCTGTAATGTTTTCTTGCGTTTTATGAAGGAACTAGATGTCCCCAAGGTTTTACACAGAGTTAATTTTACATGAATATTATGTAATCTGGATCGAATAAAATTAACAATTACACATCCGAATATATTCACCCGCTTATGATCTGAATAATTGAATAAAAGCGCCCTAATGCGAGTCTATAAGTACGGCCACCGAAGTTAAACACCGTCGGGCGCGGTCGGTACTTGGATGGGTGATCATCATGATCGTTTACAATAATTACATACCCGACCTAGCTACAAGGTAAAAAAACTGTTTGAAATTTTAATTTCCCGCCATAGGTGAAACGTATCACCTTTTATGGTAAGTACATTTAAAACGCGGGTGTTACAACGCCTGGGCCACGATTTTTGTAACGCAGGCGTATTCCGAATACGAATTCGGAATATGCCGAATACCTTCTCCACCTAACCGGCCGGAGCCAAAGGAGCAAAGGTTATAAATCAGGCTTTTTAATCTGTACACCAGAGTGGAGAGTCACTACGTGGTATTTGATGGTGTTGCGGATCTCAAATATTGACCTACACGTACTTTTTAGGGTTCCTTACCCAAAGGGTAAAAAGGGACCCTATTATTAAGACTCCGCTGTCCGTCCGTCTATATGTCTGTCTGTCAGTCTGTCCGTCTGTCACCAGGCTGTATCTCATGAACCGTGATAGTTAGACAATTGAAATTTTCACAGATGATGTATTTCTGTTGCCGCTGTAAGAAAAAATACAAAAAAACATAATAAAATAAATATTTAAGGCTCCCATACAATAAACGTGTTTTTTTTGCTCGATTTTGTTCGATATTGATAACTTTAAAAATAAATAATTATATTAAAATAAAACAAATATTTAAGGGGGGCTCCCATACAACAGAAGTGATTTTTTTTTGCTCTTTTTTCGATCTTGATAACGGCAACTGGTAGACGCTTGAAGTATTCTCAGAATATTGAGTTGTATGATTCAGTTTAAAAATAATAAAATAATTAAATTCAAATTAAATTAATATTTATGGGGGGCTCCGATACAACAAACGTGATTTTTTGCCGTTTTTATAGATTATGGTACGGAAGCCTTCGCGCGCGAGTCCGACTCACACTTGGCCGCTTATTTTAATTTTATTTTTATCGCGAATAAGTAAGTCCGCGTTTGTCCACAAACACTTAATAATTTCCACAAAAGGCTAAAGAACAAACATTTCGTAAACTTCGTTTCAATTCATGTTCTAAACTTCTAACATGGGTTTTTGTCTCAGGTGTGTTAAGAGTTTAAAATTATATTTACGTAGGTGTACCTAGTATGTACACTATGTACTTACATGTATTTTAGAAGAGCCACCAATTTTTTCCTGATGTAATAAAGATCCCGGGATAGTGGTTATAAAAAAAACACATAAAAACGATCTACTTTACCTAGCTTCGCTTACGATGGGTAGGTAAAGAGTAGAGCTGTATCTTAATTCAGTATAGGTATAAAGACGATATTTATATTATCTATAAGAATATGGCATCGTATAAGCTATAGCTGTATGCTTTTTATTTTTTGTGACATCAGTTACCACAGAATACTAAGTAGTATAAATTACATTGCATTTTTTAGATATATTTGTATATGTGAAAAATAAGAAATAGTTACCTAAGTATGCCTTAGTAGAATCATCGTTGGTGTTAAAATGTCTCCATGTTTTTTACGTTTTTTTCACTATACCGCTAAACCACTTAGTGCAAAATTTGTAAGTACAGCTCGCTTACACATTTTTTTTATGCCATAGGTGGCAAACAAGCAGATGGACCGCCTGATGGCAAGCGATCACCGTCGCCTGTGGATACCTGCAACACCAGGGGCCTCACAGATACTTTGCCGATTTTTCACACACACTCAGAAACATTTAGCGACACCAATAAACCAACTAATAGTCCACATGTAAAAAAGGGCGACAGTGTCGGCTACTGTGAGTTCGACTAAAGACATCAAGCCTGATTTAGGCCAGATGCGTTCACACTCGCCACGCCACCTTACCATATCTCTCTTATTTATCTGATCTGAGACGGTACCTGTATCCTCGACCTTTTCAGTCCTATTTATGTATCCATCATCCAAATAAACGAAAAAAACCTAAATCGATGAAAGTATTTACTCGTATCTAAGCACAAAAGACATTTTGGCTAGCAAGCGAGCGTCTCTTAGTAGCCTTCACGTTACGTTTTATCTAGTAACATATCTCCAAGGTTTTATGCTAGGTTTAACTTATATTTACTTTGTACGTACAAACTTTTACCCCTTTTGCACCAGAAAGTATTTAATGAAAAAATCATACAGTTTCGTTATTAAACGTGGATAAGTATTCGTGGCGGGTATTTTACTGTGGACGAAGTATTGATATTTGCGTGCGTAAATAATTACGTATCAAATTTCATACAAATTCCAATTACGAAATTCAAAATTTGTATGGAATTCGATACGTACTTTCGCACGTGAATATTCTAACATCGCCCACTGGCTTCGTGAACGTTTTACATAATGTCCCTTTTTACTTGTGCTATTTTTACAGCTGAAATACAAAAGGCAATAGCAGAAATATCTCACGCAGATACTTGTTCGTAGTCACGTTGCGTGACAAATTGGTGGAAATATATTAAGTCGAGCTAATAATTTAAAAGTTCTTTATACTCAGCAGGTTTGCTGTCTCGAAGGAAATTTGCAGTAGAGAATAAAATAATGTCATTTGCGTGTTGAAGTGCTGGCCCTCTGGGACCCATGCTGTATCTACGCATAATTTTTATGGTAAACGGAATTGCCTTAAGTGAATTGATTAAGGCTGCATTGGAGACTCGTTCCCGACCAGGGCTACAAATCTTTCGCACATTTTTGATGACAAAAAATCACTGAGTGAGAATGACAAAAATGAAAAACAATGTTCATCTCAACATAGTTTTATTTTAATATCATTTGTTTTGGGTGAAGAAGTTCTGAAAAAGTTCTGTTACATAGCTCCTTCACTATATATTAAAAAAAAACTTTTTTAAGGCTATGATAACATATTTATATTTACTTATTTTGTAATTCCCAAAAATCTTCAAAACTACGATTTACTCCTAAAACGTATTTTGCGAGTGAGATTGCTGTGGCGAGAAACTGGCCTTTATTATTATATATATATTGACTGTTGTGACTGTGTGTATTGGCTGTTCAGGTCATGGTTTCACCCAGTGTATGATTATATGAGATAAATTATCAAAGAAAGTCGCAGATTACTTACCATCATAAAGTATTATGTTGAAAACGGCAATAAACACCAAATAAACAATGTTTAAAACAAGAATAGTCCAACGATGTACCTCCAAGAGACAATAAAGAATAAAATGGGGCCCATTCTCTATCTTCTTCCATAAACGCGTGCCATAATTGCGCACAGAATTCCTTGCCATAAACGAGTAACGTCATAAAATAATTTTTTTATTGAATAACTGGCCAAGACCCGCATATGGTAGGTTTTCAAACGCCATATAATTGTAGTCACATTCATAGATCAGGAATTGGTGATCATTAAAAAATTCAAACGAACAATCTGTGGACTTAACCAAATTTGAGAGATCCCGACATAACATATACTTTTTTTTTCAGAGAGTAAACTATTCGGGAAACATTATTTGTTAAATTCATTTTACGAGAAGGTCAATGACCTTAGAGTTGAGAACGTCTTGAATTTATTTCAGTTTTATGGTTCTATTAAAAAAGTTCTAATCAATAATGTTCAAAATAATCTTGAATAAAGGTTTATAATGCTTTATGTTAGCATTATAAGTAACAAATTTCTTTGTCTAATAGTTTAGAAATGCAGGGCCAACTTTTTGCCACTTTTATGGGCAATATTTAGTAATGGAAACACGTGATAAAAAGTTATGTAATGAAACCTTACATTCAGGTAGAGAAAAAACAACAACCCTATTTTACATGTACGAGAGCCACCCCTAAAATACAAAATATATTTTTTTAGTTATAAAATTGAGATCTATACTAAAACTGTAATTGTGCATGCTAAGTGGCATGCACTTATCGTAATAAATGAAATTGGTGGATTTTGTCAACGGCGCGGAATCGGCAATGTTAAGTTTGCTAACGCGATGAGGTGTGTAATGCGCTCGTTTTTATACTATCAAAATAACGTAGAACAAGCTAGCGCGTTACGTACGCTTTTGTCAAAAAAATGTAGTAACCAATCGGAAGTCACTTTTGATTTATTTTAATTTTATACCGTGGTTACCGTTTTATAACATGTTTACGGTGTGATATTAGGGTGTTGGGTGGTCCATACAGAATTACGGCCCAAGGGCTCAATTTATGAATCGCTCGTATGATATTTCGCACGCGAATATTATGCGAAATGACTAAGTTTCGAATGAAGTCCCAAACAAGTTTTTTTTTTATAATCATATCACTCGCTAACGCAACGAGTGGTTTGAACCACACGAACTAGCTCGGTTTCTTCTAGGCAAGCGTGATCCATCGTAGGCCGCATCGTCGCTTAACATCAGGCGAGTTGGCGGCCAAGCGCAAGCCTATTTTACAATAAAAAAAACTAGCTTTCTATCAATAGGAAATCTTTCATTTCATATGATGTATTCGTGCGAAATGAAAGCGAGCAATTTAAAAGTCGAGCCCCAGAACAACGTTAACACGTTGTTGACCTACTGCCGGACTCATATTATGCATTTTATGACGCCGTAATCTCAGGACTAAAAATATGAGCGTACCTGCCTAATTTGAATTTACGAACCACTGGTGATAATAAAACACACCAACAACATCCATTTATTACGTCTGTACAATGTTCAAATGCAAATAAAAAAGTATTCAGACAACTATGTAAGTTTTTAGCATGAAATGGTTCACTTAAATCATGATAAATTAATAATAGTAGATTATATAACAAGGGAAAAAAGGTAATTTAATTCGAGGGACTTAGTTGGATCCTGAGAGCAGCGAAGGATTCTAGATTAGAATGCTGAGTGGAGCGAGGGTTTTTTACCATTGACTGCGAGAAAATTAATAATAGTAAGTAGTATAGTATTTACATTTATCACGTTTTATTATGTAATCGGTAAGTACCTATTAAGAGAACAAAGTATAAAATAATAAACATAAATATTAGAAACTGAAATTAGATTTTTTCGAAATTTAGTTTTAAGTATAAATTCTTACTATGGAAATTCTTATAAATTCTTGTTAAAGATTTTGACGGCAACAAATTATTTACGATAAAATTGTTAAAAAAAAGCCTTACCTATGTAGTTTACTAAATATATATTTATATAGGTACGCGTCAATGGGGTTGGTCGGTAAAAGCTTTTTAAAAATTGTGCGTGCTACAGGTAGTAGATCTGTGCATGGTAGCAACTCTTTGACAGCTGTTGCCAATCCCATTGTGAATCCGGCAAGAATTCGGCGGCTTTTTGTTTTTTCTTCAAATTAAATAAGTTTATATTAGTTATTAAACAAAGTAAGTAGGTATTAATTGCAAGTAAAATATGAGTAAAATCATACTGCCTATATAGGACGGCTTTTATAAAGTAAAAACAATGGAAAGTAGAATAATAGGTACTTATAGCCAACATTGGGCTCTAAAAACTAAATCCAAATAATATCGTTTCTCTTTCCTAAAGTTATTTCATTATTGAAGCAGTTTCGTTGTTTGCGTTGGTGCTCGGTAGGCAAGAATTTCTCAAACGAAAACTTTGAATAACGCCACATCAAGGCGATAAAAGTTTTCATTAATGTTTAAAAGAAGGTTAATCTTTTAGTTTAGGGTTTTTCCTCGCTAGTACAGAGTTTAGATTTGCTTGCCTGCTTTTGTAATGTAGAATACCAATAATACAAAGATTCCCCATTAGGTTGTAACGTTCCATGATCGTTACCGACTCCAATACATGGCAAATGGCACATAGCTAGAAGCCAAACTTAACCAATAAAAAAGGTCACTACTATGACATAAACATTGTTGACAGATGAAGGTGATTGACGTAATGTCAATCACTTTCATTTCGTTAAGCGAAAAATCATTGTTCTAACCCTCGGAAATATTAAATTGATTTTTAAAAGATTCGGGTATGTAAGTATCATATTCTTTCTAGAAGGAATAGGTTATATATAGAACCCGAACTAAAAATCTCGTGTCATTTGTGCAGCGGTACTCCCGTGTGAAAGTCGTTCAGACATAACTTTTAAACTTATAATTATAATCTTGTAGCCCCGTACTTCAATCGGGTAAGTTTCGTTCAGTGTTAAAACTGGAAATACTTTTAAAATGTGAATTATCTTACAAGCCACCTGTGTTGTAAAACGCAGTGCAAGTGCGGTTCATATACTTATATTCTACTTATTTTGCTGTACTTATATTTCTAATATAATTGTGTTCTAAGCTCTTAAAGCATTCTGTAACTTGGATCCTTCCGATCAAAAACTGTGTTAACGCCGGTACCACGTCATGTGAGATAATGGGCGCCTAGTCCGATCTGCCGTCTTTTCTACGGGACTCACACGACGTGGCCGAGCGGCTTCCGTACTGATCCTCATGCGGAGTTCTTCGACGCAATTTCAGGCTCCTACCCTCTACTAAACTACGGCCACGATACTGACAACAGTGTCGTGACGTGCGGACCTTACTCGCTACCACGTTGACCGTACTCCGGTCACGTCTCCAACAACAGCGACGTGACGCGCTGACTACACTCTGACCACGCCTGAAAACCTCGGACGGAGCTGTCTCGTCGCTACACTGCCCAGCTGACATTCCACGTGCCACGAGCCGCGTCGAGCTACGCGGCGACCGGCGCCCCAAGCTCTTCAAGCTAAGTCTCCAAACAAGGGACCAACACTTTTTTTATCGCCATCACCTTCCGAGCTCACGACCCTCTGTCTGTAAATTCATTCGCTTGTTCTAATAAATCTTAACTTATACTATCTTAAACTCTTTTCTTTGAAACACCTACCCACTGCTAGGTAGAACTTTGCCAAGCTTCACTTGGTGAACGTTTCAAGGTTCCAAAAGCTTAAAGCACTCCCAATCTAGGTAGGCATATTATTATGAACCACTAAAATCGTTATGCAAAGCGTAGGCTTGGCACTGTAACGCTCCTAGTTGTTCTACCTATCCAGGCGTAGTAGGTAGTCAAGAAAACAACAAGAAGGTTAACAAAGATAACTATAATTTAATAAAAGAAAAAGAGGGTAGCTATAATACAGTTATTAATAAAAACTATGAAATAAGATAAAGAAGAACGGGTCGGGGTGAATTTACACTAATGGACCGAAATGCGTTACGCGACCATGAGACACACTGGCCTTGGATTTTAGAGACAGCTTCCACGGAGCGAGGTAGGTCACGGAGCAAGTTAGGTGCACAGGGCAGTGCTGCGGTGCAGAACCGAGCCAAGCGGCCGGATGTAGAAGCTGGTGCCGTGAGCGCTAGCGTGCGGGTGAACCCTGGAAGTTCACATTATTGGGCGACTTAGAAATTGACCATTTTCGGGGTTTGACTGCCACATCCATTCAAGTCGCTCGAAGTGAATACAAGTGCCAAGCGATATCTAATGCAATGAATAGTGTCTGAGATGAGGCAGTCAAACTTATACAGAGACACACTACAATTAAACATAGATTTAGCGGTTAATAATACAATAGCAATACGGATTAAAACTATCTAGGTACATTCAGATATGCTCGTAACAAGAAGGTAACGGTTTCGAAAGGTAAACAGATAATGAAAATAGCATACAAAATAAATCATTATTATTTTGTATGACCTTAGATTGTGAATTTAGTACAAACAGATTTCAAGCAGTATTTCAAAATAATTAGTACGGGGAGTTAAAATAAAATGGCCGTTAGTACACGACACGAACATATCTGAATATATTCACGTCATACACATGATCTAAAGCAGAACTACAATGAATCCATGAAACACTCACCCAATTCGGGGAAAACACGAGACACAGATTTAATAATATAAAGAGCAGTAATAGTATTGGAAATGCAGTAACGGCCGACGCGTATTTAGATAGGCGGCAAAATTATGTGCGTGCGGTCTCGGCCGAAATCCAGCGGTTCTGTTCGACAGGCGATCAGCTGAGTCATGACCGTTAGGTTGGTTCCCGCGTCGCAAGTCGCACGCTCATTGGCTGAAGCGCGTGACTATTAGTTACGTTCGCGAAGACAGCATTCTAGTTATTTGAGGTACATTAAATAGTACGACATTAAAATAAAAGTAGTAAAAAGGGTTAGTAGGTTAGTGATAAATAAAACAATTAGTAAATTAGTTATTTTGGATTGATATTTTATGGAGAAAACATCCTGATATGTAACGAACCGTTACATATCCCCTTTTTTAGTTTAGGATTTTTCCTAGGAAAAATCCAATATACTAGCTAACTAAGCTTGAAATCTTTAACATGCCAGGTCCCTAGATTACGACCTGCCATGTCCTCAAGATCGTAAACTAGTTTCGACTTTTTTGCCGTTATGCGACATTTAATATATTTAGGAGCTAACTTCTTGGAGAACCTGCTGTCCTTGTCACTCTGGTAGAATGTCCGTTTCCAAATTAAGTCGCCTACATTAAAATCGACATTTTTGCGGCGCAAATTATAATTGGTACTACTGCGAGAGTGTGCTTTAATGAGCGACAGTTGTACATTGTCAAAGATCTTCTGTAGTACCCCTAGATTTTCAGCGTAGGTGTCCCGGGGGGCAAATATCATCTGATTTCCCAGATCCGCATCAATGTAGTGAGAACCGTCACATGGTAGTTCCCGCCCGAAAACGAGGAATGACGGAGTAAAACGGGTTACCTCGTTGACAGCGCTGTTTAATGCGAATTGTATTTTGGGAATGTTGGTGTCCCAAGACCTATGATCGTTTTCAATGAAGGTAGAAACGGCTGTCATGATAGTTTTATTATAACGTTCTACCGTATTGATCTGAGGTGTGTAGAGTGGGGTATAGTAGACGTTTGGGATGTTGTAGTGAGTGAATAAGGACCGCATCAGATTGCTTGTAAATTGTTTTCCGTTATCCATGATGATTGTGCTAGGGATTCCGTGGACAAGAAAAACATTATCTTCCAATATCCTAGATATAATGTCCGATGTAGCTCGTCTAATAGGGAAAAGCAAGCAGAATTTTGAAAAGCAGCAAGTAATCACAAGTAGGAATGTATTTTGCTTTCTTGTAACCGGTAAGGGTCCAACGAGGTCAACACTAATCATTTGGAAGGGGCGGCAGCAGTCCTTAGGCCTACCCATTGTTCCTAGAGTAGTGTGGTTCGGATGCTTATAGGAAAGGCAAGTTTCGCAGCTAGTTACGAAATTTACCACATCCTTGTGTTGACTAGGCCAGAAGTATTTCAAGCTAAGGCGTTTATGCGTTTTAAAAATACCAAAGTGCCCAGATGTAGGTTCCGAATGATTCTGAGCAATCACGTCCTGTCGATACTCCAACGGAACTACCTCCTTCCAGTCAAATTCTCTGGTAAGTGGGTTTAATGAGTTTATGTATCGGAACAGCTTTCCATCGGCGACGCGGTAATTAATAAACGATGTCGGGGAACTTTGACAGCCGTCGAAGATATTTAAGTACCACGAATCGTTGGTATTTCGTGTAGGTTTGTCTGGTGTAGCATCGATGGCTGAAACAGGAACTGAGCGACTTAAGCTGTCTGGTACAACATTTTCGGAGCCTTTCCTATGTTTTATCTCAAAATTGTACACAGATAGTCGTACACCCCACCGAGCCAGTCGCCCTGTTGGGTTATTTAGATTAAGGAACCACTTAAGAGAAGAGTGGTCAGTGTAAACTGTGAACTTGAGGCCGTTTTCAAGGTAGCAACGCCAGTGCTCGATAGCAATGAGCACGGCTAACGCCTCACGTTCCGTGGCACTGTAGTTGCGCTCTGGCTGAGATAAGGATTTGCTCATGTATGCTATGACTTTTTCCTGTCCATCTAATGTCTGAGTTAATACAGCACCGATTCCATAATCACTAGCATCCGTTTGGACTTGAAACGGTTTAGAGTAGTTTGGGCAGGAAAGTATAGGTGCAGAGACAAGGCACTTTTTCAGTTCCTCGAATGCCTTGTTAGCTTCAGAAGACCAAGTGAAAGGTGGAGCGTTTTTGCCCTGAGATGTCAGTTTGTTCAAAGGAGACGACAAGGTGCTGAAGTTAGGGATAAACCTGCGATACCAAGATGCGGTTCCTATAAATCGCCTAACTTCTTTACGATTGGTAGGCGTAGGGTAGTCCACAATAGACTTCACCTTTTCAGGGTCAGCATGTAGGCCATTTGAATCTACGATATATCCGAGGTACTTAAGTTGTGGTCTAAAAAATTGACTTTTCTCGTAATTTATCGTGAGATTGGCGGTCTTCAATTTTTCCAGGACACGCATTAGCAGTGAGATGTGCTGTTCAAAGCTGTCAGACACAATGATGACGTCATCAATAAAGACAAAGACCCTATGTTCAAACTCTGGCCCGTAGAATAGAGCATCTACCAGTCTTTGTTGGGTAGCAGGCGCGTTTGTCAGTCCAAAGGGCATAGATTTAAACTGAAACGTGCCGCGGGTAGGTATGTAGAATGCCGTTTTCTGCCTGTCTTCTTCTCTAATTAATATCTGCCAAAAGCTTTTTGAAAGATCTACGCTTGACAGATATTTTGAGTCACGCAGATTGTCGAGGATCTCTGATATGTATGGCAGGCTGTACGCGTCTTTCTTAGTGATAGCGTTCAGTTTCCTACTGTCAAGGCAAAAACGTAGTTCACCGTTTTTTTTCGGAGTCAAGAGGACTGGAGATGACCATGGACTCTCGCATGGTTCCACAACATCTTCTTTCAACATCTCATCCAGTTGTTCAACCAGGAGTCGTTGTTTTTCTGGTGACATTCGGTAGTAACGTTGACGAACGGGGGCAGCATCCCCAGTGTCAATTGCATGCATAGTTAGAGAGGTACGGCCCAGACCACGCTTTTCGTAGGATATATTGTGGAACTGTGATATTATGCCATCCGCTACTAGTTTCTGTTCTTTAGATAGGTGGTCATACGAAAGAAGTTTGTGTTTATCGTTTGCCACTCCTGTCGCAGAAACCCTTGTGGACTCTTTATAGAAGGCTATTTGGTCTAGATTTTTAGGAAGTAGTCCAAAAAGTCGCCAAAAGTCCATGCCCAGAATCAAATCGTGTTTTACAGTTGGCACTGCATATGCTTGTAGTGTTATTGTCTCACCCTGAAAAGTTACTGGGAGGTATATTATGCCGATTGAATCGAGTTTTTCACCACCTGCAGCAACAAAACGAGTAGAATCACTAACTTCTAGATGAAACCCTGCTTTGAGTAAGCTTTCGTGACTTCCGTTACCTAGGATGGTTGCAGATGAACCTGTATCCAGAAGTCCAGTAAGGGATTCGTCTTGAACGTTGACGGAGACATATAGTCTAGATTTATTTATATTATTATTATTATCGCGGATTGACGAGACAGTATTAAAGGTACAGAATTTAGAAACAAAGCTTAACCACTCCTTCCACTCTGTTGTGCTGGTTTTGTTCTGTACCGATAATTTCGGAATACTGCTTTCGCAACCCTGTTTTATTAGTTTTTTGGCCTAGAGGCACCAAGATTGCAATCGGGGCATTCTAAGGAACGAACACCCTTCTTACCACATTTGAAGCATATGAGAAAGCGCTTCTCATTACAAGTTCTGAGCGAATGGTTATCTGTTCTGCATCTAGGACAATACGTTGGTCTAGGTTGTCTAGAAGCATCCGATTCCAAAGTTGCCACATCGGTCTGGCTCTGGTTTGGATTCAATTCGCTGCTGTCACTTAAATAATTTACGTTAGGGCTAGGTTTAGTGTATGTATTAGGGTAAGCGTAAGTGGTTTTTTGACTAAAATTCTTACCGTACTGGGGGTACTTATTTGTTGGAGTATACGATGCAGTTTGTTTGTACGCGAACTCTGGAGCTAGTGTAGAACTAGTTACCTTAGGAGGTTCATGGAAGTGAGTAAAACGGCCCTGAACACTTTCGTAATTACGACATACTGATTTCAGCGCATCAATGGTCTGAATCCCAGGCGAGGAAGCCAATGAGCTCGCGTAGCAAGGGCGAATATTGTGGAGCAAGATATCTAGTTTGTCTTCCTCTGAGACAGACTTGCTAAGGCGAGAAAACATACCATGCATTATAGAAAGGTAGATAGTGATGTTTTCATTCTCACCTTGTGTACGCGATCGTATTTCAGCAGCAAGCCTGTAGTCGTAGTCACTACTGCTGAAATCTTCTTTTAGTAAAGTACACAATTCTTGCCATGTCTGAACCCTATCCTTGTTGCATCGGTACCAATGTAAGGCGTCGTCAACGAAAATTTCATAGGCAAGAGACAGAATTCTATCGTAGGTGATTCTTCTCGTTTGAACAAATTCTTCGACTTTCTGAATAAATGAACGCACGCACGAGTTGCCGGAAAATTTTAATTTATTGATATCTGCAGTTAAGCTGCGATCGCAAGTAACAGCTATTGCCATAGCCTCAGGAGTAGTTTCAGTAGTCGCGGAAGTGGTGGTTCTGGACTGAGATTGTAATATTTGTGGTTTAAGGGCAGCAAGTTCTTTATATTGTGAGTTTATATTAGCGATACATGCCTTATGCCATTCAGCAACCTCAGGCAGGACATTAATTCTATTTAGCCGATGATAAATGTGGTTTAATAGATTTTCAGCCCTGATGAACAAGTTTTTCTCAAATTTTGTTCTTATTGTAGACAAATTACCCTGTGACTTTATCAGAGAATCTTTTACGGCCTTTAAGTCTTCCGTAGGCTCCAAGTGCGATTCAAGAATGTCTTCAGATGGTAGTAACTGAGACAACTTAACTATTTGTTTTCGTAGTTCTTGAACCGATTCACCGACGCCACCGCGAAGTTCTACTTCGTACTCTAGTTCAGCCTTTTGTAGAGAAAGAAACTTAATGTTATAGGTCATTGTGATGTTTGGGTGAGTGTTCCAATGATACAAAAATTGAAAAAGACAACTAACTAAGTACACAAATGATTTAAACTAAATTTTAGAAGCGAATTGCAACCAAGTCACCTTAATAGTAGTAATCGGCTAATGGATGGTAGTTGGAAAAAAATATTAAAATGTTTGAATGAATAAGCTATCCAAACGTTAAAAAAACACTAAAAGTATTAAAAAATGTAAAAAGAGTAGTAGAATACCACACATTAGTCGATTTAGCACAAAATGAACCTTAAAAATAATTGTATAGCCAACACCAGAGAAAACTATTAAAAGCGAACAAGAAGTACAACGCATTTCGGTCATGAATGTAAGTTGTAGCTGGGCGCCATTGTAACGCTCCTAGTTGTTCTACCTATCCAGGCGTAGTAGGTAGTCAAGAAAACAACAAGAAGGTTAACAAAGATAACTATAATTTAATAAAAGAAAAAGAGGGTAGCTATAATACAGTTATTAATAAAAACTATGAAATAAGATAAAGAAGAACGGGTCGGGGTGAATTTACACTAATGGACCGAAATGCGTTACGCGACCATGAGACACACTGGCCTTGGATTTTAGAGACAGCTTCCACGGAGCGAGGTAGGTCACGGAGCAAGTTAGGTGCACAGGGCAGTGCTGCGGTGCAGAACCGAGCCAAGCGGCCGGATGTAGAAGCTGGTGCCGTGAGCGCTAGCGTGCGGGTGAACCCTGGAAGTTCACATTATTGGGCGACTTAGAAATTGACCATTTTCGGGGTTTGACTGCCACATCCATTCAAGTCGCTCGAAGTGAATACAAGTGCCAAGCGATATCTAATGCAATGAATAGTGTCTGAGATGAGGCAGTCAAACTTATACAGAGACACACTACAATTAAACATAGATTTAGCGGTTAATAATACAATAGCAATACGGATTAAAACTATCTAGGTACATTCAGATATGCTCGTAACAAGAAGGTAACGGTTTCGAAAGGTAAACAGATAATGAAAATAGCATACAAAATAAATCATTATTATTTTGTATGACCTTAGATTGTGAATTTAGTACAAACAGATTTCAAGCAGTATTTCAAAATAATTAGTACGGGGAGTTAAAATAAAATGGCCGTTAGTACACGACACGAACATATCTGAATATATTCACGTCATACACATGATCTAAAGCAGAACTACAATGAATCCATGAAACACTCACCCAATTCGGGGAAAACACGAGACACAGATTTAATAATATAAAGAGCAGTAATAGTATTGGAAATGCAGTAACGGCCGACGCGTATTTAGATAGGCGGCAAAATTATGTGCGTGCGGTCTCGGCCGAAATCCAGCGGTTCTGTTCGACAGGCGATCAGCTGAGTCATGACCGTTAGGTTGGTTCCCGCGTCGCAAGTCGCACGCTCATTGGCTGAAGCGCGTGACTATTAGTTACGTTCGCGAAGACAGCATTCTAGTTATTTGAGGTACATTAAATAGTACGACATTAAAATAAAAGTAGTAAAAAGGGTTAGTAGGTTAGTGATAAATAAAACAATTAGTAAATTAGTTATTTTGGATTGATATTTTATGGAGAAAACATCCTGATATGTAACGAACCGTTACAGCACGGTATTTTTCTTTTCAAATTATTTTAGATTAAAAAAAAATTTATTATTGTTTTCTTTTGTGGTTCAATGTATTGCCTTACAATTGATAAAGAAATATTTATCTTACTAAGTTCTATACCAATTAAAGAACTTTATTAGTTACTCAACCACTTTATTTTTACTTTATACTTACTTAACTCGGCCTAAGCATTTATTTGCTCTGACAGCTGCACATTGTCGGATGAAAACCACACATTGAGATCACTTTCGCTAGGTTTTGGAACGTATGTATGTAGCAGGTACGCCATATAAGTACTTCGGTGAAATATTTCAAGAAGAAAAAACAGATTTTTACAATGTTATGGTAGCAGTAACACATTACTACTTAGTTAGGCACTCTGAGAAATAGTCCACTGTATGAAACTTCACCTTTAATATTACGTATTACAATCGTCAAATTTAATTATATTTCAATTTCAAAAACCAACCAAAAATCTAGAACAACTGATCGGTTTTAATTCAGGTTTTAAACTATCTGTTGTAATTGTCAGAGCTAAAATAAACATGGACCAAGTATAGTCCGGTCAATTTAGACAATTGAAATAAAGAAAATTCCGACAGAGCCAAATCTTCGTAGAGACCTTAGGTTTACCACAAGGAATAAAGTGTCAAAAGTCCCAATCAGTCCCATGTGTGCTAAGGGACTTATTGGGGGCCCAAGGTCAAAATTTTAGGTTTTTTGGATTTTTATCGAAAACGGTAAGTTTTATCGAAAAAGTACATGAAAGCAAAGTTGTAGATCTTAAAATTCTCTATAAAAATGGTCCCAATGATTTTTTCTCTAAGACCCACTATTTCTCAGATATTGCGCTTGTAATAATCATGTTCTACATAGTATGCACACATATGCCACGTATATACATATTTAGGTACTCAAGCAAACAAAAATGCCTACTCGTGTCTCTTTTATGTATATATTATACTATTCTAAGAAAATATACTCTAAAAAGACCGCCGGTCCCTTACCGAACCCCCTCTACTTGAATAACATCTGGCCTTGAATAACAGCAATAGAACAATTTAATGCAAGAAATACAACTATTGTAATGGGTGAAGATGTTGATTTGTTAGTACTACTCATACTGCAAGGACTCTATCTGATAAAATTATTTACTTTTTAAAACCTGGGAATGCGGAGCAACGGACAGAAATATATTCTTCTAAAAGTTTATCAGCTTATCCAAAATGCCAAAACTATATTTTATTTTTACATTCGATAACCGATACTACGTCAGCAATGTTTAGAAAGGGCAAAAATTCAGTATTAAAATTATTTGAAAAAAAAAAAGATTTGATTGACTGCGCAAAAGTATTTACAGAAATTAATTCTTCACCTCAAATACTAATTATTTGATCACTATTTTTATGTCTAAATTGACCGGACTAGTATAAGTACGGCAAAGCAATAAAAGATCGAATTTAAAATTTATCGGATTCTAAAAATGTTTTTTAAACAGCTAATTGAGTTGTCTGGTCTTTTGGAAAAATTCAGAATTGCATAGCGGGCGATGGAGATAGCTACAAGTAGGTATGCCAGGAGTTTCTTTGCGCGATAGAATCCGGAACGTGAATATTTACCGAAGAATCAGAGTCACTGACATAGCTATTACAATTTGCAAGTTGAAGTGGCGATGGGCAGCCCACATCGCACGAAGAACCGATAACCGATAAGGTTCTTGGTTTCATGTTCGTTTTTATGTCAATAAATAATTTGAATTTGAGTGGAGACCACGAACAGGAAGACAGCGCAGGTAGGCTTCCCACTAGATTGATCGATGACATCTTCAAAGTCTCGGGCCTCCATTAGATGCAGATGGCAAGCCATCATTAAGCAGTGGACGTATTCTGGCTGGTGAAGAATTGATTTGGTACTAACAGCTTACAAAATATTCATAAAATTATATTTAAAAAGTAAAGTAACGAGAGAGCTCCGAGAGCTTATAATAAAAATCCTCCCGAGCAATCTAAGCTCTGTTTTGTAAGTGATTTATTTCGTTTTAAAAACTTGGATTTACGTTTTATAAAATAATAATGTAGGTAAAAATAAATAAAAGAGTAAAAATAAATAAAAGAGTGTTGTATGAGCTAAAAATGTTTATATTTTCAGACTTAATTAATTAACTTTAAAACAAGTTCTTATAATTAAGTCTAAGTGACGACGATCGCGACGGCGACGCGAAGAACTTGCTTTAGGCAGGTACAGACTGCTGCAGGGTGTAGGTAAAATGTTGTTAGTAAATTAAATAAAACAGAAAAGCTCCATCTGGACGATTAGGCTCTTTTTCTTCAACTTACATGTCCTTGCCATAAACGCATGAAAATTTAATTGAAAAATGGACTCTTAGCCCTTAGTCTCTATGACCATATAAACTCTTTTATCAGTCAAAATAACGTGGAGCAATTAAGCGCGTTTAGTGCGCGTTTGTCAAGATAATGTAGAATCATGTGTAGAATCCACTCAGGAAACTCGATTGATTCTTTTGACGCGTTTGAATTTTGTAACCATGGTAACCAAATTATTTGTTACCATGGTCACAGTGTTTTAACCCGTTTACGGCGTGTTATTGGCTTGTTTTATGCTTTTATACAAAATCATGGCCCACGCTTATAGTATGCGCATTGCAATAAAATGCTACGCGCACCCTTTTTATCCGCGCGTAAACGTGAAAAAGCTAAGTATTGTAATGGACTGAATATATTGGACAAGGTATATATTATATACATTGTTTACTTGACATATTGTGAAGTACCTAATAAATAAATTATTCATGAATTATAATTTATCATCCAATACAACTTCATGCGTTGTATTTTTATTTGCTCCGAAGAATTGACGTAATTTATTTTTCTAATACTCCATGCAGACTCAGGGGTGTAATGTCATGACCTGAGTTCCGCACACAGAAAACAAGAAAAAAAAACCTCTTTTCTCTGGTTCCGCGCGCCGCTACTAATGTAACGTTGAAAAAAAGCGAACAGGTACTTGCACAGAGTTGTGTATATCTGTGGGTACTTGCTTTAAGCTGCCTGTATTTAGTTATACTTACAAACTGACGCAACAAAAGTCAGTTAGCCGTCTTAGGTACTTAATAATTTAAAAAAGTATCGCAACAGAAGTATAGGTCCTTTTTAGTACTTTTTTTTTTAAATAACGCTTCGTGTTTTGTGTAGGGTTTGTGAATATGAGTGGATTTCGAGGATCAACTTAAGCCTCGTCAATCCGAACCCAGAATCCATTCACATAAATATATACAATGTTATGAAACATCGGCGTATTTTTGTTGACGCAGGTGTGGGGAGCGTCGATGTGTGAAGGACGGGGGACGAAGCAAACCTTTAGGTTGATTATTTGGAGTAGTGTTTGCAATTGATGGAAATGTAGAGTGCATCGTAGCGCTATTTGCCTAATGTTTTGGCGAGCACGTATGTTACCCCAGTCGATCATTAGGCATATACTGTATCGTGTAAGACTGCATTTAGTGAATTAAAAATGTACCGCTTACGCGAGGCACACCACTCCACTCAAGAAGTAACTACTTTTAATTAATATGCTACGAGTATGTATTAATATGCAAAATAATATGTAAAAACTAGATTTACTAGCACAAACAATACATATATGCAATAATGGTTAAGTAATAAAAGATAAAAGGCAAAATAAAATCATTTCATTTCTTTCTTTTTCAGTGGATACATGTTTGAACCTTTTGGGGCAGAAAGTTTAGGTCCGTGGGGGTCGGGTGCCAAAAATATTTTTAAAGATTTATCTAAACGCCTGGTCGAATCATCACGTGATCAAAATGATGGTCGGTATCTTGCGCAACGTGTTAGCATTGCAATCCAACGCGGCAATGCGGCTAGCATTTTGGGAACATTGCCTACAGGCAGCGGTTTATTAGATTAGTGTAGTTTAATTTATTTATTTTAATTTAGTTAAGTTTGATTCTTTATTTTAATTTAGGTAAGTTTGATTCTTTATTTTAATTTAGGTTAGTATATTATGTTTCCAAATATGTATGTATCTACTTTTTGCAATAAATTATTTCTTTCGTAAATAAAAACATTCAAGAATTTTATTTTCTTTATAATTATATTTTTTCGTATGTAAAAAAACTAGCTAGATAACTTAGAAAAAGAAATAAAAAAGTAAAAAACATCTGTTTATAATATTGTTCATGAATTTGTCGTAACTAAAATTCTAGTTGTGCCACAAAGCGTTGCAAACTCTATCATTATGAAAATATTAGAAATTACCATGGCAATAAACTCTATCTAGGTAAAAAGTTTTAAGCTAAGTTAAGTTTTAAGCTCGTCGTATTTGTGCGAAAACTCTGCGCTCTGAAAGATAATGGTTACCTACGATACTTTGCGACTTGAAGTATGTACGTTGACTCTACACTTTTTCCGTGTATTTTGTTTATATCCTGTGATGTGCGGGTACTTACCTAAACTTTTGTATCCCTGTTTTTTGAAGTCAATCTTCGCTTATTCAATATTAAAGCGAAGCGCCGACGGCTTCCTTCAGGATAATGTAATATTGTTTAACTGTACGAATAAGTATCTAAGTAAGCCTTGTCTGAAGTTGAAGTAAATGCTTGTACCGTACGTACCCGCAAGCTACAGATTTGACTAAAAACAAAACAAAGAAATGAATTTGTGACAAACGAATACAAATTCGATAAGATATTTTACAAAAAAATTACATCAGACTTGCAGAAACTTTCATAAACGGTATTCATCCCCTAATTTCCCATCGTTAGAAATAGAATATTTTCTTCAAATTTAAAGCCAATAAATAAAAAAATTGTTAAAATAAGCGAAGGAATCGCATAACATACACACAAAAAATACTGTCGAATTGAAAAACTCCTCAATGTCTTTTAAATCGGTCGGTCTAGCTAAATGCTCGCGACTTTGTATGACCTTCAAACAAATGCTACAAATGTTTTGCTGCTCAGCCTTCAGCCTTGCCAAAAGATGTATAATAAAAAAAACTTTTCTTAGTACTCACTTACATTATACAGGGTGTTTGGTAGAGGGTCCGACAAATCAAATGAGCGTGTTCGGGGGCCCATTTGGAGAATACAAGTTGGTCAAAAAAAATCCCTGACCCCCCTAATTTTTTTAAAGGTTTTTTTTTGTGAATTTTCCCATTTTCACCGAAATTGTACCTATTTACCTCCATAACATTTGTAAAATCTGTTTTAGACCGGATGTTTTTACTTGAATTTGGTCTCTAATACACCTTCAGGCCACGCAAAGCAAAATTGGATACAAAACAGAGCTAAATAACTGATTTAGAGCTCATAGAGTGAAAAAATGTAAATAAAAATTTCCTCATAGTTCAACTTTCACAGTGATCTAAAAAAAAAACACTAGCAATTCTGGAGATAATATGCATTTAAAAACTTCTCTATTTATTACTTATTACAATGACATACTAAATTGGTATAATACTTACCAGTTTATTGAGTTAAAATAGGATTCTAAGTAACAACTCTAGAAATAAAAAAATGTGTCATCTACGTAAAGTAAGGGACCAATTACGACGAGCAGGTATAAAACCATTGTTATTAGTTCTTCTTTCTCCGTCTCTCCAAGAAAGCAGAGGCAGCGTGCTAAGGCTTTAAGCTACCAGTTGTCTAACCAATAAAATCAGTGTGACTGATTATCAGTCGAGCTTTGACTGCTATCACTGTTTGACGCGTGTACGAATAACCCAACGGTTTCTGTTTTCTGTTTTGATTTGTTAAATTGTTACCTTGTTGATTGTTACCGTTGTTGTCTGTTACCGTTGTTCTGTTACCGTTGTTGACTGTTACCGTTGTTGACTGTTACCGTTGTTGACTGTTACCGTTGTTACTGTTGTTTTTGTTGACGTTGACTGTTGTTGCTGATTCTTTCTGCGCCGACATGACGGAGTTTAGTAACGAAGAATACGCCGACATGGTTTTTGCCTATGGCCGAGCTGATGGGAACTCACGTGCAGCCCAAAGAATGTACAGAGAGTCGTATCCCAACAGACATGTACCACATCACACCACATTCTCAAATACTTTCCGGAGACTGCGGGAAACCGGCACCCTACATTTTAGGGAACCACGACTCAATGCTAGACAGCATCGTGTTGTTGTAGATGAAAGTATTCTACAAGAGTTCGATGTGGATCCCACCACCAGCATTAGAAAAGTGGCCCGTGACTTGGGAGTTTCGACATGGAAAGTTTGGTCAGTAGTCAATGCAGACGGAAGGCATCCTTTTCACTACACTCCGGTGCAAGGTAAATTTAATTTATGACATTAACTCTAAACTGTGTTCTAGATTCTGACGCTTGAGATTATTTTGATCACTCTCACTCTTATGACTTTTGAAACGAGAGAGAGATAATGACCTAGATAATATCTCACGCGTCAGAATATTAGAGCTCCTGATTGCTCATTTAAAATACGAACCTTACATAAATTGTTTACTGGACAATGGGCTTTGCTCAAATTCTCTTGAATAGTGGATTGTATTTTTTTTATTATTATGACTTCGGTGGTGTATCGAACTCTACAATAATAATAATAATTGCCGTACAAGTTGCCCATCTCATGTTCTCAAACGGTTTTGTTTTGGTTTCAGGTTTAGTAGAAGGGGACCAAGAGCGGCGTTTGCGGTTTTGCCGTTTTCTTTTACATACAGACGTAGATAATGACGAATTCCTGAAGACCATTCTCTGGACGGATGAATCTAAATTCACGAGAGAGGGCATCTTTAACCAACATAATCTCCACAGATGGGAATCGCAAAATCCTCGCGCGACTAGAGAGGCCTCACACCAACATAAGTTTTCGGTCAACGTATGGGCAGGTGTCATTGGGAGAGACCTCATAGGACCCCATTATCTCCCAGATACACTGAATGGGGAAAATTACCTAGAATTTTTAATGAATGACCTACCGGAATTAATGCCTGCCGATTTTTGAAGATGACCGGGCAGTTGTATTTCAACATGACGGCTGCCCGGCTCACTACCGGAACATAGTACGCGAGTACCTAGACAACGTTTTCCCCAATTCATGGATTGGGAGAGGTGGCCCAATTGAATGGCCCGCACGTTCCCCAGACCTAACACCACTCGATTTTTATGTCTGGGGACGTGCTAAAGAGTTGGTGTACGAAGTTGAAATAAACACAAAAGAAGAATTGGTGACGAGAATTGGGGATGCTTTTTCAAAAATGAAAGTAGAAATGACGCTGAACACGACTACAAAAGAAATACGCCGTAGATGCCGGGCGTGTATTCATAACAGAGGAGCTGTGTTCGAACAAAATTTAAATTAAATAAATAATTGTATTTATTTCTGTTGTTTGAATTTTCCCTTCTGCCTCATTTATTCAACAAGTTGGTAAGTTTTATACCAACTTAGTATGTCATTGTAATAAGTAATAAATAGAGAAGTTTTTAAATGCATATTACCTCCCGAATTGCTAGTGTTTTTTTTTAGATCACTGTGAAAGTTGAACTATGAGGTAATTTTTATTTTAATTTTTTCAGTCTATGAGCTCTAAATCAGTTATTTAGCTCTGTTTTGTATCCAATTTTGCTTTGCGTGGCTTGAAGGTGTATTAGAGACCAAATTCAAGTAAAAACATCCGGTCTAAAACAGATTTTACAAATGTTATGGAGGTAAATAGGTACAATTTTGGTGAAAATGGGAAAATTCACAAAAAAAAAACTTAAAAAAAATTGGAGGGTCAGGGATTTTTTTTGGCCAACTTGTATTTTCCAAATGGGCCCCCGAACACGCTCATTTGATTTGTCGGACCCTCTACCAAACACCCTGTATAAGGATCAATAAAATATGTTCCCCTATTTAACCCTCTTAGCGGATGAGTTTTCAAAAAACGGTGACACTGCTATCTTTCGCCTATGAACAGAAGTTTAATTACCAAGTTTTTTTTTTTTTTTTATAGATATTGAATAGGTCTACGTTTGGCCACGTCACCTGATGGAAAGCAATATATTGGGCGAACATGGAGCACGTAGACCTAGAAGGTACTTATTCAATTTGGCCTTGACGACACCCAGGTTAGTTTTCAAGAAACAAGGACGATGATGGCAAAGCATTCCAGTCCCTAGCGGTAAGCAGCTAGCACGACCCGGTGGCATTCTTTAAAAATAGCAAACTTCCAAGAATCTTTCATGCCCTATTATTTATTTTTTAATCCTGCCCTAATGCTCATATTTGTTATATTGGGAACATTTGTGTTACTAGACGCAGCGATTTAGGCTGTGTGTTACCTGTCAGTGAATAAAATATTTTTATTTTTATTAAGTAGATGTTCTACTTGCTTAAATTTCACGAGAATGCAAGCTTTTTCGACTAAACGAGTGGAATTATGCATCAAACCTCCTGGCTTCACCAGAAGTGTTTATGCAACATCATATAAGGCAAGCTCCGTGAGCACGCATAAAATTATCGGTTTTAGCTTGATCCGACGCAGCAAGAGCCTCGTCATTTTTACAGGAAAACAGTATCTTGTTAGGTACAATATTGTTTAACTAGATGGGTGAACGAACGCCGAAATAGCCGACCCCACAAACAGTAAACAGAAAGGACTAGAAACTTATGAACTTAGTAATTAAGAAGAAAATTAGTACGTGTCCGTTTCATGGCATACCCGACACAGGGAATCCCATAGTTAAATATACTCGTATGAAGCGTAAACTGTCCTCAGTGTACATGACATGTGTGTTGACATGATGTGTTTGACATGGAAATTCAAACTATAGAAAAAAGATTTCTATTTCGAATTTTCATTATTATTTATTCAAGTTATTGACACCAAAAACGCAAGATATCTGTTAGGAATTAGTAATGAAAAGAGATTTCCACCAACCGGTGATTTCGTAAAAAAATATACTAATAACAATGCAGCTATCTCTCTCTCTCTCTTTCTCTATCACGAGTGTAGGATCAGGGGGTTTATAACACATAAAAGCAGAGATAAATAAGGTAATATCGTCACTAGAAATGAGACCGTAAAAATATCGATATCGCCACCACATAAACATTGAGTGGCGGCAATATCTCGTCATAAACTATTCAATTCTAGGAAGTTGTCATGAATTCACAAGTAATTTCAGTCTTATGTTAGTATTTAAGACTTTTTCAGATATTTATCGTATGTTTTCTCTGGGTGAATCCGTAACCGACACCGATATTTTATAAAAGGAACGTGATTTAGAAAAAACAAAACAAAGAGCTTTTATGTTTTTTCAAAAATAAGTTGAGGAATTTAACTTTAAGTTAGTCGTACTAATTGCATGTTCATAGATAAATGAGCAAAAACATTATTTCCAATGTCATTAATCTTGTAGAGAATCCTTCGTGTAATCAATACTTCACAAAATTGCAACGCGTACCTAGTTGTTTTTGTGAAAGCAACAAAATAATACCTTCACTTTATTTATAAATAATTTTTTGATCAAATTTCTGTGTACCTACGTAAAATATTATTTACTAAGAGCGAGCCAAAAAGGGCCTGTTATAATTACTAATACCTTAATACCTACAAAGTGGAATGTGAAACCAATACCACTAACGTATAAAATTGTATGCCATTACAATTTTATACGTTGAAAGAACTTCGTATAAAACTTAGATCAGGCAAACAAGAGAGATATGGTAAGGTAGCGTGGCGGGTGCGAAAGCATCAAGCCTAAATCAGGTATGATACCTTTAGTTGAACTGATCCTGTAGACAACCTTGCCTACCTTTGTTTTGTATATGAAATCCACATGGTTAGTTCATTACTTACGCCATAAGTCTTATAGTGTACGTAAAATTGAGTAAGTGTACCGTACTTACAGTTTCTGCGTTAAACGGTTTAGCGCTGTAGTGAAAAATGGAGACATTTGAACTCGAACGATAATTGGACTAAGGCATATCTCTCTTGTTTCTCTGGTCTGAGATATTAAACCTATCATTAGGTGGCACCTACGAAAGCTGACGATAGCTAGGTGAGTGCATTACATCACAGGTTACTGAACTCTATAGTGACAGTATTAAAAATATATTTTCTTCAACGTGGCACATGCCAAGCTTGTGGTTTATTAGAGAGCACTAACTCACCACCCACGCATAGGGATTACTAACATGTACCTACCTCCTAGGTACTATTTAAGTAGGTACACTAGGAATATATTTGTAGAGCTTAGCAAATAGTACAATATACGATAATAAAAGTGTTAGAGAAATGTAATTTTTAATAAGATTTTTCTCTTCTTTCAGATTCAACAGTTCTTTGATGAGAAGCAGAACCATAAAATGACCGTTTGAACCACCATGAAAAAACTGAGAACGGAATACTGATCAGTATTGCTGAGAGTATGGCTAAAACCTTTATTTAATTTTTCACATAACCTCAAAATTTATGTGAAAAATTCAAAAAACCAAGTTTTTGGTTTTTTATTTTTATCTTTTACAAAAATTTTGTTTTTTTCACGAAATTTGGTGAAAACTTACCTTTTTATGTCCCAAATACGCTGTAATTTATTTGATTAAAAATATTTATTTTTTCACCTTATTTTGAATTAATATCGAAAAAGCACCCTAATTTTCAATCGAAAATTCACCCGTCAAAATATCAGCTTTTTTTAAACCATTTTTTACCCTTAACCCCCCCCCCCCCACTTCCCGAACTCAGATCGCCCGTAATTTATTTTTCCTTTCATGTTTATAATATCCTCCTCCTTTTCTAATGGATTTCATCCTACTATTTTTTTTTTCACTTTTTATTATTTTTAAAGGCTTCTACCCTGGTCTATTAGATTGACCGAATTCTGAAAAAACTTATTTTAAATTAATTACGAAACATCAGCTAGAAAAGAAGGAGGAGATGAATGTTTTCATACATAATGAGTATCTTAGGCATACAAACGTTTACCGGTAAACAAACATAAAAGTGTTCATATATGTGTTTGTTTCTGCGGTTTCCCAGAAAGTTAAACTTTCCGAGAAAAGAATCGAAGGCTGAATCGAATGGAAACCATTAAAAAGTTCGTAAGTAAACTATACCGTAGACATAATATGTTATTGATCTTTGGAATTTATTTGGTGCTGATGAATGAGAAATATTTTGTTTTTGTGGTAAATAGCCCGGCCCGGGACCAGAATTATCTCATTCGCAAGCCCTTAATTTATTAAGACTTCAAAAGGCTCAAATATTGTACCCTGAACAGTGGGTATATTTTTGAGCCTTTTGGGGTCGAAACCATGGGGCCATGGGGATCGGGAGCCAATTTTTTTTAAAGATGCTGCCACATCTGAACGATGCAACTCGTGAACATGAACACATAAAATATTACACATACATTATACAACGTGGTAATGGGGCCAGCATTCTGGGAACAATTCCCATTGGTAGCGGTTTAATAGATTAGTTTAGTAGTTAGGCATTATTTCGTTATTTTTTAGGGTTCCGTACCCTTTGGGGTACAAACGGGACCCTATTACAGAGCCTACGCTGTCTGTCCGTCCATTCGTCCTACCTTTACACGGCTGTATTTTTGCAACCGTAATAGATAGCCAGTGGATTTTTTACAGAACATTTAATGTTACGGCGGATTAAAAAAAAAAAAAAGCGAATAAGTCCGCGTTTGACCACCAACAAAAATAAAT
Organism: Agriopis leucophaearia; assembly: GCA_949125355.1. Taxonomy (NCBI): domain Eukaryota; kingdom Metazoa; phylum Arthropoda; class Insecta; order Lepidoptera; family Geometridae; genus Agriopis; species Agriopis leucophaearia. Next base: position 8,289,328 of record OX421265.1, on the reverse strand, counting down.
AAAATAAAAAAAAGTAAAAACGGTGTTAGCAGAGATAGGATCCGGCTGGATCTCACTACAGTGGAATTCGATCTGCGTTTTGTACGAGGCGACGAAATAAAAAGACCACACGTAAAATGCACACACTTCTCGTTATATTCAATGTATACTACATATGATTACATTATAGAATTGATGAACAACGCAGATATAATTAATTTACGGTTACAGAGTTTATCACAGCTAGGCGGCAAGGTCAAGAAGAAGTCTTAAAGAGTGACAGCGCATAGACACACATTCTACTATATACAGACATAGTTCAATAGACAACAAATTGCCATAATCCGATACATCTATTGAATCTATTCGATTAAAATGGTGTATCAATATTCTCGTCAACAAACGGCCTGTTTGGCCGTTAGATCTTCAGGCACGGTTGTAAAAGGTGCCCATTCATTCAATTACAATCTAGCCTAATTAGGTACAAAGTAAATTTCTACCTATAAGAAAGTGTCCAACATTTCTTATTTAAAATAAAATATAAAATTTAAATAATATATACTATATATTATATAGCAACATTTTTATCGCACTAATTTTAGCCCTACGAAGTGAAAAATGTACCAAATTCTTGTTATTTTTGTTCATGTTGTTTTATATTCACCCTGTTTTACTGCCACCTAAAGTTAATACTTGCCATTTTTTACATTTTATTACAGATTTTTTTTGCAGTGACACCATATTTTTGTTTTCCAGCTTTAGCCCATTATTTTATATATCCCAACTATTTCACTTGCACAAAAATTCCAACATTTGATTTATGAGATCATTGGTCACAGCTGCTCTCCTCGTTCTTTTATCGAGTCGCAGAAAAATAGCTAAAACACATTTATAATAGCTAAAAGCAACCACCAAAATAAAAAAGTGCCATTATACACCTACTTATCTATTTGTCTATGTTCCCGGAAACTACAAAATACCCATTTTCGGAAAACCCTCGATTATAAGACAGTTGTCTTCAAATGGAGAGTAAAGTGGATCTGTCTAGTCAAGCGTGCTCTATCTAGTTCGCATCTTTGCTTAACCTCAGACACAATTTGGACAAACGCATGGCTATGACCATCTAGAATAAAATAAAGGTTTTAGCCATACTCTCAGCAATACTGATCAGTATTCCGTTCTCAGTTTTTTCATGGTGGTTCAAACGGTCATTTTATGGTTCTGCTTCTCATCAAAGAACTGTTGAATCTGAAAGAAGAGAAAAATCTTATTAAAAATTACATTTCTCTAACACTTTTATTATCGTATATTGTACTATAGCATTAGCACTATAGCATATTGTACTAGAAGCCTTTAAAAATAATAAAAAGTGAAAAAAAAAATAGTAGGATGAAATCCATTAGAAAAGGAGGAGGATATTATAAACATGAAAGGAAAAATAAATTACGGGCGATCTGAGTTCGGGAAGTGGGGGGGGGGGGGTTTAAGGGTAAAAAATGGTTTAAAAAAAGCTGATATTTTGACGGGTGAATTTTCGATTGAAAATTAGGGTGCTTTTTCGATATTAATTCAAAATAAGGTGAAAAAATAAATATTTTTAATCAAATAAATTACAGCGTATTTGGGACATAAAAAGGTAAGTTTTCACCAAATTTCGTGAAAAAAACAAAATTTTTGTAAAAGATAAAAATAAAAAACCAAAAACTTGGTTTTTTGAATTTTTCACATAAATTTTGAGGTTATGTGAAAAAAGTGTATCCACAGAAGTTTTAGATCTTTTTATTACCTACAACTTTGCCATTTAACTTTTTTTCATAGGACTTGTAGTTTTACCGGAAATCGAGATAAACCATTTTTTACCCTTAAACCCCCCCCCCCCCCCCCCCCCCCACTTCCCGAACTCAGATCGCCCGTAATTTATTTTTCCTTTCATGTTTATAATATCCTCCTCCTTTTCTAATGGGTTTCATCCTACTATTATTTTTTTTGGTTTTAAAAATTATCGACCCTGGTCTATAATGGCAGTCTGATGCCAAGCCACTATGCTGCTCGGTGCCTCGCATCGGTATGAAGCTAAACCCTATCTTCATAGCTTCAAGGTCTTTTTAAACTTTAAAAATAATAAAATTAAATAAAACATTTTATTGCATAAAGGTAACAAACATTGAGTTTGCAGCCATAGCCATGAGAGGTTTCCAAGCTTTGAATACAAAAATATTTATTTATGCCATGCGAGGTTGTTGGGTTCAACCAAGCTTTGAAAAACTTTTTTTTATTTATATCTAAATTATTATAAATACAAGTGAATCTCTGACTTTTATGATTGCCTGTATAGGACTCAATTCCTTCTTTGTTAAAGCTACTGATATTGATACAATAAATAGTATAATGAATTTGAATATCGAATGAGTCAACAAATAACTTTACTGTACTTTAGGGTTTATTACTCTTTTGTCCGCGTTTCCACTGCAAAGTAGAAAGCGACTGTGCCAGTTTTCTTTAAAATTATTGAACGTATTGGGGTTTCTTACAAATTTTCAAAATCCACTTCATTTCTTTTTTTACATCCCATCCATTGCTAACCTCATTCTTACCGAGACCGTATATTTTAAGAAATCCTTAAAAATTTTGAAGATGAAATCCGAATGAGAGCCTTTCGAAATTGGATAAATTATACGAATATATCGTATGAGAATGTTTGTTCTATGAGATTTGTCATCTTTTCATATCCATCTCATTATTTTTGTTCCACATTGCCTCGAGTTATATCAGCATTTGGCTCCACTGCCAATTTCTGAATTGGGTTTACAGAACTGCCTTTTCGGTTGTAGTGAAATGAACTGGTAAAATTGGTTTCCGGGTACTTTCAGGGCTATTTAAATGTTACTTTTAAACTTTCACTATTTGAACAAACGTTTTAGGTGTTTATCGAAAGGTACCTTACCTATTTTGACCTAAACAAAATAATATAAACAAATTTAAATGTTATAACAGCCAAAAAAAAACCGCCAATTTTATACGCCCCGAGCACTCTGTCCGCTAAGCTATGGTTTCTCGGGCTCAAAATTCTTGAGCTGTCTTTGCAACCAATTAAAGAGTTGAATTTTGATTCTAATGTGTGGAACAATACTTCAAATATAGAAATTACTTTCAGGGCTGGTATTATAATAAAAAATAGAATACTAGCAGAGCCCTACGGTTTTTCCCACGATCCGACAGGAACCGTATTAATGTTTCCTTTTCCGTGGTGTCCGTTTTCCTATGTGATGATGTACCTGACAAGATGTACCTTCATACCAAATTATTTCAAAATCAGTTCAGCCGTTACAGAGTTGAGTGACATACACATACCACAACAGCAACATATAACATACTTACACACACTTTCACATGTATATATTGGTGTGATATCACAAGACATACAATAGGGCGGTAAAAACTTCTTATTGATGGCGCCAGCATACTTTTGTACATTAAAAAAAAAAACATAAACAAAAGATGAATGTCATAATGACAAATTTTCCATAACAACGGTACAATATCTCAGAAGAAGGACTATTATTCTGTGTAAAAATATAGTACGATTCCCAATGGAGCTTTAACATTAACGTGATAAAAACTTGTCGCCGCTCTGTATTATTTTCCTAAACTTGTATATTTTTTAGTGTTACGGTGTAATAGTGGTGGATTAATATTTATTTAGTGTTTGTGCGTCGTGAACGTGTAAAATCATTCAAATACCCTATTATTATGGAGAAACATTAGATATTAGTCATGTGTATCTCTATTGTATGGTACAGTCACGCCTCAGATGATACATGACAATGGACGTAAATTTACGCACACCAGTCAATTAGATAACTACGCGGCACAGACTACATCTCAATGCCATTAAACAATCTAACTGATCACATTAATTCGCATTCTCACTTTCACACTAATAACATGCAAAAAAGTGTGTCCGTGTGTATGTTTATTCCCACTTAACTCGATAACGATCAAACTAATTTGAATGGGGTCTTTTATACCTTGGATAAACGCACAAGCTATTCTGAGGGCTATTTCATCCCAAAATATGTATTATACGGTTCCTGTAAAGTAAAACCATGAAGCGCTACTAGTATTATAATTATACAATAGTACATTACATTCCCTTTTTATAATTTTTTCACCATTTTTTGTTTATTCACCATAATAATTATTATGTTTGAATTATATCAAACACGACAAGAACCTTCTTCGATCAAACTTTCTAAAATGATTTAGTATGACTAAATAGCATTGGGGATAGAAGCGCGAGATTCCAATTTACATCTCTGCACGGTTAAAAAATATAATAATTTAACGTTAAAATTACGTATTTAGCGCAAAAATTACTTACTATGATAAAATTTGGGTGGGGTAGCCACACCCAAATTTTATCATAGTGCGCATAAAAAATAGAACCACTTATCCAATTAATTAAGGAAAACTGTACTCTGAAGTAGTATGTGATGCCTTCACAGACTATACTTGTAGTTTTTTTTATTATTCAAAGATTTTTTTTTCACCTAATAATGTGATAGATTTGTTCTCATTTTTCAAAGAAAAAAATATGAATATATTTTCGAATGAGTATGGTAATCAAATATATTTTTGTCCTTACCTATACGCCAAAAAGAACGTCTTAGATTTTCTTTTAAACACGTAGTTGAATGGTCGACGGGCGACTTCAGTTCTTATCTCGGTTAAATGACCGTATGACATGACGTAAATGACGTGACGCGTCCGTAAGTCGCGGCGAACGGACAAAGGACTCGATTTAAAGATTAAAGAGATTTAAAGATTTTAAAGATTAAAGATTTTTTTATTGCTTAAAAAGTAACACCTTAAAATAATATTTTACTATTGGTCCCCGCAATAGGACAAATCCTGTCTCGTGGGGGCCTTAAAACAAATTAACAAAAATAATATACTTGAGCTATGTTACGAAAATACGACAAGAGCTCACAAATAACAAAAAATAAAAACATTACATTAAGAAATAATTTTAAGAAAGTTTTCAGTATCATCATAAGATTAGGATAGAAGCCACTTTTGAACAATGCGCTTGGCCTGGTTAACCGAAAAGTATTTAACATTTAGCGTTTTAACAATTTTGTTGTAAATATATGGTATCAGGAAGTCAGGAAGTATTTGAGCGAATTTGGTACGAACAAAGGCACGGGGAGTTCTGAAAGTGCGATTTCTTAGTTTTTCGAGGTAGTCCGGAGAGTTTAGGACTTTAGAGTGGTGCTTAGTAAAAATACGGAGGATAAATAGTTGACGGACATTTAAACATTTACCTAATACATTCACACAAATTTGTACATTCCATGCTGGTACATACTATGGTGGATTGATATTTTTTGTCTACGCGAGTGAAACCATGGGACATATCTTGTTGTCTAATAAACAAGGAACATTCCAGAAGCTTCACTCCGTGAGCTTGTCTACTAATTTGTGTTCAACATTTACTTATACAAGTTTGGGTTGTTTCTCGAACTTGTTAAACTGTGAAATTTATCCTTGTTAAGGTGAAACACTACCATGAATAGAGACCTTTCTTGATATTTTTTGCTATCCTGCTCATCACCATCATCTTCATTATCAGTCTTTCATGTTCCCATTGCTGGGACATAGGCCTTCTCTCAGAGAAAGACAGGATGGGCCCTAATCCACAATGCTGGCCCAGTGCATGTTGGTGAAAGTCATAATATATCTTATTTGAAGTTTTGAGGTTCTTGGACATACCAGTTTCCTCGCGATGTTTTCTTTCACCGTTGTTGATTGAAGGCGTCGAAACTGCAGATAATTTATTGAAGTACTAAATAAGTCATTGGTGCAGGGCCGAGTATTGAACCAGGTGCCGTCAGATTGTAAAACGCTCATGCTACCGCTCAGCCACCATCGTTCCTCCTGGCATTTTCACATAAATTGTATTTTAGGCAACGCCATGTCCTTAATTGAACTTGGTCCACATTGAATTGAAGTTTGCAGCATTTATTTGCTCTGACATCTGCAATAGCATTGTTATTACAATGCTATACCAGTTTCATCATTATTTTTAGATAAATTAAAACATTTATTTTAATATTTCACTGAAGTATGTCGAGTACCTGCTGCAGTCTTACGTTCAAAAACCAAGCGATCGTGATCGGAATTCGTGGTTCCATTTATAAAATATTTTTCATCATTTAGCCTTTGCAAGGTTTCCCCGCCGTCACCAAAAAAAGGCTGTACTGGGTTCAGAGTTTTAGGCTATTATGTTTATATATATATTATATATATTTATGTTGTTTGTACTCTCGATTTTCAGGTTTTTCGTTATTTTGATGGCACGTTGTATATCTATATAATATACTATTTAATATTAGAAACAGGTAAAATTGTGAATTGCATGTTCGAAGTATGTAATATAACTTGTTGTTTGGCAATCTCTGGAGCTACTGAAACGATTCTAAAAAGATTTTCACTCAGGTACAGAAATGTGCATAATCCCTGTGACAGGCTAGGTTTTGTTTGTTACGCTGATGATGATACCGAGAGCATGAGCTAGCAACAAATAAAAACAACAAATGAACAAAGTGTTATGGACCTTGGAACTGGCTATGGTAAATATAATCTTTAAATACGTTTCAGATAAATTCCGTTACCCATAATTGAAAACTTGCGGTGATATTAAAATGCTAACAAACCACCATCAATGCAGCGGCCTGAGCCCTATTTTATATAGCTACAAGACTTGTACTTGTATTGCAATACTAGCAATACCATTAAAAATAATTGAATATGACGTTTTATAAAACTACAAGACAAGTATACAAATTACAACTACAAGTACAAACCATAGAGAATTTAACTTTTTAAATGTACCTATAATCGAACAAGTGTTTAATAATTGTGGTTTTTATTTCTACAAATAGGTAACAATTATTCATAAAAGAATATATTATGTACACACTAGAACAAACAAACAAACGTATCCTACAAAATAAAAACTCCGTCGAGATCACCACCGTGCGGCAGGGTTCCTAGAACACTGACAGAATTGCCTCGATGTATGACAATACATAGTTTTTGTGTAAAATATCTGCCAGCTCTAGGATCCCCCGAGGCGAGGACCAACCTAGTTGAAATATCTTTGACAAACTTTTTTGTGTCGGATGACCACGGGCCCAGGGTCTCCACAGCTAGCGCAACAAACTCATAATGTGCGCTGAGCTGTGAATACTTCCTATGTTTGTTTAATGTTAAATAAAAAATTATGTCATTACAAGAGTACTGAACTACAACCACAGAATACATAATGCACACTACAACTAGTAAAGCTTTTTACCTGACTCTGGACTTAGGTGAAGTGCTGTACAAGAAGAGACGAAATTTTGCATAGATTCAAAGTTAAGATTCAACTATTATCAATTTGTTGGATTCTTCGGATTCCGACGATGAAGATTCGCCTGCATCGAGGCTTGACAACCACAAAACCTTTAGAGATCGTATAAACATGGACCTACCGACTGATTATTTGTACAATGAAATTTTTTCAGATGACCTCCCCTTCTGTGATCTGTGCTTTCCAGTTAAGACTGTTACTGTTAAGGTTATGAAAAAACCGCAATGGATTTCACGCGGAATTAAATTATGCAGTAAAAAGAAGCGTTACCTTTTAAAGACGTTTAGATCCAACCCTACAGATAATAATAAAACTACCTACAAATCGTACTCAAAACTGTTAAAAAAAGTCATTAGATTAACACAACGCGCGCAGAATAACCACATTATAAAAACTTCTGACTACAAGAGTAAAGCAACATGGCAAATAATTATTAGCTCAAAATTAAATCTACCGAGACAACTAATTGACAAAATTAAATTACTATCCAAAACAATTACTAAACCTATTGATATTGCTAATTCTTTCAATGATTACTTTGTCGATAAAATTGTCTCTACTACTAAATCTGGCTCAAATGTCACATCACTTATTGAAAACAGTAACTCTATGTTTATGAACCCCAGTGTTCCATGAGAAGTTTTGAAAATTATAAAGAGTCTTAAATGTACTAACAGCGTCGGTCAAGACGGCTTTCATACGAAAGTAATTAAATATGTAGGTGACTGTATATGTGAACCCTTTAGTTACATTATTAATCTTTGTATTAGTAAAGGAACATTTCCTGATGATCTTAAAATATCAATAATAAAGCCATTATTTAAAAAAGAAAACAGAGAACAAATGGAATTTTATAGACCCATTGCCCTTTTATCAGTTTTTGCTAAAATATTTGAGAAACTCTTGTATAAAAATATTTATTCGTACTTTGAAAAATATAAGTTACTCTGTGATGAACAAAAGAGATTTAGAAGTAACAAAAGTATAAACATGGCTATTTGCGAATTTTTGGACAATATAGTAACAAACGTTGATAACAGAAACCCTTCTTGATCTTCTGCGATATGACACAGGCGTTTGATTATGTTGATCATGACATACTTCTACGTAAGCTTGATGCGTACGGTGTAAGGGGTTACTTAATCTAATAAAATCATATCTATGTGACAGGAAACAAGTAACTGAAATCTCAAGAGTTAATGCTAAAACGAAAAGTGAAGAAACTTTTACTTCTGGAGTACGTACTCCTAAGTATGGTGTGCCTCAGGGTAGCGTCCTTGATCCTCTGTTGTTCATAATATATATAAACGACTTACCAAGAGCTACTAAGCAATCAATGACCCTATTTGCTGATGATAGCACAATATCAGTGGCTTGTAAGAATAAAAAACTATATACCAGTGACATAAATAGAGCTTTGGTTTCGATAATACATTGGCTCGAAAATAATAATTTGAAAATTAATCTTAATAAAACACAAGTAATACATTTTTCTCAACGACCCGAAAAAATAACTAACATTAATGTTATGTATGGTAGCAAACATCTAAGTAATGTGCCAACAACGAAATTTTTAGACTTAACTATTGACCAAAAGCTGGACTGGAAGGCACACATCGCAGAACTTAATAAAAAAAAATAAGCAGCCATTCCTATGCTCTTTATAAACTGGCTCACACTACTAGTACTGAGGCTCTTTTAACGGCATATCATGGATTGGCTGCAGCGGTTTTGAGATATGGCATTAAATTTTGGGGAAATTCAACTGAAAAAACCCAGGCCTTCAAACATCAGAAGTGTTACATAAGATCCATGTTTGCACTTCAGCCAACAGATAGCTGTAAATCTTATTTTAAGAAACACAAAATCCTCACACTTCCATCAATGTACATATTTGAGTTGGCAGTATTTGTAAGGCCTAATCCCAACATATTCCCAAATCTTTCAACAAAATGTACTCGTAACCGCCGTGACAATCACAAGCTATTAAATCGACGTAGCAAGACACAACTTTTTAGGAATAGTGTGTTTGGAATGGGTCCATTAGTTTATAATAAAATATCACAAGGCATCAAAGACCTCAGAACAAACCTTTTTAAAAAGAAGCTCAAGGATCTATTGACTGCTAAATGCTACTATAGAATAGATGACTTCCTACAGGATAAATTTTGACATAATATTTACATTTTTATTTCATTTTATTTAGATCCTATTTCACTTTAAGTATTGACATCACAGAATAAGGACTACTACTAGCTTAGAATATTTGACATTATGTAACAATTATATGCGATTATCTTGAATCTATTGTAATAACTTTATCTGAACTGTGTTAGTAATAATAAAATTAATAATTAAATTCCCATTATATAAATGCAACAGGACTTAGGAGCTACTAACTCCCCTCTTGAATTTGTACACCTTTTGTGGTAAAAACATGTTGATAAGGACCTAGGTTAAATGTTATAATATCTTTACCTGCACACATGTTTGGACAAATAAACGAATCTTTATCTTTATCTTCTATGCAAGAAATTTTGAATGCGATAGGAGCCATTTATTCAAAGGCCAACTGCAAGAAACGGCGTTAAGCCCTAAATAACAATTGGCAATACTCCTAAAATGGCTTGGTACAAAATGCCAGTACCACGGCGTTGCAGACATGCACGGCAGGTCTAATATCTTTGTTAGCTGCTGTGTGTCAAGATAAATAAAAAAGATAAGGGCAAAATACTGCCAATAAACTCAAACATGGATGTTTGTACAAGTGACTGACAGCGACGCTCTTAGTGATGTGAAGATACTTGTAACCTACACATATAATCGATGATTGTAACTTGAAGCTACCCTTGTAGCTAATACGGCATGTTTATAAAACGCCTGTAACTGGTAACTTGTAGTTACTGGTACTTATAGTTGGTACAGTTGTAAGCTTGTTCTTGTAGTTAAATGAAACAGGGCCCTGGCAGCTTTCAATTTATAGAAGCCGAGTACTGGACATCAAAATAAAAATTTCCATTAGTCTACGAGATTGCTACGGCCCGCGCTACAAAAAGTGATAGTGCTACGAGTGGCTACGAAGAGCCTGCTACGAACGACGGCGCGTAGCAATTACTATTTTATCGTTTTAACTGAGCACAAATGGCTTCTGAAATTAAAATTCTTTCACAAATACACAAATCACTGCACAAAAAATATGTCATACCAAATTTTGTAGGCACGGTCATATAAATTCAAATTTACATACAAACGACTATGTCACGTTTCATCATTTTCCACGCGTATGCCTCGTGCCACATAATGTAGAATTTTAAATGTTCCCTGGCACAGAAAGTGGAGATTTTGAAATCAACCACTCGAGAGGTCCTCAAATAGGGCTGGAAGCTTGCTCGTGGCGAGAGCACGCATTTTCATTGAACCGTTCGCTATTCGAGTCGAGTTCTCATAAGTGGTTGAATACAGAGCTCTCTTCCCCAACCTTTTGGCATTCCTCGATGACACTCGAGACCGAGTCTGAGCTGAGAGTTGTTTTAACAGGTAGTCTTCAATAATTTTAATATCTTTGTTAGTACGAATTTTAGAAGCCTTTTTTTTAAGAACCAACCTGCTTTTGCTAGCAAAAAAAGATATAAAGCTTTTGTTACAGAAATTAAAACGAAACACTTCAATGATTCTCGAGGCTCTGATGAAATATTCTTTTTGAACACTTTATTTCATTAATTGGTCGCTTTCTTAGGATGGGTTTCTGGAAACAGCTATGTTCTTAATCAAGAAGCTCTTTGTTCTTTCTATTGAGTAACAATGTTCGTTCAATTAAAATTTAATGCGAATAACGAATGACCAGGGTAATTAATTAAATTAATTGATTTAAATTTATTCTGCGAACCCGTTTCTATTAGTTTCCATTTATTTTCCTTCAGCTGAAACGAGAAAATTGAATGGTGCTGCAACAGTAACATAGTAACGACTTTACTAAATATCAATTAGGCGAATTGCGCTATCTGAAAAGGTATTTAAATAAAAATTTAGTTTAGACTCAAAGGTTAAGTTTTAAAAGATTAGGGCTGATCCAGTGTCAAAACGTGTCCAAAATATGGTACCAGCGCATCTAAGTATTTATTGTACAAGGTTATTTTACATTATTATTTATTTTCCAAGATCTGTTTTTTTCTTCAATATTCATGTAAATAATATATTTACAAAAAACAACAATTATTATCTTTTCAACTTAAAAAAAAACAGTTTTATTATCTCATAAAAGCGGTAACTAAAAGTTTACTATAGTCACAGACACAATACAAGATGCTTTAAGCCCATAAAGCTGCGTTAAAATATCAGTAGGTCAGTAAATATTTATGGTATGTCTGTCCGTACCATAAATTCTCCTGAAGTCATTATCAAGAATTGAAACTTGGAAGAAACACCTCTGCATCAGGAGAAATCTTACCTACATACATATTAAATGAACCTAAGCGCTCACGAAACCTATTCTCCTTTAACTTTTTGGAAGGGTTCCAATGGTAAATAATTGAATTCCAATTAAAAAGGGTCAAGGTCATGTAATTTTCAATTCACGGAGGAAATACCCGAATGACGAGCCCTTTCTATTAGAGCGATTCAAAGGATGAGAACGGCCTTGCAGTGATGAGCCAAATTTGGAGCACATCCGGTAGGTATGTCTATTTGTGTCACGCAATAAAAAAACGTTTTCTGTTAAAGTGAAAAAAAACATTTTTACTCACGACGAAACTTGGAAATCATATGCTTTTGAGGTAAGAGTGTCTATGATTGTATTACTGTCGCCTTTTTTCTCCAAAGCGGCTGGACCGACCGGTTTGAAACTTTGAAACGGAAAGGGGAGCTATTTTTGTTTTTTTTTTCTGTTAACGCCATGTCCTTGATTAGGTGAAATTAGTAAGTTTAAAAATTATGTCTAAGTGTCTAGCTGTGACTGTCCTCCCTTCCCTCCTTCCAAATTAAAATATACGAGTTTTCATTTCAAGATCGACGGGTCAAAGTTTTGTGAAAATTAGATGTTGAGGCCACTTTCGCATTTAAAGCACCCTCAATATTGCCTACCTTGTTCGTCTGTCTGCCCTATCTATGTGTGTGTGTGTGTCTTTAGTTTACCGGACACCCCAGTAAACCCTAGAGGTAGAATATTTGATTTGGTAAGGATAGATACAGCGAAGTGGGTGGATCGACACAGCTTTTAAATTTACCTTTAAAACGTTCCTGCAAATACTGCTTCCAGGGAATTAAACGTTGAGATGGAAATATAACAAGCCTAATAAATTAGCTAATTTGCAGAAAAGTACACACCTCGAGACCGTCTCGATGAGAATTATTCTTTCCACATTTACATTGAGTATTTACTTAACGAAAATTATCAAACAAGTATTGAATGTGTTTGTGAATAATTAGTATTTGAATGTTTGTCAGTCATACTCCAATTCGGTTAAGAAAATTGTAAAAAATATGCTGCTGGGTGATTTCAAAACGAGACACATAAAAAGATTAATCTCACAATCTTTTCGACATTTTTTCCTGTTGAGTCACACTGATTCCTTGAATGTGACTCGCTTCGGGAACCCTCCTGCTAGTATAATAAGTTTATTTATTAAATTATCTTGAAATTTGATAATAATAGCAATGATGCAGGAGCGACTTTATGGCGAGCCGTCGGTGATTCCATGGGCCAAATGAGACCCCACCCCTAGGTTACCTTAACCGGCCGTCTGGGGGTGGAAACAGCAAAAGCTAAGAACCTAAGCTCCAGAGTGGAAGTGTTAAAAGGCATATCGCCGCGAGTAGCTCTTAGTGAAAATGTCCCTTTGGTGCCAATATGCTGGAGCCTTTATGGGAAGCCCATTTACTGGGTGGCAAGTCATCACCTGCCTAAACATATTTTGAGTCGAGACAGGATATGGCAGGTGCCGTTTCTCATCCTATGGATATTCTCTTATCCACAAGTCGTTTACCTCAATAGCCCAGATTTTTTTGGTGTTAGCTTCCTCCAATACCAAACCAAATGTCCTACCAAATGTCCAGGCTAGACGTAAGAATTAAGCTAAATAAAATAATAATAATATATAATAAATATGAGGGTCATATTTTTTGCACACACGATGCATTTTTGATATTCCTACATTTGATGATTTTTTAGGGCCAAGCTCTAATTTTAAACGGTGTTATTTTTTTTATTTTTTTTACTTTATATTTTGTATTTATATTTATCCAGTCAAACTGTCACTGTCAAACACCAATTACACGATGAGAGGCAAAAATAGTACATAATAAAGGTATATAATTTAAATAGTACCTATACCAAATTAACTAAATACATGTCCAAAAGTAATTAAATTTTTGTCAATTATACAATTACAATACAATTGTTGATTTACATAAAATTATATAATATAAACTAATTATTTATAGCGTATATAAATAATTAAAGGTCAAAATAAATATTATAATAATACAATAAATAATTACCATGCAAAAACATCAAAACAAAAATCTTAGCACAACAAGTGGATCACATTAAAAACCGACTTCGAAAATATATAAAAACGTAATAAGTGCCTATAAATTTTGCGGGTTGCACTCGATTTCCATGGGATCCCGTCATCAGATCCTAGCTAGGTCCCATTGTCACCTAGCCAAGTCTACCAAAATGGAAGTATATCCTACCGAACAAAAGTTTTTTTTTATCGGTCAACAGTTGGCGGAGTAATCGGTGAACATACATTAAAAAAAATACAGTGGAACATAGAACCATCCTCCTTTTTTGGAATCGGTAAAAAATAGTAACAACTTTATTTCATTTATCATAGGAATACTGAAATACCAGTAGAGGCAACTATTTGCTAACTTTGTCAAAAACAGTTAAGCACCTATTCTAACTACAGTACTCAATCTGGTCTGGTTAGATCACAGACTAGATAAAGCTACTCCTTGAGTAGGATTAAGATCTAGTCGAATAACCAACTTGCTCTAACAGAAATGATAATTGGACCAAAGAGCACCTATTACTCACTTAGGTACCTTGTAACCTAACTACAGTTATGAAACAACGATCTAATAACGTTTTCCCAACTGATGAAATATTCAGGGAAATCTTGGTATCTACTTTGCACTACAGGTCAAAACCAACCGGGACGTCCGGCTATGACAAACAACCACAGAAAAGTTTTTTTTTATTGTTTAAATCTTTTCTGTGCAAACAACTAAGTTCTACGTTCAGAGTACTAACAATAATATCAATTCTGGTGTACCATTTTCACAAAAAAATAAAATTTGGCAGCTTTCACTATGTCGTTTTTTTTCACTTGTTGTTATGAAATAGGAGAAGATTTTTTTAGTGCTGTCAAATTATTTAAGTTTAGATTATGACAACATAATCAACGTCCCTGTAATTTTTTACGCTACGTCCACACACATTCTAGTTACGTTTTATTACGATTCTGTATTATATTATATGCTACAGTCGACCAAATATAGGGGCGACAGGGACGGAACTTTTTTTTGTAAGACACTGGTAGCTCCAGTTTCGTAGACGGCCGAAGCGTTTTTTGCATGTCTTCTGGTAAATACATTTGCTGGTAGTCTTCAACTCAGTTTATAGTGTAAACATATATTATTCATAGAATCACAGGTCATTTGTGACGTTATGACCTTGGGCCTTACGGCCAACTCTTAATGCTGGCTCGAATTAGGGCTGAAACAGTGCAGTTTGGAAATTCACGCGAACGTGAACCTTAACGCGCCCAGATACGGTTTTCGGTCGCTCTACTTTTCTCTTCACCTAAACAGGATCGCTTAAAACAGGTAACCGTATGGCCCCTTATCTTACAATACTCTACACGTTCTCACCACACGCTCACATGCGTTGGTAATGAAATCATACAAGTACTAAACAAGCAGCGCCCCGCAGTTTCACCCGCACTGCCCTCTTTTTTAGGATAAAAAGTGCATATGTATTAAGAAACCCGTGTACAAAAATTCATCAAAATCCTTTCAGCCGTTGCGGAGTAGCGTGAAAACAAAGCGCACACACATAAGGCCGTAGCCTGCTTTCAGGATCCGAAGAGTAAACCATAACAAAATACCCCTGAAACCAATAAGCTACGCCCTTGGTGATGTAATGACAGCGTCTGTAGTACGGTACAGTAATGACATGTACTACATCATACGGTTCTTTTATCCCATATTTCTTTAATAGGTATTTTTTAATATTAAATGATGACTCTGTTGGGTACCGAGACCAACCAATAATTAGACCGTAAAGGATTAGTGAAGATTCAAAATTATTGTTCCCATAGGCCCCGCCATGTTGGCACAGCCCCAAGCCGTCGGTATTTGCAGGCTTTGTGAGGCTGTCCCTGCTTAATTCAGGGGTATCTGACGAATACAAATGATAGTTATCTTTGTGATTGGATGAGACTCTAGGTCCGTCTGCTGTTTCTACAGCTCTGTGATCAATGGCGTGGGTATGCTTGTGGTTTTGGGCTTTGATGAACGAATAGGTAAAGTACTTTACATTTGAAGACCTACTAGTAGAATAGCATAGTAGGGTAACATATATCATATATATATACCATAAATATAAATGGAAACATGTTGGTTGATAAGTAGGTAAGTATAGTTGTAGTGAATAAATATTTGATTTGATTTGATATAAATTGTCCACTTAAAATATTACGTAGAAAGGGTGTAGTACTAATTCGAACGTGGTCCTATTACTCAACATCATATATTTTCTTTCATCGTCATCATCATCAGCCAGAAGACGTCCACTGCCAAACATAGGCCTCCCACTTTAACCTCTACACTGAACGACATCCTGCCATCTGCAACCACTGGATGCCCGCGACTCTCACAATGTCGTCGGTCCATCTAGTGGGAGGCCTACCTACGCTACGTCTTCCGGTTTGCGGTCTCCACTCAAGAACCTTTCTTCCCCATCGGTTAACAGTTCTTCAAGCGATGTGGCCTGCCCATTGCCACTTCAACTTGCAGATTTTAATAGCTATGTCGGTGACTCTGGTTCTTTGGCGAATATCTACGTTTCGGATTTTATCGCGCAAAGAAACTCCGAGCATAGCTCTCTCCATTGCCCGTTGTGTGACTCTGAGTTTTTCCAAAAGGCCAACAGTTAAGAACCACGTCTCAGTACCATATGTCATCACTGGCAACACACACAGATCAAATACCTTTGTCTTTAGGCACTGTGGTATCTTGGACGAGAAGATGTCACGCAATTTCCCGGACGCTGCCCATCCGAGTTGGATTCTTCGGGCGACCTCTTTGCCTAAGTTGTACTTACCTAACTGAACAATCTGTCCAAGATAGGTGTAATGGTCAACAACTTCGAGAGTATCGTTCCCCCAACGATTACCGGTACGGGTACAACATGGACATTGGACATGACTTTTGTCTTGTCCATGTTCATTTTAAGACCCACCTGTTGGGAAAGGCTACTGAGGTCGCTGAGCATTGTATTAAGGTCCTCCAGCGACTCTGCCATGATGACTATATCGTAGGCAAAACGAAGGTGAGTGATGTATTCGCCATTGATGTTGATGCCGAATCCGTTCCAGTCCAAGAGCTTGAAAACGTCCTCCAATGCGTTAGTGAACAGTTTCGGAGAGATAACATCTCCCTGTCTCACGCCTTTATGCAATTGGATTGGTTCCGTGCTCTCGTCCTGTAATCAGATCGACATGGTTGCGTTTCTATACAAACACTTCAGCACTTCGATATACCTATAGTCGATATGACAACGCTGGAGGGACTGCAACACTGCCCAGGTCTCGATTGAATCGAACGCTTTTTCATAGTCCACAAACGCTAAACATAATGGCTGATTATACTCCTCAGTCTTCTGTATAATCTGGCAGAGCGTGTGTTTGTGGTCTATGGTGCTCCAGCCTTTACAGAAACCGGCTTGTTCGGGAGGCTGGAAGTCATCAAACCTGCTTTCGAGACGGTTCGTAATGACTCTGGAGAACAACTTGTACACATGGCTCAGGAGTGAGATGGGCCTATAATTCTTCAACGAGGTGTTATCACCTTTTTTGAAGAAGAGCACCACCACACTCCTATTCCATGCTTCAGGCGTAGTACCTTCGAGTATGACGGAATTAAATAACTTCTGGAGGACCAAAAGTACCGGTTTTCCACCCGCTCTCAGAAGTTCTGTCGTGATTCCGTCATCACCCGGCGCTTTGTTAATCTTAAGCTGTTTCAGAGCCATTCTAATCTCGTACAAGCTGGATGTCTGGAATGTCCTCAATGTAGTGTCGGGTCAGTTTAGCTCTCTTGTCCTGAGCTGCGCTGACAATAGGCTGTCGTGTTGAGGTGTACAACTGTCCGTAAAACCTCTCGAGCTCTCTCAGAATCTCCGGCTTTGATGCCGGCTTTGATTTTCTTTACCTACCTTGAAAAAACAGCTGTTCATAGAAAACGGCCATTCACACTCGACAAACATGCAGCTGCTGTAATTTTTTTTCGGGATTTTAGTGTTGGTTCCATAGTAAAAGTTGGTCGTAATTATGGGTATAACGATGAGTATGAGTTGTAACGGAGCCCTCACGCCTTAGTACAACACCCTTTCCGTGTAACCCTGTATACATTCGGTATTGTTAGTGAGGTTCGTGTTCTACACTAATACGTCTTGAAATGGCGTATTAAAAACTCTAAATTACAACTCAGTTGATTGATTGTTTCGTGTTAGTACCAGTTTTTTTCTTTATATCCCACGACGTAACGGGGAGGCATACATCCATTAAGGGTAAGCGGATGTTGTGTGTAAGTGTGTGTGTTTGTTACCATTTCCAAGTTTTCCAACCCAAATTATATAAAAAAGTATAGAAAAGCACTAATATAAAAACGCAAATAGGGTATCTGTGATTTATATTAGTGCTTTTATATACTTTTTTTGGTCATGTGCCTTTATTAACCAAACAAAATACAAGCTGACACTAAATACCTAAACAGTTTAGTATATAAAAACAATTGAATTACCCTTAGACCAATATTACTCCAGTTGTATGGAATAGCAGAAAAAAGTGTATGTTGTGTAATTAACTAAAATATTAATTTAATAATCCATGCTGTCTATTGATTGTCGGCAATCGATGACCTTGTCAAATAAACTTAAGACTAGTTAAGTATCTTGTGAAACTGTTTGATTAATACGCCTTGTTAAGAACAAAACCCGTCTTCATTAGACGAAGTTTTATCGATAAATTCTTCTCGCGTTTCTAACAAAGCAACGTCTTGTTATGCTCACTTAAACTGTTTTAGGATGGATAATTAGTTAACTTTTTTTAAAGTTGTAAGCAGGATACATCCTATAGTTTGTAGTTTAGGTAAGCTTTTGACTAGACGTTGCCCTGCGTAGACCTAAGACGCCAAAAATACTTAAGATCCTTATTAAATAAGCTTATGTTTACTTTTTTATTTTTTGTTTCAATTTCTTTGTAAATTATTGTCTACACAAGAGAGATACCAACACTGGCTTTGCCCAGTGCAAGGTCTAGGGTACACTATACTAGACTAGCTAAGATGATGTAATGTATGATTAAGTTTTGTAATAGGTATAATATAATTAATATAATGCACAAGCGAAAATAAAGTTCGAAAGGTTCCAGGGTTACATAAAATCCAGAGAAATTGTCAGAGAAACAGGTGTAATTTATCTACCTACGTTTGACACGTGTCGTGGAAGGGTTTATATTTTCAAAGGTCTGAAATATTTCATTTATTAAATCCACTTAATATTTTCGCCCGTGATTTTACGCATCCACCACAGATCCGTATTAGGTTAGATGTCGCGAGTTCACATACTTTGCGTGTCTGTTTCCCGTCTTACATTGCATCAGTGCTCCAATTTCATTCAGTTCGATCTCCATCCTCTGGCAGTAGCACGTTCGACGTCAATACAAAAATGTCAAGCATAGGTACGTCATATAAACTAAACCATAGCCAACCATGCGCCATAGTAAAAAAACGATTAGAAAGTAGTTGGCCGTACCACAGAAAACAGAAGTAAATAGACTAAATTAAAACTTAATTACTCTCGCGACATGCTAAAAATGCTAACTTGTTAAATATCTCTGGCATCCGCATATACCGAGACATTACTATATATCTCATTACATGTTTATTTATATTAAATGAAAAAAACGCGGCAACGGCGCTAGCGTTATAATAAAACTAGAAATATTTTACGTATTTTAGCGAAGAAACGAGTCATTTCTCTAATTAACTTGCGACATTGGTAGCGGTCGTATATGACTCAATATATTTAATTATTGGGGCTCTGAATAAAATGATGATGATGATATGATTTAAGAAAACTAATTTCAGAGTTAAGTGCATATAGGCCTTACGTAGAATAGAACAATACGACGTCTTTTTTAACGTCTTTTAGGGTTTCCCCGGATTTATCATAGTTTGAATTGTCCTGGAAGATTTTTAGGGGGTGTCCACTTCAAATCCGAAACCGGTTGGCTGTTTTGTTTGTTTTCTATTCCAGCAATTAGTATGTATACCACGCACATTATAAGTACTTTCTGTATCCGCACTTTAGTAATAATTTAATATGATCTTTGGAGTCATGTATGATGTTTTTGCTAAGCTTTACGCGTGTTTATTTTAAATTTCGTATATTTCATTTCGTCTGGTGTCGGAAATTTAAGTGATAGCAGGTCTACCTACTTACCTTTCCTGAAGGGTTGTTCCGTACTTCCGTTACTCGTCTTTTGACGTTTCATTCTAATGCTCCGAGGCGTGTTGAATTACGGAGCACAGATGTTTGATTCCCTTTTGTATCGCAAGTAATCCTTCATTTATCTGAGTAACTCGAGAAACTTGTGAGCCGCCCGCGTTTCTGTCAGTTGATGAAAAGGGCACACTGTCAAAATAGGCAAAGTTAGCACCAAAAATACTATTCGTAATTGGGTAAGTTTCATTCAAGTCACGTTTTCAGATATATGATTATACCTAATAGGTGTACTTCAATTTATGTTTAAAAACACTCAATCATTTATTCACTGACTGACAAACTAATCGCAAAAACTACTTGACCTATGAAGCTATAGAATTAAGGGAGTCAAAGTCAGGTGAAAGTTTACATGAAAGTCTACGTACGCGTACGAAGTCGCGGGCAACAGCCTAGATATTTTATATATTTAACGTACAGATCTAGTGATTTAACGTGTAGCTTAGGTAGTTACACCATAACCCTCTAAGTACAGAATAGGTAATAGTATAATCATAGAAGTATATGGTAACCCATACCTATAATACAGGGTTACGCATAGGTATACCCTTAAGAAACTTGGTGTGCTCAACAAGGCGAAGCGGTACTTCACATCGAGACAAAACCTTTTTAAACCTTTTTAAACTGAAGCCATTATTAGACAAAAAGTCATTAATATCTGTTTACTATGCTTATGTGCATTCATTGCTAAGCTACGCCATAACCACATGGGGTAATGGTACAGATATAAAAAAGCTATTGAAGTGTCAGAAGCGATCCATAAGAATAATAAACGGAGTCAAGAAAAGAATGTCAGCTAAAAAAATATTTTTTGCAAAATGAGATCATGACTGTTGTGTCCCTATATAATTATTATATACAAGTGCCTGATAGAAATACATACTGGTAGAGATAAAAAATATCCGAGAATAATGGACACACATAAACATAACTTTACATTGAGAAATAATGATAGACTAGTTCTACCCCGAGTGAGACTTTGTAAAGTTGAAAAGCAGGGAGTTCATAATAAACTAGTTATGTATAATAAGCTACCAGTTGCTTTGAGAAACTTAACGATTCTTGATTTTAAAAGAAAAATTAAGCCCTTTTTCATTCGAAATGCGTTTTACAAGCTTAATGATTTCATGAAAATTAATTTTAAGAAATGCACATTATAGTAACATGTCAAAAATTCTATTCTAAGGTCTTTATCTAAATGACATGTATTGTTTGAACTTATTTACTAAAGTAATATTAATTAACTTTTATCAGACTAATTTTTAATACTTTACCCATATTTCAACAAATTTTATATATATTTTTCTAACGATATGACATATTTTAAATATTTTTTTAATTAATTTTATTTTGAAGCTAAAATTTGTACCAATATTGTAATGTGAAATTTTTAACTTATGTGTAACTGTGCATAGTTAGTTTTAAGATTTAATTTTCTATAACAAATGTATTTGACCTACCTAATATAACGAACCATTGTTATAAGGTGAATAAAAATCAGAATCTGAATCTGAAACAAAGACTTTTGCTTTACAAAGAGCAAGTCCGACCTCACATGGAGTAGGTACTGCTCCCATCTTCGGAACGGAGTACCCAAGTATCAGCTTGAGCCACTTGATGCATTACAGCGTAGAGCTGTCAGAATTGTCGACAATCACAAGCTCACTGAACACCTAGAGCCCACTGCATGCGCAGAGACGTTGGGTCTCTTTGGAATTATCACATTTATAACGGCGAATGTTCTGAAGATTTGTTCGATCTGATGCTAGCATCGCGGTTTTATCATCACACCAGCCGCCACCGCCTGAAAATTCATACTTATATCATAGATCGATGGAAATCGCACACTGCGTTTTACGCGATCTTTTTTGCCTCACACTTGCGTTTTGTGGCATGAGCTCTCTGCGGCATTTCCGAGTAATTATAAGATGGGGTTCTTCAAAAGGGCTGTGATCGCTTACCGTCATGCGGCCCGTCAGCTTGTTTGCTACATATGGCATTAAAAAAATACCCTGTACTAAGCCGAAAGGAGGACATTGCACTCATTATTATGAACAACTTTAACTATAGGATAGGAAGTTATGGTGGGTCACTTTTAACAGCTAGCTCCAAAGGCCTCTTAAAATCGAGTTATGCTAGGTACGGCCTTATACCTAAAGAAAAACTGTTCGACTTTTAATAAATCTAACAATTTTATTTGTTCTAACTTAGAACTGAGTTTGTTAGACAGACAATTGCAGTCAGAGTTTATACGTGGTAGTAAATGGAAATAGTTTTAAAACTTCCGAGACTCATTGCTTTTTTTATTGGTCGTTTTATTTGAAGTCTCTTTGCTCACTGCAAAATGGACCTTGATCCGTTGTTGACCTCTGCTTGCAATATAATTTTTGCATTTCGTCAAACAATAAAAATATAAATGTTTCATGCTCTCGTAAGTACCTAGTACCTAAGTATATAGATAGGCACCAAGTTATGGAACTGAATCTGTGAAAATGGATCATCGCATAAATAAAGGCCTTTGATCACCTCAGCTTGATAGGTACCTATCTTGAAGATGCTCTAGATCGCTCCAAAATTCTGTCCCTCTACCTACACCTACTCGTAGGTTCAGCCGAACTTCTGATTTAGAGTTATGATGAGGACCGATGATATGATGAATCTACCGATGTACTTGGCCATTTAATTTTGCAAACATCAACGTTGTGCGGAGAAGAGAGTAGTGCCCCGGGAAAATTGGTAACCGGGGCACCGATGTTTTTTCTATGAAGATCTCGGTAGACCCAATCAGGCACAGAGAGGGTTTTAATGAGTGCAATCTCGAAAGGTAGGTGATAATCTACCTTTAGGCTTCGCTATATATAGATTGCTTCAAATTACTGTACATACCTACCAACGGCTACGATAATCATCATCATCAACAACCTTTATCCCATTGATGGATATAGCTCATATAGCTATCTTCCTATCTGCCTCAGTTACATGCTAATCGGCTAGGATAAGAAGGTTCATTCGGATTTCCAATTTGGCGCTAACTGTCTCCATATTCAGTAATCATAGAAAGGTAAGTAAATATGTAGGTACCTAAATTGCGCCATTACCTAGGTACCTACCTATTCTAGAAATAGTCATAGTGACTAGACTAGCAGTAGGTGTATTGGTAGGTAGCTAGCAGTAGGTCTATTGAAAATACTCTGCATCATTACGTGCACACGTACAGTTGTACATGTATATTAATTTTGTATAGATATGACTATGAGATGAAAGAATGCATAATTGTAAATTTTGATATTAATTATAATAATAAGTATGTGAAAACTATATATATGAATATATTTAAGAATATATTACATATATATGGGAATCTATGCAAATAGTAGAAAAAGAATGAAATGTTAAAATTATTAGGTATACTAACAAAGTTCCTAACGCTAGTTAAAATATGTACAAGGTGTGACAATATAATATATTATATTGCACAACTTCAATTAATTACTGTAGCTGAGCACTGTGAATGGAAACGGGCGAAGCCGCGGGCGGAAGCTAGATAAATATATGTTATTCTAATTAGACGGAACAATAAAAAAAAAAAAGGTGCCGACAAATTAATAATAGATATTCCTACTCTAGGTACCTATATCTTCCAAATGATCAAATGCAGTTTACAAAATCTGATATTGAACATATTTGCAATATTTTTTTGTATAATGTTGATGTAGACACGTGTCTGTTCATTACCGGAAGGCTGGGTTTTATATCAGTAGGTAAGTAGATATATTCCATGGATAACATTTTGTAGCAATACACATTGCTGTTTTACGTGATTTCTGTTGATTTAGGGGTGCCATTTGTTCGACAAATGTCGAAGGTGTGAAACTCAGCTATGTACCTTTGCCTTTGGCAGTCGAATATACAATACAGAAGATTCTTTATTTGTAAAAAAAAAACATTACATTTATAGTAACCAAAAAGTACACTATACGTATACATGTCTGTCTACACATGGGATAGGATAGTATATTATGCGTAGTAGCTATACCTATAGTCTGTGTGCCCTACTTACGTACAGTAAGTACCAATTTTAGGAAAAATACTTTTAAAAATATTTTTTTTATAACTCAGTTGTTTATTGAGTTTATCGATTTTTATATAGAATTCAAAAAGCATAACGTTAGAAACAAGGTAAGAGGTATGGCAAGCCTTATTATTTTTCCGTACGACTACTCTTGAACAGTCGTACAGATAACTGAGACATAGGTATGTACCTACCAATTACCAGGTAGGTACCGGGTATTCACTATTCTTTCATATAAATTATTTTATTTTATAATTAACATGGCTCTTTACTTCGTTTCCGTTTTTAACCTTAAATCTTTACCGTTACGTACCTCTCAAGGTGTAGGCAAAATTATATTTCACACGCTCGCAAGATTGCTTTCATTTTATTTATGAAATTGAGTTTGTGCGTATCGAAAGCGATTTTAATCGTAGCGTAGGTAGAGACGACGAAATCAATCCTATAGCACCTAAGGCAAGTACATTATATGTTTACGTACCTATACGTAAGTACTAAAGAAAGAAAGAAAATAAATTTTATTCGACATTACTTCAAACATCTTATGTCTAGAGAATACAATTATTGTCGAGTGGGTCCACCTCTACTAAGCTTCTAGGTAGGTAGGTACGTACGATTAAAAAGTGATATTGGGTCTCGTGAGTCATCAGATTTGAGGCTGACCCAATCGAGCCCAAGGAGTCACTAGTAACATGAGTGGCACACCGGTAGCAGGTCAAGTCATGCCACGCAACGCCACGTGAGTGGGCGCTGATACATCTGCTTCGAATGTTGAGACGAGTGGCAAGTTACGTGCTAGATCACTTAAATATATATCTGGGACATAATTGCACACATGGTCATCTGACCCCAAACTAAGCAAAGCTTGTAATATGGCAGCCAGAGACTGATATACCTACATATATATTTTTAAATACATACTTAAATAGATATTAACACCCAGACATAGAACAAACACAAATGTTCATCACACAAATGTTTGTCCTAGATGGGAATCGAACCCACGCCCCCAAGCGCAGAAAGTTTTCACTACCAACTTAGCCACCGGGGCAGTCACTACGCTACGTTACTCAGATAATCCTAAGGGTTTTGTCGATAATAATTATCAATTATGGACCGACGACATTGTGAGAGTCGCGGGCATTCAGTGGATGCAGATGGCAGGATGTCGTTCAGTGTGGAGGTTAAAGGGGGAGGCCTATGTTCAGCAGTGGACGTCTTCTGGTCGTCTGATGATGATGAATTATTAATTAAAAAACCGACTTCAGTTTTAGTAAACTAAGGCAATTTCTTGACCACTACAATTTTGATGAAATATATATGGGACCAAGCTGAAACTAGGTATAAAAAAAGAATTAAATTTCTAATTTCAAATAAAAAATAAAAACCCAAATCAGGTGATAAAGGAGTTCTGAAGTAACAAAAAAAAACTAACCGAGAACCCTCTCCTTTTTTTAAGTCGCTTAAGAACTCGTTAAAATAGAATCACACGAGCTTGTGATCGTGGTACACACTGTATAAGTCTCCATCTTAAAAAATACCTACCGAGTACAACCAGCGAGGGAGGGTTTTACGGAGTAAAGCCGCGTGAAATCTTAAACATATAAAGTAAATAGAGTTCTAAGGGTCGGCAAGGTATTTGTGATGCCTCTGGTGATACAAGTATCCATAGGCGACGGTGATTGCTTACCATCAGGCAACCCGTCTGCTTGTTTGCTACCTATGGCATAAAAAAAAACTTTAAGTGGCAAGCGTTAAAATTGTCTAATGATAAGCCTCATAACGAAGGAGCCGTAAATCGTGTTTATTGTCTTTTTTATTATCTTTATTAGATGAGATATAATGACGAACACTTACCTACACGTATATTAGAGACGATTATTCTTCAAGCTAATGTTCTTCATTTACTTCGAGGTGCTTATTACATGCGTTGAGAATCCTGTTTCCGTCATGCCTCCGGGGTACGTGCGGGCTTTATTATATACTTACCCTTTCAGGGGCCTTACGGTTACCTGTTTTAAGCGATTCTGTTTAGGTGATGAGAAAAATTGCGCGACCGCAAACCGTATCTCGGCGCATTAAGGTTCACGTTCACGTGATTTTCCGAATTGCGCTATTTCACCGCTAATTCGAGCCCGAATATTACTCAACCTAATTTACTACTGCTAGGTAAAGCTTGCATGCATAGAAATACTCTGCTAAATTTGATAAACCTACCATCTAAGTTTGACTTTTTACTGTAGTGTTAACGCAGATTTGATTGTTTTGTTATTTAATTTATTATTGGCATATCTCTGTAAACTACCCTCAAGGGCTCAATTACCTATTACTTATTACTGTTTTCGGGCAATGGAGAGAGCTATACTCGGAGTTTCTTTGCGCGATAGAATCCGGAACGTGGATATTCGCCAAAGAACCGACATAGCTATTAAAATTTGCAAGTTGAAGTGGCAATGGGCAGGCCACCGCTCGAGGAACCGATAACTGATGGGGAAGCAAGGTTCTTGAGTGGAGACCACGAACCGGAAGATGCAGCGTAGGTAGGCCTCCCACTAGATGGACCAACGACATTGTGAGAGTCTGCATCCAGTGGATGCAGATGGCAGGATGTCGTTCAGTATGGAGGTTAAAGGGGGAGACCATGTTCAGCAGTGGACGTCTTCTGGCTGATGATGACTGTGTTTTCTCAATAAGTGAATTCGTAAATTCTATTGAGGAAATAAAAATCTTCAACCGTAAATCTCTCTGCAAAATCTGCCAGCTATCGTTTGATATGATCAGTATGTAAATTGCTCAAATCTACTTTCTCTTGGGGTACGCTAATGTCCGGTCCTTAGGGAGACATTAGCTACGTTGGAGTGGTAAACAAAATAATTATTTTCGTATTTTGTACGCTCACATGCATTTACCTAGATAATCCAGGGGCCTTACAACCTAACTCTAACCGCGGGCTCGAACACGCGCTGTTTGCAAAATCACGCGAACGCGAACCTTAACGCGTCGAGATCCGGTTTGCGGTCGCGTGATTTTGCAAACTGCACCTATTCGGGCCCGCGTTTAGAGCTGGGCGTAAGGCCCCATGTATGCGTAATGCCCCTGTTTAGCTGGGTTCGCGCCAATTTATTATAAACGACAAACGGAAGTCGGTAGGTTTCTTTGTTGGTTTATAATCAACGATGCTTCCTTCGCAAATCCTCAAACTCAGCGAACTGTATTTAGATCCGTATTTATGTTTGTTGATTTATTTGACAAATAAAACGATGGGTGGATATCTGTTTAGGCAGCGATTTGCATAATTATTTTATTTGCTTACCTAATTGTATCTCTTTGTAAACAACTGTACCTACTATCTAAAGGGTTACGCGGAGAGGGTGTACTAGTCCGAAAGAGGTCCATAATACCACAGAATACATAAAACAACCAGAGAGTTTACTCCGCAATTATTTTTAAATAAATAAGCACTCTATCTTCTAGGCAATAAAGTAGTAATTCAACTCGCACAGCGCTGGATACCGCCTCCTATATTCACCTAGAGAGCCGCTCACTTTCTATCACGTAGCTCTATCTCTCCTGACGCGGCACGTGTAACGTTAGGGTTGTCTTTTTGATATTTACACATAATACTTATTAGTATTTACTTACCAGCTATGTAGCCTATGTAGTACCTAACCTAGCTGCCTATTAGGTACTTTTTAATCGAAATGACAATTAACCTGCACAAAAAACTAACGCTTATTCTGAATTTGTTGAAGATACTGAATTGTAAAAAAAAACGTATAACGATACCTGTGCTATAATAATAGAATACATTTTCGTTATAATTTATTTTATGCAAAAACAAACTGGATTATTTCGCGCGACGTGGCTAGCGTGCGAGCCGAACGGACACTGTTATTATGCCCGTCGAAAAGTGCGCCGGCCGAACGTACCTAAACTGCGGAGTGAAACCCCCCTGATAATACCCATCCATCATTATGAACAACTTTTACTATGGGAACAACCCTGAAATCGCGAAAAAATATCAGCTGTTTCATACGTATTGTCGAGTGTCAATGACCTTTTTCTATGGACCGGCTGATATTTCTTCGCGTTTTATTTAAATGGCCATAAGTGACACACAAGCAGGGCCGCCTGATGGTAAGCAGTCACCGTCACCTATGGATATTTGTAACACCAGAGGCAACTAAAATACGTTGCCGAACCTTTAAGACTATTAACTCGCCTTTTGAAGAACACCATGACGCTTTTCGGAAACACCGGGGAAATCAGCTCATTCCACATTTTGCTGGTAAAGCAAGAAAGCAAAACAATAAAGAAAGATCGCGAAGTGAGAATCGGCAAGAAAGATGGCAGAAAGGTGTGAATCGCACAGTGTGGGATTTCCACTGATTTATATGTGGATGCACTTTCAGGCGGTGGCGGCTGGTGCGATGATAAAACAGCGACGCCGACAAGGTTTGGTATTTTTTTTTTGTTATTAATTTTGTACTCATCATCATCATCAGCAGCCAGAAAACGTCCACTGCTGAACATAGGCCTACCCCTTTAACCTCTATACTGAACGACATACTGCCTACGACTCTCACGATGTCGTCGGTCCATCTAGTGGGAGGCCTACCCACGCTGCGTCACACTCCACTCCACTCAACGACCTTTCTTCCCCATCGGTATTTTGTACTGTGTTTTGTACCTACAAAGCCGTTGTATAGCTGCATAACTGTTAAATAATATTTAAATGTATTTAATTGACGTAACTAAGAACATTGCGACAATGTCAAAAAGTGGAAATAAAGAATTGAATTGACCCTTTTGGCTCAGTACACCTTTTCCGCGTAACCCAGCATAGATGGGTATTAAACGTAGTGCTTTTCAAATGCCCAGTACACACTTTAAATACTAATACTAATTTTAATGGGATGAATAAAAAACTGTACATAATAGATTAATGCACGAGTATAATATTATAAAATACTTTCAGCCTATCGAACATAATCCTATTAATTCTAAACGATATTTACATAAACATACGAAAGGCGGGAGGTCATAAAACTAGAAATGAGAAACTGACGTGCCCCGCCTGTGAGTCCTGCGAATTTGTCCTGCGATAAAATATTATGCATATACTTACTACAATTACAATTAGTTTCAGTCCAAATTCGAGTTAAGTGAATATAATAAGAAGGTGTGCTACAGCCACGGCCCAGGACTCTCACTGGCGCGGCCCTACGGCTCCAGAACCCACAGGCAAGAAGATCAATAAAACGCTCGAAACGAGCAATAACAATATAACAACACGATTCGTAAAGCACATCCTCATTTCTAGATTCATTATAAAAGCCGCTCAGCGACTCACGCTCATTGTTCAATTCACTCGAGAACGGCGACGAAACACGTCCATTGACGCGACGAGACAGGTACGAGGCCCATCAACATCACAATTCATGCAAAAAAATGTGTTCGCCACCGTTTCGTTTCAGGCCTACAATCCACTACGTGCGGTGCGAACACTGTACGGACTTATGCCGAATAAGTTACAAAATTCATCAACACTGGTTTTGGTCTCCAACCGTCGTCGATCACTCGCATAAAGAATAGGACCGCTTCGATCACCCTATTCAGTGATAAAAAGATTAGTACCGCTTTGATCATTCTATCAGTGATAAAAAGAATAGTACCGCTTTGATCATTTTATCAGTAATAAAAAGAATAGAACCGCTTAGATCATTCTATCAGAGATAAAAAAGAATGGTCTGTACTGCTCCAATAATTAAAGATAAAAAAGAATCACATCGATTCTTTTTTATCATTGATATTCTTAACATTCTTTTCTTTTCATTCTTTTTTATCGTTGAAAAAAAGAATCGTACCGAGATCATTCTATCAGTGATAAAACCAATACTAACGCTTTGATTATTCTATCAGTGATAAAAATAATAGTACTGTCTTGATCACTCGACCAGTGACAAAAAGAATAGTACTACATGGATCATTCTATCACTGACAAAAAGAATAGTACCATTTTGATCTTTGATCAATGATAGTACTGAATTAAGAATAGTACTGCTTCAGTCATTCCATGAACAGTATTGTTTCAATCATTCCATCACTGACAAAAATAATATGTATCGCTCCGGATGTTGCATCACTGGCAAAAATAATAGGTATTACTTCTATCATTCCATCACTGACAAAAATAATAGTACTACTTTGTTTATTCTATCAGTGATAAAATGAATAGTACCGTTTTGGTCATTCAATCAGTGACAAAAAGAATAGTACCGTTTTGTTAATTCGATCAGTGACAAAAAGAATAGTACCGTTTTGTTCATTCGATCAGTGACAAAAAGAATAGTACCGTTTTGATCATTGGATCTAAAAAGAATAGTACTGCTTCAGTCATTCCATGAACAGTACAGTTTCAATCATTCCCTCACTGACAAAAAGAATAAGTATCGCTCCGATTATTGCATCACTGACAAAAAGAAGTACTCTTCAATCATTCCATCACTGACAAAACGAATAAGAATTATCGCTTCGATTGTTCAATCACTGGCAAAACGAATAAGTACTGCTTCGACCATTTCGTGACTGACTAAAAGAGTAAGAAGCGCTTTGAACACTCCATCTCTGACAAAAGGAATAGTATTATTGACCTTTTCAAATAGCATGGAAGTTGACAACGACTACTAACACGCTAGTTTTCGTATGCTATGCTAGCTTATATGTTTTCGCCACAAAATGTAAATCTTTAATTTAGTTCTGTGACGTCACATCACTAATATCATATGTGTCAAAGTTTGGATGGATGGATGTTTGTGACTCAATCACGCAGAAACGTCTGAATGGATTTGGATGAAATTAACACACAACTTTTCATCATCACCGATTTTCATCACCACGCGGGTGAAACCGCGGAGCGCAGCTAGTATTCAATATTTGCGAATCACGTTACATTATATAGTACTTTCAAACCACTTGTAAAGTGCCATGCTATTTGAATAAGGCTATAGAGTCCGTTTTGTCCGCAGCATCGTGTCGAGTAGCAGTTACTCATTCATCGTTGTGGCGCGGCTCCGGGAAGCCTCGCGCCGACATATGGTCTGGGGCAGAGGAGGCGGGCGAGACCGCGGGGGAGGCGGCCGGTGAAGCGCTGCCCTGCGGCGAGGGCAGAGTGGCGTACACCGTCGGTCGCGGGGGTTGATACGAAGGCGCGTAGGAGTCACTGCGTGGGTTGTAGAAGGGCGAGTCGTCGGCGCAACTGTCCAGGTTGGGCGAGTAGGGCGTGGCGGCGCCGCAGGAGGGCGCGTCGTCACTGGGCCGGTAGGCGGGCTCGGTCGGCGCCGGCGCATACACGGTGCGTCTCACCTCCGCCGCCTCGGGCCGGTGGTGGGACGACGGCGCGTACGCATCCGACCAACACGCCTGCAATACAATTGAACCACAGTTATTAACAACAAATAATTAGAACTTCGTAAAAACAAAGCGGATTTGAAGGATCAAAGCAGATGTTGCTTTTAACCACCGACGCAGACGCGACGTGTTATAAGTTTTACATGTGTCTTCCTATGGCATCATAGCCCCCAAGCACCTGAAAAGATTTTGATTAAGTTTTTCTTTTGTTTGAAAGGAACGAGCTATGATTCGTGAAAATCTGTTCAGCCGTTTGAAGATTATGAGCCCTTTTTTCGGAGTTTCTTTTTTTTAATGAGCCGAGAGTAGAGTAGATTGCGGGACGAATGCGCAACCGGAACAGAAACGGTGGGATAGAAGTAGATTGAATTTCGGAACAAATGCGAAACTAGAGCGGAAAAGGCGAGACATGAGTAAACGGAGCAGGACGGATGCGGGACTGAAAAAGAAAGGGCAGGATTGAAATAGAATGGATTACGGTACGGGAGTGGAGTGGATGGATGTGGGACTTCAGCGGTAAGGACGGGTCTGAAGTAGTGTTTTACGGGGCGGATTTGGGTCTGGGGAGCAATTAGCGGGACGGGGGTAGGGTGGATTGCAGGACGGACGAACGGACTGAAACTGAAACGGCTTTCCTCGCGGACGTTTCAGGGTCCGCTCCATAGTAAAAGTTGTTCATAGTTATCAGTACAATGACCTCCTTTTGGCTTAGTACAGCCTTTCCGCTTATCCCTGTAGATTTATACCCTAGTGCATAGGTTTGTAAGAAATATACTTGTGGAATAGTAGGTGAAACAGTGGGACACAGCTAGTAACTAAATATACCTTGCTTGGCGTGAAGTCGCCCTTGACGAAGAGCTGTATGGGGCGCCGGAAGCCCTTGCTGGCGTGCTGCGGCACTCCCAGGATGGAGCACTTGCTGAAGCCCACCTCCGGCGACAGCAGGAACTCGCGGAACTTGTGCGGAAACAACTCGATACCGTTGAAGTTCTCGTAGATCGTCGGCTGGAAATAATTATAATAAGTATGCATTTTTTTTTTTGCAAATTCGACATTGATTGCGTCGATGCGGCTTAAACCTGGGCTTAACTGACAAACAAATTTTTAAATATTTTTGATAATAAATAAAATAAATATTCGGGTCATTCACATGCATAATAAAATTATAACGCGCTTACATACTCTACTATTATAAAGTTATATGATTATTTACGGGATATTTACCGTGGTAAGGTTGTGGAACAACCGTGATAGTTTAAAACAGTGTCTACTATTATAGTCTCACGCAACCTATAGGGTGATAAATAAAATAATAAATAAATATCTGGGAAATCATTGCACACACGGTCATCTGACCCCAAACTAAGCAAGGCTTGTAATATGGCTGCCAGAGACTGATATACGTACATATATATTTTGAAATACATACTTAAATAGATATTAACACCCAGACATAAATGTTCTCATACGAATGTTTGTTCTAGGTAGGAATCGAATACACTCTCCAGGGCGCAGAAGGTAGCTTCACTACCAACTGAGCCACCGGACAGTCTCGACTGATACAAGCAAGGAGATAACAACAAAACACACAAAAAAAACTCCGCTACTATTGCGCGCAGATCATAAACGAAAAAAAAATAAAGAAAGCCTTTCCGATCTAGTGAGATGAAAACATAATTATTGGAAGCGATCGCATTTAGTGTTAAGGCCGCCAATTGTTACAAGATTTTAAGTATTTTTAATTCTTTATATATCATTTATAAGGTTAAATATATTTTATTAATCTCAAAAAAAAAGAAATACATTTTTGTTGTAAACAATAAAGTTATATACCTTACGATATATCTTACGTAGGCATACAAACATAAATTACGTAATTAAACAAAACTCTCCTCGCGAACAGTTGATTAAAAATGAAGTTAATGTGATGATTGTGAGTTTTATGAGAGTGCAATAAACCCGCTTACGTTTTTAAATCGACAGATGTTCACACATCATCGAGATCTATTTTAATTGAAACTAAGACCTCCCGCGGTTCCTCGATGCATGTCTGTTATAAATCTATCTATATATATAAAAATCAATTGCTGTTCGTTAGTCTCGCTAAAACTCGAGCACAGCTGGGCCGATTTAGCTGATTTTGGTTTTGAAATGTTTGTCGTAGTCCAGGGAAGGTTTAAACGGTGAGTAAACGGCTGGACCGATTTTGATGAAATTTTGCGTTCCTGGAACGGGTCATAGTAGCGAGGCCGAAGGCCGAGCTTACACCCGTGCGAAGCCGGGGCGCGTCGCTAGTAATATATATAAAACAAAGTCGGATTCGTTACACTATTAATATTTCAAGAACGGCTGGACCGATTTGCTGATATTTGATTTGTTGGATTTCACTCCGCCCCGAATAGCAGAATAAGTATTATAAAATATAGAAAAAATTAACGAAAAAAATAATAATAAATAAAATTCATTGTCTCATACAAAATGTATGGGACAATGAATTTTTTGTATGGCCTATGTCCAGCAGTGGACGTCCTATGGCTGAAATTATGATGATGATACATTTTGTATGGGACAATGAATTTTTTGTATGGCCTATGTCCAGCAGTGGACGTCCTATGGCTGAAATGATGATGATGATACATTTTGTATGGGACAATGAATTTTTTGTATGGCCTATGTTCAGCAGTGGACGTCCTATGGCTGAAATGATTATGATGATGATACATTTTGTATGGAACGGCAAGAATTGAAGTGTATACCTACATTGACATAAATTATTACACCAAAGAAAAAAACCATCTAAGTCAATGGAGGTTGCTGTCGCTACAAAGGTGGTTTGTTTGAAGGAGTTATATAACGCGGGTGAAACCGCGGGGCGCAACTAGTAATAAATAAATAACGGTTCACACTAACAGCTTTCCACTGCAGACCCAACTGAGCAACTAACACCCAAAATCAGATATATAAATTCATCATATAGGCATCTGCCCGAGCTGGAATCGAACCCGGAACCTCCTGGTCATAAGGCAGACGTACTGCTGCTGAACTAAACCAGTCGTCAACCGAATAACGCACTGTCGATAAGTGTCATCATACTAATATTATAAACGCAAATGTTCATTCGATCCCCAAGCCGCCTGCCAAGCGTGGGGATTATGGCAACACCCCTCTCTATGAAGGAGGCCTTCCAACAGTGGACGTTAATTGGCTGATGATGTGTGTGTGTGTGAAATGTTCATTTGTTTGTTGGTTAATTGGTTTGTTTTGTTCCTATTTTTAACCCCAGACGCAAAAAGAGAGGTGTTATAAGTTTAACGTGTATATGTGTGTCTGTCTGTGGCATCGTAGTTCCTAAGCGGCTGAACCGAATTTGACTTAGTTTATTTTTGTTTGAAAGATGAATTGATAGAGAATGTTCTTAGCTAACGATTTATGAAAATGGGTTCAGCCTTTAGAAGATTATCAGCGCTTTTGTCGAAGGTTTTAAAAAAAAAAAACACACTTTATTGCATAGAGATAGCTGGAGGGCTGGAGAACATAGCATTCATAGCATAGCCCCCTTATGAAAAGAATACTTTTATCCTGGAAAACCTTAAATGTTCCTGACAGAATGTCCATGCAGATGAAATCACGGGTCACAGCTAGCATAACAATAAAGTACAGATGGTACGTAAAAAAACAATTATCAACTCAAACTATAATAAAGCAACCGTGAAGCAGCGTTTATTATTTAGCTTTGTTATAAATACTTGTTTGACCAGCAACAAAAACCTGTTGATTCAACAACTATGATGCAGTGCTAGTGTTTTCTATCTGTTTGCAATCTTTTATTTCTGGTGTACACAATAAGGAGTTTATATCTATTTAACTATGCGCCAAAATGCTATTTATAAAAAAGAGCACTGTAGATACCAAAAACAATTATCAATATAAAAAAACTAAAGACTTCACAAAAATTTCAGAACTGGACCAAATTGAAATGGGACCACACGGGAAGCACCAGCTTTCAAATGAAAAAAGGATCCTCAAAATCGGGTCACCCAGTCGAAAGTTCTGAGGTACCAAACAAACATGAACAAAAAAACAGTCGAGCTGATAACCTCCTCCTTTTTGGTTTCGGTTTTCACACTAATATTATAAATGCGAAAGTTTGTGAGTGTGCGTGTGAGTGTGTATGTTTGTTACTCCTTCACGTTAAAACGGCTGGAGGGATTTGGATGAAATTTAGAATAGAGATAGCTTATGTCCTGGATTAAAACATAGGCTACTTTTCATCATCATCATCACCGATTTTCATCACCACGCGGGTGAAACCGCGGGGCGCAGCTAGTTTAAAATAAAGCATTGTGATATACCATTCCAAAATTTGTTCCGTGGGCAGGCAACCAGCCCGATGGGTCGATGACTCACACCCGTCGCAGGCCATACGTGGATGAGATTGGCCCGAGACAGGGATAAATGGTACAAGGGAGAGGAGGCCTATGCCCAGCAGTGGGTTGATACGGGCTGACGATGATGATGATTCCAAAATTTACGGTTGCCGACAGGACTTCATACACAATTCGGGTTTACGTCCCATTTGCTTTGCCAGTTATGTTAGTCAAGCTGGTGAGTCACAAACCTCAACCTGGTGAGGTGGTACTACCTGAAAATGAAATGTAAAGAAACTAGCATGTTTACCGTCATTCGCTTCCTCTTCCTGTAGCTGGCCCAGTTCTGCGCCTCGAGCACCAGTTTCCCGCCGGGGCGCAGGTCTGCGAACATGCGTCGGAACGCGCGCTTCAGGCCGGCATCACCCCAGTTGAGATGCATCCACTTGGTGGTGGACAGGCACAGGATCAGGTCGAACTGAGGACTCTCTCCTGAACCCACTGCGACGTCCTCGCACGGCACGTAGTTGCCCTGAACATGACACAGATTTAATTTATATCGCGAGTTCTTTCGTCTGAGAAGTTGATTGAAATATATACCCATTGTCTAGTCCGCTTTTTTTTATAGAATATATCTTCGTTTGGCCACCTGATGGTAAGCGACGGTATGGCCGAGGATGGGACACGTTGATCTAGAAGAAATCTATTCACTCTTGACTCACACCGTTATACGAATCTTTGGAATTTGCATTAAGAAGGGGTGGTAATGTTCACTCCTTCTACTTGTCCTGTAGTAAAGGGGGGTAAGTGTAATAAGGTCCTGAAGCTTTTGCACACACTCGTCGAAATTCATCCGATAGAAAATAGACAGACAAGCTACTTTCTGGCGATGCTCGAAAATTTGAATTTTTTGGCGACTATTTCGCAGTTACCAATCAACTTCACAGCACGCCGGTGTACCGCGAATCTTAAGGTGAAACGTTTCACTTTGGCGGGAAATTCAAATTTCAAACAGTTTTTTTGTTCTTGTAGCTAGGCCGGGTAATTATTGTAAATAATCATGATGTTTGCGAAAATTGATTATTATTCTCTACAAACTCGCGTAAAGTTATTTATCTCCAATGCACATTATTACATACATTTGTCAATAAACAAATTTTTGCTGTTTCAAACGGTTTATTGCCAAATGTAAGTAATATGGTGAGTAACTGATTAATAGCTGTACATGATAATGTAAAGAACGACCAACAATTTTCGCAAACACTATGCCATTTCACAATAATTACCCGGTCTAGCTACAAGGACAAAAAAACTGTTTGAAATTTGATTTTCCCGCCAAAGTGAAACGTTTCACCTTAAGCGATGTTTAAATTGAAATACGTATTTGGTTGGTAATTTTGATGGAAGATGATAAACAGTCCCACCTTGAGCTAAGCAATTAAGAAGCAAATACGTAGCAAATTAGTTTTTACGCTCTAAGACTTGTTAAAAATTTATCTATAGCTATGACACATCCTGATGAAAATAATCTTTACGGTCATTAAATAACTTGACTCAGATAATACAACCTCTAAATAATTGCATACCTATAGATAAAGAAAAACATATTATTTATTGGTAGGTAAAAAAAAACTTTGGGAAATGCGAACAAAGGATATTAATATTCCAACAATTTTTCTTGAGTTTTTTTTTAGTTTGAATAAAAAAATTACCTGTTTAAATATGACAGAAAGGAAAAAAAAACATTCGTTACATTGGTATAGGTATAATTTTTAATTTTATTTTTAACACGGTTTTATAAGCTTGGTATGTATTTTTTTACCGGAATCTTTGAACTTGATTTTCAACTACTTCAAAACGTCGAATTAAGTTGATATTTTGCATACTTATCAAGGACCGATGACAATGCAATAATTTAAATAGTTTGTCCCGTTGTCCTTGCCAGGAACTTCAAGATTTAGCCTATTAAGGCATTTTTGCGCATCAATTGCTTTTTATCATTATTAATTTACCGTGCAAAGCCTAAAATTAGATACAAACTCGCGCTTTTATTGGCCATGCCAAACTTTTTAGAAAAATTCATCTAAGGTTATTTTTAATGTATATAAAAAACTTTACTCATAAAAACATGGCGAATATTCTGCTTTATCGTCTTAAATACAGTAAAAAGCACGATAAATCATCTTATATATTGAAAGGATAAATTTAAAACTCTAGCACACCACTCTCGTAAAATATATTAATTTACGCGGGGGTAAAGAAAGTAACGTAATTTTCACTATGAAGCATTATTTCAAAATTTGTCTATTACAAGTGAAACGTATGTCTAAGTTTTCTACAATAAACTCTAGCAGAGGGGAAAGCTCAGGAACATTGGTGTTGCTAGGATTTTAAAGTGTAAGATCTTCTGGGACGTATCGAGCGTTCTGGTGTTCTGTAACCGCCCACCGTTTCCACCTAGCTACGCCAGTGCTCCAAAAGCAATTTACAAAAAATTACCTGTTTAAACTTGACATTGTTCGGAAAAGAAGGCGGCATTCTACCCGCCGCTGAGTCGCCCAGCGGCCCAAACAGCATGGACATTGACATAGGAAAGAAACATTGCCCCAGTTCTCTATTAACCGCCTTCCTATTTTTTCGCGGCTTCTTTATTCTTCTCTTTTTAGAGTCTTCTTTAGCGTCATCTTCTCTCGACTTCTCTTTGCACTCTACGTCACACTCAGGTCTAGCTTTTTTCTCGTCTATGGTGACTTTTTTTTCCTCGACGTCTTCGCATTTTGTCTCCGACGGTACAGGTATAAATGAACGTAGATTTCTCTGCGCGCGCCCTGTAAACGTAACAGTGTTTACGTTACAATGCATACTTGATAAGACTGGAACACGATAAGAGACTTAGGTGATAAGAACACAACTGAAACTTTAAGTAAACTGGTGTGCTTATAACATGGAATGAATGCAGGTCATGACATGATGAATGAGAAGGATTTATGTAATTATTGGTAACCCTAACTACACTATATACCAGAAATTAAAATTACATAAAAATTGGGAAACACGAGCTAGTCCCTCCCACAAGTCATGCATCATCGCTATAAGCAATCTCTTTAAGGCATCCACGGATATGAAGAATTTACATGTTTTACTTTTAATGATACAATTAGACAAATACTGGATTCTGGTATGTACTGATAGTAAATCTAAGTATTCAAACAGGTGCTAACCTGTTTGCTAGTTTTGTTATTATAATAATTAGATCAAAGGGCTAAGAAAAAATCGATAAGGATCGGTTGGGATTTCACATGACATTAATAATAAAATTATACCTAAAGATGCGAAAGATTATGTGTAAGTGTTATGTTCTCAGTTGCCTCTGTAAAACTGAACTGATTTGGATCAAAGTTGCTATTCCGCTACCAGCAACATATAATTATTTGTAAAACCTGCACAAAGGGCCATTAAATTTAGGCCTAGGTGCGGCCCTTGTAACAAGTAGCCTTCAGTTAACCACACTAATATGAGAAGAGTGAAAGTTTGTATGCCGAAGAAACTGATTTACTCGCGACTTGAAGACATCTAGATTAAACTATCGGGGAACACTCATTCAAGCAGCGCATTGAATAATCTAGCAGTTCACACAATAAAGGTGGAATCAAAATGCTATGTTCGGGTTTACGGAATATCAACCACGAAACGGTGTCGCCCTGCCCTGGTCATCCGATAGAAAAATGAGCATGAGAGAATTAGATCATGCAGATTCAATGCACACTCTGTAATGTATTTGATACATTTCAGACTCAGTTTTTCCAAAAGATAAAAAAATATATATTTGAATGTTAAACATTCAAATATATATTTTTTTATCAAGGGTTTCCTGTAAGATAAAACCACATGACGCTTCTAGTTTATTTATATTTTTATGTAGGGCTAGGGTGTAATTGTAGCCAGATGTAAACTCACCAATAAGAACGGAGTCGATATCGATGCCGATCACGGAGCGCGCGCCAAGCTCTCGTGCCACCGCGATGGAGATGTGGCCCACGTTACACCCGATGTCCAGCACATCCTTGTTCTGGAACAGATGCCGGTGCATCTCGAACACTTGCAGACGGATGTCCATCATCGCATTCAGGTTACGATAACCATAATACCTGGAATTTAAAAAAAATACATTCTTTTACCTACATACTAAGCAAAATCACTTTGCCGTATGTTGAGCACATTGCAAGAAAACTGGTGATCACTCACGAATTGGATTTGCTCGATTTGAATGAAATTTTATTTATTTTATTTACATTTTACAGACAAACAAAACACGGACACACACTTACTGGAAGGATGCGTTTCCACAGAGGAGACAAGCGGAACATAGATGTGCCGGAATCAATCAATCACATTGGTTATAATCCACATTTCTATTATTCTTCGTTTCAATGGAAATAGCCATAGAAGAGAAGAGAAGAATCGTATTAAATTGTTTGGAGCAGTATAGAGGTGGGGTGCGACAGAGCAGAGCAACAACACATGCAAGCTCTTTGACAGATATTATTTAATTGATTATTATTATATATATATTTTTTTGTTTATTTACTGTTGATTTTATTTTATTTCACTAACTAAAATGTATTGGGTCATGCTCTGCTCCACTCCACTACAAAAGAATCCTCATCTCGGCAACAAAAATCTGCTCTTGTCCATTACACAATTTCATTCATCTCCACCACACAGCTCCACTTGTCTGTACTTCAATGAAACACCCACCTCTTTTTACAGGTCTGTTACTCATCAGTGGAAATGCATACAATAATGTTCGCATGCATAGATATCATCATCAATATTAGCCTATCATGTTCCTAATCCAACATGCTGGCCCAGTGTATGTTGGTGAATGCCATGTCTTTAAACTGTTTGAGGTTCTTGGACGTACTGGTTTCCACAAGATGTTGACCTTTTCTGTTTTTTGAGCGATGACATCAAAACTGCATGTATTTATTTAAGTACTAAATAAGTCATTGGTGCAGGGGTGAGGATCAAAACGGGTGCTGTCATATTGTAGCACTCATGCTACTCCCAGCCACCATCGCTCATGCATAGATTTACAAACATAAATTATTATGGATTTTAGGTCACGCTCAAGTTGACTAAGTCAGAGAATTCTAATGAAATTCACTAAAGTAGACGAAAACTGTTGTAATGGTGGTGGTGGCTGGTGTGACTAAATTAGGCAGTCTCGTCACAGGATTTAAATTAGTTTGCAGGTGTTTCTAATGAGTATCATAACTTGAACTCAGGACACTTTTCATGACTTTTGACACATTTTTAGTAACTCGCTTTCTTGTCTGTTTGGTGGTTTTAAGTATGACTTTAAAAAGTAGAGTTTAGAGTTCAGAACTGAATGACAAGATAATGCACAGGTAAATAAATATATTGGGTAGGAAAGGAATACTAAGTATCAATTGTTTACACAGTCTGTTTTGATGAATCAACATCATTTTCTATCTTACGACACAAAAAACCGGATAGAGACTCAATAGGCCTCAGATATGATATAGAGCAATGGCTATTTCATTAAAAATTAGATAATGTGTAAGTTTATGACTTCTTGCAGTCTTTGTTTGATTCCATATTATATCATAAACTACATTTAATGGTAATATTAATGTAAACTAAATAAATACATTACAATGCTTCCAAAAAATTAAAACCTACTTTAATTAGTCACCATTTTATGTTGAGCTCCGGGAAGTATGAGCGCTGATTCTACACAAAACTCAGCAGCTTTGCTAGTTCATTACAACATTTAGGTGTATTTTACATACAGTTGAGTTTTTGGTTTTTAAAAAATGTTACTAGTCATGATTAATACCCTAGTCATGATTAATACCCTAGCCATTAACCCTTAATAACCCACACAGGGTCAGCAAACAACGCACCGAAAAATGATACTTTGGTTGGTCGAACTCCCGCCAACAGTATTTTCCAATTAAATAAAAAATAAATAAATAAATATCTGGGACATTTTTGCACACACGGTCATCTGACCCCAAACTAAGCAAAGCTTGCAGCAAAGATAAAAAATGTGACACACAGATGACACAGGACGTTGGGGGATAGGCACACGAAGTTGTGGCACTCTTAATGTCTAACTCCATTTGACCACCTATCTCTACTTTAAGGGTTAAAATAGAGATAGGTGGGAAGGAAAAATTTATAAGATCTAGTAGACTACTTTGGGTCAGTTCTTAAGGACTCGTCATCAACTGGAACACCAGCTCATTTAAATTAACAGAAATGATAGCCTCACTTACCTGTCATAATTTCCATACTGATATTTAGAATTTTTTGCATGAAATTTAGGCAGTTTTGTTTCTTCTTCAGATTGACTTTTGAGTTTGGTTCGATGAGGCGACGCCGGCCTCTCAGATGTAGACATCCGTTGCTGCGGACGAGCCCTCATCCAAGCTCCCGGCTGGGGCACTACGGGACTCACTATCTTGTCAAGAGAATCCATACGCCATATCTTCTTCGCCTCTTTGCCTTTCTGAGATGCATTGTCACTGTCACTGCAAGACCTCTTCCTAGATTTAGAAGCTGATGCTATTGGCTCCGGAGGCAGTGGCTCTTTTATACCATCTGCTTTAACATCATCTTCTTCTGTCACTCGCGATGGTGATGTGTTGTCAGTGGTACGTCTCCGTAATCTAGCCTTTTTACGTGGCTTTCGTTGTTGCATCTCCAACCTTTTTTCATATTCATCGTTATCCAGTGGCTCCATGAGATTTAGCGGATCCCGGATGTTGGGAGGTATGATGACATCAATCTTAGCTTTATGTCGTGGAGGAGTGGGCAGCGGGGAAGATTCAGGAGTGACTGCATTCATGGCCCTATTGACATTCTCATCTTTTAAGCTGTTCAGATTTAATGGATCTGATATATTCCCACCGAGCAAGAACTTGGTGGGTGGAATAAAAGCATCTTTACGAGGCCTTTTGTGAGGCAAAAAGAATTTCGAAATTGTTGGAAAACTCTGAGCTCTTTTCCTGCATTGCTTAAATTTTGCAGCAGTATGATGTACTCTTCGGATCACATTTCTGTCGGTAGTCTCTTTGGCAGGCGTGTGCCCTTTCTTACTGTGACGATATTTTTTCTTTCCCTTTTTACTGGCAGGATTAGTCGCTTCATTTTTAGATAAGTTTTGATCGCTAGTTTCCACTTGTGGAGTTGACACTTCACTGGATATGTTCACAGATAAGTCTGCAGAATCCACTAAATCACTATCAGACACCTCGCCAGCTGTTTCGTTTGGATTTTTCTCCAACTCTGTGCTTTCGCAAGCAGACACATTTTCTTTGGTGCTTCCCATTACGCGTATTGGAAAGTGCACGATTACTACTTACATGTTAAGCAATGAAACTTCATCAAACTCAAATTTACCGCCACTCCGGCTCTTGCAATATGCACAAGGACATCCGTCAATCACGAAACAGGTTAACGATGCAGTATGTTGTTGATCGATGTAGTTTTGGTTTATCTCACGGATTTCAGCATGAGAACACGTGACACGTCCTAACAGGAACCCACAGGAATAATTAACCACAACAATATTAATTCACTTCGCAGCAGG
Source organism: Agriopis leucophaearia (assembly GCA_949125355.1). Lineage (NCBI taxonomy): Eukaryota > Metazoa > Arthropoda > Insecta > Lepidoptera > Geometridae > Agriopis > Agriopis leucophaearia. The sequence continues at coordinate 8,245,675 of OX421265.1, read as the reverse complement.
CAGCCACAAACTCACCACACAACATACACACGGACATTTGCAATTTTTTTTTTTTTTTACCTCTAGTCTACTTACATAGATAAGATATGTTGTAGTTTACTATATATTGTAGTTAGTGATGGGCATAAAATATCTGATAACATTTTACAATTAAATCGATTCAGCAATATTTATATAATTTGAGCTACTTGCTTTTGGCCTAGCGTAGGCTTCGTTGAGCTTACCTCGATTTGGGTTCAGTCTATGTAAAAATAAATTCATATGGACGTGTTATGTAGCTAGCTAACAGACGTGACGAATATGACTGACGAACCGCTGTCCAACCAACGGGAGAGAAAGAGAAAAATTTCCCTTTCTCTCCTGTTGGTCAGACGGCGGTTCGTCAGCCAAGTTCGATACGTCTGGTACGGCTATATCGGCCACCATGATTTGTTGTATCCTTAACCACAAGAATCTGTCATCGAGATCTAACCGGTTTAAAATCGATAATTTTAATGTTTTTAACAGGACATCACTATCGTGTAACAGTAATCCTGATTGGTCAAATGGCTGCTCAGTCTCTACCAATCTAAACCTTTCACAAGAGGCCTTACAAATTAACTTGTTCCGCGGAATATCTAGAAACTAATGATCATTTCATAACGTTTTTTACAATTGTAATACAAAATATACGATTACAGCGCTACGTTTGTGGGACAAGTTTAATTTGAACCATACCGTTTTGAGATTGGCCCAAAGCCAGACCAATAAAGACATGTCTCAGTGTTACCCTGTCTGTATAAAAAAAAATGTGTTGTGATTTTATGCACTTTAAACCTTGCATTCAAGAGTCGAGCCAATATTATTCCATAGACCAATAATAACTTTATTCAATGACTGAAGCCTGTTGCCACGAAATATGGAAGTAGGTGAAAGCGTTTCACAAATACATTAGTATTGGAATCGCTGTCCAAACGCATGACTTTAAATCATATTTTGCACACAAAGAAAGATGTATTGGGTTTTATTATGAGTCGATATAGGCCTATAAGTTATCCGCTATTTATTTTAAAATTTTAATTTAATATAGGCTTTAACTACTAATAGATTTCATTTTATTGTTATATACTAATTAGTATTTGTGATGTTTTTCATGCCATATTCAAACACAATTTTCGCCCCTATTCCGTGCCCGTTGCAGACCATGCGTAGTAGCTTGCGCAAGTACTCGCGCTGGTATTCAAACGTCGACGCACACAACTCGCATGCGATTACGTACTCGCGCGAGTGTTCGAACGAGACGAACGATGCACAGTGTGCGTCACGCGAGTAGGGCGGGGAACGAAGCTTCACTTGCGCCACTAGCTCGAGTTTAAGACAAATTCAAAGCTTAATGTTAAAAGTATTCTGACGTTAGTCTGACTAAACTAGATTTAAAAACAACAACAAACTGAACTGACATGACGTGTAGCTTCTCTCATTAGCGCTGTTGCCGTGATTCGGAACGTGACTTTGCACTCTCCACGTGTAAGGGCCGGCTTAATTACTGTCAATTATTTTTGTAATAGGGTAACACTGAAACAAAGTGCCTCATGTTTGATTTGAATTTTGAATTCGAAATTGCCGTTTTGTTGCTTGACAAACAAAAAAGCCTCAATTCGTGTAAATTTAGACGAAAACAGTGTTTTTGAGGTAAATATTGATATTGTAAAAGTTTATTTTGTGTTTTAACTTGACGTTCGTTTAATACAGTGTAATAGACTCGTTAAAGATGCATTTTAAAGTAGTTTGCCCGCTAAGGTAGTGCAGTGCTTTGAAAAGTGATCGTTGAGAACTTTAAATACATGAATAAACACCAACGACGCAATAATTCCATTTTGTTAGGATAAATTCATTACCAGTGCCGTAACTAGCATTTTATGCGCCCGGTGCGAGCTTCTATAACTGCGTCCTTGAAAACAAAACTTGGTCCTGGTGTGGTCATTTCTGCGCCCCTCCAGAGTATGCGCCCTGTGCCTGGGCACCGCTGGCACAGCCCTATTTACGGCACTGTTCATTACGTCCTAGACTTGTACGATGTTTCCTAGTTCTACTATATAAACTATCTGTTGTTTTAGTACTTACATAACTGTAATATGTTTGATGAATGTTTAAGCACCTGTATGTTTCCTTTTCAGCAAACCTGTCCTGGAAAAGATTTTAAATATCTAGCAACTAAGAGTCACTGGATCTAAATAAAGGTAGTTACTTAATTGCACCATTATACTTGGTATATCTCAAACTTTCTATAAAACTTTACCAGTACTTTATACTCAATCGTGCAGCAAAGGAAGATATTGCTTAAAACTCATGGGATCGAACCAAATTTACGTTTGTACCTGTGTATATCTTTTGATCTGTTATGAGTGCTTAATAAGTGTAAAATATGGTAAATTAGATAAGTCTGTGTTGACACAATCAAAGTCAACTTGGACAGAGTTACTAGACAAAGTGTATTTGAAAGTTCATTTTGATATTGGTTGTCACTTATATCTTGTACCATTATCTTAATAAATTCAATTATTTTAAAGTTTGATAGTGTTCCTATGAGCCAAATTTTTGGTTAAACAATATCTGAATTGTTGCAGAATTGTTGATAGAAGGACTAAGACAGGAAAAGAAAAGCTTTTGCAAAAGGAGGATTATTTAGTCTGGCATAATTTTTCTTGTAGTTTTGCACCTCACAGGCCTAAAACATGTTCTGCCTCATATAATTTGATGAATTTGAAAGTTCTTGTTCACTCCATTTTCTTTTAATTTGATGCGGCTTAACTGACAAACATATTTTTAAATAAAATAAATAAATATTTGGAACATTTTTGCACACACAATCATCTGACCCTAAACTAAGCAAAGCTTGTAATATGGCTGCCAGAGACTAATATACGTACAAGTACATACATATTTTTAAATACATAAATAGATATTAATACCCAGACATAGAACAAACATCAATGTTCATCACATGAATGTTTGCCCTAGGTGGGAATCGAACCCACGCCCTCAAGCGCAGAAATTAGGTTCACTATCAACTGAGCCACCGAAGCAGTCATGATAGGTGAGACAATTCTCGGGCAACCTGTTCCAATTGTAAATGACTCTGATGCTGAGGATGTGGTAATTGCAGTGTTGGTTTGTGATGGTGAGGCGATAGGGTTATGTGGCGTCTGCTTTCTCTTTTACTCTGGAAGGTTGTAGAAATATTTGGATGTAATTAAACCAAGTTTTTATTGTTTTAGATGTCCCGAATACCAAAAGTGCCTAGTTTAGCTGCCAAAGAAAATCGTTTTGGATCAGTTCAAAGTCGTGTGATTTCAAGAACCATTGGAAATAGTTTGAGTGATGCTGACAAGAAAAATTTAATTATGAACCATACAAGACCACTTCGGAATGGACAGACAGTGTCAGCACCACCTGCCTCAAACCTCAAGAGATCAGCCACCGAAACAGCTAAGGCCACCTTGGCTTCTAAACAAGCTAAAGTCGAAAAGAAGACAAGTGTAGCTCCTAAAATCCCACCATATGACTACAAAGCCAGATTTCATGACTTGGTTGAGAAACACAAAACTATGAAAAGTGAATATACTGACTTGAAAGACAAACACGTTGAAATGACTGATGATTATGAGAAAGTTAAGGACACCGTACAAAGTTGTACAACAGAGAGAGACCATTTAAAGGAGAAACTATTGAGCACACTTAAGGATTTAAGAGATAAATGTTCAGACTTGGAAAAATTAAAACTCGAAGTTGAAATTCAAAAACATGAAAACGAAGATCTTCACCGTAAAACAAAACTACTGGAAGAAGTGACCAACAGCCTGAAACAAAAGACTGAAGAGTTAGATAAAATACAGACCAGTTATAATGACTTGACGAGACGTCACACTAGTCTCAGAGAAGAGACAGAAGCTTTGACCGTGCTTTCGGAACACCTCAAAAAAATATCAATATGTTATGACAAGTTGCAAATTGACTATAAAGAAGCTCTGGAAGATATAAAAAAATACAAGTCTGAGGCAGAAATATGTCAGAATATTTTGGCTTCTATGTACAAAGAGCAGCGGGATTTAAGAAATACAATCCAGGACTTGAAAGGAAATATCCGTGTATACTGCAGAGTACGTCCCCCATTGGAAACAGAGATGAACAAACCTCTATTCAACGTGAATGTCCTCGATGCCTGTTCTATTGAAGTGGAGAAAATAGAGTTAATGAATTCTGCCAGAAAAAGCAAACAATCCTTCTCCTTTGATGGAATATTTACTCCACACACTTCCCAGGAAGATGTTTTTGCAGAAGTTGCTTCGATGGTGCAGTCTGCCTTGGATGGCTACAATGTTTGTATATTTGCATATGGTCAGACCGGTTCTGGCAAAACATACACAATGGAAGGTGGATGTGGTAAAGAACAATATGGCATCATTCCAAGGGCATTCAATATGATTTTTACATGTATGGAGGATTTGAGGAGAATGGGATGGGAGCTTACCATAAAAGCATCATTCCTCGAGATCTACAATGAAATTATTTATGATTTACTCGACTCGAGTAAAGAACAGATTTCCCATGACATCAAAATGTGTAATTCTAAAGGCACAGATCTTTACGTATCCAACTTAAAGGAAGAGGAAGTGAAGAGCTCACATGATTTTATCAGGTTGATGGTGTTTGCACAACGTAACAGACAGACAGCTGCTACACTCAACAACGAACGTAGCTCCCGGTCTCACTCGGTGGCACAGATCAAAATATCGGCAATTAACGAGAAACGTAAAGAGAAGTATACGAGTAACTTGAACCTGGTAGACTTGGCTGGTTCTGAGAGTGGGAAAACCACACAAAGAATGGATGAAACCAAGCACATCAACAGATCATTATCAGAACTGTCCAAAGTAATTCTGTCCCTACAGACAAACCAGTCACATATTCCTTACAGGAACTCTAAACTCACTCACTTGCTGATGCCTAGCCTAGGCGGGAACTCTAAAACCCTTATGTTGGTAAATATCAACCAATTTGATGAATGCTTTGGTGAAACTCTGAATTCCCTACGTTTCGCCACTAAAGTAAACAATTGCAGGACAATCAAAGCTAAGAAAAATTTGACTATGGTCGATTCATTGTAAATTAATTATTTATTGTAATCGATTCAGAGGGACATTGATGTTTTCCTCATTTTATGATAATTTTATATTCCCTGACTAATCGTTTTATTACAGTACAGGGGTATAGACTTTTAAGGGCATGCTACATCAATAACTTGATGTACCTACTAAGTTCCACGACATTTCAAACGGCGGCTGCGACTCACGCGCACCCCTTTTGTCACTCAATTTGCCGGTTTGTGACAGGCTTTTGGTTTGGCCTGCTCTTTAATAATATTATATAATTCATAATTATAAATTCTTAAGATATTCATAAATGATTACTTTTGTTATTATTACTATTCTAAACACGTTGCGCTCTGCAATTCTTTTTGCTGTTCTCGGAATCCCACTGATTTGTTCTTTTATATTCATACATATATGTAATTCTAATTGTAACACCTAATACTAATTATGTAATTTTAATCATTAATATACTTATCTAATATAATTATTTAGTCAAATATAATCTTTTTATTGTGGAATGTCTGGCCTTCGCATGTGCGAATCCAGTCCTCAAAAAAGGTTGTGGTCACAGCCACCCGAAAATCGGGCAAGTGTGAGTCAGCGTATGAACCTTGCTCGTGCATGGTCGATAATAGTGCATTGGACTAATATATGGTTTAACTGGCCATGAGCGTGTCGAGACACGCATATGGTAGGGTTCCGTAACCAAAGCCATATAATTGTAATCATTGTATTAGGGTTGTGGGCATGCCCATCGTGCCCACAACGGTCGATCCGCGCCTGGGTCTTCGTATTACCAAGTATTACTTATTTGAAGGATATAATGTCTGCTTCGGCCCCATACAAAATTCTGGTTTTGGGCCAAAAATATTTTTTATGATCTTTCCAATTAAATTACTCTTGTTTAAAACAGTTTTTTTTTTGGGTTCTGTAGTCCTACAATAAACCCTTACAAGTTCGTTCTGTCTGTCCATTCTTATTCTTTAGAACCCTCTAACTACTATTAGTTCTTTATTAATATAAGTGCATGAACCTGCACAATGACAGTTTTAGTATGTAGGTACAGATTTCAATTTCAAAACTATAAAAAATATAATTTTGCATTTTTAGGGTAGCTCTGGTACGTGAGAATTGGGAATGAAACGTATTTTTTCGTGCACACGTATCGTTGAATATGTAGGTCTTTTAAAATGATAGGTGTTTTTTATTATACCTATAGAATAATTCGGCGAAATATGTTTTTAGTTCTGTCTCCGAATCTAGAAGTTTTTGATAATTCTAATGTAATTTATTTAATGTAAATTCGTTTTATGTTAAAAGGGTTCTTGAGTAGTCTTATAATTTATTTTGGCGCTTACGTTATTGAGTTCTGAGGCGGATGCCGCTTCATGCTTATCTTTTTCTGCAGGCGTAGATCACATAGATTTATTTGTCACTGTTCTGCGCAGGAGCAAAACTTGGATTCGAGCTGATGTGGTATCGACTTTTAAATGGATAGTTGACGGCAAGTGTCATTTCAAACAAATTGTGTAATACCTAGTGCTTCTAGGTTTCGGAGAGTAAGTACGTTTAGTTGTCAGTCTTGGCTGTTGCAGTGTTCAGTATACTCAAAATCGTTGAGCCATGTCCGAAGCCTTTGGGCAGCCAGAAAAGTCCGACAACAGAAATTCCCACTTGACTCGTGCAATTTCTAACTTGTGCACTTGCCTAGCGTTTGTTGTTCTATTCAGAATTTAGTGGGGTTTATTTTGACTACAATGGCGAACCTATGACTCCTATTAGATTAAGGTTTTCGGACTCTATCATCAGATCAGTATCTGGCATTTTCGGTTCATCATGACGCACACTTAAAAACAGAACATCGTGAGGTATCAGTTCGGAGTGAACTAAGTACTAGTTTAGGTCAAAACTATTATTAATTAACTTATTTCACATTAATATTTATGTATGTTGCAATTGCTATGGTTGGTAGAATAGGCGTTTGACCACAACACACCTGCTGTTAAGTGACAGTGGAACACTGGAAGTAGGTACCTGTAGGTAGGAATCAGTAAAACAATAACACGCTGGCGGCTGGTCTACGCAATCTAAAGCACTTGGCATTCGCTGGTAGGCAGATTCTTTGCAGACATTCATATATACCTACCTAACAAAATCTAAATTAGTTACTAATATTGTTCTTCGTCGTGTTCATCCAAAAACGCAAAAGGTCCTCTGCCAGTATTTGGCCACAGCAACCTCGTATGGGGAAGCTTTGTACCTACAAGTCCTGTAATTTGCAAGAGTTTGTGCAGCGGGATCACAAGAGTAGGTGCGTTATGGTTTGCGCAGATGGTCCACAATCGCCTTCTCACTGTATCCCCCACTTAGCTAAGTTTTCCCTGCAGCGGCCCACTTGGTTCCAACTAATGGTTTGGCACTAACTAATGGGTTGTAAGCTTATTGAATTGATCTCATTCTAACCAAGTCAGGATCTTGATGATGGGATCCCAGGAAAATCGAGAGCAATCCTCAAATTTTACAGGCACTTATTACGTTTTTCATATGTTTTTGAAGTCTGTTTTTAATGCGATCCATTTTAACCGACTTCCAAAAAGGAGGAGGTTCTCAATTCGTTTTTTTTTAATGTTTGTTACCTCTGAACTTTTGACTGGGTGAACCAATTTAGATGATTCATTTTTTATTTGAAAGCTGGTGCTTCCCATGCTTTCCCATTTCAATTTGGTTTATGAAGTCGGTTTTTGTTAATTGATAATTATTAGATAGGTATATATAGCCTCTAGTTTGTGAGGTATGTTATTTACTTAGTAAATGAGCAGATTTCACTACACCTAATGTAGTAATAGTGTACTATTATGTCTTCTGTGGTAATAGCATACGTATACCTATTAATCAATGGCGTAGCTATCGGAGGGCTAGGTGGTGCCGTGCACCGGGGCCCTCGGACCCTGACCAATGAACTACAAACTGAATTGCAAAAAAAAACCACTTAGAATACCTACCTTAAGAATAATCATCATATCACTCAAGAAACTCATACACATATCGTAGGTACATGTAGTACGTAAGTAGCTTTGAGCGCAATAAAAAGCTGATGATAAAGCTTTATACCTTTGAAGTATATAATATATTTTTACTTGATAAAAAAAAACTAACCTGCTTAGATAGAGCCAGGGCCCGATTTCATGAAACGACAAATCATTATGAAACTACAAATGTCAGTCGAATACGCTAAACCCGCGTTTCATATAACAATCACTGTACTGTACTACTGTAATAGTTTTATGCACAGAAATAGGACCCAGGAGATGGTTACCTAGCTACTAATAATAAGGTTAATTCTGTGCCTACCTTCAGAACAGAGTTGTCAACCTAGAGATCATCCAAGGCAAAACTGCGCGCCTCTCACGATATTATTACGTTGCATGTGGCGGGCGCGCAGTTTTAACTTGGATGATGTCAAATGAATAGTAGATAATAAAACATTCTAGTGTTAAGTATAAAAATTTTAATTTACTGCAATAAAATTAATTATTATTATTAGGGACTAGATCATAATAACATAAGCGACAAGTCGCATTTCTCTTCACATGCATAAACGCAAGAGTGCGTACATCTAGCGTGCGTCGGCGCGGGCGCAGGGCGGAGACGCGGCGGCGCGGGCGCGAGGCGAAAGCGCGGCGGTGCGGGCGCGGGGCTGTGGCGAGTCCAGGTCCTCTCACCAGTGCGTTCAGCGGGACACGTCGGGCTCCGTCGGCGCCGGGAGCTCGGCAGTCTCTATAGTGTTAATCAGTCTATCCAGGCCATACAAGAAGCCTTCCTCGTGGTTGCCCTGCTCCCAGGGTGCACGATGGTTCACGCGAGCGCCTTCTGGCACGCGCCGCGTTTTCGCAAAGTCGATGAGCCACGCGCCTACGCGCTCGTCGTCGTAGATGATGAAAATGCTGCTGCCGACGATCTCGTGGTTCTCGAAGAACTCTGACCGCTCGAAACGGTCCCTGATCTCGCGCAAGCGTGCGGCGATTTCGCGGCGCGCGCGGTTGTCCTGACCAAGGAAGCGCGCCACCGTGGCCGCCAGCTGGCGCGGCTCCCGCACGTTTTGCAGATCGGTGAGAGGAGGCTGGCCCGGCAGCTTCACCGCCTCGATGCGGAACCCCTGCTGAGCGGAGGAGGAACGCCGCTCGCGGAACTGCATGTACCGCAACTTGGTGACGGCGCGTGCCGCGTGCTCCGCTTCCGTGGGTGCCGAGGGGTCTAGCCGTACCATCTTCTCATAGAGGTCGGAGCGGGCGCGTGCGTTGCTGACCTCGTCCTCGAGGAAAGTGCGAGTTCCCATCTTGATGTCCATGACGTAGGGGTCACGGAACCCGTGCAATAGGTCCTGCAGCTCGATGAACCGCTCACCGGAGTACTCGAGCTCGCGGTAGTAGCGAGGAATAGCAGTGCGCATGTGCGGGCAGGCGGCGAGCGCCTCGTACGCGTCGCGCTCGGGCGCGTGCGCTGGGTGGTCGCCGGCCGCGCGCCGCTTCCACACCGTGCCCGGCCCGGCCGGAGCCAGAGACCCGGGGTGCCCCGCTAGCTGGAACCATTCTGACGAACGCGACTTCAGAAGCGCGTCGGAAGCTGGGGCGGACAACTCCAATGCATTCTGTAACAATAAAAAAAAAACAAATTAGCAACATTTTACTAAGTATGAGATGTTGAATCCAATTCTTATTCATAATTCTTGTTATTTTTGCATGGCTATCAAGATTATAAAAATATTACATAATTATTCATATAAAGCGAATTAAACTTGCAAACATGATTAAATAGAAAGTTTAGTAGTTTCTAATATATTTTTTACAAATAGGAAAGAAAACGTTTTTTTTTAATAGTTTATAGAGATTAATTTCCAAAACATAACAAAAAATATTTTTAAGAATTTACAGCAAAAATTATATACCTACTCAACTAAGTAATTTTAGGTATATTTACCAATCTACTATGGATGTTACAAAAATACTGGTTTATTTTTGGTAAGTCTGATTTGATATTAAGGCGGCAATTATAATTTATTTTATTCCTTTGTTGTAACTCGCCATATTATGATTAATAAAAAACAAGGCATTCAACACTGATACTTACAATAGCTAGGAACTTGAGCAGTTCTGAAGACTGTGCTGGAGGCGCTTGGGTAGCGGGGGTGGAGTCAACAGGCGCTGCGGTGCGACGCCAGCGCTTGAACAGCGCACCCTCGGCATCTTTTCCGCGCCAGCGCTCTTCCTCCTTGCCAGGCACAGCGACCTGAGGACAACGAAAATCACATTTAAACACCACATTCGAACACTTGATTCACTACGAGAACGGTTTCACTTTCACAGGATTTCTTTTCACTAATTTCTGATGATGACGTACCGCTAAAATTTTATTGGCGGCGTAGAGGAGTCCGCCCGGACCGAAGCGGCTGAGCATCGACTGCCGGGAGACGCTGTTCATCTTGCTGGTGACCGTCATGGCGAACGAGTGCGTCCGAAGGAAGTTAAGACACGAGTGAGCGATAACGATTGAACGAGTAGTGCGCGAAAGGCGAGCAAACGAACGAGTGGTGACGAGTGCTGCGAGCCTGCGTATGCGTCGGTGGGAGGGACGCCGACGGTTTTATAGAGACCTCGGCTTTCTCGTGACGTCGGCACCCGCTACCCGCGCCGCGCCGCGCCGCAAGGCGCGCGCACGCTCTTACGCGTTGAGTTTTCCTAGCGCCTTTATTTTCTTAAAACCTCGCACTGCATTGATTGATTGGACGCGACCTGACGAACTCGTCACGTCGTGTGTTTGTTATTACCGATACACATTTTTTTTATTGAAGACGGCTTTTACGGAACTGTCCAATACTGTGTATATTATGACGACAGAAAAGTACTATTTTTTTAAAATTACAAATCAGAATGCGAAATAATAAAATACTCTCACAATTCAACGATTTAAAAAAAAATATTATTAAATGTAATTTGAGAAAAGTTAACTAATTATTTGGTGCTTTTTTTGTAGTAAATAAAACAACAATTGCTGGAAGTCGTCAAAACCATGTTTCTTTTGACTTTCAGGACACCTATCACTTTCTATATTTATATTTGGAGAGCAAGGTATCGTTTTTTGTAGAAATAAATAAAATTAAACTTGTGTGCAAAAAAAATCTTTCTATGAAGCACCGTTTCTGAGCAATTAGGTATTATAATATTAGGTACTCAGAAACGGTGCTTCGTAGAAAGATAATTATGAAAATCAGTTAAAATGAACAGATTTTGGGCCTTGGTGAAAAGTAGAGATTTAAGCAAAAAATATTTTTTGTATTCTATTCTTGGCTGCTTACTGCAAATAGGTACTTTTTTGTCTTCGATTTTACATCAAGACATTAGGTACTTACAAAAAAAAAACTGGAATTAATAAAATCTAAGATGCTGGTAGGTTTTCTAGGTACCTAACCTACCTGACTACTACGCCTAAGTACTAATTAAAATTAATTGAAATTTGTTCTAGGATGAAGAAACTTGCAACTTAATTTTTCTCTTATAAGTAGGTAGTAATAAAATACGTTAGGTGTTAATGGGCTAACTCAAGTATGCGCCTAACTCAATTTTATACGATTGTTATAAACACAATAGGTAAATTGATTGCAATCATCAAAAAGAAAAAGTCAGAACGTAGATGCCTTCATACCTTACACGAATACGGAAAACAAGTTTTTCGTGCGGCTCATGAAAAGTAAACCTGAAAACTATGACGTTATTAACGGAGGTCATGTTAGTATTCAGACCAAGAATAGCGCGTCATGAAAGATATAAGTGATGCAACATCCCTGTTTACTTGATTTTCTGGCGGGCTAATATAGATAGAGTACCTATCTTGTATCTATAACAAGGCATGTTCAATCTATCCTCTTCTCCGAGGCTTCCCTGCTAAGGGAGGTTGGACAAAACTTTTTAATCCACATGTAAGGTACCTTTGCTTATAATGTGAAATGGGAATGAGATAGAATGATATGATGAATGAAATATTGCAGGAGATAGTTATTTGTTGTAAGTACTAGGCTGTAAACTTAGCGATATTGCTGTAAAGTTGTTTTTGAGTGTCTGATATTGAATCCAGAGCATACGAAGGATTCTAAGAGAAAAAACATTTGAATACCGAGCCTTTAGGTTAGCGATGGATTGTATTGGCTCGAGGCGCAATAGGTATTTGTTATCCAACGCTGCAAAATAAGGTTTTGGTTCGAGTACTTGTATTGAAACCTGAACAAGCGAATAATCGTTTTTAGGATACTAGGATTCCACGACCGAAGCGAGTGGAATATATAAATAAAATATAGAATATATAGATTCAAATATAGAATTCTAAAAGTAGAGACGGTTTCAAACGTACGAGACGCAGAATAACTTTGCTGCTGAAGCGAAACTCACAACTTTTCACGTCATTACAGCAAGGAAAATACTAGGTGCAGTATCGCTTGCACTAACTCAGCAGATGTTAAATTTATATCATCGTCGCAACTGGATTCACTCATATTTTATGATTACTTACGATTTTATCACAAAACAAACCAAAATGATGGCAAGTGAAAAAAGTAAAGATAATTAAAAAAAAAAAAACATGCAGTCATCATACTGGCCAGTGCGATTATTCTAAAAATGAGGTTGGCGCACTTACTTACATGAAATAAGTATTAATGCATTTTCAGTAGACTGGCGGTATGGAAAATTATTAAATATAATGGTTCGAATTAAAAAAATACTTTCCAGGGCAGCGGATAAAATGCACTTTTGCACTCAGATTTCGATGATTAACAGACCCTTTCCGTGGTAGTGAAGTGAAAATAAAATTTGCAAACGAGTGGAACACATAATTTTCATCTCACCTTAGCGAGGAGATCAGTTCAACATCACTAACTCTAACACTGCTTAAATGTAAGTAGGTAGGTATACCTTCGATATTTGAATCTATCATTTTATTATAGTTTTCAAAGGTTTTTACAATAATAACTCTTCTAATAAGCGTTTATGCGCGTGTTTCTGTTCGTTGTGGCTTCGAATATGCAAATTCAATACAAAAGCCTTTATTTCGGATAGGTACTTCCTCAATATACGTAATTCTTTTTCGCGGGTAAATGACTGTAAGAAACTAGAAAGCTATTTTAATAAAGAGAAGGTCATGATTATTGTTTCTAATTTACATAAAATCAATATATTTCTAAATTTCTTTTCTAATAATTCAATTATTTTTCATATGATTGTATTTCTTTTAAAATAATAGGCACCTCCTTAAATGAAACTATTTGATACTGAAAAAAGTTAAGGTTATAGACAGTTCCGCTCGTTTGAATCCCGAATTTACATTCGGCGCTAACGGATAAAAACGACTATTGCGTGCAGATTTTAATCGATTAAGGAAATTTTACGAGCTGTTAGTGGGCGAAGTAAGAGTATAGGTATTCGATGCGTAAAATACGCATCATTTTGTATATGGTCTAGTGTAAAAACGGTAATACGTACAAGCGTCAAACTTTGCATAATTATAGTACATACTCTAAAGTAAAACAACAAATAATAAATAATGGCCAAGTGCGAGTTGGTGACAAGTTTTTGTTCCTCACCAAGTTAAGCAACGTCGGGCGTGGTCGGTACTTGGAATAGGTGACCGTCTGGTCGTGATGTTGTCTTTTTGCACTACTTTATTGTACTTATGTGGTGGTACGGACCCTCAGTGCGCGAGCTGGAATCGCACTTTGCTGGTTTATTTGAATCAATGTTTGCAATGGGTAGTTGAGTAACGACGACGAGTATGTTTTCTCTCTTAACAGTTCTCTACAATTAACTTGCAAAGATTCAGTATACGCAACAACATTGGTTCCATCTTTCCTAATGTCGTCAATATGGAGAAGCTATAGTACAAAAAGCCCGCGAAAAAGACGTCACTCGTTCCAGTTGGGAACGCCCTGACATACGGTTAATCATCTACTCGAGGATCCTGTGTTCCTGTGACGTCAAATAACAGATTATTTACGCTCTTTGTTACAGTAATGAGTCCTTTTTGCGTGCTTAGATAACGTTTAGTGTCTAATTACGTTTTTAACCAAATAATTTGGCGTTAGCGGGTGACTAACGTGTGACGCATAGCTCGGGCATGATGTTTTGTTTAAAATACCCATACATGAGTATTTTGAATATTACACCACGTAGTTTACTTTGGCAGGCTTTTAGGGAAAAATACCTCCTACTGCGATGAGAGCGATAGTGACCCAGCGGTAGCATATGCGCTTTACAATCTGACGGCACCCTGTTCGATCCTCGACTACTAACGACTTATTTAGTATCTAAGTAAATTATGTGCAGTTACGATGCCATCACTCAAAAAACGGTGAAGGGAAACATCGTGAGAAAACCGGTATGTCCAAGAACATCAAAAGTTCAAAGTCATGTAACATTCATCAACTTGCTCTGAGCCAGCATGGTGGGTCTATCCTCTCTCTCTCTCTGAGAGAAGGCTGGTGTGAACATGAAAGGTGATGATGATGACCTCCTTTTGCATTATGTACCTACTCTAAATATAACTTAGCCTATAAAAATAAAGGTTTACATGGTCGGAACGGTGGTACTAAGCCGAAAGAAGGTTATTGTACTCATCATAATGAATGAATGTCTACCTTTACTATGGGACCAACCCTCAACTTCAAACCTGACCAACGCAAATTCAGTCCCTTTCAAAGTTGTTTAGAATAGGCATATTGTGTCCTACTTTAAAGCTGACCATAAATTTATTAGAGCCCAACAACGAAAACATTTTTTGTTTTATTTTATGAATAAGTTATAAGTACCTATTTTAATTTCTTGCTCGACAGAGAGCGCGCTATAGCACGTTATGACGTCAAGCCGTGCGCGCGCCATACAAATGCTATACTAACACAACACACACGTTGCGAGAGAGGAATAGCGCTTTCAATCTCTATTCCCACCAAAAACTTTAAACGCTTATATCTCACAAATGTATCTTTTATCCAATTTCAATTATTTTTTCAGTATGTGTTATATATTTAGTTATATCCTTCGCTAAGTCTGTTATATGTAACAAATAGGCCTATTATGAGTACAATGACTTTCTTTCGGCTCAGATCATCCTACTGAATAACATTTTATGTGTAGATAGATAGATAGAAACACTTTATTGTGTACACCAGAAATAAAAATTACATACAGATAGAAAACACTTACGAGCTAGTGCCACAAGTGGCGGCCTTATCGCTAAAAGCGATCTCTTCCAGGCAACCATTCATGTAATAATATGTATACGAGTAAGTGTATCTAAAATCTACAATCATAGCTGCATACGCAAAAAAAGGTTATTCAATGACAGGAAAATCCGGGAAAATCTGA
The DNA here is from genome assembly GCA_949125355.1 of Agriopis leucophaearia. NCBI lineage: Eukaryota > Metazoa > Arthropoda > Insecta > Lepidoptera > Geometridae > Agriopis > Agriopis leucophaearia. Next base: position 8,230,137 of record OX421265.1, on the reverse strand, counting down.
TTTATGAGCTCTGGTATTTCCCGGGAAACAGGAATTAACCATAACCATGGAATTTTCCACATTAGGTACTTTACAGGACATTGAGAGCAAATTATACGTATGTACGTCATTTGCTATTCTCTCGTTCGTAACATAATGTAGATATTTCATTTAAATAGGTTATTGTCCTAGAGTTCCTGGAATATACAGGGTCAAACTTAAAAATACCAACAATCTCTTGGAAACAACTTCTCTACATCATATGAGATCATTTTAGAAGAGATTTTTTAATAAGAGATCATTTTACAAAACTGACAACTGTTGTCAGTTTTATTTTATGTTCCATAAATTTGGCAAAACTTCCACTTTCACTTTGCTAAGAGCACAAGAAAATATGATTTCCAACATTTTAATGAACAAATATGAAAAACACTGCTAGTTTTTATTTAAAAAAAATTATACTTGTCAGAGAGGTATATAATAAATAAATAAATATCTGTGACATTATTGCACACATGGTCATCTGACCCCAAACTAAGCAAAGCTTGTAATATGGCTGCCAGAGACTGATATACATACAAATATATTTTTAAATACATACTTAAATAGATATTAACACTTATATACTTAGGTACTTTATTTTTCTAGAAAAAACTTGCCAAACCAACGCTTAGCACACGTTTTACAGAAATTTTACAAGGTGAACACAGAAAAAAGAAGTAAATAGAACGGAAATGAGAAGGAAACTCTGTCGCTAGGTATTGTGACGGATACTTGATTGAACATTCTTATTTATGTCAACGCGTCGAACTCCGCGTCACAGTTGCTAACATAGTTGCTATGGGTTTATATGGGTGCAAGTGGCTACAACAAATTTCTTACAAAAATGCCTTAGACAGCTGTTCTAATGTAAACAAAAAAAAAACTTTTGTATGTAGGTGAGGTTGAAAGCCGAAACAATAGGCGAAACTCTAGACATGTCCGGATGTATCTGGACGGGTAGTAACTCTACTTGTAGGTTTATCTCTTATGTCTATTAATTGCAGTATCTTAGTGTCTATCTATAATTCTATATCCTTTCCCAGAGACACATATTTCGTTTAAATGTATGGGTCACACATAACTCGCTAGTATCATGTAAATATAAATGTTTTACACTGGGATATAAAACAAGAGTAGGTAAATACAACAGTTGTAAACTATTTTTTTTCTACATTCATGTTATACAGCACTTAGCTGCAGATGCGGTTCATTTCAAAAACAAAACTCTTAACTATACAGCATGTTATGAAACAAATTTAATAGTAAGTACTTACATTACTTTAAGCGGAATTTTTAACAAGCATATTAAACCACGCGAGTTAAAATCTATAGCTTCCTCGATGTGACCTACAGTGTTTATACAATCTACAAGACTAAATAGTAAGAAGTAAGTAAGACTAAGACTAAGATCAACCTACTAGAAAAATTACAATTTGTTCATAATTTTTCCTAAAAGGAGGATTGGTGTCAGACGTCTTGTTTCATAAATGTTCACCATAATTTATTACAAACCTCCTTAGATGAAACTTTCTAAAAAGGTTGGCACAGTGGATTTTCAGGCCTTCGTCGTGTTATTTATTTTTTATTAATAAATAACTATTTCACGTAGCTATTGTTGTAAAAAATACTAATACAACCAAAAAATAAATAACAATAAATATATCATAAATTTTATCTGTATTACAGATATTTTTCAAGTATTTTTTTACCCTAAAACATTAAGAATCTTCTTAGATCAACCTCTCCAGTTCTTCCATAAAAGTTTTTTTGGCCACCTACATAGAGGTTGATGTGAGTATTAAGGAAATAGGAATTAAAAAGATAAAACCACATATTTAGTTACAGAAAAAAAGTAGTGACTTTGAAGTAATCTGCGATGTCATCACATTTCACTTCAAAGTTACTTCAATGTTTATCTAACTTAAATCGAACTGGGCGAGATTTCCACGTTCGTATGTGTGAAATGGTTTTTTTATGAGTATGGCGGCATAATTTTTCCTAAAAGGAGGATTGGTGTCAGACGTCTTGTTTCATAAATGTTCACCATAATTTATTACAAACCTCCTTAGATGAAACTTTCTAAAAAGGTTGGCACAGTGGATTTTCAGGCCTTCGTCGTGTTATTTATTTTTTATTAATAAATAACTATTTCACGTAGCTATTGTTGTAAAAAATACTAATACAACCAAAAAATAAATAACAATAAATATATCATAAATTTTATCTGTATTACAGATATTTTTCAAGTATTTTTTTACCCTAAAACATTAAGAATCTTCTTAGATCAACCTCTCCAGTTCTTCCATAAAAGTTTTTTTGGCCACCTACATAGAGGTTGATGTGAGTATTAAGGAAATAGGAATTAAAAAGATAAAACCACATATTTAGTTACAGAAAAAAAGTAGTGACTTTGAAGTAATCTGCGATGTCATCACATTTCACTTCAAAGTTACTTCAATGTTTATCTAACTTAAATCGAACTGGGCGAGATTTCCACGTTCGTATGTGTGAAATGGTTTTTTTATGAGTATGGCGGCCAATTCGGTGATTAAAAAGTCAAATTAAATCAGTTTAAAAATATATATTTATATATATATATGTACCTATTATAGGTACTATAGGTGTGTAGTAGGTATGAATTAAACGTAAAATAATTTAAAGACTGAAGAAATGACGCAGTTTTTTTTCCAATGGCCTTTGAGGTTGTGGGCGAGGCCGCTACCGACTAAACCGTAGCAAAGAATTAACTGTGTCTCTATCTGTGGCACAAGTAACTATTTAAATGCTAATTTGAAACGGACTAAGCTACAGAAACCTGCCTACGAATGGTTGAAAATGAGTATTTTTTCCACAGAAATTTCCTTTATTTTTATAAAAAACTAACAAAGACGTAAGTTTTGATTATTTCGGAATATTCTGAAACACGTGTAGGTATGTTTATTTTATCTCGGGAGTAGACAGACTTTCGACTGCCTAACATGAACGGTGTCTGCAAATTAGGGGTTTAGCTAAAACTTTGACCCTCTTTTTGAACCTCTTGTATTGTGAATATTCTAAAATCCTTTCCTAGTGTACGTTTTCACTTTTCTCTAAACACACCCTTCAAATATAAAATCTCTAGGTCCTGGGGTTTGGGCTGTATGTTATCTCTGAGTCACTCAGGACAAAACCTTTTATTAACCACCTGTACGCTAAAAGTTTAACGTGTGTTGTGTATCTGTGTGGCTGTGTACCTGTGTATCGGTATGTCTGTCTGCAGCATCGTAGCTCCTAAACGGCTAGAGTGTTCTAAGCTATGATTTACGAAAAATTTATCAGATATTTAAAGATTATCAGATCTTTTATCTGGGATAAAAAAAAACTTGATTATCTTGATGATGTGAATATGACAGACTAGTTTCATCAACGTCGGACAGGTAAATTCCAATATAAATATTTAGTAGGTACGTTCGTATGGAAAGTCTACAGTCTGGATTAGTATGCTTAGCTTTTTTCCACTTATAATTACTTAATTACACCTATAATTAAATTATAAGAATGTAATTAAATTAAGCAAGTCGATTGTAACATACTATAATTATCGCATCGATTTTAAATTTTGCATGTATAACTCATTCGGATGACAATACAGTAATTTGGTATCATCGATCTGGATGATGGAGCCAGGAGATGGATAGTGGAACTCTTCAATGCTATATCATCATGCACATCTACATCTATGGAACATGCACTGACTAACAAGAAAATGGTGAAAGGTGTGCGGTAGCGTTTATTATTAATTATATTTTTTATCTAATTTTAAATCACTAAATGTTTTTGTATTAATATTACGCTCTAACTGGTCGGAATAAATTAAATTGAAACGTGAATCACACTGGCAGAGCCATCTAGCGGGCAAGACGCCAACAAGTGCGTTAGCCAACTGACGTGGTATCGAAATCCCTCTTCCGCGTTTCCGCACCTCCCGGCGTGCGCACGCTTAGATGGGTATCCAGGGTTGTTGTACAATTTAAAGTGTCACATTAGCGTATTTTTTATTTTTAAATCATAATATTATTTTAAATATGAAATAGGCTCTGTGCAATCCAAGATCACCTTCAAAATTTACTCTACAAGCTGGTGTGGTGCCAACCAACTAACTTTCGTTACACCCTGTACATTCTGTACATTGTTGCCCTGGTGTACCACTGCTTCATCAAAAGACAACTGCGTAGATCAGGTCGAGGTCGCTGTATCCACTAGGTGTGCAATGCAACTTGTGCTTTATTCCATATCACGTATTCCTATTATCACATCACAGCGCGTGCCTTTTTTTATACGGGTAAAGGCGGGCATCTAGTGCATCCTGTCTCAAGGCTGGACATTTACTTGCATACGCTTGCATTTACTTACATATGTAGTGTATAAGTAGATAAAAAAACATGTCTAAGAGAAGTTATATTTTGTAACTAGCTTCTGCCCGCGGCTTCAGCTGCTTTAGGAAAAAATAATGCAATATATGCTATACATTCATGCGCATACAACTCTGTAGGTGCTTCATGGATATTGATAGCGCGTCTGCTTCATGAGCAGGAGGTCCTAGGTTAGAATCCCGGCCCGGCCGAGATGTTTGAATAATGAATTTAATTGCGAGAATAAAAAAAGGCTAACTGCTACGCAAATTATGTATGGTCTCACAATGTCTCCGGCATGTGTCGGAGAAAGAATAGATGGAACAATATAAAAAAAGTCGTGCATGTATTTTATTTGCATGTAATCCGTGGCAACCCCGCATAAACAAAATTCTAGTGGTATTCTGAATACCAATTTCACCAACAGCGCTGAATCCGCGCTGTGACTTGACGTAAGGATATTTCAGAATCGCTATGCTGTTCAGCTGATCTATGTTAGCTTACGTAGTTTGCCAAAATTTTCATGTCTTGGCAATCAATAAAAAGGATACTACGAGTACAGGTACATTATATTAAACTGTCCACGATAGCAATATTTATCACAGGAGAAAATATTATTCTACGTTGGGTGCTGAAAGTAAAATCAAAGTATCGTACCTAGCTTGTACGCAAAATAAATTCTCTAAATATAATTTATTTCCTATCCAATTAGATTCCCGTTCTGTTAAGCCATAACGTATTATCCTACAGGGATAGTATTTCTGTCAAAACAAAAATCTTTGAAACACCGCTGTAGTGTTTGGTAAACAGGTAAATGAAACAGCCGTGTAAGCAGTGAGAAGACAACTGACTTTATTTGGGGCTACCCACATAATAATATAATAATGATTGAGATCTACCTACAACACCCGCTAACATGATTTAGTAAAAACTATACACACGTGTTTTTATTTTATTTTAGCTTACAGTCGACTCAGTGAATTAAAAGCTTGACTTAGTAAATATTTGATCTTAGGTTTTACCACAATAGTACTTGTACCACAGAAGAAATAATAGTTGATTTTACGAGAAAGATTAAGTATGAAGCTGGTTATTTAAAGTAGGATTCAAATCGCTGCAATCTAAAGGGTTCAAGGGTTTATGGGTTCATCTATAAAAGTTACTGATCACTTTAGTAAGAAATCACTGAAGTCATCTTACAGATGCCTAACTAGTACATACCTTGCTACCTTCTGTAGTTGGTACAATGAATGTACGCAGTACATATAATTATATCAATGAGTTGAGGACTATTTTGCAGAGTCCGCCTGTTCTACATAAATACACATGAAGACCTGCTACATATAAAGAGATTTAGCATAATATCTTAGGGTTTTTGTTACAGCACAAGATTTAAACTATTCAAGTTAAAGAATCTTGGTGACACTGAACTGTTGAAAAACCAAACGTGTTGCTTACCATCAGGGGAGCGACTTGCACGTCTCGTCACTCAGTTGTAAAAAAACCTTCAAATAGGTATGTGCAGGTGCAAGTATAGAACACTAGAGCAGCTGTGCAAATTGTCAGAAGAAAGGTTACTACATAATGCATAGTTGACTGTTTCTTAAAATATTCCCCCATTTGCGTAAAACGAAATGCAAATAAGTAAAGCATATATTGATGATTGTTTGTGATATCGGACAAAGGACGAGGGAACAAGTCACATAATATCTAGTTTACACGAATTTCTGATACCTAGGTACCAGCATAGAGAGTAGGAAATATCTAAGTAGAGTAATATTTAGTTAAATGACATTTTCAACTCGCATGACCTATAATTTGTTCAAACAATAGGTAGGTAGAACTAACCTACATACGTGATACGAGTATTTGCATTTCACATTCTGACCTTTGACGCAGTAAGAATGCAAACAGACCGTTAAAAAGTGACTTTCTGATGTTCCTTTCTATGCTAGTGAATGACAAGCTAAAACAAAATTTAGGTTTTCGGACAGAGTATGTGTTGTTTTTTAAATGAAAGTGGTTTCCTCAATATCTAGCTAGGGGTCGTGCGTGACTCAACTTCTCCCATAACTTGATGTCGCTAAGTCAGCTTTCAGCAGCCTTGATGCTAAGTGTGAATAATGTAATGGCTGAAACTTTTTTTTATTGATAATAAGTGACCAATTAACAGATAACCGGCCACTTGATAGTAAGTGGTCACCGCCGCTTATGGACACCTATAATATCCACAGCATTCTCACTGCGATGCCTATACAGTACCTACCTTTCTATTCAAATACCTATTCACCCCTCGTTTGAAGCAGCCCAGATTGTATAGTAGGAAAAATCAAAGGTGTTCCAAAATTTACATGTACGTGGAAAAAAAAACAATCTATTAAATCGAACATTGCGATTCCTCTACTTAATTATATATTTAGATGCTTTTTATAAATGAGAAATAATTTTAATTGGTTATCTGGTTATTTAGTAGATTATATTTTAAGTTTATGTCTCACGCTAACAATAATGTGGCTTTTATAACAAGTGGACCAAATTGAAAACAATCCTTAAATAAATTGAAAAAAAAAGGAAAAAGTAGTTCAAAATTAGTATATACGTTATTTCGTTTACTTGGTTGACATATTTTTCAGTTTTTTGATTTTAAAACCAAATTACTAAACCGATTTTGAAGAAACTTATCAAACTCTTCTATCAAACAAAAAGAAATCATCATTGGCGGAGAAATCGGTGAACATACATAAAAAAACAGTGGAACATAGAACCGCCGCATTTTTATAAAGTCGGTTAAAAACAACTTTAAGGCAGCTCATGATTTTGATGCGCGTGCAGTGTCAGTTAGATAAGGTTGTTGTGATCATACTTCATACACCAACTAGAGCGTACCTACCGGTGAAAACTGTAAGTTGCATTGCACTCGTCGTAAACGTCTACGTATTGAGATCTCTGTACTTTTCCGATATTTGTCATGTCGGTCGTGGCGTTAGCATACGGCAGTAATATTCAAATCAAATATGTTTAACAGTCATAATATATTACCCTCAGTTTGCTCTTACACCAGACACGCGCTAAACATGTTCACAAATTATTTTATTTTTTTAGTGTTGATTTTGTTTGAAGCGCTACTTTTTATTGCTTTACATTAGTACTTATAGTCAAATTAGTATATTTTGGCTCAAATGATTTATTTATAATTGCCACAATTTACTCTATGTATCGTTAGCGTCAAACAAACCAACCAAGAGTCGAAAATGATTTTTTATTTATTTTATTTATATACAACTGGATGCTGTCTTCAATGCCAAACAAAATCAAGAATACTTCTTAAACATCGTCAAACAAGACCAGTCTGAGTCAAGCAAAGTAATTTACGGTGAAGTCCAAATCGTGTCCTGGTTAAGTGTTGGACAACTGGACACTTTACTATTTCTAAGGTGTTTTAGAAACAACACGAAAATACATGTGTCACCTCACTTAATAACAGCAATCCACCATTATTACACATTTTCACTCGAAATGCACAAATTTAGAAAAATAATACAATGAGGCGAAATGATTTTTACATTAACGGCAAAACTTATTTTTGTTTTCCCGGCGTTATCTTGTAACAAAATATACTGGTATGATTGACACCTGTCTAGTTTTCATTTATTCCTAGTTTTCTAGTAGTTTGCATCAGATTCTCTTCTCCACTCGACCGACCACGTGAAAAATGAAAATAACCTACCAAAACTCGACATCGAATGTCGACTAATCCCATTCATCTATGCAAAAACGTGTGCCATAACGTCAGAGAATCTTTGTTCCAAGTTTTATATTGTCGATGAATAAGTGTTATTTCTTAATGAATGTAATGTTATTCAATATCGTGTTGTGTCGAAATTGCCCAGATGACGCAGGCGCATGTTTGGCGATGCACAGGTGTTGCTGTTAGCTCAGCTGCTCCCTATGCCCGCCCGTTCGACATAGCAATGTGTGTTTAAAAATTTAACCTCATCGGGTGACTCATTGAGCAATTGATGCAAATAATTAAGAAGAAAAACAACTTTGAACTAAATACGAAAAGTAGGTAGGTACAATTAATGCGATTAGAAGCGTTAAATTGCAAATTAGAACTTTGTTGCGGTATCAGTGAAGTAATGTTTGTTTATTTACCAATGATGATAAAGTAAAGTCTATTTCAAATATACCAACCTAATCATTATGTAAGTACTAGTAAGAAAAGAAGGACAACATACCTTCATATCTAAATAAGTAATATAATGTTTTATGCAACATGTTGGATGTTGCATAGAACATTATATTACTTATTTTGGATGAAATTTTCCTGTAGGCATATATTTATTAATTGTGCTAAGGTTCATGATTATATACTTAGCTATAGATATAATGGGTAGGTATAGTTACCTTTTGATTACTTTGACTGATTTATAATATACTTAGGCCACAATAATGGCGGACAGTTTCTTCAGACTACATATTACGTAAAATAATAAGATATGGTCATTTCAACACGTTTCAGATAATTATTCTGTAGAAGGCAACGAAATGTGCGGCAATTTTACCTTGGCTTGTGTGGTTATTTATTCACATTGAATTAGCTTCATTTAGGCTATTTTTGAGAGCTGTAGTATTAACCTATACCTTTTGAATAGGCGTGTATTTGCGTCATACTAATTAGAAGTTCCTTTGCAATTAGTTAATGGATTGTTAAGTAGCACATCTGACGTAATAAAAAAGACTCAAGAACGCACTGTCTGTCTTAATATGGTTGCATGTGATGGAAATAAAATAAAAACATGACTAAAATTCGTAATAGTGACGTCACATTACCAAACAGAATACCTTTACTGTTTTCTATGTAGGTATACTTACGACTCGAGTAGGCACATACTACAGTTTTAAGGCACTATTCGGGGTCAAATGTTAATAATATCGGCAACCGGAAATGTGTGTCCGCGAATACAAAGCAACACACCGTGGTTAGTACAAAGCGGAAGATTGGTGCTTAAGGATAAGTGCACTCGAAACAGGGCCAAGGTATAGGGATGTTGCTTCGACGGCTTGAAGCTAACAACCTTTAGAGCACAACCTTTCTTTAGAGGCTAGAGCCCTAAAGCAAAGACACGGATTGAAGCTAACAACCTTTAGAGCACAACCTTTCTTTAGAGGCTAGAGCCCTAAAGCAGAGACAACAGTGAACCAATAAGAAAAGCAGGTATATGATTATAAAAGTAATTGTTTTTAGCGATGTATTGCTAACAAGCTGATGCTGGCGACGCTGTACCCGTAGTAGTGAGGCTCAGACATCGGCTTTGCAGGTCAATCTGCCCTCTGCTGGAACTTTGTCGTATCTCTATTGTCACTTAGTCTGATGAGATAATTTAAACTATAAGTACCTAGTTGACACCCGTAGGAGTATTACATTCTCTTGGTATTATATTCTCTTAGGTTGACACTGCCATTGATTTTGTTGTACCACTCAACTAATCTAATCTGACAAAATAATAAATTAATCATCTACCTCTCTTTTCATTTCAATGTGTGAAAAGTAATATTTTTAAAACTTGCAACTTTAGTTTTGGTTTAGAATTTAGTATAGCAGAATTAACGTCACTGTAATAAAGCGTACTATGAGCAAATACCTTATATTACGTAGGCATCTATTTTTTTTACCGATTTCAACGTAGCTTTGACTTTTTAAAACAAACTAAGCATATAGACGTCAATGAAATTTGCCCATATCATCATTACTTTTTTGGGGTTACCCGAAAAACTGTAATAATTCGAGGTTCGTTTATAAGCAGATAATTATTATCCGACTGCGGGTTTTACCAATAACTTCGCTTGATTAAGTGTAAATGATAGGAACGGAAGTGGGTATTATACTCGTCATCATCATCATCATCGTCATCAAATTAAATGAACAATAGCAAAATAAATTATATAAATGTTGAAAGTAGAGTAGTAGGAAATATCCGTAAAATAGGTCACAGCTCCTAATTCGTAGTGAATAACTAAACTCGATCCAAGCATTATATTTGCTCTGATAGCTGCAATAATATAAATAACAAAAAAATCGGAACGGAAATCATAAATTCTGATCACTTTCGCTAGTTTTTTGAACGTAAGACTGTAGCAAGTTTATACTTCAATGAAATGTGTTACTGTACTTATTATATAACAGGTGTCGTAGCAAATAAACGAATGGAAATAGTGTGGTTATACACATTTGGTCATGCCAGATTAATTATGAGTCATTACATAGGTACACGTAACTAAAACTATAGGCGTCTTAAGGTGAATGATGGATGAGTCGACGAATTAAGAGCATATGCGTAAAGTCTAGTAGGAGTCTACCATAAAATTTACTAAAGGCCATTATCGGCACTTAATTATGTACTGTACAAGTAACAAAAATACGGTTTATCTACTGAATGAATAAAGTTATCTTTATTATATCGCTGGGTATACCTACTAGATAGAAATAACGAGTCTTTTGTATAGCTTTAGTTTTTTGCGATACTTTTACTTGCTGTTCGTGTCAAAAATGTATCAAAGGTAAGTATTAAGTTAGAGTTAAGGGGATAGATTAAAAGTACAACTGTAGAGTTGAAATCCTCATGGGGTTGGTTACTATACTTTTTTCAAATAGCTTTTATGCTAGAGCTTTGATAAAAAGGTTTTTACAATAAAGGGGTGTTATAAGTGTGTATCAGTGTTAGTATCTTTGTGTCTATGGCATCGTAACTCCCAAACGGCTAAACCGATTTTGATTTAAAAAAAAATTGTTTGAAATGTGAATTGATTAATAGTGTACGATTCAATAAAATCTGTTCAGTCGTTGGAAGATTTACAGCTCTTTTATTAATTATACTTATATGTCGAAGTGTTGCACACTTTTTAGAGTTACTAAAAAAAAGTATTTTTTGTGTGTTTGGAAAAGGCGCAAATATAGTACCTTGGACAGACAAAATGTACCCAACATTTTTGAGCCTTTTGGGGTCGAAACCATGGGCCCGTGGGGATCAGGAGCCAAAAAAATATTCAAAGATTTATCATCACCTCTGGTCGATGCATCTCGTGACCAGAATGCTGGCCTCTACTTTGCTCAAAGAGTGAGCATTGCCATACAACGTGGTAACAGGCCCAGCATTTTGGGGACGATTCCCACTGGTAGTGATTTAATAGATTAGTTTAGTAGTTAGGTATTAATATGTCGTTTTTTATATTTTTTATTGGAATTTTATTTAAGTTATTGTAAATAAAGTATGTTTGGAAAATGTTAAAAGTTATAATAACAACATTCCCACAACACATAACTATGGTAAAAACTACGCTAGCGCCACTTTGTCAGTTGCCAACACTAAAGTGAGAATTTTTTCTTGTCCCATTAGTGCTTGCAAAGCTTGACAACCCTAGCAAACATATATTGTTGCAAAACATTGTCAAACAATTGACAGGTCGTTAAAGTTAAATCAAAATTCAGGATAGGATACATAGCGGAAGTAGGAAACGGTAGGCATCCTTGGGACCCGTAGTATCCTGTTCGTCGATAGATATAAATGCTGCAGTTATTTTATCAATTTAGTTGGCCGGTTGTATTTGTAGCATTAAGCTAAGTTTGTCCTTTAGTTATCTGCTCAACTGTTACTGTGTTATTCGTATTTACTAAGTACTTACATGGACATGAATTAAACATTATATTTGTACCAACATCTGCTTACGTAATAAACTTAACTAAAAAGAAAATTCATCTGGTATTTCCAACGGTAGCTGATATTATAGCCGTATATGGCTAGTGCCAGTCGTTTGGAATCGACGACATAAATGACGTAAGAAATAAAATTGTTAGTGCAATTTTTGATTAATGTCTTTGTGGCGTTAAATCTGTATGTTATGGAATATTTAAACAACTACGTACATGTTCATAGGAAGATATGTATAAAGTGGTTACTGTAACACCATATGTGTAATTCAATTCAGAGTGTGTTTGAACGTCGGAGGTCACGCAGTACAAACTTAGAAACCCTCTGATTGAGCTCCCGCAACTCTGATGCTGGAGCATCCTACTTACTTCGCCTTAGATCTATACAGTGCCGTAACTAGCCTTTTATGCGCCTGTGCGAGCTTCTATAATTGGGCCCTTGAAAACAAAACTTGGTCCTGGTGTGGTCATTTCTGCGCCCCTCCAGAGTCTGCGCCCTGTGCCTGGGCACTGCTGGCACAGCCCTATTTACGGCACTGGATCTATAAGCCGTATACCATATGTTTATTTTAATTAATTAATTACACATATCAACATAATGACGATGAACAGTAAAGTCACTGTAGTGTAAACTCTTTACTTAGTTCAAGTCCTTTAGGTATTGTCTATTTGTTTATGAGATGACGGATGTCATTCAAGCTGAATAAAGCCAATGTTTTGGTTTACCGATTCTTTTATTATGTAACAATTTATTCAGCTTGAATTCGCGTATAACACGATGAAATCATCTACTTCCAATGCACCGCCGTCTTTACTCTCCAAATACTTACGGCCAGAAAAGTTCGACGTTACGCCAGATTCTCCGCACTCTGAAAATAAATGGAAACATTGGAAGATCCTATTCACAAACTTTCTAAATGCTGAACTACAGGTTTCTACATCCGATACTGTGAAACTGATGCTATTATCTAACCATCTAGATGCAAATGTGTACGTACAAATCCAAGAATGTCAAACTTATACAGCAGCTATTGAAACACTAGATAAAATATATCTCAAACCCAAAAACGTAGTGCACGCAAGATATGTGCTTGCAACAAGGCGCCAACTACCTGAAGAAACAATTTCTGAATACTTACAATCTTTGAAATTGCTTGCAATCAACTGTAGCTTCGAATCTGTCACTTCTGAACAACACAAAAATATGTTTACACGAGATGCCTTCATAACAGGTCTACTGTCAAGTTATATTCGTCAAAGACTGCTTGAAAACATAGATCTCACCCTAGACGAAGCTTTTAATCAAGCAATCACTTTTGAAACAGCTGAAAAAAATGCAAAGTCCTACGTAAATGAAACAAAAATGTCTCTTAATGCTTCTCAAAACCAAGACCTACAGCCAACGCTTGAACAAAAACTAGCTGCAGCAACGCCACCAACTTCGACGGGGAAACGTTGTTGGTTTTGTGGAGGAAGCATACACCAACGCATTAAATGCCCCGCATTTAATAGGAACTGCGAACAATGCGGAAAGAGAGGGCATTTTAGCAAAGTGTGTCGCAGTTCCAAACCCTTTGCCAATTCAGCAAGTACAGATACAGACTTTCCCGCTGAAATGTGCGCTGCAGAACCATCAAGTCTAAAACAGGCAACAATTCCTGTAATAATAAACCAGACTCGCGCTGATGCTCTGATAGACACAGGCAGTTCGGTAAGTTTTATCAATAAAAGTGTTGCCCAAACATTGCATCTGAGACATAAAGCATATCGTCAAAGAATAACTCTAGCATCACTAAGTCATACTTTCGATATAGATGGAGTGTGCTTCGCCACAATCGAGCTAGAAGGATATACATACAAGCATGTACCACTTCTAATTATTGAAAATCTTTGCGCTGATATCATAATAGGCCATGATTTGTTGAAAAATCACTCATCTGTAGAAATGAATTTTGGAGGTAGTCCACTTAAGATATGCAATGTTTTAGCTGCCGGCGTACCAGCAGCATCTATATTCCATCACTTATCACCGGCAATAAAACCAATCGCCATAAAGTCAAGACGATACAGCACTGCTGATGAAGCTTTCATTAACGAGGAAATCGATAAACTTCTCAAAGATGGCGTCATAGAACCTAGTATATCTCCGTGGAGAGCTCAAGTCTTAGTTACTAGTGGGGGACTACACCGCAAACGAATGGTCATAGACTATTCACTAACAATCAACAAATATACTCTATTGGATGCTTATCCTTTACCAAACATTGAATCAATCGTATCGAAGGTGGCCAAAAACAGATATTTTAGCCAAATTGATCTTAAAAGCGCTTACCATCAAGTGCCAATTCTCGCAAGCGAAAAAATTTACACAGCTTTCGAAGCCTGTGGAAATCTCTATCAATTTACACGTATACCATTCGGCGTTACTAACGGGGTAGCTGCTTTTCAGAGAACTTTACAATACATCATCTCGAAAGAGAATTTAACTGGCACCTACGCTTATCTTGACGATGTCACTGTCTGTGGCAAAGATAAAGAGGATCATGATAAAAATCTAGAAAACTTCATGCAAGCCGTACAAAAATACAAACTAACTTTAAACAAAGACAAATGCGTATTTGGAAAAGAATCAATAAAGCTTCTAGGATACAAAATCGAAAATAACACAGTGAGACCAGATGAGGATCGCCTAGCCCCACTGATGAATCTCCCCGTACCTATAGATATGCCTTCTTTGAAAAGAGCGCTGGGCATGTTTGCGCACTACTCGAAATGGATAAAGAATTTTTCAGGAAAAATTCATCCACTAATACATATTACTAAATTTCCTATGAACAATGATGCCACCACATGTTTTCAAACTTTGAAGTCAGATATTGCTGAAGCAGTCCTTACATCAGTTCTAGAGGATATTACTTTTACAGTTGAAACAGATGCTTCGGACCATGCCTTGGCTGCAACACTGTCACAAAATGGCAGACCTGTGGCATTTTTTTCTCGAGCACTAACAGATCCGGAACGCCGACATCCTGCTATAGAAAAAGAGGCCGCTGCGATTGTAGAGGCTCTAAAGAAATGGCGTCACTTTTTGCTTGGGAGACACTTTATTCTCATTACTGATCAACAATCGGTGTCATTCATGTTTAGTCAAAATCATACAAGCAAAATAAAAAATGAGAAAATCGAGAGATGGCGTTTGGAACTGTCATGCTACCATTACGATGTTGTATATAGACCTGGTCGAGAGAATACAGTAGCAGATGCTTTTTCTCGCGTATGTGCGCACGTGAACCCTCAAAGACTGCATGAATTGCATAATGCACTGGGTCATCCAGGGATAGTAAGAATGACCCATTGGATTCGAATGAAAAATCTTCCTTATTCGACTAATGATATAAAAATAATGACTGGAAACTAGAATATGTGCAGAAATCAAACCTCGCTATGCAACAACAAAAGGCAATTTAATCAAAGCTACAGTGCCTTTTGAACGCCTGAATGTAGACTTTAAAGGACCTCTTCCATCGAATACGCAAAACAAATATATTTTGACGATCATCGATGAATTCTCAAGATTCCCATTCGCATTTCCTTGTAAGGACATGACTACTAATACTGTTATAAAACATTTAAAGGAAATCTTCATGATGTTCGGAACTCCACAATTTATTCATTCAGACAGAGGTTCATCATTCATGTCAAATGAACTCAGAAATTTCTTAGTTCCATTAGGCGTAGCATGCAGCAGAACAACGCCCTATAATCCGCAATGTAACGGACAAGTTGAACGACTAAATGGGACTCTGTGGAAAACAATACAACTTTTCTTGCATACAAAAGACATGACGGTCACCCATTGGGAACGGGTGCTACCTTTAGCACTTCATTCTATTCGTTCTCTATTGTGTACGAGTATTAATGCAACCCCACATGAACGAATGTTCAATCATCCTCGACGCTCACCGGTTGGAGAGTCTGTGCCTTCTTGGCTTTTGTCCCCTGGACCAGTTCTATTAAAAAAGCATGTGAGGAATTCCAAGTTTGACCCGCTAGTGGAAGAAGCGGAACTAATTGAGGCAAATCCGCTCTACTCCCACATAAGGCTTCAAAACGGGATGGAAACTACCGTATCAAATCGACACTTAGCACCACTACCAGACGAAGACAATTTTGAAGACGCGGTCGACGAACCTAACTCAGAGTTAGTCAGACCAGAACAACATACCTCAGAGCCAGACGAACCTGCAATTGCACCTGTACCGCAGGAAGTTACAGCACCACGCCGATCATCACGCGAAAGGCGAGCTCCTGCACATCTAAGTGATTACGTCTGCGATAACGACGCCACTTAATTTAAAAGGAGGGGTGAATGTAGTGTAAACTCTTTACTTAGTTCAAGTCCTTTAGGTATTGTCTATTTGTTTATGAGATGACGGATGTCATTCAAGCTGAATAAAGCCAATGTTTTGGTTTACCGATTCTTTTATTATGTAACAGTCACCAGCATATTTTGTCACAAGGCGTGTCTTTATACTGATCATTTTTTTTTGTGTTTAATGTCAAACAAACAAACAAATTGTCAAAATCGTTTTAATGACTACCTTCATTGTTGTCATCTGAGCATTTTTAATATTTTCACCGTTTTCTTGAGACAAAATAGGCTGTTTTGACTAGGTATATCTTGTTATTCCTCTACCAGTATATTTTCTAGTGACCATAAATTATTCTCATAATACCTTATTGTCAATGTTTGATTTAGAGATAAAGACGTTGTTACAAACCATACAATCTTAGCTTATAATCCTTAAATTCGTGAGCACACATAGCTCTACACCTGAATTAACAGACATTCGTACATTCCAACAGAAAAAAGTAGATATTGACTTGGGTACGAGTTTCCTTGCATTGTACGTAGATTTTTTCCTTGAATTGATTTTAACTAAATCTCGTTGAGTGAAAGAGGAAAGAATTAATAAAAATAAGCTCTGTGGACTAAGTACGAGTATTCGATACGTAAAATACGTTTCAAAATTCATACTAATTTTGAATTTCGAAATTGAATTCAAAGCGTACTTCGCTACTGAAGACTGAAGTAATTAAATTCGTGATTATAATCTAAAGTAGGTACAATACGTAAGTAGCGCTCTCGTTTTTGTAGTGGTAGGACTCTTTTGCAGGGGTCCGCCTGGGGAAGTACCACACCTTTGCCAGTTATTCAACCGCCAAGCAGTAGTGTGCAAACACTACTGTGTTCCGGATTGAAGGGCAATGTTTCCAGCGAAATTACAAGGCACACAGAGATTTGACATCTCATATCTCGGGGTGACGAGTGCAGTGCATTGCCATCCAGGGTTTTGAACTGTTGAAGTTCAAAATTCTGAGTGGCGTTGAGCTGTTACGGGCAAGCGTGAAGAGCCATCAGGCGAGCGACTTCGCTCGTCTCGTCACCCAGTATCATAAAAATAAAATAATAAAATCTCGCTCGCTTGCTTTGTATTAATATATTTTATTTGGTTATCAAATCAAAATCAAAATGTTTTTATTTCCGGACAACATGATCCCAAATTTATAACTAATAAAACTTAAACTACTTATAACTTAATTTTTATAAAAGAAAAATTTTAAAACAATAATAGTAATTTAATTATTTATTTAAACATTTTGTGCAGACCACTTCAACTTCTTCGTCGTCTCTTTGACCATCTTCTGTACAAAATGCCTAAATATAGGTGAAAAGGGGTTTCTTGTTACAATTTTTTAGACGATGATTAACTAGTAGTACATAATAGTTTATCGCATACTTATTATTATAAACTAGCCGCCCGCCCCGGCTTCGCACGGGTGTAAGCTCGGCCTTCGGCCTCGCTAGAAAATATAATATAGCCTATGTCACCCGGGGATAGTGTAGCTTCCCAACAGCGAAAGAATTTTTCAAATCGGTTCAGTAGTTTCGGAGCCTATTCAATGCAAACAATGTTTTCTATTTATATATTGGTATAGAAGATAGATGACGGGCCGTGTGTACGATTGGATTTCCTATCAAATAAATTGGGAATGAAGAAGCTCATTCAAATTTTCATCCCTATTTAACTCCTTTAAGGGATGAATTTTTAAAACGATTATACAGCTCATTTTTATTTGTAAACAGAAACCTTTATATCAAATTTTACGTTTCTAACTTCAAAAAATTACGAACTTCTTTACAAACTTTCATCCCTTTACTATCGCTTTCATTTATTTTGATCCAGCGGTTTAGATTGTGCAATATCTGCCAGTGAATGAATGAATGAATGAATGAATTTATTAAGTAGATACGCACTTAGACGTCATACTCGTACATTACTCGATCTTCAATACATAATACGCTAGTCATGAAGTAGGGCGCATCTCGAGGCTGAAGCTTGCGTCATTCCACACATTATTCAAATTCGTGTCCAAATCGCTCTCGAATTTTATTGACTCTACTAGTTGCATTAATATTAACAACGTATTTTTTGCGGGCCTTTATTGTTTTTACTCTACGATGATGGGAGTATTGATCCCGCAATCCATGGGATAACAATGTGACCTGCATAATGTTTACGTAATAAAATTTGATGGAAATATTTAGTTATCAGATACCTGTCGTAGACCCCTATAAATAATTAAAGTAGTTGATGTACATTATACAGGATGCTTTTCTCAGATCATACAAACAAGGGAGATGTGCCTTAGTACAATTATCGTTCGTGTTCACATGTCCCCGTGCTTCTTTCACTTTTTTAACTATACCTACCGATAACCGCTTAATGCAAAAATTTTAAATAAGGCACTCTCACTCATTTTTTCACGCGCACTACAAGATTTGCAGGGACACCAATAAAAATAAACTAACTAATAGTCCACATGCAAAAAAAGGCAAGGCTATCTGCGGAATGACCCGCACCCGACTAAAAGCACCCCCACCACGACACCTTACCGTATCTCTGTTGTTTTTCTTATTTGAGGTGATTAGAAAATAGTCACCGATCGTTTTTACCGAACTTACTTTCTTAAAAAATGTTCACGATACTGACTTTATGGTTAGTTGACTATTTTACTTCAGCTATCACATAATTACTAATATTTTGTTAAAAACGCCAGATACATAAATTAAATCTACTTTTCAAACATATATGTTATGTAGGTAATAATATAGAATCTTATTGATACCTTTTTTCAAAAAATTACACATTCGGTTTAGGTGTGCCCCACTGAGCTTTAAAAGTATTTCTTCGTCATTGATCTACACTACATTGACCCGACAACAAGAAATGACACGCGTGAAAGCGTGACAGTTTTTTTTTAACAGGTTTGCCTAAAGAGGTTTTATGTATAAGAGGGTTAGTGTATGGTCTAGCTCTACACTAAAATAGAGTCAATCTCACCAATATAATCGACCATTGACAGATACTTTTTACAATTAGTCTCTTATGATTTTTTGTAGGTACATTAAAGTTGTGGGGTATCTCCAAAGATAATATAATCATTGGGTATCTCCCCATATTGGAATGTATTAAACTTTTTACGTAAAACCTGCACTTGCACCGCCCTTCAAATAAACTCTTACGTAATTCATAGATGTAATCTGTTAAACGTTTGCACCAGTCATACATAAAGTACATTTATTATACATTTCCCTTACTTCATTACGGGTGACACTTCGGCCACTCAACCTTTGTCAATTTGTACTTAGGGTGTTATGTAAAACGGTAAGTAAACGGATGTGGGCGCTGCATAACGGTTGCACACCATGATTCTTGGACATTAGGGACTAGACACCTTTATTTGAAAAGTTTAATTGCATCTATCTACCTACCTAAACCTACTTAAAACCTGGATCTAACGGGAATAAAAATATCGTAGGTGTACGGGCGTTGCCTGGTACGGGCAGGCGTGTGCTATAACAACATTAAAATAACAACAACAAAAAAAAAACACCCACAAAATGTAGCCCATGACATTCCAGACACGAAGACAAACCTAACGATACCTCATGCTAAGAAATCTGACAAACATCCATAAGTAAGTATATAAACCCGAAAAATATTCCCAAACATTACCCTCCTCAATCAGGTAGGTAATCTGGGCAATCAGGTAGGTAATCAGGGCAATCAGGTAGGTAATGAGTTTGTATGTAAATCAAATTAATTAAGAGTATTCAAAACTCACACAGCATTTAAAAAATGTTTTGTAAAAGATTAGGTAGGTAGATCTTTCATTCTAAATGTGCACGCTTCTCCACCGCATTTTTTGTAGTATTTGTATGCGTAGTGTGGTAGTGGGGCGTGCACATTTAAGTAGAATGAAAAATCTCTAGGTATGGCCAAGTTAAGACAATGAATTTTTACACCTTTTTGTTAAAAAAGAAAAAATAGAAAATAGGAAATGTATAATAACTTTTTCATAAGATGTTGGCGCCAAAGTGGAAATATCATGTCGCGTTAATGTATTATTTTCCAGAACTTGTGTTAATAATGAAGGATTAACGATTATATTCATTATTAATATAGGCATATATATTACCTATATAATTCAGAAAAACGATTTGTTTCCATTTCTCCATAGAATCCTCTAGTAAAGTTTTCACCGCCTTACTGAGGAGCGACCTAATGTACTTGACCATGATTTCGCTTGAATTTGCTTTTTTAAGGTATCTGCTAATACTTGAAATTATTGACTAAGTACCAATTTATTTTATAGGTACTCACTGACTAAATAGACAAAATGTCTGTAGCAAAATTGAAAAGAATCAAAATATCACCGAAAAAAACACTTATATTATATTACTATGTACCTTCTTTACCTACAATAATCTAACTCAGGGGTCTCCAAACTACGGCCCGCGAGCCAAATCCGGCCCGCCACTGCCATTAATCCGGCCCGCGACTGGAATTGAAACTCGCGGAATTGTCGGTGATTCAGCAGTGATTCATATGACTGGTCTTAGAAATTCAGACAATTCCAAACATTTTCCGCACAAGGTCTGAAGACTGTAGCTGAAATAGATAGTACCTAGAACCGTACATAGTATCACTACTCGACACTAGATGTAGTTACGTGTCACAATATATAATCAATAGTAATTGAAATGCAATAAAAGCCTAGGTTTGCTTAGGTGGGCAGAAAAATTAAAATTGTTACGGCCCGGCTTGTTACGGTATTGCAACATACCGAAAAAAATATTATGGCCCCAAGGCTTCAAAGTTTGAAGACCCCTGATCTAACCTATAGGCAGCTACTGATCTTTCGTTTTATTACAAATCGTGGCAGATTCCTAGTTATTTTTCCTACAAGAAATAAACAAATGTTCCCGAGGACATAACGTCAGTACATAATGCTCGTAATGTATTCAAAATGTGTGCCACAAATCTCGGTAGTTGATATTATGTTCAGATAAAGAACGTAGACAGTTTCTACCACATGTCGGGTTACGGCGTAGTTAAAATATTATTAACACGTTTACAAATTTTATAGACGGTATGTCTGCGTCAGTTGGTGTAAGTTTTCACTAAATCTTTTGATGTTTTTTGAGAACTGCTGAATTAACAGCGACTTAAAATAAAGTTACATTGATTATACCAAGCTGTACCTACCACAGTTGTTCATATGGCATTTACGACTAAGCGCGACCGTGAGTCGGTTGTCAAGTTAATTTGTAGGTTACGGTTTTTTCTCCTATTCTTTGGTCCTATTAGGTACAATAGCAGAAGGTTTCGGGCGGCTTAAATGCTGTCATTAGGGTTGACCACTGTATGAACACATTACATGCTGGGGATAAAACACCAGTAAGCCCAATATAGACAGGTACCTAAGTTTTTGTTAAAACTAAGGCCAGAGAACATCGGAAAATGAAAAAATAAACATCCGCATCCGAAAACTGGATTTAGAATGCCCAAATCCCAATAACATCTTTCGAGTTTTTTTAAAAAGGTCAAGCACATCGTTGCCCATAATATAAAACAAGCTTGTGGTTACATACCCAATTAGTAGTGTTTTAGAATTAGGTACCATTTTATTAACACGCTTTTATTAGCTTCACTTTTAACTAATAATGTAAACAAATCTTGGGAATCGATTTTAACCTACTTCTAATTTTCGTATCGATTTGAAGCTTCACAAGTAGATATATGTAATCCGAGTTACAATACAAATTTGGTAACCGAGAACTGACAGGATGATGGAGTACATTTAAATGCGATAAAATAAAACAAGTATGTACCGCTTCACGCAATAAATCGTAGGTTATACATTTGCACCCGCAAGCGTTTCACGAGAATACTGTTTGTGCCTGTGTTTGTTTCATTCTCGACCTTATCTAAATAAGACTAAAGTTTTCATAAAAGCAAACACAACAATGTCAAAATATGCACTGTACTTTAATATACGGATATTACAGAAGGAAAACAAACTTAGGACGATCATTATTGTCACATGTATTTTTTTTCTAATTTATGGCAAAGACTTCTTTAAGGTTTAAAGGTTTATTTATTTTGTTCGTTAACAGTTTTGTCCCTCTCGCATTTTGCGTACAGTACTGTGCTATACGCGGCTATACTGTGCATATGTTGACAATGTTGTGATTGCTTTTATTTTATCTAGATAAAAAAAACATTGCGCATAATATCTATGCATTGTTTTAAAATGATCTAGAGAAAAGGTTAGGTAAAAAACAGGATTATACCTTTACTCTAGATCTTTGATAATATTTTTAGCTAGGATCTGCCTTAAATTCGCGCTAGTACCGAAAAAAGTCTGCCAAAAAATCAAAGGGGGTGAGACAAACATGTATTGCACACACTGGCATCTTCTTACTAGTCCTAGAAACGCACACTTCGATATTGAGCGGCACACAACTGCAAACGATGTATTATTTTTTCTAGCTCTAGATTGTACTTATATACGTAAATGAGATCTTATGGGTAATTGAAACAAATACGAGAATAAAATAAACTCGGTGAGTAGAACGCATCTACCTGCGTCTGTTATATTTGAAAAGGGTATAAACCAACGGGGTGACACGGGATAACGAACAGTAAAAAAAAATGTGCATGACGCTTTTGCTTTGTTTTAACTGTATATAGGAAAACTTAATTTAAATTTGCTACAAATTTTTTGGGTAAAGGGGATTTACTACCAACATTCATTAGCCTAACTACTGACAAACATGTGATAAATTTGGACATTGAACTTTGCGTATTGACGATCAAGTTGATACTTGGTATTGGTGCTACCTATATAAATTATGAGTAGGTATATACTTCCATAGTTACGGATGACGATGTCGAATTGACGCAACTGTCAGTGGTCAGTGTGACGTGTTCCAGAACCACCCAAATGAGTGCATCCGGCACGTATTGAGGCATGATGACAAATCAATGTGTGCCCAGACCCGGGTCTGTCTGACTAATTGAATTCAAAGAACAAACGCAAACATTTTCTTAACCAAAAAGGAAAATGAAATTGGTTGCTAAAATACATAGAAACAACTTTCTGTCTACTGGACACCACAACAACATTTTCACAAAAATCGTCACGTCAAACTCATGTGACGTGAATTAAGTATTTTATAAACTAGCTGCTGCCCGCGACTTCGGCTTACGTAAAAATATTTAAAAAAATCTTTTGACTAGCTTAATTCGTCCTTGTTGTAAAATGTTTTTTTGGCGCATAGTTGCGCTCTCAGATCAATAAAACAAAGAAGATATGGTAAGGTAGCGTGGCGGGTGCCAACTTATCTCGCCTAAATCAGGCATGATGCCGTTAGTCGAACTCCCAGCAGACGACCTTGCCGGCCCTTTTTTAACCGACTTCCAAAAAGAAGGAGGTTATCAATTCGACTGTTTTTTTTTTATGTTTGTTACCTCAGAACTTTCGTCTGGGTGAACTGATTTTGATGATTATTTTTTTATTTGAAAGCTGGTGCGTTCCGTTTGGTCCCATTTTAATATGGTCCAGGTCTAAAGTTCATTTTTATGAAGTCGGTTTCTATATTCATAATTATTGTTGCATGTGGACTATTAGTTAGTTCATAGGTGACGCTGCAAGTTTCTTAGTGTGCGTGAAAAATGAGAAAGCGTGCCTTACTTACAGTTTTTGCGCAGAGTGGTTTAGCCGTATAGTATTAAAAACTTATGAAATATTGAGACATTTGAACGCGAACGATAATTTATGATGCAAAAATGAATTTCTAATAATGCGTATACTAGTTCCATCTAGAATAAGTACCTAAAATAAAAATATCTACAATAAATAGATGTCCTATCTACTACCTAAGTAAAGTCACGTTTTTTAAGACCATTAAAATTTGTTCAATTTGTCTATCTTTGCATCAGATTTGGTTATTTAAATAAGAGAATTTAGCAATTCACTTAGTTCTCGAAACCATTTCACACCTTTGAGAAAAACAAGTTTTTCACATAGCGCCTTTATGTGAAGCTGATAGGGCCGACAATAATAAATACATTCTATGGGTCTGACCAATTTTTTTTATACTGGGATTGCGCTTTTCGTATTAGTTTGATATCAAGCTTTTTTTTTGTTTAACCAATTCGTAAAAGCCATAAAATAACTTTTAAACAGCTGAACATTTACATCAAATATAGTTAAGAACAATTCCGATAAAACTAGCTGACCATTTAAAAAACAATTGAAATTGGTTCACCCCATACATCCATATCCGATTTTTCTAAGCAATTTTGATCTTATTAATATTTCTACCGCTTAATTCAGTAAACAATAATGGTTAAGATATATACTAAATCAAATATTAAAAATACTTCAAAAATATGTTTTTCTTTTAAGAATTCAAAGTCCTGAGCAGATAAAAAGGATCGACCGCCCACTGCACATCAGCCATTGGCCGGTCTTTGTATAAAGTACTTATATTTATAAAGTCATCCTTCTTAACCGTTCCTAATGATATGACCTCGAGACAACCACGCTTCACCTACGCTCAATAAAGTAGAGATTATTTTATTTATAGCTGGAACTGTAAATCATAAGATGAAATTGTATAATTACTTTAATTAGCTACTTAAACCAGTTTGATAAAATATAGGCGTGTAACCGTCGGTAATAAGACTGTTTCGGTGATAGGCTTTTTATCGTTTTAAAAATATAATCTTAGACGTAGACGAATCTACTTAAGCTTGGCCGAAATTAGTGTATGTAACTTAGTTAAGCATCTAGTTATAATCGTTTTTCCATTACGATTTTAGTTATTATAGTAAACAGGGTAGAAACTTTAATAAAAAGAAAAAAAAAATTATGATAAAAACAAAAGATATAGACATTACGAGTTAAAAACAATAAAAAAGATTCTGTCACAATCGCAAGCGATAAGGATAGTTTAAAGCTTTAAAAAAACCTATCCTTTAAAGATTATTAGAGATAAGACACCTATATTACTAATTTTATCAACATAGAGTTTATTCTAATATCCAGGGCAAGTGCCTTTATTAACTAAACAAAATACAAGCTAAAACAAACACTACAAAAACAGTTCGACTGCCCATAGACCGTTGAAGGTCTAAAGACATTCCAAATATCCAATTCCTACAGCGATAACTAGCGACTGTAAATTGTATTATTGGCATGTTAATTTTAATCATATTGCAATAAGTTTGTAACCCTATTATTTTATTAATTTTAAAACTAAATATTGTACGTAATATAATTAGTGGCAAATAAATAAATTTATTATATTATTATTATTAATTGCTGAATTATTATTACTGTTTATTCTAATTGATTTTTGTTGAGTACTTATAAGCATGCATCTTTGAAAAACTAGTAACAATATTGCACTTTTTAGGTACATATTACTGAGTTACTTTATGAGATGTTTTTTTTTTTGTACACAGTCTTCCAAAAACTTTTGAATACAACGTAGAAGCAGTTAGAGCTACGCCCACACCAGATTTTATCGCAAAACTTGTCTCATTTAACCTATCTATCATCAACTTCCATTCGAGACGGCTTACTAATAAAACGACACGAACTGAGGTAAATAGATATATGAACTCTTCATGAAAATGAATTACGATACGAATATCTATCTAATTAGGTCTTATGGTTATTTTTGTGTTATTGGGCTTACTAAATCTATATTTAGTAATATACTTGTGCAGGTACAAGTCACTATTATACTATTAATAGCAGCATAATCTCTTAATAGTATAAAATAAAGTCCCTTTCCGCGTCTGTCTTTAAATCCGCTAACTCCTTGAAAACCACGCAACGGATTTTGATACGGTTTTCACCGTCAGTTAGATAATTTTTCCCGGAAGGTTTATATATATATAATAAAAAACCCCGTGCGAAGTGGGGGCGGGTCGCTAATGTAATATAACAAGTAAAGTATAATGACATTAATAACTCTAAGATAAATGCACTTCAGGTTCGAGGTGCCAAGACGGAAGCGAAGCCTCTCTTCCGGTATTATCTTTGTAATGGAAAAGCTAACTAGTCCAGTCTACTAGGTAATTACTTCATTGTAAAAAAGTCGCATCGATGTACAGATTCTTTTTCTGAAGGGCTTATCAGTCTTCAAAACAGGAGGGGTTCTTAATGCGATTGTTTTTTTTTTCAATCCTCAGAACTCCGTCATTAATAAACCGATGTCAGAAATTTCATCAAACCGGATCAGTAGTTGGCTTTTTAAATTTAAATAACTGGATAAAATATGTCATCCAAGTAAACGAAATTGCGTATTTAGTAATTAGAGCCCTAATAAAAAATTTGCTTCGTGTGAGAGATTGTTAGATTATATTATGTACTAGCCTGTTTATAATTTAAAATGCCAATAGTGTTTGTAGAGTGTAGTAGTTATTTCCCCGAAATAAAGACAAGAACATCGTGAACATTTTAACTGTCTGTAACGCCGTCAGGCCGTGCCTGTGGTCCATCTTCTCAGTTACAGGTGAACTGAGAAGGTGGACCACGGGAACGGTAAAGGCCAATTTTTCTTGCCTGTTGTTCAGTCAGTCGAAGTTTTTGTCCGATGTTTTGCACCGATATCATTAGGAAGATAACAATAAACTCGCATCTGGTTATAACTGGGAACTCGACCAAAGCCATAGTTGCTGAAAAGTCGGCAAATAAGTACTACTCTATAACTTCTTAAAAACCCCTGAAATCAAATACTGCTGCTACATATTTTGTTTCGCGTTACGCACTAAATTTAGACACGGTCCTCCGTTATCTTTTTACTACGAGTCATCTATTCAGAAGTATAACAAACGCCGTCTTATATTCCTCACATAGCTTGTAGATATCCGAGAGGGGGTTATCTTAAGTTAAACACATTGTAATTATACCTAAAAAAAAACGCTGAATACCAAGAATTCTGCAAAATATGAGTTATGTTGGGCGTGTCATAATAACAATGATTTTATCATCACGTATCAAATAATCGTATGTTTAGTTTATAGTATAAAATAATCGTATGTTTAGTTTATAGTATAAAATACGTTAAACCCTGATGATGAAACCCAACGGGAAATTAGTGACTTTATATCTAGAAGAGTTGTTTTATTAAATGTTTATTTTTTGCACAGTCATTAACGCTGTAGCTTGTAAGTTTCTCAGTTTGTTATTTTTATTTCTAATATGCAGAATAAATAGTTTATATCTATAACAACATATATCTAGGTACTGAATTAGGCACTACACCTGGCAAGTCGAAATCTTTTAAGCTGACTCTCGGTCTCATCATAGCATCTCTTTACATCGAGCGGCAGTTTCATCAATTCTCGTATCGGCGAGATACGAGTATAGTCTTTTGGCACGATAATTGATATTGAAAAATACCTACTTTTTTGTCGGATTTGCTATAGGAAAGTACATTTTGGATTTTTTACACAAACATTTATTCATTAATATCATAACATAGTTGCACCTTCAAACTGCACCAAACACTTACCTACATACAGTCACTAAGGTACAGTAATAGGATTAAGCATATAATTTACAGATATGTATTCATAAACATGCTGCAGGGTAGATGAGCAAGGACCACAGCATTGAATCTATCAATCTTACCCCAATAGTCATCATCAATCATCTTTACATCATAGATAAGCGTTTCTAGGTTTAGTATATTCTTTAAAATATAAAGTAAGAAACCAAACTCTCATACAAACTTCTTGATATCGAAATATTATGTAACTAGTTACTTGAGCATTCCTTAAAATAGCGTATTAAATTAAGACATAAATCTCTCATACATACGAACGGGTAAATCACTAGAGGTAATAAAGTAGGTACGGGTAAGACCAACGTCACTACAATAAATCATAAACGATACAATTAAAATAATCATAGGCCAATTCAGGTTTGCAACAGGTAAACTTTATTGATATGCTTCGTAAATTTCATGTTGGCTTTTCCATAATTCTCTGCAGTTCAATTTGTGCCCAGTAACCAAGTTCTGAATATATTTATTACATATATTATGTAATTAAAATGACAAGAAAAAAATTATGTATCATGAAAATACCTACTGAATAACAAATTAATGCAATAGATACCCAACCTACAAAGAACCGGCTTCTGACGTCAAACACCCAATGTCAAAAACCTCGAAATCAATATATTTTAGTTATAGGTCTTTATTGAAAGTTTGCCATCAAGACATTCAATGTAACCTGTCTTTAATGAACCATATAAGGATGCAACGAAGGCTCATTGCCGATAAGGAGCCGTGGCATGGAATAAATCAGTTGCAAGACTTGCAAGCCTCCATATCCATAAGATTATGAAGTACTGTTAATATTATGTACGTCCAACTATCGAGTTCTTTTATAATTCAGACGTAAGAACAAAGAACCATTATTTATGAGTGGCTTCGGCGAAAGTGGAACGAATGCTAATACTCTTTGTATTTAAAGCGTTCATAAAAAATCAATATTTTAATTTGATCGAGTGTGACGGAGCAGCTGCATTTCACAATACTCCGATGTTCATTCCGTACTTGTGGTGAAACCATTCATTCATTTTTCATGTCACTGCCACACCCGCAGTCGCTGTACAGACTACAGATGGTACAATCTTACATAACTACATAACTATGTTTGTATTTCGCAAAAATCTTTGCTCTACTTAAGATAAAATACCAACATACATTCGTTACTTTGAAGCTGCTGTATGTATATCGAAGGTAACAATAAAAGTATTCTTGTTCAGTAAAAAGGAGGTCGGTACTAACTATAATTGTAATAGGCCAATGTATATATGTCTAACAGCATAAGAATGAACAGGAAGTCATTCACTAATCAACTAAAGGACGAATTTAAATCAATAACCAATTAAAAGTAACATGATTCCTCAATGCCATTGATTGGGCTAGTAAGGAAAACAATCAAAAATTTATGAGAGAAAAACCCGTAGGTTTTAAGACCAGCATACTTATGTACCTACCTAAAAGAGACCGCAGGAAATCGCTGGATGCAGGCCGCTTCCAACCGGTCTTTTTGGAAATCGATGGGGAAGGCCTAAGTCCAGCAGTGGACGTCCTATTGCTGAAATGATCATGATGACACTTATGTACCAATTATTAACGTTACAAGTATAATAGTCATTGTGATTTCACTAGTCACCTTGGCAATGATAATTTATTCCGCAGAATACTCTCTTGCTAACCTTGTGTAATATTAATAAGACTGATCGATTTTTTCCTACACTAAACTCGTATATGCAGAGCTTATAGTTTAATCTTAGTTTAGTCGTAGTTTAGTCTTAGTTAGGTTAGTTTGACCTTTGCCAGTTATTCAACCGTCAAGCAGTAGTGTGCAAACACTACTGTGTTCAATCCGGAACACAGTAGTATTTGCACGCTACTGTGTTCCAGATTGAAGGGCAATGTTTCCAGTGAAATTACAGGGCACACAGAGATTTGACATCTTATATCTCGGGGTGACGAGCGCAGTGCATTGCCATCCAGGGTTTTGAACTGTTGAAGTTAAAAATTCTGAGTGGCGTTGAGCTGTTATGGGCAAGCGACAGTCAAACCATCAGGCGAGTAACTTCGCTCGTCTCGTCACCCAGTATATAGAAAAACCGTAATATGTATTTATTAAGCTTTTTTCCATGTTAGAAAGGAAAGCCACTACCGGGCTGTCCACCAGCTCGCTGATCGACGACGCACGGGACCAGAAGTCGGATCAATATTCGGGAGTGGTTGAAAAATGGTTGATGATTATTATGATGAGGCAAAAAATTTCATAATGTGGCACAAGATGTTTCCGCGTGATTAGACAGGATGTGATCAAAAGGTTTTCCAAAAGGATAGACATATAATTCTAGCGCCTACTTTGCCCAAAATCTCAATATGACATACACCAAGGTCGTTTAGATTAGTATTTTAATTTGGTTTTTATGTTTCTAAACTTCATTATTATTTCTAAGGTTTTTTATATACAATTTTATATATATGTAAATAGAATATGTAATGAAATCTAGCCTGACAGTCTTACGTTCAAAAGCCTGGCGAAACTGATCAGAATGCATGTTTTTTTACAATGTTATTAGAGTAGTTAGATCAAATAAATACTTGGACCGAGTGCCTAATATACGCCTAATTATGACACCAATGATAACGTCCTAAATTATGTGAAACTAGTAGAATAACAAAATAAAACATAAAAGGTATACATATTATTATACTCTTTGAATTTTGCGGGGTCAATATTATGTGAAAATTTGTCGCTGAGTTGGTTGGTTGATCAGGTAGATACAATGTAGCTGACCACGCAGCAATGTCACTTTGAAGTTGCGGGCGCGCCGATAGGTACGTTACCTACACCGGAAATTACTGAACTATTTGGACACGGAAAGGAGTATGTCCGTCTGACCGTTCACGCTTCGAACTACTGCCTATTCTCTGGTATAACGAACAATGTCTTCGCCTTAAGTATCGAGCTTTCATCAGCCGGCTATCGATTAATTTTGATAATGCTAATTTTAGATGTCTCTGACCTCGTTTTCATTATTTAAAAGCTATAATTGTAGTTGTAGCCCTACTTCTCGAACTAGATATCTAAGAATACTATATTTTAATGAGTAAAAGTAAGTAATTATACTACAAATACAAACAACACAACACAATACAAGCAATCTATTGAGTATAAAAGCGAAATACCACTCAATAATTCACTCACTCACTGACTCATCACATCTCGTAAACAACTTGACCTGCTAAGCTGAAATTAGGCAGGAAGACTCCTTATGGGGTGTAGAGATCCGCTAAGAATGTATTTTACGACAGTGTGTTAAAAGTTTATATTATAAACATCTACGTGTACAAAGTCGCGGCCAAACAGCTAGTAAGTTATATTAAAAATATCTTAAATTATTTTAAAGTCAATAGGTAATTGCTGAAATCACATATACTATTTTATTTAAAAAACACATAAAAATGTGAAGCGTAGCCGAGGCCAGCATACTTAATTCCATAAATGTCCTGTTGCCGCCAAGCCTTATAACCTAACCTATTTGCATTGGCCTCTATTTAGTGGGGAAAAAGCAAAACCTCTTTGCGCAGCTATGAAGCTACGCAATAATACTTCACCAATCAGGTCTAGACTAAACTATACCTTCAACTATACTTTTAACTGTTGACATGTAATTATTATTATGAATAAAGTTATCATTATCAAGTCAAATTTGCGACAAAGTATGGTGGCTGATAATTGATACCTTAAATACAATGTTTGAGAAAATTCATTATCTACAAAATCACGAACCATCAGACCCACTCGCCACATCCTATTTTAATCTGGCGGCTTTTCGGCCAACTTCAGCCACACCTGTGATCCATCACACACTGTCTGACACATTGCGTGTTGCGGACTCGGTCCATTCTCTTGATACCAAGTATGCACGCATTCTATTGGTTTTTGGCAAACCCCAAGTACGAACTTTTGAGAATTAGTCAGTGACCAGGTCTGAGCACCGTAGGTTCATCATCATTATCAGCCCGCCCACTGCTGAACATAGTCCTCCTCCTTAGATTTCCACAATGAACAACAGCCATCTAGATCCACTGGATGTCCGCGACTTTCACGATCTCGTCAGTCCACCTAGTGGGAGGCGTACCTACGCTGCGTCTTTCCGGTTCGTGGTCTCAACTCAAGAACTTTCTTCCCCAGTGATTAACGGTTCTTCGAGCGATGTAGCCTGCCACTTTTCTAAGTCTTAGCAGCTATATCAGTGACTGTGGTTCTTCGGCGAATATTCTCGTTTCGGATTCTATCGCGCATAGAAACCGTAGCACCGTAGGTTAGGAAAATACACATGTCGATGAGTCTATGCTTCAGTTATCATAATTGGTACAGCAAAAGTTTGTAAGTCGCCTAACACGTGATCGAGCAACCTTGGTAAGAAACGTCAAACGAAACCAGATTTATCTATCTGACATTAGAACCTCTGCCGACATCACCCCACTGGATGACGTCTCGATCTCTACAACTTTATTATTTAAAAAAATTATAACAATAATGCCACAAGCGGTACGATAATGTGATAACGATAAATGAAACAAAAACATAGCGCGCAATGAATCGACTACGAGTATTAAGAACGTGACACACGTGATGCAAGAGCGTTTGTTCAGAAAATGGACATTATCAGTAAAATAATTCGCAGTTTAAAAAACTAAGAAACACTCTTTAAAATTGCATTGTTATCGGTTCTTGATAAGTGTGCAAATTTTCAAATCAATCCGTCGTTTTGAAAGGGAAGAAAATCACGTTCAAAGATTCCGTTACATAGATACAAACCAAGCTAATAAAAGCGTATTAAAATTAATAGCTTAATTTTTTAATTAAAAGGGCTCTTCTCCTCTGCAGTTCCGTCGCTCGTAAATTATCACATTATCGAAGATTAAGTAATAGAAGTAATAGGAATCCCAGGGTTAATTTTTAAAAAGTGACTAAGCCTCGTTTTACTGTCCATCATAACATACCAAATAAAGAAATTCGTTTTGCCTTGTTAGTAGCACCAAGGATGATTTTAACTAGTCGTCCTTGGTAGCACATACATGAATCAATAAAATTTAAAAACCTCTAAGTCAAAGGAGGTTGCTGTCGCTACCAAGGAGGTTGCTTCAAGGACACGGATGAAACCGTGACGCGCAGCTAGCCGACGAGATACATCTGCGGTCATGGCTCAGTAAATATGTCAATTTGAGAGCCACATGTGCTATCACATTTAAACATAGCTGAAATGGCTGAAGTATCCTCTCCATTGACGCCACACCGCTTGGGTTGCGATTTAGATAGCTTACACTCTGGACATACGACACTTTATATCTAGATAGAAAAAGGTTCCTGTGTTAACGGGTGGAAGCGCGGGTGCACCTAGTTGCTTCATAATTTGCTTCTATCTTATCCAACTGCTTATTGCATTGTTAATTAAAATAGTGGAATAAGTAGATTATTTAAAGGACGATAAAGTGTGATTACGGGAGATACTTATTTCCTATGGAACTATATACCAAGCTGATCTACTGAACAATATCGCCGTGGGTGAACTTCGGGCTTAAGCTCTTATTTTCATTCCCCACGACACTAAGAATCTTAATTACTTACCGAAAGATTATGCATTTTGTTTTAATCAAATACGTTCGTTTTACATTCTGATATTTATTCGTTTCTTCTTTCCTTCAAGGATATAAAAAATGTCCTCAACCCGAAATCGAAGCCACAATCAGTCCTCGAAAATGGTTCAGTTTTCAACCAACACATGATGGTTTGGTTGAAACAGGACCTATGTTGAAAAATAACAAACTGTTATAAAATTATCTTGATCGATAATATACAAATAATGTAGGAAGCGTGTTACGCTTATCTAAACTTTTATCGTGACATGTTGCACGCAATTCGATTATTAAGATTATTAATTATTATTATTCGATTAATAATTTCGTAGTTTCTTTATTACAACACTAAACATTACCTCCTACAAAATGATTACATTTGTAAAATATCTTAGAAACTAATTTAAAGTGCTGACCTTAATTTTTCATCACATCACATCACATCATCTGCCAATTAACGTCCACTGTTGGACAAGGCCTCCCTCATAGAGAGGGGTGTTGCCATAATCCCCACGCTTGGCAGGCGGCTTGGGGATCGCAGTACGTTCACCGTGTACTATTAGGACGCTGCTGCCCATCCTCCGGTGGTTCTGGTCGCAGTTTTAGGACATACCCGGGTCCATAATTTATCAGTAATTAGGTAAATTTTCAGAATTTTTCATCAATCCAACTCAATAAAATAAAATTATCTCAAGATAACAAAACAAGCAAGCTAATAATTTTTTTTTTTCATTTCGTTGGGTAAGCTCAAATTTATACGAAAATGACCTATAAAATTATACTACCCTTTTTGTGCTCAGAACACAGGGTTGGATCTTTTGTAATCCCCATAAATAGTGGCACCGTATAAAAAAACACTTGTGTAGGTAGCTAAGTATGTCATATAAAAACTATCTACCGGCCTCCAATCTCGTCTACTCAGTTAGCAAGTACCTACATACTGACTTTGAGAAGCTTACAGGAAAAACGTTTTGGCTCACCGTGACTGGATTTCAATACCTATATGATGGTACGTTGTAGGTACGTAGAATATTATAATAATGTATGTAAAACGTATGAGAAACAGCCAAAGCTCTAGCACATATATCTCCTAACGATGGAAGCTACTAGACTAAACGGAAGCGTTCGATGGGTAAGGAACAAAGTAATCAATAAAGTGGACATCTATTTAAATGTAACTACTGGACGTCACAATGAAATTCAGTAAGTAAATCAAAGCATTTTGATGCATTATGTATGGAGCGTACAAAAGTGTGCATGACAGAATACATCGCTTACTTTGTCTTTGGAAGCTAGCCGTTTGAGATCGAGCAGCTTTAGATACTGTCGGAGCGCCCGAGCGTAGAGCCGCAGCGGCAGCTCGGCAGGCAGGGGCTCCGCGGGCCGGGACGCCAGCCCAGCGCCGCTCATCGCAATCCTGAACGCACACACACCCGTTCTTTATTCATAAGCACCGAACGAAGCCGTCATGGGCACGAGCGCCAATTGCGCGTCCGAAGTGAACGTAGGTTCAACACAACACTGACGTGAGCGCCATTCGCTGCCCCGCGCATGCGAACACGACATTCCGTCGTTGCAAAAAAGAAACTACGGGCGAATCACACTCGAGTGGCTTTCCCTGCTTCAACGCCTCGTCGCAGTCACGGCTGTCCGCTGACGGCCAACCTGACCCGCTTTTACTGCAACTGACTAGAACTGTAGCGTCTGTAGCGGATTATCACGCAAGCCTCTACTAATAAAAGCCTAAGCTTTCGAAGTTTGCTCTATGAGAGGCAGCGCCGGGGCGCGGCACGGCGCCTCTTTTACTACAACTGATTTATAGATTGTTCACTGTAATTATTATGTTAAACGATCTTTGAATGTTTACATAACGCTTATGCTGTTAAGCCAGATATCATAGACTGATATGTTCTCTACGAACTTTGCATGTCATGAGCGATCGTCCTGTCACTAACATGTTTAGATAACAATTATGCCATTCTCGCATTTCAATATAACATTATAATAATATTAAAATATAAGTACATAAAATTAACCAGTTTATCCTAGTGAATGTGTCGGAGCGGAGTAGATTGGTACACGTTCCATCGCCATTGGCACCTACGTCAATGCTAAGATACCTACCTCATTAAAACAATAGCATGATCGTTTTATAGCTTAATGATTATTATGTAGCTATATATAGAGTTAATAGGGCTGCAGCTAAAATATTAATTAATAAAAACCAGCCAAGTGCCAGTTGGGCTCGCGCACTGAGGGTTCCATAACAATGAATAAAATATTCCTGGACTGGATTTTTCTGGACACCGTACCTTAAAAAAAACGGAACCGTTATAGGACCACTTTGTTGTCCGTCTGTCTGTATATCCGTGTGTTAAGAGTGAAAACCCTTTATCTCAGGAACAGGTATCAACTAGTAACCAGTTGTCTAGTTAAATAGAACATAGATTTTAAGAGTTAACTTACTAACATGAAATGTAAAGTATTATGTACTTATTAAACAAATAATAATATTAGTATCAAATACTTATTCTCAGTCCCTTCGAGGTATAAACAAATCATGGTTCTAAGTCAACGCAATTAAAGGTACAGCCATTATTATGTCACATATTTTGCATTCGCAAACTCACAAATCAAAACCTATAAAGTAGTTCCCGTTATCTCATTATAATGAAATTTTACTGAAAAAAGGTCAAAAAATAGTAGTTATATCATATTAAAAAAAAAACGATTATACAAACTTACATTGTATTTTATTACCTAAAAAAGGTTAGAAACGGAAAGACAACAATTTCTATTTCTCTCCCGTTGGTCAGACGTCGGTCCGTCAACCAAATCCGATACGTCTCTTATAGTCTAAGAGCTAGCAACGTTTTCGAGAGAGAATTTCAGGTAGGCTAGTTTTTAGATATGCTATCTCTCTCACTCCCCCGGACGTCATACGGGCTATCTGGCTGGCGGTAGTGGTTGCGTTCATCAGTGCGCATCCTAAATGTCCAAGTAAAATATCGATTTTTCAAATAATTTTAAGAAGTTTTTTTTTTTTTATTATTTTTATTGAATTTTTCGCAACATGAATCTATTATTGCCAGATATTTTTATCGTTGTTTAAATTGTGCCAGACGCTAATTTTGAATTGAAAAATTTGACTGATCACTTCTACAATCGATATCATTTTCATTAGGAGCATCATTATCAATATTTTGACATTTACGGAGCTCGTGATTCTTGGAACGTCAATGAAGTTTGGTTTCATCTGTTTTCAAACACTTATCGGTCTAAAAAATCAGATGATAATTTTGAAAAAAAAAAGGTAATTTTGATCCATCAAGCCTACCACCATGCAAAGCTGAATTGTATCAGCATTTACTACGAATTCGTTACGTAACAAAGTTTTGGAGAAATGCTCATTTACAACACCCAACATCTCTATCACCTCAAGCTTCTGGCTGGACCATAAATGACGATAAATATGATTTTATCTGGTTTGTTGGAGAGCAGTTACCATCATTAGTTGCCGACATTATCATTAAAGGTAAAAATTGAAAATAAAATACTAATAAATTTCTTTGCCGAAAGATTATAAAATTTTTCATTCTTTTACAGATAATAGCTTACAAGACGTTGATAATCCAAAAGACGACGATGACAATGAAAATGACGTCAGTGATGAAGATGATGATGATGATAATTATCAAGATAATTCAATATAATTTTTGTTTACTTTCATCCTTGAGATTGATTATTACCTTAATTTTGCACAAAAATAAATAATTATTTTAATGCTATGTTAATCCACAATTAATTCAATAGTTTTTAATTCTTTCTCTGTAATTTATTCGACAACTATTCCTAGACCAAGCAAAATGGTACCACATCACTTTTCACTTTTAGATCGGTCTGGCTGAAGGTTTAACAATCGAATTATTGTTTGGCAAATTAATTTTAGGTTTTTAGATACTTAAATAACATCATATAAAAATTTCAGCCATACTGAAATATTTTGAAAAAAAATTTTTTTTTCAATTCAACATTAGCGTCTGGCACAATTTAAACAACGATAAAAATATCTGGCAATAATAGATTCATGTTGCGAAAAATTCAATAAAAATAATAAAAAAAAAAAAAAACTTCTTAAAATGATTTGAAAAATCGATATTTTACCTGGACATTTAGGATGCGCACTGATGAACGCAACCACTACCGCCAGCCAGATAGCCCGTATGACGTCCGGGGGAGTGAGAGAGATAGCATATCTAAAAACTAGCCTACCTGAAATGCTTGTTTTCCCGACGTTGCTAGCTCTCGTACTATTAGGGCTTTAAGCTTAATAATAGGGCGCGTTGACACACTTTGGGTACGGAACCCAAAAAATTAGCATTTGGATTTTATGTTTAGACCTCCAACGATCTATGAGTAATCCAACTGTTTTATGTAAGTACATAGCATAGGCTTAGTAGGTTGAGATTAGTTTATATAAATACTAGCTGTATCCGCGACTTCATCCGCGATTTCTTCAGAAAAAAATAGCGTATGTCCGTCCACATGATAATTGCCTCGCAAAATTTTATAGACATCGGTTAAACCGTGATTATGTAGCAAACAGACAGAAGTTACTTCGCATTTATAATATTAGTGTGATTGAATTTGGTAATAAACGCTCGTACCGTGTTATTTTAAACTAAGGTTTGAACAGAGCAAATCTATATTTTGAAGAGGTGATGAAGAAAAAGAACACCCATTAAGAATTATGAAAATATAAAATCACTGAGAACAAATCAACAAAATTATGTATTGCTGTCTATCATAACATTATAAACAAAGAAATGTTAAATCTATACATATAAAACAAAGTCGGTTTAGTTACACCATTTATAACTCAAGAACGGCTCGATTTGATTTGTCACGTTTGCGAAATCTCTTTTAGTATATTTTTTTATCTTAAATAATGTGAAAATGCGCGAACGGGACAACTCTGGACGGGAAGAGCCGCCTTTAACAATCATGTAATTCTAAGTCATGCGATAAAAATGCAGTTATGCATGAAACGTTGCAAATCGAGCGAGACGCGGCATCGCTACGAGCTCTGTCACGCTTGCACTGGCTAATTGAACCGATGATGTATTATAATTGGATCGATGCATGTAGGTACTAACACTGCTAAATGCCCTGGTATGCATGTTTGCCGTTGTCCTGTTGTCCTATAGGTACATTTATAACAATTACGTATCTATGGCTTGAATTAAAGCCTTATTGCTGCATCTCCTCAAACATTTAGCTTAGAAAAAGATTACTACTAAGAACTACAAACAATGCATTACAAGTACTTGATTCAACACAGGTTGAAACTCGAGTTTGAAAACCTTAGCTGGCGCCTAAAAACATGTCATGTTCGAAGACCTCACAAAAAATAACTTAGCACATTTCACGAAGTGCTAAAACGTATTCTGTTTGCCAAAATGATCTCGCGTAACCGGTCTGATGGTTTTGGAGAAGGATTCTAAATTATTTGTTTTTCTACGTAGCTTCTTCGAGAACGAGTATAATTATGATATGTAATAGTTTCCGGTATAATTTCTTTAAGTATAAAAGCTTCAAATACTCAATTTCTAGAAGTTTAATCATTGTGTAAAATCATTTTTGGGTGTATCATTGGTGTGGTACAAAATATTACCCACTTTTTACGGTTCCGTAGCCAAACGGTGTAAACGGGAACCTATTACTAAGCCTACGCTGTCTGTCTGTCTATCTGTCCGTCTGTCTGTCCGTTCTACCTTTTAACGGCTTTATCTTTTGAACCGATATAGACAGCCAGTTGAAATTTTTACACAATATACATATAATGTTACGGCGGCTAAGAAATAATAGTAAACTCATAAAGTAAAAACTAAAGGGAAGTCCATACAACGAACATTTTTTTCCCATGTATTTTTCGTATCAATATTGCATATATTTTTGCTGTTAGTCTTAATAAACTTAAAAGAAAATTAAATTAAATTTGCTCTAGTGTAAAAACGCCAACCATGGCGTAATTATTGTACACACTCTAAAATAAAACAACAAATAATAAATACTGGCCAAGTGCGAGTTGGTGACAAATTTCTATTCACCACCGGTTCTCGTACGATCACCTATGTTCAGCAACGTCGGTACTTGGATGGGTGACCACCTGGACATGATGTCTTTTTGCACAACTGTTTTGTACTTTAGTAGTTAACAACGTACGCGTAAATTTTCATATAAACTTACAACCCTTTTTCCTCCCTTAATCCAGCCCTTTCGCAAAATAACATAGCCTATACTTCAATCTGGTCATGGCTAAGCATATTCGTGAAAACCGCATTTAAATCCGTCCAGTGGTTTAGGAGATGTGCGTGGATAAACAAACAAACAAACAAAAATTCTAAAAACTGTCTTAACGTGTTCATCTGCTTATTTTAAGACGCCGTGTGATATTTTTTTGATATCCCACTATTACAGATTTTTTATCTCTACGTTTTTATTATATGTATAGATTGTCGGACTCAATCTGAAAAAGAAAATGTAAAGTAAAAAGTGGTTTATATTGTTATATGTATATATTATCCGTTATACTTATTTATCAGACTCTAATAACAGTATATAGTTCTTCGTTATTGGAGATTTTTAGATAATTTTTAAAGTAGGTAGGTATACTGTTTAAAACACTCGATTTATCTTTTCCTTAAAGCGTTCACGATACACACTTTTATCTTCCTACATCTACATACATAATAAAATGATTTTGGTCCAAGGTGGTGTCCATCAATTTGGATAAAAAATTGCACCTAGGGTCATTCTCGGTCATTGTCACCGTCATGTATAATGTAACAAGCCACCTGCGCACGAGGAAGACCTGTGCCATCCGAAGGAATAAAATTTATTTAAGATGTAAATGATGTGATGACCCATGGAAAAGTCATAATACAATTTTGTAACAAAACTCTTTTGCGAATAACAAAAAAGTTTTCTAAGTTCTTATTCAATGGCAGATGGCAGTGAGATGCTTTGCGTCTCTACTCTTTAACTCTATAAAAAAAAAACATAAAATATGGATTGACGTATTGTAGGCAGCGAAATCATTTCGCTGATTGTAGGTAATCATTACAGGTAGGTACTTGATAACTTTGCTAAATTAAAATTAAACTTTTCTTTAAAAAAATATAAGATAAGTGTTAAAAGGTCATCACAGAGCTTATCTTTCAAGTATCATAATAATACTAATTATGTATGCATGTGTGTTTGTTTGTTAATCTTCCACACAACAACAGAGGAATGGACCGACGTGATTTTTTGCCTATACCTATAGATAGTTGGAGGGCTAGAGAGGACATAGAATACTTTTTCACACCACCTGCTCGACAATGTCCAATTACATATCATGCAACCTCAACGTAAAGTAAAGCATTATCTCTTAAGGGGTATCAAGTTGTATAAAACTCACTTAAATTCGTGTGGAAACTTGTGGAAAACTATAAGTAAAAAATGCCCATATGGCATTGTAAAGAGGTTTGTTCGAAAATCGAACTGGCCACTATAAGAAGAACGCAAAAAAAAGGTGCGTTTACAAAGAATGTGAAAAAAGACGATGTTTGGTACTGTGATTTTCAGTGAAACCTGGCTTTTTATTGTCTCGCAGAAGATGTTAGAAGTAGAGTATGCTCCTCTGGAATAAAGCCTGTCTTCGTCTTGGGCAGTTTGAACCCCTCGCTTCACTTAGGACTCTGTATAAATCGTTACGCTCAGGGTTCAATATGCCGCCCACGACGTAAGACTCTACTTTATTACCTTAGCGCATAATCTACTATTATCTCGGAAAAAATTACACGTAAAAAAGTTATGTAAATGTACGGATCCTGAGGTAATGTCCACTCGGGTGAAACCACGGAGCGCAGTTAGTAATTTATAAGTTTGTTTTTGTAAAAGTCAACAGTTACGATCCTCCTCCTGCGTTCTGTTCCTCATGTCTAAGGGTCGTGACCCCCACCTCACATAAGTCTCTCCTTGATGATTTTACGCCATCTTGTTCCATCTTCAATGACGTAGAGCGCTTCGTAGGCTGATTAATGTGTGGCGGTGGTGCGAATCTGGTCAGACCAACGTATCGGGCTGCGGCCTCGAGATCATTTGCCATTGACTTTGCCAGTAACTATATAAGCTTTTCTAGATTGTCGC
This sequence comes from Agriopis leucophaearia, assembly GCA_949125355.1. NCBI lineage: Eukaryota > Metazoa > Arthropoda > Insecta > Lepidoptera > Geometridae > Agriopis > Agriopis leucophaearia. Next base: position 8,188,208 of record OX421265.1, on the reverse strand, counting down.
TGTATTTCCTGGCAATATGACCGAAGTACTCCAAGATACGCTTTAGACAAATATGTTGTTTTAATATTAAAGCGTTGGTCCGATGAGCTGTCCACGGTATTCACAGCATTCTCCTTCAGCACCACATTTCTAAGCAGCGATGCGCCAGCGATCTGCTCTTTTTGGCGTCCATTGGCCCTAGTACGAGCACTTGCGAAAAAGTATTCGTTCCGTAAACGATAGCAAAATGTATGAAAAATTGAACAGCGCCTCAATCGGACGTAAAGGGAAACTGAATTTCTCATACATTTGCTATCGTTTACGGAACGAATACTTTTTCGCAAGTTCTCGTACTAGCCTCACATGTCTCTGCCCATACAGAAAAATTGAAAACATCAGGGTCCGAATTACCCTGATTTTTGTTTTTAGTTTGATTTCAACATTGCACATTTTACAAGAGCCATTGTTGCAGATGCTGGAGCCGAGGTGAAAGAAGTCGACTACCGTTTGTAGTAGTACTTGTCACGGTAATCAAAATTAAATAATTTTAACAATAATTACACTTAGTTATGGTACATTTTGTATGAAATTTATTTCTTTCTAGTTTTTTCACAAATCTCATTTCGCGGCAGTCCATGGAAAAACTTTAGTAAACTATAAGCTAGTGTGAAAACGAATGTAATTTAGCCACACTTCATGGCCTCACGTGAGCTCAAAATAGAGGAAACAACAATAGAGCATGAAAATTAAGTCATTATGTGCTTATTATTTAGAGAGAAAAGTACCTACTGCTCGTGAGAAGACTAAAATTTGTGACGGAACACACGATGTCTATGACTAAAACTTTATACCAAACAAGAATACTCGTAAAATGTGTAAATAAATGGAATGTAATCTAGAATATTCATTTGCACAAAAAATATTTAAAATACAGATATTTCAAACCTGAAACTTAATTATTATATTTCTACTAGCGACCCGCCCCGGCTCCGCACGGGTGTAAGCTCGGCCTTCGACCTCGATACTATGACCCGCTCCAGTAACACAAAATACAATCCAAAGCGGTCCAGCCATTTTTAAATGTAAGAACCTTCTACAAAGTATTAGAAAACATTAAAATAAAAGATTAATGAAATCGCTAAAGCCGTTCTCAAGTTAGCGTGACCAGGAAGGGGTTCATCTATACATGTAATAAAAACATAAAGATAAAAAACTGTAATTGTGAGATATAATAGTGATTATGCACTAAGGGAATAAAGCAGTGTCTTACGTCTTACGTCGCGGGCGGCATATTGAAACCCTGAGCGTAACGAGGGACGGTAGAGTTAACTCCCGAGCGTATATAGCGAGGGAGTTATATAGAGTCCTGAGTGAAGCGAGGGGTTCAAGCTGCCCAAGAGGAAGACAGGCTTTATTCCAGAGGAACATAATCTACTTTTCACACCTTTTGCGAGACAATAAAAAGCCAGGGCTCCATAAATTATTTATTTTGTAATTAATAACAATCAAAAGTGAATATTGATGTCACACACAGAGACACATTAGTCCAGTTATGGAAGGATAGAGTAACTTGTGTCTGGGTGTCATTTTGGTTCGTGAACGTTCGTGACAAGTTTTCTGACTCAACGTTTTTTTATGTCGATAGTTGTGGGAGCAAAGGTGTAAGGATCACATTAGAAATAAAACCAGGGTGGTGGACAAGCGTAGATCTATTTCCACAAAAACCAGGGTAGTGGACAAGCGTAGATCTATTTCCACAAAAACCAGGGTGGTGGACAAGCGTAGATCTATTTCCATAAAAACCAGGATGGTGGACAAGCGTAGATCTATTTCCACAAAAACCAGGGTGGTGGACAAGCGTAGATCTATTTCCACAAAAATCAGGATGGTGGACAAGCGTAGATCTATTTCCACAAAAAAAAACAAAGCGTAAACATGGCCTACGTGACATAACGAGAAGAGCAAGTGTAATACAAGTTATTATAATTACGTTGTGTTTTACTTTTTGTTTGTTTTTTCCTTCATAAACAACAAAGTTGCCGGATGTTCATACCTTAAACCAACCTTGATCTTGACTACCATTAGATATTTATCTATGAAAACGACAATATCCAAGGTTTAAGTAAGGATGTAAAATATATAAATTCGAAATTAACATTGGTGCATTCGCGCATTAGATATACATATAATTTCTGTTAGCTTAGCAACTAGGTATTAGATTGGATAGGATTCATTAATAACCTAATTGGCATCGAAATCATGAGAAGTATCTACAACAAAATATTTATGGCAACAAAATATCTATGTATAATATTTTGCTTTCTCTTTAGACACCAAAAATTACATTTTTCTGCTAAGCAAGAAAATTTCGACACATTTGATTTATGTTGTTATTATTATTAAATTAATTTATTTATTGAAAATCTAAATGCATATTTCACATATCAATCTAATCATACATGCAACTATCTTCATGACCTTGGTACCCAAAACTATATGGAATTATCTTTTGTATGGACATACTAAGACTTCCGATTTTAACAAATGTAATAATAACACCTTATTGTAACATTCTAGTAGATCGTTTTGTTTCTAAATGAAAAATAATATAAGCTTTAAGTTGCCTAACCTGTAAAAGTGACAGAAACGTAACTAAAGCTATTTTTACTTACTTGTGTCCAAAGCTCTGTTGTCAACATAACCTCAACGCGACACACTTCTTGAGAAATCACTCCACGATTCGATAATATTCGATATTATCACATAAATAAACACATTTAAGAATATTCTGCGTTCCGATATTTGCATCCACTGCTCGATTCACAAAGCTTTCTCTAGAATAATCGTTGAGTTGAGCTTAGAAATTGTCTGTCCTGTTTTTGACTTCTCGGAAGCGTCCCGTCTCCCGTACACTGTGTATAACGGTTATTCTTTTTATAGACGGTTTGGCTTGTTGGTTTACTGCGGTTTACACTGCAGCGCATGCTAAAATAACCGCTATCGTATTCTGTTAGAGTTTAAAGTAATTAAAAATTAATCTTAGGTCAGCACACGCATTCACCCCCTGCGTTCAGGTCAAAACAGGCGCACAATCTGAATTAAAGTTTACAAAGACAGCTGATATGAAACGATACTAGTGAATAAAAATACATATAGATATTCAATGTAATTATGCAAATATTATATTTACTTTATTTCATATAATTCTCGGGTCTAGCCCGGACATTTGGTGGGCATTGGCAGGGCCGAAGCCAAAACCAAGAGGCCCTTTTGGATATAAAAAATACCATTATGGAATGTGTATAAAATTGAATATGAAACTATTGTACAGTATAGGATAAAAAATATATGATTAAAATTATATTTACTTATTATTAATGTAATTAGGTACTTACGTATACTTATAAGTTTTTTTTATACTTAAGTACCTACCAATCTTTAAGTAGGTACTTACATAGCAGATAGACTTTTGAGGTGAATAGAGGGTAAGATTCTTATCTAAAGTTCCTGAAAAATATAATTCGGTTTCTTACGGCTGATAAAAAAGCATATACATATAGTACATACTTATTATAACCGACATCAAAAAAAGAGATTCCTAATTCAACACCGTTTTTTTGTGTGTTTATTGTGCGGTATCTTCACCGATTGTGGACTCATTGAAATGTTTTTTTTTTATTGAATGGAATGAGATATCAGGGGTATTTAAGTCTACCTTTTAAAATTGAATGAATGAAGAAAATGTTCTACTTATAAGGGCAAAAAACTAAACGATGAAACCCGTTGCACTTCCCTTGCAGATGCTTGTTATTTTTATTATAAAAATGTATTATATTTACTAACGTATTTGAGTAGGTATTTCATTTCATGTTGTGAACGACGAAAATAATACCTACATTGTAAAAATAAATAAACAATTGAAATATTTTCACACGGATGAAACTGAAAAGAACCAAAAATAAAGTGGATAGGTGATTCTTTGTTAATATTTATTAGTAGGTACTATACTTTAACAAATTAAGGTTATAATCGGTTACCTTATTTAGAAAATAATTGAAATAACTCGTCTACTAAATCACAGAGTACATGTACCTACATTCGAGACGTTAAACTTTCGATGCGATAGGATAGGTCATGGCTTCACACGGTATGACGTTGGCACAAAATTAATGGTCATTAGAGAAAAAAAGTGAAAACAATTTAGATAACTTTGAAGAGGTAATAATGAAAGGTAGAGTCATTAAGATTACGCTTAATGCTTTTGACAGCATCCAACAATATATTATGTGAAACTTTGTTATCGCCTTAGAAACCTGCGCCTATGTAATGGACGTGCTTTGGCAATGATTCAAACAGTTTGTTAAAGACACCATTGACCTCATATCTGGGGCCTATTGAGTCTCTATCCGGTCTTTTGTGTCGTAAGATAGAAAATGATGTTGATTCATCAAAATAGACTGTGCAAACATTTGACACTTAGTATTCCTTTCCCCGATCCCCAAGCCGCCTGCCAAGCGTGAGGATTATGGCAACACCCCTCTCTATGAGGGAGGCCTTGTCCAACAGTGGACGTTAATTGGCTGATGATGTGATTCCTTTCCTACCCAAGAATATTTACCTATCCATAAACAAATGTCATCTGAAGTTAATATAGTAACCAATTTAGTAACTTTACTAGCTGTAAGCTTTAGTATTGCCAGATCTTACTACGACGAAAAAAGTACAATGGTTGAAAATTAATAGAGCATAAGGATAATCCGAATTGTTTTGAACTGTACCTATAATAGGTGGCTTTTTACCAATACGAAAATTAAGGTGTAAAGTAGCTAACAGACGTGCGGATGTGGTTGAGGACCGCCGTCTAACCAACGGGACTGAAAGAGTGAGAATAACATATTTCGAATTGCTCTTTCTCTCCTGTTGGTCAGACGGCGGTTCATCAGCCAAGTTGACAAGTCTGTTACGGCTGCAGTAGCGGCATAGTTCATTTACGAACTTTTCAGTTATCGAAGTCATCTGTTGTACCTATGAATAAACCCAGCCAAGTGCGTGTCGGGCTCGCACACTGAGGGTTCTGTACCACCCCAAAATACAATAATAATCAATGAAAAAAATCGACTTCAAAATTAGTAAAATATGCAATTTCGATTCGGTAAAAGACATAATAAGGTCGTAAATAATGCACTGCTGATCATACTATTTATAATATCATACTAATATTATAAATTTGAAAGTGTGTTTGTTTGTTGGTTTGTTTCTGTACGCAGCAACAAAAAATCAAACAGATTTTTTACACATACAGATAGTTGAAAAGCCGAAGATTGACATAGAATAATTTTTATCCTAGAAAAAACTAAGGTTCCTAAGGGATTGTCCACGCGGGCAGATTACACAAAAGTTCTTGAACGGACATAGACTACGAACTAGTGATACCTTACCTTTGTAGAGATATTTCATTCTTAATGTGCACGCCCCTCCACCGTATTTTTTTAGTATTTTCTATGCATTGTGTGGTGGAGGAGCGTGCACATTTGGAATGAAAAATCTCCACCTATTTATCTACAAACGAATGCAATGATACCACTGAATAAATAATATCAAATATTGTTTATTTTGCAACGTAGGACGCCGTGAGACTCGATGGAGTGACGTTAGAATATACGTAAGACAGATGACAGTGGCTGGAAGCAAAAAGCCAAAGATCGGAATGAGTGGCGTACCTCGGGCGAGGCCCAAGTCCAGCAGTGAACTAAAATAGGCTGAAGATAAGATTATGATGATTATTTACAAGTCACATAGTGTGACGTTGTATCAAATACGTCACCAGCATGGTCAGTCAATAGATAACATGTACCAAAATACATAAACACAAGTATGAAGTCGATTAGAAATCATCTATTCGCAGGCGTATACCTACTCGGTAAAAATGATGAAATAACTGCTTATTTACTCAGCTGTAAAAGTCAAAATAAAGGGTTAGGAAACTTTATTTGCGGACTGTACCCGCTCTTTAGTAAATTTCAATGAAATTTTAGTCACGAGTAAGGCATTTTGTTGGCATTAGATGTGAAAATCATGGACACTGATTATTAGGTATTACTTATGAACAGATATTAATAAGTACCTTATAAGACCCACAAGATCAACCTGCCTAAATAAATGAAAATATAATGAAAGACGAATATCATATATTATTCATAATCTAGTCATTATAATGCTAACTGCCGCAGTACTGGTTACATATTGACCCGTTTTGGGCACTTAAGGCCATTTGGGACCTTATCTTAATTTCAGATATCTAAGAAGAGCGCCTGGTTAATGCTACTCTTAACAATAATTTCATTTTTCTTGTTCAACGTATTAGCATTGCCTTTCAGCGTGGTAATGCCACCAGCAAGCTGAGTACGCTGCCAACTGAATGGAATTATCTTTAGCCCTTTAACGATACGGTATTAACTGTTATTTTTTGTTTTCTGTATTAGTTTGATTTGTATTCGTTTTGTGTTTTGATTAGGTACTTAATATTGTCATAATTAAATGAAATGTATCTATTAGGTAAAAACATTAAGTATGTATTTTGTATAAGGAAAATGCATGGAATGATTACTGAAAGCACACTAAAAGTAAACAATATATTTTAAGCGAAATACGTAGAATATACCTACTTAATCCAATCCTTATGTACTTACCTAAAGATACATAAGATAAACATTGGCTAGTAAGAATATTGTGGGTCGATTCGACCCTGTGGCTGTGACGTCAATGACAGGCCTGAGGCGACTTGCCTTCACGATAAACATAAACGCATTGTATAACTGTGTAGAAAAAATTACATATACTCATACGTTCGAAATATCACAACTCACAAGTGTACTCTGGTCTATACTCTGTAATTAACCTTTTTACGTGTTTTTGGTTAGTTACTTCATCCATCACGCCTATGGATAATATAATCGGCGAAGAATATAGACTGCCTATGCTGTATCCAACAGCTTAACCTAGTCCGTGGCTGTATCAATACAAAGCACTTCATAAACTTTGGGATACATTTTCAGTTTAAGCATCTTTGTTATTTATGATAATATATTATTAAATGACATTTATGTCAATTTGTTTTTAATTTATACACGCTAATCCGTAATATAAATCACCATGAAATATATATTAACAGTATATTATTATGAATGTTTTGTAACGAAATAGAGTCTAATGAAGATAGATCGCGAAATCGACTGTGGCTTAACTTATGTTTATTCTGTGACTACCCAGGTTATCCAACATTGGGCACCTTGACCCCGATACCGTAGTAATATTTAGCATACTTTGCGCATACCTTGTGATAACTTGGCATTCTCTTGAGGTTACGATTCTAGAAAAACATTTTTCAGATGGCTGTTTCTCGTTTCTAATTTTATAATTATAATTGAAACAGATTAATTACAAGCTGGTTTCAGGTATTTTTGTTTGAAGTTAGGTTAAATTAGTATCATTAAAAAAACATTAAATTACAGTTTTAATTTTCCTGTGTAAATAATTAATTTTTGTTTCAGGTTAGGTTAGTGTTCGGATTATTGATATTTTAATGCCGCTGTCTGATTGTATTGAAGTGTTTAGGGTATTGTGTTAAACTTATTTTATTTAATCTGTTCCGCAGCATTTTATAAAAACCTTTTTAAAAACATTCCCCAGTACTCGTTAAAGTGCAAGGACTTTAAATGGGTATTAGTGATTTTTAGAAAATCGAGGCTGGCAACACAATCAGCTGTAAGCTATTACGTGCAATAGGTATTGTCTCCCGAATGTAGAGTGAATTTTAATTTGTGATTACCTTAATAAATAACTAAGTACTTTGCTGAATAATCAAGAGGTGTTTTAATAATCTAACCAAGGATTACATCGAGCTTTTATTAGTAATATTACAAAAAAAAGTTCCAAATTCCTTATACCTAGTACTGAATGCGACTTTAAAGCGGAAATACACTAGAGATTCGTCAAATAAACAGTTTTACTAAAGTATTTATTTATAGGTACCTACCTAATATTTATTATATTATTATTATATTAGCCTGTATCGTCCCACTGCAGGGCAAAGGCCTCCCTTCCCTCCTTCCACTTGTCTCTGTTTTCAGCAATTTGGATCCTTTAAATATTTATTATATACCTACTGTAAAACGTAATATTTTTTTCCTTGTCGATACATATCATTATGTGTATTATTAAATACACATGTCAAAATACAGAATATAAAATAACCTAACAAAATAAATAATAATGACTCAAAAAGTCCTACGCAACTATACTTATTATGTATTCAATATCATAATAATATGGTAATCTTCAGTCTCCACCATATCTTGACTGCCCGGGTGGCTCAGTTGGTAGTGAACCTGCCTTCTGCGATAGGGGGCGTGGGTTCGATTTCCACTTAGGGCCACATTTATGTGATGAACATTTGTGTTGGTTCTATGTCTGGGTGTTAATATCTATTAAACAATATACATATATGTACGTATATCAGTCTCTGGCAGGCATATTTCAAGCTTTGCTTAGTTTGCTATCACATGACCGTGTGTGCAAAATGTCACAGATATTTATTTATTTTATTATTTTATCTTCACAACTCACGCATACGATAGTATGACTTAGTTACCAATAACATGGCATCTTCACATTTTCCGTAACGACAAACATGTTAATAACAAATTTTGACATAACATATTTGCTATGGTAAAGTTGTCAAATCTATTATGGTGCAAAACATAATTTTTATGATCTGATGGTAAATGTCACGCTTGTCACACTGTGAACAGAAGTATAATTATAATTACAAATACATCACAAACTGATAAAAATTATGAGAACGCTGCCTTAAACTAGCTTTTTCAAGGGTCATAATATTACAATCATTACCCTAAGCCGGCCACAAAAATATTGATTTGATAAGAAAGATAAAATATACACAAAAAAACAAAAGGTTTTTGACGTAGTTTTCAATATCAGTTTTTTATGTAGTTGGCCGTGATAAAATTCTAACAGGTCGAACACCTCTGATTTACATCTCGCAACCTTCCAAATTCCATGTTTTGTTTTATAATATCTATCGGGTGAAGGTACAATAGGTACTTTTCTGAAACGTGGTAGAAGGAAACTTTTCTGAAATTTAATGGGTTCATAATTGAAGAAGCTTTTAGACTGCAAGGCCTCGACCTCAAAAGTTTTAGTGGATCATTTTTGTCACCCCTAAAATCTTGTTAGTTTCGTTTTTCCACCACAAAGAGTCGAAAGCGAGGTTATGTTGGAATTTGCAAACAACAAATTTATTGAAATTAGATGGTGATTGGCTTTTAGTACGAGCCATAAAGACATGGAAAAATTTATAATCTGTTTTTTTTTTAAGTTATTGCTTCGCATGTTTTAAATGAAATATGAAAGTTATCCCAAAATATGTATGCATATTTTAACATGAATATCAAAAATTTTCAGAAAAGCTCTATTCAAGCTTTAGCGATAACTTAGCACTTTCACGTTCGTCCATAAATAATTAAGTCACCTGCCACCGGATATACATATATACTATAAATACACACCCCCTGCGTGCTTTTATGTAGGGTAAATGTGGGAAGTATGGTGAACCAGTTTTTTTTATGAGCTGATAGCTACTTAATTATTAACCTGATCGAAAAGATAGAACCTCAAATTCACAATGGAGAGTTAACGTTTACACATACACTTTTTATGGTATTAGCAAATTTTTTTTACTCATTCAGTCTATCACTGTGAGATTTATACGTTGTAACGAACCTTCAATAGTAGATTATGCACTAAGAGAATAAAGCAGTGTTTTACGTCGCGGGCGGCATATTGAACCCTGAGCGTAAAGAGTGACTGTAGAGTTAATATAGAGTCCTGAGTTCAAGCTGCCCAAGACGAAGACAGGCTTTATTCCAGAAGAGCATACTCTACTTTTCAGACCTTCTGCAAGACAATAAAAAGCCAGGTTTCACTGAAAATCACAGCACCAAACCCCGTCTTTGGTTTCACATTCTTTGTAAACGCATCTTTTTTTAGTTCTGCTTGTGGTGGCCAGTTCTATTTTCTAACAAAACTCTTTACAATTAATGTCATATTTGCATTTTATTACTTAGAGCTGTCCACGAATTTCCGCACGAATTTAACGTTCCGAATTCAAATCATTTTATTCTCTAGTCTAGGGAGTTTCATACAACTTTATATCCCTTATAAGAGATAATGCTTTACTTTACGTTGATGTTGCATTATGTGTAATTGGACATTGTCGAGCAGGTGGTGTGAAAAAGTATTTTATACCTTTTCAAAATAAATTTTATTAAAATCTTTTATAATTTTGGGCCCAAAAATATTGTCGTAAGTGGTAACAACGTAATACACTAAGTCCTTTACCACATTATGTTCACGAAAATAGTATAATCAAAATAAAACAATCACAAAAACTTCGATCCTCATAATATTATACTTGTATTATTCGTCTCGTAATATAATAAATAATGTCAAAACTATACTTAAATCTCAAAGAAATTTTTCAACATTGTAACGGACATCTCTTCCAAAATTGGAATGTGTAAGGGACATCATCTTTTAAACTATTGGATTAATCTTTGTTTGTCTTCTTTTTCTTTTATCCTGCTAATAAATAAAGTGATTTTATAATAATCATCTTTGTAGAGAAAAAACTTTAAAAGTTATGATGTTTTTTAAGCTTAATTTTTTTCCTACTGTGTAAAGTAGGGCTTTGTCCGACAACGACATTTGAAATTTTCACAGTCCACGATTGGACGAAATCACATTGCAAACCAAATAAAATAAAATAAACTATTGCAATGTTATTCAGATAATACCAAACATTTTTTTCCCATTCAGTGATATTTTTTATCTTCGTAGGTGTGCGAAAGAGTTGCTTAGTTCGAGGAACGGGTTCCACGGCACAGCTGAATAAACGTTTTTTCTTTCCAGTACGCACGTAAAATTCAATGTTTATACGAATACATCCATGTTTCAGGTTAAAGTTTATTATCCTCTTCTGATGCAACTTAATAATCAAAATGCTAATACAGATGACCACAACTCTCCTTGACCGTCTGGGCGCGGTGACTACAGAGTACAGACGCTATCGCATTACGAAACGACAACATAGTTTGATAACATTGCTTGTATTTCATTATAAATACTTCCTTAATGGATTTTCGGTTTTTACCCAACTATCATTGATCATATGTTTTATTGTATAATCTTACAATAGGGTGACAAGTCAATTATCTACAAAAGCTATATGATTATTTACGGGATATATACCGTGGTAAGGTTGTGGAAGGAGCTCCCAATATTTCGGCTCAGTTACATGGACCATGTTCACGGGAAGACTGAAGAATGCGGGTGGCTGGTGAGTTCCAGTGATAACCGTAGCAAAAGACTAAGAAAGAGGGTAGATCGTTTTGTCTGTACCTAACTCTGAACTTTTTCAGATAGAAACTGTTTATTGTGTACACCAGAAATAAAAATGTAGTTATATTATCAGGGATAATATATTTAGGTGAAGATTTTTCTGTAACAACCTACCTAATGAATTCATAATTTGAAGAAAGCTCTGCTAGGAAAATTGGACTGAGATTTTTTTGTCTCCTCTCAAATCTTGTAGGTGCAATACGCGTACAATATTTCAATGTGCAAAGAGGTTTGATTATTTTTTCTACTAAAAAAGGGGAATGCGCAGTGGTTATGTTGAATTTTACAAGCCATAGCTAACTCGAAATATTTTTTATTTCGAAGTTTGGTTGCTAGACAACGTTTTAATGAAATGTGAAAGTTAGCCTAATGTTTGTCAAAAATATTTATGTATTTTGAACTCAATATTATAGAAAAGTACTAAGTATGTAAACCTTGACGACAACTGTACATTTATGGACACACATATGGTGGCCTCGGAAACTACTTGGCCCACATTTTCACGTTCGTTCATAAATGCTTTTATTGCCTGCCACTGCACTAATATTATAAGAAAAAATAACCCTGTCTAATTTTCGTAGAATAGGGTTCTTCAAATTATGAACACATTAAATGTCATGTCTCAGAAAAACATATGTTGTTTGTAAATAAGGAAGTCTACCAAGCATCACCGTACATCGCCGGCCCGTTTTTATATGAAGGTATACTTGTTCGTCGTTAAGATCTTACAAGGTCTTAATCGACCCAACATACAACTAAATAATATATGAATCCATTCAATAACACTGCATCACATAATAAGGGTCCTGTGCTTCGTGGTTTAACCAGTTTGCAGAATACTTTTAGGGAAAAACACGCTGATAAATTATAATCATTATTATTTATAAATATACTTATCAGAAAAGAAAGAGCTAAAAATTGCTATTGCGGGACCAGACAAGTAAAATACTGTTCTGACGAAGGTAGAGCTAAGTACGTGTACACCACAGAAAAGAAAAAAAAACTTCTCTTTTCTGTGGTATATACACTGAAAAAAATCAAACGAGACTTTTTACTGTTTTTGCACAGTAAAATTTTATTCGGTTAAAGAAACTGATTTTTATGTAAAAGTAATTGATAACTGACAGTTCGTCGAAATGGGCAAAAACAGTAAGAAGCTAATCAGTTGTTTCAATTGTTTGTACATTAATGTTTACTGAAACAAACGGTTTTTTTAAAGTATTGCCGTTTTTAGAGCTTTACTGATATTGTAGCAGTTATTTTTACTGCTTCAAAACAGTTTTTTTTGCATACAATTAGGAGCTAATCAGTTATTTCAATTGTTTGAACATTAAAGTTTATTGAAACAAGCAGTTTATTTTAAGTTTTGCCATGTTCAGAATTTTACTGATATCGTAGCAGTTATTTTTACTGCTTCAAAACAGTTGTTTTAGCGTACAATTAGGACCTAACCAGTTATTTCAATTGTTTGAACATTAAAGTTTATTGAAACAAGCAGTTTATTTTAAGTTTTGCCATGTTTAGAATTTTACTGATATCGTAGCAGTTATTTTAACTGCTTCAAAACAGTTTTTTTAGAATATAGTCAGGAGCTAAACAGCTATTTTAATTGTTTGAAAATTTAAGGTTTACTGAAACAAACAGTTATTATTAAGTATTGCCATATTCAGAGCTTTACTGATATTGTAGCAGTTATTTTTACTGCTTCATAACAGTGTTTTGTGTGTTGTATACAACAATACTGTCAGTGTTGCTAGCAAAATAATCAGAGTATATATACCAACTTCTCGAAGTCTGCATCAACCCCTCTAGAACTGGTAGTTTGCAGGTGGTTTGTTGGTCTTTAATAATACTCCATACATCAGGGTATTATTAAAAATGCAGACAACTTTTGTTGAATAAAATTAGAACATTACACAAATTTCAGTTTTAATTTTTAGTAAAAAGATATTACTTTCTATATCTGTTTCATCATCATTAGCCAGAAGATGTCCACTGCTGAATATAGGCCTCCCCTTTTAACCTCCACATTGAACGACAGCCTGACATCTGCATCAACTGAATGTCCACGGCTCTCACAATGTCATCGGTCCATCAAGTGGGAGGCCTACCTACTTTATTGGTTATTGGTTCTTCGAGCGATCTCTGTTTCATTTCTTCGCAATTAAAGTAAAAAGCCGAGCGTATAGTTCATGCATAAAACCCATTTTATCGTATCCTCGACTATTTCGATCTGTTTATCGTCGCCTTAAATATCCGTCCACGCTTTCGGCTCGAGCTGATAAACGTCTCGGCTAAAATAGCTTGTTTTATGAACTCGTTGTACTTACAATCTACTATTGATAATTAAAAAAGTAAAAAATAGAGTCAAATATAGAGCTGTTTGTATTATTGTCTTTATCAATGTAGAGCGGTTCAAACCGGTGCTGTGATTGAGTCGACATGACGCCAGATAACCTGATACCTAAGGAATCCAGCTAGTGTATTGAAACTATTACACATAGTAAATGGGTTGGGTACCTACTCTACCTAATCGCCGGCATAAACAAGGACAACGCGTTGTAAGTTGTAAGGCTAGGTCTACTTTCTTGGAGATACTCGTATGTCGGCTCACAAATTTTTCAATTATTAGCCCGTGCACATTTTCAACATTTATAAAAATAAAGTGTTTAAGAAAAACTATTTGACTTTCTTTTTAGAAGAGCATTACAAACGTAAAGCAATTTTTATGTTGATACGTTTTATTTCGTGTAATATCGAAAAAAAAATATCAACTGATATTTTATTTGCAATTTCAGTGTTGATAAAGGTTGTTCATAATGATGAGTACATACTATAACCTTCTTTCGGCTTAGTAACACCGTTCCGTGTAACTCTGTATAGTAGATATTTGAATTTAATCTCTACGCAAACTGTCATGCCTACATGTACCTAATTCTGGCTGAGTTACTTTTTAGAAAGCGCTCCCTAAAATGATTATTCATAGAAAAAGGAAGAACATATTGAACAATCATTGAAGTAGGTGTTATGGCATCGTTAAATAATAAGTTAAACTATATTTAAGTTATTAACCAAAATCGTGCAACTGTAATACAAAAAATAAGTAAAAGAGCCACATGCGCAATAATATGCGCAAACTTTCCAAAATAGATTTGTTGTAAAGGTTATAAATAGCAGTGTTTTAATAACTTGTTAACGATGCTACAATTATATAGCATGCTTAACTTATTAGATGGCCACTGACATAAACGTCACTTGTGGAAACTAACCAAGTATAGAAAATGTCAACACACGTAGAAATATTGCCATTAGCCACTTATGGAAAATGTAATGAGTTCGCGTAACTACGATAAATCTAAATACATCAACATACTAGCACAGAAGCATATACGTGCAAGCTGAAGTGGTAGTCGGCTTGACACGCCTATCTTAATATTGATAACTGTTGAGGTAAACGTGGTCTACACTATCTATGTGGAAACCACAAATTGGCAAACGTTACGTCGGGATACTCTGATACTCTCGAATAAGAGCGAGATGGGAGTGATGAGTGTTGCATTGGCATCCCGCGTGAAGTGTATTGTGTAATTTGTATATTCCTCCAGCAGCTTGAAATACCGGAGAGAGGCTCTGGAGCGCTTCGGCAGTTGTCCAGTGGTGTAGATGGAAAGATTCACTACTTCTCATTATCAAGAATCATGTATCTCATCTCATTATAATGATTACTAGCTATACCCGCAACTTCGTCCTCGATTTCTTGAAAAAAAAAAAATGGCCCATTTCCGTCCTCATGATACATTACTAATACCTCCCAAAATTTTATCGAGATCGGTTAAGCCGTTTAGCTGTGATTAAGTAGCAAACAGACAAACAGACAGAGTTACTTTCGTATTTATAATATTAGTAAGGATTAACGGGTTATTAATAAACACATAATAAGCAGATTTAAGCATTCCGTAGGCAGACAACCAGCCCGATACCTCGAAAAATTATACATGTATTTTTTGATCGAAGGCCCGATAGGTCGACTACATCAAACTCATCGCAAGTCATACGTGTATGACATTAGCCCGAGATAGCGATCAATGGCGATAGGGAGAGGAGGCCTATACCCAGCAGTGGATCGATGCAGGCTGATGAATATGATGATGATGAATCTGGATGAATCACATAATTGTAAATAGTGAACAACCGTGACAGTTTAAAACTGTCTACCTGTTTTGGTGACATGGATAATGATGACGATGCCTCATGCAACCCGATTTAGTTTCTTCTGTGGCTTCACAATGCTACAGCAAATGCTCTACAGTTTAGTTCTTCTTCAAGCAGCCACTAGACAGCGGTCTGTCCGAAGCTCCCAGTTTATATACATGACTATTGGAGTTGCAATGAGCTCTTATACTTATAACGCCTACTTATAGACAACTACCCTGAGGCTCGAAGAAATGACGATATACGTAAAGCAGTTGGTAGGCGAAAAGCCGAAGATCGGACTGAAAGACGTGCCTTAGAAGACTATTAGCAGTGGACTATTGTCGATTGATGATGATAATGATGATGACTAGTTTACATGGGATGGTGTTCCATCCTTGGCCACACCGTCACTTACCATCAGGCGAGTTGGCGGTCAAACGTAATAACTATTCTATCTAAAAAAAAGAGTTTAGTTATTTAAAAAAAAAATGTACCTCCTCCTTTTTGTAAGTCGGTAATAAAAGGCGCAGGTTCTAGTGATAACCACAATATGTCACTAAATATTATTGCAGGCTAGCCCAATTACAGTTATGACTTCTATTTTATATTTTTGTTTTATTTATCTATAAATTAATTACGAGCAATTAATTGATAAATACATTGAACTTCTTATAACGTAAACATAAATAAAAATGGCATGTTAGCGTTTCGTGATGATCACTATGTAAGATATCAAAATATCACCGGCTTGGCACCGGCAATTACTAAAGGTTACAGAGGTTAAAATATAATTTAATATAAATAATTATTGCATGTCTCCAATAAAAAAAAACTCGATATAAAGGCTTGTGATAGAACAGATACCTACCAATGTTGATTTCATAACAAACTTACGTCCACCTTCACCAAAATTTAACATGATGATTACTGACATTTAACTTATAGAAGAGCTGTCAAAAGCAGTCGGATAAACACATTGATATGTATGTACTAGGGACATTGAATTCGTTGGTTAAACATTTTAATCGTTTTATTGAGTTGACAGGTAATTGTGAAACTGCATATAAAAGTTCACGTAACATTTGTAATTTAATTTAATTATTGGTTAAACTTAAGTAACTTTTATGATTGACTGGCTAGGCGCTTGACCACAGCTCACGTGTTGTTCTATAATAACAGCTAAGGCCTGTTAGAGTTCTTCGGGTGGCCTATAAACTCTGACGTCAGGGATAGCCACCAACCTATACGCAATTAATTAGTAACTTGTGTAATAAACGTATCTGAACATATGATGTTAACTTTCAATTATAATTTTCGCCGTTTTTTTGTTTAATAATTGAAAATCTTGCACGGCAGTGCGTAGCGCTCGCCACCATGATATTCCTACTAGGTGTTAACCTCTTTACGCTCTGTAATATCACTGGGAACATTGCCCTTCAACCCGGGGCACAATAATGTTTAGACACTACTGCTTGCCGATTTAATAACTGATAAACCGGTGCGCCACTTCCACAGGCGGACTCTGCCAAAGAGTCCTATCACTACACAAGTTGTAAGTCCTCATTAGTAAATCATCATTAATCGCTAAAGTTAATTCGTCTAAATCGTCATCAACCAGAAAAAACAACGACAAAAAAAAAACTGCTAAAAATAGGCCTCCCGCTTAGAACTCCACACTGAACGACAGCCTGCCCTTTGCATCCACTGGATGTCCGCAACTCTCACGATGTCATCGGTCCATTTAGTGGGAGGCCTATCTACGCTGCGTCTTTCCGTTCATGGTCTCCACTCAAGAACCTTTCTTCCCTATCGGTATCGGTTATCGGTTCTTTGAGCGATGTGGCCTGCCCTTTGCAAATTCAACTTGGCATTTGCTAATAGCTATGTCGGTGGCTCTGTTTCTACGGTATCCTCGTTCCGATTCTATTGCGCAAAGAAACTCCGAGCATAACTCCCTCCAGTGCCCGCTATGCGACTTTTTCCAAAAGATCAATAGTTAAGGGCCACGTCTCAGGACCATACGTCGTATCACTTGTTAGTAATTTCCCTAAACCCATGTAAAAGTATTATGTATGCACTATTGACCTTATAGCCTCTATTAAAGAAAACCACAACACTACGTTTACTGAGTGGTTTCTACTCTAAATCTCCGTTAACCCAACGTTAACTTCTACGGTATTAAGTAACCCAAATACGAGTACATAAGGAAAAACGTATCTATATATAATATTTTTTTATATACAAATACCCAGTAGACACGCTCATGCGTAGACATACAGGGAAGGGTTATCGCGGCGCCAGCGCCGGCGGCTGTTTCCACTGTGACCGTACTCTTCCGATCACTGTCCTGCTAAATGCAAGAATAAATTATTACAGGGCGCTGTATTAAAAAAATAAATTTAATATACTTAAGACTGTTTTTACAAGCTTTTATCACTGATAAGGTGGGTGCTTACAGTTAAATAATGTTATTAATTATTGAAGTAAAATGTAAATAAAAAAATATATGCAATAAGTTTTTTTTTTCGTTAATTTGTGCTATTATAGATAATAGATTACAGACAAGGTGGCAGAAATGTCATTGTTAAAATATCAGCTGGGATATTTTGAAATTTGTTTGATAATTAAGTTTTGTTTGGAACAAAGCTTGTTTTCTATTGAAAACTTTTTTTTTAAATTTAAGATTTAGGTCTTGAAAGTAGGGAGTGCTATATAAGAAATAACCGCGCATTTGCTGCTAGAGTGCAGCAGCGTGGCGGAACAATGAAACAACATTCTCGAGTCACCGAGGATGCTCCGGGAAGCCTGCGCTGTTGGCCTTCCCAGAGACCAGGTAGCTGAACTAACTGCAACCAGCTGACGTTTCGGAATGAACCGCTACTCAAGTGAGGTGGGTGCACGAAAGACACAACAGCACCTTAAAAATTTTGATTTACGATCTTCACGCTTCTATACTGAAGCATTATTTTGTATAGGTTATGACCAAGAAAAAAATTATATTTATAGTGCAACATAAATACAAATTATTAATTTCTATTATTTCTCTGCTTAAACAATGACAAACAACAAACGCGCCAACGTCCTGTATAAGCATTCATGATGTGTACTGATAACTTAAATAGTCCACGTGACAGCACGAACTACATTAACAGAACATGGGAGTGTCGGGGCAACTATTATTTAATCTGTGACGTGGGAGATTACAACATAATTAGCTGATGAATATAATTAAACTTATAGAGAGCTGCGTATGTTGCGTAGCCCGTAGTAGTTCGTAGACGGTCTACGAAATGCTTTTATTTTAAGTATGTGCCAAATACACTTTTACATTGAATATTTGAATTTCGAATTAAAATTTTGCATTTACTCAGAAGAGCTTTTATTGATGAGTTCTAATACAATGAACGTGTGGATTTTTAATATTGTTAACGATTTCCTTGTAGCAACTTCGTTTAAGGTAATTAAAACTACATGTTGTATGATTAATAGCAATAACTACTCAATTCCTTTACTACGAATCAAAACCGGATATTCCAATAAAAACGATCAAAACATCCGCAGGACGGGTCGTTCCGATAGAGCATGTACCCATGACTTGTTTGTACTTCGTTCGCAGACGTGATAGTTTTTTGTGTGTGTTTATAAACTATTGTATTTTATCTGTGGCTAAGTTGTTATCCTAGTATTAGCAAAAAAGTATTAGTACCTACTTACAATAATTGTTTGTCAATATCGTTTTGAGATTATTATTTTTCTAGTATTATTGTTTTAACTATGTTTTTTTTATGTATTCATTTACATCTAAAATCAATTTAAAATAACCTAATTAATAATAATTCGTTTGTCTATTTAAAAATAAAAAGTTTCTTAGTACCAATCAAAATCAAATAAAAAAGTGTATCCATTCAACAGCTTTTTTATATTCCGCGCACACACAGAGGTGTTATTTAACATGTTAATTACATTATAATTTTGCCTATTGTTATGCTAAGTCACTTAATTCTAACTTAAACTAATATGTATGTTATTTTAATGAAACCAGCCAAGTACGAGTCTGGCTCGCGCTCTGAGGGTTCCGTACAACCACATTACCTGTTAGCTACTAAAGTGCAAAAAGACAACATCCCAT
This sequence comes from Agriopis leucophaearia, assembly GCA_949125355.1. NCBI lineage: Eukaryota > Metazoa > Arthropoda > Insecta > Lepidoptera > Geometridae > Agriopis > Agriopis leucophaearia. The sequence continues at coordinate 8,168,428 of OX421265.1, read as the reverse complement.
CAACGCCCAGGCGGTCACCCATCCAAGTTCGGTGATCGTACAAGCTGTAGTACGAGAAGCGGTGATGAACAGAAATTTGTCACTGACTCGCGCTGGGCCATTACTTATTATTTGTTGTTAAACTTAAGTTATATAACTTATAATCATGGCAAGTTTGCCATATTACCGTTTTTAAATTACAGCAAATCCAAACATTTATAAAAAAAATACGTTTGTTGTATGTACCCCCCTTAAGTTTTTACTTTTTGTCGTTATTATTATTTCTTATTTAGTTCGTATACACATATTCTGTGAAAATTTCAACTGGCTATCTATTATGGTTCGAAAAATACAGTCGTTAAAAGGTTAGATAGACAGACGGACAGACAGACAGCGTAGGCTTAGTAATAGGGTCCCGTTTACACCTTTTGGGTACAGAACCCTAAAAACGAAGAATGTGTCCAATGACACGATTCTTATTGTTATCTTTATTACGGGTAATGCACTTTGTTCACTAGTGTTCTTTGGAGGTAACACTTGACACTGACACTTGTGTATCTGTCTGTCTGTGTATATGTCTGTAGCATCATAGTTCCCCAACGGATGAACCGACCTTAATATATATTTTTAGTTTGAAAGGTTCTTGATCAAGAGTATTCTTACCTATGATTCAAGAAAAACTGTTCAGTCGTATAAAGATCATCAGTTCTTTTCTCGGGGGTAATTTAAATTTAAGTTTTAGCTGTTGATATTTCCGTCAATAAAAATAAACTTACACGCCCTCTTTTTGCGTCCGGGGTCAAAAATATAATCAAGAAAATAGATCATGTAGAATAGGCTATAATTATTAGCTATATCCACTACTTTGCTACAAAAGCCAAGCCTTAACTTAACATGTCATGTCATTCTTACAATTAGTGTCATGCATGGCATGTCACGTGTTTTGTACAATTACTACTAAACTATAATTTTACTTAAACTGTTTGAGTCACACGTGGCTAAGCGTGCAAAAAAAATCGTGTGGCCTTATTTATTTTTTAGACTTCACAAATGCAGGTACGTTATCATTTAAAAAGCAAAAAAACAACCTCACTAAGCAACATAATTAATCATTCAAAAGTCGAATTTGCCTCACGAAATAAAAACGGGTCACTTTTTCCGCGCATATACCTATATTCAGATTTAAGTGCAAAACAACACTGGCTTTGATAAGCCACCAACACGTTGACTTAAAAACTTGTATGTGTGTATAGGTACGTATATAGGTATAAATGTTAATCGTAATTTAATTGGACCCGCTATAATTTCGCTCATCAAAAAGCCTCTACTCTCTCTTTCCTCTCTCTCTCTCTCTCTCTCTTTCTCTCTCTCTCTCGTTGTCTTCGAGACAAGCGTCCATCGTAGACCGTATCATCGATTAACATCAGGCAAAGTGGCGGTCGAACGCAAGCAAAAAATATTAATACTTTCAGTATTATTATTTTTTGCTGACCGAGTATAATCGCGTCGCGAAAACCTAGGAATTAATAACTAAGTATAATTTCGCTGAAGACTAAAAACAAGCACGTAAGCAATTTGGTATTAAATACTCTCTCTATCTCTCTCTTCCCGACTATGAATCCCACATGGTGGTGGGGTCAGACTTCCTTACTTTTCTCCTCCTCCACTTCGCTCTATTCTCGACATCGTCTTCGGAAACCTTACACTCGCTCATGTCTTTTAGCACGACATCCTTCCACCTTGTCTTGGGTCTGCCTCTGGATCTTTGACCGGGGATGGAAAGTTGCAGTGCCATTATGTATTTATGTATTAAATACATACCAGTGGTTATATGATTATTTACGGGATATTTACCGTGGTAAGGTTGTGGTTGTGGAGGGTATAACTTTAGTGAACAACCGTGATAGTTTAAAACAGTGATTAACATACCAGTGGTATTAAATACTCAAAAATCTAAAAAAAAAGTATCATATAGTCTTCACGAAAATGGAAAATAGTATATATATATAGTACTGCTTCATATTAACGGGTATTAAACTTAACCTTACTTAGTTTATTAGTCTATCCACCTTATTGTTACATTTTATAATTATGGCTATTTGCTGTTCCTTAGTAAATAAATTAAACTTTACGCAAAAAAAGACAATTATGTGTTTCCCCTCTAGACTAGACAATTTCTTACACGTGTAAAGTATAGGTTTTATTTCTTTTGCCAACTTAATTTTAAGGCTCATGTTGTAAATGTTTCTTATACATTTTCTGCACTATTCAAAACCACTCAGGCATGACTCTTTTCAACAAGTTTTTCACAAATTTCTTGCCAGATTTCAAGCAGCTTCCTTTACCTGAGTCAGACGTCATTGTGTCAGTTTTAAGGTCACCATCTAATAAACCAACATCAACTTAAGAGTAAATTCCACGTCAGCTCTGCACTTCTTTACGTACCACTGTGTAACATTTTAATGCTCTGGTGAATGAGAGAGCAAGATAAATGTCAATGTAAGGTAATAATGGTAACCCACGTGGTGATACTAGTTAGTCTGGAGTTGCTCTAATGAGCGATTGTCTTTTTATTTATTATCAGTCCAATGCCTAATATTGACGTAAATAAAACACTGATTCGTAATGGTAAACTCTCATGACCAGCACATGCAAATAAGATGATATTGGGAGAATGAGTGATAGGTATAAGTGATAATCATGTGCCAATGTTAAATGACTACATGTACCTACTCGTATATTGTAGCGACTCATGGGCAAGGAGGTCTTGTGTTTGATTTCCAGCCGGGCAAATGTTTGAATGATGCATTAAAATATTTGCTCTGGGTCAGGGAATTTTAGTGGGGAGCTGTTAGTGTGAAGTTGCCTTGTTAGTTTCGGTCAATTCTTGCAACTGAATTTTAAAACAGTTATTGATTGAGCTGAACACAGAAAAGTACGTTTAAATTAGAACGGCTGTTGAAGCATTTTTGTAAGAAATTTGTTGTACCCACTTACACCCATATAAACAGTTCGACGCGTTGACATAAATAAGAATGTCCAATCACATATCAGTCGCAATACCTGGCGACAGTTTCCTTCTCATTTCCGTTCTATTTACTTCTCTTTTCTGTGGAGCTGAAATGTTGCATACACATTTAGTTTGGATGACAATACATGGTAAACTAAGTGATTCAAAATCCGTCATTCAAAATCCAATAAGGCGGACCATTTATTTTTTATGACATGGGTTTAAAATGACATGAGTTTTAAATGATTATTACGAAAAGTAAACTTGCTTTACACTAAGTTCAATATGAAGGACGCCCCAAGATGGCGGGCAGTTTACTTATCTACCATCATGATATAGGTATCAAATGAAATAGTTTTCTGAGAAGAATACGAAAAAGATAGTTGAAAAGTTGGTTTTGGTATACGAGTAGTGGTTATGGTTTGTTTGAATTACTAAATTAATTGTGGTTATTTTTTCATTGTTAAAATTTAAAATCTCTCTAATAATATTTCTTACTTTCTAATTAATAAAATTTATAAATAATCCCTTTGTATGAATATATATTATTTTGATATTACTAAACAGTGTGACCTATAATGAAATCTCTTCCCGCAAATTATGATAAAACTGAGATGAAATTTCTGTTTAATGAGAGAGGCTGCCAATAAACACGATCATCCTACACATAAACACGAAGCTGAAATATCTAAGAACAATAAGCTAAAGAAGCGGAAGAAGGTATATAACCAAAGAATCTTATTTCATTTCATTATAGTGGAACGTACTTTGGATACAGTCGTGATAGGCAACAAATCAATCTAAGGACATCTCTGTGCGTCAGCGGATACACCTCGCAAGTGCTAATTTAGTGTTATTTAAATATTAATGTCATCCATTTTTGTAGTTTCATCATTATGTAGATATTTTGTCTTATCATGTTGTAATAGAGAATATCTGTTGAATTTTTTAGACTTCATCATCATAATCGACCTAGTCAAATTAATCAAACTAGTCCACTGCTAGACATAGGTAGTATCTCCCAAGGCGCGCCAAACTCTCCCAAGACTGAATTGAATCCAGAAATAAGTTTATAAAATATTTACATTGGCTCTTACGTTAACTGATCCTGTGGGATCAGTTGACATAATGCATATTTTGAATTGGTCTACTAGACTCGTTGATAAATTTTGTAATTTGTTTATACATGGAGAAAAGTGTTTAACATTTATATAAAGAAAACATGAAATAAAACTAGGACAATCTAGTCTTATTTTTTATATGTTTGTTTTATTATTATTTTTGAACACATGTTCGTAAAATTAACATATTTTTTATCATAATCACAGCAGTCATGATAATATCAGCACGTGTGTTGGTGAGTCAAGGACGCGAACATACTTGTTTCTTCCCGCACTAACATTGCAAGTTTTATTGAACTCTACGTACATATACATACGTATTACATACCATATCATTAAATATGGCAACTAAAACCTTAAAATGTTTCTAACATTATTCTTTTTTGCCCGCGACTTCATACGCGTAGATTTTCATATAAACTTTCAACCCTTTTTTCTCCCTTAATCAGGTCTTTTCCCAAAATAATCAGGTCGTTTCCCAAAATAGCCTCTACTTCAATCTGGTCATAGCTAAGCATATTCGTCAAAACCGCATTTAAATCCATCCAGTGGTTAAGGAGATGTGAGTGCACAAACAAACAAACCCAAAAAATCTATAAACTGTCTTAACGTGTTCAGCTTGCTTATTTTAAGACGTCTTGTGCTTTTTATATATCTCGCAATTACAGATTTTTTTATCTCTAAGTTTTTAGTATATGTATAGATATAGATATACAGATAAAATCATGTTATTTAACCATGAAGTTTGCAACTCCCATAAACTGGTATCAATCAACCCACATTAACTGATATTTCTTGGCATTTTACGTAAAGTTCTTGAGTTATTCAAATAAATTAGACTCTTATTTAGGAAAATATCATTATATAATGTCACTCCTGTACGGTTCATGGAAAAATCTCCTTAAAACACAGCAGTTTACTTCATAATACGATTAAGGGAAAGAACTACAGCCGCAGTTGAATGAAACATGTCAGGGTCGCCGCTCGGTGGCGCAGACGTAAGATTGTAGGGTCGCGGCCTGTCTAAGTAGCCGTCTGCGTCTGCGTGACCATCTATCGCGAAGATAACATTATTATATTTAGACGTATCGTAAGTCGGTACCATTATTACTTTTTACTAAAGGTAGAAAAATAATGCAATTTCATACGTCATGAAACTAAATAATAACGCAGCTCAAGCGATGGCGATGTGACATGTAAGTGCCAATTGAAGGTATGTACCTATTATATTATGTACTAGCCGTCCGCCCCGGCTTCGCACGAGTGTGGGCTCGGCCTTCGGCCTCGCTGCAAAATATAATATAGCCTATGTCACCCGGGGATAGTGTAGCTTCCCAACAGTGAAAGAATTTTTCAAATCGGTTCAGTAGTTTCGGAGCCTGTTCATTACAAACATACAAACATACAAAAATAGGTACAAATCTTTCCTCTTTATAATATTAGTGTAGATGTGTATTGCAGTCCCTTCAGCGTTGTCATGTCGACTATAGGTATTTCGAAGTGCTGAAATGTTTGTATGGAAACGCCACCATGTCGATCCGTTTACAGGACGAGAGCACAAAATTAATCTAATTGCAGAAAAGTGTGAGACAATGAGACGAAATTTTTCCGAAACTGTTCAATAACGTATACTGGAGGACGTTTTCAAGCTCTTGGACTGGAATGTATTCGGCATTAACATCAATGGCAAATACTTAACTCACCTTCGTTTTGCCAATGTTGTAGTGAACGATGATAATGAAATGTTTTTTGCTTGTTATCATTATTCTAACATAACCTCAGGTCTAACATTTGCATTTGCCTCTTTTTAGTGAGAAAACGTAAACAAATTTATTTTACGTGAAGGAATATCAACTTCTACGTACAATACATTGAAGGTACAAAAATACTCCGCCAATTAGGTTTAAGGTCTAGGACTAGATTTCCTCGAAGCGTGTTTATCAAAAGACACATCAAAAGTGATTTTTGAGAAGAGTTTTCTAGCTGTCGATGAGAAGTGATATGCAATATTTGTCCTGGCGAATATGAGTACAAGAAACTAAAATTCGTCAATATTTAGTGACGTACACTGTGGCTATTGTATCTACCGCCACAAATGGCATGAGGGACAAATAGATAATATAGTTATGGCTATGCCATTTATGGCCGGCCCACACATCTGCATGAACTGGCTCCATTATTGGCCCCGGAGTATATTTGATACAATAGCTATTAGCCTCTATTGTCCCACTTGATATAAATAGAAACTGATTCAGTTACAAAATCTTCTCCTTTTTTTGTAATTTGATACGTACTCAACTACTTCACTTGCAAGAATGAGTCTGAAGTGACTTCATTTATCGCACGCAGTCTTCGGAGGCAACGGAAAATATTGTAGCAACATTCTTTTTCAACCTTCAGTTTTCGTTTGCAAATTCGTCGCCTTTTAAATAAGTTTATACATTTTAATAGATCCTGACGTCATTAGTCGATAACGCATGCATTAATTAGATATTGTTTTAAATTAATTATTTAAATTACTATTCAGTTCTGACCCCTACACTACAGTGCTAAATTTTTGTGAAATAAAAAAATGTTTTAACCTTCGACGCAATCAGGGTGTTATAAGTTTAAAGTGTGTATCTATGTGTGGAATCGTAGATCCCAAACGGATGAAGCGTTTTTTGTTGTTTGAAAGGTGGCTTGAGTCAATAAAAATTGTACAGCTATTTGAAGATAAACAGTTCTTTGATAAGGGGATGTAAAAAAAATACTTTTTCCACTAAATATTTATTTATATTTTTACAAGAATATCCAAGCGACGTTTGAGAAAAATACTATACAAGCCTTGTTCGTTGCAGTAATGGACAATAATTTTAAATTCATACATTCTACTTACATACGTAATTGTATATTTATATTTACCATGTGTATTCACCTTATTTGGCGATTATCTTGCTCTCTAAAGGACGCAGACAATTTTCATCATTAAGTACGCACAAGGCAAGTTGCGTAATGTCAGTACAATATTATTTTAACCTTGTCATAAGATAGTGTCCAGTATTCCTTACCTTGGTTGCACCATAGTAGTAATTAAAGTTAAGGCTTATGAAATTTTTTACAATAACAATAACACTGACTTTAGCAGTTACTGCGAATGCGTTGCACCAGCGTATTCACTAGCATAGTTGAGGTTACCAGGGTTTCAAGTCTAATGAGACCTCATTTACCCCAGATGCAGGCAGAGCTGGAATTATATTTAATACATCTGACAGTTATTTAACATTAACAATAACACGAACCAGCGAAGCGTGGGCAGTTACGGTTAAGTTAAAGTTATGACGTCATTTAACAATTGTCAGATGGTGCAACTCTTTTTTTGCCTAACCGGTACTTTAACTGATATGTCGATGTTTGTTAAAGTTAAAGTAAGATAATGCACTCAACCCTCAATAAACAAGTTTGTGTCAATGAATAGGAATTTAACGTTTTATATATGGCTAAGCTGCAAAAAATCAGAAAAAACATGCGTTAAAAAATATTACTTTTCTTAGACAAAATAACTTTAAGGCGTATGCTGGCATGGCTGGTAATCCATATGGTGGACATATGGACTACCAGCTGATTAAGCACGATCGCATGCCTCTCTAAACCTGTTGGGTTTCTTCAAGTCGGGTCAAATCACCATATCTACTCACTGTCAGAAGTCATTACACACCTAAACAAAATACAAGCTAACTATTAACACAAAACCCAGAACTACTTCTAGTTTGCCCATAGACCATTGAAGGCCTAAAATCAATCAAAATTATTAAGGCTACTTACTACCAGCTGGCAAGGTACGCACGAATGAATGTACTGGTTGGGCCTTGGTGTAGGTATGCATATTAAGAAAACACTCAACTATAATTTGGAATGGTGTAATACTACACGCGGTACAACTATTTATATCAAGGAGGATTAATGGATAGGAAGATGAACAAGACTTGTTCGTAGCGAAGTTCTTCCATCATATATTATTATAATCTAAACGAAAAAAAATCTCACTTCAGTGATTATAACTAGTATTATTATAACTATGATAAAACTTCACTAGGGTAAGTTCGTTTTATCACTAAGTATACGTTGAGCCAGATAACGTCAGACATCTAACAGATGTCTTAATTGATTAGGTGTGTCTGGCATGTTAGGTTAGTGTTATCAAGGAAGTATTTTACTGAACAACGAAGATTATTTACAAGTTTGTCACGATAATGCGCATCGCAATAATTTGTTATGTATTATGCGACGTATATTGACGTCAGCGGCGTACGGTGCAGTACTACGGGATGCGCGCGCGTAGCCTGCTGTGCCATCACCGCTCCAAAAGGACGTTTACCTTTTTCTGAGTACTCCTCACCTCTGTATAAATAATAATTAGAAAAGAGATGGATAAAAAATATTTTTTTATGGTAAAGGAAAAGGAGGAGGGGATTAGGAAGGACTCTTAACTTTTGTAAAAGTATGTACATAAAACGTTAACCTCTAACTCCTTTGTGGCTAAAAGACAGAACTTTTTGGGGAAAATAGAAAACGTATATGGGAATTTTCGTTTAAAAATAAGTTTTACTTAAATAGGTGAGTGAGTACACTTTTCGAAGAAGTATTTCGTAGGTGGTAAGAATGTACATTGTACTTTAACTTAGTTAACCTCTCGCGATTCGTCAATGAACCGTGTTTGGTATTTGCTCGTAGGTAAAGACTACAGAAACAATAGACCAGCTGTAATTTACGTGAAACGGGAAACCCAAAAGTTTAATAAAATAAACAACATGTTTCTCAGTATAGATGCGCAGCATGCTGTGGAAGTTCATCACCACTCTCAGGAAGGAGAATATGAGAATTTCCTGCGAATGTAAACTTCCCAAATCTCGAAACAAAAAACATATTGTGTATACTAGACTCGGTCCAATCATTTATTTGCTCTGACAGCTGCAATAACATTGTAAAAAGCTTTACTATGCTTAATACTAGTGTGTATAAATCTCCGATAGTTACAATAAGAACGTCTTTAAGACGCGAGTGAGTCGGTTTCTTATAGGAAGCGCGGCTTGCGCAATAAAAAATAGTATGTTCACGCATGTCCCTTTACAATAGAACTAGAAAATACATTGTTGTGATAACCATTCATCAGAAGGTCATTATATTTTGCTCATAATTTCTCTCATAAAATGTCATCTCAAATATTAAAAGTTCATTATAAAGCCAACCGTTAAATTAAAAAAAAAAAACGGCTGTTCCATAAAAATAATGTCATTCATACTCAACGAAATGTATGGAACATAATAATTAAATTAAAACTTTTGGTGAATTTTATTGTGTAATAATAAATGGAGTATATTGGTCAGATGTTTTTTGCGCTTTCAGGGTTGGTCCCTGACTAAAAGTTATTCATAACTGGCTGCGCCCCGCAGTTTCACCCGCATAGAAATTCCCTCGTGAACCGTACATTTGTACGGGATAAAAATATCCTATATCACTGTCCGGCATATTATTTTACGTCGATTCATTGCACTGTTGCTGCGTGAAAGAAGCACAAACAAACCAATACACCAACAAACACACTTTCGTATTTATTACATAACTTTTTTTTTTATATACAGTGTAAACTCTTTATAACGTTATCCTTTATAACAATAAACTCCCTGTAATGTTGGAGTGAGCCCAACTTGGTTGATTTGCGTTAAAACCCACACATTGAAACACTCTTTATAGCGATACGCCATTCTCTATTACGAAGAAATGTGTTCATATTTTTAGACAGTAAATATTTATTATCGGTATTATTGTTTATGTTATGTTATCAGGCAACAAAAGACTTTGAAGCTCCGAAACATCCGAGGTCGGTCTAGCTTTTGTTATCCTTAATTGCCTTGAACACGTGCAGTATGACGCATTGTTTTCTCGGAAGTGATGGTCTTCGACCAAGCATACTGGGTACCTATCGTATTATCAGTCTTAAACCTACTTTGAAACTGTTAACATGGCCAGTAAACGGAAAGCGATTAGTGTTGACGAAAAAGTTTGTGTAATACGTGCGATTTGGTTGTTTTTTTGTTCACTCCATATAACGATAACTCTCTATAACGACAAAAAATGCTCAGTCCCTTGAGTTTCGTTATAAAGAGTTTACACTGTATATGTATATATAACTTTCCTTACACGGAAGGTGATAATATATATTCCTTATAATATATATTGGTATGTATATATCACCTTGTATAAAAAACCCTGTGATGGTGAAAACCGCATCAAAATCCATTGCGTGGTTTAGAAGTTAGCGGATATACAGACAGACAGACGCGGAAAGCAACTTTATTTTAAGTATACTATGTAGATAAGAAGAGATAAGAAGTATGATAATTGCTTATCAGTTTGAGAATAAGATTCATTGATATATTTTGTTATTCGTGTCATTGTCAATCTATGCTTGGCTTATACATAATTGCCGATGCGATTGTTTTGAGAGCACATCCGCAGCTGTTTCTCATCAGGTACTTGCGTAACATGACAATCAGAAATGTTTGCACCACATTCGAGACAACAATGCTTTGTTTGTGTGTACAATTGCTTGAAAAAATATGCATACGTCCACATTGAAAGAAGCGTGTGAAAAAATCAATCAAACGATAACGATATCAATGGTAAACAAGTCAATTACATTTTAATCGATTAAGCCGTTTAGGCTATATTAGGAGGATTAGAAAAAGTAAAATAGAAACATAAAAAAATCAAAACATACATACGCTCAAAAACATTACCCTCCATCTTGATGTCGGGTAAAATGTAGAATCTATGATACCTGCATAATAGAAAACCCCCATAGTAGTTTTATGGGGTGGGTTTAGCACTGTGGAGAAGCACTTTTTTTCTCAGGGCAGAAAAGAGTAGAAAGTATCCTAATACCCATATATTGGAATGATTTGGGTCATAGTAAATAAATAAATGAGCAAATTAGTTACTAAATTATGCCGACGAGATAAATATGTATACGTTGAATATTCCAAAGTCCTTGGAGGATTACATCGCGCGTCAGAGGCATATCTTTAAAGTTATTGTACCGGAGCTAGGAAGCCGACGCGACGCGGGCAGCATCCTAAAGAGCCCTTTTGCGTCTACATTACCTACGTAAACCATGCATGAGACTGATGCAGTGCCAAGGAGGAAGGAGCCATACTGCTACTGTTTACATGTTTACTGTGATTCTGTAATAGAACTACTCGTAATCAGCAGTCCCCTCTTTCTCACTGGGCACTCTGGCACTTGCCCAGGGTCCCGCGATCGATAGGGCCTTCCTAGTTTCTGCCAGATCACCAAACGATAACCGATATTTATTACCAAAAAATAATTTTTTTCTGAAAAAATCAAAGGATTATGACTGACAATACTTACTTGCTTATTAGTTTTTGCATGCTCGAAGATACTCGACTCTCGCGAGAAATAATGCTCTGTCAAGGTCACATAGAGGCCGCATTATCCTAATGTGTCCAGGGCCTCAAATAGGTTAAAGCCTGCCCTAGTAATCAGGAACTGCTATATGAATATTATCATTTGAGTTGTCGTATCGACGAATCTGTTTATGCTTAGCTTTTTTTATTCCTTGTTTGGACCACGTCGACCAAGTTTAGCCGTATATAAAAGTTAGTGTTCTAGTGGTACAGATGAAGCCGTAAAGGATATTGCAAAATATATTTATGGCACCTACCTCACCGTCACAACGACGTGAGGTAGTCTTGTATATCTGCTCTCGAAATCACGCATATTTGAATCTGTATGCACAAAGTTCGCTGCACTACCAGTCATCCTGCCGACGTGGTATCACCGAGCTTTGCATTGCATTTTGTATATAAAGGTTATCACCGATCACTTCGACGGCGTCCAGCTAACAACCGGTTTTGACGGCTTAATTTGTTAGCATAAAAACATGATAATTAATTTCATATCTAATTAGTACATAATATGATGATCTTAAATTTTTATTGCGACAGTTTTTTTTTTACACGAGGTCGATATTTATGTGTGCGTTAATGACGTCAACACGAGATACAATGCACCGTATCTTGTCTAATCGTGATTGCGTCGGCAATTTTGGTCATGCGCTAGCACATCGCAGTTGTGGCGGGGTATGGGCCGGGTCGGGAGGGGGAGTCCTGAGATTATGAAACGCAAGCGCAGTACTTCCATTGACGTCAATTGTGACCGCACTTTCTCCACGAATGCGAGTACCTAAAAACTCCGGTGCGCTGCGCAACGTGACATCGCGTGGGAAACGTGTATTACACGCTCATTGTTAATGAATCGTACAATGTGGCCGATGTGAATAAAACGCGATTATAAATAATTAATTATTTATAATACAAAAAAAAATGACCACATTATAAATAACATTTAAAAAATCGCTCATTTCTCTTGGTCTCTCTGAGCGAAAATATATCTTATTGTACAGATGAACAGATTTAATTGCAGTTTTTCACAAATTCCAAGGACAAAGAAGTCCAATCATAATAACACTGGGTCACGCGGAAAGGGTGTAATTTTTTACATGGGAGCACCTCTCAAATGTCTCAATCGCGAAAAATATATCAACCTGTTAACCATAGAAAACGGTTATTCCCACTCGACAAAATGTATGGAACTGCTAATATAATTTTGCTATTTCAGGGTTGGTGCTGTAGTAAAACTTTCTGCTTATATAGTATACATACCCTTCCGCGTAAACTTGTACTTAACAAGCGCTAGGAAAAAAAATAAGATGTATGTAAACTAGAATTAACACCATTTTATTGTAAAGGGAGGCGGGGTAGGGGGTGGGGCTCTCGGAAAGGGGTCTTCTCAAGATACCCAGCTGTATTTAATATTTTCGTACGAAATCATACTAGCGATTCAAAAATCGAGCCCCAGGTTATGTAGGATTACACCTAAATAACCACCCCCGATGGCCTACCTCTAAGCCTGATGGAGGGTTAGAACTTACAGCTAGCAGCTAAAACAATCATCAAACGATTTGTGTATTAAGAAGATATTCTACAACGCTTCTATATCTAGAGCCGACACGTGGATAGAACCTTGAAATGTAATTATAATTTTGATATTTATCGATATAAACATTTTTATAATTATGATTAGTGATTATGACGTAGGTTAGAGCCTAAAAATACGATGATAATTAATTTTACTGCTTATGTAACAGTATTTTGATTTAGGATCGTGTTATATTTTGTATTGTTGCAAATTTACTATTTATGTTTATGCTAATGAACAATTAATACGGGGTTCTGACGTCATTGCATAGTCACCGGTTTTGAAATAGTAATAGGTATAGGTAGGTAAATGTAACCGAGCGCTTATGTGTTGTTAATTTTAACCTTAATAAAAAAAATGGTAAGTACCTATATAAACTAAAACTGGTGTAGCTTGTTTTACACATTCGGAACGTGTGAAAATAATTGTCTACGATGCTAATTTCTAAGTTCGAAAACTTGGCAAGGGTAATTGAACAAGTTTGTATTTTACATAATCTGAATATGATGTAATTACTCGTATCTTCAAATGCAGAACATATGCGAGAGTAGAATTACAATTAATATTCTGCATCCATCTCTTCAACCACATCGTCGTCGCTTGCCAACAGCAGGCGAGTGGTCAAAGCGGACTTATACCCGAACGAAGCGTCTTGATTCCACTTTTATTATGAGAACCGCTACTATGGCTAGACTATGGAATGCGAACTACAATCTAGACATCTTCAGAGATAAAGGTAATTTATTTGCACAAAATACGATTAAATCAAACATACTTTAGAAACACTATTTAAAAACGCATGCATGGTGGGTTAAAATATTAGGTTTGAATTCCGCAGGCGATGGCGTACCGCAGACGGCATCGGCAGACGGCGACGGCATGTGCTGCGGCGGCACAAGAACGGTAATTGTAGTGATTATGCACTAAGGGAATAAAGCTGTGTCTTACGTCGCGGGCGGCATATTCAACCCTGAGCGTAACGAGGGACTGTAGCGTTAATTCCCGAGCGTAGCGAGGGAGTTATATAGAGCCCTGAGTGAAGCGAGGGGTTCAAACTGCCCAAGATGAAGACAGGCTTTATTCCAGAGGAGCATACTCTACTTTTCACACCTTCTGCGAGACAATAAAAAGCACGATAAAAAGCCATGTTTCATTGAAAATCACAGCACCAAACGCCGTCTTTTGTTTCACATTCTTTGTAAACGCACCTTTTTTTTTGTTCTGCTTATTATATTACTAAATGCCAGTTCGATTTTCGAACAAACCTATTTACAATGCTCCACACGAGGAGGTACAGTAAAAAAAAAATATTTCCCCATTACACATGTACGAGAGCCACCCTTAAAAATGCAATATTATATATATTTTATACTTTTAAAATTGAGATCTATATTACAGCTGTAATTGTGGAAAGGTTTCATGCACTTATCTTGATAACTATAGAAGTTAGAATGTTATAAAAAATTCAGACAAACGGATAGACAGACGGACGGACAGAACGAATTTATAAGGGTTCCTTGTCGGGCTACGGAACCCTATAAAGGTGGCTGTAGAATTAGCTAATTATAAAAGCATAAGAGTTTGAAACCTATCAAATGACTAGACGTATTAACGATTTCTGTGACCAAATCATCAGCTAAACATCTTTTAAGTGGACGCTAGTGGATGCTTGACCGCAGTCATACAAACCTGGCGTAATAAAAAATACATATAACTATACACGTAATGACCGGCCTATTGCTCACTTGATAATTATAGGTAAGTAGTCAATACACGATGTTACCATCGTTAATTTGTGTAGGTACCTGGTTTATTACAAAAATTATAGTCTGTGGATACCTATTTATGTATAGGTATACTAGTATTACGGCATCCGGTACCGTACATTGCCCGCTGATATCAATTTATCTTACTAGCAAACACTTTCTGTGATATTTATATTACCAGAGATCCGCATATTACCTACTATCTATAGTAAGTTTCCTAATTTATCTACAGTTCTGATTTATCTGGGTGTCTTCAAGTCAAGAGTGAATCGGTTTCTTCTAGGCAAGCGTGGTCCATCGTAGGCCGCATCATCGCTTAACATCAGGCGAGTTGGCGGACAAGCGCAAACCTATTTCATAAATATAAAAAAAAAAGCTAGACTACGTGAAATACAGTGAAATATATGAAAAAATTATGTCAGTGATATGTATATTCTATACATATGTATACCTTACCTTATTTTTTCATGAACAGTCTATGGTGGGTGGGCCGATAAGTTAAGGAGTCTACTCGAACGACGAGCCCACCCGTGGGCTTCCATTGAAAACTTATTCAATGTTTCTTAGTATCTCTTTTCAGTAGGGATTTTACGACTTTTTAATGAAGCAATCAGTATTCGATGACTGCGTGACCATAAATTATTCTTACGAGAATACTTCCACGGTGGTATATTTAGATTTAATCTATCTAACGATGTACGCTCTTGCGCTGCTTCATTGTTTCACATGAACATATTTGGCAAGTTCGAAGACACACGCCACCAAATCATGAAAGCTTTCTGAGAAAATTCTTGCGTTACTTCATTGTTTCACAGGAACATATTTGGCTAGTACGAGGAAACACGCCACCAAATCATGTAAGCTTTCTGAGAAAATTAAAATGTATCATAGCTGGTTAAACTCTTCTGCGAATAAAACAATGCATGAGATATAATTTTACTGTAATTGGAGGCAAAAAATTGTAATGTGTACTGTTGAATCTCAGGTACTAATCTGTCAATCCAAGCATAAACCGTACTGCTTTGAAATAAAGTACAACAAAATGAATGTGCCAGTTGTAGAGTACTCGGACGATGATGTGATAAAAACATTTTACAGTCTGGCGCAAAATAAAACCAACAGCTTGATAGAAGAAATTTGATAGCAATTTGCTCTCCTAGCTGTGTGGATTCTTTTCTGCGTTAAACTTCAAATGCTGATCACATTTTCCAGAAAAGATGTTCGTCATGTCTATTTTTATTATGGAACAGGACATTTAGTCCATAGTAAATTGGTGCTAACGTCGCGTCTGTTAATAGAACAGCATAAAATAATTCTACGGCATCAAAGGTGCTTTTGAATTTTTAGGCAAATTTATGGTTAAAATTCAAGACACGATTTACTTGGAATTCTCCCTAAGTAATGGGTATCAATTTAACTATTTTTGGAAACCGTGGAATACAATAATTTGTTTTTATTAGAACTATCAAAACCTGTTGATATTATTCAACACAAACTGAATAATATTTTTTAGCTGTAGCAAAGACATCAACAAAAACATAACCCCTCACTTTTATACTCGTATTATGTTTGCAAGTTCAAATAAACAGCTTAGCCATATGATATCGATATTCATGACGTAATTTACTTCCGAAATTCATTATTGATGTGTATCAAGTTTAACTACGTAAATTGAGACTACTATTTCTAATTGAAATAAATGTATTAACTACGGATAGACGTTGAATCGATGTTTTATTGGTATTTTTTAAATGAAAATATATAAAGTTAGATTTTTGTTATAAATATGGAGTGTTTACCAGTTTCCCAAAGTGTAAATCTCAAAGTTCACCGCGTATTTCCCATAGAAAAGCAACAGCCCCGTCAACAGGCTGACCACTTATAAATCAACGTCGTAGGCATATGAAGATTTAAACCTAATATATGTTTATGACCTAGAATAATTCATGCAAAGAATACGATAGATGTCAAGATAGTGAGACGAAGGTGCCATGCGCGTATTTTGTCGAACCATTGAACCCGCCCGAGCGCCGCCGCGAGACATCGGATAACTAATGTACCTATACTTCCAGGTAAAGACGTCATGGAATAATATTTTACACACCATGAAGCAGAAAATGCAGGTGCAAATGAAATTACTAGTTCGGTACTTCCTATGTCGTTTTCAAATATCTTACGCTCGTATGCCCATTCTGTCACTTTACTTTAAAGTTTTCCATGCTGTTTTCACGACAAGAATAACAACAGGAACATTTAAACTTTCGCGATTTGAACACATGTTTTATTTTCCTATCGGGACTTACCATGCAGTGTTATTATTTGGACAAAATCAGTCAGGACCATGTCATGACCACGCCATTGTAACATGGTCGAAATCGAGCGAGAGGTACTTATTTTACCGAAATAATAATAATGCGCGACGAGTCCCGATATAGACAATTAAAAGATTGACAACATACTTATTTTTAGGTTAAAAACCATTGTTAAGCTTCTCAGTTAAGATGGGAAGGATGTTTTAATGCGAGTGTATCTTCGGCTGAATGCCCGGTCCATGGCCGAGGCTGCGTTAGTAATGCAGTACTCGCTTTCATATTAATGCCTTCTTAAAATAGTCTCGGGCTCAGGGATAAGGGGAAAATGCGGTAATGAGATGGAGATGTACAACGGACGGGGCAGATGACCTGTCTTTTACCCTGTTTGCCACCACCCGTCGGAAAGGTAAGGCCCGTTGGACACACAGTTTTTGTTTACATTGCCTTTCATTGTTTCAATTATTTAATCATGTTTATTTGTAACTATATCATTTATTGGTTTAAGCACCACTTATTGCTTTGAGATAACTGAGTCAAATGTTGAGAAGGTTAAGATGTTTATTGATGTTTCTAGTAAAAAGCAGATGTGCAAAGATATTATAACACGTTTAACCTTAGGTACACGAGAATGGTATAAGTTAATGGATTGTAATAGTGTTTATAGTCGTTAGACAAATTCAATTATGTAAATTTAACAGCTGGCCTTTGTAAAAAACTCAAGAGGTGCACAGCGGGCAATGGTGAGAGCTATGCTCGTAGTTTATTTGCCGAAGAACCACAGTAACCAACCTGGCAGTAGGCGACGTGATTGAAGTGGCGATGGGCAGGCTTGAAAGAATCGATAACCGATGGGGGAAAAGCTTCTGGAGGAAAGACCAAGAACCGGAAGACGCAGCGTGGTATACAGGCCTCTCACTAGATGGATTTCATCCGTGAGATGGACCAACATCACGAGTCGCAGGAATCCAGTGGATGCTGATGACAAGCTGTCGTTCAATGTGATGTTCTGAGGAGACTTGGACTAAATGGAGTATGCTAAGGTTTCCTCGCGATGTTTTCCTTCACCGAAAGATCAGGCTCATTGTTGGGACTTGAACCCATGCCTGCTGCGTGGAAGTCGATCGCGCCAACTAATTAGCCATCGTCGCTCCCAAGACATACTTATGAAGTGGTGTATATAGTCTAATATCGTAATGTAGGACGTTTTGAGATAGTAGAACATTAGTTAGTGGAATGAGCTTCTGCGGCATTTTCGAGTGGCTTTAATATGGGGTTCTTCAAAAGGGCTGTTAATGGTCTTTAAAGGTCGGCACCGTATCTCTGATGCCACTGGTGTTGCAGGTATCCATAAGCGACGGTGATCGCTTACCATCAGGCGGCCGTCTGCTTGTTTGCCACCGATGGCATTAAAAAAAGTAGAAACTAATTTCAGAGAGCTGAAGACCGAGCTTGGTGGCTGCGACGATCAGTGGATTGACAGGCATTGATTATGGAAAAAATAGTCGCTCCAATCGCAAGTACACCGTATAGTTATATATTGACGTAGAGAATGTTGGTGATACAATACAACATTATTAATTCATCAACTTATCTAAAACACGTCAACAACATCGAGATTATCTGATTCAAATAGCATTATGTATTTGCGAATCTAGTCGTACGCACCACCCTGCGGCATGCATGAAGTTTTTTGCTTCTGTTTTTAAATCATTTTTTTTTCTGTTTTGAGGTTTTTGGGCATGATAGTGCGTCTCAGGTACAGCCGTTGGAAAAAGTGATATAAAGATTGTCTAACTTATTGAGTAGGTAAAGATGATATTAGCAAATCCTAATATAAGCTGGGCAAGTTTTCTTTGGTCAATTGTCGACCATAAAAGATGTACTTCTCAAATTGATTTTATTCTACAGCTAAAAAAGTTGATTTTTACCGATTTAAAGAAAAAGATTCTCTATTAAACTGTTTTTTCTTTGTGTATGTTACGCGACATCTTCACCGATTAAGAAAAGAGTTTAATGATTATTTTTAACCTACGACAAAAAAAGTTCTTAGTAAATGAATAAACCCAACGCAAAAAGGTTCTGTGGGTCTGTCTGTGGCATCGTAGGAACTTCCCAAACAGCTGGACCAATGTTGATGAACTTTTTTTTAGTTGATTGAATCAGGCGTTACTTTGCGGAAGTCCATTTTCAAAACTTTTTTTCTGATGAATTTTTTGTGTAATTCCGCTTCTACGTCGCTTCAAGTACAATAAGGAATTTTTTGATAGATATTTGTTGATAAAGTAAATATAATTGAGTTTTATTTTACCTAACCTGATATATAATATTAATTACATAAATTGAAAAATAACGTAACCTGAAACTATAATTAATTAATTCTGAATTATTTTTTAATTTTAAAATTATTAAAGTAATCTGAAACAATAAGTAATTAATTCTGACAAATGAAATATGATAATACTAAACCTGAAAACAAAAATGTATTAAAGAAGCGGAGTTACACTAAAAATTCATCAGAAAAACAGTTTTGAACTTTTTTTTGTTCGAAAGGTGGCTTGATCGTGAGTGTTCTTAGCTATGATTCATGAAAATCTTTTCAGCCGTTTGATTATTATCATCTATTTTGTAGGAGTTAAAAAAATGTTCTAGGTACTTGTTTATTGAATATTAGTCTATTCACCCTTGAGATAGACTATATCTCAAGGGTGGTTCCATTCAAATAAGAAAATTTTCCACCTCCAAGGTTAGACAATTAGGGGATAAATCCCGTTTATTGAACTTACCCTGGAGTCAGTTGTTATTTTTTCGTAAAAATATAATTATTATTTCAGCAATTATCTACAATGAAATTATATCATCGAATTACATGAAATTATAAATATTGAATGTAATTTATTTAACAGTATGAGTTATTTATTAGAAGTCCGGTCACAAGCACCTATTGTGACAGCGCACTCGTTGGTAATCAGCGAGATTGAAGCGAAGTGGTGTGCAGGCGGCGCGGCGCCGGCGCCTGCGCATTCGTAGACCGTAATTGATTTGAACATCTTCAATACCTACGATCATAAAAAAATCTTAAATGCGAAAGTATGTTTTTATTATTATTGAACAATGGGCGTGCCTTTGACCGCTACCTCGCCTGATATTAAGTGATGATGTGGTCTACGATGGAGCACGCTTGCCTTGAAGAAATCAATTCACTCGAGATTGTTCGTCGCGTTTGTGTTGTTCTTGTTGTTTGTTGACTCGTAGTTTATTGCCCATCTTTCACGCAGAAACAGAGCAACGGATCAACGTTATTTTTTGCATGGGTTTAGTTCGATAACCCGACAGTGACATAAAATACTTTGTCTTCCAGGAAATTTTTGGTAACCTGAACAAATGACCATGTGGGTCGCAGTTAGTGTTCATATACCTAGCTACCTACAGATTAATTTTATTGTTATTGTATAATTTTTATTGTAATTTTTTATTAGCTGTAAGTGTGACGAGTACTTGTCTATAAATAAATAAATATACAAATGCCTCCACATGTTTCTTCATATTTTTGTCCCTGAATTAATTAACTTCTAATTTACGGCCTTAAATAAATAGCTATTAAATAAGGGCGCTTGAAAACGTGCGAAAGAGCGACCCTGTCAAGTAAGCGCGGAATTAAACAAAAAGTTTATTTGGGTATTGTTAACTCGCCACAAAGTAAATCCGCCACACTTTTTTATATTCCATACATTGAAAAAAAAAAAACTTGCCACAATTTACGATAAAAAAAGAAAGTTTAACTTTACTTTGTGACATTACTAAGTATAGTAGTGTACCTACAATACTACGCACGGTGGAGTTCAACAAAACTATAGAGTATTCCATCACCTCGTTCGAGTGTCTTTGCCCCCAACAATATTATCATATTAAAAAACTTAACCTATCGTATCCATAATGTAATGATCCGATTTACTGAATCTCGTTATATGTACGATAGTTTAGAGCCATTTCCGAAACGTAAATTATAATAAAAAGGTTACATACACTAACACAATCTTTTTATAAGAACAAAGTAGGTAAACTATATTAATGTGAAGAAGTAGCCAATAACACATTTCTTGACGTCATTGTATAAGAATTTAAAATGACACATCTAACATAAAACAGTAAAAAATCAGTGCACAAAAAATCTTAAATCAGTTTTTGTCCATGCGTGAAGATTATGCCACATCTGTCCAGCGATGGTAACAGACTGATCTAATCCTCGTTAATTGGATTGGTTGCCTCGTGATTGAAGCCCGGTTCTTAGCCAATTTTATGTAATCAACTTCTGTGATAGTAATAAATCCTAATTGCAGTATGGAAGCGTCCGCAATCGCGCACGCGCCGAAGTCGTGAACTGAGTACGCGCATCGTTTTATTTATATTATTAGAACGTAGAGCTGTCATACACAATTATACTTAACCCCTGTTTAACCCCAATTGGTAACCGATTACTCATTTTCTCACGCGACAGAGAAGTGTTGTGATTGAAATATTTTGACCGTTAGAATCACGCGCAATTTTATTACTGGCATATGTACATCTAAAGTTATAATAAAAAACTGAATTTTCTTGAATATATATATATATGTATTGTATGTAAGTATGTATGTATGTATATTCCCTATGGACTCCAAAACGGCTGAACCGATTTTGACAGGAATTTCACTGGCAGATAGCAGATAATATAAGGATTAATCCAAGCGGGGATACCGCAGGGCTATGACGGTGATAAATTTTTGTCAATGTTAAGATTGTAATATTTTCAAAATGGCTACCATAATAAAAAAAGCACGTAGTGACACCCTGCGACCAGGTGGAGTGACGACCTGCGTAAAACGGCGAGTAAAAACTGGATGCAAAGAACTGCCGACCGAACTCAGTGGCGTACATTAGGAGAGGCCTATGATATCCAGCAGTGGACAGTTAACATAGACATAGACATCGTTTATTTATGACTAAAAAACACAATACAAAAAAAAACAAGGAGAGGAATAAAGGTTATAAGGATGATGATGAAATAAAAGTTTGTTTAAGCTGCAGAAATGAAACTAAATATAGTAAGCATTAAAAAAACACGTGAATCATTATTTTCTAAAAAAAACTTAAATGGGTGAAACGGGGTGTTAAAGATTGTAAAACATTCTCTAAGAATTAAGCTTAAGCACGTCTTACCATATCCCCCTTATTTATCTGGAATGACGTTGAGATCACCTAAAACAAAACCTCGCAATCATCTACCATAGAAATGCGCGTATTTTTTAACCGACTTCCAAAAAGGAGGAGGTTCTCAATTCGACTGTTTTTTTAATGTTTGTTAACCTTTAACAAACATTTTTAAAAAACAGTCGAACCTCAGAACTTTCGACTGGGTGAACCGATTTTGATTAATCTATTTTTATTTGAAAGCTGGTGCTTCCAGTGTGGTCCCATTTTAATTTGGTCCAGTTCTGATATTTTTTGAAGTCGTTTTTTTATATTGATAATTATTATTGGTTTGTAATGTTACGTTTTCAGCACAGGTTTACTGGCTTTTTACTTAGATACTTAATATACCATCTTTGTTCAACGCAAATGCACGAACGAGGGTCAGTGATAGTGATGCACCTTCTGCATAATGTATAGGCGCAGTCCCCAAAGTGCATTTACACCGCCACGTCTGCATCAGTCTAGAGACAATGCCCTCTGCCCTGCACAGACTCATAACAATACGGGGAAATATTGGGGTGCGGGATTTCTTCTAACACATACATAATAAAACATTGAGGAAAGGTATTGACTGACAATTCGAATAGCTTTTTTTCTTTTTAACCACGACGCAGAAAGAGAGGTGTTATAAGTTCAGCGTATGTATCTGTGTCTCTGTGTTGTGTTAAAACTACTCACTGAGTTAAGCCCTTAATAGAAATTTAGATAATGACAAGTGGATCACATTAAAAACCGACTAAACATAGAACCTCCGCCTTTTTTGAAGTCGTTTCTAATAGCCAGAAATAATACAACTATGGATCTATATATACGTATAATATTGAAATAATTTTCTTTCAACTCCTAACCGTTAAGAAGTTGTACCCTTTATCATCAGCTTATCCATATGAGATGATGATTATCAGCCGCAAATACTTGGACAGCTTTAGAAAATATAATAAAAACGTTATAAGTGCCTATAAAATTTGAAGGTTGCCCTCAATTTCCCTGAAAACCCATCATCAGATCTTGACTTGAGTGACAATGGGACCAAATTGCAAGTACATATAACAAAATATATTTTTTTTATCGGTCATCAGTTGGCGGACATATCGGTGAATTCGATATGTCCGCCAACTGTTATGATTCAACTGTTTATGACTTCGATTATGATATGCAAATCATTAAAATGCTTTGCAAATCATAATCGAAGGCAACGTTAGGACGTTTGAGGAAAAACTAAAATAAAATTCCCAAAAGAAGAATATTAAAAATCAATCAAATTCTGATGGATCTAACTCACGAATTTAATAGACTGACACACTTAATTTGTCACGTAGGCTACAATCAAATTATTAAAAAAAAAACTGTCGCCTACAAATGAGAGCATCATTAAAATCACACTGGCCTTAATATCATTCGGCAGTCAAGTTCAATTTTTTATATCAGCCGCAAACATTAATTGCGAGACTCATTGGCCATTATCAAATTGACGAATTTAAACAAAGTTAACATATTTTTTTACTATTGTAAAAAAAAAAAAAAACTTATTGCTATTGGTGACGTAGACAAGTCCCACATACCTGATCCTCTATAATCTAAATGATACGCTATTATCTCTGTAGAAGTACCTTAACTAAATAATGCATTTATCCCACATTTTCGTGGTTACACTAATTCATTTTACCTAATATACAAAATATGTGATTATTTTAGGATTTCGTGAAAATTTATTGACGTCACGGAAATTTTTCTAGTAATACCAACTTTAATACGAGTCTAGATTAAAAACGTATAAATTCAAGCAATTTTTACTAGATAGTAGGTTAAGCACGTAATTTTTAAAACACCTGTGAAATAAAGATACATTATGTGTTTAATAAATAAATAGATAGATACGAAAAGGTTATTTTTATGCACAGGAAAAATTATATATAGGTACAATGTACAATTGTACATATACTACTAGTATCAAAAGCAGACCATCTTTATTTATTTATTTGTTTCGGACCAACAGCAAAAAAATATACACAATATCCTTAATTACTCATTTGAAAGTACAGCCATTAATAATTATGCCGTCTACTTTGTTTCCTAAGAACTACAATCTAGGCAAACCTAGATTGAATAGATTTCTTCTAGATGGATGTTTCAGCCTAGGCCACAACATCGCTTATGGTCAGGCGAATTAAATACTTTACGTAGACAGGGTTATGCGGAAAGGCTGTACTAAGCCGAAAGGGGTCCGTTACACTCAATATTATGAACGACTCTTAATATGGGACCAACACTGAAATCGCGAAATATATACATATAAGCTGTTCCATACATTTTGTCGAGTGTCAATGACTTTTTTCTATCAAACAGCCCACTGTTTTTGAAACAGCTATGGACACCTTTCGGCTTAATACACCCTTTCCGCGTAACGCAGTATAATAATGTCATATTCGAGACCTTGAAAAAGAGAAATACCTTTTATCATTACTTTCACAATCATAAAACTTTCTCAAAAAATTTAAAGTACTGGCTAGTTCTTGCTTAACCATACACGACCGTAAAAATGTTTTAAATGCAGTAAAATTTAATGTAAATCAATAAAATGTGCATTAATGCATAAGACTGTTATCAATTAGGAAGGGCACGCGCCATAGCCTCCACAGACCTTACGCTAGAGGCTACGTGACTCCGAGCAGGGCTCCATCTTCTAGGTACGTAAGTGAGGAATCTAGCCCTAATCGATAATTGATTGATAACTAGTTTCTTCTAAAAACCACAATCATAACTTGGTATAAAAATATAGTGTACCAATTTTGTTCTCAGGCATTCTTTATGACGCACGGTCTTTTACTTGGCGCTCCTTTGGATTTGTCTTCGTAACTCAACGTTACCTTATTTTCTCACAACTTTTGACCTGGCAAAACTAGAATAATATAGTTTTGAGGGTTCCGTACCCAAAGGGTAAACCGGGACCCTATTACCATATGTGTAATAAATACTAATACACATATGCTATTACTAAAACTCCGCTGTCCGTCCGTCTGTCTGTCTGTCACCAGGCTGTATCTCATGAACCGTGATAGTTGGACAGTTGAAATTTTCAAAGATGATGTATTTCTGTTGCCACTATAACAACAAAAATACAAAAAACAGAATAACATAAATATTTAGGGGGCTCCCATACAACAAACGTGATAATTTTGCCGTTTTTATAGATAATGGTACGGAACCCTTCGTGCGCGAGTCCGACTCGCACTTGGCCGGTTTTTTGTTTCATTTTGTTAGCCACCGATTTTAATCATACTTTTTACAAGCTTTTATTTTACTTGTCTTGATAGTTGCAACTAAAGTAGTTGCAGGTAGAAGTCAGTAAGTAGTAGGGTCAAATCTTGCAACTAAACTCCCCAACCGATTGAGCTGAAATTTTGCATATTTTTTTATGCACCCCCATAATATGGGTATCAAATGAAAGGGTATGCTGAAAAGAATACGAAAAATTAAATTAAATATGGCGGACGCTTTAAAGATTGTTTTAAAAAAGTTTTTACACACAAGTTAGTACACACATAAGGTAGTAAGTTCCTTTGAGCACAATAAAAAGCTCATGATAAAAGCCTTCCACTACATGGACTGCGGATATCGTGAGAGTCGCGGGCATCCAGTGCATGCAGATGGCAGGCTGTCGTTCAGTGTGGAGATTAAAGGGGGAGACCTATGTTCCTAACCAACTTTGTATTTTGTGACGTTTTGAAAGTGTATCCTAGTGTACCTACTTGAAATATAGATATATGAACTTCAGCAGTGGAAATCTTCTGACTGATGATGATTATGATGCAGTAGCTTTACCCCTAAACAGTATTACATTTTTACTTGATACAACCTAACCTGTTTAGATAGAGCCCCAATTTTTTTTTCATAAGTACCTTTGGTTACCTAGCTACGCCACTGGTCAGACGACATTGTCATGCGTGTCAGAAAGCAATGATGAGTCTCGCTCACGCAGGACCAGGAATAATGGTGTGAACTAAAAGGAGGCATATACCCTATAGTAGCCTGTAGCCTATAGTAAGTAAAGAAAGGCTGTGGATTAGATAGACAGAACGTAGGTCCAGGTATCTCTACAAAAATAACATTTAGTTAAAACTTTTACCTATTCTTAAAATAGTGATAAACAATGCTCAGTTGATCAGTTCTATGATTCATTCACTGACTAACAAACGATGGTTAAATGTATGTTGTAGATATATAGTCATTGCGATACACAGGGTTGCACGGAAACGATGCATTAGGCCAAAAGGGGTACGTTATACTCATCATTATGATCAACATTTACTATGGGACTAACCCTGTAATCGCGAAAACAATATCAGCTGTTCCAGATTTTTTTTTATTGTAAGATAGGCTTGCGCTTGGCCGCCAACTCGCCTGATGTTAAGCGATGATGCGGCCTACGATGGATCACGCTTGCCTAGAAGTAACCGATTCGCTTTTGAATTGAAAACACCCAGATTGTAACTATCGGGGAACACCCATTCAGGCAGCGCATTCAACATACAAGCAGTTCGCACAATAAAAGTGGAATCAAAGCGCAATACATTTTGTCAATTGACTGTTGTCTGTTAATGGAACAGCAGTTTTGTTTTGCGTCTTTAGTGTTGGTTCCATAGTAAAAGTGGTTCATAATGATTGGTATCATGGTACCTTTTCGGCTTAGTATACTCTTTCCGCGTTACCCTATATATATTACTAGCCGCGGTTTCACATGCGTGGATCTGGATACCCTCGATAAAAGTACCCTAAGTTACTCATCAGCTATCTGCCAGTGAACGTCCCGTCAAAATCGATCCAGCGTTTTGGATTCCATAGGGAACATACACACATCGATTTTTATACATTTATATACAAATAGATAGGTACTTACATCATGGTAGTTTTTTTTGTTACCCATAATTTTGTAATATAATAAAAGGTCATGTTTAGTGGTCGAGATAAATGAATTTTATTTGATTTAAGTGCAAAACTGTAGTGTTTTTAATTTCAACACTCGCCATCATGAATATATACATAACTACCTGCACCCCGCGGTTTAACCCGCGTGATGATGAAAATCGGTGATGATGATGATGAAAAGTAGCTTATGCGTTAATTCAGGACATAAGCAATGTATATTCCACATTTCATCCAAATCCATCCAGCCGTGTCTGCGTGATTAAGTAACAAACATCCATCCATCCATCCAAACTTTCACAAATATTATATTAGTGTGAAGTGTGATAATACAGTAACATAATATATCTATTCCATTCTATCTATTTTCTTTCACGACAAAATTAACCGCTTAACCGACCCTAAAGAAATTTGGCTAGGAAGTATAATGTATTATCAAAATACAGAAAAACTGAAATCCACAGAAAAACTACGAGGTGCAGGAAACAGATCAGTACCTACTGGTGAAATATCTTTCACAGGTAGGTATTTGTTCTTTAATGTGAATTTACCATATTAATATAATCGACAAAGATAATTACCCGTCGAAACGCAAACCAATCCAATGTAAAAAAATTGACGTCATTAGAAACTCGTTTCATTAATTAGTAAACACTTTGCTATACAGCGTCATACTTTTATCCTCTTTGTATGGCTAATGAAATTACCTTCAGTTGATAATATTGTGACTAAATTAACAAGACACTTGAGATGAAAAAAACTATACTAACGAAAATATTAAAAAACCGGCGAGTGCGAGTCGGACTCGCGCACGTAGGGTTCCGTACCACTATCCATAAAAACGGTTAAAAAATCACGTTTTTTGTATGGGAGCCCCCCTTAAATATTAATTTTATTTTAATAATTATTTTTTAATGTGAATATAAATAACTAAATATTCTGTGAATATTTCAAGCGTCTATCTCTGCCGTTATCAATATCGAGCGAAAACGAGCAAAAAAAATCACGTTTGTTGAATGGGAGCCCCCCTTAAATATTAATTTTATTTTAATTATTTATTTTTAAAGTGAATATATAACTAAATATTCTGTCAATATTTCAAGCGTCTACCACTTGCCGTTATCAATATCGAGCGAAAACGAGCAAAAAAATCACGTTTGTTGTATGGGAGCCCCCTAAAATATATTTTTTTGTATTTGCTGTTATAGCGGCAACGGAAATACATCATCTGTGAAAATTTCAACTATGTAACTGTCACGGTTCATGAGATACAGCTTGGTGACAGACGGACGGACGGACAGACGGACGGACCGACAGCGGAGCCTTAGTAATAGGGTCCCGTTTTATCCTTTGGGAACGGAACCCTAAAAAGGCTAAAAAATCATGTTTGTTGTATGTGACAAAAACAAATATTTAAGGGGGCCCCCTTAAATATTTGTTTTTAACAGACTTCAAAAAAGGAGGAGGTTATTAATTCGACTGTTTGTTTATGTTTGTTAACTCAGAAAACTGGCTAAACCGATTTTGATAATTCTTTTATTATTCTACTATTCAATTTGGTCCAGTTATGACATTCTAATGAAGGCGGTTTTTTATATTGATAATTATTTTAAATCAAGTACAAAGACCAGCCAGATTTTGTTTGTTATTTGGGGACTTACTCAAACTCTACTAATATACTAACTATAATATACTAATATATAACTCTACTATACCTCACTCCTAACACACGAAAACTTTGTAAATATTAATTTACTTACACAATTACTGTAACACGATTACATTTCTATGTCTGATACATGATATTCAAAACTATAAATTCAGCATCGACGCGCCAAAAACTGCAACAAAATGCAGTGCTTTAGGCGGGAAGCATGCTCATTGTCGCGCTATAATAAGCATCATATGGTAATAAGTATGGGTTTTTGTGAATGATCGTTTATTTGAAAATCAGTTCAACCCCTTTTAGAGATATTTTGCCGCGCGGCCTACTTTCGTAACGAAATTTCCCATCAAATATATTCTAAAATTAAAACATTAATATTTTGGTATGGTTTTTATGGTTGTATCCAATCATGAAGTTTTTTAAACAGTGTTCTATAATTTTTGATGTATTTAGTCTCTTACTACTGGTGAGTTAGTTATTCAAGGAACTGCGATATCACTTATCTATCACCGTCTCTCTCATCCGGATTGACATAAGTGCGACGGGGACAATAACAATATCCCTTGTGCAAGAATAGCCGACCGGTTATGACTTTGAGCACTACGCTGCGCCGCCGCCGCTGAAAAGGAATTGAGCTTCCCTTTCCGAGACTTGCAGGTGGTGGAAAACTTACAATCATGTTATTTTTGTACAATATTTTATTTTTTAGCTCTTTTTATTATTTTGTTGTTTGGCTAATGTTTGTTGTTTGGCACTTCTACTCAGGAATTAGGTAAGTACGTACCTACAAAAGCTTGTCAGAAGTAAGCTGGAGTAAACCGTTTAAAAAACGGTGGAACTAAGACAGTAATTAACACAAAGCATCTCTCAAACCAAGGTCTCAGCTAAGCGGTACAAATATTAAGTCATACCTTTACAAGTTTATTTGCCGCGTCCAATCAATTTAGTACGGCTAGTAACGCCTGATGGAAACAATAAGCATTGCATTCCTGAATGTTGTTGCTTCTCTATTGTTATGGTAGGTGAGGGGAGAGCATGCGTTTATCTATGTATAGGGTAATAATAGACAATACAGCTACTTAGCATGGTTATTGAAATCTCAGCTCTTCCAACGTTTTAGGAAAATCTCTCTTAATACACAGCGTTGAGAAAAATCTCTCCTTCTTTTAGTCATAAGGCTCGCATTGTTGAGCGTCGAGAATCGTGACGATCCCGTTTGGTATATTTCTGGTCATTTTGTCGCCATTTATGCCGATTAGAGATCTCAGGCTCGGCGTCACTAATAATAATAAAAAATCATCAAAAAAAGACGTCAATAAACAATTTGGACGCTGGATACAGGCCGCTTCCAACCCACTATTTTTGAGATCAATGGGGAAGGCCTATGGCCAGCAGCATACGTCCTACGGCTGAAATGATGATGAAACAATTTGGTACCTTAAGTAGCTTGTGTACATAGGATTTAACGCTATGAAACAGTTTTTTTAAACATAAGCACAAAGTACATATTTGCATTGAAAAGTTTCAGGTACATAATTTCGCGATTTATTACTTAAGGCCATATCTATACAGGTTTTCATGAAATTGTGGTTTTAATCGGAATGGAGATTATTGTACTTGTCATTATAACTTACTTTTACTAATATTAATTTCTGGTCCCCAAAAAAGAAATAGCAAAAAACCATCTGATGTTTTTATTCACCTTAATTTAGGCAAGTGGCTGTTTTTTTCGAACAAATTCAATGACCATGATTGCAGGCGCGGATCCAGCCCTCAAAAAAAGTTTGGTCACAGCCACCTGAAAATGGGGCAAGTGCGAGTCCGCGTATGAACCTTGCTCGTGCATTATCGATATAGTACATTCCTACAAAAGAAATGTTTATAAAAAATTATATGACGGCCTGAACAAGATTTTGTACAGTGTATCCTAGTTTCACGCGGGTCAAGCTGTGGGGGCATCCCAAGTCACGTATTAGGGTTGTGGGCATGCCCATCGTGCCCACAACGGTGGATCCGCGCCTGCATGATTGACAAAATTTAAGGATATAGCAACGGAAATTATTTTTTTAGATATGTAGTCACTTTATCTCCGCCTTTGGGGCGCCGTTATTCGAGGACAGTGTTGGATCTCTTTACAATAAAAAAAAAATACTTGCGGTACTATTTCAAAATATTGCCCTTTTATTCCAAATTTTACATATATATTAAGAGCAGGCCCAATCTGAAAACATACACAACTCATGGAAAACCTAGATGCCACCCTCAAAACTACTTAAATAAATATCTAAATTAAAACCTCTAATATTGGATTTAGGTGGTGTCAGGATTAGAAAAAAATCTAGTCTTCTAAAAGTCTTTCTTAAATTATGGTCTTCCTTTCATCTATACACAGTGTATCCAAAATGTGTTCTTTAATCTTGAAAAAAAAAATCTGTTCGGATCACTGTGCAGCGGAGTAGACAGAACTAAACGGACTTCATGGACTCTACTGCCATCAAACTGACGGTATATGGCAGTAGAGCAGTTGAGTTGATGGTCAAACGCAGACATATTCGCGATACAAAAAAGATATTCTCGGCACGGCTCCATAAAATCACATCTCCCGCTTGAAGATGTCCATGCCACCATAAACATCCCTGCTGCTCTAGAGCCGATGGGGATAGTTTGGGATGATGGCAAGCACCTTTATGGCCTAACCTTGACCTCCTGGAATGTCAGGGACGCGGGAAAGGGCTCTAACTTCTACATGCGTCGATATGTTAGCCCCTTCACACCTCCATGCACGGGATGCCATGCATGCAAGTCAAAGGGCCGGAGCCGCGGCGGAGGTCACAGAAGACGCCAAGCTACGCAAGTATGCATCACTATCAAGTCAGTATATAATCATACCGATTGCCGTCGACATTTTGTAAGACAAATAATGCCATGATAAGTCGACGCCGATGGTAATAAGAGAGCTGGCTCATTCTTCTCGCAGATAATTTAATATTCAACGCGGGATTTTAGCCAGCTTTCTCGGTACTTTACCACACGAGTAAACAGGTACTTCATTTAGATTTTTAGTTAACGTTTTTTTTTAATGATACTGAGTGACGAGACGAGCGAAGTCGCTCGCCTGATGGCTCTTCACGCTTGCCCATAACAGCTCAACGCCACTCAGAATTTTGAACTTCAACAGTTCAAAACCCTGGATGGCAATGCACTGTGCTCGTCACCCCGAGATATAAGATGTCAAATCTCTGTGTATCCTGTGATTTCGCTGGACACATTGCCCTTCAATCCGGAACACAGTAGTGTTTGTACACTACTGCTTGGCGGTTGAATAACTGGAAAAGGTGTGGTACTTCCCCAGGCGGACCCCTGCAAAAGAGCCCTACCACTACAAATTTAACTAAGTACTAACTGCGCCTTGTTGTTTTACTAGTTTTCTCGGACCTTTTTGCTATAAAAATATATATGGCGAAATTTCATTAAAAACCGCCGTTTATTCGTGGAAAAGCAAGAACCAGAAGGACAGCGAGACAAGTTTTTTTCTATTTATATTTATACCATGTCATATGATAGTGTGATTGATAACAATAAGCAAGACATAAACAAAACGTGTTTGTGAACCATCACTCCATTTATACAAGACCTACTCGAGACTTGCGAGCGACACAGATGGCTTTCGACACGGATTCGCTTGCGGAATGCCAGCAAGTCCTGCGCGGGCGCTGCTGCGGCCACAGCTGAACTAACCGCAGAACATCGCAATCAACTTCTCTGATTGACCATGAAAAATTACAAAGCTCGATCCGGACCGTTATCGACAAGTCCATTGTCTGCAATCCTACGCTATAAAGTAACTTATTCAATAAAAGAAAAGTGAGTAAAATAGCCAAAAATAGCCGCAAATAATTTGCGGCGCAAATGGCGGCAAATAGCCGCCTGCCAAGCGTGGGGATTATGGCAACACCCCTCTCTATGAGGGAGGCCTTGTCCAACAGTGGACGTTAATTGGCTGATGATGTGTGTGTGTGTGAATAAATTAACTCCGTTATATATGTTTATTCACATAATTTATCATTATGATGCATCTGAAAATATGCAAATTTAAATAAACATGCCTGCCTCATACGGACACCAGCACGGGGTTTTGTAGTAAAATTCTGACAGTATGTACCTAACATTGTTCATTAATATGAAGTAAGCTGTTCAAAATATTAGAATAGGTATCAATCGATAACACCAAAACTTTGGACCGCGTTGATGTCTTTTGAAAGAGTTAATTAAAAAAGTTCAACGCGTAACGAAAATGCGATGACAACACTGTACGTAAATAATATATGTACTATTAAGTATAGTATGGAAGAGAAAAGCCGAAGATCGGGCTGAGTGGCGTACCTTGGGAGAGGCCTATGTCCAGCAGTGGACTAGTATAGGCTGATTATGATGATGATTATGAGGTATAATGTATATATTACGGTAATCTATTGTGGCAAATAAGTATTTGAGACTGTCTTCAGGTGTAGGAATACTTATTTTATTAGCTACTTACGAGTAATACTGTCAGAATCGGTGGATTCTGACAGTAAAACATTCGTCGACCGAATTTACAGGAAGCCTAGCTGGATACAACCTAGCCACAATACAATTAAATCATTAGCAGTTTTGTATAACGTAGTTTTTGATTGTAATAATTTATGTATTTACTTTTGTATTTTGTAATATATTATGTATTTGACAGCTCCGTTAGCTCAGTTGGTAGTGTACCTGCTTTCTGCGCTTGGGGGCGTGGGTTCGATTCTCACCTAGGACAAACATTGTTATGAATATTTGTGTTTGTTCTATGTCTGGTTGTTAATATCTATTTATGTATGTATTTAAAAATATATATGTATGTATATCAGTCTCTGGCAGCCATATTACAAGCTTTGCTTAGTTTGGGGTCAGATGACCATGTGTGCAATAATGTCCAAGATATTTATTTTTATTTATTTATTGTAACTTTGGAAGACGCTGCCTTTTGCAACATTGTTTTCACTAAAACAAAAGGCAGCACTATACACATTTCATATACATAAAAGTGGTTATAATTGTTTAACAATAAATTATGTAGAGCGTTCCCAAGAAAGTATGGACATCCATTTGAGTTCTCAGATATAAAAACGGCACAGTCGTCTTATCCATATATGCTATATCATCCACACCTACTATTAAATACGAAGCAGCTCATAATGACTGGCATCTCAGTGAAAGTCCGTGAACTTTATTCGCAGCGAAAGTATGACCTTTGTTCGCTATTTATGCAGTCTAAAATTAAACTCGGTTTACTGCAAGCATGCCTCCACTGTGTCGGATGGTCGACTTCGTAGGTATATTATAGTACAGTACAACGGAATCACGTGACTCCATTGACGTCAATAGTGACCTCTGGCAACGGCCGCATCGCGGCTGCCTCCTGCTTATCGAAGTCAAAATACCCTACACATACCTACCAGTATATATATGTTTTACTAGGCATGTTACATTCCTCGACGAGCGATGTGTAATAATAATTAAAATCTGAATACAGTTTCTTTGCAGGAAATTCACATTATGAGCGAGGATTATCTTTCTATAAATAATTTTATGTATGTCGCAACCCACTACGGAACGGGGAAATTATGCGTTTGGGTTAAGAAGATGTTGATTGTGTATGTGTGTTAATATATGTCTGTTACACTTTTTCTCCGAAATGGCTGGACCGATTCGGATGCGTTTTTGTATTTAAAAGCATATTTAATTACGGTCGTTTAATCACAAAAGACGGACCATCTGTTAGATGTAGAAACCTATGGATATCTGAAATAGCGGATGTATCATCCATGCAGATTTTTGTGAAGCTGCAGAACGGTCACAGCATCTATGTCAGAAGTACTATACAAGGGATATTGGTAATCAGTAAAAAAATACTTTATAAATAATGTATCAATTCATCAAAATAAACAACTTTTGTTATACCTACTAACGACATTTTCGCTAAAAAAACAGCCCTTGCATACAAAAAAAAAACATTCACTCCCGACAAAATGTAAAGTCCAAACAGCAAGGTAATACATATGTAGGGATAGATAGTGCATATATCATGAAACAAACGCAGTACGTTTTTTTTAAAGTGAATTTGAAACTAAATTTCACTTTGTTCAAAACTGCCCCACTCTCCCCTATCTAAAGATTATTAAAGACTTTACGCGTCCTGAAACATCAATGCAATTTTAAGTATAGTGTCCCTAACAAAATGACCCCATAATTTGTGCTTTGAAGTTATATGGACATAATCGTAGTTGGTATCAAATTTAAGGGTAAGACCTTATCAGTTTATATCTGAGTCGATACCACGTCAACTTAAATCCATGTTTCCTTTCACATATCCACTTTTTTATAATATTTGTTAGGAACATATGATATTAACGTCAAATCTTTTCTAAAACATTTATCATTACAATTTACAAGAAGTTTTCATTACAGAGATGTCTTACATAATATATATAATGAGGAGGTATGGGTTGCCATGCTAGACGTCCCGCTTTTTGGTAAAAAGTGTGCCACACGGACCGCCTAAATCACGCTATTTACAAAATTCGCACATTCTTTATTTTTTGTGACAACAGCATCAAGTAATTTTTTTATGTCACATTGACATTACAAATACCGCTTTTATCCATAAAGAATCACGCATTGGCTGAAAAAATAACTGGCAACCCTGGTACACGTCATAACTATAAATTTAAAAAATACAAATTCAAAAAACAAATATTAAGTTGGTTTTGGATTCACGAAAACCTAAATGTAGGTCACTACAGTTATACGATTATTAATCCGCGTTCTTCAGTCTTCACGTGAACATGGTGCATGTAACTGCGCCGAAATATCGGGAGCCCCTTCCACAACTTTATCACGGTAAATATCCTGTTAATAATAACACGTAATTGTAGTGAATAACCGCGATAGTTTAAAACAGTGTTTTATCAAAGTAAATCAATAAAATATAGGAAGTGTGAATAAATTATACTTTCTTTTCCCTGCGGTGTCAAGCACCCGAATAATGCAAGAATTATTAGATAACCTGTAGTATGGCATCATGAATTTAATGAGTTTCCAAAAAACGCAATGAATACGATAATAAGCTAACAAACAAATCAGAGTAAATTTTGTTAAAAAAAAAATGCCTAGCTGTTATTGCTTATATTCGTTAACATGTTATTAATTTTTATTTCCGAAGAAATGTCAAGCACTTTACATAACATTCATTTTTATTTTATGGTGTGAACGATTAAGAGTTAATCAATCAATCACTTTGTAGAGTTCTGTAGTACTACAAGGAACCTTTATAAATTCGTTCTGTCTGTCCGTCCGTCTGTTTGTCTATCCATCCAAATTTTTATGGTCTTATGTATGGGATTTTTTTGTTACACACACCAGTAACCATCATAGGTGTATTAAGCGCCTAAATGAAAAGCACATTCTGGTTTTACTTTGTTGTTCTCAGAGTTTCACAAACTTAAAAACATGCCGTTAGAAAAAAATCGCAAAAATTTTTTTTGCAAACTGTTAATATTCAGTTCATATCATATAATAGTGGTATTCTTGAAAACAAAACGGCATTTTTGTTTTGTTCTGTTATTTTACTAATTTTAAATAATCAATAACAAAGTAAATCTCGCCTGAAACACAGGATTACCTAGTTCAGGCATATGTTTTAATATACCTAAGTAAGACTGTATTGTCAAGTTATCTTGTAATGCAAATTTTTGAATAAATTATTATATTTATTAAATAAAAACATTGCAGATAAATATTTACGATGTTTTTACTAGCGGCATGTTTTTAAGTTAGTGAAATTATTAGAATAACAAAATGAAACAATAATATCCTTTATAAATTATTATGGGTCAAAGTTCTGTGAAAATTAGGCACTGAGGCCCCTTAATTGATAATTAGTTATCAGTAATAAGCATTTAATAGTTGGCTATTTCAGTATTTAAAATTTTAATTCTCACCAAATAAAACTCCTTAGCATAATATATGTACAAGACAAAACAATAGCTAACTTAAACGTGACTCCAACAAACCCATTATCACACTTTGTGCTTATAAAAAGGATCTATACCTGGATGACATCCAACAACAGTGTTATTATTAAGTTAAAAGGACAACTAATGAGCCAAGGTCCGGACATAACCGCCTTGACCGGACACTATCATGCATGATGTGGGCAGATTAGCAAGAACTAGGAGTTTAGTGCCCGCTCCCGAGGCGGCGTTGACCGGTCATGTCACGCGATCTACTAGAATGTCACTCGTGAACTCGTGATGTTGTGCATTAGTTAGTATAATGATATAAATGCGTTGGCATAATGGTGTATGCAAATACATTCCATCATAAACAAATAACAGCTTTTAGCCACCACTTTTGTCAATATACGATACGCTCCGCTTATAGCATAATTTTGAATAAAGTGTTAGCCAAAACAAGAACAACTCATTAACCCATTAAAACAAGTAGTGCAACGAACATTTGTAAATGTGAAAAAAAACATGTCGCCTCATTGTGTCATCGTGGACGTGCTTGAGTGGACATGACTTAGACTTGACCGTGACTTGCTTGAGTCTGACTGTGACTATTAATTGTTTAAATAATATGCAAATAAAACTCCATAATATTTTAATACTTGACACTGGCAAATGCACAAGAAGTGCGATACCAAAATCCTCAACAAAGAATGAATTAAAAAACCGCATTGATTAATTCAACTGATGTTTCTAAAGCCCTAACCAAATTTTTTTAAACCATTTTTTGTCTAAATGATCGTGCAAATCTTACTTTTGTATTTTCTTTTTTCCCTTTTTTTAACCAAGCTATCAATAACACACCCAAAAAGTCAAAATAACTAAATCGAACAATTGCATGTAAGACAGCACACGTGCGCTGAATATTTTAATTTATTCCATGCGTAATGTAGCGGAATACTAAAATACGATTATTTTTAGTTCTTTGGGTATTACTGTAACATACTCTTAGGTACCAACGGTTTGCCAAGGTTTTGTTGTTATGTAGGTACAGTTTTAAAAACCAGGGTTGGGAAAGGAGTTTCTCCAAAATAATGTTTTTTTATTTCATTTTTAAAACATCGCAGTACCTACTCACATCCTTAATCAAAACGAGCAAGTTTATATAAGTAGCGTGGCAGAACGCTTTCGAAACTACTGAAACCAACCATAATAAAGTTTTTTTTTTTTTTTATACGCAGAGTCCTGCGAATCCTCCAATTCCACCGGTGCCGTTGCAACAGCTATGCAATCGTTATGATAATTTATTATTTAACTAAATCACAATTAATTCACCCATAGTATAAGCCATAGCCATCTGGAAATGCTTTTTTCCGAAGTTTGTTTGCTAGGAAAACGTTTTAATGAAATGTGAAGTTATCTCAAAAATTTATGCATATTTTACGTGAATATCAACGCAATGTTTCAGAAAACTAACAATTAACATAATGTTAATGGCTTGATTTACAACACAGCTATGTTCTATGTTCACGCATTGCAATGGAAATTATTATAAGTTCATCGATTTGCGTAGCTTGTATAGCAATGTTATTAGATTTTGTTGCGTTGAGCGCACCTAAAAATCACTACCGTGCAAGCCTATTCTATACTATCCTTCACCTATCTATTACCTAATACCTATCGATATGTCTGAGATTCCGTGATAACATTTGTAGGTAGGTATATAAATGTAGTCCAGGAAGAGTCCAGCATAATAAAAACAACCAGAGAAACGCTTAATTCATACCTCGGACTAAATATTCAAGACCAAGAATTGGACAATGCTTACAGAATTGGGAATAAAACAAATAAAACCAGGCCTATTCTAATTTCATTTGTATCGCAGTGGAGAAGAAACGACATTTTGAAAAACAAAAGTCAATTTCCTGAAGGTACATATGTGAAGGAAGATTACACTAAAGAAATATTAGAAGTAAGAAAAGCTTTGCAACCTAGACTAGAAGAAGAAAGGAAAAAAGGCAATCTATGTTTTATTAGAGTTGATAAGTTGATTATTAAGGATCGGACTGATGTAAGTCGCAAGAAAAGAATAAGGGAACCTTCTGTCTCTCCCAATCAGAAGAGTAATGTACAAAACCAAGCACTTTCATCCACAGCCTCCAAGAAACCCAACACAACCAATGCTTTTGAATATATGGCGCGAGCGAGAAGCAACTCTCTTAAAGATATAAAAACACAAGATATAAATAACGATTAGTACACCCGAAACCGGTCTAACAGTAACAAACTAACTTGAAGCAAACAACTTTATACAAATCTCCCCCAAGCCGGCTGGTCCCCGTGGGGGAAAAGACCACAACCCTCCAGAGAATATAAAACTAAAGATATTATAATTCCTTAAAATCTAACATTTTATAACAATAAAAACGACAAAAAAAAAACAAGATTTAAAAAGGATCAGAAGTACATCGAGAATAACTGGAGTATGCTGGAGGAGGCCCATACCCGAAGAGGGTTCCTATCCAAATTAAATAAATAAAAAAATATAAAAAACAGAAATGAAAAAAGAAGAAAATAAACACTTAGCTACTTATGTAATAGCTAATGTAAAATTAATTTATTGATAAATATATATATTTAAGTATACCTACTTATGTATAAAACACAATATAAGATGTAACTAGATGTACAACTAAGTTTAAGGAAAGGAAATAAAGTGGCTTACTATACTATATACTATATATAAATGTAGTGGTAACAATTAAAAAATGTCAGTAACCGACGGGACTTGTATCTACGTACCTGCTCGCCAATTAAGTTACAGTTATCCTATTATGCACATTTCAACAACATTTGTTTGTAATCTTGTTCTCGATAACGGCTCATCGGTTTTGGTATAATTATTTGGTAAGTAGTAGGTAGGCGTTTTTGGGTGTAAAAATCAGTCTAGTTAAGTCTCATCTCTGCAAAAAATCGTGAGAAAAGTCGGTCACAAGTACTGACCCTTTAAAACACTTATCACTCCGTTGCAAGTGTATGCCTGACTCTTGGTTGCCTGGTCAGCTAAGTGGCAAATTTTCAATATACATTTGTAGAATCTACATGTTGAGACATGATCTACCTAGTAAAGCCTAGTATTGAAGATCTCAGTGTGCACGTGTCGCCAGTAAGTGCTGCTTCTATAATTCAATCCCAAGTTAACACCCAAGTGTTTACCTGAGATTGCATTAACCTGGGTACAATTTGAATTGTTAAAGCCTCTTCATCAATTGTTTGTTCCAGTTCAAGGTTCTGATTTATCAAATAGTTAACTACTTGCTCTACCTACGCTTGTTTATCGAAACAGACTTATGATAGACTAGCAGCGCCCCGCGGTTTCAGCCGTTACCCTACAGAAACCATATATATTTTTCGGGATAAAGACAAAGTATGCAGTATGCAGGTGATTAACCTGAATAACAAATAAGGGAAATATGGTAAGGTAGCGTGGCGGGTGCGAACGCATCAGGCGTAAATAAGGCTTGATGCCTTTAGTCGATCTCACCCTACAGATGACCTTGGGACCTTTTTTGCCTGTAGCGGAACTTAAAAAGTTAACACATTCTTGGATTTAAATTTGAATTTTATAGTCCAGTCCCCCTTTCATCACATTTCGCTGTTATCGTATAGGACTATTGGCGAGTTCATTGGTGTCACTGCAAGTGTCTAAGTGTGCGGTGTTTACAGTTTTCTCTTTGAAGCTGCGCTTAACGACTATAGCTAAATTACCTATTTATTATCTCTCCGCCATCCTGCAAAACATCAATCAAACTATTCAATAGTTTTTAGTGAAAAGATCTATTAAATAGTGTTTTCGACCTCCTGTGCAACCCTATAAAATATCAAGATAAAAATTGCTTTAGACTATTTGCAATGTTATTCTAATGATAATGCTTAATCAGTTTTTCTCGCTATGTGATTGTTTTCTTCAAAATCGTTGAATGCGAGTGACAAAGTGCAAAGTGGTAAGTAGTAGGTATTTTTTTTAAGTTGTTGAAATACGGAGACATTTGAACACGAACGATACTTGTACTATTGGCTATAGGCATTTGTTTGTCTGATCTGAGGTGGTAACAAACATACTTACACAAAAAACATATATGTTTATAAAATTTGTGTGAATAGCAGCGCCATGCGTTTTACCCACTATACAGGGTATAAGGGAAACGTTCCCGAAGCCAAAACGCTATTATTATACTACCCAAACACAATCTAACACCAAAAACAATTTGCATTATACTTATTGTTTTAGTGTTGATTTTGTGGTTAAGAATGTTGCAAACCAGCAATGTAAAGTAGGTATACAAGCATGCGCGCGGCGCAGGTCGTTCGTTGACCTGTAGCGTCAGCTGTTTTTTTTTTAAATATAATACTGAGTGACCATACGATCG
This sequence comes from Agriopis leucophaearia, assembly GCA_949125355.1. Taxonomy (NCBI): domain Eukaryota; kingdom Metazoa; phylum Arthropoda; class Insecta; order Lepidoptera; family Geometridae; genus Agriopis; species Agriopis leucophaearia. The sequence goes on along the minus strand of OX421265.1, from coordinate 8,126,923 downwards.
AAGTCGCTCGCCTGAAGGATCTTCACGCTTGCCCATAACAGCTCAACGCCACTCAGAATTTTGAACGTCAACAAATCAAAACCCTGGATGACAATGCACTGCGCTCGTCACCCCGAGATATAAGATGTCAAATCTCTGTGTGCCCTGTAATTTCGCTGGAAACATTGCCCTTCAATCTGGAACACAATAGTGTTTGCACACTACTGCTTGGCGGTTGAATAACTGGCAAAGGTGTGGTACTTTCCCAGGCGGACCCCTGCAAAAGAGTCTTACCACTAAAAATTATTTGCATTACAATGCAAATAAAAAAAAAATAACATATCAAAGCATTTTTTAATATAATAGCTGTCACCAGCATTATCACTAAACAACCACGAAAACCACGAAGGGAAACCTTACATTCTGTATATACCTTGGTAGGTACCTTCTGTATACACTGGAACCGTGTATGTCATGTCAATCCAGAACATAAGTTCAAACCACACTTTTTTTGTTTTAAATTGAACGGCTGTCAACGCATTTTTGTAAGAAATTTGTTGTAGCCAGTTGCAACCATATAAACGAAACGTCAGTCATTCGAAATCAACAACTATGATGCGGAATTCGACGCGTTGATCTAAATAAGAATGTTCAATCAAGGTTCACAAATAATGCCTTTTTTATGTTGACGAGGGGGAAATCTTCAAAAGATACCCAGCTGCATTGGGGGTGTAGCCGGGCTATGTGAGATTGCACCCACTTTCCGTGAAAAATTATCTAACTGATAGTGAAAGCCGCATCAAAATCCGTTACGTAGTTTTAAATATCTAAGCATATATAGGGACGGACAGACAGAGGGAAGCGACTTTGTTTTATACTATGTAGTGATAATAATAATCTAAATACTCATGCCAGTCGGCAGCTATTAAAAAAAAACGTCCTAGTCGTACCAACTTTATTTTATTATCTGTCATATTTAGACAAACTTAACAAAAACACTTATCGAAAAATGTCAACGGTAGTGTTTGTAAGGGAATTCCCATGTTTACACAATGAGTAAAATAAATGCCATAACTTCTTTACGCATATTTAAAATGTAGGCAAACATGTGATCACTCGAGCCTGATGACAAGTACCAATTTATACAGGGATACTCATTTACCCTGTACTAAGCCGTAAGGAGGTCGTTATATTCATCATTACCAAGTGAACAACTTTTTCTATGGGACCAATCCTGAAAACGCGCAAAAAAATCAGCTGTTTCATAGAAAACGATCATTGACACTCGACAAAATGTATGGAATAGCAGATGTTTTTCCGCGATTGCAAGGTTGGTCTCTGGAAAGTGCTGAGGTAACAAACATAAAAAAACAGTCTATTTTAGAACCTCCTCCTTTTTGGAAGTCGGTTGAAAATTACCTCCTTTTGGCTTAGTACGGGGTAAATGCGTAACCCTGTATACCTAACTGTCCCACATGACTGTTTTGATTGTTGGTTTACTTAAGATAATAGTATAGATAGTAGGAACATAATATTGTTCTGAGAAAAATGATAGTTAATTTTTGTTTAAATATTTACAAGTACTTAAGTATCTGGTATTTAAATTGTTGTTATTCATATTGTAGTAGGAAGAGACTTACGTGAACTTAGCATGATGGCAAGATACTAGCATTTCAAATAACACTACTCAACAAGTAACATTTTTTTTTATTTGTCTGAGTTCCTACTATGCGATTATAATTCCTTGTTATTGACTTAATACAAATATGTAAATAGGATTTTTATATAACATCTAATTTTTTTCGATTTTCAAAATACCCGCAATATAAAAATCAAACTTACGTCAAAAACTTAAAATTCATATTTCTCAGTTTCTAGACGTAATTTTCAAAATAAAATGCCTACATATATTTATTATTAGTCAACCGCGATATGAAACAATATGAAACAAATCAGATATTTTTTTAGTGTTGAGTAGTGTAATTAGGAATTAAAAAACAGCAAAAAAAACTAATTCACGTGAAGTGGATGGAATTCAATAAACGGAATTCATCCCCTAATTATTCACCCTATTCTACTCTATCTATTATATCGTTTGAAATAAAAAGTAAAATCAAATTCATAGATTATTTAATTCTTCTTTTAATTCCACTGTATCCCCTAAATTGACTCCTATTGACTAAACCATAAAAATTACATGTTGTTGGTATGATGCACCTCTGAAATTCGGTTACGTCCACAGAGCTTCGTTCTTTCGAATTTTTAACCGACTTCCAAAGGGGAGGAGATGATTACGTGAACACGTAAATTGAAGGCACTTTTTGTAACGTGTGTGCGTAGTCGTTTAATGTTTTCAGTATGAAATTCTCGTAGTTTTGAATGCGTATGTGTTCGTGTGTCGTGTGTATTTACTAGGAATTCACATAGTTTTGGAAGCGATTTTGACTTCACTTTGGCAGTACGCCATAAAAAATACAGATGGATTTCAGCCCGTAACTCATCTGTATTTTTTATATGATCGCTGAGATTTCGGCTTAGAACATTTTTTTGGCGTAGCCCAGTATTTGCCGATTGTGACCCGATTTCAATGTTTTTTTTTTATTGAATAGGCTATTATCTCAATTGCAGTCCCAATTAAATTTGAAGAAAATAATAACGGGGAGGGTTTGTTTTTCGTAGCAAAAGTGATATAAATGTGGCCACAATCATAGTTCAGAAGTTGGTAGTCACAAAATAATTAACAATATAAAAAAACCGACTTCATAAAATGTCCGAACTAGACCAAATTGAAATGGGACCAAATGGGAAGCACCAGCTTTGAAATAAAAAAAAAACATCAAAATCGGTTCACCCTGTCAGTCAAGTTCTGAGGTAACAAACATAAAAAATACAGTCGAACTGATAACCTCCACCTTTTTGGAAAGCGGTAAAATAATTGATTGGACGTTTATAGTTTTATACCCATTTTCCATGGTTAAAGCAAGATTATGTTCTAAATTACTTTGAAGAGTAACTCAGTATCTTTAAAATGTACCTATGTATAATAAGCGAAATACATTGATTAACTGACTGACTCATCACAAATCACGAAAGCTATACATGACCCACCCTGCCATGACTTAAGTAACTGAAATTTGGTAGATATAAAGGGATATATAGGTAATAGTTTTTTTAAAGTCGGCAACGTGTCTGTGAGTGATGGTGTTACAGGTATCCATAGGTGACGCTGATCGCTTACCATCAAGTGGCCAGTTGCCACCTTGTTTGCCACCTATGGCATAAAAAGGTATATTACATATGTGGTGTCCAGATCTCCTAAGAAAGGATTTTGCGTAAGGGACGAATTAAGGGGGTCAAAAGGGTGAAATACGAAAGTCGCGGGCACTAGCTAGTATTCAATCATTGACACTGGTCAATTCAGAAGACGTGGAAGCCAAATTCCTCTGAGATCGGAAAAATTGGTATTGAGTATTTTTGATAGTTTTTCTAGAAACTCCTGATATACATAAGTGTATTCGACTTGTTAACCAGGTTACAGATCGCTCGCACTTATGTATCGTTACACAACATTAAACAACTACGATTACGATTTATAAACACGTAACAAGGTGGGTATAAGACGCCGCTCGACTTTTGCCCCTGTGCCGAGTGCTTATAAGTGTCGACCGGCAAATATTAAATGGTCAATTATTAATATTTACTAATGAGGGAAATCCCAAGATTTAGCACATATTTGATTATAATGTACGTCAGGTTTGCGAATACAAGAGACCTAAACTCTATTATAATAGATAACTAAGTTTTGGAAACGTATGTACAGTCAGCGTCAAATTGATTTTAGTTCAGGATAGTCAAAGTAATCGAAAAAGCATAAATTCATTTATATGTACGCAATCAAAATACGCATATTATCATTGTAAGCATCAATCAAAAGTGGTCAATACCTATATCTTGTTCATAATTTTGTTTAAAAAAAGGTTCATCGGTATCTGTGCAACTATTATAGTGGTTAAATGCATTTTTTTATGGATCAGAGAAAACAATGATGAGACGCGACGTGATTTTGGATCATGAGACGAAATACGGCTGAGTTAATTTAGAACACTCAGAAAAATATATGGAAGTGTTTTAAATATGGAAATGTTATATATTCTTGGTTGTCCATTTGATCATCTCGTTTGCAGTTGCTTGCCGCTCAATATTGAAATGTGCGTTTGTTGAATTAGTACGAATATATCAGTGTGTGCAATATACGTGTTTACCTCGCTTTCTTCAGTTTTTGGCAGACTTTTTTTGCCACTAGCTTGAGTTTAAGGTAAATCCAAACTTTAAATTATGATCTAAGACGTAGCAGATCATCCCCTTACGTTAATTTCTAGCGGGTAATGTACAAAATAAAATTCAAACAATGCATAAAATTAAAAGTATAAAATAATCCGCAAATTAACAATCTATTCAATTTAATCAATTTAATGATAATGGACGGATTATCCATTCCGGTAGAAATGAAATGTATGTGAATTGTGAATGACCCCTATTCACAATAAAGTAGTTAACACTGGAGGTAACCTACTCATTGTTGTCCTAATTTTCCCTTATTTTTACACTTCCCAAAGACTCCGCAAGCAACGATAGTCTTAAAGATACTTAAGTATTTTTTGTTTAGTAGTTATAATAGTATTTTTAGTAGTAACAATATTATGAATACTTATGACTTTGTATCTTACCTTATTGCTAACTGCATGTTTGTCTTTCTTATGTTTTTCTTTATGGATGACTTTGATGTTTTTTCTGAACTGTAAAAAAAGTATTCATGATCAGACTTAAGATCAGCAACATTTTGATATACTAATAAAAAGCTCATACAACCAACCATAAGGGCGGATATTAAAAGAATGTCTTATTTTCACTAAATTTAACTTGTAAATCCCTCAGACATGAAAGAGTAGGCGTGAAGAAAACTATTTGCCTTCCGTAATTAGCTAGTCACGGAATAAATATTGTCATTTCATTGGCATTTTTATCATGCACAATACGAGTATAAAGGACTATGGGCTATAGTGAGTTTTAACAAACGATAATTACTGCATATTTACTCAGATTTTTTGCCATTATTTGCTTAACAAAATATATTGCAGAATGCGTCAACAAAAACAGTCCCTATGTAAGTATAATGGCTGACGAAAAAAGCCTAGAGGTCAAGACACACCCAAAATAACTGTTGATTATTATGTAATATGCTTATCGGCAGAGTATTAAACTTCACGTTAAATTATAGTGAACTAGCTGTTGCACGCGACTTTGTACCAGCAGACTCTCATACGAACTTTTAACCCCCATTCGTCCTCTCTTAATTCGACCCCTTCGCAAAATCTTTTTATAGCGGACCTCTACAACCCATAAGGAATCTACCTACCAAATTTCACCTTCGTAGGTCATGCAGATTTTATGCTGAGTCAGTCATTTCTTTTCTATATACATATATATACAGATAAATAAATAAAATAATAAATAAATAAATATCTGGGACATTATTGCACACATGGTCATCTGACCCCAAACTAAGCAAAGCTTGTAATATGGCAGCCAGAGACTGATATACATACATATATATTTTTAAATACAAACTTAAATAGATATTAACACCCAGACATAGAACAAACACAAATGTTCATCACACAAATGTTTGTCCTAGATGGGAATCAAACCCACGCCCCCAAGCGCAGCAAGTAGGTTCACTACCAACTGAGCCACAGAGGCAGTCCAAATTACCAAACTGAATTTCAAAGATTACCAAAATGTAATTTTGTAAAGAAATGACATTGTGTTTCACCATCAAAAAAAGTAAACATTATTAAATAGGTGTCAAATGGTGAAATGCTAACCATGCGGTTAATCTGTCCATTGAATGGTGATAATGTGTTGATGCATAGTCATTAAATAGGTACAACTTTACCACCATATTCGCCTAAACAAAGCCTAAATCTACTTATAAAAGAAAATAATTAAACTGTCAGCTTTTTTTGTTACTTTTCATGATATAAAACTGGCAAGTCAAATGCCGCATATAAGTAGGTTTCAAAGATTGAATATGCCAAAGGTTCACATTACATCTCCCAAGTGTATATAGGCCTCTTATTATCATTTTCACTACCGTTTCTGTAAGAGGTGGGGTGGGTTAGTTATGATGCAGTATGATTTCAAATGCATCCAGTCTACATTAGTTACGAAATTGCTCAGCAAGCCTTAAATGCACGGCGCGACAAAATATTTTCGTTACCTACTGCATGTAATGCGCGTGACAGGTGACAAGCTACATTTATGTAGAACTAGTTTTTGCCCGGGATTTCGTTCGCGTAAACTTTCATATAAACTTTCAACCCCCGTTTGCCTCCCTTAATTCGGCCTTTTCACATCTTTTCTTAGCGGACCTGTACACCCCATAATTAATCTATCTGCTAAATTTCAGCTTCGCAGGTCAATCAATAATCGATATTTCGTGATAAGTCATTCGGTGAGCGAGTGATATTTTTTTTTATATAATCTAACTAGCTGCGCTCCGCGGATTAAAGCAATGTATATTCCAAATTTCATCCAAATCGATCCAGTAGTTTCTGCGTTATTGAGTAACAATACCATCCATACATCCATCCAAACTTTCACATATATGATACTAGCTGTATCCACGACTTCGTCCACGATTTCTTCAGAAAAAAATAGCCTATGTCCGTCCTCATGATACATACCATTGCCTCGCAAAATTTTATCGAGATCGGTTAAGCCGTTTAGCCGTGATTATGTAGCACACAGACAGAGTTACTTTCGCATTTATAATATTAGTGTGAAGTGTGATTAGAGTGATTTTATAAATGTCCACAAAATGCACGTTATGGCTTCTTTGGAGATGACAAGTTCAAAGAGCTTACCGCACAATGGAAGCAGCTGAACAGCGTCGGAGGTGCGTCTACGCTCACCGGCGAGATCGGCACCTCGCACCCATCGCACTGATTGCCGTTAACTTTCTGCAAATATTACACGTAAATAAGTATGTTATGTACTTATCACTCCATTTTTATAAGGCTGTTTTGTACGTCAAAATGTTCACCCGCCCGTTTCCCTCTCACACTACCACGAAGGTTTGATAATTTAAGCCCGATACAGACGTAGCTATAATATACTGCCCTAATAATTCCTCTGCAGTAATCAACATTTTGGGTCACTTTTTTGCAGAAATGGTATCCCAAAGGGATAATCTATACAAAAAATAATTGATTTTGTTCTTTAGATACACTTAAAAAGTTATAAAACATAGACATGTTGTTTAATATATCAAAAAATACGTTTCCTGCGTTTTTCTCGAAACCGTAATTTTGCAAGTACTGCATTTGTTATAAGGAGGGCAGTATATATTAATATGAATCATAGCTAAGCATATTATTAATACGATATATTTTCAATACTTTCTTTGTGTTACCAAGAACGATCATATAAAATCATCCTTGGTGTTACCACACACTCAGCTATAATATATATCATAGCTACGTGTGTGATGGGCTAACTGCCTTATAAAGATTGAGTTGCACCAATATGAAATTATTTAAATTACATACTCGCTACCTAAATCACTGTTGTTTTGTTTAATTATATTTTCAATGAGACGCAAGTGATGGTAATATCTTCTACAACTAATTTTAAATTTGTGGTATTTAGTAATAAATTACCAATGTGTTTTCTGATAATGAAATTAATCTATGACTTGGTCTTGCAAGTTTCTAATCTAGGATCTACGAAGTTTATCAATACTTAATATTATAAAGAGGAAAGATTTGTATTTTTGGATGTTTGTAACGAAATAACTCAAAAACTACTGAACCGATTTTAAAAATTCTTTCACTGTTGGGAAGTTACACTATACACGGGTGATATAGGCTAAAATATATTTTGTAGCGAGGCCGAAGGCCAAGCTTACACCCGTGCGAAGCCGGGGCAGGCGGCTAGTGATTAATAAAGGCAAGATCATCGTCAACGCTGTTGTCAGTCGTAGTTATATTAAAAAATATTTTAAAAAACTGGGTATTGATTTTTTTCTTAATACCCCCTCCGATATCAACTCCTATCATATATACCTATTTCAAATTTAAGTCACTACAATAATTTGGTATTTGAGTAGGTTAGATTTAGTTAGGCAGCAGGCCAGCAGTAGCAGCAGTAGATAAATACTCTTGGAACGACTTGGACAGGTATGACCAAAGATTTCATACTTATACTTCGTATGGGTATGACATTTTTAAAACATTTAAAACCAGATGAATTTTAGAATGTGCGTTTGGTGGGCGTTTTGTAAATACTTGTTAACTTCATTAGCAGATGAATGCTAATGGTTGACAAGCAAAAAGCAACAAGGTGTCTTGTCAACATAACGCAGGTAGGTTCTGAAAGTAACAACTCAAAATAAGGTACAAAAACATTAGATCTGTGTGTACAGATATGGATATGAGTAGATCTTGTTCTAAATATGTTGATGAATATATTGATAACCTTAAAGAAACAAAAGAACAAAGCATGTGTGGCAAGTGAGCAAGATGTGGCTCCCATGGTGCGTGCTCTAATGTATAACGATCAAACACGCTATTGATATTTGTATAATATCATATGCGATTGAATGGCTCGTAAAATAAATAAGGTACGTATTCAAATAGCGCCATGCCGGTTTAATTCGCGAGATCGTTAGCTACCGGCGACACGTATTACTAATCAACACAATATGCTTTTTAGTGGATCGGTTACATCGCGCGATTGATGATCGGTCTCGACAGGATGGTGTTGGGAACGCAAATATTGATAATATTCTGCAAAGTTGAATGCACCGTTGAACGGCTCCGCCTTGGCGACCTTGTAAGTGCGCTCACGCACGCGGGGCGGGTGGCGCGCCGCGGTGCCACTCACCACTCACGATACTCACATTCGCATCCAAAGCCGTCGAGTTCTCGCTCTTGTATACGGCGGAGAAGCTTTCCGGTGGGAAATTGAAATGGCAAGAAAACATATCCCTTAATTTACACCGCACTGCACACTGAACACCGTCGTGACGCAAAGCACGTGAAATCCGAGATGCACTGTCACCGAACGGAAGTACGGCACGGAATCATTAGTTTGTTGACTTGCGCGCGGAAGGAAGGCGGACGAGCTGACGATCCGTGGGGACGCTCCGAAGCACTGCGTGGTGGCCGGTCGCCGGCGCCCGCGCACTCGCGGATTATCGCCCTTCACGCCGATAATGAGTAATGCAAACTCGATACATTCGATAGTGGTCGTACTACGATTGTACGCTATTGACTCGAGCCTTATCGCGGAAACGGCCGCACTGCGACTGCTCCGCCGAGCCAACTGTTTGTTGTCAGTTTTAACACAAGGGGACTGCGGGTACGCCTTCCTCCTCCAATATTAATACTATAACTACCTAACAATGTTCAATAAATAAACAATTTGACGTGCACTGGTTGATTTAGCGTCGGGACTGGTTATACAACGGACAATGTGGGTAGGTAATTGTTTTATCTCAAATTAATGTTATTTCTTGTTGTGACTCTTATTTTTAGAATAAATAATTACATCTACAGGGTTTTCAGCTTGATGTGTACCTACTACGCCGAAAGGAGGTCGTTTTACCTACTCATTAATTATGAAGAAATTTGACTATGGGACAAATTCATAAATCGCGATGTTTCATAGGAAAAATCATTAACACAACGAAATGCGTGGTCCAACTGATATTTTTTCGTGATTGCAGGGTTAGTCCCATTGTAAAAATTGTTCAATAATGATGGGTACAATTATCCTCTTTCGGCGTAGTACACCCAAGCTTATAACCCGGTATAAAAAGTTTATGTGGCATTTAATTTTGGAATTAACATTAAAAACACAATTGAAATAGAATAAATTTTATTTCGTGGCAAGAAAAATATCACTTAGGTAATCAACGTTTACGAACAGCTATGTACATTTTAAATTAGTTTCGGCACTAAGTCCAACAGTTCTATTAGATTAACTAACAATTTAGTAACATTATGACATACGGTGTACAATTATTCTTATCGTCAATAATACTATACATTTACCTTATCGACCGCACATTATAGTACAGATTTTCTCAAAATTAATAACATGTACAAAAAATGCGACTATATGTGTGAATGTAAATAGACATTTTCCTCTATAAACCATTATTTTTTAACCTTTTAATAATTTAAAAGTCATACGTGCTGTTGCACAAGAAATGTTTAACCGACTTCCAAAAAAGAGGAGGTTATCAATTTGACTTTTTTTTTATGTGTTTGTGACCTCAGAACTTACAACTTGGTGAACCGATTTTGATGATTATTTTTTTATTTGAAAGCTGGTGCTTCCCGTGTGGTCTCATTTGGTCCAGTTCTGACAATTTTATGTAGTCGGTTTTTAATATTGATATAATTATTTGCAGGAGCGATGCAAACGCGAAGCAACGGTACACTTCAAGAAGAAAACTAAATCTAAATCTAAACGGTTCAGCTATTTGGTAACTACGATATCACAGACAAACACACAGATATACAGAGAAAAATATTATAGCCCCTTTTTTGCGTCGGGGTTAAAAATCATTTTAAAATATTACAACGTGCCAGCGCACAACGCTAATCTGAAAATTTACCATATTATTACCCGCATTGATTAAAAACCAATGCGGGAGATTTAAATTACGCAATTTTGGCAAGTTCCATAAGGGGTGTATTCGCTAAGAAAAGATTTTACGACAATTCAAAAAAGAGTTTAAAGATTTATGTGAAAGTCGCGGACCACTGATAGTTTGAGTATATAAAAATCGTTGATTAGCTGTCGCCCGCTACTTTGTAGACGTAAATTTTCATATAAATATCAACCCCCTTTTGTCACCTTTCGGCCCTTCCGCATAATCCTTTCTTAGATTATGCGGAAGGGCCTCTACACCCAAAGGCATCGCCAAGGGGGGCAGCGAGGGGCAACTGCCCCTCCCTGCCCCCCCCCCAAATGTAGTCAACTGCAAAGAAATTCTGACTGCTCTTCACATGTACCTACAATTCATATTTTTCTCTTCTTCATAATATGAACTTGCCCGACCCCCTCCCCTGGGCCATGGGCTGGCGACGCCCTTGTATACACCCCATAAGGATGTAGAGGTCCTGCTGCTCTGCCTGTCAAACTTCAGCTGAATTCTAGATTTCGTGGTGATCAGTAAATGAGTGCAAGGTATTTCGCTTTTATATTTATCGAAAGATTTTACTCTTCGTTAAGCGTCGTATGGTCTGCAAGATTTGCGATCTAATCACCGGATTATATATCTCGGTAAATGATAATTTTAAGTACACAAAAGCGGCAAAATGCACATGACTCTAGCACAAGATTTGTTATCACGAGGTTTGATAACAGCCTCGTGTCGCGAGAAGAGGGAAAGAGTTACATGCTTTCCATACTCGGTCAAAGGTTTTTTTTAGCTCGTCAGAAAAAAAACTTTTTTGGTCATTTCCCTGTAGTAGGCACCTCTACCTATATTGTGTTTATCTTAAGTTCAAAACCTAGCAATTTAAGGTTTCATTTTCTTACAATATTATCTACAGGCTTTTTGTAATCTACTGCCAGCTGTCAGAGCTAATAAAGCTTGGACCGAGTATACTTACAATACGGTCGCCCAAATATAGAACAACAACAAATACACACACACAAAGATACATTTACAAACTGCAGTTTAGTAATACTGACCTTGCTTGATGGCCCAAAATGTTACTAAAATTATAAATGCGAAAAAAAAAAAAACTGGGACATTTTTGCACACATGGTCATCTGACCCCAAACTAAGCAAAGCTTGTAATATGGCTGTCAGAGACTGATATACGTACATATATATTTTTAAATACATACTTAAATAGATATTCACACCCAGACATAGAACAAACACAAATGTTCATCACACAAATGTTTGTCCTAGATGGGAATAGAACCCACGCCCCCAAGCACAGAAGTTAGGTTCACTACCAACTGAGCCACCGGGCCTGTCAATATGTGTTTATTTGCCTTTACTCTGTAGCCACGTAGTGAATTGTTGCACAGATTTCGTTCGAGGGCCGAAGAGTGACGTAGGATGCTTTTTAATCCGAATAGGGTCGTTTTTAGGGTTCCGTACCCAAAGGGTAAGACGGGACCTTATCACTAAGGCTCCGCTGTCCGTCTGTCCGTCTTTCACCAGGGTGTATCTCATGAACCGTGATAATTAGACAGTTGAAATTTTCACAGATGATGCATTTCTGTTGTCGCTATAACAACAAATACTAAAAAAAACAGAATAAAATAAATATTTAAGGGGGCTCCCATACAACAAACGTGATTTTTTTGCTCGTATTTGCTTAATATTGTAGTCGCTTGAAATATTCACAGAATATTTAGTTATATGTATATTCACTTTAAAATAAATGATTAAAAAATATAAAATTAATATTTAAGGGGCGCTCCCATACAACAAACGTGATTTTTTGCCGTTTTTATAGATAATTTAATTTTTTGGTGATATGTTTACGACGTTGAAAGTCAAAATGACGTCCGTCCACCTCACAGAAAAGATAAGTAAATAGAACGGATATGAGAAGGAAACTCTGTTGTCAGGTATTGTGACAGATACTTGATTGAACTTCTTATTTATATCAACGCGTCGAACTCCTCGTCACAGTAGCTAACACAGTTACATGGGTTTATACGGGTGCAACTTATAAAAATGCCTTGACAGCCGTTCTAATTTAACCAACAACAAAAAAAAACTTTTCTGTGGTCCATCTAATCTCTTCGAAAATCCCTACTTTGGTTTTTCTTTGAGGTCAATAACCACTTAGGATCGCTGCGCCAGCAGTTAAGTAAGAGCGGAGTTCAGAGTTTTTCAAGAATAAACATGCCTTAACGAATCTTCCGAGTTCTATGTAGTAAGTAAGTAGTCGGACTTGAAATAGGAGTGTAAGCAAGCAACAACACTAAAACAAGAAGTTTATTGTAATTGAATGTTTGTATTCGATTATGTTTAGATAGCATAATAATTGTGTTTCGGCTTTGGGAGCGTTTCCCTTACACCCGGTAGTACACAAGACGTGGGACGTCAAATCCTCTCAAGATGAACGAAAAAAAGGAAGTTCAGGTGGTCTGCAGGACTGTGTTGGTGTAGGTGAGAAGTTGCAGCGCGCGCTCGGTCGCGGGGTCGGCGTGCAAGCGCTGGAACCGCTGTAGCGTCGACTGCACCGCACCAGCGACCCCAGCACTCCTAAGTAGCAGCTTTGCCTGGGAATAACGTCAATAGATTACTTGACTTATTGCTTACAGGTTTGCTGCCTCAAGCTCTCACGAAATAATTGTATATGATATGATAAATAATTATGATGAACACTGTTTTAAACTATCACGGTTGTTCACTAAAGTTATATGATTATTTACGGGATATTTACCGTGGTAAGGTTGTGGAAGGAGCTCCCGATATTTCGGCGCAGTTACATGCACCATGTTCACGGGAAGACAACAATATCGGGAGCTCCTTCCACAACCTTACCACGGTAAATATCCCGTAAATAATCATATAACTTTAATTATGATGAAACTAATCAAAATTAGCCACCGCCCTCCACCTGATATATATATTATATATCTATATTATCCTCTATGATAATATATTATCGCATACTGTGCGTTTTTCGCGATCTATTTTGCCTCACACCTGCACTATATATGAAATGAGCTTCCTCTTCCGGCATTCGCGAGTACCTATGTATCTATAACATGGGGATCTTCAAAAAGGATGTTAATTGAGTCTTTAAAGGTCGGCAACGTGTCTTGTGAGAGTCGCGGGCATCCAGTGGATGCAGATGGCAGGATGTCGTTCAGTGTGGAGGTTAAAGGGGGAGGCCTATGTTCAGCAGTGGATGATGACTGGCTGATGATGAACGTGTCTATGATGCCCCTGGTGTTGCAGGTATCCATAGGCGACGGTGATCGCATACCATCAGGCGGCTTGTTAGCTTGTTTGCATAAAAAGTACTAATATTATATATGCGTAAGTGTTTATTATTTTTAACCCCGAAAATTTACGGTTCCTGAAAAAACCTGCAAGGTTGAACCAGCGGGGTGCAGCTAGCATAAAATATTACGGTGATTGCTTGCTTTGACAGCAAAAATAGTATGCATACTTAGATTATTTATGACCACAATTTATAAAGAACTAGCTAATGCCCGCGACTTCGTACGCGTAGCGCAAAGTAATTAGTGGGTGGACGATTAGATTGACATATCCAAATATAAATGTTACACTAACGAACACGAACGGAACTTTAAATAGGCACAAATCCATCAGATTATTTATACTGAATATTTTATAGATAATACCTACACATATGACATGATTGTAGATTTATTGCTCTCCATTTTAATGCGGATTGTCATACTATCGTCATAGTATGATTTTAGTCTAGTTTTAATCTGACTCGATACAGGTATCCCGACATGTCCATAGTTTCAAATATATTTCAAGCAAATAATATATTACTTTCACTGGTTAAATACGTTGGAAGTGTGGAGCCATGGAGCCAATAAGGAAAAAAAATTGGTATAAGTCAAGCGAAATGTCATGCATGACAAACGTTATTATTGAATTATTAGTAAACCTTGTCTATTTAATTAACCTATCTATATAGTAATTGAATTATCAATGAAGTAATTCGTAAAAATGAAGTATCTTTTTGTACGTGTAACTCCTAACCAAAAAGAAACCTGGCAATAACTAACCTTAGGCCTATATTACTTAAAGTAGGCGACCATACGTTTTTATCAAATCGCTAGTACCTTGAAAATTCGCAAAACGGACACAACCGTCAACGACGTCTGCCCTCACGCGTCTGCCCGCGTTCGGGTCGCGCACTCAGCGATGAGCCACTTCTTCCCCACCGCACCTACCCCGCTCCCCCCACGCCCCGTTCGCCTGGCACCGCTGCCGGTATTTATCACCGAAACGGTATTTATCGCCGAAATTGCTATGACTCTGCATTTTAAATCTGTGATATCTTCGAAAATATTTATTTAATTTACATGCTGTAAAAAGCCATATTGATCTTTATTAAATGCACAATGTATTTAAGATACTTAATTGGATAAGGATTAATACTGTATTGCTTAAAATCGCTTCGTAAAAAGCCATTATTTCTCGTACAAAGTAAAGGATAAAAAATGGTTATTGTGGGTTATTCCTAAGAGATAAACATATACCATCACGGACTTTTTTGGAGACCTTTTTAAGTTGTACAATACTGTAGTACATTGTTTTGATCTATCTTGTAGGATTCAGTCAGCGTTTGCAATGTAAGCGCAAAAAATGTGTTTTTTACGACTTCACATTAGAAACCTCAAAAATTGTAGCCTATGTGTTATTCTGATGTATAAGCTATAGCCTATATGTTATTCTGATGTATAAGCTATATTGTGGTAAAGTTTCATTCAAATCCATTCAGTAGTTTTTACGTGAAAGAGTAACAAACATCCATACATCCATACATCCATACTTACAAACTTTCGCCTTTATAATAGTAGTAGGATAAAGGCATAAATGAATGATCAACTACTGTTCTCATGCTTTTATTTTTTGCTGTTTCAGCCATTTGTACACATAAACATGTCTTCACATTTAATCTTTCTCGCTCGCAATTTCCCCAGAACTTCCCTATAAGTGCATTTATAGACTCCCTTTTTTAAAGGAGTTTTCTTGATATTGGACCATGCCTCACATAAATCTGATTACATATTTAAACTATTTAATCTAATTACGAACTAGAGCTAAGTAATTCATTGGAGGCCGCTTGAATATACGCCACGACGGCCCATTGACAATTAAAATTTATTAGTCGTAAAGACTTCTTTGTACACTGCAAATACGCATGAAAGTATCTAGCTAGGCGTTACAATCTTGCTACGCCCTTCATGTAGGGTAGGAATGGTCATAGATTCGAGAATTTTTCGTTATGTACATACGACCCCTAGACTAATTTATTATTTAATTTATGCATATTAGCGTACATTGTTATTGCACGCTAAAATGCAAATAAGTATTGTTGTTATTGCTGAAAACGCGAATAAGCACTCAGACGACCTTGTTATGAAACACTGATCTATGCAGTGCAATTAACTAAAACAAACATTTGAGTGCTAACAACTTTATTTTCGAATACAAGCACTTTGCTGACGCCTGACGTGACTTTGAATTAATAATGGATTTGCATCCTTCCGCGCTTCTAATGCAAACTGCGTTGCAATTACGCATGCAATGTTATGAAGTAAAGGCGCCATACGTTTTTGAAATATATTATTATTTAAACCACATGATTTGCTTCGCACATGTCTGTAAATTATAATTTTGTCTATGACGGTAAAATACGGAATTTTAAGCGACAAATTTTACTTGAATGGTTTCTTACAAGTCTAGCAGACATATCCTATAGCCTACTCCTTTTATTCAGTAGTATAGAAAATTTTCCGGATGCTGTTTTTTTTAAAGTTACAAACAAGCAGACGGGCTGCCTGATAGTAAGCACAGTTCACCGTCATCGTTGCTTTTATACTTGTAATACCAGAGCATCACAAAGACGTTGCTGACCTTTTAAGACTCTATTAACTCGCCTTTTGAAGAACCCCATGTTGTAGCTTCTCGGAAACAGAAGGAAGTTCATTCCACATTTCCTATGTTTTCCGGCAAATAAGACCGAGCGAATTAACAAAGTTACCTTATGATTATTAGCGGCTAAAGCCCAAACAGCGCGCGCAGCAGAAACGACCTCCGCAATGTCACCGGCCAGTAAAGTTCCTGATAGCAGCTCCAGAAGGTCAGCTGTTGACAAAGTGTTTATTTTTAATTCTGGTTAGCATTGGGTGATATGCCAATAAAGCATCGCTTATCATCAGGCGAGCGCCTGCTCGTCTCGTCTCGCATTTAAAAACCGAAACTCTCTTACTACTCGTAATCATACTAATATTATAAATGCGAAAGTGTGTTTGTTTGTTGCTTTATTCACGCAGCAATAGAGCAAGGGATCGACGTTATTTTTGTATAGAGGTACTAGTAGATAGATAGATAGATAGAAAACTCTTTATTGTTCACACCAAAAATTATAAACGTACATAAAAAAACAACTTAAAAAAACTAGTGAAACAATTGGCGGCCTTATCGCTATAAGCGATCTCTTCCAGGCAACCTTAGTTGGAGGGCCGGATAATGTACGCTTCCTGATGGACTGTCCGCGCGGGTGAAACCGCGGGACGTGACGCGGGTGAAAGTGTCACGCACTTAGTAACCAATAAAACTTGTTTTAGCCGTTTCACACAAACAAAATCAGAAGAGGCATCTACTAATCGGATTTTTCCCAGTAGTATAATAACCGAATAGTCCCAATAGGACTACAGGGAATTTATTTCCAAGTAGACTTACTAGTAGGTCAACTGGGAAGTTTTCGTCTCAGTTGTAATCCATGTTCTTACAAGGAAAAACAGAAAAATGCCGCCTTGTATTTCATGAAAAGAGTTTCAAGCAAATGTTTTGTTATTGATGAAACTAATTTGAGCAAATTTACTTTAATATGAAAGAAACAACACAGCCGCTTAGCTCTTTTGCACGCACACTGGCATGTAATACAATTTTAACATGTTTTCATTAAACATAAGCAACTGTGTAAATACGATGTTATGGTTCGCGAATTCGTAATTTTGGTACAAATGCACGAAAAACGGTTTCGGTATCAGGCTCGTAAGCAGCAGCGGTGCCTTACGCGGCCAGCAAGTCAACAACAAAAACATTGGATTTCTCGCCATCATTATGATTTAATGAGTTGGGTGCAATAATTGCACTGGCGTTCTCTTCGAGGGTAATTTTCCCGATAACTCCTGCCCGAACTATAATTATGTTGATTTTGGGCCACTGGCGGAGGTATTCAAGTGTAGTTGGGAGGGTTGTGGCAATGAATGAAGGTCATGCCATGCCTTCTGCTGAATAAAGCACGACAGCGGCGCCTCGGCATGTCCGCGTTAAAACAGCAGCTTCCTAAGTCTATTTCTCTCTCACTCTCCTTGTCCCTCCACGCACCGAAGCAGAGAGCCGAAACAGTTACACGCCAATCCTTTTTAAACCTGACAAAACAGATGGGTGTTATTAGTTTAACGTGTGTATATATGAGTCTGTCTGTAGAATCGTAGCTCCCAAACGGCTAAACCGATTTTGATTTAGTGTTTTTTGATCGAGGGTTAATGATTCAAGAAAATTTTGAAGAAGCGTTTGAAGTTTGTTTTATCAGCTCTTTTATCGGGGTTTTTGGAACATTTTCAATTTATTATTGTTGGCTCCGTCTTTTAACTTTCGCTTAGATGGGTGTTCGATACTCACGCGACTGCAGGAACGTGACGCGGTGGTGCGTGGCGGCGTGCGCCACGGCCGGCATAAGTCTGGCCCGCAGCGGTGGCGCTACAGCCGCTAAAGCGCCCTTCACTCCTCCAGCCACTTGCAACACAGCTGCAGCACCCTCCGCGTATCTCGCTAAATGTGCGCAGGCGCGCGCCCACGCCACAGCCGCCGCGCTGCAGCCGCGTGTGCGCTCGCGCACGCAGCACTTGTACATATTTGACATCAGTTCGCTCTGGAAAGAAAGAAACGCTACAGAGTTTTGACATCTTCGCTGGAATAAATGAAAGATAATCTCCAACGCTGTCACTTTTCATAGTCGATAATATTTTCAGTAAATGTTTTTTTTTATACAACGTAAGAGGCATTCTAACTGCTATATAACAAAACCTGTTCATATCAGTGTATGAATCAAGGTGGCAACTGGCAAGCAAAAGTGTCAGTGTGCTGTCAGCAAAAGTCAGGGTAATGTTTATAGGGTGTATAAGTTAACAAGTTTGTATATTTTCATATTAGCGACAAGAAAGCGGCTAGATAGCCAGCCGCTTTCTTGTCGCTGTCCATTCGTAGCGTTCCCGTGATGACTCTTTGTTTCTTATATATTATCTAATTTTCTAATATTATACATTTAAATCTCTAATCTACTCGTACATAGTGTAATGCTACGCAGTTTGGCAGCGTTGTGTATGTAACATGTATGTTTTTCATTGTGATACCTTGAGTACAAGCGCGCGGCAGTGGTGGTGGTGCAGACAGTGGCGCACGGTGTGCAGCGCGAGCAGCAGGAGCGCGTCCGACCGCGCACGCGACACCAGGGCTGCCTCGCGCCCGCCCAGCAAACACACCTCGTTCATCAGGCTCCGCCCGCCCACGCACACGCACATCGCCGCCCACGCTGCGGACAAACATAATGCTGTCAAAAATTTAAATATAACAAGTGGATCACATTAAAAACCGACAAAAAAATATATGAAATATGTCTATAATCATCTGATCCTGACTTAGTGACAATAGGACGAAATTGGAAGTATACCCTTCCGAACAAAAGTTTTTTTTTTTTAAATCAGTCAACAGTTTTGAGAGAGCGGAGAAATTGGTGAACATACATAAAAAATAAAAAAAACAGTGGAACATAGAACCGTCCTTTAAAGAAGTCGGTTAAAAATAATATATATATATAAGTAATTATAAAAACCGACTTCAAGAGAAGTGGGTGAACAGCTGCTGCAGACTGCTTTTCATCATCATTATTTACATCGAGATCTACGTGACCGGAGCAACTGTGCCGACGGCCCAGAGCCTCGCTCCGGTTTTTCAAGGAGTTGGGTTGGCTCGGGTAGGTGCTGGCAGGGGTAAATGCACAATACACCCCAAGCGGGACGACATTGCAGGACTCATTGCCCCCATCTCGAATATGTAGTTGAAAAAAG
The DNA here is from genome assembly GCA_949125355.1 of Agriopis leucophaearia. Lineage (NCBI taxonomy): Eukaryota > Metazoa > Arthropoda > Insecta > Lepidoptera > Geometridae > Agriopis > Agriopis leucophaearia. The sequence goes on along the minus strand of OX421265.1, from coordinate 8,107,042 downwards.
ATTATTCTCCTAATTTTCCACCCTTACACTATTATTTTCTCTCCCGTCTCTCCCTCAAGATATAGCCTATTCAAACAAAAAAGAATCATTAAAATTTTATATATATTACACGGGAATTACTCACGTAAGATTAGACCGGCCTAATCTTACGTGAGTAATTCCCGTGTAATATAAATAAAATGTGTGAAAACCACGTCAGTTTCCATAATAAAATCATTAAAATTGATTCATAAACAGCAAAAATATCGCGTAATTAAACCACAAAAAAAACAATCTACTTGTGAACCTCCTTTTTTGTCGGTTAATAATTATGAGACTAAATACGAAAAGAAAAATAAACAAAACTTGATATCAAGGTTTCATTATTATCAACCTGTACTCGCGCATACTTTTCCGACCGCAGCAGGCAACAGAGCGATTGCTACGGTAGTGGTGACTTCATTTGTATGAAATTAGCCCCCGCTATCACCCCACTGTCGTCGAGAACGCTTTTTTCGGTAGACAAAAAAACGCTTTACAATCAAGAAGGGGTCATCATACCACGGTCGCTGTCGCATCTCCAAAATGAAGAGCCATCTAGAAATTTTATTTCGTTGATCCGCCTGCTGAGCATAGCTCAGCTTTCATAGCATTGCTATCCGCTGTACGTTCCAGTACTCGTTCCAGTTTCCACTAAGATTTATGTGTAACTTTAACGTTCAGACTAACGTCACCAGAGGACATTTGAAGATGATTGGATAGATCAGCTATTCTTGGCCAAGTTCTATCAGAATTATTTAATATGTCGTAAGCCAACCCTGAAAGATTTTTTACGAGTTACTGCTGCAAACAAGATTTGATTTGAAGCTGCATACTAAGGGTGAATAGATTTGACTCGAAGGTAGGCAACGTACTAACAATACCCCGGGTATGGTTGGTGTCTATAGGCGGCGGTGACCACTGGTCAGTAAACTCTATTAAAAAATATATTTTAAATTACAGCCTTGAGTTTTCATGACACGCACTGTACTCTTGGTGAGTTGAGACTGATACACGTTATAAAGAATCCTAGCTCACAACGAGAAATTCCAAACAATGACGTAGTTTGTGGTTGCTATACAACCACAAACTATGTTTTCCCGTGTCTACTGTCTAATATTGTGTTCAACGACGATATCTATGGATAAACTCACAAAACCATGAAATGAAAATTTTCACATCATTGTTAGTTTTAACAAACAGATAATGCGTGTACTTGCGGTTTCATTACTTCATAAATTCGATTTGGTTCTCACGAAAAAAATCCACGTGTATGTTAGTATCCACGTGTAAATTCAAAGTCTCATCTTAGTCAGCGTCTATAGGCCTTCCCTAGATAATGCAATCCTGATCCAATGTTTTTGATGATCAATGCGCTGCCTGAATGGGTGTTTCCCGATAGTTAAAATCTGGGTGTCTTCAAGTCAAGAGTGAATCGGTTTCTTCTAGGCAAACGTGATCCATCGTAGACCGCATCATCGCTTAACATCAGGCGAGTTGGCGGATAAACACTTATTTTGCGGGATAGGCACAGAGCACACATCACACACACATCATCAGCCAATTAACGTCCACTGTTGGACAAAGGCCCTCATGGAGAGGGGTGTTGCCATAATCCCCACGCTTGGCAGGCGGCTTGGGGATCGCAGTACGTTCACCGTGTACTATTAGGACGCTGCTGCCCATCCTCCGGTGGTTCTGGGTTTTAGGACATACCCGGGTCCGGCACAGAGCATTTCTTCCTAATCCAAATAAAAACCTGCACCTTCACCAAGCCTGTTATTTTTTACCGGACTTCCAAAAAGAAGGAGGTTCTAAATTCGACTGTATTTTTTTTAATTACCTCTTAACTTTTGACTGGGTGAACCGATTTTGATGACTCTTTTTATTTGAAAGCTGTTCCCATTTTAATTTGGTCCAGATCTGTCATTTTTATGTTATCGGTTTTTTATGTTGATAATCATAGCAAAACAAACCATCCGGCCTATTACGTTGATGATGTAGTAATCTAAGTATTGACTATGCCATTACCTTTAGGACAGTCGTTAGTGAATGTGAATAGCAGATGCAAGACAGCGTTCCTGAGCTGATCCGTCATCATGCACCACGGCCACAGCCGGTTCAATGACACGGTAACGTTGTCTTCTGCGAAGCTTTCTTTAGCTGTTGGACAGTCGACCATGGCTGCTGTCGCGACGGTTAGCAGCCAGTAAAGCGTGCGAAGGACTGGGCTCTGTAGGGAGAACCAATAATATTGTAAAACGCTTTTTTGGGAATCTATTACTACGCCTACGCTGTCTTTCTGTCAGTTTGTCCAAACTTTTAACAGCTGTATCTTTTAAACTAGAGGTTTCCAGAGTTTTTTTTTCATAGACCACTTTCAAAATTTTGCCGCTTCCGGAGGACCTGCGACTACATTTCTACCATATTTCCAAAACTCGACAAATACGTAACCCCTGCCGAGTCTCCCGTGGACCCCTGGGGGTCCACCTAGACACTTTGGGAACCTCTTTAAACCATATCTAGAGTGAATCGGTTTCTTCTAGGCAAGCGTTCTCCATCGTAGAACGCATCATCGCGTAACATCAGGCTGGTTGGCGGTCAAACAGAGTGCAAGAGTATTACTAAAAATATATATGAGTATAGCTAATTGGAATGTAATGTTACGGCGGAAATAAATAATACAAACAAAAATTAAAACATATAGGCCCCATACGACAAACGAATTGATTAACGTATTTTTGTTTTTACTCTAGTGTAAAAACGGTAATACGTACTAGCGACAAAATTGATATGATTATCGATTGAGTAAAACACGCCACTAGTGTCGTGTAGTGTACACGTGTAGTGAGTCGGGCGCGCACTAAAGATCCCGAACTCAATAAAATTAAACTTTTTTTTTTGAGTGAGTTACCTTCGATGCGCGAGCCCGAAAGCAAGCGCAAACGAACGAAGGATTTACTGGTGAGCGCCAAGGCTCTGCGAATATCGATACATTGCAAAAAAGGTTCTAAAACACTGTATAATACTGACATGGTCTGCGTTTCGGATGACGTCAGCAGGCTTTCCGTGAACGGCGAGAGTATCGCGCACGGCTTGCACGGCGATGGCGAGGCGGCGCGCGAGTCGCCGGTGCGCGCCGTACCGCCGGCTCCGGCCGCTCGCCGCTAGCACGGACGCTAAGCACGAACACGTGCTACTCCACCGGTCATCTGCACAAATATCGTAGGAACTCTGCTTCACATAATCGATACATTTTTACAACAAAAACAACAAATTCACAATAAATTCAATAAGCGGGATTCATATCGTAACTTTCCACCTTTAGAGCTGGAATATTTCCTTCGTAGTTCTTCGAGCGATGTGACCTACCCATTGCCACTGGGTAGGCCACATCGCTCGACGAGCTGATACCCGATGGGGAAGAGTTCTTGAGTGGAGACCACGAACCGGAAGACGCAGCACATGTAGGCCTGCACTAGATGAACCGACGACATCATGAGAGTCACGGGCATCCAGTGCATGCAGATGGCAAGCTGTCATTCTGATTATGAGATGATGAATATCTTTAAAAGTAACCATAGCCTATGGACACCTTCAACAATAGTGATAATATTGAAGTATCACTAACATAATAACGTAGCTTTCATACTTGCATCGTGCATGTATGAAAGTTAGATAACCGCTTCGGGTTCGTTCGATTCTCAAACATCGGGATTATTATGAATGTCCGTTCATGGTTCAGATTGTGATCGCGTGCCATCTCATGCGCGATGTGTGGGCGAAGTAGATGCAATCGGAATCCGAATCACAAGCAATTTTCGTAAAAACAATCACAAAATTGCCAAAGTATTCACAGTATTGTCAAATTGCAAAATAGACATGGCGGTTACGAGTAAACAAATAATCTGTACCCTTAGTACAAGATTTGACAGTTTTCGAAAACTTTTTTCGTTTCCGTATTGTCCCATACATTTTAGTAAAGCGCCTCTAGCGGAAACGCGGATGAACTAATATCGGTAGTAATCGGCAGTATAGGTTGCTTCACTCAAATACGAAAAATTGTTTCGAATAGCTTTCAGCCCAGCAATGTATGCATCAAAACGAAAACGAAAAAAGTTTTCGAAAACTATCAAATCTTGTACTAAGGGTACTGGGCCTTTTCAAGGCAATCGTGAATAGGTATCTTCTAAGTCTGCGTGCTTCATCTTCTACCACATCTTCGCTTACCAACAGGCGAGTTGGTGGTCAAACGCGAACTTATGCGGACTTATTCGCGATAAAAAAAAAAGTATATAAATACGATATAAGTAAGCAAAGATTCGAATAAAATAAACTCAGTGAGTCTACTCACACACATGTACTTATTTTTGTAATGGTACAAAAAGAAAGTCTTGTTACCTTGACTGCACTGAAACTGATTATTCTCCAAAGACAACCTGTGAAAGAGGTCTATCAAAGCTTTACACAGCTCTTCTGCCATATACTCCGGTTGACAGTCATTTCTCTCAGTGTCACCGTAACAAAGTCTATCATTTGTAGTAAATGGAGATTTCAAGCTATCGTAGAACTCTGCACAAGTGTGGTCGTTCGTTTTGTCTATGTGCTTCATGCGGGTTAACGATTGCGCCAGTTGCGTGAGGCAATATAAGGCAGCGTCTTGTAGTTCTGAAATAAAGACATGTATTGGTGTTTTTTTGAAGTGAAAACTTCTTTAGGCGCGTTGAGCACTTATTGGGTGAACAAAAATCATGGAACTCGCGTCATCGGCACGCTGTACCGTATATTTATAAACAGCGCCATCTCTAGTAGAATATGTGAATTACTACTTAAGTTTTCCCTTCTGACGTGCAGTCCTATGACTGATGTGTTTTTTTTTTGTGTTATTGAGGTTAAGGACTAAAATTTTGCTACTTTAATGGCACTTCCCGTGGCTTCATTTAGGTCGTCTAGTGTGCAGTTTGTAGAGCACGCTGCACAGTCCATTAAATGTGACATTGTCTGAGAGTTCACATTGAACACCTTCTTTGAAACGTTCATCATCATTATCAGCTTATCATGTTCCCAATGCTGAGACACAGGCCTTCTCTCAGAGGATGGGCACTAATCCACTGTCCTGGCCTAGTGCATGTTGGTGAATGTCATTATGCCTTTGATCTTTTGTGGTTGTTGGACATACCAGCTTCCTCACAATGTTTTCCTTCACCATTGTTGAGCGATGTCATCAAAGTCCACATAATTTATAATAATAATAATAAAATAAGTACTAAATAAGTCATCTACAGGGCCGAGGATCGAACCGGGTGCCGTCAGATTGTAGAGCGCATATGCTACGGCCACCATCTGACTCTCAAACATTTTAGTTAAGTTAAACCATACTTAAAACCATACTTATTCTCTCAGCTGAGCGAGTGACAATTTACGTCAGCAAGTAGTTGAAAGAGCAATAACATATCTAATTAGACGTGTCGTTAGTCTTACCACATTCATCACTCTCCAAGCACTGAAGAATCAAATGCAGCAAGCTCGTCGACGACTCATCTCTAAGGAACTGCCATATGCTCTGCGCAGCGGAGCTGTTTTCTAACAACGACGCTAGGAGAAGTAGAGCTTGCGCACGCGCCGTGTAACATTCTGGATCAGCATCTGTATAAATACCGAATTATAATTTTGAATGAAAATTACGGGTTTTGCTTACGTGTGTAAGGCGAATCGTTCTTAAGCTCATTCAGTGGTCTTTCGATCAAATTAACATGAGGAAACAAAAAAAAAACAGCCGGTTGTCTGTTTTATTCAAGAAAAATAATGGTACCTCCCCCACTCAAATCTACAGTTAATATGGTGCACTGCACTTGCAAAACAAAGCCTTAGATACTTGAAATAGATACACAATTCTGAAAACAATACATTTCTAAAGAAAACACTCAATGCATGGATGACACAAACACCTTGCATTCTTACGACATTAGGGATAAAGTTTTAGATAACATTCAGCACTTTACTGATAAGATATCTAACTACTAGAAAAGTCAATTCGAAATTATGTCACCAGCATGAGTTTTATGTAGGTAATGATGTAATTTTTTACTTCATTCGGAAACCCATGAAGTTATGCCGTTTCATACTAAGCCGTGGTATTATTTTAATTGATTCACTGGTCTACCCCGGACATTTGGGAGGCATTGGTGGGGCCGAAGCCAACACTAAGGGGCCTTGTTTAATATAAAATACAATTATGGAATGTGTGTGAAAGGGAATATGAAACTATTGTACAGTATAACATCAGGTGAGGTGGCAGTCAACGCATATTAATCAAAAAAACTGGCGACCGATTTTTTTCATTTGAGTCAGATTTTTTGTAGTGTTAGGACTCTTTTGCAGAGTCCGCGTGGGGAAGTACCACACCTTTCCTAATTATACAACCGCCAAGCAGTAGTGTGCAAACACTACTGTGTTCCGGATTGAAAGGCAATGTTTCCAGCGAAATTACAGGGCACACAGAGATTTGACATCTTATATCTCGGGGTAACGAGCGCAGTGCTTTGCCATCCAGGGTTTTGAACTGTTGAAGTTCAAAATTCTGAGTGGCGTTGAGCAGTTATGGGCCAGCGTGAAGAGCCATCAGGCGAGTGGCTACGCTAGTCTCGTCACTCTGTATCATAAAAAAAAAATATGAACGTTGTAACATGTTACAATGTGATCATTCGCATAGTGAGTTGAGCGGCTCGCCGTTCGCTGTCAGCTTTTCGACAAATCCCCTTGAGTGTTACATTACAAGTCAGTAGAGAGACGCGTCGTCGACCAGCAGAGCATGGCTGTACCCTATGCTCTCAAACGAGCACGGTACAAACATTTTAGCAGACGCCGTAATGAATGTTAAGTTACGATACAATTTGGAGGTCAGTTGGCAACTTAACATTATTTTTAACCGTTTTTTACATTGATAATTATTGATCTCAGTTTACGCTATAACAGGCGTGGGGACAGTGTAGAGAAAGCTATTAGTCTGAAACGATCATACACACTATTCATACGCGGTCTATTGAAACAAGAAGTCTCCACAACATAATAAAATACTCACTTTCTTCTAATGGCGTCAAAGTTGTCAGCATATTATGAAGGCAGTCTTTGGTGCCGGACAAAGAACTTAGCACACACTTATGCGAGGTCACAGCGAAAAGCGCGCGGCAAACAGCGGCTCGCACGCGACTCTCTTCACTAGGCACGCCGCTGGACCAGGCTGCACACCTGAAATATAAGAAAAAAAATTCAAGAAAAATAAATACGAACTTATGCACCATTGTCCCTTGCTCTTTTAGCTATCTCCTAAACGTCTATTGGGGATAGTTAATATTTTTTTACTAACCTTAAAGTGCGTGCGCCACACAAAAGCCATACTAACACATTCTTTGCGGGATAGGGACAGAGCATCCGGTCTCTATCTCCACCGAAAACTTTAACCAGTTATATCTCAAAAAAAAAACTAGGACACAGGCCTATTAGCTTCACCAACGCTTAAATTGGTTGCAAAGACTACTATCTACTATAAACTTTATTCAGAGACTAAATAGTGTCAGTAAATGTTTTGTAAATTATTGTAAAAAAAAAAAAAAAACCAATGGAATCTATTTCTATAGGTACAATGGTCAATGTTGAGGTTTTGGGTGGCTAATGTGTTATTTTTAAACCAAGTTAAAAACCTAGTTTTCCCACATGATGTCAATATAACTCATTGTTCAAATAGTTTATCCTGTCTAGACCACAAAAAAAAAACACTTCATGTTGTCATTTACCGTACACAGTAGTTGAGAATTACTAAAGATAATATAACCGCGCAATTTGATCGCGCATAAGTCATAATTTGCTTGTGCACGACGTAAGCCACGTCGGCAGTGGCGTAGCTATCGGAGGGCTAGGCGGTACCATGCACCGGGGCCCTCAAGCTCAGGGGGCCCTCGGACTCTGACCAGCAAACCTCAACTGAACTCGTGAAAAAAAATCCCTTCATAATAATAAAGTGCTCATGATAAAGTAGCTTTGTACCTAGTATTTATATTTCTCCTTGATAAAACCTAACCCAGTTTGGATATGGCCCCATTTTTTGGCCCCAGTTATCGTATGAATTCGAGATGCGGCGTTACGTCACGTGCTAGTTGAAGTAGGGTTCAATACTAGGGAAAATAGATGAATTTGCGAGGTCTATCTAGCAAAAGGTCTGTGCTGTGACAACACACACAGCAGCACACTCTATTAAATATTATCAAGCTAATCTCACCTAAATAAAAGCCGATACAGGCCTCGATCGTTCCACTCTTGCACGGGACACCGTCTAAAGTCGCTGACATTGTTCAGTACATCAGCTACGGTCACCACCAACGCTGCTGTGGGCGGCGGACTCCCTTGCGTAGCGAGTGCGGGCGATATACGGACGTCGCCAGTCTTCTGTGCACGCACTTCTAACTCAGACCGACGTTCTAGCACTGATAGTGAGATGTTTGGCTCTGGAATCGGAAATTAATAAGCTAAAACAAATTTGTCCCTATCATTCTTCTTTTCTCAGATCCTACTAATTTGGACCTTGTATAAGCAGGGGCAGCACAGCACGTACATCTATAGTGCTTTTAAAATTTTGGCTTTATGACGTCAAAGATCATCATCTTATTGGGAATGAGCTTCCTGAATTTAGATTTTTATTCGATTTCATAAAAGGAGGAGGTTCTCAATTCAACTGTTTTTTTTTCTCTTTCGTTTGTTTTCTTCAGAACTTTCGACTAGGTGAACCGATTTTGATGATTTTTTTTATTTGAAAGCTGGTGCTTCCCGTGCGGTCCCATTTCAATTTGGTCCAGTTCTGAAATTTTTATGAAGTCGGTTTTTTATATTCATAATTGTTTAAACTCCATATTTAATAATTATTCTGACTTCAGCTACATACTTGTAGAAGTATATCACTTCACTTTACCTTTATCACTTTACTACAACTGCAATTTACACGTACTTTATATTACTAAAATTATATCATAAAACTGTAATACCAATAAGTCATCCGTGAATAGGAAGCAAATTAGTCTGCGGAGCATTGACTGTCAGCGGACAATTATTTTTATTACATCGATTATTTGTCGACGACTTACGCACGTAGATTCGATTAAAATTATGTGCATAGATAAAATCGCAATGACGACAGTAATAGACTTTATTCAATGGCAATAAGAGCTATTAAGTTAACTTGCTATTATTCAAATGGAAACTGAAATAAATTGCTGCCTGTCCGTCCTGGCTACTTCTGGGTGTCCATAATTATCGGAAGTCATAATAGACTGAAGTTGAATCATCCAACGGATAAACTGGTACTTACCAAAAGATTGGACGAAATCTGTCGTAGTATAGAAACAGACGAAAATATCTAAGCAGCTGTCCAAAAAATTGTATTCCTCCAGCTGCTCTAAGACTTCACGTTCTAAAATCTGAAAAGGGAAAATTATTCATATTAATGACACCCTTCATAAAAAATATCACTCATTAACAGGGTAGTAAGAGGGGCTCTGGACAAGGAAAAATTCCAAGGGTGATGTGCGTCTAATAAAAATAAATACTCTCTCTAAGTCTCTATCTCTCTTATAAGAATGCGAATTGAATGTGAAAGAGAGAGGGAGAGAGAGAGAGAGAGAGAGATAGTGATCTAGGTGCTCATGAAACTTCCTACCGGCTATGGAGTATGAAACAAAGAGGATGAAATATCCAACTAGTTTAAACTCAATATAATGTACTACGGATAGATGTTTTTTTTTTTTGGCCATGTAATTAAACCCTATTAATCTCATGTTAACACTATTACCATCAGGCGAATTGGCGGTCGAACGCAACCCTATTAATACATTTAAAAAAAAACGTAATTTTCAAATAACCCTAAAATAAAGGTTAGAAAAAATTATTAAATTAGCTTTTATTAGATAATCTCCAAGAGGGTTCTAAAATATGGATTTCAAAAAAAAAATTGTCAATTAAGCTGCTTTACCACCTAGTACTTTCCTAACCTAGTACCTTAGGTACTGTAACCTAGTACCTTAGGTACTAGGTTAGGTACTTGATTAGATGCACGTTCTATTTACATCGTGTACTGAATCGGTAGGCAATAAATTACCATCCTATCTTTAAACCGATTTAAGTTAACCGATGGAACGACTAATTAACATTATCGTGGCATTGCTTTATTACTCGTGTTTATGCGAAAGATAAGGTTCTCTCGCATTTTGATTCAGCTCAACCTACCAATGAGTATGTAACTAAGATGATACATAACACACTGTTTTTCTCTACTTCTCTCGCGACTTCGAACGCGTAGATTTTCATAAAAACTTTCAACTCTTTTTTCCTCCCTTAATCCGGCTCTTACGCAAAATAACATAGCCTATACTTCAATCTGGCCATAGCTATAAGGATATTCATGAAAAAAGCATTTAAATCCGTCCAGTATTTTAGGAGATGTACCAAATTATAGTTACGAGTATGTCAAACTACACGTAGTTCCTATAATTACATTGTGGATATAATTATCCACTTCGCTGCCATATACCGGGTAACTTTTTTTATCGTAACGGAAAAATTGTGTGACAAGTACCTACATAGTTAGTTCCTGCACTGCATAGTTACTTTGCAGATTTTTTCATCTTTATAATCCTCTATTGTATAAATATATTATTGATAGACTATTTCATGGCGTATTTTTTTTTCAGACAACTTGGCTTTCGTTATAATATGCCACAAGTCTACTCCTATTCCATTATTGGTTTAAAAAAACCACCTGATATACTTGACTGCCTCGGTGGCTCAGTTGGTAGTGAACCTACTTTCTGCGCTTGGGGGCGTGGGTTCGATTCCCATCTAGGACAAACATTTGTGTGATGAACATTTGTGTTTGTTCTATGCCTGGGTGTTAATATCTATTTAAGTATGTATGTAAATAACAATTACTTAATAAATTAATATGAATAAAAATATAAATGTATGTATATCAGTCTCTGGCTGCCATATTACAAGCTTTGCTTAGTTTGGGGTCAGATGACCATGTGTGCAATAATGTCCCAGATATTTACTTATTTTTATTTTCAAATCAGGTGGTCTATCAAGGTGGTCACTATCAGTCAATGAATGATGGCTTCAATAACAATTCAATCTAGATATCAACAAATTGCGCCGTATTGCTGTAAGTTAGTAAAAATAACTGAAAATTCATATAAACAATATATTTCTTTCAAGTTTAAACTACCCAGATATAATAACAGTCTATGTTTTGAGATAATCTACGTCTAATTGTGCACTTACAATTAACATTATAAAAACATTTAATTCAACTGGACAATGAACATTCTAAGGCAAATAAAAAATATAATAATTATATGCGTGTGCATTAAAAAATAATATTCGCACGTAATGTTAACATTACTAAGCATATTTACTTAAAATATTTGTCGTCGCTGCAAGCTTACAAATGTGTTAAAAAGCTTTGTGTAAAACAAAAGTGACACAGAATAATCGTCCGTTTCTGGAATCCTTTAACCACACACCATCACATCAAAGTGCGCAGTAAAATGAGAAATAGTGGTATATAAATAGCATTGGTTTTACCAAAACAATTGACGGCAACCATTCGTAAGTGCAGTTTGTTATTGTGCTATATGCATATCAGTCCAAAAATACACATGCGACCTTTCCAGTTAATTGTGACAAAATAAAAGCATAAATTTTTCACACATCGGCAGTGTTTAACCTAGCAAGTATAACACTGTGAACAAGTCTTATTAAAATCATTCAAGAATGTTAATCTAAGGGCAAAGTTTATTCATTCGATTAATTAGTAAAAGACACTATGCTGAGCCATGCTATCAACCTATTAAAGGAGCTCGACTCGTATGATATGATTTACGTAATAACAAGACCATAATATTTGAGCTTGATGATTTAACATACAAAACAAAGAAATCACATAATTTGCCAATCACCGTAAAAAACTGCCTTCCTTTAACATGTTCTTTGTACGTAACGCAAGTGTTAGCTTTAAAAAACTATTTTAAGGCAGACGCGGCGCATTATGAACAAAAAACAATAACTACAAAATTACATCGATCGAGACGCCAACAAAACTTTAAATCATTTTATTTTACCACGACACGGCCTGTATTTCACATGCCATTTTAAAATATCTTGCAAACAGCTAACTATAAAGAACTATAGCTACAATTTATAAGTTAAGTTTAATACAATCTTAAGTACTACCTGTGATCCATAGATAGAGTGCCGCATGGCTAGTCATTGGTGCTCTACTTTTGGCGTAACTGGCAGGTTCAACGCCCATCTTATTCTATACTTATCTCTAATAATACAGTTTAAAGCTCGGTTTTAAGTGGAGAGAAGCGGAGCCAAATGCCTCCTTTGTTCTTCAGCATGACGCTTCTGGGGTCGTATTGGATGAGAGGAGTGGTCCTGGCGCAAGGTTCTACTGTGAACGTGCTGAGTACGGCAGCCAGGCCGGCGGATACCATCAGCTGTGCGAAACGAGCACCTGGAAGATATACTATATTTTCAAAATGTTTCTAACACCATTCCCTATGATATTCTAGGCTAAAGGCAGATGCGGTCACCCACCTTAGAAGAAACTTACTAGCAAAATGCAAAAAGATGAGTAAATAATCTACGTATGATGTCAATCACGATTTTTTTTCACAGATAGCAACTAGTACAGCAAGTGCCTTTTTATAATTTTTTTTATTTAGATAATTTCATAATTTAGTCATATAGACAAATGTTATATTTAAAAATTTCCCACAACTAATGGTTCAAAGCTATATCATTGTTAATAATTGTTAATTTAAAAAACCGACTCCACAAAATTAGTAAGTTTTGAGGAAACAAACATAAAAAAACGAATTATGAACCCCCTCGTTTTTGAAGTATAAATCGGAAAGAAAACCACAAATCCTGATCACTTTCGCTAGGTTTTTGAACGTAAGACTGTAGCAGGTACCTGATATACTTTAGTAAAATATATATTGTTTTTTTTTTATATTTAGCTTTGTTTTAAAATATTATTACAGCTGTCAAAGCTAAAAAATCCTTGTCCGAGTTTAGCACCACTTTGACAGTTGCTAAGCCATTTGCTGCATATTACAAGTAATTTACATAGTTATAATATGTACTTTGTAAGACAATATCACCACAAAATCAATTGTTTATTTTGATTGAAAACTATTACTTACTACGTAAATTTATTCAGTTATAATAACCGTTTGTTTTTGAATGCAATTACTGACGAAGAAAATGTGTTCCAAGTACATGCTGTTATTTCTACGAGGAAAGTGGAAACTAGCGAATATTGTAACTGAATAAGATTTAGCTATTCGTGCGTCAATTTGCTCTCAATACTGCAATCATATAGGAACGCTTTTTGTAATACTTTGCCAAACAATGTAATGGAATAAGCCAGAACAATGCACTGGTTTTTAAATATTTTAGCATATGTATCAGGAACTCTTCAGTAAGAACAAAGGATGCTTACATTTTCCAGACAGTATCTTAACTTTTGATAACAAACCGCTGACGTGTTATGTTTACGACTTGATTCTTGGGACTATTTTCCTTGATGAAAGTATTTTCTCAATTAACTTGGTATGGAGCAATTACAGTAGATAAACATCGATGTTTGTAAAAATAATAGTAGATCTTAAAAGTAGTAAAAGGAAATAACATACCTGGGCAACTTCTTGGACCATCTCCGAATGCCAGAAATCCTGAAGGATTTGAATCCTCTTTAAATCGCTCCGGATCAAACTTATCGGGATTCGGGAAGTGTTCTGGATCTCGCTGGATGCAGTACAGTGGGATCAGAACTGGATCCTTAACTTTCACAGTCAACTCAGAGCCTTTGAGAGTGCAAGAAGTGGTACACAGCCTGGTCGTCAGTGGAGTCGGTGGATGCAATCGCAACGTCTCCATAAATGTTTGTATAACCAAATGCATCGCGTTAACAGCCTCGTAGTTCAAACCACCATATCGTTCGAGGCACTCATTTATCTCCACCCTTATTCGATCTTGCAAGTCTTTGTCTTTCGCTAGTTCATATAAACAGAAGGACAGCGTAGTGGATGACGTTTCTAGTCCAGCCAACATAAATATAAACGAATTGGACGTTATTAATGCATCCGTCATTTCAAAACTGTTCTCAGTTTTTTGGACGTTTAACATCAGCTGTAAGAAATCTTGCCTCTGCACTCCAGTAGAACGTCTCTCGTTAAGTACTTGATTTATGATAGTAGTGAAGAAGACTTCCACGTCGGGAGAGTAACTTTTGAGATTCAAAAATTTGAAAAGTCTAGGGAAAAATGTGCGACAATATCGTTTGAGGATTGTAGCACGATCGATTTTGAATATTTTTTGCGACATTTTCAGGAACGGTGAGTCTGGGTTTTTTAGGGACCCCGGGTCAACTCCGAACGCGCAGCTCCCAATGACGTCGGTCGTGTAGCGACACATCATGCTGGGGACGTTGACCTCGTCAAGAGGCATATCAAGTAGGGTGTTCTTTAATGCTTGGGCACAGTCTGCCACTAGAGGAAACATTCCTTTCATTTTAGCAGAGGAAAAGGTGGGCGTCACTATGTGCCTCATCGCCTTCCATTCGGGCCCACTCATATTCGCCAGATTGCGAAGTAGTGGCTCCCGTTGCGTATCCGTCGCAACAGAGACGCGATCGCAGAAATTAGGGAACTCTTTCGAGAAAATATTTTTAGCAATCTCCAGATCGATGATCATCAGCGTCGGTCTTCGAGCTTGAAATATTCCCACGTACTTTTCGCTACGAAAACTCTTATAAAAATACTGAAGCATGTTTGCGTAGCTCCGCCTCATCGTGAAGGTCGGCCCAAAATTGCCGAAAATCGGACACGGTTCCATATACGGAACATTTCTGAACTGCCAATATTTCCTGCCGTTTGTTGCATAGTGAAAAACGGTCAACAGTAGAAGAAGAGAAAGTAATATCACTAAAATAATAACACTTAACGACATTTTCACTGTTTGTGCACTGATTTTTAAACGCTGATAAGTTCGGTCGATGTGTTTATCGTGCCGGCATTTCGAGTGTATGTAAACAAACACGGCACGCGTACGAGCAGCGATGCGGAGTGCCTGTGCTAGTGCGGCGGCTGCTGCGGTCACTGCTCGAGTGAAGCCGTGAAGCGAGCCCCGCGCCGGCGTCGCCACCGCGAACCGAGATAAGCCATCATCGCGCATCGACGCGGCCGCAGCGTGCACCAAGGACGCTTGCCGTGCCCGCCGCCGCTGCCGTGACTCGAATAAATCCATATATCGAATCCTACGACGGCTATTGTATTCCAAAACGAGTATTGTAAGAAAACACGTTATACCTTTGCAGGCCCTACCTTATGAAGTCATTTTTAGTATTATAAACTATGTTGTAATGTACGTACTAGTTTAAACCGAACGTACCCACTAGTTTAAATAATACAATTGTTTGATTGCTTTGTTTACAAACGGCAACTGAAATTAAACAACGCATATAAGTAGCCGTAAGCGATTCTATTCTCAAGATATGACTTTTCAAACAATGAGTAATAATTCAAAACGGATATGTGAAAACAAGAATAGAAATAGCTATTCAATAGATTAGCAAGCTATGAATTAACGTGGCCAGTATGCGGATATAAAGATAACTTATTGGAATGAGTCAATGACTGTATGATCTTCCTTCGAAATATATCTATCAGAGTTTGAACCTGTCTTTTGTTTTATGGTGCCTACCTAATAATATAAGTTAAGATTAGGAAAATCTTATGAAATATGTGATTTTTTATGACATAGCTGGAAAACCAGATAACGGTAAGCGATCGCCGTCACCTATGGATACCAGTAACACCTATCTCACTCGCACATTTGATGTTTTTAGGGTTCTGTATCCAAAGGGTTGTTTACACAAGACCTTATTACAAAGCCTACGCTGCCAAAGTATTAAATTTGCATGCCAATGTTTATACAAGGTCTTAAAATATAAAATGTCCAACCATTAACAGCTCTAAGGGCGTGCAAAATTAAATTAGATTATAAATATGTCAAAAGAATTAACTGCATGACTTTATTTTATTATTAACTTATCAACAAGAATCATAAGAATAAAAACGACAAGTCTGTCTGTCTGTCTGTCCGTCCGACCTTTTAACGGCTGTATCTTTCAAACCGTAATAGATGGCCAGATGAACTATCCAAATCCTAACTTTCACATCTGTAACTTCAAAACCGAATTTTAAGGTTTTTACCCATTTTCACCCCCTTAGGGGTGGAATTTCGAAAAACCCTTTCTTATTGGGTGCATACACTTCACACAGAATACACCCTCCAAATTTCATGTCTCTAGGACCAGCGGTTTAGGCTGTGCGTTGATATCTCAGTCAGTCAGGACTTTGAATTTTATATATACAGAAGATTAGTGTGTTACTAACATTGACAACCATGAGGATAAATCTGTGTTTTCCCCAGATGCAATTTGCATAAGTCAGTTTAAAATTGCATCCTAAATTGTTTTATATTTATGTAATAACTAGCGACCCGCCTAGGCTTCGCACGGGTGTAAGCTCGGCCTTCGGCCTCGCTACTATGATCCACTCCAAGGACACATAATTTCATCCAAATATTTCTAGCCGTTTTTAAAGTAACCTATGTGCTATTCCAGACTATAATCTCTCTCTGTGCCAAATTTCATCTAGATCCGTTTAGCCGTTCTGGCGTGATTGAGTAACAAACATCCATCCATCTATTCAAACTTTCACATTTATAATATTATAGTTGGATCTTCGGAATGTTAATTGCGCAGGTGTTTATTATTCAATCTATTTAGATAATCTAACTTATTGTTTATATTCAAGACTGAAATGACAAAGATATTTATAACCATGGATATTGGGCAAGAAGATTAAAACCATACTATCTATGAAAGTACCTATTCTGTGTTTTTGTGAAGTCTACATTTAATTTTGTTGTAAGCTTAATTTGATATTGTTTTAACGACATAGGATTTATATTAGTTTGTCGGTATTTCCAAAATGTATCTGAATGTTATATGTAAAACTCAGTACACTTTTTTCGTGAAATTTGTACTAGAAACATTCCAACATCTATGTTTTTTTGTAAATCACTGCTGTAGGTAATTAGAGATAAGATTGCGCTGCGAGTATTAAATACTTCTTGGTTGAACCACGCCACAACTACAAGTAGCTATACAACGTGCACTCGAAATAACGCAAAACCTTATAATAGTTTGTTCAGAATCTATTTAGCTATAATTAAGGTTTTTTTGATAGAAAAAATCATTTTTCCTAATTTCGTATCTAAAACTCTTAACCCAAATAAATAGCACACGAAGCACAGCGCAAGCGACGACCTAAATATATCGATCATATAACTAGTCCTACCAACTATGCAATTTAAAAAATCACTAATATATTTTACAATGGTTAACGAAAACTAATATTTTGTAATCATCGTATATAGCATTAAAAAGTCTATTGAGGTGTCTAAGGTTTTGCGTTATTCCAATAATAAATAAATAACTGGGACATTATTGCACCCTTGGTCATCTGACCCCAAACTATAAACTAAGCAAGGGCAAAAAAATAAAATTACAATAGCACGTTGTTTACGAGCAAGATTTCCCAAAATGTTTTTGCCATCAAAACTAGGATTTACTGAATAATCAGGTTCGGCAGGGAATTCCAATACTTTGCAATTTTTTCGCAAACTGCCGTTCAGCCGTTTAAAGATTATCAGCTTCTTTATCTCATTAAAAAATATAATTGTAAAGCGATAGTATCGAAACCGCTTGGTGCCATGCCAACCAAGTCAGATTGTAAAGCGCACATGATACCCACTCGGCCACCATATCTCCGAAAGTACTTCGTTTAAATATGTATATTTAACTACCTATGTCATAGAATAGGTCGTTAAATTAAACGATTAAGTACTATAAATAAATACGATCTATGCACGGTGGGTGGTCATAGAATACATAACAAACGTCACTTCAAACCAATTATATGAATAGAATAGGTTAATATTTATTATCATTGCGTCAACAGTAATTTTACAAATACTTATAAAATATTATTAACACTTTTAAAATATTATTAAGACTTTTAAAATATTATTAACACTTATAAAATATTATTAACACTTATACAATATACAATGACTCCTCAAAAAATTACAATAATTCAGAATTTGTAAATGTGTAAATAGCTATTCATATTTTGTCTCCCTCAAAAACGACCAAAACAATAGTATGAAGGGTAAGTAATGTGTTCAGTACATATATAGGGGCTTCGTTGCGATGGCATCGTAAAAACATATAATTTATTTAAGTACTAAATAAGTCATTGGTCACAGGGCCGAGGATCGAACCGGGTGCCGTCAGATTGTAAACCGCATATGCTACCGCCTGGCCACCATAGCTCAACAATAAATTAAAACAGAACAATTTCGTACTTGGTTTCGATCTAGGTTAATTATAATGGTGTCGATTCTGTTGCACCATTCTCTAAAACTAATTTGACAGCTAGAAATTATTGCCATCCTCCTTTCAGGCACTCAGATATTGAAATTAAAAGAGACGCAGATATTTTTAGTCCTGTCAGATTGGTTTAGTAAGTGGTAACATGGAATCGACGTCATTGTCACTGTAAATATGTGAATTTTATTTAGACTTACATCAGATTTTGGAGAGGCGCGGGATGCGATGGCGGCTAACAGAGAAGCAGCGGCTGCACGGACGATATTGGCTTCGCCTCGCTGTGAGAAAATCCGTGCGGCATACTGGGACAGTGATTGGTCTTCCACAGCTGCAGCAAGGGTTTGGGTTATAATAATAATAAACATCTGGGACATTATTGCACACATGGTCATCTGACCCCAAACCATGTTTATGTTCTTTTACATAAACCCTTCGAAAAATTATACATAGGAGTCACAACGCGTAGAAATTATAGTCAAGAAACGTCCGCAGTTTCATATATAAACATAGCTGTATACAATTTATATCGAAACAAAACCATTTTACCAAACCAAAACCAACCGTATATTTATACAATTACGGCTCAGTTCTCTAATGTCTGTTCGATTTGCATAACATCGTCAAAACCCGTGAACTGTCGTTGAGCAAGCGAGACTGCGATTATGCCTAAATCGCAAGTGGGAACTTCTCTCCCGAGAGTAAGAGACAATTTTCTCTTTCTCTCCCGTTAGTCAGACGGTGGTTCGTCAGCCACGTAGACGTGTCCGTTACGGCTCTTACGGTTTGTTACGGCTTGTGCAACTATCGCGTGACTGTGGATCAAATCTGGCTGCGTAGTGAGTCCAGCCAGATTGAGTATTGCCGCGAATAGCTAGTCATTGTGGCATCTTTGTATTTTTTTGATCGAAGTATAAACTGAATAACACTAAAGAACATGATTTTGTTTGTCAAGATGACCGGCGAATTAAAAATATGGGTAGTTTTAAGCTTGAACAAAAATACATTTGCGTCAGTCAATCGCTACCACATTTTCTGAATAGTACAGAGCATTTTTTACTTGGTACTTGATTGCTTACAAGCTGGTCGTATAAGGCTGTAGCTAGATGTAATGCCAACTTCCCGGCCAGCCGGAAGGGCTGCGCCAACTTTTTTGAACAAACAACCTGAGCGTACTACTATGCGATACGTGTCTTTCAGACCAAGGTAGGTAATTAATAAATGCCGGTCGCGGTGTCCCACCGTAGCACTGACCGGGTATGATGCAAAACTAAAAGCAATTTTTAGCATAGATTAACTTAACTAACGAATCTAAGTAAGGCCGTAAATGACAATAAGTAAACTGTTCCACATCTTTTTATGCGTTTTGAATAATTAGCTAAATGTTTTAAATTTTCTATGTGTAACTTTTTCAAGGCTAGATCACTCACAACCTAATAAGGGTTAATTTCTGTGATCTGTCGCACTAAAGGGGAAAATTGTAAAGCACATTGTCACAGTAGATATATAAGCTAATAGTTTGAGTTTAACAAACACCCGAATCCAGTGACGTAATCAAACGAGCGCCCCTTTCCCCGCCCGCTACTATAATTCACCGTACGCTCAGAGCGATAGTCGCGTGCGCAGCGGCATTTAGATTCGCCGTGTGTGTATGTGTGTGTCGTCACCGTAGAAGTAGCTAAAATAATGAATATTATCTAAAAACCCGATAATAACAACCCTAGCCCTTTGACCGACAGTAGGCATTGAATTCAAGGGTACGTCCTAGTCAAACTACTGCTTTAGCTTATATATCTACTGTGACTTTATAACGCCTCTACAGTGAACTGCAAAATTATAAGTCCATAGAGTACCTTGCAGTAAATGCGGTAGGAATTGAGCGTAGTTAGCCAACGATGAGAAAACGTACAGAGCGGCCGCACGAAGTTCTACGCGCGCGCCTCTCGCGCATTTAGCTACTGCGCACACCACATCGCTGTTCCAAGCTTCGCTCCAACGCTGCAATATAAACTCTGTTTTAACAAACTTATCATAGGCGACAAGTCCGAGAGTTTAGTCAGAGAAGGTTTGAGCTAAATTCACTAATATTATAAATGCAAAAGTAACTCTGTCCGTCTGTCTGTTTGCTACATAATCACGGCTAAACGGCTTAACCGATCTCGATAAAATTTTGCGAGGTAATAGTATATATCATGAGGACGGACATAGGCTATTTTTTTCTGAAGAAATCGCTGAGGAAATCGCGTGTACAGCTAGTATGTACAATAGATGATATTTTTCATTACCTACCGGATGTGATGACGCAACATTAATTTCTTATTATTAAGTACCAGTTTCAATAAGCAATCAGACTGGTGTTTGATATGTTAAAAACAAAATAACAAGTTTAGTGCAAATAAAATAATATGTATATGTGAAGAAATGATTCAAATCGGCTTATAAAGTTCTGAGATACAAGCATAAAAGTAATGGTCGTATTAGGAAGCGATGTTCTGTCCTTTTCCCGCATAGTGAGTGTCAGTATGAAATTTGTATGACGTACTCGCATGTGACGTCATTAGTAAGTATAGTGCGCTCTTTGTCTACTAAGACTGAAATCTCATATAAATTAAATTTAAATATAATGATTTAATTTCATTTCATTTGAATGTTTTTCTCTCTTCATTATAATGAAGGAACCGGTTTTAATTTTGTTTTCGTGGCTCAGATCTATTTACGGTTTACGAACTTGATTTTTAACTAATTCAAAACGTCGAATTAAATAAAAAAAAATGCATCTTTCTTCTTCTTCTTATCAAGTACCGAAGTTCAAGTACATTAATTATGAATTTTATTTTAATAATTTAATAATTTTATTTTAATCATAGTGGTGGGTACTATAATTGTACCTACAAACATGATTTTAATAATAATATTTTTTTTCTGACATGTAACTATTTTTTGTCATTAATAAAATACTATGACTATGAAGACAATGCAATAATTTAAATAGATGGTCACAATATTCTTACTAGGACCTTCAGGATTAGCGATATCAAAACGAGTTTCTTTGTTTTTTAAACTGCGAGAATTATTAAATTTGTAGTAGTCCATGTCCATGGGCGGCGCGGTAAACGCGAGCGGTCATCTGCTTTTGCTTACAATTCTAAAATGGATGGTATAATTGTTTTTAGGGTTCCGTACCCAAAGGGTAAAACAGGACCCTATTACTAAGGCTCCGCTGTCCGTCTGTCCGTCCGTCTGTCACCAGGCTGTATCTCATGTACCATGACAATTATTCATTCACACGATTGAGATGGGGCGGCACTGGACTAACGCAGAGTTGAGATAAGTGGACGACTGGATGGAGACCTTTATTCCCCCAAAACTGAATTCTTGTGCAGTTGAGCAAAACTATTGAGTTCTATACCTACCCTGTTTGAGAACCAAAACGTCAATTATAAAGTGCATAAAAATATAATTTTATTTGTTTTGACAACAATAATATAATTGATCTATCAATGAGATAAAATGCACATAAATATTGTAATCTAGCAACGTATCTTCTTTATCGTAGAATTCGTGGATGAAAAAGTACAACTTATGATAATGTCATTTATCTTGTTTTTTCTCTCAATACGTGAACGATTCCATTAAATACGGTGAAATATTTCTATAAATAATACCCACTTACGATAGAATATCTCATTTCATTGGAAAGTGTAATGGATTATTTTCAATGAAAACGGATATGTCAATAAAAAATTCCTTTAACTTAATATTCGTACTGGATGCAGGATATTGTCTGTATATCACATGATTCAACAAACGTTTTGAATGCATATTGAAAGTAAAAACATAACGGATTTTGTCGCGTTTATTTTACATTATTTCAATTTCTGACGCGTCGAACGAAAGTTACCGATTATAGCCTAGCCTACTGGATTTGCAAGTTGAAGTGGCAGTGGGCAGGGCACAAAGTACGCAGAACAGTTAAATGTTCTCGAATGGAGAGCATGGACCGGTAAGCGCAGCGTAAGACGTCCACCTACAAAATGGACAGACCAATACAACCCTCACATGATTAATGGACGACCCCCATGTTTTAAACTTCACCAAACTCGGTCCAAGCATTTATTTGCTCTGACAGCTGCAATAGCATTGTAAAAGCTAAATAAAAACTTTGTTTTTTATATTTTACTGAAGTATACCGGATACCTGCTACTTGCTAGTCATACGTTCAGAAAGGGATCCGAACCAGGGCCGTAGCTAGGGGGGGATTGTGGGGAAATGCCCTACCTTTACCTCCCCGACAAGTTTCTACTTGAACTCCAGCTACGGCCCTGATCAGAATTCGTGAAAACTATCCCGTGAGTCTGAAATATCCATAGATAATAAATAATATAAATAAATATAATATCTGGGACATTATTGCACACATGGTCATCTGACCCCAAACTAAGCAAAGCTTGTAATATGGCAGCCAGAGACTGAAATACATACATATATATTTTTAAATACATACTGAAATAGATATTAACACCCAGATATAGATATTTTGCGTATCAAAAAATGCGAAGTCTGTGAAAATATCTCACATTTTCAGACACAACATTGCCGCAGCCGTCGCTGTACATACCTGCACCGGTATAACTTCTTCATGTATCTGCTTCAACAAAGCCAGCAATGTAAGCATTGCATCGAGCCTGCAAGCTTGTCCTTTCCGACCACCTCCCGAAGCGCACCCACTGAGCGTTCTTGTGGTTACTTTCATACAATAGATTAGAGTATCTTCTGATAGATGGCAGAAACGAGAATTCAGCGCGTATCGGACACAACGTATCAGTTCGTTGAGATAACCTAAAAATTTAGATTTCTTTTAGAAATGTGTCATGTTATGGACGCTTTGGTCAATTCATATGATCTTATCTTGATATACTTTTGAAACAGAAATCAAAAAGAACGATAATACCATTTTAAGTATAATCGATACAAAAAACTGACTTTATAAAAATTTCAGCACAGAACAAATTGAAATGGGACACGCGAAGCACCAGCTTTCAAATAAAAAAAGAATCATGAAAATCGGTTCACCCAGTCGAAAGTTCTAAGTTGACAAACATAAAAATTCAAAAACAGTCGAATTGATAACCTCCTCATTTTTGTAAGTCGGTTAAAAAATTATTTTGTCGATTCTCGCTAATGAGACGAAAACGAGACAAACTTGGACTAAAAATATTAAAAACTGGACGATCTGACTGTCTCATGCAAGATGGTTAAAATTCTCGTTAACTAAAAGTGGAATATTTAGAACTATAATGTAAACGTTTAATAGGTTAGTTTAGTTTTATATTTTAGTGCTAGTTTGAATTTAAGTAGTTTTAGATATTAATAAGTTATTCCATGTAAAAAAAACTTGCCAATAATTTCCATCTGTAACAAGTGTATAAATTTAAAAAAGACCCTCGACTAATTTGGAAAAGAGCTTAACTTTTAAATCGCTTTTAAAACCTGTTTTTTTTAAACACCGTATTCTAATCGGTCCTGCCGTTTTGGAGAATAATGGTAACAGACACAAAAATACACACACTAACAACCTCTTTCCTCAAATGCCAGAGCGGGCACGAAAAATCGACACCGCTTTATGGTTGACGTTCCGAAAACCCGTACGAAGCGCTTTCATTCCACTTTTATTGTGCGAACTGCTAGTCTGTGGAATGCGCTGCCTGAATGGGTGTTCCCCGATAGTTACAATCTGGGTGTTTTTTCAAGTCAAAAGTGAATCGGTTTCTTCTAGGCAAGCGTGATCCATCGTAGGCCGCATCATCGCTTAACATCAGGCGAGTTGGCGGCCAAGCGCAAGCCTATTTTACAATTTAAAAAATGCGTACCTTCTACATTCGATTGTGGGTAAAAAAATGCTGATAAATTCTTACCCAACATATGAAAATTCCTCAAATCGACTCTCTCCAAGCAATCTAGCAGTATCTTCAGCAGACTTTCCATCCGGTTACTATCGTAATCGTTGTCCTTATCAAGTAGTAATATGCACCTTATTAATACCTGCAATAAGAATCAGTTATTAGTAAACGATATTTGGTACCAGCAGCACCAGTGCGGTTTTTAACTTGGCCTGTATTACACTGGGTAAATTGGGCCCGAACGGTACTGACATTAAATTTGAGCCTCTCAGCCTGTACAAACTTATTAACACGATGTCACAATTTCACGATATACCTGTCAAGGCCAATGTGGTTCAAGGGTTATCTTACGGAATATCTAAATATCCTTGAACTATTATAAAATGACATGAAAACTGAATCTATCTATGTAAATATAACAAAGTCGGGTCAGTTACACCATTTATAACTCATGAGCGGCTGGACCGCTTTTTATGCCCCGAATAGCAGAATAAGTATTAAAATATCGAAAAAAAACACGTAAAAAAAATTATGAAGATATTAATTTCCCCATTATTTTTTTTTTGATACATTTTGCATGGAACGGCAAGAATTGAAGTCAATACATAAATATCCCGTAAATAATCATATAACTTTAGTTTAAAATTACTTAATTATCTAATGGAATATTAATATTAATTCGTTTAATCTAAAATCATTATCATAGTTAGCCCACCTTGTTCCACTGGACACAGATAACGTCCACAGTCATTTTGAAAATAGTGTAATAATTTTTAAATATTCTGATACGAAACTGGTTCAAGTTAAAGTTTTTAGTCTACGATTAAAAAACATAATAGATTGTGTTCTCACTTTGACGATATGTATGTGGACTTGTATCATTTCTATGCAGTCTTGGGGCGTTTGTTGCGGGAACAGTTGGATGCGTTTCAGTAGCGAAATGATACTCGCTTCGTTACCAATAAACGAAGATTTTATCCAGGCCATCGCACCGTCTGGAAACCAAAATACTTTTATAATAAAGACATCAAATACCAATCATGTAGAAAGGACAAAGAAGCGAAACTTATACATTCTATGAACTCGGCAACGGAGCAGAAGCAAGATTATAGTCCGTGCGGTGTAGCACGGTACCTGTGACATTAGCCGAACCCTGATTATGTAACTTGCAACTTGCGATTTAGTCTCAAATTTGACAGTTTCACTATGACCGAACGGTCAAATTTGTTACTAAATTGCGAGTTACATAATCAGAGTTCGGCTAATGTCACAGATTTTTTTGTAAAAATGTATATAGAGCTTTTGTCTAGGTACACCATAAACTGTCACTAACCTTCCGCAGGAACAGTATCCATGAAAGCTAACACAAAATGTAGCAATGAGACGAGGAGAGCGGCGTCGCGGGACGATGCGGGGGGCGCGGTGAGGAAACGCTTCGTGTGTTGCCATGGTAACGACGACACCTGCTCCGCTGTTACCGACGACAACGGTAATAGATGGATGTAGCTGTGACAAGAAAGGGCTGTGACAATATATAGCTGAGGGACGGTAGACGGAGAAACACATAAAGAATGTATAGAGAGAAGAAAGGAAAGAGGCAGGAAAACTTAACCAAGGAGGCATTCGTTAGAGGAATAAGGAAAGGCAAGCCGAAGCTGTAAGATAGGATGAGGAGAAAGATAAAATGAAAAAAAGCAGAAGAGGAATTTTGCTGGACAATAATGTAGATTTTAACAGACAATACTATACTAACTAAAAGTTTTGCTATCCTTAACTATTAGATGATAAGAAAGAATACAATAGTAATTTTATGATATAGCTGATGCATGATTTTTATGGAAGCTCACCTCTCCAATATATTGAGTGCTTCATTGACTTGTCTATGGCTTGTGGCGTTCTCTAGCGCTATAAGCGCTTTACTGCTGGAGTATATTGGGCAAGCTGTTCTTAATAAGGCCAAATCACGAGCACAGGGACGAAGGGCGAGGGGCGCGGGCGGAGGGGGCGCCTCTAATAACACCTTGGAGCGGCCTGCGTTCGCACACCACCAGTGAACGCGGATCGCCATGCGCCAGTCTTCTTCGGCCAGCAACCATTCTAAAAATACAAAATTATCAATACAAAAATCCGACTTCATCAAAATTTCAGAACTGGACTAAATTAAAATGGGACCAAACGGGAAGCACCAGCTTTCAAATAAAAAAAGAATCATCAAAATCGGTTCACCCAGTCGAAAGTTTTGGGTTACAAAAATATATTTAAAAAAACTGTCGAATTGATAACCTCCTCCTTTTTGGAAGTCGGTTAAAAAGAGATCTTGATACTTTTCACATTCTTAATTCAATCGCAAATGAGTAAGGCATTAATTGCGTAAGATAATTACCTATTACCCTGAAAAAGACGAAAATAGGTTTAAAGATAACGTGAATAATTAGTACGATATAGCTCATAAGCTATGATTTGTCACATGATAATACCCTTATCTGTGTTTTCCGACTACAATTTAAAGTTTGTATCTGTAGCATGCTAAACCTAATAAAGTTTGTATTAATTAGGTTTAGCGTAATATCTGCGTGGTTGAACGTTATCTATGACCATGCCCATCTCCCAGTAGTAAAATTGCTCTGTTATGGCCATAATTTTGGTTAAATTAAACAAAAATCAGTTCTTTTACCGACTGTTAACAAAATATGAAACAACGGTGGATCAAAAACGATAATACTGTCCAAAGCGGAACAGAATGAAACAAAGGTAGATTAAAAGCGGTTATACTGTCCAAAGATGAACAGAAGTCCTGATTTTGGCAGCTTACATGACCCGCATGGCGATTACGAACGCACATATGAAAATTCACCATATTGTTACGAGTACAAGATGGATTTTCGTGTGAAGGCGATTGTACTTTGGCAGCATTTGTGGTGGAAGGTTATTAGTCATTTGCACATACATATATATATATCAGGGTGATTAACGCAATGCATTAAATGCTGTGTAGTGTTTTTAACTGTTGAAGTTTCATATTCTGGGTGGCACTGAACTGTTATGGATCAGCGTGGCGTTTCCATCAGGCGAGCGACTTCGTCGTCTTTACTCAGTAGCAATTCAGTTGAGATGGCCATTATCTGTAAACTTGACTTACCTATATAAGAGTGCTCAGCATTAGGGCTGCTATTCCAATAACTATTGACTTTGAAAGGCAGGGTTGTACGCTCCTTCACATTTAAAGGCAGGGCTGGGACGCGCTGCCGGGACGCGTCTAACTCTTGCAGTGCAAATCCTGCCCAAGCCACCAGTGAGAGGATTTGAGCGCACATCGCTACCACAGAGTCATTTGCGGGGAATACGAGTATCACTGAAATTATATAATTAGAATAACAGGTGGGAATCGCAGTGATGACAGGTGGAGTAAGGTTTTGACAAAGTGGTGGCCGAGGAAGGGCAAGCGGAGAGTTGGTCGTCCAGCTGCAAGATGGGTCGACGATATTGTTACCATCGCTGGTCAAACATGGATTCTATTGGCACAGAATCCAGCCAGTTGGCAAAGCAAGAAAGAGGCCTATACCCTTCCGTGGGATGAGTAAGGCTGTAGATGATGATGATGATCGTGATAATCATACGAGTATCTACAGGGTTACACGGAAAGGGGGTACTAAGCCACAACGGGTCCATAATACCCGACATTATAAAAAAATGAGACTTATCCTGAAATCGCGAAATAAATATTAGCTGGTCCGTAGAAAACTGTCATTCACACTCGACTAAATATATGCTGATATTTTTATGGCGATTTTTGGGTTGGTCCCATACAAAAATAAAATATAAGTATAACAGACCCCTTTCCGGTTAGTATATTTTCTGTGCAATTCTGTATATAAAAGCGAAAAACCACTGACTGACGTCAGATTTCAAGATTTAGTGTTGACTCAGTCACTAAATCTCGATAAGTACTTGACCTATGAATAAAATTTGGCAGGAATATTCATTACGGGGTGTAGAGGTGCGCTATGGAAGAATTTTATAAAAGAAGCGAATTAAGGGAGACAAACGGGTTGATAGTTTATAGTAAAAGTCTACGCGCACGGAGTCGCAGGCAACAGCTAGTAAGTACATAACGCTGAAAGGAAACAGATTTCTAACGGATTATTTATGAATAGATTACATACAGACAGGGGCGTAATTTTACTTTCACATCACACTAATATTATAAATTCGAAATTTAATGTGTAAGTTTGTGTGCTGGAACCATACTCAACTTCGTAACGGCTGAACGGACTTGAATATACCCTGCATTATCACAGGCTACTTTTTATCTAGAAAAAAATTAACAGGTCCTGTACAGGTCTAAAGGATATCAGGTGTAACCGTGGGGCGCTGCTAGTTTATAATACCTACTGCGTGATCAGATGTTGTGATAAATCTGTGTTTACTGTGGATATGTCTCATGAAATAAGGAACATCAAGAGTGCGCCTGCCAAGCGTGGGGATTATGGCAACACACCTCTCTAAGAAGGTGGCCTTTGTTCAGCAGTGGACATTTAATGGCTGATTATGATGATGGTTTTTTTAAATGCCAAGATGGCAAACATGCAGACGGGGGCCGCATGATGGTAAGCGATCACCTTCGCCTGCAACTTGTATGTTCTGGTATCTGCAACACCAGGGGCATCACAGATATACGTTGCCGACCCTTAAAGACTTTATTAACAGCTCTTTAATGTCACATTATATAAACAGTATCTAAAGAAAATCTCACCTCTGATCAAAAGTGTGGGCAGGTCAGGTATTTTGGACAAACTGTGTCGACTGCTAAAGCATACGCTGTTTATTATAGACACGCAGCTCAGAGCACATTCGGGAAACGCTACATAGTCGTCCACTGTTAGTGACATCCTGAAAAATAAACGCTATTAGGACAAATGTAATCACGCTTGACCGATTGGACGGAAGTCAAGTAAGCTACAAGCTGGCCACATAACTCAGGTCGCCCGCGACGCTAGAGACGCCTAGTTGTTCCCAGAAATAATCAGGTTTTCAAATATCAACCTACCTAAGTATAGCAACGATAACTCTCAGCCCGTCACACTGCTCGAAAGTTTCGTGCAACTCCTGTTGCCGCATCATGACAGAGAGCTGTTGCAGTGTGTTGCGTCGCAGCGACGGCTCCAGTGAGAGATGCAACGTCGCGCGAGAAACAAAGTCAGTGCCATGCTCGTCGAGAACTATATCTTGTTTAAGGACGTCCAGAATTTGAGTTAGACCCGTTGTCTGTAACAAACAATAAGGATTTGGTTCCACATTGATGTTGCGTACTGCCCAAAAATGGAGCTCCCTGCCGTCATTATTGTTTTGACAATTTAATCTAAGTCATCTTCAAGGCTAGAGTGAATAGATTACTTCTAGACCAACGTGCTTCATCATCAGCCACATTGTCGCTTACCAACAGGCGATTTGGTAGCCACTCTTAAACGTACATACAAAAAGAAATTGATGACATACTTTCTCATTGTTCGAAGTAGCAATTCAGTGAGGTTTTGTTTGCCATAAGTGGTAAACAAGCAGACGAGCTGCCTGATGGTAATCATTCACCGTCGCCTATGGAGGTGGTACTACAGGTGGCACCATCAGGGCTGTGGACAGACTGTCTTTCCACCGTTTTTATCCCGCTAGAAAGAGACAAACGTATTCATATTCTAGCTCTGTCGCGGCTACGCGCGGATAAAAATAGTGGAAAGACAATTTTTCCATGGCCTGCAGAGGCATTACAAATACGTTGCCGAGCTTTCAAGCGGTGGCGGCGAGTGCGCTGATAAAACCGCGACGCCGCCGGCATCAGATCAAACAGTTCCCAACAGTTCAGAGTGAAGCCGTAAGGTAGTAGAGGCCGTTAGGCCGGTGCAAGAGGAGTGACAGTTGGTGAAAAATTAGCGCCTCACTGAGCACTCGTGTTGCGTCATTACAATAACAGATCAATGGAACGATGGAATGGACGAATCGAACATGATTTTTTGCATTGAGATAGTTGAATGGTCGAAACTCGGAGAGTGACATAAAATACTTTTTGTCTTGAAAAAAATTACCGTTCCTACGAATTGACTACGCAAATGAAACCGCGGGGCGCAGATAGTCTAAAATATAAAGAAACAGACGAGGGTTGATACTAATTCAACTTCAGGGTACCTGAGGAGTTTTTGAAGGGGAGCTTGAAAGATCAACATTAAAGTCCTGTGGTTTGACTCTCTTCAACGCATTCAGTAGAACATCAGCTCGCAGCGATTCTCTTGGAGGTAATAACTGTTCATCATCTGTAAGGAGAGTTTGAAAGTTGAAAAAAATATTTTTTTATCAGTTCATAACTATGTAGTAGCCAAATTATAGGGGGTTTTCACTTACGATTTATCTATTACGAGGTTCCTTTGTGACAGCATAAAACAAATAAATCAAGTTTGTAATAGTTTTTTTTTATTACTATAGGACGAAAATCATCAACACTGCTTGAAATATATAAGAAAACTTCGTTGTACCACAGACCAGTGGCCCTAGTACGAGCACTTGCGAAAAAGTATTCGTTCCGTAAACGATAGCAAAATGTATGAAAAATTGAACAGCGCTTCTATCGGACGTAAAGGGAAACTGAATTTTAAGCCCCACAGTATAAATAAAACTGTTCAGTGGTTGTACTCACACATTCCAAAATCATTACCAGTCCAGATATAGCGAGTTGCAGCTCGCTTGCCCTGCTATTCCAGCTGTAACAGTGGCACAATGACTTACCTAACAGTCGGCACAATGAATGCGCTGCGTCAAGCTGCACTGCGACGCATCGCACGAACAGTAGTCGCACCAGCCCCGACACCAGCTCCGACCGACTCACGCCCATACACTCCGCTATATCCTGGTCTAGGGACTTGCAGATCGCTTGCCCTGAAAATGTTTTCCTTTAAGCTGATATTATAATGATATGCGAGCCTGTTTTATTTATATCTGGAAGAGACAGAAAGACGCATCACAATAAAATGGGACTAGTATTTGTGTATGTTTGCGCCTTCGCCACTAACTGACCACTATCAGTCGGACTATAAAATTAACCTTATTTGTTTTTTAACGAAGGATAAACTAAGATGTAAGTGCTGGCAACGTTATTTTTTGGCGAAATGGGCGCCAACATTCCGGTTACCAGTCGGCTCCACCAAACGTTTGGCCAGGTCCTACAGGTTATACAGAATTATTTTTCAAGTGGGCGTGGATGACCAAATCCGAAACTAAGACGAATAGCGAAAAGTCCTCAAAGCCGTCTCGGGCTCGATTTGGATAAAAACTAAAACTGCATTATTGGATTTTTGAAAAATCTGTATTCTTAGCCAGGAATCGACCGCTCCAGCAGGCCCCCACGGTAAAGTCTCGATCCCAAACAGATACATCCTGTCAAGTGCCCATATTTGTGCCGTTTAAGTATTTGCTGCCAGGATTCTGCACACTTTTCCTTTCACCAAGCGTCTTTTTCTTTATTATTAAGTAGTTTTGATTTATATTTTAGTTTATTGTTTTAACTTGTGTGAATAAAAGAGATTCCTAAGATGTACGTTAACATCTTACCAAGGTGCGTATCGTGCGCTGCATAAACATGTAATAAAGGTAGAACTGGTAACAAGCTGGCTAAGAGTCGCCACCAACAACTATCGCTTAGCACAAGACGACCTCGTAACAGGTACAGCATTATGTCGGACGCACTTTTTCCTACCTGAAACATATTCCTTTATAAATAAGGTCTATTTCAGCTTCTACATGGAGAAAAATAATATATATATCAATCATATATTTTCATATAAAAGCGAAATACCACTCACTCACTGACCCACCAAGCTGTAATTTGGCAGGTAGATTTCTGATGGGGTGTAAAAGTTAGCCAAGAAATTATTTTCCGAAAGGGTCGAATTATTAACTAAGCCGAATTATAGAGGGCAAAAGGGGGTTGAAGTACGAAGTCGCGGGCAACAGCTAGTTTTATATACTTGCCTCCCTAGATTTCGAAGACAACCCATGACAACAGATCTCTGTCAACAAAGTGACATCACAAAGCAGAGTTAAACATTTCTCATTTTCCTTCTGTTGAGCTTCATCGCCAATCAGAATCGCCTTCACCATTTCTGCGAGGAGACTATAAAACTTTACGCTAACCCATTCAACATTGTTTGCCATTAGATTTAAAGCTATGCCTCGAGATATAGACCAATCATTGTCATTCATGTCGAAATATTTAGTTTTTAGAAGTAGGAAGTCGGCAATATCATTCAGGTAAGCTTCGCTTTGAAATATCTCTAGGACAGGAAGCGAACTCTTGATGCAGTTGTAGACTTCCTTCGTGTTGCGAATGGAGTTCTTATTTTTCATGAGTTTTACGGCTTCCTCCATGCTGGAGCACAGCTTTTTCAGCTGTTTGTACTTTGCTTTATATTCCTGGTCTATTGGTGTACGGGTACTCTGAAAAAAATATACACAGTAATTTTTCGAGGTGTCAAAGACGCTGGAGTACAACCACTTTTTTAATATAAATATGTGATGTATGTCAAATTTAAATCTGGCATTAGAAACTAGCAAAATATTGAACTGATATTGAACTGAAAATATTGATTGAAACGATATTGCCCCACCCACAGAAAAGAGAAGGGTACGTAAAATTTCTCACTTCAGTGGCCCCACCCACTGCTGTATTAAGACCTCCTTTCCATTCTTTCAGACTGGGTGGCCTTTGGCCTTGATGGTTTATTTACTGTGCGATTTCAGCTCCACAGACCACGTTTTTTTTCTAGAGCCCAATATATGATTTGGGGTGGGGTGGGGCGCCCCAGGGTACTTTATAAGACTCTGGAGCCGGGGTCTTAGAATATTACTACAGTTTCCCCTGCCTATCGTAAAAGCTGATTAAAAGAAAGTCTCAGGGCTTGTGGGTAGTCAGGTTTGGAGGTCTGAAGTCCCATACCAGGTGATCCCAAGGAAGGGAACATGCACCATTGTAGAGGCAAGGAGAGGAAATGCTTCTAGCATATCTCGACAGTGTTTCCTCGGGCAATATGTTAGGGGAGTACCGGTTCGTTCCAATAAGCAGAACCTGGTATATAAATAATACAAATTCCAAACTTACATGTAAAGCAGTAGCAATTTTTACACTAAGCTCAGGGTAGAACAGCTCTAGTGCAGGGTCGATCTGAGCCGTCTGCAACGCCACGACCATCGACGATGGAGGCAAGGCAGAGTCTCGCGCCCAGTGCAGCAGTCGTTCAGCGGAACTCGCCAGACGGAGCCAGGCTGTGCGGTGGTGGCAACGGTCAGAATCTTCATAGAAGGAATTTCTGGAAAAAGGAATAGCAGAAACAAAATAAGCTCCTATTCACCGACTCCACAATACCATACCACTATCTTCTTTGACGGTGTTATAATATTTACACAACAATTTTCAAAACGAATAATTTCACGATCATAGTATTTGGTATAAGTTCACATCTACCTATTTATCATCTACAGTTCCATCAGTCATTGGAGCAGCTGTGCCAACACCCCACAGCCTCGCTCTGAAGTTGTAAAGGAGCTGGATTGGCTCAAGTAGATGTTGGTATGGGGAAATGCGCAATACACCCCAAACGGGTTGTCCTTGGGGTGTTGTGAATTCAGTGTAGGGCTTTGCTACTTTGCTGCAGCACACAGTGCGTTCACAACTTATTTGTAGAGGTGGCCAAGTTCGTTTGTTCAGAAAATATACGACATACTTACCTCCACAGATATACTGATCGTAATCAGGGCGTATCAATCCTCACCTGTATTTCATCAGTAAATCACCAAGCAAACGCATCACCATACAGGTCTTGTGCGAAATATCTCGGTGAGTCTTAAAATTGTGGTCTGCTATCCAGAATTTTTCCGTCACGCAAACTAGGAGTAGACTAATCAGAGATTCCACTAGGCACAAGCTCAGGTTTAGTTCTTTCTGAAATGGGCAGCATAATTATAAAGAAATATTACACACAACACTCGGTCAAATACAGATTTGTGCAGTAAATTATTAAAAGCTGATAGAAAATTCAAAATTCTGTTTCTTTTGCTAGGTTTTTGTAGCTTGTAGGATAACGTTATAAGATTGCAGCTGGTAGCCGATATTTTATGGATATATATTAAAAGACTTTGTCCATTCAACTTTTTACAAAATAATTGCAGCTGTCAGAGGTACAAAAAAAACTAGCTTACCTTAACTTTTATAAAGACTAACAGCGCCCTGCAGTTATACCCGCTATCCTACAAGAATCATGTTTTTTTTTCTAGGATTAGTATATTAGTACCCTATGTGTTAGTCCAGGGCAAAAGCTACCACCATACCAAATTTCATGCAAATAAATAATAAATAAATATCTGGGAACATTATTGCACACATGGTCATCTGACCCCAAACTAAGCAAAGCTTGTAATATGGCTGCCAGAGACTGATATACATACATATATATTTTTTTATGCATACTTAAATAGATATTAACACCCAGACATAGAACAAACAAATATGTTCAGCTGTCCGATCAGACAAACAAGTAAGATATGGTAAGGTGGCGTGACGGCTGTGAACACATCTGGCATAAATCAGGATTGATGCCTTTAGTCAAAATCACCAAGCAGACAACCACCTTGCCTTGTTTTGCATGTGGGCTGGCTATTAGTTTGTACTATTTAGGCGTTTTGCTTTAAAGTCGAATTAAAAAGTAGACAGGCCTGTTTCATGGTCATAGACGATTTGATTTGTTGGATCAAGAAGTGTTAGTTCATTGGTGTCACTTCAAGTTTCTTGTGTGTGTGAAAAATGAGTAAGTGAGCCGTACTTACAGTTTTTACGTTAAGCGGTTCAGAAGTTTAGGGTTTTTTTTTATGAAACGTGGAGATTGGATACATTTGAACATTAACGATAATTGTACTAAAGTATATCGCCCTTGTTTGTCTGATCTGAAGTTCAGCTGTTACGGAGTTAAGTACGTACAAATATACACTGACACACACAAACTTTTACATTATAATACAAAAATATCTTACCAAATCCATGATTTCCGTGTTATCGTCAGGGTCGACCGACACAACGCTCCTCGCTAACATAGAAAACACTGCATGTAAAGTGTCTAAGGCATAAATTGGCGCAGGCAGCTGTCGCAACGCCGCCAACCCGTCTTCTTTGGGTGTATCCTGCACCCCTTCAGCAATTTGCTCCAGTTCTGTGCACACTCCTTCTTCTATGTCTTTGTGGTCATCTGAAAGCTAGTTGTAAATTGTATTAGCGGACACTTTGAGAAGTGGACATCGAAGAAGAAGCAAAGGAGAAGCGCTTCGATTATCACCATCATATTCAAAATAAAAAAAAAGTTTTTTAACCGATTTCAAAAAGAGAGGGGGTTCGCAATTCGGTTGTTTTTATTTTGTTACCTTACCTCAGAACTCTTTTATTTATGAACTGATTTTTTTAATGGATATACTTTCAGATTGGTCACATAGAAATTTCATCAAAATCGGTTCAATAGTTTGGTTTTTAAAACAAAATAACTGGAAAAATTATGTCATCTAAATAAACGAAATTGCATGTTTACTAGTTTTGAAGTCGGTTTTTAATTTATAATTATTCGAACTACGAATTCGAATAAAAACGGTAAAATGGTTGTGATTATAAGACCCATAACAGACACGTCAACATGGCTGACGTCAACCACGTCAATCAACGAGAAAAAGAGAGGGGAATAATATTCTCACTCTTTCTCTCCCGTTTCTCAGACGGCGGTTCGTCAGCCAAGTTCGATACGTCTGTTGCAGGTCTTACAAAAAGGCTAATGGGCGGTTTTCTGACAGCTCTAGGAACATAGTTCTGCAACCATCGATAGATGGCGCTGACGAGACATGTTTTTTTTGCTTTTGTCATGTGTCGGAATCTATGCTATTTATTATTCTGTGCATGTGACCCACTCACAGAGCTGGTCTGATTAAAATTAACAATACCTACCTTATCGGCTTCATGAATTAAATCTATGCTTGACAGTTGTAATAATCGTTTCTGCAGTGATTGAGTTATACATAAAAGGACATGGAGCGCCTCACTGGGCCGGCCGCCTTTGTTGCCTTCAGCGATGGCCAGCAAATTCTGAAACAAAAACTTTGTTAGATTATTACGCCTGATGTAGGTACTTGGAGGTACAAAGCACGCTAGCTTTTTCAACTCAACAAACAAGCAGAATCTAACTTGTATCTAAAAAAATATGTTTCAACAAACCTTAATAATTCCAGGCCTGTTTAAAAATATCTCAGCCGGAAAATCACGCAAGAATACATCTCTAATGAATCTACAACATCTTCTCGTCGATTTGAGCAGCCTGAGGGCATCTTCTATTAGCAGCATTGTCTTTGAATCTGACGGACAAAGGTCTACCCAAGGAAACAGCAGCACTCTAATCCCGTCCGCATCTTTAGATCTACAAAAAATAATTAAATAGGTTTAGAAGAAATGAATATTGTTTTTCAATCATTACACAACTTTTATTTTAATTTTATTTAAACCATTTTTTTTTCTTGATTTACGCCCGATTGGTCCCGTACATTATAGCCTTTCTGATTTTCTGAAGAAAGAATCAAACTATTTCTGAGTGGGTATAGTAACAAAAAACAATTTAATACCACAATAATATTAATATGGCATTGGCATGTTTTTGTCAATGTTTTTTTTTTGTTTAATCAGTCCACAACTTTAGAATGGTTATTTTTTTTTACGCGTATAAGTCCGCGTTCGACCACCAACTCGCCTGTTGGTAAGCGACGATGTGGTCGAAGATGAAGCACGCAGACTTAGAAGATACCTATTCACTCTCGCCTTGAAAAGGGCCAAATTATATCTCTCAGGAAACAAGGAAGCCGGCAGGTTGTTATTATATGGGCAATGTTGGATCTATAGTTTTAAATATAGCAAGGCACATATAATTTCAATAGAAGACACAATAGAAACCAAGGATGAACATTATTATGATAGTTAACATTTAAACAGTTATATGATTACTAACGGGATATTTACCATGATGAGGTTGTGGACCATGATGGTTTGAAACGTTAAACATATAAAATCTAGACACAGAGACAGGCAGATGAATACATACAATAGACAGACAGACAAGTTATAAGGAGCTATTTTTTGGTAG
Source organism: Agriopis leucophaearia (assembly GCA_949125355.1). Taxonomy (NCBI): domain Eukaryota; kingdom Metazoa; phylum Arthropoda; class Insecta; order Lepidoptera; family Geometridae; genus Agriopis; species Agriopis leucophaearia. The sequence goes on along the minus strand of OX421265.1, from coordinate 8,069,354 downwards.
ACTAATTAAATTTAGCTTACCTAGTGTGTTGTATTTGTTCATAGTCATTATTGGAGATGGATGTTTCTTTTGATGTTTGAATCTGTTGATTCAAATTGTAGAATCCGCTAGAAGTGCTGCTATTGCTTTCTGAACTAAAATAAAATGCATATTATAAATTAAAAAATAAAATGGCCCAAAAACATCATGAAGAAAATACAAAGTAATCAAGGTTCAAACCTTTTGCATATTCTCAATAGCATGACTGTTTTATTGGAAACAATAATAGGTACATAAGCTATAACACACTAATGTTATAAACTTATAACAACCTGTGATTTCATTCTCAATCCTACAGGAAACATCTATCTTTTGAAATAAAGTTAATCCAGGGTATAAGCCAACTTCATACCAAGTTTCATTTAAATCTACCAAACCCATACCTTATCCGTACCTGTATCTATACAAACCAACAAGAAGAGATTTGATTCCAATTTTACTGTCCGAACTGCTAGACTGTGGAATGCGCTGCCTGAATGGTGTTCCCCGATAATTACAATCTGAGTGTCTTCAAATCAGGAGTGAATTAGTTTCTTCTAGGCAAACATGCTCCATCATAGACCGCATCATCGCTAAGCATCAGGTGAGGTGGCGAACAAACGCTAGCATATTACTTAATAATATAAAAAACTGTTCAGCTGTTATGGAGGTGGTTGGAGACAATCATACTCACAGTCTCACACTCAAACTTTCATAACATATTTGTAATATCAGTGTGATGCGAGTGTTTGAAGTTAATTAACTGATGTTAACATTGGTAGAGATGGCGAGAAATGATGCGGTCTACGATGGAGCATGCTCGCCTAGAATCCGTCATAAAATTTAATTTGTCTTCGATTTTTTTATTACAGATAGGTACAAACCTAGTAAGGTCCGGTATGTTCAAGCGAGGAATTGTCACTGTTTCTCTAGATTCTACAGTGTTCAGAAACCTCAGGGTTTCTACAACATCGTCGAATACCTCCATGGCATCAGGAGCAATCTTATTCTTTGCTGCTGATAGACTTGACAGAATTTGCCTGACCCCTATCTCTTTTGCTATGTATGTTCCAGATTTAGTCTGAAATAAGGAATTAAAATCTTTGAATCCAATACAATTTATGTAAAAGTTTGGATGTTGGTTTGGAACCAGCTAATGATAGAAAACTCTTCTTCATTATCTTCACTGTTATGGTAATGTTAAACATATTATGATGATTTATTGATATTATTATTACTTGTTGAAAAATAAAGTTCTTTAATCCGAACTCTTTCTTCCGAAAGTATGTAGGACTCGCTGTTGCCCGCGACTTCATCGCCGTGGTGTTAAAATTAAAAATTCCTAGGAAAATCTTGTTTAGGAGATGAAAAGATAATCCGAAAAATACAAAAAAAAAAAAAAAACATGACACTTGTCATGAAGTAAACTTGTAGTTTGCAATATATGAAGTTGAATTAGAAAGGGGACTCCCGAAATATAGTACTTATTTATTTTCATGAATGGAATTATGGATAAAATTCCAAATAATTAGATAGATAAACTTTTCATTGTTTTCGTCACAAATAACATACACACGATAAAACAAGAGCAAGTACAATTTGTCATCCAACTCAAAAGCTAAAAACCTTATCAAATGTTTTTATGTGATGCAGGAGAATTTATTTAGAAGTCTCCATATATATTATCTAGAATTCTAGATAGAAGATAGATAGTTGCAGAAAAACTGAGTTAGCTGCATCTCCAATGCCTAAATTAATCCTTAACCACCTGTCGCTACATGATTGTGCCTAAATCATGCCAAAAATGGTTTTATGTTAGAGATTATATATTAAACTTGAAATACATAAGTAGAAGTTATGTGGTAGTGAAATTTCCTAGATTTAGTATTAAATTTATGTGGAGTCTCGATTTTTTGGGTAAAAACGGGACCCTATTACTGAGCCTATGCTGTCTGTCTGTCCATCGTACCTTTATTTAAACGGCTGTATTTTTCGAACTGTAATAGATAGCCAGTTGAAGTTTTCACAGCATATGTAATGTTATGGCGGATAATTTTAAGAAATAAAAAAAAATATGTAAAGGCACATCCACATACAACAAATGTATTAAACGTATTTTTGTATTTGCTCTAGTGTAAAAACGGTAATACTTACAAGCGTCAAACTTGGTATGATTATAGTACACACTAAGTATAACAACAAATAATAAATAATGGCTAAGTGCGAGTCGGTGACAAATTTCTGTTCTTTACCAAGTTAAGCAATGTAATTCGGTTACTTGGACGACCTCGTCATTTCTTTCACCGAATCCAAATTGCATATTTTACAAATTTTGAAGTCGGGTATTTAAATTAATAATTATTGTATTTTGTGTTAGTACGGAACCCTCAGTATGCGAGCCCGACGCGCACTTCACCGGTTTTATTGGTTTGTATATGTATACTTTGTATAGTTTAAAAACTTGTGTTAAATACAAATATGATAAAAATACAAATGCGACTTTATTTTGTGGTAATATTGTAAAACATGGGAAATACGTAAACGGTCTCCTAGACCGATGTCAGGTGGTAAGGTAACTGAAAAACTTGTCAGATGGCTAAGGGTTGGTAAAAAACTAGTTCTACTAAACATAAATCACTAATTGGTCAAAAGAAAGTCACCGCTCAAGTAATTTAATAGTGATCCTCACACTGCCTAATGCCAAACATAATATATATTTTTTAAACCCTCACATTTGTATGCCGCACTTTGCAAGGACATGAGATATGTTTCCATTTGTACAACCCTGTATGCTACTTTGTATGTATATGTACCTACCATGTTCTGATAAATAAATTATTTGATCTACAGTCTCGGCAATTACGGCATGTTCCTAATCAACGCCAAGAGCACTAATGAGATAATTAACACGGCTGGAAGAAAATTGAGGCATATTGGTTCTCTTATGAGGTTTTGTCGTTATTGGTGTTATTGCTGCCTACATAAGTTCATGTTTATCAGGTATTAGAAATTAAGGGATAGTTTTCAGTAAACATAACGTACCTTGATAGTTGCCAAAAGGAGCTCTAACGCCTCCGTCTGTAACGTCGGCTGTTCGCCATGGAACCAAGCCAAAAGCGACTCCAAAAGCTGCCTATTCCCTGAGAGCTCATCCTCTAACTCCCAACCCAGCCGCAGCTTAGCGATAAGCAGCCTCAAAGATCGCTCACGAATCTCTTTCAAGGGATGATCTGAAAGTCAGACATTTAGGTATTGTAGCTAACTTGTTTCCATGTTTAATGTCTATACAATTACAAATGCAAAACATACTAAGTTTAGCAATGTATGTGGAAAGAATCTCTGTAAAAGCCATAATTTCAATTTAATTTAAATATTAAACAACGGTCAGTGGGTCAGTTGTTGTTTGATGTTTGTTTACATTTTACATTTTTCAAATATGACAGCAATAATATAATAAATGACATTGACATCTTATTTAATAAAATATTGAGATTTGTATATTTTTATATTTTTTTCACTATTTACTGTTTAACAAACACACACTTCTTTGAGCACCAACAACTACAAACGACAAAGAGGTGTAAGAGCTAAAGTGGAAACTGTCGATTTAAGACTTCCATTTATTTTTTCTGAGCCTAGACTTTGACTGTAAAATATTCAAGACGAGGCGGTATGGCCTTAAAAGTTTTAGCTGGCCCATTCAGCCAAATTCATTGGTCACCGGAAACAGAGCTGTCAGTGACACACTACTATATACAAGGAAACTATATACCTCTTGTCATATTACTTATATTCTCTTTGAGTTGTCAGATTGTTGTGGGTTTTCTTCGTTTTCCTTACCACGCAATTTTGGATTTTTTTGGGAATGGGATAGAAGTAAAATAAATGACCCCTGCCTGCTGGTTATCGTTGAAGAAAAATCACAGAATAATAAGGAGAAAAAAAACCAAATCGATAATAACAGTTGAGCGTTGGAGTAATCTTTGGTGGAGAAAAATAATCAGGTTGGAGAGTTTATGGAATTTAATTTAATCAAATAAAAATAAATAACTACATTGTTTAATTTAACGAGGTAAGTAATTATAAACAGCCTATCTTAGTTTATTTGTGTATACAGGCATCTTCCAAAGCAAGCACAGCACAAGCCAGGCCAGCTGTCCTCCCTTCTTAAATCGTCACTCCATCGAGTAGAGTCCTAATCGGCGAACGTAGGTAGTGGTCTCCAATTTAGAAGACGTTTTCTATCGGTTATTGGTTCTGCAACAGATATTTATGTATGTCAGTGACATATGAATTGCTTTGTTCCGGATAGTAATTTTAGAGAAACTCCGTGCATAGCTTTTTCCTTAGCTCACTGAGCTACTTCGAACTGTTTTCATCTGTAAGTATGCACATTTCGGCACCATTTGTCATAACAAGTAGAATGTACCTACTGGTTAAAATCTTCATCTTAAGAAAGACTGCAGTGAGACTTGAGTGACGAGAAGACTCGAAGGAGTTTTCTGAACATTGCTCTGCCCTGCTGTATTATATTGGCCTGTCTTTGCTTAGTTCGAATGTCTGAGAATCAAGAGGAGCGCATCGAAATCTGTTCTGCCTTAGACAGGGAAACTGTCCGCCAGTAAAACACGAAAGAGTACCATCAACCTGCATCAACAAGACAAAGTTAAATACTTGGGACTCCACCTAGACCGCCATTTAACATGGAAAGACTTAGTCCCATCCCTTCTGATCTTGTCCTGCAATCTGCATAAGTACATCCACTTCACACCAATACCGTAATCCACTTTACTCCCATCCCAGCCTTTCCTTTTTAGTCCTGCATCCATTGTGTAATTCGGTCCGATCTGTTTGATGCAGATATGTGCATGGTATGCCTACTTTTTAACCGACTTCCAAAAAGGAGGAGGTTCTCAATTCGACTGTACTTTTTTTTACTACTACTATCTTGTTTAAGAAAAAACATCTACATTTCACGTTTCCTTCCTTCCAGATGGCTGATATAAAAACTCTGTTGAAAGATGCAAGAAAGCTTATCGATGACAAAAAGTATAAAGAAGCTCAAGAATGTTGCAAAGACATTTTACGAAAAGACAAGCAAAATTACTTTGGGCTTGTATTGCTTGGAAAATCGCTCCAAGATTCTGACCAAGCGCCTCTCGCCTATCAAAAAGCTATCGCTAGCAAGAAAGACAATCCACTAGCATGGCAAGGACTTGCTCATCATTATGAATCAAAAGAAGATGACACATCTAAATGCAAACTAATCAATATTTACAATGAAATGCTGTCTCTTTCAATGGAAGAAGAAAAAACGCTTGAAATAATTACAAAGCTGGGGCAATTGGGCTGTACTTTAAAAAGCAGTGAAGTAGTCACTATTCTGGGAAATTATATGAACAAATTTGAAGACCACAGAATATACAAAGCAGCTGAGACACAGTTTATTCAACTTTTAAAAGCTGATGTTCCATGCAATGAAGAAGATATACCACTAATTACGAAGATACTTGCAAAAATCAATATTAATGATCCTAGTAATGCATTAGAACTAATCTACTGCAAAGTATTACTTCAAAGTAATGATTTGAATTCTGCTATTGAGGAACTGACCAACTTACCATTTTTCTCAAGCAATGCTGCAATAAGAGATTTCATCTGTAAGTCGTTATGTATAAAGTATGTAAAAAACATGTCATTTAATGACCTTGACCTTGAAAAGTATGCTGATAAGATAACTTCATGCATAGAAAACTTAAAATACCCAAGTTTACTCAAAAGCATGATAGCTTATGACAAAGGTTTATATCTGGATGCTTATAAGCAATGTGTGCCCCTAGTTAACTATCAGGAAGCTGATGTTACTGAATCCACTTTCATTATTAGATGTACTATGATGCTTAAGAAATGGTCAGTAACACAGAAGCTAGCAACCAACTTTATAACAAAAGCTAAAACAGAGAAGTTAGCGATAGAATTAAGAAAATATCTGATTGTCTCATTAACAAAACAGCAGAAATGGAGGCAAGCTATTGCAAATGCTAAACTTGTGCCTCTTGATGCAATGAATATAGAAGAAAAGGTGTGTTTAGCTGAATGTTATATTGAAACCAAGGAAACAGCAGATAAAATTATGGAAGAATTGAAAAATACAGAACATTTTGTGCAGTTGCAAGCCCTTCTGTTTTTAAAACAAGGAGAATATGATAAGGCAGTAAATTTGTTGCAAAATTCTCCTGATAATGCACTACTCATCTTTTATTTAGGAAAAGCATATTGGGAACTCAAAGAATTTGACAAAAGTCTTATAAATCTCTTAAAAGCAGCAAAGCTCAACCCAGATCATGCCGAAACATTCCTATATCTAGGGCACTTCTACTATCATCAGAAAAATGACTTAGGCAAGGCCAAAAAGTGTTATGAAAAGGCTTATAATCTGAACAATATTGATGTCATTATAGCTAAAAGCTTGAGCGATACATATATCAAATTACAGCAATGTGATGTTGATTTTGATTTACTAATCTCATTGACTAAAGATCTTTCCGTAGTAGAAGAATGGGTTTACTTTAGACTAGGACTTCATTATCTTAATAGAAGAGATTGGGAAAATGCCATAATCAATTTCAGAAATGTCATCAAGAGCAATCAGAATGATACAACAGCATTTGAGTGCTTGGCTGATGCATACTATTCAAGAGGTTCATACACCTCTGCACTCAGAGCTTACAATAAAGTTATGGTCATGGATCCAAGAAAAGCCTCACACTGCCTTACTAAAATTGGTTACATTCACTGTCTATTAACTCAGTATGATGAAGCAATCACTATATTTGAGAAAGTGTTTAAAATTGATCCATACTCACATTTGGCACTGAAAGGTATCGCTGAAACGTGGATCAGAATTGCTAAGAAAAAAGTTACAGCAAAACTTCATGGCTCTGCCAGAGATTGTGCTCAAAATGCAATAAACTACATCATTAAAGCTATAAAAACACAAAATCATTTTACATGCTTTTGGAAACTCTTGGCCGATATCTTGTTATTTATCACTAAATTACCAAATCAGTATGCCCATGTTTACATGCCTGATCTATCAAACGCTTCTACATCAGAATCAGTTAAGAAAGAAAAGATTGAAATATTTCCACAAGCTATTGCTTGCTATTCACATATAGCAAAACAAAAACAACAAGTGACATCGTATGACCTAGCATATGCATATTTTTGCTATTACCAAGAGAGCAATAACGTCGTCAATGCCAACATATCGTACAACCTCATTACAGTTTGTATCAAAGAGAGACCCAACTGTTGGAGGAACTGGAATTTGCTCGGTAAGATATGCCTTCTGATCAAGAAGTATGAACTATCCCAACACTGTTTCATAAAAGCATTACAAGTTTCTCGAAAGGGTTCTATTGCCAAAATATGGTGTAATTTAGGTACATTATATTTAAAACTGAAGCTTTACAAACAATCTAATTACTGTTTCTGGCGTGGACAATCTACAATGCCATCATATCCCCAAAGTTGGATTGGTCAAGCATTCATTGCTGAAGCTATCCGAGAAGAAGAAGCAATGGATCTATTCAGACATGCATCTCGTTTGGGATATCACCCAGAAAGCTCTCTTGGTTATGCTGATTGGGTGTGCCGCACATTGGAAGATAATAAATACTCTGAAGATACTGAATTGAAGTATGTCATAGAAGGACTCTATGCCATACCATATGCCATGGATTTGGTAGAATGGTTCTGCAATTTTGAACCTAACAATGCATGTGCCTATAATATTCTTGGTGTATTACAAGAACGTATTGGACAGTTAATGCCAGCAATGAAATCCTATGAAAACGCTTTTAAAAATGGAGATGACAGTCAAAAGAACATAGTTCTGTTGAATATTGGAAGACTTCTAGTAAGACTAGAGAAATATGAAGAAGCTGTTAAAGTGTACAAAGCTATTACGGAGGCTAGTTTTAACTCAACAATTGGATTAGCCTTAGCACTATTCAAGAATGGCAAATATGAAGAGTCTTATTCAGTGTATGATACTGCTTTGCATTGGTTATGTGGAGATGAAAATGAAAAGGCGGATGTGCTTGTTGCAATGGCTGGCATTGTGTACATGTACAAGGGAATGGACGATGCCAAAACCATATTATTTCACAGCATCCAAACATCTCAAGCGAGGCCTACACCATACAGCTTGTATTCTATATGTGCATTAGGGCTGACACATTCTGAACAAAGTATGTCAAAGCTGGCAGCAAGTGAATTAAAAAAATTCGACAAAGAAAAGCAATATGGATATGACGTTGGCTTCTTAAAGTCATATTTCTATGTATTAGATGGCAATGTTGATGAAGCCATAAAAGTATTAAGTGACTCTATTCATGATCATCCTAGCAATGCTCATCTATGGTTTTGTATGACCCAATACTGTCTCAGAATACCCGATTCTAAAGCAAAAGCTGCCAGTAGCTGTGCTCAAAAAGCTTTGTGTGTTGCAAAATATGGTGACATCAATATAAACTTGGCTAATATTATAGCTTCTGCCAGTATAGCTGAACATTTGGCTGGAGATCACAAAAAGGGACTGACTTTAGCGAAAGAGGGGCTCCATATGTATCCAAATCAAGCAGAAATATGGGCTGCTCTTCTATTTTCCCTTTTATCTGATAGTGTCTGGATTGACAAGAAAAGCTGGATTCTTACTGCTGCAGGACATATGAGAAGGCATCTTAATATTTCAAGACCACTGACTAGGTGGGCCAGCCTTTTGGAGAAAAAGTTGAGCAGGTAATTTGTAAACTTAGAATTCTTAAGTATCTATTTTTAAGTTTTATTAGCTCTGACAGCTGCAATAGATAGTAAAAAACCGAATGAAACCAGGGCCGGATTATCCATAAGGCAGATTAGGCAGCTGCCTAGGGGCCCCGCACCGACTAGGGGCCCATGGGGGCCTATTAGTCATTAGTGACATTCCCCATTATTTACATCCGGTAACGTCATAAAGAAAAATAAATTTTACTTACTGTAAAAAGCCCCATCTAACGGTATTTGGTTGATGTGGAAGTATTCTATCAAAACTTATCGAAAATGGGCCCCGATAGGGTTAATCCGGCCCTGAATGAAACCCATAAATTTAGATCACTTTTGCTAATACGACGAAAAAAAAATACTGTTCAGATTTTTACAATATTATTATAGCTGTCAAACTAAAAACTTGTACTGAATATAAGGTACAATAGTGTAACATGAAGGAATTATTTGTGATTTAACTCTGTTTGATAAAAATTATTATATAATAAAATATTTTATTTGCATGTAAGCTTACAATTTTATAATAAACAAATCATATTTGATTCCACTGTATTATATTATTTTTGTATTTCACTGTCAGCTATTCTTCTAAATACTGCCAATAACTTAGGTCCATTGTTTCTGGTGACCTTTTGTCCTTCTTCTGTACTCTCAAAAAGTTTTTCAACTACTGGGTCTGATTTCTGGAATTAAAGGTGTGGATTGTAGATATTTTTTTAGCTTTTTGCCCACAATGGAATGAAGAAGGTATATGCGTATTGGGTAATTTTTTTATGCCATAGGTAGCAAAACAAGCAGACGGGCCGCCTGATGGTAAAAATGCGGTCACTGTCGCCTATGGATACTTGTAATATCAAATCTCGGTTGTGTCTCTATTACAATTTTTCTTTAAAACAACTCAACCAATTGAAACAATTTTTCATTTCTCTGAAAGCAGCAAATCGGTTGTGTTTTATACATTTTAATTTAATTGTAATAATTAGTTATATAATTTGCCTCACCAGTTCTGCCGGAGGAATTCTTTGAAATAATGGATGTTCTTCCAGATGCTTTAACATCCATTCATGCAAGTCACTTACATCTGTTATTGTGTACACAATTGCCTGAAAAATAAACACACTGTCTTGTACAAAAATATAACTCACAGCAATTTCATTTAAAATAAGCCATAGTGCAACCACATTATCTGTAAAAAAAATGGAGTCATTATTTTATGAACATTACTATTAGTCCATTGAAATGTTACATGAGCTTTGTATATTTTAGAGGACGCAATTTTATTTTTGGGACATGGTCAACACAAGCTACATTTCAATGGACTATGTAGTGGCAGGCAACAGGATTTATGGATGAACATGAAAATTTTAACCAAGGCCATCATACAAGTCCATAAATGTCCAGTTGATGCAATATTGTACAGTACTTTTATCAAACATTGCATAGCTATTCATGTAAAAATATACATAAATATTTTGAAATTTCATTTAAATGTTGCAAAGTAACCATATTTCCAGATGGCTATGATCCAATCACGAGACACAAAACAACCATCTGAAAATTGTCACCTATATTCATGTAAAAATATACATAAATATTTTGAAATTTCATTTAAATGTTGCAAAGTAACCATATTTCCAGATGGCTATGATCCAATCACGAGACACAACACAACCATCTGAAAATTGTCACCTATTTTTTTGTTAGTAAACTTTTACGTAACTAGTGAATTTGCTTCCGTTTAGTGGGAAAATGTAATTAAATACCTTTGCACATTGAAATATATAAATACAAGATATTGGAGGAGACAAAAATTGACTGCCAATTACTTTTAAGGTTAATCTTAGAAGTAATTTTCTTCTTGAAGTGTGTTTTTCAAATAATGGACCATTTTGTTTCATTATACATCGCACTGTACTATCTTTTTAACACCTCAAAACTTACATTCTCAGCAAGCACATAGGCATACTCAGATAACAGCCATTTATTGATTATCCTCCACTTATGCTTTGCTCTCTTGAAATGAGGATCTGGATATAGGAAGAACATCTTTGTGAGCTAAAAATTAAGATCAAAAATTTAAAACAAAACAGACTAGCAGTTCGCACAATAAAAGCGCTTTGTACGGGTTTTTGGAATATCAACCATAAAGTGGTGTCGATTTTTCGTGCCCGCTCTGGCTCTCCGATGGAAAAATGGGCAGGAGAGAGGAGGGAATTAGATCATGCAGATCCGATGCCCACTCTGAAAAACTTGCCTAGACCAAACCGAAGTAGGCACAATAACAGTAGAAAAATAAGCACTTCGTACAGGTTTTTGGAATATCAACCATAAAGCAGTGTCAATTTTTCATGCCCACTGAGAATAACATCATGCAGAGCCGATGCACACTGGTAGTAGGTTGAAGATATTAACCTCAATGAAGAATATTTGAATTATCTGCACAAAGTCAGCCAAGTTACCTGTCCTTTATGAAAGAAGTTGGGCAAATATTTCATAGCATTTGTTCTCAAGACTGCTACATTTTGATATTGGTCAGGATCTTGGATTCGCAATGCTTTGATCCTGTCATTCACATAGTCTGAGACCTTCACTCGAATCTCCAGGCCTAACATCAACTTGTCGGGAAACATCGGCGACAAAGTCACTGCAAGAAAAAAAAATTTGTTTTTTAAGCGATGAGGTAATTTACATAGCAGCACCCTGTGGTTTCACTTGCGAGTCATTTACAATATAGAAATTGTCAATCTGTCCTCGTGATCTATACTTCCTTGCCTCATAAAAATCGGTTCAAATGCTTAGTTGGGAAAAGATAATCAACGAACTTGTCATTTTACAGTATCAGTTTAAACTTGAGATGTTTTAAAGGCACAGATACTTTGCCTGCACTCCTTAATAGCAATGTGAATGCAAGGTTATCATTTACTTAATCATGCACTGTTCAGTGACGCTGCAACATGTCAGTAGCCACTCAAACAATGCTTAATTTTTGTAAGATTCTTGTCTATCATTATCAACCTATCCTGTTCCAACTACTGGGACACAGGCTTTTTCTAAGAGAGAGAGAGGATAGGCCCTAATCCACCATGCTGGCCCAGTGCATGTTGGTGAATATCGTATTACTGAACTTTTAGAGGTACTTGGACATACCAGGTTTCCAAAAACAATGTTTTGCACCAAAGTTATAATGATTATTTACGGGATATTTACCGTGGTAAGGTTGTGGAAGGAGCTCAGTGTTTTACAATGTTTTCGGTCGCCGTTTTTCAGTGATGGCCTTGAACACAATTTATAGGACTAAATAAGTAATTGTGCAGGGCTGAGGACCGAACCGGGTGCCATCAGATTGTAAAGGGATACTACCGCTCAGCCACCATTGCTCAATGTTGTGGTGTTTTGGACTATGTATGAAATAAATTACACTGCAACTGTGAGGGAATATAGTTTATTAAAGTAAATTGTGCTTTAGTCCAATAATAGTTACTGGGTTGGCAACTATCCCAAATTGGATCTTTGCCTCCGACGATAGAAGACGCCACTGTGCGACCTCATGTCAAACAGAAAGCTAGAGCCACAAATTAGTTACCATGGTGTCAGACCAGCAGTACTACTGGGCAACGCAGCAACGTCTAGTTACCCAAAAAATGCTTTCTTCATGGCCTGATTCTGTCTCATATTTGCAACATGATCGAGCCACTGCAACTTGTGCGCCTTCATCTTTCCTGATATATTTGGTCCAACAAACCCTTTCTACACCTCCCTGTGTCCCTTCATCCAGTTCTTTAGTCGAAGTTACTAAGCAGCAGTTCCGTTTTTTTTTTTATGAGTGTAGGCCACTTTATTTCCGCCGCCCCATGTACCTTTCTAAAATAATATTTCTTGAGCTTCCTCTAAAATCTGCCGCCCCTAGGCCGCGGCCTTTATGGCCTATTGACAAATCCAGGACTGTTAAGGAGACATACAAAGATCCGAATCAGACTGTGACTAGGCTGATCTTAATGTATGGATGTGAAGCGTGAACGTTAGAGCAATGATGTTGACATAATATAATGTATCTATTATAAAAACCATACATACCCAAGAGACCTCCATAACCACATCCAACATCTAGAAACTCTACTTTTTTGTCATTGTCTTTATATGCTGGATAAAGCACTGACCAGTCATATTCATCCGGATGAGTAGGACTGAAATTATAGAAAAATGTATGTTGTTTACTTAGTTCCAAATAACAATCACTTTAATGACTGGCAAAGTGTAGGGTTGAGGGTTGTACTAAAAACTAAGGGCTAAAACTAGGGTTTTAGCGTAGCATAATATTAAAAACTTTACGATGTTCAATTTGATATCATACGGGATTTCTTACTATTCAAAACAATGATCAGCGATAGGGTTAGAATGTGCACGTTGTCTGTAATATTTCTTCTGAGGCAAAGCCATTTTTTTAACAGTAGACTGACTATGACTTTAATATTGCTAAAATATGAATCTGTACATAAATAAAATAACAAGTGGCCTAATAAAATATAATCACAAACTGCCAGTCCAGCTAATATGAAAATAAACAAAGAGAAGAGAATATAAAATAAAGGAAATGAAAGTTGAATGTTTTTTTTCTTTTCTTTCCTCTCAAGAGAATTTTGGCGTCACACTTCTTGTGCATTTGCCATTGGCGAGTACTGAAAAAATTTCAAGTTTAATAGCATAGTCAAACAATTCAAACAAATAAATTCCTTTGTCAGAGTCAAGCAAAGTAAGTCCAAGTTACGACTATCAGGGTTGCTACTATTTGCTACGTCCTACGTCCGTTCCTGGTTCCTCCCTCACATATAAAAGGGGATAGTCAAATATTGACGGGATGTCACTGTCAGGAGTAGTGTGTTTCGAATCACGCCAATACGGTTACTGTACCGGGCTACTAAACCAGCTCACTGCGCCAATACCAATGAAAGTATTAAAGAACCGATTAGCTTATCGAGCGTTTATGCATATATGATATAAGAGGGATAGTCTTCTAGTTTTCATGAGTTTCCTGAGCACTCATTTATTAAATTCCCAACGTGAATACGAACCCCGTCTCAAAACCTATTTGCTTAAACGCTTAAACTTTATTTCCGACACCAAAATATTTTATTCGACAAAACACTAAAATGTTATGGAACGCAGCGTAACAAATCAAACAAAAGGAAGAAAAAACTCCCTATTTTATTTTCCCGACTTTCCCGTCGGTCGAAAATGTGGAATATTTCATTAATAATTAAATAAAAATGTGTGTATCGTTGGTCAAAGTGGTGAAGCAATAAGATCCAGATACAGGAATTCTTATAAAACGGTAAGTTTTTTGCCGAGACGTCGATAATTTACAAGAACGTTTTAATAAAATTGAAAACCATTAATTAATATATGAAAGACCCTGATTATTAACGTAGTATTGTCTGAAACTGGAAATATTATGTGCTTGCCATTTATTCCTTGTTGGTTCCATACATGTAATACTTAGCTGGAGTTAATAAAAACAATAAGATCCTAACAAAGAGTGCATTCGATTCGATCGTTATTTTACAAATTAATAAATATGATTAGTTGCTAACCAATTTCTTTTCATCAATAAAATTTCTTCATAAAAGACACAACAAAAAGCTGATTGATTATATCATATAATCATCATATGGTTTGTGTAATAAGTACTTATGTATTGTAAGTTGTGTATTGAGTATTATTTTATTTATATCATAATAATACATCCATTCTCCATCCTAGGGTTGCCGGGAAGAGATCGCTCTCAGTGATAAGGCCGCTGATTGTTGCACTAGTGAGTTTTTAAGCTGTTTTATCATATGTATATAATTTGTGGTGTGAACTATGAAGAGTTTAAAATATCTATCCATACATACCTTCATCATCATCAATGGCTTGTTTGCAACTACAAGAGATGAATCAACTAGCGTCCAAAACACATCAAGGCTTCTGACTAAATAAAAAGATTCAGGTGCCACAGACTTGGTCATATTTATTGGAAATATGTTGGTGTTGAAGGATGGTGTCTTTGCGTGTTTATGATCTAACTCATCAAGCCAAACATTGTCGAGGATTGATACACCTCAGTTATAACTAGAATTACTATTTCGTTTCTGAATACTTCAACAGTATGTCTTCTGGATTATGTGTTTTTATAAATACCTAATATATATGTATTTAATTGGGCAAATAAAACAAGTAGATGAGTTTATCTAAAATAAAAAATATAACTGATTCTAAAAAAAAACCTTATTATAACTTTTTAACAGCTTATCAGATTTTGATCAAATATAGCTAGAAATTTAAAAAAAAATGTATTCATATTAATTAGGTCACTGGCTTTAAAGAAAACTGGTAATAGACCTGTATACTAACAGCACAAATGCAAATAAACCATTTCTTCACACTTCACACTAATAAACCATTTCATCACACTTCACACTAATATTCTAAATGCAAATGAAGTAACACTGTCAGTTTAGTTATGTTAGACTCACTATGGAACAGCTGAACCGATCTTAATAAAATATCCTCAGGAAGTAGTGCTTGTCATCATAATGTACTTTTTGATCTGAGGAGAAACAATATTTTCCTTTGTTACCAACTCAAACAGGTGATCTTAATATGGCATTATGTATGAAAAGGGAACGAAAACATATCTTTTAATATTTCAATGCAAACTACCAAGCTACTCTAGCTTATGTTCAAAAACCTAGCAAAAGTGACTAGAATTTCTGGTTTTCATTCCGTTTAGCCGTGATTACGTAGCAAACAGACAGAGTTACTTTCGCATCTATAATATTAGTGCGATGTGATTATCATTTCTTTTTGAGGCAAGTGCCTTTATTATGTAAACAAGATACAAGCTAACATTAACACTACAAAAACTGTTAAGACAGCCAATAGACCATTGAAGGTCTAGAGACAATACAAATGCTCAAGCCCACTATCAGTTGGCAGCGTGCCCAGCATGCTGGCAGCATTACCACTCTGAATGGCAACGCTTATGCGTTGAGTCAGATACACACCAGCATTATTATTATATGTGGTAACAAAGAGTTATCATTGGAACATCTGGAATGCACAGAGCTAAGAACCCGCAACAAAAGAAAGAATCCGAGCAACAATTCTACACCAAAATTGAATTTAAAAAAATCTAATTACATTAATCACGGTTGGGCAGAACAAATAATTAATACTTATAGTATTTATAATAATTGTTTTAGTGAACGGCTCATAGCAAAGCACTATCTAATGCTAGGCTGGCTAGCTACCGTACTATTAAGTTGAAAATCTCGCCAAACAGCAGTGTGTTTCGGCAGCATCAGTTGAGAGCCAGTTTCCATTTCAGGCTAGGCTTGTTTACCATCTTCGACCACACCATTGAGCTGTGGTCAAACGCCTAGGCAGAATCAGATGTAATTTATTGTAAAAACTGTGTACAAAAGATTGTAAATTATAGTATCAACAGTCTGCCCTTTATAAGTGTACAATAACATTTAATGTATAATATAATTATGCTAACTAATATATAATTGGCGTTTACTTATTTTAATTATATATTAACAATAAAATTATAATTAAATACAGTCTCGGGTCTAGCCCCGACATTTTGTAGGCATTGGTGGAGCCGAAACCATCACCAAGAGTTGTTGAATATAAAATAAATTATAATTTTTTGTTAATACATATATAATAATAAATTAATATTATAATATATTGTAATTTATTGTTAATATTAGGCGTCAATAATAATAAAAAACTGATCTAGTTTCCAGTTGACTGTAATGAATCATAAATTCTGTGAAGCAATTCCGTTTCATTCTAACAAAATAAAAATTACATTAGTAAATAAACTCTAAACTGCTAAATAACATATTTAGAATTATGAACTCACATTATTTCAGCACCAAGTTTTAAACTAACATCTATCTACTTAAATATTTTCCAGTTCAGAAAAGAGCACTGAGTCATACTTAGGCTAGCTAGGTATAAAACTATAAACCAACTACTTTACTTTGAGCACATTGTTTAAATAATGTACCTATCATTCTAAAAAAGTTAACACTATAAGTAGTTCTTTGCCTCGAACTGGGACCTCGAGACCTCTTAATTTCTTCACATATTCTCATATTCGAACTCAGAAATTGTGTTTGCATGAATTAGTTACTTTATTCCAAAATTTCTTGAAGTTCTTATCAGTAATCGCAAGTTATCATCTAACAAATTTAAGTGTACATACAAATGCCGATTTGTTTCCGTGGACTCTGTAAACTCTTTGCTTCGCTCGGTCAATTATTAGCATGTTGAAAATAGTAGATGGGTAGGTAGTACGAGTAAGTACTAAGTACACATAGGGACCTTAACAACCTTATAAAGTCCTTTATATGCACGGGGGTACCGGGCTGCGCGCCGGGTGCGCATTGTTTAGACGAGGGTCGAGACTCTCGAGACAAGCGCGGCGCCCACGTGCGTCCGCCGCACCGTAGCCGGCAGCTCGGTCGCGGGTACAGGCTCAGTCAGGCAGTTTGTCGCCGCTGTCGACCGCTCCACACGTGCATTCCACACGCCGCGATTCGCGTTCCCGCAATCGCTTGCGAAATGTTATCATTAGTCAAGCTTTCACTCGACTCAGTGTTCTTTGTTGTTGTTGTCGGTTCAGTGTAATCACCTCCAGTATGAGCAGGCGAGACCCTCAAAGTAGCTCGGGAAATGGAGCGCACGAATTGAGGCCGTCACGATCGCTCATGGATAGCGTGTCGTCCGATGAGGGCCCGGAGACGGAGCGGCTGCTGAGCACGCAGCTGCCGGTGCTGATGCCCGCGCTGGGCCGCCGCCGAGAGTCGCTCACCGCTCCGCCATCGCCTACCGAATCCCGGAAAAAACGGGACCATCATAACCGCCACCACAATTACATGAACCATTTGCACCACCTCATCCACTGGCGCGATATCTGGAGCGGAGACCCGCATAAGCCTCATGAGGTACAGTTATTGCACTCGACAATTAACTTTAGGAGTAACAATACATAACAATCGTTTCTGAAATACCTATAGCATGCTTTGTAGCGTAAGTGTTGTCGAGTATGACTCGTTATGTATTGCAGTGCGAAGCCTGCCTTTGTTACACAAATAACTTCCTTACTATCTTAATTTTATTGTTATTGGTTCTTGTTTTACTTATAACCTTACTTCTTATCGTATTTTGGCGTGAGACTTAAAGTTCAATCTTATTGTGAACGTTCTTTGAACTACTTATTTAAGTTTTTTACAGTTTTTATACCATAACCTTCACTATAAAATTATATCTAGGTACTTAGCTTCCGGTGGCCATCCAATAGATAGTATAGGTACATGATTCTCTTGTTCAGTTCTTAGATTAGCTTTACCACTATCATTTCAGACGCTAGACACAAATTAAATAGGTACTTACCTATTTTTTATAGATACTTACCTATTTATTTTGTGCACGAGATGTTTATTTCCACTTAAAGACTAGCTTTACCAGGAGTATCAGGTTGGATAGGCAAAACTAAAACTTTTAAAACACCATTTCATTTGCCCTTTCGGCCTGGTACTCCTGAACGGGCAAATCAAAAGGTGCTTATAACATTTAAATTAATTTAATTTGTATACAAAGGTGGTAGTAGGTACCTATGTCGGTATCTAGAGATAGAGGTAGGTAAAATGTGGTAAAACACTGTCATCTTGACGCTTAACGAAAGGAATTTTAAAATTAATTTACAAAAAAGCTCTCAAAAAGCTCGACGATAAGGTAGAGACGAATTTATAACAAATAAAAAGGCATGGTGAAATGTAAATATTGACATGGACTTAATTAATATTCTACAGAATGTAATGAAATCACGCACATACTATTTTACATTATTAATTTATTTGACATGTTACTTTTTTTATACTACTTTTTAAGCGAGTTAATTTTATTTTATTCTATATAGTCTTCGACCAAAATAAAATGAATGGACGGGCCCAGTAGAAGCGCATTTTTGAAGATTACAAAATGAGCGCCAGCTCTCATTTCGTTTCAGTCGGTCTCTAGCCGTAGGAAGTGAAACACGAGTCTATTGTTACGCGATAACGAAACATCTGACAAAATTATGAATTCGTATGCTTTACCGAAGTGTAAATACACAAATAAAACCGATATCTATTTTTTGTAACAAATATACTGTACATTTTTATAATTAGGTGTTGAAGTATATGTCCGACGATTTTGACTCGTTTTTACTGATCAAGTTCAATGGTTAGGGCCCGTCCATTCATTTTATTTTGGTCGAAGTATATAGTGTTAATTCTGTAAATCTACCCAACTGAAGTCCTTGCACAACACATGCACTTGGCAACACCAAGTTCTGGTATATTCGATTTTAGTTAGTCAAATTATTATGTAGTCTTCTTTTTTTCTTTGACTATGTATTTTATGTTTAATTTTTACCTTTCAAATGTGCACTTGACCTCTCAAAAGTTTAGGTACTTGTACCTAATCGAAATAAATATACTTACTGAAATGAACTGAACTCAAAAAGTTCTCACAGTTTATAAAAACCAAAAAACACGCTTTATTGCATTGTCATCGGTCATTGATAAGTATGCAAAGTTTCAAATCAATCCGACGTTTTTAAAGGAGTGAAAATCACGTTCAAACATTCAAAGACATCGATACATACCAAGCTAATAAAAGCGTGTTAAAAACCGGCAAGCAGATATTATTTCCCAAATGAATTATAATGCACATTAAGTGATATAGGAAAATCTGATGTTTACAAGACGTAACGAAATATTTCGGTCTTTGGTCATCTGAGATCGTCTGCATCATCGTCAAAATATTAGCATACCTAACTTAGTGCCTCGTCTGGTGTTTGTGAGGACAAAATTAATTTGGGTGCCTTGTACCTCGCAATTAGGTAAATTATTTCGTAACTAGTCAGCTCGTAAACCACATAGCTGCTTTATTGACACAATAAACACGCTCGGGTTACTTACACGTGCCACTGGCCAGAGCTATTCTGAAGCCCACAGCCCACCCCAACGCTGAGAAAATTAAGTTCAATGAACAATGATAAAACAACAATTTTCTAAAGCTATTTAAATCTCGCTTAGCCATTGTAACTACCAGTTTCGACCTTGTCGAATTTTCCGTCATTAATTTTACATCTCGGCGGAACTCAACGCATACTAGAATTAAAACAAAAACCACGATCAATTCAAATTAAAAAAGAACTCGTAACTTTTAAATCACTTGACATATTTTGATCAAAAAAAGCTAAGAACCACAGCAATAAAACCTACTTACAATTTAAAATAACCGGCCAAGTGTGAGTCGGACTCGTGCACGAAAGGTTCCGTACCATTATCTATAAAAACGGCATAAAAACACGTTTGTTGTATGGGAGCCCCCTTAAATATTTATTTTATTCTGTTTTTTTTTTGTATTTGTTGTTATAGTGGCAACAGATATACATCACCTGTGAAAATTTCAACTGTCTAACTATCACGGTTCATGAGATACAGCCTGGTAACAGACGGACATATGGACAGCGGAGCCTTAGTAATAGGGTCTCGTTTTACCCTTTGGGTACGGAACCCTAAAAAAACATTTGAATTGGTCAAGCTAATACAATACCTTCTCCGTTCCTTCATGGGTAACTCAGTAATCAGAAACCAATCGTTTTGTTTCCTCTTTTTTAATTAGAACGGCAAAACAATGGAATGCCTTGCCTTCGTCTGTGTTTACGAAGAATTTAAGGGGCAGAATACTGGGTGCAGCGAACTCGCTCGCGCATTAGATGTTTTTTTAAAGATATAAAATGAATCTGATGACTAAATGACTCTAACTTTTTGTGTACTTTTGAAAAATGTGCTTCGGTCTTTTTACGACGTTAATATTTCAAAACAAATTTTTGTATTTATATTTTTTATAATGACTAGAATAAATGGGAAAAACTGTTTTTGGTGTTCATAATAAATAAGTATATAAACATAAATGTTTTGTAATATTAACTTCGCAAAATGATAGAAGCACATTTTTGACAACAGTTGACATAGTAGGTAATTATATTGTACACCGTAATTAAAAGTTGACACAGTAGCAAGGCTCAATTGGCTGATAAATAGCTGGGCATCCTATCGAAGGTGCGACGGTACTTCACGTCGGAACAGTTGCTTACACTGTACCAGGCATAAGTTCGGTCGTGCATGGAGTACTGCTCTCACCTTTGGGATGGATCAGCTAAGTACCAGCTTGGGGCGTTGGAGTCTATTGAAAAACATGCTAAGAGGCTCATCAGCGACGAATCCCTAGTTCAGACTAGGCTTTTTAGTCTTGAGTATCAACGCAAGGTTGCTAGTCTATCGGTTTTTTATCGGATACATTTCGGAGAGTGTTTATCGGATATGCACGATCTAATTCCCTCCTACCCATTTTACTATCGGGCTGCCAGAGCGAGCATGAAAAATCGACTCCGCTTTGTGGTTCATATTCCGAGAACCCGTACGAATTAGGCGCTCTGATTCTACTTTTATTGAACGAACTGCTAGGCTTTGTAATGCGCTGTCTGAATGGGTGTTACCCGATAGTTACAATCTGGGTTTTCAAATCACGAGTGAATCTGTTTCTTCTAGGTAAGCGTGCTCGATCGTAGACCGCATCCTCGCTTAACATCAGGCGAGCGGTTAAACGCAAGCCTATTTCGAAATAAAAAATATATCTGTGCGAGTGATAAAGTGGCGTGCCATATTCTGGGCCATCTTGGATTGTTCAAGTCTAGGGCCTTATTACAAGGCAAACGTGCTCTATCTTCCATCGCCACATCACTTTCTATTAGGTGAGATCGCAATCAACCGTCAACTAGCAGATCCTGAAAAAGAGTACCAATCGTAGTACAGCATGCCAGTAAAATTGTAACCATTGATTAGTTATTTAGTTACCTTCATTGTATCTGGAATGTAGGCATTTCAATAGCACTAACCACATTATGTAACGCTACTACAGTTTTATAGCTACATATAATGGTAATGATAATGACGGAAACGTGTCCAATAGCCGAGGTTTCTCTACGATACCATTCGATAATTTTCCTTCAGGAATCATAATGTTATTGTTTGGAGCAAAAAATGATACAGTTTGCAGTTGAGTCGTATTGCTTCAAAAATAAGCGTATTGCGTAAAAAAATTATGTAACAGTGTTACACAAATTACTCACTTTGTGAAGTCCATGACAGATTTCATGCAGCGGTTGTTAACTCGCCACATAGTCGCAGCTGCATGCATTTATACAGCTCGACGATTACCAAGAATGAAATGCGACATACTCAATTTAATTCTGACAATTGAACCGAGAGCCACATCACGTGAGATATCACGCTACCACTGTGCGTACTTATAGGAACATCAATTTGTAACAACCTTCTAATTCTGGGTGACAAGATTGACAAGCAATTCAAAGCTATTTGACCAAATCGTTAACACTTTTCATTACATTGAAGGACGTTTATAACGAGCATGTAAATTATTTTGGTGACAATACATAACTATGCGGTCACGATTCTCTCGATGTAGCAATTATAGTCCCCTAAAATTGGCGAGGACATACATCGCCGAAATAATTAATTACTTTCTAAATCATGGCATCTTATATTAATGTGTCCTTAATTGATTTGTAAGTTTATGGTCTCGCTCGACCTTGACGGCCAATTTTTGTCTCCTCTAATATCTTGTCATTTTTATAGATAAATATGTTTGTTTCCGTTTTTCCACTAAAAAGAGGTGAATGCAGATAGGTTATTTTATTTTATTTTACATGGAAAACAAACAGCTGGTAATTAACACAGTAAATACGAGATAAACATTTACACAAAAGCCAAAAATATGTTTTCACTAATACAAACAAAAATAATGTAAAAGCCCCGTTGCAACACCAACTTGGGCCTGAATAGACAAATAAGTAGTATTCGAAAAACAAACATTCGAAGTCTTTAACATAAGAGATAATACGTTAGTTGCCAAAGAAAAGAAAAAAATAAACAAATAATACCCAAAGTAAAACTATAAAAAACCTGATACAAACTAAATGTTTTTTTTATATTTGATTTTACGTTTTTTTGCCAAACTATTTTTAGTGTTGTCATATTTCACTTTTGATGTGTCAAAGAATTTTTTGGAAATTGTATTATTAAATGTATTTTACCTCATCATAAATAAATCAACATTGGAGTTGCGGTTGAAATTAAATAAAGTGCTAATAAAGAAGGAGATTTTTCGATAATTAGTTTCGTAGCATGGAGTATACAGCTGAAGATTATGTCTACGAGGAGCTGAGCTTAGAGGAGTCACAAGACCTATTCGAGACAATAGAGAAGGGCAATCGATCCTATTAAAAAGTATATTGGACATGAAGGTCAGGTCTGCAACCTCTCTTCTGACTCGAACAGGCAACAAATGATGATGAAAGCAAACCTCATCATACTCATAGTCAGCGCTCAGAATCTTAGCTTTGAAATTTATATAACGTAGGAACTTCTTTTGGGGCCTCTCAAG
Organism: Agriopis leucophaearia; assembly: GCA_949125355.1. Classification (NCBI taxonomy): domain Eukaryota; kingdom Metazoa; phylum Arthropoda; class Insecta; order Lepidoptera; family Geometridae; genus Agriopis; species Agriopis leucophaearia. The sequence goes on along the minus strand of OX421265.1, from coordinate 8,045,936 downwards.
GATGTTCATATATTTTTCATAACAGGGGTTCCAAACTTGTGAAGCATATTCAAGTTGACTACGTACTAATGAACAATAGATAATCTTCAAAGTCAAATTTTAAAGTCCCTAGTAGTTCGGAGAATAAAGCCCAAAGTTTTCATGGCTTTGTTCGAGATGTTCTCAATATGTTTATTGAAGAGCAGTTTCGAGTCAAGAGTCACTCCAAGATCGACAACTGAATCCATTCTCATTAAGGGCTGGCCATTGATTTTGTAACTATATGTGAGCGTCCGGTTAGATCTACTAAAAGTAATGCAGCTGCATTTTGATATGTTTAGATCTAACTTGTTCATCACGCAATAGTCGTGAAGTTTATCCAGGTCTAACTGCAGCAGCTCTAAATCGTGATAGTTCTTAACGACTTTGAAAATTTTCATATCGTCAGCGAAAAGTAGAATATTGGAATGCTTGAAACACTGATTAATGTCATTCACAAAAATAATGAACAAGAGAGGCCCAAGAATAGATCCTTGGGGCACACCCGATGGAATGAGCGATGGAGCCGACATAAAACCATTCAAAGCTACAGTTTGGGTACGACCGTTGACATAAGAGATATGTCATTGGAATGGATGAGAGATATGTATGTATATATGGGGTTATGTTAGAATGTGCAGACAATAAATAATTGATATTTCCAGATGGCTAAGTTGTGGATGGAATGTTTTTTTTAAAGTTTGGTTTAGTTGTTTCGTTTGCTAGGTAAATGTAATAATGAAATAAGAAAAATACACCTAAATATTTATCTATCTCTCAGGACTTGAGTTCTGATAATTTAGAATTCTAGATATATTTGACCTTATATCCCAATGTCCAGTGACAACGCAAAAAACTGACTAACCATTTTCCTCTCCAAACTGGGGCATGGTCGGCATAAATCTGTATAAATACCCTTGAAATAAAACTTTCATTTTGCCACAGATAATATAATCTTCATTCATCCATCTAAAGGATGTCTGGAAGAGATATTAGAGATAGTCTATCTTTTGTACCAATTTCTAACTTTATTTTATTAATTTAGTAATGTTTTACGCCACCTCGCCTGTTGTTAAACTATGAAGGTCTACAATGAAGCACGCTTATCTAGAAGAAACCGATTTACTCTCGCCTCAAAGTCACCCAAATTGTAACTGACGAGAAACACCCATACAGGCAGCGCATTCCACAGTCTAGCGGTTCGCACAATGTAATGTTATTTTGTGGTGTCAATAAAGTGTTATTATGTTGTAGATATTTTAGGAACTACTAATGGCAAGGCAAGTACGAAGCATTATGTAATTATTGTACTTATTCAAATTCAAAAAGGTCTTGTTATGTAAACAAAACATTAATATAAAACGAATGAGGTCGTTTACTTGTTTACTGTAAACTTAGATAAGTCCGCGATTGCCAATGGGCGATGAAGAATAGTGAGTATTTTCTACAATTATAGTGATCACTAGCAGCGCCCTGCGGTTACACCCGCCATCTTACAGGAACCATATTTTTTTCGGGATAAAAAGTAGCCTATTTGTTAATCCAGACTCTAGAGTATGTCCTCCGTAGCAACGAAGTTACGGAATGGAGTGCGGAACTGCGAACATACGCTCACACACAAACTTTCGCATTTCTAATATGTATTTGTGTAATTACATAGTTAAGAAAGTTATTTCTAATTATAAGAAAGATCACTACTTGAAACCGTATCATCGAGCATAAAAAATAACCGCCATCTTTGGGAGTCAGCCAATTTTGGATTTAGAAGCTAACCATGCATTGTCATCCAAACTAAACGTGTATGCAAAATTTCAGCTCAATCAGTAGGGTGATAACTATTTTAAAATTCAAGATATGACCCAAATTAACAATGCAAATTAAATAAAAGCTTGTCATTTTCATAATGATGAGTACACCAACTTCCTTTGTACCACAAAGCGAATACAATAGAAGATAGTACCACAGTTCCTTGTAACCATGTATTAATTGCATTATTTCCTTAATTCACGTACTCTGTAGTACCCATTGAACTGTTCCAATACTTCTAATTAATCGTAACTGGACACCAGGCGTATGAAATATTACAATCATTTTTTTTCTTAACTTCTATTTTTTTTTTGTAACAAAAAATAAAATCTATATATTTGAACCTTGTCGAGGTTTGTCTTTTGTGTTGCCTGGCATGAAATGATAAATAAGCACTCTAATAATTTTAAATTACCACGAATTCTTACTAATAATGGTCCACAAAAAGCTATATGCAAAAAATATCTGTTGCAGATTCGATTCAAGGTGGTTTACTTGCGCTGAAAGCAGCTTCGCTTGACATTCTACCCCTTGCACATAGAAACTTTTTTTTTAAACTTTATTCGACACTTTAAATGAAACTAACATTTGAATTTTTGGGTAGTTAACTTTTTTTTTACTTATCTTGTGATTTGCATTTTCGTCATAAAATTATTTTTTATTATTTTAGTGATATCTGCAGAAGTTTAAACGTATTTTTAAAATTTTCGGTTTTTATATTGTTCACGTAACATCGCAGTATTTCTACCTTGAAAAGCTTTTAAACGAGCGACCTCAAAAGCTTTCCAATTATCACAAAATACTCGTATGTCACCGTAAACCATATTGCGTTACCAGTTATTTAAGATATTTTAATAAGGCTTGCACGAACAATAGTTTATTGTACATTTACAATGTGTAGGCATTTGTAAACTTTTCCATCGGAAGTTTTGTATCGTACAAACTTAAAAAACAATCACGTGACTGCCTGCCTTCATGCCTTCCATCCAGCTTCAATCAGTGCCGAACATTTTCCCGCAACTCAGCTTATGCACCTTTAGCAAGTGTCATCATCATCATCATTTCAGCCATAGGACGTCCACTGCTGGACATAGGCCTCCCCCATCAATTTCCAAAAGCCCTGCATCCAGCGTTTTCCTGCGGTCTCTTTTAGGTCGTCTGTCCATCTTGTGGGTGGACGTCCTACGCTGCGCTTACCGGTCCGTGGTCTCCATGCGAGAACCTTTCGGCCCCATCGGCCATCTGTTCTGCGTGCTATGTGCCCTGCCCACTGCCACTTCAACTTGCTAATCCGGTGGGCTATGTCGGTAACTTTCGTTCGCAAAGCAAAGTAACAAGGGTAGTATCTAGTATCTACGAAGTCTTGCAAAAAATAACTTTTCGCGCTGATTTCCATCATGAAAATTGTTAACAAAATTTTAACCGAAGTTAAACTTTATTTACTGTCAATCATGCGCTCTGAATTGTACATCTATAATTTATATTATAACAACTATATTATAATTGTATAATTTAAAATTCAAACAAAAATATTTTCGAATATTCAGACCTTCTATTCTATAATTTAAATTCATATTGCTAAAGATACAGTAACGTAATCAATTCGCTAAATGAGATAGATTACCATTTATCCAATCTCTTATCATTTGTAATTTTATTTTTAAAATACTTGATACATTATTTTCTGTTTTCATTTTCCATGCTCGAATACTTCAGTGTGCTCCAGTCTCAAGGCTTCCTTTCCGTCTCATATACCAGTTACCATGTTGTAGTTAATTCCGACAACAAGGTGTCTGATTCATTCCAAACATTTAAAAGTATGATATGGTGAGGTGTGACTTTCGCAAACAACGTGTACAAACGACGTGATAGTGCTTTAGTTTGATGGTCTTATCTGGTGACCTCACTTCTCAAATACCAAGAGATTTCTTTTTATTGCCGGTACCTACTTGGCTCCAACGTGAAAACATGCTGAATAATTCTAATGTAGGTTATGGTCGCAGTAACTGCCTTCATGACTGCATGGCGTTCATAATTACCACCGCGTAATAAGGCTCATAATTGCCTTGTTATTGTTACCCACCTCCATTATCTTGATTAATAATAATAAAATATCGCTGACCTCTTGATTATTTCGTTTGCAATGAGAAAAAAATATGTAAAGACCTGTGCATGGCCATATTTTATCTGTTTTAGAGTCATACATACTTGAAAATAAGTTACCTACATTTTATTTTATTATTAATCAAAATTTAAGTAATAGGATTAACAAAAATCAGTACATTTCCGGGAATCAGTTATATCAGAATTATTGACTGAATTGCGTATAGTTTTTCTTATCATCGCATTTTGTTATCAAGTGCGTGTCAATCGCAGCATTAGGTATATAACGGTGTAATAAATCGACAGATATCGTAGGTCCAATAGGGAGTAAATATTATTCGTTGTTAGATTGCTAATTAACTTGACGGTAAAGTGGATTAAGTTGACCGTGCCATATTTCAATGCTCCGGGCGTTATTTAGGTCTTATTTTAATTCTATAATATATATATGTATATATATATATATATATACATATATATAATTATAGTAGCACTAAAAAACCAACCACCTACGCTTGCAAAGGCTAGCCAAAGGGAACTGGTTTTGGTGCACACTGCACACGATATATCAATGCCAAAGGCTATCTCAGCGATATGCCAAAATAACTTGCTACGTCAAGATAGAACTATACGAAGACATTGTCCACTTAGGGAACCTAAAGGCTATCTGAATAGGTATCAAACCAAGGTCGTCTCGGTATTGTATCGGGTCTTCATGCGTCATCATTCCCACCCAATAGTGACATCATCAAGCCGTGTCTCCCATCCAAATATAATTAAACTTGGCTTGTTTCTTAAACTCAATATGATTGTAAATTTTGTCTAAAAGCGCAGAAGCGTCTGGTGTTTACGTATTTGTATCGGATCCAACAATACGAGCAATGTATTTGTCATCTAAAAACGATTTTCTTATAGATAAGTTTTGCAAAAACTTGGCATAACGTACTTATTTGAGTTTATTTATCGTATAAAATCGTTGTTTTCCTGTCGCCTCTGCCAATATCAGAAATCTTTTGTGCTAGTTTTCTTATTCTTGTAAATTAGTGATTCACTATATTAACTTGGTGCCTACTACAGTAGAATATTTTCCCTAAATCTGAGCGCCTTCATTTAGAATAATAATATTTGTATCTTTTGTATACGTTTCTTCAGTATTTTTTTTGCTTAATTTGATTTACGTAACTTTGTCGTACAATACATTCATCAGCATCATTTAATAATCCACTGCTGGGCATAGGCCACCCTTTGTTTATAGAAGTTTATACCAGATACCAGTAACTCCGGTCTCTTGCCAAATTGCCTCTATTCACATCTTGCCTTTCTATAATAGAGGTGCCATGTTTTTATATTTTTTCTTGTTTATCTATTGTTAGATAGTAATATTTTTAAGTGTAACCGAAAGCATATAAAGTATATCTAGATATGACAAATCTGACGTTTTAAAAATAACTTGTTTCAATCAGTAGTTCTGTTTATCTTGATTTATTATAATTATCACACTTTTGTCACTTCGGTTTCCAATTTGACAGATGTAATATATTGTTCTCTCCTAAACGAAAAAATTCTCACTTCAGTGGTTCTCTCATAAGAAGGACTAAAGCATTTTATTATTCTGTGATTGTTCTATTCCTATTTTTGGAATCCTCGTTAACGAAAATACTTTAGTAGAGTTCAAGCTTTTTCTGCTAGTCTAATACAGTCTGATTCATTAGTATTGTAAGCAGCAGTAGGACGACACTGCCGCTTACAACACTGTCAAATAATCTCTTCTTTTTAGTATTCTATAGTATAACAAGGAAACCTTAAAAGTTCGTTCTGTCCGTCTGCCCAACCGTCCGTCGTGCCGTAATCCCAATTCTTTAGAACCTTCTAACTTCTATAGTTACTAAGTGCTTGAAACTGCAAAATTATAGTTTTGGTAAACTCCTCAGTTTTAAAAGTATTAAACAAAATCAATGACGTTAATTACTAAATCGATGAATAAAATATATTTTGTATGGGGTAGTTTTGATACATGTGAAATGTTTTTTTTTTTTCGCTTTAAATTTCCCTTTGTTGTTATCTATCGTTGTATTACTTTTTTATCAAGTGTATCTTTTGTGAAATAATATATGGCATTATGGCTCGCCAACGTGGCAAAAGTTCCCCCCCCTTCCCTCCCCTTTATTTCTAGACTATTAGACATAATAAACTTTTTACTTGGCATGCATATTAAAACCTTCAATTACTTCCAACAAAAAACATTTAAATAACATTTTGTGATTACAAGTTTCTGAGTTATAGCTGTAATGTAACTGTAATAAATTCAAGAATATCTTGAGCTTAAAGGTCATTGACTTTTTCGTAAAATGATCTTAACAAAGAATGTTTCCCAAGTAGTAGTTTAGTAGTTTTTCTCTTTGAACCACAAGCCATAAAAAGTTTATGTTATGTCGGAATAATACACCTCTAAAATTTGGCTAAGTCCACAGAGTTTTGTTCGAAACGCTATTGCGCAAAGTCAAATTCTAACTTTATAACCTAATTTCTATACTATGCAGTATTATAATGGAACCTTATCCTGATCATTTACGTGTCTCGACACGCTCTTGGTCATTATTTATAACTTCTTCCACACGTCTTTTAAAAATATATTCGCGTTTAGAAAATACTTTAACCTTATTTTGCCTTGAACCAATCCAAATTCATAATTTTCAATTTTGCATGTACAATAGAAGCCTTTTGGTGTTCCACATGGAATTAGTTCATGCCCAAGTGTCTTCCTAAAATACATAGATAGACCATCTGATTGTGATATCTGTTACGATATGTTTCTTTTGTTAGATAAGTATATTTACCTATTCTTTGTCTACACAAGTGGTAAAGTGATGCTGTGTGTCATCAATAGCCGTATTAGTATAATAATTTATGGGAGCACAAGAATCAATAAAGCAAACCGAGCATATTGTATCTTGTAGGGATTTCGATTTTTTAGTCATAAAATTATTATTATATTGTCACACGTTCTTGTTTGCTACAGAAACAAGCCGTTGTGGATTATTTCTTTTAATGTTTTATCTAACAGCTGCGCCATCTGTGTTTGATAGGTTGAATTCTCAACTGGTTGCGCAAGCGCGTCTCGTGTCGGTTTTATCAGAAGTGCGCTGACATTCTTTTGTTAGTTTAAATATTTACTTGGCAGCTGATACAACTTATATTTGGTAGATGGCGCCACCATATCATGTTGTAAAATTTTTTAGAACATAGGTATTTCGTATTTAATTCCAGCAAATGTCGCCTTATATCTAATTATGAATTCAGATACTTGGGAAAATATTTATATAATTGAAGCTATTTCAGGTTTGGTATTTATTGACTATAATTATTATACCAAGCCCATTCAATACTACCACACAATATGCGGACATCTATTATTCGTGTTTAATATTTCGTTGGCCTATCTATAATAAAAACCTATCTGTAAACTTTTCTATATTTTCTATATTTAATCATTTCCAAGAGGTCTTGAAAACGTTAATATTCATAGTAGGAATGTGTAACAAATATCCTTTACTCAAAACAAGGTTCAAATGCAAGCACAGTAGGGCTCGACAAATAGCGATAAGTGCGATAAGCCTCTTCTAGTAGGTAGGTAATTCTATAACTTCAAACAAATCTTATCAATACTCAGGCGCAGTTTGATGCTCAGACAGGACATTCACGTTCTTTGCCATAATACTCGTACTTACAAATCAATTTGGATTTTAAAATTCTACCCTCTAAAGGAAAACTCGAGTAAAGTGTCACTTTGACAAGGGTTTGTGTGATCTAGTCAAATGTGGAAATAGGAAACGATGTGTTTCATGAATAGTGCTCGGACTAGTGTCACAGAATACCCTAATAATACAAGTAGTGATTTTGTGGAAGCATGTGGGATGCGGCCGGGAGCTCGTCGGCGCCAGAGCGACGACCTCTCATGCTCGCCCTTAGAGTCCCCAGGAGTTACGGGAGCCTGTTCCCATACTACAAGTTTGTGAGAGATAGTGTTAACGATGCCGTCATAACTGAGGTAATTAGCAGATTGAGTGTCATGTGTAGTATTAAAAAAAACCTGTTTTTTTGCTTTTTAATCGTCTTCAAAAAAGGAGGGATTCTCAATTAGTTCTTTTTTTGTTGTGTTTGTTACCTTACAACTTTGTCATTTATGAACCGATTTGGATTTTATTTAATTGAAAGGTTACAATTTCAGATAGGTCCCATAGAAATTTCATTAAGTTATATTGGCTTTTAAATCAAAATTACTTACATTTAATGTTAATAACGTATCTCCTTGACGTATTATTTATGACGTATACCTTTCTTGGTTTGCAATTCTTGTCCGATTTGTCTTCATTCCACATGCTGCAGCTGACGTAAATGTTTAAAAGGTAAATGTGCCAATACATAAAAACACATTCTGTAGAAAAAAACGGCTTCCTATTCCGGTTCAAAAGAGAAACAAAGAAAGATGCCTCCAGGCTACGCGTAGTAATTGGGTTGACATGACACTCTTACGGAAACAATGTCGTGTAATGTTTTGAATACAAAACGTCTTAAATAGTGCTAAATAGTTCTATCGAGAATAACCTGTATTTTGGATGGGAATTACAGTGGCATTTGACCTATTATAGTTTGACCTTAGCACCGTTTGACTTTTTAGTGGACAAGTCGGATGACTAGGACAACTTTTCCCGAAAATTCTTGATCTAGGTGAACTTATAGACAGTATATTATTTAGTATTTAATACTTTATTGTGCTTCTATACAGGGTTATTGGAAATTAGCTATTAACTCCTCGCAGCTTACCTACATAAACACTTTTTTTCTATGACTTTATACAAAACTCGATACATTCCCCAAAAAAAAGTTTGTATTAATTTGTTTAGTTATTTTTTAATTGTATAGGCTTGTGTTAGACCGCCACATGACCTGTGTGTTTTTATTTTTTTTGTTGGGGTAAGAATTCGCTCATAAACTTCAGCCGCCTCGCGTTATTTTTCAATTAAAACCGCGTAAAGGTATTGCCATTTAGAACCATAATTTAAATATACATATGTACATATTTGTTTTTGTATGGAAAAAGACGAATGATAAAAATCAGGGAATTAAAGTTGTTTTTATTGTGTTATAAAAAGGCTGACCATAAATAGAGCTGATCACCGAAAACATCAAAATGTGTTCAAAATTAAGGATGATTAAGTATAAGCTTTTTAATGACTTGCTAGATAGAGAGCGCACTATACTTACTAATGACGTTTTTTCTGTCCCAGAATGATGTCACCTGTGAGTACGCCATAGAAACTCCATGTGTTTAGTTTGCGGTGTATTATATTAAAAAAAATGTAAAATAGGCTTGCGCTTGGCCGCCAACTCGCCTGATGTTAAGCGATGATGCGGCCTACGATGGATCACGCTTGCCTAGCAGAAACCGATTCACTTTTGACTTGAAAAAACCCAGATTGTAACTATCGGGGAACACCCATTCAGGCAGCGCATTCCACATACTAGCAGTTCGCACAATGAAAGCAATTTCGCAATTTTGTCTTGGAAAGTTTTTATTCTATTTACGGAACAAAAAATTTAAACGCTTATAATTATCTTGGAACTTTATTAGCCGATTTAGATAATTTCTTCAGTAGTTTCATAATATTTAATTATATTATTTCATTAGTTATTTTTACCAAATAAAATACATATCCGGAAGCCTATTTATCAATAGCCTTTCTGGGCCTTTCGCCTAACTCTAGTCGCGGGCTCGAATTAGCGCAGTTTGCAAAATCACGCGAACAGATATTTGCAGTCGCGCAACTTTTAGCAATCACCTAAACTGAATCGCTTATTACAGGTAGGCGTAAGGCCCCTTTATGTATACCCATGATCCTACGAAATAACAAACTTTTTGATTAGATGGTGCATTTACAAGTAGTAATAGACCCATGTTGATCAACACAATATAGTAGGTTCAACTTCTTGAACGCCTGGCTAACATGCTGGAAGATTTAATTAGTACAACTCATAAGTTATATCAGCTGAATTTTCATATTAGTACATACATTTTGTACTTACTGAATATATAAATATTTCCGCGTGTTTTACATATTATTTAAGGTGCCAGGTACTTACCTATTTATTTGATTAGCAGGCTACAAATATTGCTATAGAACATTAACTTACGATATTTTTTAGATAATTTATATTTTTATAAGTTTTTGCGATACTTTTTCTGATACTAACAAAAAATTCAATATCATTATGTTGGTTCTGACTTTGCAATATATAATGATTCGTCAATCTTTATCGCATAAAAACTATACAAGTGGTACTCATAGTCATTAACCTCTTGTTAAATTATTTTAGAACTAGCAAGGCAAGGAAATTGAGAGCTTTGAGGAATCTGTATATGATGGAGCTGATGAAGGGCAATCTGCTGATAGCGCGGTTAACTCATCGACATGTTTATCTTGCCCGTCCTAACCTATTGTGATTAAACCTGGTCACTGATCTATTCTGAGAAGTACAAATTTGGGGTTTGCCTAAGGGCTATGGAATGCAGCGAACTGAGTAAGAGAACGGATAGAGTTCGTAACAGTACCATCACAAGCGTAGTCGAAGACGGCCATTAAACATTTAGATTAAAATGGTATCGGGTCGATCATGTTGCAACTATGCACCCGATTGATGGGCCGGGATCGTCACGTCAAGAACAATGCAGTCTAGAAAGGCCTAGAAAACGCTGCCGTGACGCCCATGATTCATTTCGGGAGGTTTGGCAGGAGGTATCCGTGAATCGAATGAAATCCGAGATATGTGAAAGGAAGTAGGGCATTGCCAAGCAGAGGGACGGTATAGGTAAAAAAATATGTATAGTAAATAGATCAATAGTGTCATTCTGTATATTTTTTTAAGTGTACAAGTTAAAAAAACTTGTTTATCTCTGGCATATGCAGGAATCGTAGAATAGAAGAACTCGTGCGATGCATTCACCTGTAACGAAGCGTAAAAAATATATTTAGGTATTACTTAAATAAAAATAAAATATCATTTTGTTATGGTAATTTTTTTTACACAAATGTGTATGTATACGTATTTGCCTTATTATACAGGGTTATACTTTTACCCTGTACACCGAAAGGAAGTAATTGTACTCATCATTGCACGAACAACTTTTACCATGGGACCATCCAATCGCAAAAAAAACAGCTGTTCCATAAATTTTGACGAGTATCAATGACCGTTTTCTATGGATCAGCTGATATTTTTTTCGCGATTCAGGGTTGATTCCATAGTAAAAGTTCATAATGAAGAGTACAATGACCTCCTTTCGGCTTAGTACAGGGTAAATGCGTAACCCTGTACAAGGTTATACTGAACAGTGGTCCTAAGCCTAAAGTAGGTCATCGTACTCATTATTTTTTTATGCCGTAGTTGGCAAACGAGCTAAGTACGAAGTAAGCGATCACCGATACATAAGGATAACTGTGACATCACAGATACGTTGTCGACCAACAAATTTACAATTAATAGACTAACCATTATGAATCAACTTTTAAAATGTTGTTTAAATATTTTTTGCGATTTAGAATTGGCTATATTATAGCTACAAGTTCACAATTAATAATCAAAGGGGCACAATTATAAGACTTATCGCCTTAGCAGCACCGTTCCGTGTAATCCAGCATACCTACGTACTATGGCTGTTCGGTCGCATTGTCTTTAGGTAGATAGTATGCATTATGTAGTTTCAATGGCATTTTGGTAACAATAGCAAAAATTTCATACATATTTAGAAAACAATGAGGCAGAAAAGTCTGAATTCGCGTAATTTTGTTGCTCAATTCGATTCGAGTTTCAAACAATTCAAATGGTTTTTGGACGGATCCGGCCTCATAAAAAGCTCTTTTTTAAGATTATAGAACTAATTGTTATTATAGTTATATGATTATTTACGGGATATTTACCGTGGTGAGGTTGTGGAAGGTCCTTACACAACCTTACCACGATAAATATCCCGTAAATAATCATATAACTATGTGAACAACTGTGATAATTGTTATTGTACTGGCGATCTGATGAGCCCTTATTGTATAGGTCTCAAAAATTTGGCTCGTGTACTAACTGAAGAGCCAAACGTTTGGCATGCAAATTTGGAAAGTTGATAGCCTAGTCCCAAATACCAAAGTTGTCCAAACAATAATAAAATATCCACTGCTGTAATATATAATAATAATATAATATATGCACCTATACCCCAACTGATAAACCGGTTTTAGTAACTCATTAAGTGTACTACCTACTACTACTAATTAAGTATAGTACCTACTTAATTACTTATTTACTTTAGTCACATGTGTTTTTAATCGAAGCATGGCGAAAATTTTTCCAGTCGCAAGTTTTGCAATCATAGCAGTGGAATTCAGTGTACCGCGCTTATCCTTCTTTATTTATAACCAATGATACAGTTTCTGTTTAATAATCGTAATTTTTCGCGTTATCAGATAAACCCTTTGTTTAGATTACAGCGCCTTTATCCCAATATTAACCGAAGCTAAGCTTTCGTAAAACAATGTGAGGTATAAGAAAGTGACCAGCTTGGATAAATTACAGTATGTCTCGACCATCCAACGATATCATTACGAACCTGAAGGAATCCGTTAAATTGTGAATTAAAGTAATTAATTAGTGCAAGAGATCGAAATTTAATGTGGCGTCGAAATGCTTCGAGCAGCGTCTTTTATAAGAAGTTATGGCCAGGTATTGTTTCTTACTAATTAAAATGTTAGACATTCCTTGTGTGCCCATTACTCCTTCGTGTTTTCGAATGCTGTATAAAGCAAAAGTTAACATATTATTTAAAACTTAAAAAAAAAAACAGGTAACAACCCATATACAGCGAAATAGAAGCTAATAAATAATATTCAGGTCACACATATCATATAATAACATTACAAATAAATAAATAAAAACTAGTAATAAATTAAATGTCATTAAAATATATTTATAATTGGATTCAAAATACATACAAAGAAAGGTTAGTTCAATGGTAAAATACTGTGGCATAAATTCAAGCAAGAAAGCTACTAGACTTAGTATACCCTCTCTTCGGCATTGGTATTGCGTCATGCCTGTTGAATATATTTTATTATTCTGTATTAATATGACAATTTCGGATCGGATATACTTAAAGATGACTGTAAATGCTTGGGACAAGGCGCCTGCGACGCGCCGTGCGGCGCCGGCGGCGCTCGCGGTAAGCGGGAGGAATCTGTAACCCCGTTAATCTTTTTGCTCTGCTTATGTTGCGGATCTTCACCTCAACGTACTGTACCCCTATTACTCGTGGCGCCTAAGCAGCCAGCCACCTAACCTAACCGGTTCTAATAAGAATACGCGCAAGTATCATACTGCAACGAACAAAAATCACTTGTTTATCGTAATATAGAAAATTTCAATGTTGTTTTTTTTTATCCTAAAAAATTTGATTGATAACTGTGTTGAAAAGTCATTTGATTATTTAGAATGATAAATGAATGCAAAAATATTTCAAATCCTAATCTCGCGTCATACACTGTGACGATAGAATGGATTCAGGTTTTTAAATGCTGCATCTTGATAAGTATCCTTGTATGTTTGTTGTGATTAATGTTTAATCGTGTAAAGACAAAAAACTGAGTGGCCAATGGGAAGTGGGAACCCGCGGTCGGCGGGGAGGGCCTCGGCTCGGCGCCGGCGGCGGCTCTCGGCCGAGTCGCCGGCACAGTTTGGTCAGACACCGCACGACATGCTACCTCCAGAGCGAGTCGCCCAGCGCACAGCCTCCGCGGTCCTCAAGCGCATCTCTCTGCGCGCTTGCAGCACATACTCTCTCGTACGTATCAGACGCGTTCATTCATGCAGACCGCCCTCCGCCCGCCCAGGGCCGCGCCGCGCCGAGCTCTAAATAGTATCCGCCCAACGCGAGTCGCGGCGTGCTGTCCGTTGCGCGCGAGTCACCACATTCACAATCTGTCACAGGAGCCGAGCCGTGCGCCCGTCTTATTATGCGCGGAGCCGATACGCGATGTCCCTCCCGCCGCATCTCCCGGACAGGAAGACTGGTGACAAGGAGTATGTGGCCATACGTTGTCTCATCGGGAACATTCACAAACCAAAGAACGTGTCGATGCCGCCCTCCATGCACCTGGAACCGAGTGCGCCACTCGAAGTCGTCCAGGAGTCGCCGCCGCCCTCGGATACGGAGCGAAGTGAACGAAGCGAATCCGAAAGGTCCGACGAAAATTTGGATGACGACCTGACGCCTCAAAAGCGTGCGAAAAGTAATAGTTTCGCAGGATCACTGATGTTGTTCCCGCCGGCGCCGGTGCAGCATACCAAGCGGCGGCGTTCGTTCCTCCCGCTGCAGCTCGGAAATGGGCCGGATCATCAGGGGCCCATGTCCGCGGGGACGCAGTTCAACGTGCCGAAGTTCACTGTGACCGCGCCTCCTGGAGAGCAGCGCCGGTTCAGCCACGGCTTTGCCGGCGCATTTCATGGCTTCGCCCTCCGTCGACACTCGAACACGGTCTGCCCGATGACGGTTGCCAGTGTGGAAATTGTGTGATAATAACTCTAATCTTATGTATGTTTGAAATATGTACTGAAACTATGCATGAATATGTTGAGTGTTATTGGCGTTATGCATGATCTCTGCGAAAAATAACGTATGGCGCACTAACACAGAAAAAACAGCTATTTAATTCGTGCTTACAACAAAGTGTTAAATTAAAGTGAATAAATTTAAATCAGCAGTTTTTGACAAATCAGTGTGTCGCTGCCATATTTTAATGAAAATGTGGTTTTTGCTGCCTATTGCATTTAATATCCTTTGATCAAACAAAAATGCGTACTCTATTGGGTTACCTCGTGGTATCATATTCTTATCAGTATATCTATGAATTATGTTCATTATAAGTCTGAACTGTGTCGTGCAAACGTTTACTTGCTCTTTGTGTGTTGTGCCATAGATATTGTCAGAAAATACAATTTTAAAGGCGCGATTGTGTCTGTTTAAAAAAAAAAACACGCCGAAAACGATGTTACGTTGGACTTTGCAACAAAACGAGGTGCTTTATTTTAACATTTACATGATAACAGAAGATTCTTAAAAACAATATATACCTATAAGAACATTGTTTAAGAAATTGATAATAAAGTAAATACGTTTAAATCCGTTGTTAACAATATTCGAGATGTTTTGAGACGCTTTTTTTGTTTGTGTATAATTTCTAAGGCAATTTTTTTGTGTTACTTATGTTGTATGGTTTTTAGTGTGGTTGTTTGGTGTTGTTTGATAACGTGTTGTTATGTTGTTGTAGAGCCTCCACCGCAGCGAGTCGATGGTGTCGCTGGCCTGTTTCCGCACGCTTGCCCAACTCGCCAACACCGATAACACCGCCGACCTGCAGCAGTACCTCAACAACAACAAGAATGTCATCATCGACGATCGGGATGAGGTACGACAACATATTAGTTTCTTATTCAATGAGATGTTCATAGAATTAGAACAACACAAACCTTGTACAACAGGCAGATGACAGGAGTGAGGTTGTGACCACAGATTAGACCAGATGTTCCCAGGTTTTTAACCGACTTCCGAAAAAGAAGGAAGTTCTCAATTTGACAGTTTTTTTTTTTATGTTTGTTACCTCAGAACTTTCGACTGGGTGAACCGATTTTGATGATAATTTTTTATTTGAAAGCTGGTGCTTCCCTTGTGGCTCCATTTTAATTTGGTCTAGTTCTGACCTTTTTATAAAGTCTGTTTTTTATATTGATAATTATTCTCATAGACCACTTTCAAAATTTAGCTGGTTCCGGTGAACCCTCCGCAGCTACATTTCTACAGTATTCCCAAAACTAGCAAAAATAACGCCTATGCAGACCCCCGTCGAGTGTCCCGTGGACCCCGGGGGGTCCACCTGGACCGCTTTGGGAACCTCTGGATTAGACAAACAAGGGAGATACGGTAAGGAGGCGTGGCGGGTGTGAAAGCATCAGACCTAAATCAGGCTTGATGCCTTGTAACACCTGTAGACAACCTATTGCCGCCCTTTTTTGCATGTGGACTGTTAGTTTGTTTATTGATGTTTCTGCAAGTTTCTTAGTGTACTCTCACTTTTTGCGCTAATCGGTTTAGCGGTATAGTGAAAAAGTGGGTGAAACATGGAGATATTTGAACACGAATTATCGCGTACTAAGGCATATTGTTTGTCTAAACTGAGTTTGTGACAGTGGTGGCCGAGGCAAGGTAAGCGGAGTGTTGGTTGTCCGTAAGATTGCTCTACATCCTCGCATCATCGCAGGTCTCACCTGAACTCGATAAGCGCAGAACCGAGGCAGATGGCATACCAAAGGAGACAGGCCTATAACTAGCATTGCAATGAGAAAGGCAGTGTGAATTCTAGTACAACAAAGATATCCCTTGTTTTTAATTGTTTTCTTTAAAATAGTATTCAACCGAGAATTTAAACATCCTGATTCTAGAGGTGCTGTCATCATTTAGTTTCATAAATCTGTGTAGTAGTCAAACTACTTTCTTATTCAGGCCAGTCCAGAAATAATTTCACAAAGTCCTTTTCATTGATAATCTAGGTTTAAGATATTTATTTCGTCCAATCTAGAAACCGAAAGCAAACAATTGTCCTTTTGAAAACTGGAGACCGAATTTTCTTTATTTGTTCCGTCTCGGCGAGTAAGAGAACATGTTAACTGACCTGTTTCAAAAATGTAAAAAAATTAATAAAAAAATATGGTTTATTAGCATATTCTAGTAGGTACCTAATCTGACCGCATTTGTTTATTACAAAAAAAGTTGTCAGCAAAAGTATAGTCAAATTTAATTTAGCAATGAAAAATGAATACGCAACAAGGAAATACATACAGACGAACATAATACCTCCTCCTTTTTGGAAGTCGGTAAAAATAAGGTGACGTTTGCTACTCATAAATTACTAGTTCCAGAGTTGCCATTATCAGCTTTACTAAGAATACCGAGATAGGAACACAACAAATGTAATTTTAAATTATATCTAAAAGCTCTAAATCAGCTAATCACGAAAAATACCAGCAAATGACGTTTCACCTGCTTGTTTGTTTGTCATGTTTTATGTGAAAATTATCATTAAATCGCTAAATAGTGGTGACAATTCTGTTATAACATTCTATAAAATAAACTTACAGGACAAATTATTATCGGTGTCTCTTCATTTCATTGCGTCAGAAAAGGATGGCCATAATTTTAGAGCTGTCAAATTTGAGTTTATAGAGCGGTACCGAAGGTTCTAATTATTCATAAACCGCAATCGACGACCTTCTCGGAAACTAAGCATCGTAAACAGGAGTATAATCTTATCAGCAGATATATGATGTCTCACAGTAGGTAATTTTAAAACAACACAAATTTTATCTGCTCAGGTAATGAGAGCTATAATTAGGATAAATATTTGAGGAATTTATTGCTGAGCACTCCTTATCTCGTAACTGCTACCGCACCTTTTTACTAAAGTAACAGATTTTTGAACTTGGCATACTTCACTAATGTTCAAGATTGGTCTATTCGTTGATTTATATTCTGGTCTATTCTGATTTATAGGAAGTACTCGTGTTTTATCGGTGTTCTGCCTTGATATATGAGTATGAACCGCCTTGGTGTATTATGATATCCTAGTGTTACGGTATTGCTAAAAGTTTAATAGCAATATCATAATACTTTTATTGTGCGAACCGCTAGATTGTGGAATGCGCGGTATGAATGGGTGTTCAAGAAGTTACGTCGGATTTTCATGATCTAATTCCCTCCTCCCCATTTTTCTATCGGACGGTCATCAGGGCGGGCGCGAAAAGGCGACACCGTTTCATGGTTGACATTCCGAAAACCTTTGATTCCACTTTTACTGCGAACCACTAGACTGTGGTATATACGTAACCAGAATATGTATTCCCCGTTAGTTTGAAAATGGGTGTTTTCTAGTCACGAGTGAATCAGTGTTTCCACGTGCAAGCGTTCAAGCTAGCTCCGTCGTACACCACATCATCGCTGAGGTGGTCCAAAGACCAGCCAAACCACCAGTTGATAGTCCTATCTAATTCCTGATAGATCGATATTATACTTTGTTGTGTTTTTTGTTAAAATGTATGCTTTTTTGTAGAATGGCACGACAGCCCTCATGTGTGCCTCGGACAACGGGCACGCGGACGCGGTGCGGTTGTTGCTCGGTGCTGGTGCCGACGTTACCGCTGCCGACACAGACGGCTGGTCGCCGCTAGCATTCGCAGCTCGCGGTGGACACTTAGCCATCGCCAAGGAGCTGCTGGATGGAGGCGCTAAAGTCGACTCCAGGGACTGCGTGAGTGTTATTGATATCTTTGACAACGGCGAACGCGTGGACGTGGTGCATTAAGTGGTCAGTGCTCAGTACGCGGTCGCAGACGGATGGACTCTAAGAGTAGAATATGATACATGAAACTGCCTTATAACAGTTATGTACATATCAAACATAACACTCAATTTTGCAGATTTCCCATACATCAGACATGAGATAGTTATGGTACCATGATTTATACGTTCATGGCTCATATATGAGCAAAAACAGAGGCAATTTCAGACGCATTTTACCCAGAGACGTGGAGCTGCGAATTAGTACTGGGTCGTATGAGAGATTTCATCTGAAAGTAATGTAAACAAAAACGTAAGTTGATTTTGTATTAGGTTTAACAGAAAAAATAATCATACCCAAGTATTTTATATATTTTTCAAACTAAAAAAGTCTATTTGTGAGACCTAGACAATGCTCTAAAAGAGACAGAGAACCTATTTAATATTATTGAAATCTTAATTGCATTGCAAAGTAGATGCTGGGTGGAGGCACTGAAGTCGACTCCAGGGATCTTTGTGCCTTTTTATAACATCTGTATGAGGGCTAAAATTCTGAAGGCATTATGACTAGAACTTTGTTTAAGAGCTTGGTCTGATATTTATGTTTTTTCGTGGCCTATAATATAAATCTAATAGTCAACATTTGAAACATTGGCATGATTGTTTTGCCAGACCTTTCGACAGATGTTTTCTTTTCATCAGTGTCTGGACCGTGGCATTGTGTCATGTTTTTAGCGCCGTGGCTGATCTCCAAAATGATTCAGCTGTCAAAACGGAACAGATTCTTTACGAAAAATGTTTATTAACGTTAATTTTCTTTTTATTTCTGGCAAGTTACTATTTAATATGTACATGACTGTTGAATAATTATAAAATACTAGCGTCCCGCCCCGGCTTCGCGCGGGTATAAGTTTCATTATCTATATAAACCTTCCGTGAAAATGTATCTAGCTGATGGTGAAAACCGCATCAAAATCCGTTGCGTGGTTTAGGAGGAGTTAGCGGATATACAGACAGACGTGGAAAGCGACTTTATTTTATACTATGTAAAGATTTAAAAAAAAAGAGAAGAGATAAAGGTGTAGAGATAGAGAAGGCTAAATTATAAATATTTAACAATCCACGCGGATCGTAAAGTTTTCATTGTTGATTGATTAATTTTATTGTATAATGATAATCAAACATTAAGTGCGTAATGCAAATTACGTAATGTAGACCTAATTATAATAATGACCTGAATAATAAATAGATCAAACAATATTAACTGGTCGGTGCAATGAAATTTGTATATTTATACTTGACGTGGATCCCTGCCAAGATGTCACTGACATTTGCTATACACTATACTCACTATTATCTCTTTAAAAAAACGTCCGTATACCTACTCAACCGTTCATAGAGTCATCTTAATGCTCGTAGGTCGTAAACAATACCCATTGTATAATAGACTATATGTAGATAGACAATGGGATTGAGTTTGGCTGACTACCATCAAATGACACAAAACTCGATGACGCCCATTAATGATTTGTTTACACTTTTAATTAAACACATCTACGATGTACTACGTTCAATTCGGGCGTCATTAATAATGAGAAGCCGTAGAAATAGCTCGATATAAATACCGCTGAAAAGTATCTATTGATTCGGTTATTTGCTAGCGTGGGAGCAGAGACTTGCCACCAAAGACGGATAAAGACGCATCGAGTAGAAATTCAAGGGTTTTTGGAATCACAAAATAAACAAACTCATTTGATATACGCTCATTTTATTTTAGTTGGAAGGCCACTACAGAATGGGGTCATGCTTTACGTAATTACTGAGACTGGTTATGAAAACTACTACAGATATTCTGGTACTATGAAAATGCTATTTTCTAGATACTTTGGCCGTGATCAGGTTTTACCTACGACGAAACGGAGACAGTATACTAGTACGAGTATATGCGTTTGGGGTTAGAAGTAATGTGTTTGTATGTCTGTAACTAGTTTCCTCCAATCCAATAAATCCAATACAATATAATACTGCATTCGTATCGGTCCAGCCGCGATTCGAATGCAGTTTTATATCCGACTTCAAAAACGGAGGGTGTTATCAGTTCGTTTTTTTTAAAACGATTGTTACCTCAGAACTTCGTCATTTGTAAACCAATTATTTAGTTTATTTAAAAGTATATACTCTCAGATCCCATAGAAATTTCATCAAAATCGGTTTAGTAGTGTGATATTTAAAATAAATGGAAAAAATATGTCGTCCAAGTTAACGAAATTACGTTATTACTAATTTTGAAGTCTTTTTTTTTTAAATTGATAATTATTGTTTGAATGCAGGTTTTATTTGTGGTCGTTCGCAGCAATGTTAGATGAAAATCGGTTCAGCGGTTTGAAAGTTATAGCTCTTTTCCGAATTGATCCGTAGTTTGTGCGCAATGGATAGAGCAAACAATGACCCCTAGAACAGTAGAGCTATCAGTCTTTCAAGGTTTCAAAAATGTCCTAGCCAAAAGTAGAAGCTATACTCACAATTAAGGTAATCTGGGTAATTAGATTCATGACATACGACATGGTATTTAAATTAGTTTACCGGTTTTTCTAAAATGTATCTTAATTTGTATGGGTAAACTCAGGACACGTTTTTCGTGATTTTTGTGTTAGACCCAACGTCTACATAACTATGTATATTAAAACAGAATATTACTCACTCACTCATTCACTCACTGACTGACTCATCATGAATTATCGAAAACTACTTGACCTAGCTGAAATTTGGCAAGTAGATACGGGGTGTAGAGGTCGGCCAAGAAAGGATTTAACGAAACTGCCAAGTTAAGGGGGGGAGGTAGAAGGAGGTTGAAAGTGTATATAAAAGGTAACGCATTCGAAGTCGCGGGCAACAGCTTTTTTTATTTGTATAAAATGTATACTTGTGTCCACTGTAAGTGGGTAACGGCTGGGCTAGTGTGAGCTCGGACCGCTTATCTAAGTATATATGCTAAATACATTCCAGTGTATGTTTGTAATAGGTGGGACCTGTTCGGGACCCGTTTTTAAGATCCACGAGACTTGTTCCACGGTGTTCCCACTCGTAATTACTAGTTAAAAATGTAAATACGTCCGGTGCAGGCTTGTTGCGCTACGGTCGTACACATACAATTATCTGACGCCGGATTAAGAAAAAAAGAAAACGCCTTATCCGTTACTTACGTTACTTACTGGTCCTTCGAGCTCTGTGCACGGTTTCTAAAGTCCCGGATCGAGAACGAACGAAAGAACGATCTTTAGATCGTTCTTATAAAATGATTACGTTAAGTACTTATAATTGCAGTTTAATTTTTTTTACTTAGTCATGTTGCAATCATAAAAAACGTCCTTTATCCTCTTTTATTTGCTTCTATGCCTTTTAAGTTTTATACGCAAGACGAATTTCATACCTATAACAATACGGTTTTGAAAATCGAGATATTGGCGACCAAAGGGTTAATTATAAAAGTATGACTAAGCATGTTTAAACTTTGTTTATTTTTTACAGGGCGGATGGACACCTCTCATGTGGGCATCGTATAAAGGTCACGAAGACGTAGTAGCCCTACTACTTGAAAAAGGAGCCGATGTTCACGCTCACGGGAACTATAACATCAAGTAAGTAGCTTGGCTGAACATCAGCTGAACTGAACACATTCCTTGTACACATTCCATTTGTCATCATGATTATCAGCTTATTTGTATATAAGTTCTTGCTCCACCCGCAGGGCTAGCATGCGCACCGCGACAAAATATTGTCGTCACCCACGCGAATAGACGCGAATAGATAACGCGACAATGTGCCTACGGTTTCATTTTGATGTCTCGCATTGGCACGACAAAAAGAGTCGACAAAACCCTGTCGCGGTGCTCATGCTAGCTTCGCTGGCCGCAGGGCGTCCTACTCTACGTTTGGTACGTCCTACTCTTTTTACTTACTACTCTTCGATACTCATCGGTCAAGTTTGTCTGTTCTTCTAATGATATGGTCAGGTCATTGCTACTTCTGTTTGAAGCTATGTCGGTACTTTGTCGATAATTTCAAGCTTAAACCGAGCTTAACTCGTTCCATAGCTCGCTGAGCGATCTTAAATCGATGGAGTACTTTTACTGCCATTGTCCACGATTCTGCTCAGTAGGTTACCATTCTTATTCTTACAAATTTTATTTAAAAGTCACGGTTGGAGAAGTTAATTATGTCGTATTTTTATTTCAAAGTTCAATCCTAACAAAATCAAAAAGGATGATGTACCTATCAAACGGAACAGTTTTTGCGTCGGTCTGTGATAAAAACTTGTTGGAAATTTGCTGTGGTGTTGCATTCTATAAAGTCACGTGACTTGTTACTTATAAAGCACGTGTTTCAAAATTGACTTATCATAAAAGCAATAATCGTAAAGATTACTATTTATTTATGCATGAACATATCCTTGAACTTAAGGAAGTAACCTGCTTTTAACTTGCGCAATGTAAATCCCCAAAACATTTTTCTCTCTTTCGCGTGCCATAAAACCTTTATTGGCAAGCAAAGATATTTAAAACTGGACATCGGGTCAGCGCTCAAAAATGATCGAACCAAATGTAGATTAAAATCGCTAAATTGTTCATCATCATTATCAGCCCAAAATAATTCACTGCTGGGGGATAGGCTTCCCTATGTTTATGCTACTCTCCCCGGTTTCTAGTCAGTCGTATCCACTCGTTTACATTGACCAATTGTCAAACATACTAGCATGTAAAGTTATATGATTATTTACGGGATATTTACCGTGGTAAGGTTGTGGAAGGACCCACAACCATAGGAACCATAGGAAACATATAACTTTAGTGAACAACCGTGATAGTTTAAAACAGTGTTTATACTAGCATGTTTAAATCATTGTAATTATGACTTAAGGTTTAAATTTAGATTGACGTTATTTCTAAAATGTATTTAAAGGACAACGTCCATTTCGAGCGAATAACAAGTTCAGAAGAAATACTGTAATGTAAATATATAATTGAATTTCTTATATCTGTCCGCGCTGGGTCCAAACTTCCATACAAAGTGGACAATCTTTTGTATACTCGTAGGTAAACTCAGGACGTTTTTTTGGTGAAATTTGTACTAAATCCATCATCCATTTGTTTGTGAATCTATGTTGGGTTGTGTAGATGTTTTTTCTAAAAAGATACAAGGATAAAGGATTGATTTTCCCCTTATCTTGCAAAGTTTCTTGAACATAAATAATTATAGTTGACAAATTTATAACCACGTCCTATTTTGTATCTCATTTGTGGCAATTTGTAATGTGATTGGATAATATTAAATGGTGAGGTTAAAGCTGATAATTTATTGCTTATTGTAACCTAACAATTTTGACCTCAAGACGTTTATTTTCCTTATTATGCACCAGCATAATGAGCCATGATATAAAATAACATCTTCTAATAAGTAAAAGACGACGTGTGTATATGTTTCCTATGGATTTCAAAACGGCTGGTCCGGTTTGGACGGGACTTTAGAGTTCTTTTCTCCATTACAATATATTATACTTGCTGAGTTTCATTCCTGTCCAGCTTATTTTTTCCATAAGTCTCCAACACCACATTTCAAACGCTTCAAGCCTTTCTCAATCTTTCTTAGTCATCGTCCACGTCTCACTTACGTTAGGCAGCCGATATTTTGTGTGTATCCATAACAATAGGACAAGTAGAACTCCACGTAGTTGACCGGACGAGGTCAGTTATTGATGATCGATAGCCAGGTCAAAGAGCATTCAAGATAATCACTTTCTCTCGTTCCGTCATACAAGGGTGAAAGTACAAGTTACTTTCATCTATCATTAAATTCCATATAGACACATCAGGTCATTTGGCTTAGCTCGATACGTCGTTGTACAATATCTGCGTCAAAGTTTTGTATTACATTAGCTGCGATTCGTGGTGTCACCCGCGTGGTGATGAAAAATTGTGATGATGATGAAACATACTTTACGACCTATTCTCATACCTACTAAATGTAATATTAATTTTTTTTTTTATGTATATATTAAAAAATTCATAAAAACTGGTCGAGCCGTTTCGGAGGAGTGCGACCACAAACACCGTGACACGAGATTTTAATATATATATAGATTTAGTAATATTAATGTGTATACTGAAGAAATTATTAAAATCAGCTAATAAAGTTCTGAGGTATAAGCATTTAAAGTTTGTGTTTGGAATAGGAAGGGATGATCTGTCCTTGTCCTGCTATGTGAGTGTCAGTATGGAGTTTGTATGGCGTAAATACTAGTGACGTCATTTGAAAGTATGAGCTCTTTGTCTAGCAAGACATTAAAGTGCTTAAGATTTATATCTTTCTTCTTTCTTTATAATTTTGAACACATAAAAATTTTGTTTTCGGAGGTCAACTCCATTTATGGTAATTTTTGTATAAGACATTAAAATCAGTTCGGTAGCCTATTGCGTCTTTCCTAACCTTCGGTGTTCGTTCTCAGTTCGCTAGTATGGGCAGCGGGGCGGCGGCACAGTGGCGTGGTGCAGCGCCTGCTGGCAGCAGGTGCGCGCGCCAACTCTTGCGACAAGTACGCGACGTCGGCTCTGACGTGGGCGGCGCGCGCAGGCGACGCAGTAGCGTGCACCGCACTGCTGCGCGCAGGCGCCGACCCCAATACGGCCGGCATGTACTGTTGGACGCCGCTACTGCAGGCGGCACATGGTTTGTAACACCCTGTGACCTTGATTTGCCATCTCTATCTTTATCTTTTCAACTCCATAGCATAGCACCGTCATTCTCTTCACGCAGCCCCACAGAGCTTAAGCACCCTCAAAGGTGCGACGCGCGGTGGCTGAACAAACTGTTTATTTAGTCTTGCGCTTTACCACTATCTCGCTATATATTAAACCTGTGGTTAAAAGACGATGTGGTCTACGATGGAGAGCGCTTACCTAGAAGAAAACGTTACACTCGTGACTTCAAGACATCCAGATTGTAACTATCAGGGAACTACCATTCAGGCAGCGCATTCCACAGTCTAGCGGTCTTCCACAAACTGTGCAAGTATGTATGTATATATACGCGCGGAGCATGGTTGCACAATGGTAGATTTTTTGGAAACCATTTGTGTCCTATTTTAATTCAAATGTGTGAAA
Source organism: Agriopis leucophaearia (assembly GCA_949125355.1). Lineage (NCBI taxonomy): Eukaryota > Metazoa > Arthropoda > Insecta > Lepidoptera > Geometridae > Agriopis > Agriopis leucophaearia. Next base: position 8,020,424 of record OX421265.1, on the reverse strand, counting down.
CTTCAAAACCACGCGCGTGAACACGGCCATTGTAACATGGTCGAAAAGTCGAGTGAAAGGTACCTATTTTTACCTTAGTAAAAAATGAGCAATAAGTCATGAAAAAGTCACATCGCTCTAAGGACCGACAAGCGATGGGGAAGAAAGGTTTTTGAGTTGAGACCACGAACCGGAAGACGCAGCGTAGCGTAGGCGTCCCACTAAATGGACTGACGACATTCTGAGAGTCGCGGGCATTCAGAGGATGCAGATGGCAGGATGTCGTTCAGTGTGGAAGTTAAATGGGGAGGCCTATGTTCAGCAGTGGACGTCTTGTGGCTGATGATAATGAAGTAATGATAGTACCGAAATGATTGTAAAAAAATATTGTTCATAACTAACAGTTATTTAGATCTATTGTAGAAATCGGTCCCTCAGCTGAAAATTTACCTATTTCTTGCTCAACAGGGAATCACCCTGAAATCGTCCAGATGTTGCTAGAACACAAGCCGAACGTGAACGCGTTAGATAAGGACGGGTATACGGCGCTCGCGATGGCTTGTAAAGAGGGATACTACGACATTGCCTTGGCGCTCATCAGTTCGGGGGCATATATTAACGTACAGGTAAGTCAATGTTTAGCCAGTTCGATTCTACATCAGCCTTTTATTGTCCACTGCTGGACAGTAAAAGCTAATTCTCCTAATCATAGACGTACTAATGCATGCCACTGAGCTTAGTCGGCAGTTCTCTGCACCCAGTGTTTATACTTCGCTTTACGGAGGTCGCTCCACCTGGCCCTAGGGTGACCTGCCAATGGAGTCCAAACTCGAGGGACTTGATAGTAGCCGTTAAAGAGTTCCACTATCCATCTCTTGGCCCCGTCATCAGATCAGGGCCTCGATTCTACTAAACCAATAGTTTTTAAATTGATAATGAATTGCCCCTAAAATTGCCCTTTTGACACTTTTGGTATAGATAAAGTGTCAAAAGTGAAAAACCAATTGTTTTTAAATTGTTAATGATTTGTTTAAAATATTACCCTTCTGACAGTTTTGGTCGAAATAAAAGTGTCAAAAAAAAAAAAATATAAGCAATTCGTTAAAATTGAAAAACAATTGGTTTAGTAGAATCGGGGCCCAGTTCTATGATACCAAATAATTGTATTGGCATTTAAATTTCATATGGTTGTTACACATGCTAGTCTCAAATCGATACGAGACAGTTAGAAATAGGTTAAAATTGACTTCAATTATTTGTTTACACAGTTAGTTTAGAGCTAATAAAAATATATTTCTTTTACAGGATCACTCAAAAGACACTCCCTTGATCCACGCAGTTAAAGGCGGCCACAAGAATATAGTGGAGGCATTGCTTAAGAAACACGTGGACGTAGATTTGCCCGGGAAAGAGAAGAAGACTCCCGTCTACACTGCGGTGGAAAAGGGACACCTAGGTATATTGAAGCTCCTGCTCGCTTCGAACCCTGACTTGGAGCACACCACAGTTGTAAGTTTACCATAATCATGAGGTCTTAAAAATTTCCAAATATTAAATGAATTAGCAAAGATGTTTATGTAAAGAATGCCTTCAAAGAAGTTTAAAAGGTAGATACCCCAAGATTTTGACAAATTAAGAAAAAATATGACGCTGGATCCATTCCCCACAATACATACGCCCCACAGTACGGGCCCATTCCACACAAGACGCGACACTTAAGACAAAAGTTTAATGCTTTACAAAGGGATTATTTCGTTTTCGCATCACGTCAGCGATAAGATACCATCGCTTAGGTGCGAATTACCCGATCGAAAATAAATACTTGGCGATTCACGCCGCGGTCAGAATGGACCCAGTATGAAACAAAAATGGAGGGCGATTCACGCCGCGATGCTAAAGGCTCAATTTATTAAGAGCACTTGAGCAAAATACCGTGTTGCGAACCACATGCGGTGTGAAACGCTGCAGTACCCGATTCTCCTACGAAATAGAAGGACCCATATATATTTACCGGGTTACCGCGATTTTCGCGTCACGTTGTATGAAAACCCAGTGTACCGTAATTTCTGTATGTTTGAAATAACAAGTATGAATTGAAAATTAAAAAATATACTATAAATAAACTGGTAATCTTCATATGGCTGAACAGATTTTCTTGAATCATAGCTAAGAACACTTTCGATCAAGTCACCTTTCAAACAAAAAAAACTAAAATCAAAATCGGTTCAGCCGTTTGGGAGTTACGATGTCACAGACAGACAGGATACATAGATGCGTCGGGACGATTTTCCTTTGAAGATAAAAAGCCATTATGGCTAGACGTTGTTTTGGAAAAACTGTAATACAAATTTTACAATTTAGAGCAAATTACTTTTGACCAATAAATTATATGCAAATACTCGTAAATTTTACGAAGAATGAAAGTTCATTGTTCGTAAAGTTTTAAGAGACCTAGATATTTTTAAACTTTGCAGAAATGAAAATTTACTATTACAATCTAGGAATAGACACAAAATGGCACTCGTCAAAATATTTTGGCGTCGAAAATAAAGCATATATCAATCGCATATGACATTAAGCGCTTTTGCTATATTTATAACTAGCTAATGCCCGCGACTTCGTACGCGTAGCGCAAAGTAATTAGTGGGTGGACGATTAGACTGACATATCCAAATATAAATGTTACACTAACGAACACGAACGGAACTTTAAATAGGTAAATTGGTATAAGTCAAGCGAAATGTCATGCATGACAAACGTTATTATTGAATTATTAGTAAATAGTAAGTAGGAAGCATGGAGCGGTATCTATAATTAATCGCTGTTATTTAACATTACTCCGCGTAAAGACTGCCAATCAATGATGTCTAAATATTTTTTGCCCGCCTTCTGCGCCTCGACCCTTCCAACAACTAAACCGCTTTCTTTCACCACCATAACATCCAAAATAACTGCTAATCATAGATCAGTAACAGATTAGATGCCGCGAGTTCACCTACTTTGCGTGTCTGTTATTGGTGTTAAGTTTGATCCTGGCAAAAAAATGTATTCATTTTAATCTCCGTCGACTTGGTATATTAGCACGTCAGAAGTCAATACAAAAATAAACGTACTTAAAATTACGCCATAATAAACTGTAAAACCTCTTCAAAAGCAGTTGGCTGTCCTGAAAATAACAAACACAAAAAAAAACTATTTGGTGCAGTCTATCGGAAGTTATGCGGGTACATACATTTCGGCGACTCGTTTTTATTTCATCATCATCATCAGCCAGAAGACGTCCACTGCTGAACATAAGCCTCCCCCTTTAACCTCCACACTGAACGACATCCTGCCATCTGCATCTACTGGATGCCCGCGACTCTCACAATGTCGTCGGTCCATCTAGTGGGAGGCCTACCTACGCTGCGTCTTCCGGTTCGCGGTCTCCACTCAAGAACCTTACCTACTTCCCCATCGGTTAACAGTTCTTCGAGCGATGTGGCCTGCCCATTGCCACTTCAACTTGCAGATTTTAATAGCTATGTCGGTGACTCTGGTTCTTTGGCGATTATCTATATTTTTATTTACATATAGATTATATGGCAACAGCCGCTTCAGTCTTCCTACCTACCATGTCTGCGAGTAGAAGTCTGTCATTACGACAACATTACTATAAAATAAGCTAGATGGCGTTATAAATAATTATTAAAAACATTTTTTTTTACTATTTATTATCATAAATTAATATAGCCTATGTTTCAATCAGGTATTTTATAAGCATATTCACGGAAACTGCTTTGAAATCCTTCTAGTAGTTTAAAAGATGTGCGCGGACAAACAAACAAACTGACAGCCGTCAGATTTGTAGTTCCATAGTTTGAAAATAGATTGCGTACTAAAACGATGTTTTGCGAAAAAATTGTAAATTTGCTTAAACTTTACGAATAATATTATTAAAAACGTAATAAGGTATTCAATAATTCCTAAAATAATGAGTGTAAATGGATCGTAGTTTCACAAATATGAAAAATGCGTCTATTATAGGTAAATACGACACTTTACCTGAATCACGCAAACGGGATTTTTTTTGCAAGTTAAACCGATATCTGGTATTGCTTCTACTTAGTTAGAAGTCATGTGTGAAGGTATTTGATCTACACATTTATAATATGGTAGGGATTAAGTTAACAAACACTGAGACAGCTCGTAAAAATCTCGTGGCTGTAGTAATTGTCTGGATCTTAATGCGAATCTATTTACGTAAGCTTTAAAATATCTGTTGTGTCCCGTTGTTGATGTTTACGGTTCGTAGATTTTTATTGGACGTTCAAAAACACGTAAAATGTTACACATTTTGGCCTCGAACTCGGGTTACGCTTGCATTTCTCGTTATTTTTGAGGAGCCATTTGCACTTGGATTAACAAATGCAAATTTTGTAGAACCAATGATGAATATTTACGGCTTAACTAAATAGGAGATTGTACAACAAGTGCATAAAACAAGTCATTTTGGCCAAGACTTTTTAGCCTGCGCCGAAAGCGAGGGCAATATTTTAGTCGAGGATAAAATGGGTTTTTGTGCACGAGTTATACAATTCTCACTTTAATAGCGAGGAAATGAGAGTAATATTCTAAGTAATACCTATATCTTTTTAGTTAACACTGAAATTGGAACTATGTTTTATTTTTATTCGCCCATTACTGGACAGGTTAAAGCCATTAAAGCAATACAGCCCCGTCGTACGTATTTTATTATCTTAAGCATGTCCCAGTAAAGTAGTGGAGACTGTAGAAGCCTCTATGGAGTTTTTGAAACATATTGAAAATACACGCTTTTACGCACTAGAGCATAAAAAGCAGGTTAAGTCCGCTTACACCGGGCATAACCAAGAACTTTGCGAGCATGAGAAGTGAAAATGTTTTACGTCTCGTTTATCGTCAGATGACATGCATTTTATAGCATAGATATATATGTCGAGCGTTTGTTTTAGCATGTTTGAAAATGTTTTTATGTTTATTTTCAGAACGGAGATACACCTATAATGCGTGCCGTGAGATCTCGAAACGCTGAAATGGTGCAGTTACTGTTAGAGAAAAAAGCGCGAGTGAATGTCGCGGATAACCGCGGGGATACCGTTTTACATATAGCCATGAGGGCAAGATCTAAGGTAAAATTTAATATTTCAGTCAGTTTGGTACAAGAGTGTACGAGCGAACACGGTCAGTTCACACAGTTCTAAATTTATTAAATAAACAAAATTAACCCATATTTTGATGTAGAGTCTGTTTAATTTATCTAGTCCCTTGAAATTTTTGAGAATCTTTTATAAATATATTTTCAAGTGTCATATAAAATAAGCGATTGCAGCGCTGTGTCTGAAACAAGATAACTTAGGCAGTTTTTTTGTTCTTACATAGATACATGTATCAGTTTGACATCATTTTAGTCCAATGTTAGGATAGACGGAAAATTTATAGTAAACGCGTAGACTGATGCACAATCTTACAAATTGCGATAGATGTTGCCAAGGTCATAGGACTGAACTGATGTCAGACTTAAATGTAACATAGGTCTAAGAGTAATTTTTTTATAAGGCTAGTCAACCTTAACGAAATATCCATAATAGGCATGTGTCCTCATTTTTTTATTACCTCATTTAAAAGCTGATCTTAAATACAGCCCATCAAGGAAAACAAAATTAAAATTCCTTTAAAAATAAATAAGTTATAAGTATTTTAATTTCATGCTAGACAGAGTGCGCACTATAGCACATAATGACGTCAAGCCGTGGACGCGCCATACAAATGCTATAACTAACAGACGCTTTGCGGGAGAGAAACAGCGCTCTCTCGCTTATATCTCAGAAATTTATCAGCCAATTTAAATATTTTTTTCAGGACGTGTAATGTATTTAAATGTCTGTTATTTGTATTAAATGAAACATTAGGACACAATCCTATTATTTGAAACTAGTAGCATAATAAAATCCAAAAAGCTATAATTTTCGACTTTTGCCATATCAAAAAGTGTAAAAATTAGTCAGTAGTTTGTTGCCACCTTAATGATATATTGTTTTCTTTTCAGCAAATAGTAGAAATACTCCTAAGAAATCCAAAGAATAGTCAATTGTTATATAAGCCTAATAAACTCAACGAAACGCCGTACAATATAGACATGAGTTACAACAAGACAATACTCGGCCAGATATTTGGCGCCCGCAAGTTAAACACTAATGAAGATAACGAAAATATGCTGGGATATGAATTGTACAGCGCTGCGTTGGCTGATATGCTCTCGGAGCCGAGCTTGTCCGTTCCTATCACTGTGGGGCTCTACGCGAGGTGGGGCTCGGGGAAGTCGTTTTTGCTCAATAAACTTAAAGGTAAGCAATTTGTGTGCAACTGTTGTTTTTGGCAGCCCCGTTAGCTCAGTTGGTAGTGTACCTGCCTTCTGCGCTTGTGGGCGTGGGTCCGATTCCCACCTAGGACAAACATTTGTGTGATGAACATTTGTGTTTGTTCCATGTCTGGGTGTTAATATATATTTAAGTATGTATTTAATAATATATATGTATGTGTATGTCTCTGGCAGCCATATTACAAGCTTTGCTTAGTTTGAGGTCAGATGACCATGTGTGCAATAATGTCCAAGATATTTATTAATTAATACAACTGATCTGTGTCGAGAATTGCTGATTTGCACTGCAATTTGTGGAATTAGTCCTGCGGCATTTTCGAGTAACTATAATTTGGGGGTCTTCAAAAGCGTTGTTAATAGAGTCTTTAAGGGTCGGCAACGTATCTGTGATGCCCCTGTTGTTGCAGGTATCCAAAGGCGACGGTGATCGCTTACCATTAGGCGGCCCGTCAGCTGGTTTGCCATTTATGGGTTAAAAAAAGATGTTGTGTCATACAATATTTTTTTATGTTAAGAGTCGTATCACAAATGCATCGTTCAGTTTTAGGTACTTATCTGGATTTTCGGGCACAAAATTAACAAATAAAGTATTAACTGCCAAGACGAATATAAAATAAGTAAACTATATCTCTTACTCGATTTCAATATTAATGCGCGATATTCCACGATATTCCAGAGGAGATGAAGAATTTCGCTCGTCAGTGGAGCGAGACTGGGTGGGCGTGGTCATGGGCGGTGTCATGGGGTGCGTGGCACGTGGCGCTATCCATCGGCGCCGTTACCGCGGTAGCGGGCGCGGCACCATACATCGCGGTCGCGGTCTGCTTCGCGCTCTTCGCTGCCATATACATCGCGCTCTACATACTGTGGAATATGGGCAATAAGTGAGTACTGCATGACACGTGGCGCTATCCATCGGCGCAGTACATCGCGGTCGCGGTCTGCTTCGCGCTCTTCGCTGCCATATACATTGCGCTCTACATAATGTGGAATATGGGCAATAAATGGGTACTGCATGACACGTGGCGCTATCCATCGGCGCAGTATATCGCGGTCGCGGTCTGCTTGGCGCTCTTCGCTGCTATATACATCGCGCTCTACATACTGTGGAATATGGGCAATAAGTGAGTACTGCTTGACACGTGGCGCTATCCATCGGCGCAGTACATCGCGGTCTGCTTGGCGTCCATATACATCGCGCTCTACATACTGTGGAAAATGGACAATAAGTGAGTACTGCATGACACGTGGCGCCATCCACCGGCGCAGTACATCGCGGTCGCGGTCTGCTTCGCGCTCTTCGCTGACATATACATCGCGCTCTCCATACTGTGGAATATGTGCAATAAGTGAGTACTGTATGACACGTGGCGCTATCCATCGGTGCAGTACATCGCGGTCGCGGTCTGCTTCGCGGTCTTCGCTGCCATATACATCGCGCTCCACATACTGTAGAATATGGGCAATAAGTGAGTACTGCATGACACGTGGCGCTATCCATCAGCGCAGTACATCGCGGCGCGGTCTGTATCGTGCTCTTCGCTGACATATACACGCGTTTTACATACTGTAGAATATGGACAAAATGGGCTTGAGTAGCAAAAATTTGCTTTTGGACATAAAAACTATTTACGACAAAAAATATCCTTTTTTACCAATAGGTACGAGTGGTGGTGGGCGGGCGGAGTGCTATCTGCGCTAGGGCGGCGATTCAGCTCATTGCTGTTGGTGCTTCAAGTGGTGTTCTGCCATCCGCCAGGACCGAACGACCCGCGAGCATTACCCGCGACGCCTATAAGGTTAGTATTGGATTTACTATTGTAGGTTTTATTACCGACTTCCAAAAAGGAGGAGGTTCTCAATTCGACTGTGTTATTTTTTATTTTTAAATGTTTGTTACCTCAGAACTTTTGACTGGGTGAACCGACTTTGATGATTCGTTTTTTATTTGAAAGCTGGTGCTTCGCCCTTCTGGTCCCATTTCAATTTGGTCTAGGTCTGACATTTTTATGAAGTCTGTTTTTTATTTTGATAATTATTTGTCAAACACAGCTATATATCACAGCTAGTCAAAACTATTTGAAGGTAGACATGTTATCGAAATAAGAACGATTTATTTACTACACGATATACAAAGCAACTCGCCAGTCATACCACATTTATAAAATTAATAAGGTAATATGGTGTAAAAAATATATGCTTTTTTTTAAATCAAGAAACGGTTTAGAAGAAATGTTATCGCAGAAACTAAAAAATCATTATTTAAGTAGTTTTTATTTTGATTTTTTTAACTGAATAATTATGTGCTTTTTTCGAAACTTAATAGTATAGTTGACTAATCTGGACAAATCCCAATCAGAAGTTGGAGATATTTTTTTTTCGAGATGTCTAAACAAACCGCTCGGATACCCGTCAGACTGAAATTAAGCTATAGTATACGGTGATTTCTTACCAACAGACAGTCTGCTTTTGTTGTTATCTATCTATATAAATTAAAATTAAATGCTGTTAGTAAGCGCAATACTTGAGAACGCCTAGACCTGTTTGGCAAACTTTTTTAAATGTTCGTAATTGTTCGAATTAGGTATTAACGAAAGAGAAAATAAAAAAAGTTGCCCAGATAATTGATTTTTTTTATGAATTGATAGTGATTCTATGGGATTTTTGAACGAACTCAAGACCAGAACTCCAACAAATTTATTCAAATTTCATATTCATTTCAAATTTGTCTGCCAGTTCATAAAATAAAAATAGTTTGTCTTCTTTTCATGTTCCCCAGATTCCATTTCACAGAAGGCATGAAGAGCGGCGGAGGCCAAGAAGGCGAAGCGATGGTCGTGCAAATGATCGCGAGCTTGGCTGAAGCGCTCGAGTGCCAGTACGGGCGGGTTTGCACGCGGCTGGCGCGTGCCTTCCGGCCCAAACCAGTCTCCTCCACTTCCGGCTGGAAGTAAGTCTAACTTGAAATGCTTAAGATTTAACCCCATTGAGACGTTGGGTCTCTTTGTATCTTTTTAACAAACTTCAAAAAAGATTATAATAATTTTTTTATGATTGTTACCTCAGTACTCCGTCATTTATGAACCGATTTGGAAAATTCTTTTTTTAATTGAAAGGATATACATTCAGATTGTTTCAAATTTTAACCGACTTCTAAAAACGATGAGGTTTTCAATTAATATCAGGTGAGTTGGCGGCCAAGCGCAAAGCAATAAAAAAAAAACTTTTTTTAACTGTTAGTTACCTCAATACTTTTGACTGGGTGAACCGATTTTGATGATTCTTTTTTTATTTGAATTCTGGTGCTTCCCGTGTGGTCCCATTTGGTCCAGTTCTGAAATTTATATGAATTCGGTTTCTTATATTGATAATATTCTATACCATTTTATACTAATTTAGTGAAGTCGGTTTTTTTATTGATCGCATTCATAACGAGTGTGTTCTGAGGAACTGTTCAATCTGATGCCGGCGACGCGGTTCTACCATCCTACCAGCTGCCAACACTGCAAGCTTATCCATATAGCTTCTTTCCTTAGCCCCTGGTGTTACAGGTACCTATGGTGACGGTGTTCGCTTACCATCAAGCGGCCTGTTAGCTTGTTTGCCACTTATGACATTAACAAAACATTCCGAGTTCAATTTGGGCCCAAACGGTCCTAAAATTAGTCCTATACCATGTGCCATACAGCAGAATTTCTGATGACAAATTTAAAGAACTTCCCGTGTTTTCAATTGGTTTCACACGGGCCAGGTGACGTAGTTTGCAGTTGGAAATTCTGCCTTATGTGAAACGATCTAGGTCCCACATTTCAATTCCCCAGAACCTGTCCTGACTTGATAGGTTCTGGTTGTAGTTCGACGATGTTTTCTAAAGTTTTTTTTTTCCCATTTGCAGGTGGCGTAAAATTTGCTGCATTCCACACATAATCACCTTCGAGTTTTGCTTCACGTGCATACTCCTCGGTTTTTGTGTGCTCATCATGTTCTTCACAGAATCAAAAGAAGATCAGCAGTAAGAAGTTTGACTATATAAATAATAGGTGTAGATTCTCAGTACTAGTTGGTAATGGTTTATCTAGGTTCCTTTGTACATTTGAGATAATGTTTTTGATTTCCTTGGTTGAGTGTATGCTAAAGACGCGGGGTCGAACTTGTAATTAAACGGTTTAAAGGATGATGATGTTGACAATTCATCAAACGTAAAAAAGAGGCATATAAGGCCGTAAAATGTCATCATAATCTGACTAAACCTAGTCTAATACCCGCGTAAACTGACATGTACAATTCCTCATTCGATCCGATTTCGAAAAAGGAAGTGGTTGTAGATTCGTTTTTTTTTTGTGTTTGTTACCTCAGTTCTCCGGCATTTATAAACAGATTTGGTTTTTATTTTATTTGAAAGGATATACTTTCAGATTGATCCATAGAAATTCCATTAAAATTGGTTCAGTAGTTTGGTTTTAACTAGAAAAAATCAAATAAATTGCGTATATAATAATTCTGAAGTCGGTTTTTTAAATTGATAATTATGTTAAGTAAATATTTAGTCCTAAAAAGACGTCACATTACGAAAGATAGTTTTTATTTTATTTTATATTTCTTTTTCAATTTTTACAATACATACGCAAAAATCTTGATAATTAAACAAAATATTACAAATCGTCAGTCACTATTTGAGGACTCACAATTTGTAATCTGTGGGACGAGGGTTGCAATTTGGTAACACCAATCACCCTCCACGAAGGATATTTACAGTTAATTATTAGTAGTGTACTTAATAAATAAAGTATGTAATACATTGCGTATATTGGCTCCTAAACTCGGCTAGGCCGGTCTATTGGTGGCTGTGTGAAAATTTATTTAATAGAACAGACTGCGCGCGCTTGATGTTTTGAACCCCTACATTATGATAATAGCAACCATATTGCATCCGGGCCCTCAGCCACCGTACACACAAAATCAACTCGACTCTTCAAGCTATAGAATAACTTTTGTCGCACTTTAGTGGTAATAGATGTGTAAATACGACGGCTCAGTGAGTGAGGGTCGTCGTCTATCAGGCGGCGTAATGTCCAACAGGGGCTGATGTACGCCGCGTGCGCTGTCGCCGGGGTGGTGCTGTTAGCCAATCTGTACACTTGGGGCCGCGTCCTCGCTGCGCTCGTGCTGCCGCCGCGTGCTCGTCTGTCGAGAGCGCTGCGTCGCGACGCGCCCACACTGGCGCTGCGGCCTGAAGTGCAGGCTCTCACGCATGTGGTATGTACTTTAGTAGAAGCTTACTACGATAAACTTGACTTTTAGACTTTTGTCCGCCTTTTTTAGCTTGGGTAAAGCCACTGCTCTGTTGCCACTGCAACGACTTGCGCAGTGTTTGAATTTCGACACTAAAATGTCCGGAATTTTATTGAAATGTCTGGCTTTTGGTCAGGGACTTTCAGGAGCCCTGAGTTTGAAGTAGTACACTTTCATAAGCATACATACCTACATTACAGTCAATCATCATCTTCAAGTGGCGAGTGAATCAGTTTCCTCTAGAGAAAAGTGCTCCACGCATCATCTCTTAACATTAGGACGTGGCCATCAAATGCAAGCCAATTTTTTTTTATTAAAAAGGAAAATTAAATCTTACACTGTAACATGAAAGCACGTAACAAAACTCTAGAAAGCGTATCTGCATCACATCACTGGCACAACTTTCTAATGCTGCAGGTAGATATTCTGTTTGACGCGTACACAAACACGTGCCAGCAAACGATGCTAGTGCTCATAGTACAGTACGAGTTGTCAGCTACGAGCATGACAAAGTGCTTGATTTGCCCAACGATGTCCACACACTGTATCCTAAGCAGTTCTTTCAACCAACACCGTTCCATTACTGACTTATCCCTCAATATCTCAGGTATCCTGTCTAGATGCGTTCACGGGCCAGCAAACGAGGCTAGTGGTGGTGGTAGACGCGTTAGACAGCTGCGAGCAAGAGAAGGTGCTCGCTTTGCTCAACGCTGTCCACGCGCTCTGCTCAGACCCAAAAAGCCCCTTCATACTGCTACTGGCCATCGACCCGCATATTATCAGCAAGGTAAGGATATTTAAGCGTCGTTTTGATTTAAAATTGGAGAACTTCTCTTTTAACCGTCGAAAACATCAGAAAATATTCTCACTTTCTCACTTCACACATTCTTTTGGATGCTCACGCATATTTTTCTTTGTGTCATTCAAAGTTATAAATATTTTTATTCAATTTAAAGGGTTATTTAAAGTTTACGGTTGATGTTCCGGAAACGGTACCAAGCGCTTTGATTCCACTTTTATTGTGCGAACTGCTAGTCTTTGGAATGCGCTGTCTGAATGGGTGTTCCCCGATAGTTACAATCTGGGTGTCTTCAAATCATGAGTGATCGGTTTCTTCTAGATAAGCGTGCTCCATCGTAGACCGCATCATCGCTTAACGTCAGACGAAATGGCGGTCAAACGCAAGGCTATTAAAAAAAATACAATCTAACCACAAGTTACAAAAATATATGTTTACTAATACTAAACTAGAAAAAAATATACAAATACACAAACGGCCTCAAACATTACCCTTCTTGGGCAGTCGGGTAAAAGTAGGGTATCTTTTAAAATGAGAAATGAGCCGACATTGTGCAAAATGTCAAAATGCAACATATCCAGTAAGCTATCATCCATAGATTTTTTTATATCATTTTGCTAATTTTTATCCAAACCTAGCTTCTAGGATATGCTCATTTCCTTTGCTGTAGCTTCGTAGCAAATGTGAACTCATGTTGAAAAAGCTTAGTAATTATGTAGTTAACTATTATGTAGCGTAGATTGAAAATAAACTAGTTGTAACGTTTCACGCAGGTTGCTTGGATGGAGGTTAGTTGTTCGGTTATTGGTGTTACCCTCTTGATGTTTCCTCACAAAAAAAAGTGTATAATTTGGCGTTATTTGTACAGAATGCAGCTCGATGTCGTGACATTTTAGTTTTTTAAAGCCTCTGTGGATATGCATGATCCTACCTTTGATGTTTCATGTATGTATTGAGGAGTTTGTTGGTTTTATTATGCAATTAATTGCGCATGTTATCTTTTGTATTTGAATGTATTGATGGGAACACCCATGGTCGCTATAAGCATCTATCTATCTCTATAATAAAAACGTATACATATAATAAAAACATAGAGATAAAAAAATCTGTAATTGCGATATATCAACGAAAAAACACAAGGCGTCTTAAAATAAACAGCTGAACACGTTAAGACAGATTTTAGAACTTTTGTCTGTTTGTTTGTCCACGGACATCTTCGAAACCACTGGACGGATTTAAATGCGGTTTTTACGATTTTGCTTAGCTATGACCGGATTGACGTTTAGGCTATTTTAGTTTGCGCAAGGGTCGGATTAAGGAAGGTAAAAAGGGTTGAAAGTTTATATGAAAATCTACGCGTATGAAGTCGCGGGCAAAAGCACTAGTATGTAACTATGTAATAAGGGTAAAGAAAGGTACCTTTGTAACCCTTAAGTTATAGGTAAGGTGAAGAATATACCGGCCAAGTGCGTGTCGGGCTCGCGCACTGAGGGTTCCGTTCCACTACAAAATACAAAAATTATCAATTTAAAAAACCGACTTTAAAATTACTAACGTGTCATTTTTATTAGGTGAAAGAAATAATAAGGTCGTCCAAGCAACGAAATTACCAGTTATAACTTGGTAATAAACTGATATTTGTCCCCGACTAACACTTGGCCATTATTTATTATTGTTATATTTTAGAGTGTGTACTATAATCATGCCAAGTTTGACGCTTGTACGTATTACCGTCTTTACATAAGAGCAATTACTAAAATACGTTTAAAAAAACAGTTGGTTTTATGGGGCTCCTCTTTTGTTTTTACTATATGACTTTTTTATTATTTCTTAGTTAATCCGCTGTAACATTACATATTCTGTGAAAATTTCAACTGGCTATCTATTACGGTTCCAAAGATACAGCCGTTTAAAGGTAGGACGGACGGACGGACAGACAGCGTAGGCTCAGTAATAGGGTCCCGTTTTTACTCTTTGGGAACGGAACCCTAAAAACCATCATGCAAGCCACACTAAAAGTTGACCATATCTATATAACATAATATCAAACAAACTTTTTCCAATTTAGTAAAACTTACATTGTCCAGCAAAAAAAAACTGCGCAAATAATATAATATGCTACAAGTGTATTTTTTTTTTGGGTTCTGTACTCAAAGGGTAAAACGGGACCCTATTACTTAGACTCTGGTATTTTTTTAAACCCCGGTAAAAGAGCTGGTAATCTTTAAAGGTCTGAACTGATTTGCTTGAATCATAAATAGCTAAGAACACTCTCGATCAAGTCACCTTTCAAACAAAAAAAAATCAAAATCGGTCCAGCTGTTTGGGAGCTACGTTGCCACACGTTACACTTATAAAACCCCTTAAAACGTATCTTGATGTCACCAACAGGCAGTAGAAATGAACAGCCGGCGGGCGTTTTCGGAGAGCAACATCGGCGGATGGGACTATCTCCGAAATATGGTGCAACTGCCGTTCTACCTTCAAAACTCTGCACTGCGGCGCGTGAAGAGTGCGCAGCAGACTGCCTCGCGCAGGATGCTGGCGCACGTGGGAGACGAGCTCTCCGCCTCGCTGCAGAGATCTGTGAGTACAGAGCCACGAGCAGAGCCATTTTTAACCTTTTGAAGGCCCTGGCACATTAGGGTAGTGAGGCCCCTAAAGCCAATAAGCAAGTGGGTATTGTAGTCAGTCATTATATAAATAAATATGGTTTTCGGTAATAAATGTCGGTTATCGTTGGGTGATCTGACAGAAACTAGGGGGTCTATCGATCGCGGGGCCCTGGGCAAGTGCCCCGAGTGCCCAGTGGGAAAGAGGGGCCTGGCCGCGAGGCAGGACTATATTGCAACAAGCTGAAGACAGCGGTGCAGTGACCCAATACACATTAAACTCGGTACAACTATTTATTTGCTTTGACAGCTCCAATAAAACTTTGTAAAAAGCTGAATAAAAATATTTTCTTTTAATCTTTCACTGAAGTAAAGTATACCAGGTTCCTACTAAAGCCTTATGTTAAAATATGTATCGAAAGTTATCAGAATTCGTGGGTTTTTATTCAGCTTTTCAGCATCTAATGAAATTTCGTAAAGACGTACGTATACCCTGGTACCCAGGTACGTAGCTTATACCCTGGAATACATCCTGTACATCATGTCACCCTGCGTGCTCCATCGTAGACCGCATCATCGCTTATCATCAGGCGAGGTGGTGATCAAACGCAAGCTTATTATTTAATTTAAAAATAACATATGCTACATTTTATGCTGGAAAATTCATGTTTCCAGTAAAATTGCAGGTGAAAACGCTGGGCGTTGCTAGTCGTACATAATCTCTCATCTTTGGCTCGGGCTTATAATAATTATCAATACAAAAAACAGACTTCATAAAACGTCAGAACTGGACCAAATTGAAATAGGACCACACAGGAAGCACCAGCTTTCAAATAAATAAAGAATCATCAAAATCGTTTCACCCAGACGAAAGTTCTGAGGTAACAAACAAAAAAATTACATTCGAATTGATAACCTCCCCCCTTTGCAAAGTCGGTTAAAAATGAACTGGTAAATTTTCCTCTTTTTTTGGTAGGTCTCAGCCCGCCGCCTTTCATCTACATCCGAGTTGATGTCAAGTCAGGAGCGCATCAAGAATCAGCCCAAAGAAGTTCCCAGTAACAGCGTGATGGCGGCTCGTACTCGGCGCCTCCGCCCCTCGGAGTCGGTGGCGAGTTCTGTAGCGTCAGGGCTGCACCGCGCAGCGCCTGCCGCCGGCGCCGCCGACCTCGGCCGCGTCTTGTTGACAGATGACTACTTCAGCGACGTCAACCCAAGGAGTATGAGGCGGCTTATGAATGTGCTATACGTTACTGGTGAGTTGTAACTCGGACATCTATTGTATGTGCGTGTCGGCAGCTCGAACCCGGTGCCACCTACTAACCATTGCAGACTTCCACTTTCTAAGAACATTCACTTATTTTTAACCGACTATGCTATATTTTCTTTCACATGCAATACATATATGATTTTGTTTTGCAGGCCGTCTACTAAAAGCATTCCAAATAGAGTTCAACTGGTACCAGCTGGCGTCGTGGGTGAATCTCACGGAGCAGTGGCCATTCCGCACTTCATGGATCATCTACCACCACGAGACCTATGAAGAGCATATCGATGACTCTACATCGCTCAAACATATCTATGAAAAGTATGCCAATAAATAAATATTCGTGAAATTTTTGCACACACGGTTATAATGACACTAAGCAAAGCTTGTACTGTGGTTGTCAGAGACTGATATATGTACATAATTATTTTTTTATATATACGCAAATAGATATTAACACCCAGACATAAAACAATCACAAATGTTCATCACCTGAATGTTTGCCCTAGGTGGGAATCGAATCTACGCCCCCAAGCGCAGATGGCAGGTTCACTACCAACTAAGCCACAGGGGCAGTCAATATTCAGCTTTCCCAGGGGCCTTACGACCAACTCTAAAAGCGGGCCCGAATAGGTGCAGTTTGCAAAATCACGCGACCGCAAACCGTATCTCGGCGCGTTAAGGTTCGCGTTCGCGTGATTTTGCAAACTGCACCTATTCGGGCCTGCGTTTAGAGTTGGGCGTAAGGCTCTTTCCTTATTCCACTAGGTAGAATCGGCAAAACACGTTTTTATCTCTTTCACAGATATATTACTACCGACAGGCCTTCAGCATATTTTCGAATTCGTCTATAAATGCCTCATTTGCCTGCTGCTGCTGTAATGTGTTATTTTTTTCCTAGAGTGAAGCCTCTTATGTCCGGTCTCCGCGAGGCCAGTGCATTAATGGAGCTGGACCGCGACGAGCGCAAACTTGACGTGTTTTTAAGCTTCCATCGCGCCACGCTCACCGCTGCAGATCTCAAGATATTCCTGCCCTTCACCATCAACCTGGACCCTTATATAAAGAAGGTCATCAAAGGTACACGTTTTAGTAACAGAGTAACAGTTTAATGTGCGACTAGCTGTCAGGTGACTTGCCACCCACTAAATGGGCCCCCATGAAGGCTACCGCTTATTGGCAGCCTTTATGACTTAGGTTGTTGAGAGGTGTACAGCACTTTTACTAAACGCTACTCGCGTCGTTATGCCTTTTAATACTACCACCATGGAACTTAGATTCTTAGCTCTTGGGGTTTCCACTCCCAGAAGGGCAGTTAAAGCAAGCCAGGGGTCTCATTTAGCCTCATGGAATCTGAGTACACGGTGTCTCCACTCACCGACGGCTCGCCACAAACCCGTCCGTTTTTTTTATGATACTGAGTGACGAGACGAGTGAAGTCGCTCGCCTGATGGCTCTTCACGCTTGCCCATAACAGCTCAACATCACTCAGAATTTTGAACTTCAACAGTTCAAAACCCTGGATGGCAAAGCACTGCGCTCGTCACCCCGAGATATAAGATGTCAAATCTCTGTTTGCCCTGTAATTTCGCTGGAAACGTTGCCCTTCAATCCGGAACACAGTAGTGTTTGCGCACTACTGCTTGGCGGTTGAATAACTGGCAAAGGTGTGGTACTTCCCCTGGCGGACCCCTGCAAAAGAGTCCTACCACTACAACTACCCTGCTACTACCCTGCGTATTATTAATTATATTATTAACCTTTTAAACGGTAGTTTTTAGTTTTTAATGTTAGTTTGTTCCCGCCCGACTTTAAAATCCGTATATAAAACATTATTTTTCTTCTTTGTAGTGCCATATTTACTTTAAATGTTATGTGGTTTTTATTATTATTATTATGTATGTATGTACACCGATTACTGGATAGACCGAAGACATCGTGAGAGTCGCGGGCATCCAGTGGGTGCCGATGGCAGGCTGTTGTTCAGTTTGGAGTTTTAAATGGAAGGCCTATGTTCAGCAGAAGGACGTTTTCTGGCTGATGATGATAATCACACTAATATCATATATGTTAAAAATTTGGATGAATGGATGTTTGTAACTCAATCACGCAGAAACGGCTGGATGGATTTGGATGAAATTTGGAATATACACTTTCCAACACCACGCCGGTGAAACCGCGAGTGGTCGCAGCTAGTTTAATAATGATTTATTGGGTGATGTCGTTACAGAGGAGCAGTTACAGTCTGGAGCGGAAGAAGAAATAGGGGCTGCGGGTTCGGGCGGCATCGGCCTGTGGGGCACGCCGCAGCACCTGCGACATCCACATTCCAAGCTATTCCATAGGAAACATGTCAGTATGACCTCAATTTACTTCAAAAAATATTTAACTGTCACGTTCTACATTGAGATTTACTGTAAAATAGTCTATTAATTATTAAAATAACGATGTCATTATGATACATAGACCTACATTTTTAACAGTCTTCCAAAAAGAATGAGGTACTCAATTCGACTGGTTTTTTTTTATGTTGTTGCCCCAGAACTTTCGACTGGGTGAATCGATTGTGATGATTCTTTTTTTATTTGAAAGCTGGTGCTTCCCGTTTGGCCCCATTTTAATTTGGTCCAGTTCAGACATTTTTATGTAGTCGGTTTTTTATATTGATAATTATTATGTGTACAGCGTTCATCTCCTCCGAGCCAAGTGGCCGGTCCGGGCGCTCTGCCCCCACAACAGATGTGGGTAGGGTGGGCCAACAACGGGCAGGGGTTCGTGCCGCAGCCGATGCAGCCCTACCCTCAGCCGCAGTTACAGCCGCAACCGCAACCCTCGCTTGCGCAAAATCCTTACCTCATGCTGAGGGCTGCCTTCCCTGGCCTGGTGAGTGAGAAAATTACTTATTGTTAAGATCTTAGTGTGCCGAAAGACATAAATGAAATTACAGTTCGCGGTCATTTCTGATATGCATTCACAGTAAATCAGTAAGAGTGGGACAAGAACACTTCTACATACATCTTGTAAATGACCTTGTTTGTATTTTTTTTATCGCCAATAAGTCGACGTTTGACCCCCAACTCGCCTGTTGGTAAGGGTTGATGTGCTCGAAGATGAAGCACGCAGACTTAGAAGATACCTATTCACTCTTGCCTTAAAAAGGCCCAGATTATATCTCTCAGAAAACAAGGAAGCCGGACATGTCTGAAATTGAGCATATACGTTGGATGGATACTTGCACTTCCGCTTAGACTATACAGGGTGACGCGGAAAGGGTGTACTAAACCGAAAGGGCTCCATAGGACCCATTAAAATTAACAACTTTTCCACGAGACCAACCCTGAAACGGCAAATAATAAAAAACAGCTGTTCCATACATTTTGTCGAGTGTGAATGACCTATTTCTATGGAACAGCAGATATATTTTTTTCGATTACAATCTTTGTCCCATAGTAAAAGATTTTCGTAATGTTTTCCACTACCACTAAATATAGCATTACAGAAAGAAAATTCAATACGCTATACTTATTACTAGGTAATTAGGGTATAAATTTAGTATAGAATTGTTTCACTAGTTTTTAAGTTGTTTTTTATGTTACCTACTATGTACGTTTGTGATTTTTGGTGTGAACAATAAAGAGTTTTCTATCTATCTATCTATTTAATTAGATACAAATATAACAACAACAAAGAAAAACAGTTTCGGCTTATTACACCCTTTCCGCGGAACCCAGTATAAGTCCAATCAAAATATCTCTCTCCTAATACTTAATTTTGACTGTACACAGACGGAGCCGTCCAACATCCGTCTGTCAACGATGAGCGTGGAGCGCGTGTGCAGTGTGGTGCGCGAGGCGCTGGGTGCGGGTGCCGGGGCTGCGTGCACGCAGCTGCAGCGGCACCACGTGTCTGGGCTCGCGCTCGCCGTCTGCCGCCTGCAGGACCTGCAACCGGTCAGTACAAACCTCCAGCTGAGCTGATCATGGAGCGGACACCCAGACAAATCGGAGGAACTGATCCGCACACGTTCTTTTCTTACCACTTGAGACGATTTTGGCGTCTTGTGCATTTGCCAATGTCAAGTATTGACGGACACCTAGATACTTCGACTGGGGCTGACTCGCTCACAATTTTTTTCTTTTCTCTCGAGACGATTTTGGCGTCACACTTCTTGTGCATTTGCCAATATCAAGTATTGAAATATATTCAGGTTATATTAAATATCGTCAAACAAGTCATAGTCACAGTCAGAGCCGAACAAAGTAAGTCACGGTCAAGTCCAAGTCGTGGCCTAGCAAAGTAGTGGAGACTTTATGAGTGGCGCTTGTGATTGGAGACTCAAAAGTCATTCATATGATTTGCGCCTAGAAATGGCTCGCACGTAAAAGTTTATGCTGAAAATTTAGAACCATTTCAACGCGGGGGAAAGGATTAGATATAGTGGTTATATTGTCATTGCCAGAAGTAGACCTATTCTATGTGTGAATAAAAAACACAGCTGTCAAGCAAGTAGGGCTGATTACCACCGAGCATTCTAAGGGAGTAATGTGTTGTCATTGTATATCAAAATTTAAATTTGATTATTAAAAGAAAAATTAAAATATCCGATAGCAAAATGTAGTCTCTCACTCTGGATATAAAAACGACAAAATTGGTCGAGCCGTTACAGAAACATTAAAAAAATACATAGTCCTTGTGCAGTAGTAAAGTTACTAAATACTGCATGCGTATTATGAAACTTTGATCGGGATCGCGACTTGTCAAAATTATGTAAAAAAAAAAAGCGTTGTCTATTTCCAATTTCGTAGTATGAAATTGGAAATAGACAACGCTGTTTTTATTTTTATTTTGCGTCATAACCCCTTTCAAGTGTCAAAGTTCTGTCAATTCTGACACTGACTGACCCCGATCAAAGTTTCATAATACGCCTGCTGGTCGGTAATAAATTACTTGTCGATGAACATCGACATACAATATCTATAGAGTCACAATCGCGCCAAAAAAAAAGTCCGAACCAAAACTCGGCGCACGCGTCGAATTGCGCAGACTTTTTGGTTAGTTGTAAGGTAACTGCGATCCGACAACAACGCCGCGAGATACCAGTGATACGATGCCATAGCGGACAAGCGACTTTGAACACTATGCAAGCGACATAACGTCTAAATTGTAGTAAATGTGGCATTATGAACGATATAATTGATGTTTAGGTATGTACATGATGCTCGGACGTTTTTTTGACTGTTTTCATATAGAGATTGTGACTCTATAAGTATTGTATCTCGATGTCGATGAATTATCAATTTTCTACTTTTTACTCATTGCTATAACGATGTTTATATTTCAGGTTTTGGAGCTGCCATTCGGTGACTGGGAACTATTCAAACTGCTGATCATAAACCTGCGCGAATTGGAATCCAATATGCCATCGACTGCGCCCGCTGTCACAGGTTAATATTTGGATTCCCATTTTCTTTATTTACTTTATTTAGGTTTATTTACTTTAGAGGTTACTAGCGACACGTTCGCACGGGTAGAACTTTTATTATAATATATATATAAACCTTCTGTGAAAAGTATTATCAAACTGATGGTGAAAACCGCAACAAAATCCGTTGCGTGGTTTAGCAAGAATTAGCGGATATACAGACATACAGACGCGGAAAGTGACTTTATTTGATAATATGTAGAGAAGAGAAGAATAGTACTGTGCTCCATTCTTGGCCACACCGTCGCTTACCATTAGACGAGTTGGTAGCCAAACATAGATTGGTAATCAACAAAAGATTAAGCTCTAAAGTAATCTTTGAAGTCAAGATAGATGTTTTTCCATTAATTAAATGTGAGTTCTTTTTTTATTTAAACCTCAATTTTGCTTTCGAATAAATGCATTTGATAATGAGAAAAGAGCTACTGTTCTCACTTTACGAATATAATTATCATTATAAAAATCGATTTCCTAAAAACGTTAGAATTGGACCAAATTGAAATGGGACCACGTGGAAAGCACCAGCTTTCAAATAAAAAAAGAATCATCAAAATCGGTTCACCCAGTCAAAGTTCTGAGGTAACAAAGTCTTAAAAAAAACCTGTCTAATTGATAACCTCCTCCTTTTTGGAAGTCGGTTAAAAATATGATTTCCAGAGGCAAAAAGAATGTTATGACTTATTTGTAAAAAGTTCAGTCAAAGTCAGCCTTCTGAAGCTTATATTTGCTGAATTCCGAATATTCGTATAAAGTAACAATAACCGCATTTGTTCTAGTGGTCGCTGAAAAACCAACGGAATCGGAGCCAGAAACCAATAAACCGAGAGCAACGGACCACCAACGCAGTCGACCCAGCAATGTTGAAAAACAGGTAAGTCAAAATGTATGACAGGCTAAACAATGAAGAATTTTTAAGGGTATTTTCCTTAGAAATTATTAGACTGACCCTGATATTGGGAATAGAAATAAACAGCTGTTCTGTTCACTTTGTCGAGTGGTAAAGAAATTGTTCTATGGATGACATTCATGTGATGAACATTTGTGTTTGTTCTATATATGGGTTTTAATATCTATTTAAGTATGAGGCCTCTACTTTGTTCAAAGAGTGAACATTGCCATACAACGTGGTAATGGGGCCAGCATTTTGTGGACTATTCCCACTGGTAGCGGTTTAATAGATTAGTAGTTAGGTATTAATTTGCCGTATTTTTTTTATATTAAGAAGATGGAATGTTATTTTAGTCACTGAAATAAAATTTAGTAGTTTTTTTAAGTATGTATTTGAAAATATATACGATGTATGAATATCAGTCTCTGGCAGCCATAGTACAAGCTTTGCTTAGTTTGGGGTCAGACGACTGTGTGCAAAAACGTCTCGAACATTTATTTATTTATTCAAATCAAATAATTTATTTGCTAGAATAGTCTTATTATAGGAATTATTTTTGGTACACTGTTGCAGGCAGACGTGCAAATGCTTTTTTTTTAGAACTAGTATTATTAAATTATATTATATTAAAAACTCCATAGTCCTTAACACTATAAAAGCAATGGCCAATCAAATAAAGCTTTTCTAAATTTGTTACTGTCCAACATTTTGATTTCATTATCAAAAATTATTATTTATTATATAGAACAACTGATATTTTTTTCGCCATGTCAGGGTTGGTCCCAACGGAAAACTTGTTAATAATGATGAGTACAACGATATCCTTGAATATGTCCATCGTCTAGAGATACATCCGGTATTGCCATCTACAAATTCATTGACTTGTATTTAAATATTTGCAGCCTTACGCGGAATACCAGGTGATTACATAGTAGTAGTTTTGTAGTAAAATAGTTTGTACCTATAAATGTTGCCATGCACCTAATAGTTAAGTTAAGAGGTTTAGAGTGATCGATTGTTAAAACTATATTTTTATTAGCACTAAAACGTTTTCCACCCGAGTAAAGTATCCGTGAAATCAGTTCTTTTTACATAGTAGTGGTTTTTTAGTTAAATAGTTTGTACTTACCTATAAATGTTGCACTGCACCTAGTTTAGAGATTTAGAGTGATCGATAGTTAAAACTATATTGGTGATCAATAGTTAAAACTATATTTTTAATAGCACAAAAACGTTTTCCATCCGAGTAAACTATTCCTGAAATCAGTTCTTTTTACATAGTAGTGGTTTTTTAGTAAAATAGTTTGTACTTACCTATAAATGTTGCACTGCACCTAGTTTAGAGATTCAGAGTGATCGATAGGTAAAACTATATTGGTGATCAATAGTTAAAACTATATTTTTATTAGCACAAAAACGTTTTCCACCCGAGTAAACTATCCGTGAAATCAGTTCTTTTTACATAGTAGTGTTTTTTTTTGTAAAATAGTTTGTACTTACCTATAAATGTTGCACTGCACCTAGTTTAGAGATTTAGAGTGATCGATAGGTAAAACTATATTGGTGATCAATAGTTAAAACTATATTTTTATTAGCACTAAAACGTTTTCCACCCGAGTAAAGTATCCGTGAAATCAGTTCTTTTTACATAGTAGTGTTTTTTTTGTAAAATAGTTTGTACTTACCTATAAATGTTGCACTGCACCTAGTTTAGAGATTTAGAGTGATCGATAGGTAAAACTATATTGGTGATCAATAGTTAAAACTATATTTTTATTAGCACAAAAACGTTTTCCACCCGAGTAAAGTATCCGTGAAATCAGTTCTTTTTACATAGTAGTGGTTTTTTAGTTAAATAGTTTGTACTTACCTATAAATGTTGCACTGCACCTAGTTTAGAGATTTAGAGTGATCGATAGTTAAAACTATATTGGTGATCAATAGTTAAAACTATATTTTTAATAGCACAAAAACGTTTTCCATCCGAGTAAACTATTCCTGAAATCAGTTCTTTTTACATAGTAGTGGTTTTTTAGTAAAATAGTTTGTACTTACCTATAAATGTTGCACTGCACCTAGTTTAGAGATTCAGAGTGATCGATAGGTAAAACTATATTGGTGATCAATAGTTAAAACTATATTTTTATTAGCACAAAAACGTTTTCCACCCGAGTAAACTATCCGTGAAATCAGTTCTTTTTACATAGTAGTGTTTTTTTTTGTAAAATAGTTTGTACTTACCTATAAATGTTGCACTGCACCTAGTTTAGAGATTTAGAGTGATCGATAGGTAAAACTATATTGGTGATCAATAGTTAAAACTATATTTTTATTAGCACTAAAACGTTTTCCACCCGAGTAAAGTATCCGTGAAATCAGTTCTTTTTACATAGTAGTGTTTTTTTTGTAAAATAGTTTGTACTTACCTATAAATGTTGCACTGCACCTAGTTTAGAGATTTAGAGTGATCGATAGGTAAAACTATATTGGTGATCAATAGTTAAAACTATATTTTTATTAGCACAAAAACGTTTTCCACCCGAGTAAAGTATCCGTGAAATCAGTTCTTTTTACATAGTAGTGTTTTTTTTGTAAAATAGTTTGTACTTACCTATAAATGTTGCACTGCACCTAGTTTAGAGATTTAGAGTGATCGATAGGTAAAACTATATTGGTGATCAATAGTTAAAACTATATTTTTATTAGCACTAAAACGTTTTCCACCCGAGTAAACTATCCGTGAAATCAGTTCTTTTTACATAGTAGTGGTTTTATAGTAAAATAGTTTGTACTTACCTATAAATGTTGCACTGCACCTAGTTTAGAGATTTAGAGTGATCGATAGTTAAAACTATATTGGTGATCAATAGTTAAAACTATATTTTTAATAGCACAAAAACGTTTTCCACCCGAGTAAACTATTCCTGAAATTAGTTGTTTTTACATAGTGGTAGTTTTGTAGTAAAATAGTTTGTACCTATAAATGTTGCACTACACCTAGTTTAGAGATTTAGAGTGATCGATAGTTAAAACTATATTAGTGATCAATAGTTAAAACTATATTTTAATAGCACAAAAACGTTTTCCACCTGAGTAAACTAATTAGCTTTTCTAGCGTGTATCGTTAATTAATTATGTATTTTTAGGTATACGGTTATCCCTGTAATTAGTTGTTTTTACATATTAGTAGTTTTCTAGTAAAATAGTTTGTACCTAAATGTTGCACTGTGCTTAGTTTAGAGGTTTAGAGTGACGATAGTTAAAATTATATATTTTAAAACAAACCAAACGAGTCGCAAACTCGAGGGATCATTACATTTGGTGATGAGAATTTGATCACACTTTATCGCTAACGTGTCATCCCGCTCGCATGGTGTGGATAAGTTAGCGAGAGTGAGATGACTTGATAGCGATAACGAGTGTCAGTTTATAACAACTCCGCAGTTATTTTGCCAACGCTGTCGTGCATAAGTAACTGACTTTTGATTACATGCCAGTTGATTGCATTCTAGTCTCGATACGGCTGTGTTTCGCATGTCACACGTGTATTTATAATATGATTGTTCGCAGGTTACCCTCGAAGAACAGATGATATGCGGCGCGCTGCAAACACTGAACGAGGAGGCGATGGAGGACGTCCTCCAGTCGGAGCCCCCTTCCCACCCAGGTGAGCCCCTCCACACCATCCGAGAGACCCCTGCCACCCCCCCGGCATATCACCCCTCCTCAGACCCCCTCCCGCCCCCGCCCGAAGACAACGCCACCGGCGACCGACCCGACCACGTCATACTCAACTTTACAGATGACGTCTTCACATAAACACGGAAATGGACATTGGATATACTTTTGTGTACCGAACATACTGTCGGAGAAATATGGACTTTATGTCGACGCACTATATGTCGAAATTCGTGAAGCGCCTATAGTTCTCAATCCGTTGTACATCGCTTATCTGTGTGTATGAACGCACGTTACGAGTGTACTATTGGAGTATTCGGAGGAATAAGGACTTTATGTCGATGGATTGTTTCTCGAAATTGATGAAGCGCCTTAGTTCTCAATTCCGCCGCTGTATATCGCTTACAGAGCGACCAATTTGTCTATAGGGAGCCACTATTGAATTTTCTAAACAAACAATAAAAATACAGTGAGAATGTTAGTTCGTTCATCTTGTCAACTCTACAGAGAAATTTGTTGCTCTATAATAAATAATGTATCCGTTGTTGTGTTGGTATCCGTTAAATTTATTAGCAAAAGTGAAAATTAAATTTTTCGTCACATATGCAAAGTTTTTATTTTGCACGGATAACTAAAAGCTACTGAATTACAAAATATGATTACTGGATATTTGAGCCGTAAGCATTTCTTTCTTATATTGCGATGTAGGTTGCTAATAAATTTGACGGTCACGTAAAACACCTGCACCCATACGCTTAAGGTTGAAAATTCAACATTGCTCTTGTAAATTACACTAATGTGCTAAATTTTGCTAAAGAATGTTATTATTTTTGTAAGTAGTACACTTTGTACGTGTTTTTGTCATCGTAGCTTAGAGGCTAGACTTTGCTTGCCATTATAATTGTAACTAAAGTCGATTTTTGAAGAAAAAAAAGGACAGACTGTCTCAAGTAGGTATTTCATAGCAGATACCAAAATAATTTATTATTGAATATAAATTGTGATAGCATGCTTGTGCCTTAACGGGGTTACACATATACCATGTACTAAGCCGAGAGGAGGTTAATCTACTCATCATTATGAACAACTTTAACTGGTAAAAAAAAACTAAGGGACCAACCCTAAAATTGCGGAAAAACAGCTATCGAAAACGGTCATTGACACACAACAAAACGTATGGAACACCTGATTGTTTTTCGCGATTTCAGGGTTTGTCCAATAGTAAAAGTTGTTCATAATGATGAGTACAATGATCTCCTTTCAGCTTAGTACCGTATATATGCGTAACCTTGTATAACGAATGAGTAACGAACTTTTATTTATGGTTTTGCTTGTCAAGCATTTGCCGTTTTGTTTTCTTACTTTAGGTTGTGTATCTTATTCCATTTTAGGCTATTGTCACATTGATCCGGATTCGGTCGCGCGTCGGTCGCTACACTAGACGTAGCATGCGCGCCGTGACATCTTATCGTCAGTTTCTGTTGTGCGCGAACTAGACAAGGCTTCGTTACGCCTATCTCGTTTTCGCTCGATAACAATAATTTTTAACCGAGTTCCAAAAAGGAGAAGGTTGTCAATTTGACTGTTTAAAATAAAATGTTTATTACCTCATAACTTTCGACTGGGTGAACCGATTTTGATGATTCATTTTTTATTTCAAAGCTGGTGCTTCCCGTGCGGTCCCATTTTGATTTGGTTTCCAGTTCTGTCATTTTTATGAAGTTTTTTATATTGATCATAATTATTTAAAAAAAAAGACGACTTCACGGGAAGTTGAAGTTCAATATAACAGGTGTTCCCTGGTAGTTACAATCTGGATGTTTTCAAACACGAGTGGATAGGTTTCTTCTAGGCAAGCGTGCTCCATCGTAGACAACATCCGCATCATCGCTTAACAACAGGCGAGGTGGCGGACAAATGCAAGCCTATTCTTAACTTAACAAATAAACGGGATTCATCTCCTAATTTTCCACCGAAATATTCAAAATATTGATATTATTATAATGAATTAAGGAGAGGCGAGGACGCATTTCATGAATATTTTTGTTGCTTTATTTTCTGGAAATAACAAAAATTCTTTTTTTATTAAGTTTGTGATGTAGGAGCTATGGAGAGGGCTATGCTCGGGGTTTATCTACGCGATCGAATCAGAAATGAGGAGATCCGTAGACGATCGAAATTTATCGACATAGCCCACTGGATTAGCAAGTTGAAGTGGCAGTGGGCAGGGTAAATAGCACACAGAACAGATGGCCGATGGGGCTGAAAGGTTCTCGAATGGAGACCATGGACTGGTAAGCGCAGCGTAGGTCATCCACCCACAAGATGGACAATCGACCTAAAAGAGACCGCAGGAAAACGCTGGTTGCAGATCGCTTCCAACCGGCTCTTTTGGTGACCGATGGGCCTATGTCGAGCAGTGGACGTCGTATGGCTGAAATGATGATGTAGGAAAGTTACCTGCACAAGATTTTTAGCTATTCATCAATGACATCGATTCTGATGTGCCAATCTCTATACTAAACTTGACACCTCTAAAATTGATGTCATCATTTTCTAACCTATTGAAATGAAAAGAGACGCCTGTAATTTTAGACCTGTCAAATTAGTTTAATTTTTTATCAGTTTTTAGAATGGTAACACAGAATTGACGCCAATAATTATATCCCTGTTTAAATACGCGTGCCGCGTGCGCAACCGAATCCGTATTGCTTTGATTCAATCAGCCCATAATTGTAGCATTCCAACGATTGAAAAATGTTATATATAGTATATTTATAATTGGCATTATCCCAATAATTATACTCCTTAATCAGTATTTTAAGTGTTAGATTAAAGACAATATTTATTGTGCCATCTAAGTGAGAAGTAGATTAGGTATTTTGGATCTTGATTTTAATGAACTTGTCGTAAATATTCGAATATGATTATACAGGTAATTTCTTAAGAAATGTCAAATATTGTTAGTAAATTTTTGCGGGTACTTAAGAGTTCTTACAATACTTTATATGATTATACGAGTAGGGTTTCCCAGTACTTAAACATATCAAAAATTGTTAGATTATTTTAGTTAGCGTTTTGAAAAGTCATACCAGTAATTTTCTTAATGTAAAATTATTACTCCCGGCGGATTGGACACGTAGTGTTTCTTCCGAATAAAGCCGCCAGGACTGTTCGTATAGCATTCCTTCCAGTAATTTTATACTTGTTTATCCCAATGTGAATTAGTTAATAATTAATAAATATACAGAAGTTACAAGGTCGTTTGATTTCAGCCCTTTCTCTAATAGAACTCGACACAGATGTAGGCGCAGGTGTAGTTGACCGAGCGGCGACGCAGCGTCAGGCGGCACGGCGCGGCGACTCACTCGCAGGTACTCCCTTCCTTCCCGCCC
Source organism: Agriopis leucophaearia (assembly GCA_949125355.1). NCBI lineage: Eukaryota > Metazoa > Arthropoda > Insecta > Lepidoptera > Geometridae > Agriopis > Agriopis leucophaearia. Next base: position 7,990,631 of record OX421265.1, on the reverse strand, counting down.
CCCGCCGCCCCATCCTCTGTAATATTCGTGTCGGCGCGCGTCATCTGGCATTCCATAAAGGTTTCGTTTGTTTCAGACGAGGAGCACACGCTGGTGATGGTGGGCGGGTCCGTGGCGGGCAGCGCGGCGCCTTCGCCGGGCGGCAGTCCGCGCGCACTTCGCCGCGACCCCTCCATACTGAAGGGCAGCTTCCGGCGTCGCGCCGCCGACCGCGACCGCGACCCGCCAGCCGTTACATTCAACGTGGAGAACGAGCACGACTCCGACGACGATGGGCACATCACGTTCAGCGCGCGGCCGCGACCCGCCGCGCACTACCGTGCGGCTGCGCCGGCACCCGCGCCGCAGCCGGGCGCGGGCGAAGCGCCGCGCTCGCGCCCCTCCTCGCTGCTGATGGCGGGCGATGAGGCGCCGGAGACGCGGCTCGCGGCGCGCTCGCGCTCCGTGGAGGACTCGAGTCGCGCCGGCGCCGGCTCGCCCGTCGTCGACCTCAAGCTGCGCGGTCTGCGCAAGACGGTCGCCATCCTGCGCAAGGTGAGCTCCGCGGAGCGCCTCACGCGGCTCAAGGACAAAATCCTGCGCGGCGGCGGGTCCCGGGAGCGCAGCCCCGCGCGCGACGAGGCCTTCAGCGACGACGAGTCGGCGCCGCTGGTGGCGGGCGCAGGCGGCACGCCGCCTGCACCGCGCGCGCCCTCGCCGCCGCCGCTGGGCGTGAGCGTGTCACGTGGCTCGCTGGACGCGCCTGCCTCCGCGGAGCTGTCGCCGCGCTCCGACCTCACGGAGCTGGAGTCGCCGCGCGAGGCGGCCGCCTCCTTCGACCTGCTGCCGGAGGGCAAGGCGGGCGGGGAGCGCGCCGTGCCGCCCCCAGGGCGCGCCGACAGCGCCGCCTCGCTCGGCAACATGGTGGAGCCGTACAACCTGCGACTGCTGGCTCAGGGCACGGGCTCGGAGGGTGCGCGGGCGCTGTGGCGGCAGGACGCGCTCGACTCGGGCCCGCCCTGGCCCTGGGACGAACCCGACTCACCCGTCTGACCGGACCGCGGGCCGCCTCCGGGATACACTACCGTTTTAGCTTTTGTGCTTACACTCATTCAGGGACTCGGCGGCGAAGCCGACGGGTTTGGATCGAATTTAAATATTTATGATCAAATGAATTTACATGAAATATAGGACGTCGGTTGTCCGCCTGAGTGGACGCCGAAAAGTTCTTCACCACAAAACGTTTTGTTTTACGAGTACTTAATTTGTGTTAAGACTCCGATTTACATTGCATTTAATGTAATTTGATTTACCCAAATGTGATAATGACATACATAAGTAAATAAAAGTATCCTCAATCGAATGAATGTTGTTTTTTTTGAAGTGAAACTTCTTATGCGACTTCAAACAAGGTTGCGTTAAACGTTTAACGCTATCATGGAGGGGGTATGAAGTTTCACTTCTTCCGCGCGGAAGGACTCCACGCACAATATTTTTTTTATACTTGTATAGCCAAGAGCCTTCTAGATAGCTAATAGACGTGTGGATTTGGTTGACGTAAACCGCCGTCTGACCAACGGGACAGAAAGAGAGGGAAATATGTTATTCGCACCCTTACTCTTCAATCATCTCTCTCTCTCATATCTCTCTCTCTTTAAAAAAAAAAAAAAAAAAATTGGTCAGACGGCGGTCCGTCACCCAAGTGTCCAAGTGTCACCAAGTGTTTATTACTTCTATACACAAAAGTATAGAAGTAATAAGAACACTTTGGCCAACATAGGTTATCACTTACAGAAACACATGTACACAAAAGTATCAAACTAAACTAAATGTTACATTGTAGAATAAATAATTGTAGAAATATATGTAAAAAACAAAACGGAGAATTGGCAAGAAGCTTAGTATTACATTAAATAAGATACGAAGTATAAGTATGAAATCTTTGGACAAAGTAATGAAAATGTTTATTATATGCAGAGGTTTTATTACAAAGTGTGCCACGCTGCGCTGGTGAGTTTCCCTCGAATGAAGGACTTACTACGCGCCAACTTGGCAAGACGCCATACCTAGTTTAATTTGGAATGAGATGACCTACTCGTATATACGATCGAGTGACCGAGTTCTACTCTACATTACCGATTCACACCTACAAATGAATGATGAATTTACATAGAAGTTAATTCGCATTTCGTTATGCTTGAAACGGTTTTCGTTTTATCATAAAAATTTGGCTAATTGACCGAGCGTAGCGAGGTCTCTAGAGCCTACTGGAACAATCGGCGTTTCTATATACATTTGCAAGTTATAAACTGACGCACTGTTGATCTGATCTACAAAATTTCAACTCCAGGCAAAAAACGTCCTCGAAATAAAAAAAACTACTAAGCTTGAAGACTTTATACTTTGTGTTTTGCGACATAAAATTCACGAGTTCTATGCCGTGAGAAAAGAATATCCAACTCTAACTTAACTTTTGCATGAAATTCGAAATGAAATAGATTTCAAGGGTAGTCGCACCACTTTATGGCGGATTATGAAAGAAATGGGTCTTGATGGAATCAAATGATCCAAAATATAAGTCTTGATGGAGCGGTACGACATTGTAGGTCACGTGATCGATATCATTAAATAAGGATTGCAGAAAGAAATGTGGGCACAGAACATAGTTAAAATAACCGAAGAGGCATCTTCAAGCATAACATCAGAAGAGTGGAAAAAACAATGGGACCACGTCAAGAATATAGAAGAAAAATACTGAAACAACGGCGTACGTGTACACGAAGGAGTAGACAGAGTCATAATTGAAGTAAGAGACACTAGTGATACTTCTGATGATGATGAAATTTCTTCTTATGATACGGATGATAGCAACATATCGAATGTGAGTCCTATAAATGACCACAATCATTTTAAGAAATAATTTGTGTTTTTGAAAACACTATCATCCATTAGAATCCACCCAGTATCATAAGAAAAGTCATAACTGTAGTGTATTGAATAAAATATGTGGGTAAACTTTTATATGCGATCACTGTCATTTTCTATTAAAACATCAGTCTCGATTATGGCGTGTTTCATTTCGCATCCTGATTTACATTGGCGACGATAATTGGGATTTAACACGATGCCGTTTGGAAAACTACAAGAATTTGACCTTGGGGACGGGCGGAATTGGACATCTTACGTTCGTTTGGTGAAACAGTTCATTTTGCTAAACGAAATCAAAAGCACGCTGCACGTGGCCACGTTGGTCACGCATGTCGGCGCGCCCACCTATCAATTGATGTGTGACCTGTGCTCGCCCAACAACCCTGAGGACAAGACATTCGACCAACTCGTGGAGCTCGTGTCGGGCCACCTGGAACCAAAAAGGTCGGAGATTGCGGAGAGACACACGTTCCGTCTGCGGCGGCAGGCCGACGGCGAGTCGGTCGGAGTCTTCTTACAAAGCTTGAAACACTTCGCCACACATTGCAACTTCGGCACGACCCTGGAAGTCAACATCCGGGACCAGTTCGTGTCCGGGCTACGCAGTGAGGATATGCGGTCGAGGCTGTTCGCGGAGCCGTCGCTGGACTACAAGAGAGCGGTGGAGCTGGCGCTCGCGCTGGAGGCGGCGGACCGGCACGCGGTGGAGGCCGCGGCTGGCGGCGCCGCGCTGTTGGCGAACGCTGGTGGATCGGGACTCGGGCAGGGCGTCGCGGCCGCGGCCGGCGCCGGCGTGCACCGCGTGGCGCAGCAGGCGCCGCGACAGGCGCGCCGCCGCGGTGCGAACGCTTGCTGGCGGTGCGGCAAAGGAGCGCACACGCCTAATAAGTGCAGATATAAATCATATGTGTGTGACAAGTGCAGTGTCAAAGGGCATTTATCTGCTATGTGTGGTAAAAATAATACGGATGCACAAGGAGGATCGAGGTACCAAAACTTTATTAATATGTACGACTCCGATTTAGAATCGAGCGATGAATTGTATCAAGTTGTACCACTAAAAAGAAGTTCTAAAGATGGACCATATCGCTATGTACTTTTAGTTGAAAAGATAAATGTAACATTCGAAATAGACACTGGCAGTAGAATATCAGCGGTTAGTAAATCATTTTATGATAAATATTTCGCGCATTTACCTATGAAACATGACAATAACAAGTTTCATTCGTACACCGGGGAACGATCGGGAGCAGAAGCGTCACTATTGTCTCCTACTTTAATTATGTACTGATTTTAATAATACCTAATATGTTTTACAAATACATAATACCATAATATCTAGATTGATGACAGTTTATTCTGGAAGTGCGTTTTGATTCCACTTTTATTGTGCGAACTGCTAGTCTGTGGAATGCGCTGCCTGAATGGGTGTTCCTCGATAGTTACAATCTGGTTGTCTTCAAGTCAAGAGTGAGTCGGTTTCTTCTATTTCAAGCGTGATCCATCGTAGGCCGCATCATCGCTTTATCAGGCGAGTTGGCGGCCAAGCGCGAGACTTATAAAAAAAAAGTTTACATAAAGAAACTAAATTTAATTATAAAAATTATATTAATATTTATATTACAGACGGCTGCTTGGTCTAGTAGTTAGTTACTCTGACTGTACAACCAACGATCGTGGGTACGATCGAGTCCAGAAAGGAAGGGACATGTTTATATAAAGTATTTGTTCCTGAGTCTTGATGTTCACATGTATTTAAGTAACTGAATCTCCCAATTATTATTATTTTTAAAAGTAGCAACACTAGCTTCCTTGATACCAACATAACGGCGAAGGGAATTCATTGGTGAAACGCACTATACACGAATGTAACAAATTTGGAAAGGAAACGATCAATGAAGATAATTATATAAATTTAAATTAATAACATAAAACCTGGGCAAGTGCTAGTCGGACTCGCGCACGAAGGGTTCCGTACCATTTTCTATAAAGACGGCAAAAAAATCACGTTTTTTGTATGGGATCCCCCCTTAAATATTAATTTTATTTTTATAATTTATTTTTAAAGTGAATATATAACTAAATATTCTGTGAATATTTCAAACGTCTGTCTCTTGCCGTTATCAATATCGAGCGAAAACGAGCAAAAAAATCACGTTTGTTGTATGGGAGCCCCCTTAAATATTTATTTTATTCTATTTTTTCGTATTTTTTGTTATAGCGGCAACGAAAATACATCATCTGTGAAAATTTCAACTGTCTTAACTTTCACGGTTCATGAGATACAGCCTGGTGACAGACGGACGGACAGCGGAGCCCGTTTGTCAAAAGGGTCCAGTTTTGCCCTTTGGGTACGGAACCCTAAAAAAGCAACTATCTCCAGTCCACAATAACATAAAAAATGCGATATTTGCTGCCGTTAAAACGAGTAGGTTCGCAATTTGCTTGTTTGGCACCGACTCAAAATTAGTTCCATAATTTCGTTTAGGATCTTAGTTTAAGACTAAAAAGGATTTTATTTTTCTGAAAGAGCTATCCTTCAGGAATCGATATTGATTGACCATCATAACATAACCCAGTTAGGTATTAAGATTAATAAAAGATGAATTAGAGACGCCCAAACACGAGGTAGCTGTTGTAAGCCAGTGCGAGTTCCCTCGACTATTTACCGTCTCCACAATCTTTGTTACCTATATCATTTTAAATAAAGGTTTTTAATATCAGCATGGCAAGTAAGTTCGTATGTAGAAATGACGGGGGAATAAAACTCCTTATAATTTTTTTAAATAACTTATATTAATCAACGTTCACAGCTACTATTTCATTGAGTGATTATTCTAACGTGACATTTTATACAAGTAAATAACACAGAAATTAGGGCAAGTTATAATTTTACATCAAAGAAAAACATACATATACAAATAATAAAGGTTATATACTTGTCCTTCTAACGGTTTTTCAAATAATTTCATATGAAACGTAGAGAGCATTATTATAAACTTAAAAAATAAATATGTTAAGCATACTTATAAAAATTAATATTCACAATTATGAAGATTTAAACACAAAAGAAAACATAAGATTATCAACAAATCATAATTTTAGAGATCACAATTTACTAAGACCAGCACAAACTAGCATCTACTATTAAATACTTTATAAAATATCATACACAGCAATAATTGCATGATAGCTGATATATAATTAACATTATTCATACATACAATACTTACAAGCAAAGAGGCTTTAATAAAGCAAACAAATTATTGGACGCATCCTTTAGCCGCGTGGATTGAACAAAGGCTAAGAATTAAAAAGTCAGTGTTATGATGTCATTTGAAATTCTATAATAGTATGTGATAAGTTTGACTCAATCGATCACCGATTTAAGATCTGTTTGTACCAATATTTAGATTGATTTGTACCAGAGTCTTAGAATTTTCCTGGTCATTAATGAAATGTTATAGTGAATGTAGGTACTGAGCTGAATTCCGGCTGCAAAGAAACTATGGTTGGTATTTTTATTCGTGTAATGTTAAATTCAGTGTATTAACAGTTACTCTATATATAAGCAGTTTAGTGCATTAATAAAAGTGCCGATGCGTTAATAACTAACTATATAAAAAATGCTAATAAGTAAATGATCTCACAAATATAAACCATTTTTTATTACAAATACACCTATTTACAATTTTAGCTTTGTTCACTTATACAACGGGCTTCCTACAGGCTTCAACGGGCTATGATATTGAATTGAGGCCTACTTTTCTTTGCCTTATCACATACAACTAAATTTTCAATATTAAATTTAACCCAAGACTGACAATAGAGACAAGGCGGCATGTGACACATTATTTTTTTTTACTATTTTTATTTACCATTTTGTTATAGCCTATTTTGTCTTTTGTTCTCTTTTTTTAATATAATTTTTGTACGTGTCTTTTTTAGTTAATATGTCTGTAGTATAATTTACCTACTTGCACGCTCACCGTGCAGTGCGTGACGTCACCTGCCGGTCTCCTCGGAAGACCAGCGCCGGTTGGTAGCAAACGGCATCATGCTGCACTGGGGTCGGTCTCATATCATAAAAAAACAACTGAATTGAGAACCCTTTTCTCAATTCAGTCGGTTTAAAAATTTACTGTGTGCAATCATATTTTTTACTTTGTGTACACGACAATTTCTAAGCAGGTCTACACCCGCCGCTTCGACACTCCAGTGCCGAATTTTTAGCATTTACTTAGTCGAAATTCTACTGTACTAGATATAGGACTCACATTTCAATATCAAGACCCCGGCCATTATTCTTGTGGGCTCTTGTGTTACCCTCATTTCTGATAAAAGCGACATCAGACAATCTTGAGCTCGCGTGTAACGCTGAACCAAGCGTTCAAGCTTAGCTACAAGTAACTACGTCCAACATTTACAAGCCTCATAAATTGAGTAATTCGATGCTCTTAATAAGCTTTTAGCACGTAGATGGACCACAGCTTCCCTGTTCATGGTTTTTATCATTAGGTATTCAACAATTTTTCGTGTTGTATTTACATTTTCCTATTTCAAGTTAACAACAATACTTTTAGAGACAAAGTTTCTCTTTAGAATAACTTCATAATAGTGAATACAGAGATTTTATTTTAAATCCGATATTCAATTTCAAATACTATCATGGAATGTCATCTCTGTTCACCAACGTCTGGCGCTGCCGTAATGAGTAAATGCCACAGAATGCCTCCTATAGATCCGCACTCAAGATAATCTCCGGAAAATTTTCCGATTCGGTAAAAACTGAACATCCTTTTTGACGTGATAACGTCTTATAAATCGATGAACGCCGGCTGCACGCACGAAGAAGCATGACTTAGTCTCACGTTCCGCCTGAGCCGAGCGTGCAAGCGAAAGCGCGGAACAAGCGATAGAGAGGCACGATCGGCTTAATCGTTCGGCTTGTGGCGTGTACGTTATCACGTAAAATTATCGTCCGTAAATCGACTTTACAGACAAACAATTATTTTGTGTATGGGATTTTGTATCAACCATAACCCAAGCAAAAATTTGGACAGGTCAAAATTTACTCTCAGTGGTTCATTGCTAGACGCGGCTAGTCGTAACGTTCAAATAGCCAATAGGAACGCTGTCTCAGGTCCCGCATCCCGGGCTTTCCACAAAAAGGGGGTAACGTATTTGTGATGCCACTGGTGTTACAAGTATCCATATCCAACGGTGACTGCTTACCATCAGGCGGCCTGGATGCTTGTTTTTCACTAATGGCATAAGAAAATTAAAAAATACTTCAATGACTGGGTTGGATTTTTTTCCATATAAATATGGTATCACTAGGAAATAATCTGTGATACACGCACTCTCTTTTGCTCTCGCATTGAAATCAATGAGATAAATAAAGATCTTATCTGTAATGTAAAATGAGGGATACACCATCATGTTTTCTGATCTAAATAGACTACCGGACTGTTTTTCTTATTACGTTATAAAAAGGCAAACCATAAATAGATCCGAACAAAATTTAACCGTGGTCAAAGTTAAAAAATATGCATTTTAATTTCTTGCTAAACATAGAGCGCGATGTACTAATGCGACCAAAAAGTGTAACGCTTACATCTCAGAACTTTATAGGCGATTTAAATAATTTCATTGTCATATGTATTAGATTTAATTATATTTTTCATTATGCATATTTTTAAATAATTAAACACCTGTCCGAAAGGCTTTTTGTACAATTTTTTTTTGCTCCATTATTTGGCCAAATGTTACAGATAAATTGGTCGGTCTGTAATCAATCTTATAATGGTATCCCTGGAAGTGTCAAAATTTCAGCCACCTAGCTCACTATACCGCCATCTCGGCTAAAGGTGTCAGCAAGTAAAATGTCAGGCTTTCTGACAGCTGGAGGAACATAGTTCTGTAACCATCGATAGATGGCCCTGTCGTGACATGATTTTCATATTAACCACAAAATACTACATATACTACGAAATAAAATAACACAAAAACAAGCATATATTGTCTGTCTATTAGAATAAGCAAGTTTTTTAATATTGACCTTTCTTTGTTTGTGGTTTTGCAAAATCTTCAGATACATGTCTCAACGCCATCTATCGCATTTTTATGGACTATTTGTTCAACCTGCCATAAAAAATAGAATCATAACATTTGTGACAGCTGACAAGCGCCACTAGAAAGTGAACAGACTAGAAGCCGTTGCTCAAAACTGAAGCTCACGATTTGTGTCCTCGTTGAGTGTATGACATCAGACGACTGTGATTTTGCTAATGTTAGATGTGGTGTCGTCCAGCGTCTTGTCGGGCGGGTCAGGGGCGGGGGAGGAGGTCGGGGGGAGCTCGTCCTGAATCTTGTTGTCATCTTCGATTTCTTCTAATATGTCCTCCGCATCTAACGCGTGTAGTTTGTCATCACCTGTAAATATTTAGCTTTAACTAGGTGATCCCCGACAAACGTAATTTTTGGTCTTTGCGGCTAATTCTGTTTGCAAAATCACGCGAACGCGAACCTTAACGCGCCGAGATACAGTTTGAGGTCGCGCAACTTTATCTTGACTTTAACAACAACAATCACGTAAACTGAATCGCTTATAACAGGTAGCCGTAAAGCCCTTGCACAAATTTCAATAGAAATAATTATCAATTTGAAAAAACCGATATCATACCTATAGAAGAGGTGTCAGAATTGCCTGAGGGCGGTGGCGCAGTCAACGAGCTCCACCAGCCGGAGAGAGCCCCGCGCGCCTGCGACAGCGCCCCACCGACGGCTCTCGACGTAGTGGCCACAGCGCGACCGGTACTGGCCACGGCCGCCGTCACTTTACGCCCACCCTCTGTTGTTGACATAGTGCTGTAATAAAATAGTACATTGTTACACAAGGGACGTAACCCTTCCATAACAAGAGGCAATTTATAATGTAGCATTACAGCCCCGCTGTTGGGGTAAAGAAAATACTTCTGATTCATCATGGAGCGACAGGAGTCGATTGGTTATTTCATCCACAAATTTTTGACGAATAGAAGTGGAATATTTTTTTTATATTTGAATTTCCACCCTTGAGATAAAGTTGCTCAGATTGTTTTTCGTTTTTGATACTTAAACAACACACCAGTATTTTTTTTGTCGCAAATAAGTCAGCGTTTGACCGCCTATTGTTTCACTAGTTAAGTTGTTTTTACAGTTATATGATTATTTACAGGATATTTACCGTGGTAAGGTTGTGGAAGGAGCTCCTGATACACAACAGTGTTTTAAATTGTTTTTGTCTTATGTATGTCATTTTATGGTGTGAACAATAAAGAGTTATGTATCTATCTATCCTTTAGGCCCTTCGTACACAACGCTACGCAAATCTTCGATACTCGACGATTTTAGTCTCCAAGCTACTACCGCCATACAAATCCATTTAGGTTCGTAAACGAGTCACGTAGTCATTGTGTACTAAGGGGCCTCTTTCTTTATGTGCTAGTGTAAGTTAATTTCCATCTCCTTAGCAGTGTCCTAACTTACTGAGCGAATTTGAGCTTCATATCTGCTACGGAGAGCTGTCCACTGAACGGGTGCATGGGCAGTAGGTTCAAGAAGGGCTCTATTTCGCCGTTGTTAGTGCTCTTCATCCACTGCTCGTAGGCGGGCGTGCACTTGAAAGCCGCCACGAATTGTGCGTTGTACGAATCTATCTCGCGACTGCCTTCTGCAAAGGAAATGAATTGTAGCAGTTTTTGAAATGCACTGGTAGGTAACATTTTCAATGCGCGAGTAGCTGTCTCTCTGTTATGGCGGCTCTACATTAGTGTCGTGAAGCTCGGAAAACAAGCATGAACGTGAATGTGGACGGTTTTCGTGGGGTTCACGCGCGTTTACGCCTGTTCCCCGATCAGAGTCCCCGCGACAAAGGGTTCGCGCCCCTTCGCGCGGCGTTCACGCGCACACAAAACGTAACGTAACGCGTAACGCTTTTTAATAACTTTCTTGTTTTGGACGTCTAAATAGTAATATGTTGCCACAGCAAACAAAGTTATTGCAGCTGCAGCTTCTACGTCCATTTCGCGGCGGATTTCACGAACGATTGCGAGCATTCCGTGAATGTGGAGGGCACGACTTGTGCCGTGAGATCATGCCGTGAATTCACGGCACTAATGTGGAGCCGCCAATACCATTTCACGACTAAATGGCCGATGAGATTTTGATGAAAATTGCCAAGAACATAGACTGCATTTTGAGGATGGCCGTAAAATATTTCCATCTGGATAAATGCGGGAAAATTAGGAAATCCTGGCTATCCAAAATGGGTCCTGATCTCCTTCAATGTAAGGCACAAATCATCGTGGCGTTTTGCGACCACATGCCACTGAGGTAGGTGGAGTTCGCACAGATCCCTCTCCAGGCTAGCACTATTTGGGACGTTGTCATAACAGAATAGAAACGGAACTAACATTGTTATCTGTCAAATGTCAGAGTAAAATCAAAAAAAATATTTGCAATGCGTTAGTATGTTGTGTTTTAAACGCTTAAAATAATGAATCCATGCCCCACCCCAAACGAATTTTTCAAATGAAGGCCTTGACATGGAGTGCACCTAGTTTGACAATAAAGGCTTTAAAAAACTGTCACCACTACCATAATCGGCAGCTTATTCAGCCTACTACAGGGCAGCCTCTTCCTTCATTTGCCAATTTTCTCTGTTAAACTAGTTTATTTTTTTTATTGGATAATAGCCTTGCGCTTGCTGTCTCGCCTGATGTTAACTGATTCTGGGGTTTATGATGGATCTCACTTGGCTTTATGAAACCGCTCCACTCGCGACGGAGATATCTAGATTGTAAATATCTGGGAACACCCATTCAGGCAGCGCATTCCAGTCTACAATAAAAGTGGAGTCACAGCTTACGGGTTTTCGGATTATCAATCACGAAACAAAAAGCTTTACCTGGCAGTAAAGACGTCCTCAACAAGTAAATTAAGTAGCTCGCGAACTGATCCCGTATCCACGAGTCACCTTGAGAGGTAGCGAACCTCACGACGTGATCAGCGAACCTCAGGTCTTCCGTCCCCAACGCCAGTTGCCGCTTCAAAGACAAGTCCGCCGTCTCTATCCTCATTTCATTCAGTTCCACCAAAACGTCAAACAACTGCCGCTTCTGCTTGAACAACACATTTGACGCGCCAACCACGAAACCGTGAACCGCAGGATCAGATAACAGATCTAAGTAGTTTAAAGACAAGTATGGTAAACAAAGGTACCCCTCCTCGAATAATGGGAGAGGGAATCCACATTCTGCATGATCGATCTGCCCTGTCAGATTGTAGAGGCCGTCGACGCTCATGTCTCTAGCCATAGTGGGACTCTGCTGTGCTTCGCAGAGAGGTTTCTGTGTTTTGTACTTTTCGCCGATGCTGTGGCACTTTTCCCTGCCGGCAGTCAGCTCCTGTCTGTCAACTACATCAGACAGGATGGTCTCGTCGAAGCTCTGCCGACTGACTCGGTCTTTTTCGTCCAATAAGTTTCCAGACTCTTTAGGGGAAAGTTCTTCATCTTGAGTTATGCAGTTTAAAAGGTTTTCCCGGACTGGTTCGTCACCAGAGTCTACGATGTCTTCGTTTTTTACATCAATTACAGGGGGAATGGGTGACAATGGTCTTGTTAATCTGTAATATGAAAAAAAAACATATATGTAATTTTAGTAAGCAACCGTGATATTTTTTTTTTTAATATTGTGTTTTTTGCCCCAAATAAATGATATCAATGTTATTTAAAACAGTTTTTTATTTTCAGTAGCTTTACTTGTAACCAAGAAACTAACAACAAATAAATAAATCAAAATAAATATTATCAATCATTTTCCTTTTATTTATTTTTAATTTATATATTATTTTTTTTTTCATAAATATGTTTAAAACAATTAGAGTAAAGAGTGTATGAGAAGGTTTAAAATAATAAGTAAAACAATTAGTAATTAGTAGAACTTCTCAATTCTAATTGTTGCATTGAGTTGTAACTTTGTATATGTAATTCGGATTACAATACAATAATTTGATACCATCGAACTGATCTGATGATGGAACTGGGAGGTGGATAGTGGAAATCTTCAAAACCAGTTAACTCTTTTGAATTTGGGCTGCTTTGGATTCTTTTAAGTCCACGTTAATCAGTTATTTGACCCGGGTGTGTCCTAAAGCTGCGACCACAACCACCAGAGGATGGGCAGTAGCATCTCCTACTTTCATGGTGGAACGCTCTACGACCCCCAAGCCACCTGCCAAGCGTGAGGATTATGGCAACCCCCCATGACTGTGGAGGTTAAAGGGGGAGGCCTATGTTCAGCAGTGGACGTCTTCAGGCTGACGCTGATGAAGCAGTTATTTAAGGATTGTATTCGCTATAATAGCCGCTTATAGTATGATACGTAAATAATAAAAATATTACGTCTAACTTCAGAAACGTACAGTAACATTCATAGATAATAGAACAGATTTAATATTCCATGACTAAGTAAACAAACGGCCTCAACGACCAACAAAACAGGGAAATGAGTCACACTATTTTTCCATTTAGTAAATTCCATGGTCATAACAATCAAGATAAGATAGTACAGTTACCAGTACTATGATTAAAGTTTTGCGCCTCTAAATCCTTCCTCTAATAAATTTTAAATGTCATGTAATTTTATAACTTTCACAGTTTGAACAGATGTTTTTGTTGATCCACCTTGTGACCACGGCCATTACAATATGGTCGAAACGTCGATTAATGGGCGATGAGTCTTAATTACTCTATGAAAAAACTGGGGACATTACTGGGACATTTTTTTATTTTATTTTTTTAAACTATTTTATCAACACTTCCAAATATGTAGATTGTTTTAAATGTTTATGGGTATTAAGTAGATACATGTAGATCACATTAAAAACCGACTTAAAAATTGATGAAAAACGTATTAAATCCCTATAAAATTTGAGAGTTGCCCGATTTTCCTGGCATCCCATCATCAGATCCTGAATTAGTGACAATGGGACCAAATTGGAAGTATAACCTAACGAACAAAAGTATTTTTTTTAAATTGGTCAACAGTTAGGGGAGCAATTGGTAACATACATTTTAAAAAAAAACAGGAAACAGAACCATCCTCCTTTTTCGTCGGTTAAAAACACGATGTGTGTATGTATGTTCCCTATGGACTCAAAACAGCTGGACCGATTTGGACGGGACTTTCACTGGCAGATAGAAATAGCTGATATAAAGAGCAATACATGTGGGTGAAACCGCGGGGCGCAGCTAGTAACTTATAAGTACTGTACTCACACAACGTTAGCGGCGCGAGCGAGGCCTTGCTCCAAACACTGGGGCAGTAGAGACACCAGCGTGAGCACGGCGGTGGAGAGGGGCCCGGCCGGCGACCCGTAGATGAGCACCTTGCGACGAAGCAGCAGAAGTTTGAACAACAACAAAGCCTTGTGCCGCCAGTTTTCAACAAGACGTTGGACTGATAAACCTGCAATTTATGACATAGACATAATTATATATAAGTAACGGATTCATCCGCGTTGACAATCCTTCAGAAAATGTTAATATTTTCCAGATAATTATAGCTTATCAGCAGCAGTTTGAACTATATCCATGGAAAAAACACGTCAATCCGATGCTATGTTGTTGCGTGAAAAATGAACAAACACAAACCCTTTCCCATTTATGATACACCACAAGTTGTGCCCCGCGGTTCCACCTGTGTGGACATCCTCGGGAACCGCATTTTTTTTCCGGATAAAGTATTCTAAAGTAGCTAACAGTCGTGTCGAACTTGGCTGATGGACCGGCCAATTAGAAAGAAAGAGACAATGTTTTCTTTCTCTTCCGTTGGTCAGACGGCGGTCCGTCAGCCAAATCCGTCACGTCTGTTAGCTACATACTACTGACTTGTTACAGTGGTAGCGCCAGCCTAGAGTGGTCACTCTAGGCGCCAGATGGCAAAAGGCGCGAAATTCCAAAATCAAAAAAATATAGAGTGGAAAATAGAATTTTGATAGTGCTTCGCTCTTAGATTCGGGGTCGGCGTGCCAGGCGGCGCGGCAGGCACACTTGCATTGATAGTAACTAGCATAAAATGTTGATGTGGAAATAGCATAAATTTTGTTCAACATTTCGTTAGGAAATAGATTATATCCTGGTTAAGCACATGTTTCCAGACATGAAACACGCCGAAAGACAATTTCGCTCTACCCGGACCAAACGCAAGGGCAGGAGCTGGGTAGCGCGATCTGCCTTGAGCTGAAGGTCCTAAGTATGATTCCCGGCCATGCAAATGCATGAATAATATTAGATGGCTCCTTACTAGGATTCTCTGTGTGGAATGCCATGAAACCCATACAAGAACATGGACAACTAACATTAGAAGTCATCATTCAAGCATCTGCCCAGTTTGAAATTGAACCGGAACCTCAAACTGGCTACCATCCCTGAGTTGCAAATCTGTCGCCAACACTATGTTCGAGCAGTCTCACTTGAGAGCCAGTTCTCACTCAGTGCAAATTTCTACATAAATAATTATCAATATAAAAAACCGACTTCATCAGAACTGGACCAAATTGAAAGGGGATCAAATAAGAAATACCTGCTTTCAAATAAAAAAATAATCATCAAAATCGGTTCACCCAGTCAAAAGTTCTGATGAAACAAACAAAAAAAATTAAAAAAAAAAAAAAATACAAATTGATAACCTCCTCTTTTTTGGAAGTCGGTAAAAAAAACGCATTCAAATTATTAATTTGATGATTTTTCCTATGATAATACCTTCAAGAGTCTGATCTATTTGTACAGGGCAGCTGTTTAAGTGTTTATAGGCATCTTCAAGCAGCTTGGTTTGTGAGAAGTCGCCCTGCAGGAACCATGCTCTCGCAACCAGCTCCATCTTCACTGCGAGGCGACCAAACAAAGGTGCTCGGCACACAACACACACACTCTTCTGGACTGAGCTACGAGTCATGTCTTCAGTTTTTTGTAAAACTTGCTACGAGAAATGAGAAAAAAAGATTTGTTAGAAAAGAAAGAAATAATTTTAGTAAGCTTAAAAGTTGTGGACAGCCTAAAGTCTTAAGTCTGACACTAAGCTTAAAAAATCGCACTGCTTCATGGTTGATATTCTGAAAACCCGTACGAAGAGCTTTGACTTTTATTATGCGAACTGCTAGACTTTGAAATGCGCTGCCTCAATAGGTGTTCCCTGATAGTTCCAAGTCTGGTGTCTTAAAGTCACGAGTGAATCAGTTTCTTCTAGGCAAGCATGCTCCATCATAAACCGCATCATCGTTTAACATCAGGCGAAACAGAGGTCAATTGAGAGCCTATTATAAAAAAAAGATACCTTCCTCTACTAACGTTTAAAAAAAAAAAATTAGTAGCAAAATTAGTTTAAACAAATTGTTCTTTGCTATAAAACACAAATTTTCTGAAGAAATAAGTTAAAGAACATCATAGAAAAAGTTTTCAAAACAAGTCATCATGCCTCATCATTATCATTAACTGCCTATAATGTTCCCACTACTTGAACACAGGCCTTCTCTCAAAGAGGGAGAAGGGGGCCCTAATCTACCATGCTGGTCCAGTGCTAATGGTTATTATAGTCATCATGCTTACTGCAAAGCAAATCCAAAGAATGGTTAGTAAAAACATCACTGAAATAGATAGTCCATTTAAATCCAGTTTCTTATTGTACCTCAATAGGAATCTGTCTGAAGCATGATATTCCGTAAACAGTATGTGCCGGTTCAGTGAGTCCAGGGAGGTTGAAGAATATGGTGTCCGAGAGATAGTTGTGCGAACCGTCGGGGAGTGCCAACGCTGGGAGGTGACGCCATGCCGGAGGCAGCTCCGACGGTCGGCCGGGAACTAACTCAGGATAGCAATGCTCCACCTAAAAATAAATTATATTAAGGTAGTGCTTATGTTAATTTACTGTTTTTGTTACGTTGACAACACTGCTATCATTGCCAGCACGTCTCAAAATGTTTGATACTTGATAGGTACCTACTCAAGCGAATTATCTCTTTGGTGGCTGTCAAAACGGATACGTTTTTTGAGCATCTCCTAGCTTTCTTCCTACGTCTTTGTCAGAACAAGAGGCAATAAATAAGTATATTACCAAACTCATAAGACCGTAACCTCTAAACATCTGACGGAAGTTGAACATATTCGTCCAGTTACTCAGTAGAATCACCTTGACAAAGTTAACTATCTGGACTGGAAAAATCATTGCTTCCAACTTGAAGATCCTCTCGAAAGTGGAGACCTACGATCAACTCAACACATCGCTTGCCCTTCATCTCCCACTTAGCACTGCAAGGTGATAGAGTCACTATTAGGTAGAGCTGCCTGATATTAGCCCGAATGTGATCATGCACCCTTAACTCATTAACCTGTATGAAGCGCTTTGATTCCACTTTTATTGTGCTAACTGCTAGATTTGGGATGCGCAGCCTGAATGGAAATTCGATAATTACAATCTGGATGTCTTCAAAACATGAGTGAATCGGTTTCTTCTGGGCAAGCGTGCTCCATTGTAGACCGCATCATCACTTAACATCAGGTGAGTCAACGCAAGCCTACTCGTAAATAAGAAGTATAAAAAATCTGAATATTGATTTTAATAAATAGTAATTAAATAAAATCAATGTCCATTTCAAAATACATTAAGTACATCACATCACATGTCATTGATGGGTTCAGGGAGTTGAACTTATAGTAATTACTACTTGCTTGGTTTGCTTAGGCTAAGACTTAGCATTAATATAAGCAGACTAAATGGGGAATTTATTCATTGTGACATGGTTAAACAGGAGATACAATATGACACACTCAAAGAAGTTCATGTTTAGGACCAATATGTTAACTAATTATTATTCATTTCAACTCTATCATAGTTATTGTATTATTGGAATATCATTATTGGAGCTTACCTGGCATCCTTTTTTGTGGTGAAATCCGACCACGATAATATTGAGCACTGGTTCACTTAGAAATGCCATATTGTACAATTTAGGATAGGACTATTCACATTTTTATTACAAAAAACATTTCTGTATTAATAAATCATGATTGTGCTCTACAATCTGGATTATTGGAAAAACGAGAATCCGCAAAAAAACTCGACTGACTAAACACACAAACACAAATCACAAATTGTCACAAACGCACGACTTGACGGTTGAGGTTGACGGTTAGGTTGACACTTGACAGCTTAGCATAATATGTCATTCCTGTTCTGCATGTGCATATTCCACAGACCTACTACCTATAGATTTTCAATGAGCGTGGCTAGCTCAGTGCCTCTCGCTTCAACAAGGTGTGTTGCCACATTAAAATTATTTGCTTTAAGTTAGGGTAATTTACATACTAGACGGGTAGTGAATCTCTTCAATGAGTAATTTTGGAAACTTTGGAAAATCTTGTGAGATGGAAGGATATCTGAAAAATACTTATGAACAAAAGAAATTAATATTAAGATCCAAATCCATCCGTTTAAAGGTAAGACAGCTTTAAACGGCTGTATCTTTCGCGCCGTAATATCGTCAGTTGAAACTTACACAGAATATGTAATGTTACGACGGATTAACTAAGAAATATAATTAAGTCAAAACTAAAGAGGGTACACATCCACACATACAACAAACGTTTTTGTTAAGGTATTTTTGTATTTGCTCTGGTGTAAAAACCAAACGGTACGTAACGGTAATCGGTACAAGCGTCAAACTTGGCGAATTATAGTGCACACCCTAAAGTAAAACAACAAATAATAAATACTGGCTGCGTGCGAGTCGGTCACACATTTCTGTTTCCCACAAGTTAAGCAACGTCGGGCGCGGTTGATACTTGGATGGATGACAGCCTGGGTGTGTATTTGCACTACTTTTTGTATTTTGTGACGGTACAGAACCCTCAGTGCACGAGCCCGACTCGCACTTGGCCAGTTTATTTATTTTCATGAATGGAATTATGGATAACATCCCAATTAATGAGATACTTAGATAAAACTCTTTATTATTTACAGTACTCATATCACACACGATAAATCAGACTTCAAAAAAAGATTATTTTGTTTTATTTGAACAAAATCATGCTGATGATGATTTATGATGATATATTTTCTTTGATTTAAGTACATTTAAGTGTGTTTATTAGACCCTGAGCAGCTGCAGTTGCTCAAAAATATAATTTTTCCCTTTCTGATATTGGATTCGGCATTGAAATGACTGGAACAAATTCTACTATGTTTTCCTGGCACCCAATTTTCACAACCAGTAGCATTGATCCATTTTATTCGTAAGCCAGGATCAGTTGGAAACCTGCAGAACGAATCATTTATGTTAATTGTGGTGGGTAATTTCATTTATAAACTGGCAACATTGATTGTTATTCTTCTCAGTTAATATTTTGATAAAACTCATAGGAAATACCACAAATCGACCAAAAAACGGACTAATTATGAATAAAATATTTACGCATTGATATCCTGAATTTATTTAGGTGATCATTACAAGCTCTATATGTTTACTTACGTGTGAAATGATATTTCATCGTTTTTTCTCTCACTGCGGTACTTGCAGCCCAAAATGATACAACCAACCATTGTAAATGTTTGTTTTACAATTATTTCTAAGACGAAACACGCATTTATCACATAAAATCACCAAAAAAATGAAATAAACAATATTCAGACCCGTTTTGTTTGGCACAGAACCGTCAGATTTTGACATTTCTGATCCAAAAAACAGGCCACGCCGATAAGGACACAAAGGTCTTGTTATGTCCTTTTTGTACTTGTGCTGAGCCATATCAATTTGTCTCTTTCACTTGCTTTCACTGAAATATATTGCCGATCTGTATATCTGTGGCATATTCAGAAAAAAAATGTTACTAATATAAATGGAAGTGTTATAAAGTTCTACAAGGATCGTTTGGCCGCAATGAAATCAGCCGTTTGGCTACGCAATGTTTTTTTTAGGAAGTAATTTGTTTATTGCGCAGCTAAACGGCTAACTCCACTGCGGCCAAATGATCCATGTCGCACTGTACCTAAGAAATATCTCTATTTTAAATAGGTACCTTGAGTTGCCCCTTTATCTATTACCACTTGGTCGTCCGTTTGATTTTGCCGCTCAATATTGAAGTTTGTTAGTAGGACTACTAAGAATATGTCAGTGTGTACGATACGTGTTTACCTCGCCCCCTTCAGTTTTTGGCAAACTTTTTTAGATATTAGCTCGAATTTAAGGCAGATCCAAACTAATTAAATAATATTATGATAAATATAAACACTTGAGGACACATGATGAGGACTGGCTAAATATTACCTATGGTAAAGTCTGTGCCCCTAGTACAAGATTTGATAGTTTTCGAAAACTTTTTTCGTTTCCGTATTGTTCCATACATTTTAGTAAAGCGCCTCTATCGGAAACGTGGAGGAACTAAAATCGGCAGTATGAGTGATTTCGTTCACGAGTTTACGAAAACTATGAAAGTTTTCGAATAGTTTACCGAACATTGGCAGTACAAGTTGACACTTTGACAAGTCAAAAATAGTAAAATTAAACGTTTACGAAAACTTTTATCGTTTTCTTTCTCACTAAAAATTTTTCAGTGAGAGACCTATGTTTTGGTGTTGTTTTAAGTGGTTTGTGCTGTTTATGGCTTTAAAATGTTATCGAGGCATTGTTTTCTTCAAGGGGAGTCGCCGCGAAACATAAAGGCTCACCGCTGCAATATTTATATGGGAGAAATTCCTACGTAAACATTGCACCAAAACAGAGAAACTTTTTCATTACTTTTTACACATTTTGTTTATATGACACGGCAATTACTCAAAAAACTAGTCGGGAGTAACTGGCATAATCATACTAGAGTCATTTATTATCAATGACTAGAGTAATTCTTGTGTCTTAAAAACAAAATGACCTTCGTATCATATTAGTAGTTTGTGGATATTAAGATGTTGCCGAGGCAGTATTTTGCTTGGAGACTCGCTGCCGAAGTCGAAGACGTCCGCCGCGATGAAGAGCGAGAGGAATTAGTTGAAATGCGTCGTTTACTAACACCGAGCCGTATTTCAAACACCCATTTTGTGCAGCGATATCGGCTTTCAAAAGTGGGGTTTGAATATGTGTGCCACATCCTAAAAGACCACCTCCGTAGCTCCCAAAAAGTCTCACTGGAGACCAAGGTACCTATACTTTGAACCAATGTTTTTGCTCCAATAAATTCTAGATCTAACCTCAAAGGTACATGATAGCATTTCGGCGGTTTAGGACCACAATTAAAAAAGACCACTTCTTCAAATGACCACTTCTACAAACAACCACTCTTGAAATGACTACTTCTTGGGACCGAGCGAGTGCAAACTCTTTATTGTTCACACTACAAATTACATAGGTACACAAAACACGATACAAGATATATTTCTTAACCCTAAATGTATTCTATTTTATAGGTACTGTGTGCATTATTATTTTATGCCAATGGGGATTACCAACGGGTGGTTGGAGTTGCTAATGGTTTCTCCCAAGAAGCTATTAGCCGATATATAGACCAAGTGACAGAGGCCCTCAACCACCCAAATGTGATAAGCAAATTTATCAAGTTCCCTACTGCGCCCGATGTCAGAGAACAAATCAAGCAAAAGTTAGTAGAACTGTGCATTAACTATACATGAAAAACATGTTGTTATTGAAACAAATATACTAAATACGAATTTTTATTTTAGTTTCTACAATCGGTATGGTTTCCCTGGAGTAATAGGATGTGTGGATGGCAGCCACTTCCGCATATTTAAACCAAAAATCAGCCAGGAGCACCTCTATTACTGTAGAAAACATTACCACTCTTTGAATGTTCAAATGGTGAGTTATTTTCAAAATTACTAATATTTTTGAATGAACTGGACTGGACTCTTTGTCGCCATCTATGCCGACCAGCGGCCTCATTCATGGCATAGGTGGATCATCCAACCTCGCATAATCTTTAGCGTTCTTTGTCATTGTTGAGGTCGGAATATTCTCTTGGGAGAGATAGTCGTAGTGGTTTCCCCTTGCCTTCTATGCCAGGCTGTTTAGAAGATATTTAGTTCCTCCAGGCCTCTTCTGACCAGGCGGACCCAGTCAGGGTTTGGGTTATCATAATAATATCCTACATGACATGACTGAATTGGAATAAAAAAACATTTTAATTTTATAGGTAGTAATTTAATAGAGAATTTCAGGTGGCAGATGCAGATTGCAGGATACTGGCTGTTAATGCCAAATATGGAGGAGCTAGCCATGATGCTTTTGTGTGGGAGAACAGCCAAATCAACACTTACATGCAAACATTGCATCAAAATGGAGAATCGGTTTGGCTCCTAGGTATGAATACTTTTTTCATAATTTTTGCTTTTAAATCAATGTTGTCATTTATTACTAGCTGTGCCCATCTGTTTCGTCTGAGATTTTCCCTGAGGAAGTATCCTATGTCTGTCCTCATGATGCATATTGTATTGTACCTATATCCAATTTCACTACAATATTTTCAGCCATTTAATTGCGAAAAGGAAGGTAACTGTAAATTACACATTTATTAATGTAACTATCTGCGCCCTGTTTACTCCTCCGTAGACATTTCTACAGGAACTAAAAATTTCAGAATCAAAAGTATCCTTTCTTCAGCCATCCGACTATCTTCATGCAAAAAAATTATTTGATCAGTTGCTGCATGAAATAGGGAAAAAACCAGTAGCATTTATAACATTACCTAGTATGATCATCACTAAAGTTACGAATTTATCCTTCCTAGTATCAGACTAATTCATACCTACCCAATTTTCTACAGGAGATTCTGGATACCCGCAGAGGCCATGGCTAATGACTCCATACAATGAAGCAAATCCCGGAACAGCAGCGGACTCTTATAACAAGGCACACAGCAAGGCTAGGGTCAACATAGAAAATACCTTTGGGCGCCTTAAAAACAGATGGCGATGTGTGTGTAAAGACCGGGTGTTGCACTACAAGCCTGAAAAATGCGCAAAAATAATCCAGGCGTGTTGTGTGCTCCACAACATTGCCCTAGATTTTCGGGTACCAGATCCTGAGCAGCAAATAAGAGGTAATGAATTCCTATTACCACACATTGTGCATCAATGAGGCTGAATTTGAACACCGTTTTGTATATTCTCTATAGTTGGTTCATGATAAGTAGCTATATAGAGTTAATTTAGGATTACGTTTATGATAACACCTTTTTGATATTTCAAATATATTATTCTTACTAGAAAACAAAATACAAGTATATTAAAAATATTTTTTTTAATATGTAAATGATTTTCTTATTTGTATTAATTACAGAACCAGGGTTTGAACGCCACGAAATTTTGCACCCTGAAGATCTCACACTGCTTACCTTGGGACGTGTCATGCGTGATCGAGTGGCCAGCATCATTCATGCCGGAGACACATAATACTTCATATGTACATAATATTTGGAATAGAAAACACTGATAATGATGATGATGCACTGTAAACACGCTAAAGCTTTCTATCCATCGATAGATAAGAGAGTGACCAACAAACTACTCAAGTTAACCAGGTCGGAACTTCGTCTAATGATAGGTACCATCACAGGTCACTGTGAGCTAAACAATCACTTATACAAAATTGGAGCCACAGACAGCCCTCTGTGCCGAGGCTGTCTACAGGAAAATGAGACAGTGGAGCATGTACTATTATTGCATTGCACGGCTACAGAAGACATATGATTGAGGTCGAAAGAGAAACTCAATAAAGGGCAAATGCATAATACACCCCAAGCGGGATGTCAGGGCAGGTCTTATCAGCCCCACTTTAAATTAGAATTTTTAGCCTACAGTTACTCCTTATAATATTGCTATATCTTAGAAAAGGAAAAAAAATACATAAGGAAATAAAGATAATTTATTTTAACAAAACACGTGCCTAGTATGCATACAAATCTAGAGATTGCATAAAATATTGTAAATATTTATATAAAATAACCGGCCAAGTGTGAGTCGGGCTTGCGCACTGCGGGTTCTGTACCACCGCCATATACAATAATTATCATTTTAAAATACGACTTAAAAATTAGTAAAATATAGCATTTCTTGGTAATGAACAGAAATTTGACATCGAATCACACTTGACCATTATTTGTTGTTATATGTACTTTAAAGTGTGTGTACTATTATGATCATGCCAAGCCTGATGCTTGTATGTATTACCGTTTTTACATTAGACTAATCAGAAAAATACGTAAAAAATATGTTTGTAGAATTTCGTTAAAAACGACCCTTTCATTAAAAACTACTTTTTGACTTTTTTTATTATTTGTTAGTTAATCTGCCATAACCTTACATATTCTGTGAAAATTTCAACTGACTATTACGGTTCGAAAGATACAGCCGTTAGGAGGTATGACTGACAGACAGCGGAGTCTCAGTAATAGGGTCCAGTTTTTACCCCTTCGAGTATGAAACCCTAAAAAACTAAATTAAAGTAAAGAGTGGAAAGTGAAAGTCTAAATTGTTGATAATTTTGTGATTTCACCTTGTTTTAATTATAAGCCCTTGACAATAATAGTGGTTACCATACTTTTATCGATAATTTTTTTTTTTTTCTTACAACATTTCATACCTACTTTGGGAATATCTTTTGAAGAATAAACTTTATTGCATTATTATGTAGATGTAGACAATAACATTATCACACTATTATTATAAATAAGACAGTCTGCATATTAATATGTTTGTTTCCACTGAATTCTGTAATAAGTGAATGGATTAAAATAAAATTTGGTATGGAGGTAGCTTATATTCTGGATTGACTCATAGTTTTTACCCCGAAAAAATAGCAGTTCCTATAGGATAGCGGGTGAAACCACGGGGCGCTGCAAGTCGTCAGTAAATCTATGAATTATATTAGACAGACAATAAATATTGTTTTTGTCTTTTTGGTCTAATAGTCCTTATCAAAATGAATTCAACGAGTCCAAACACAACGGAGTAATAAGTAAAAGTATGTAGTAAAGAGTTTACTATGGCCTACCTTTCTGGCTCCATCATCAGGCCAGCTAAGTATCACCATATTATTTTACAAACATCAAATTAACTTAGTGCAACTGAAACGTGCTTGAAAATTGGATTACAAATTTTGAATCGGGGAGCTGACAGACATACCAACGATGCAAGTTAAATAAGAGTTTGTAATTTTTTTAAACAACTAGGGCAAGTTTTACCATAAAATATTTTATAAGGTATAACATTAACAGGTTATTGATAAAATTAAAACTGCACATAAAACTTTCCCATCACTAGCTGTGATACCACATTCTAAATTTTATATCTTTTTGTTTTTATGGCTTCGCATGGAAATTGCATTTAACCTTATCAAATAATATTTATTTTTCTACCCATTTAAAGTCACATAAAACGAGCTCTAAACATAGCCTAAATCGATATCATGGTCGAGGCATGACCTATTAAGGTAATGGAAACTTCTCACTTCAGTGGTCTCTATGATTTCTTATCAAAGTCAGAGGAAATAATTCTGGATAAATTTTCAGGAATATGGCAGTTTCCAATATACAATATATATATAGGGACGGAAGTATAAGAATTGTATGTTTAGTAAAATAAGGCATGCAACTATCAGTATTTTCTAATCTAAACATAGACCTAATGTGGCGTTTTTACCTTTTTAAAATAATCTCCTTGTCAGTTGAGTTACACCAAAATATAATACCTTATCCGAGGAAGGACTCAACTAATCCATAGTGAGCGGAAAGTAATGCATCTGTGTTTAAGGTACTAGACAGTTTACGCAGTACATAGTGAGCCTGTTAGAAAGACTGTTTGTTGTAGTTTTCTGTTTACTAAACCAAGAAATTTTACAGTACTTCTTCATTAATCACATTGCTATGTGTTACTATGGGTTAATAACATTATACAAATTAAAATTAACCCTGCAATTTCTGTTTCCACATTACAATGCTGTTACAGTTATTATAAATTACTAACACATAGTTTGTGAAGAGAAATGAATTAAATTCATAATTTGACAGAAACACTAATATCTCTGATGCAAATGTTTGTCAGTGTGTGTATGTTTGATCACCCAGAATAGATTTGAATGAAATTTCGTATGCAAGTAGTTAATAATCTGGATTAAAACATAAGTTATTGTGTTCTAAATTTTTTACGGTTTCTGTATAGTATTGGTTAATACCACAGGTTTACCATTAGGAACCATTATTTTTTCCAGGATAAAAAGCATAAAGCCGATTAACCATCAAGGGTATCAGCTTTCATTAAAGTCTGTTGAAATGTTCTGGAGTAGAGTGTGGACAATCATACACAAACTTTCGCATTTTTAATATTAGTGTGACTCTGTGCGACCATCAACGTATTGTTCTAAAATGTCCAGGCATCTGGCAAACAGATTTTGCCACTGAGCCTGCTCCTGGAGTTCGCGTTCTCGCAGCCTCGCATTCTCAGTGACGATACGTTGATGGTCACACTAATATAAAAAATGCGAAAGTTTGTGTATGCAATCATACACAAACTTTCGCATTTTTAATATTAGTGTGACACTGTGCGATCATCAACGTATCTTTCTAAAATGTCCAGGCATCTGGCAAACAGAATTTGCCACTGAGCTTGCTGCTGGAGTTCGCGTTCTCGCAGCCTCGCATTCTCAGTGACAAATTCTGTTGCCAGATTTCGCCACTCAGTGTCGCTGGACAAAAACTGCTCAGATGCAGTGCCTGCAGTATTGTTTCGCCTCTGAGGGCGCCGTTGTATGCGCCGCCTGGGCTGGGGCAGCTGGGGTGAGTATCGACGCCTTTGGCTCCCACTCTGTGATTGCGGCGGACTTTGGACGTGGTGCGAAGTAGGGGAAGCCACAATATTGTTAAAAAACACAGCTGGGAATGGTGTCGACTGGCTGGATACCCCAGGCATGTTCAAATCTGCAATTGAAAAGGGAACAAGTTTTTAATGTTACATAGATGAATTTACTCAAGCGATGTTGGCCAAGCGGTGGTATGTGCGCCTTGGACATGTGTGCATTACAATCTGACGGCACCCAGTTCGATCCTCGAGCCTGCACCAATCACTTATTTACTACTTAAATAAATTATGTGCAGTTTAAATTTAATGTTAGCATTAAAAACGGTGAAGGAAACATTGTAAGGACATCAATAAATGTATGTCTGAGAACCTTAAAAGTTCAAAGAGATGACATTCGCCAACATGCAATGGGCCAGCATGATGGAATAGGGCACATCCCCCTCTAGTCATAGTCATATTTATTTATTTCCATTGGAACATATAGCACACTTGGATTCTCTCTATCTCTCTGAGAAAAGGCCTGTGTCCAGTAGCGGGAACATGATATGATGAAGATAATGATTAATATACTCACCATTTTTTTTTTTTTTTTAAGTTAACGTTATAATAAATATAGTAGGTAGATAACTCTCATATTAAGTTAAAATATATTGAATACAACTAACCTTCCTCAACATTGACCTCAAAGAAAGGTGTGGATGGTCCTGGAGACGACGGTAGCTGTACTCCGGATGGTGATGATGACGTAGGCAGCTGAAAAATTCAAAACAATGTTTTAAATATACACTTTTGAGTAGTTTCAAAAGATTTATTTACATTATTGCTGTGATTTTATTGAAAGCAAAATGATAAGAATTGTGGATGGGAATTAATGATACAGCAAATGTATCTAGAAAACAAATAGGGTGACAAAATATAAGATGACTGTAAGCATGCTAAAGCAGCTTTCCCAATTCTTGACAGGAAGATCACCAACAACCTATTGAAGTTGCAACGACAGGACATTCGCCTGCTACTAGGCCTTATAACTGGTCATTGCAACTTGTATAAGCTAGGAGCCACAGACAGCCCACTGCGTCAAGGCTGCATGAAGGAGATCGAAAATGTAGAGCATATGCTGTGGCATTGTGAAGCCACAGAAGACTAGAATCGCTACCAGGTTGCATGAGGCATCGTTGCTTTTTTCATACACATCACCACATTGGCTTTTTCATCGTCATTACGCCACTACCACTTCCATCTACGCCATGGAGAAACTGTGCCAGCACCCCAGAGTGCTCCAATATTACTTTTTAAGGAGTTGGGTTGGCTCAGATATGTGCTGGTAGGGGGAAATGCACAACACACCCCAAGTGGGAAGTCAGTGCAGGACTTTTCGCCCGCATCTTAAAAAAGTTAGAATAAAGTGACAAAATAATTACTACCAGACCAACTTCGACGATGCTTTGAAGACCTGTAGCAGACTGGGTTCCCATAATTGTGAGAATCCGCTGCTCCAGATCTGACAAAACCAGCTTGGATGCCGGTCCACCACCTGTACCACATGCAACTCGATGGATCTTGGCCGCCTTTCTTTTTGTGTTATTTTTATAATCACTCCACACCTTAACATAAAAGCAATCCGACACACAGTTAGTGAGAAATCAAGCATGAAATATTAATTTAGGTAAACATGCATTGTATGGTCATCGCAATTACTCAAGTTATACCTTTTTCCACTTCTCCACGGTGTTCGATGGCCCAGTGATGTCCATGTTGAGGACCTCGCGCAGCTCCTCCCACTTTCGAAAATTAGTAAGCCTGCCGTGTGGTCCGACGGCAGGCTTATTCAAATCACCGTTTCTACAATTAGTGTAATGTAAATTAATAGGAGCAAAAAAATTAAAACGTAACCTATAAAATAAGTTCACTTTACAATAGTAAATTACCTCTCCATGAAATCTACCATAACTTCAAACTGGGAAAAACTTGTCCTCATGTTTGAAGTTGTAAATAAGAAAATAATATTAGAAGCTTGAAGAAGATTTGATTTTATCAAATCAAAGAGAAAAAAGAGAAGTAGTGGTTTTAGAATTCTTAGGTTATGAAAACGAAATTTAAAACGTCAAATGGATGAAAATTGGCGGTATATCGCTGTCCCTATGTTTCCTATGGTGTGTAAAAGAGACGAATGAACGTTCATTCCCGTTCATTCATCGAGCTCTCGATTAACGATATCGTGTAAACTTTTGACGCTCATACTACCGAATTGATTGAAAACTGTTGGTTTTGCGTTAACTCGAAAACTATCATAGTTTCCGTTTTGTCAAATCTTGTACTAAGGGCACTGTGCGGAAAGAGAACCGTCATAAAATTTGAGGGCGCAACTGTGTTTTTTTAACGTATTTGCTATGGTGACAACACTGTTACGTCATTATAGCGCGACTATGATTCTTGATATTTCTACACTTTGTCAAATAAATTGATACAAAATTCTGTCTAAATAATACAACCTATTAATATAATAATCAAAATCATATTGTTTTGTAGTTCCATTTTTCGCCACGACGGTTCTCTTTCCGCACAGACTCTACACTTTATTTGCAGTTTGGTTGCTCTGTGACTTAATTCGTTTTGTTCATTCATTCATCAATGATTAAGTCATTCGTTGATCGTTCTTCCCGTACCGAGTTTTGCAAATTTGCCAAACAAGAAAAAGAGAACGAGAATTTTGTTTATTTTTATTATAATTATCACGTATTTGTGATATAACTCTTTTATTCAAGTTGTAATTAAGCATCCATTAAAAGCTAGTACTTTGTACAGACTTCCCATGTGTAAACATAGAAAAGAAAAGTATGTGAAAAATATAAAGTCGCCATTTTTGGACTTTCTTCTGTGAAACTTTTCAGTTTGTGTTTATTTAGATTGACGTGTTTACGACAAAATCGTAAAGTGCTTATTTTTTCCTGCGATTTTTTTATCATTATCTATTGGATACTTACCATGCTTGCGAACTTCTTCGTATCTAAGGTTAGTACCTAAACATTATTCAAAACAACACCTACAATAGCACCACCTAAGAGTAACTGGTGTTGGTGCACTTTTGGATTGTGGACTGATAGTATGCATTGCTACAAGCTTAAACAATACTATTAACCCATATGTTATGATGTATGGCTTTGCCTGAAGCTTTTACTGCATGAATGTGCTTGATAAGTGCCTACTAAAACTTAGCATTTGAATTAATAATTCACACAACACAGGAATCTTCTAGCAGCAAATGTATTTGCTTTTTATATACCTAATGTTTTAAATTTGTCTCATAAACATATTTTACATTGTATGCAGATTATTATTTAATCGTTTATTGGAAATATTTACCTAGTTAAGTACAAAAGACACAAGACATTTCTAACTTCTACAGTCAATAGATGCAATAATCTAAATTTTAAGGGGTAAGTGTCATTATGAATATACAAAATACGACCTAACTAGCCCCAGCTTCGCACGGGTGTAAGCTCGGCCTTCGGCCTCGCTACAAAATATAATATAGCCTGTGTCACCCGCGGATAGTGTAGCTTTCCAACAGTGAAAGAATTTTTCAAATCGGGTCAGGAGTTTCGAAGCCTATTCAATGCAAACAAACAAACAATCAAATCTTTCCTCCTTATAATGTTAGTATAGACTAACACTAAAGCCTGCTGTACATGGATAGTGCAAACAGTAGAGTGAACTATACCAGTTCCGACTACTCTATTTGTTTTAGTACAAATTTTAGTACTCTACCAATGCTGTCTACATTGGTATAGTTAGGATAGTTAGTAATCTACCAAGATACTATTCTATCGTTTACTCTACCCGTGTACAAAAGGCTTAAATACTTATTCTATGCATAAACACTTGATAAGCTAAAATTGACTCTCTTACATGCAACACTTCTCATCAGAAAGAAGTTATAGATAATTTTTTTGTACCTACGTATAGATTAGCTTACTCGTGTCTATTCTGCACTGTATGTACATATCTATTAGGTACAATTATCTACTTCTCTGCCCATTATTTTAACTGACTTCCGGAGTCTATTTAATTATATACACTGATTACTCCAACATTTCTGAAATGATTAACAGTATTCTTTTCCTATTACGTAGAAGAAACTCTCGAGGTGTTCCTACAAAAATATCATTTAAATATATCTGGGAAATTTTTGCACACACTGTCATCTGACACCATACTAAGCAAAGCTTGTATTATGGCTGCCAGAGACTGATATATATAGATACATAATATATTTTTCAATGCATACTTACTTACATAGATACACCCACCCAACACCCAACACCCAGATATAGAACTAACACAAATGTTCATCACATGAATGTTTGATTTAGTAAACCGGCCAAGTGCGTGTTGGGCTCGCGCACTGAGGATTCCGTACTACCACAAAATGCAAAAAGTAGTGCAAAAAGACTACCTGACGCCCACGTGGTCACTCATCCAAGTACTGACAGCGCCCTACGTTGCCTAACTTGGTGGTGAACAGAAATTT
Source organism: Agriopis leucophaearia (assembly GCA_949125355.1). Taxonomy (NCBI): domain Eukaryota; kingdom Metazoa; phylum Arthropoda; class Insecta; order Lepidoptera; family Geometridae; genus Agriopis; species Agriopis leucophaearia. The sequence continues at coordinate 7,959,293 of OX421265.1, read as the reverse complement.
GTCACTGATTCGCACTTGGCCATAATTATTAGTTGTTTTACTTTAGAGTGTGTACTTAATCATGCCAAGTTTGACGTTTGTACGTATTACCGTTTTACATTAGAACAATTGTTTTAAAAATCGTTTGTTGTATAGGAACCCACATTTATTTATTTCTTTATTTATTTATTGAGGTACACAAAACAGAATATAGTCATAATAAATCTAAATTAAGTGTGTTGACAATTAGTTTGAGATCTTTGACTTCACTATTATTTGTAACTTAATTCGCCGTAAGATTACATATTCTGGAAAAAATTCACCCGACTATCTAATTACAGTTTGAAAGATACAAGGAACCGTCAAAAATGTAAGACGGACAGACAGACAGCGTAGGCTTAGTAATAGGGTCCCGTTTACACCATTTGGGTAAGGAACCCTAAAAATGGAGGAAAAATCAATGTAATATTCTGGTAATTTATTTATTTTAACACACTTTTATTAGCTTGGTATGTATCTATGTAAAGAAAACTTTGAATGTGATTTTCACCCATTTCAAAATGATAATTAATTCTGATTAGTAATAAAAATTATGAATAAATTGTTGAAAAGTATTACTATTACTATGTATTAAAGACTATCCTTCCGTCTGTCTGTCCGTCTGTCACCAAGCTGTATCTCATGAACCGTGGTAGTTAGACAGTTGAAATTTTTACAGATTATTACTGTTGCTGCTATAAAAAAAAAATTGAATTCAATAAATATTTCAGGGGCTCCCATACAACAAACATAATTTTTTTACTCGATAATGATAATGGCAACAGGTAGACTCTTGAAATATTTACAGAGAATTGAGTTAAAAAATATATTATTTACTTTAAAAATAAATAATTATCTCGTACAATCACCAAAGTTAAGCAACTTTGGTACTAGGATGGTTGACCGTCGGTGTCTTGTCTTTTAGCACAACTTTTTTGTACTTTAGCACTTAATAATTTAAGTAGCTTAAGGTCTTAATGGAGTCATGTTTATTGCATTGAGAAATCAGCCAAATTAAATTGAATAGTTTTGTAGTTAACCCATTAGTGGCCAAAAAAACACAAAAACATTATTTGTAATTTGCCTTTATTTTTTTATTAAAGAAGCAGTACTCTCGGTGCACCCTAGCGTGACACATAACACGTCGCCAACTGTTCTTCTATTTGTGGGAGTAGTGTCCTTTGCTATCATCATCAGCCAGAAGACGTCCACTGCTGAACAAAGATCTCTCCCATAAACCACCACACACAGCGACAGCTCACCACCTGCATCCACTGGATGCTCGTGACTCTCAAGATGTCGTCGATCTATCAAGTGGGTGGCCTACCTAGGCCACGTCTTCTGGTTCGTGGTCTCCTAGGACCGTGGAACGTGGTCTTTGCAATCTTGAGTCATTCTTATTGTCTTATTTCGAGTTGTCGCTAATTGTCTTTCCATCAGACTAACAGCTCATTGTTTTTTAGGGTTCCGTACCCAAAGGGTAAAACGGGACCCTATTACTAAGGCATCGCTGTCCGTCCGTCCGTCTGTCCGTCCGTCCGTCTGTCTGTCCGTCCGTCCATCAGTCTGTCACCAGGCTGTATCTCATGAACCGTGACAGTTAGACAGTTGACATTTTCACAGATGATGTATTTCCGTAGCCGCTATAACAGCAACCATACAAAAAAATAGAATAAAATTAATATTTAAGGGGGCTACCATACAACAAACGTGATTTTTTTGCTCGATATTGATAACAGCAACAGGAGACGCTTGAAATAGTCACAGAATATTAAGTTATATATTGACTTTAAAAATAAATAATTAAATTAAAATTAATATTTAAGGGGGGCTCCTATACAACAAACGTGATTTTTTTGCTCGTTTTCGCTCGATATTGCTAACGGCAAGAGATAGACGCTTGAAATATTCACAGAATATTTAGTTGTATATTCACTTTAAAAATAAATTATTAAATTAAAATAAAATTAATATTTAAGAGGGGCTCCCATACAAAAAACGTGATTTTTGCCGTTTTTATAGAAAATGGTACGGAACACTTTGCGCGCGAGTCCTACTCGCACGTGGCCAGTTATTTTTTCGAATTTATAGTCGCAAGTAGCCTGATCCATCTTCATGTCTTTCGAAAAACAAACAATTTTTGATTTAACTTTCTCGTAAAGTTTCAGTGGCATGATAATGATTCACCAACAGATCGTAACTTGTGTTTATTTTTTTAATTATAACCAAATTGAATTCTCTGCCACCCAGTTTTTAACGTCGTTAAATAAAGGTGACGTCCTTAAATAAATTAGGAACAAACTAGTGTCTGATGTTGAGGCCTCGTATTGGGGAGAACTGAATTTTGTTCAGTTTATCCCAACGAAGACGAAGACACAGGTTTGCGCGTTCACCGATAAGAAAAAAACATATGTTGCGGGTCCTCTTTTTCAGTACACTCAAGTTTCGGAGAGTCGAAATTCTGGGCGTCGACATTTCTGCCAATGTTCAGTTCTGCGGTCACTAGCAATACGCTAGCAAGGCCAAGCTTGCTTTCAAGAAACTTGGTGAGCTCAACAAGGTGAAGCGGTACTTCACGTCGATGTATATAGGCTTTTGTTTTACAAAGCGCAAGTCCGACCTTACATGGGGTTCTTCTCCCATCTATAGAACGGAGCACCCAAATATCAACTTGAGCCTCTTGATGCATTACATTACAGCGTAGACCTGTAAGATTTTTCAACGATCCTAAACTCACCGAACACCTAGAGCCACTAAACATGCGCAACAACGTTGGGTCTCTCGAATAATGTAATAAAATAAATATAATTTCCTACAATCTGTTTTTGTAGTTTATTCAAATTATCATGTCCCTGAGACAGTTGTCTTATCTGTTGAATTTCCGAGGAATTAACATATTGTCGTAAATTCACATTAGGTATAACAACCCGATTAGATTAACTTCAAATTGACAAATCTTTTCTTCGCACCAACCGCGGAGATCTTAGCGAGAGGGTGAGAGGGTGAAGGGCGGGTGATATTTGTATCCTTCTTTATCGTTCAATAGTTCTTTAAACCTTTCACAGTTACAATTTTTTTCCTAGTGATATCAAAAAGCTCAGAATTATAATTATGTGATAAAAAACATCTTGCAATGGTCTTGGTATTTATAAACATATTTTTATTTTATTTTGTTAGATGGTGAATCATGGTTTTCGTTCTTAAAACACAGCCTTCTACCTGCCTTGGCATCTAGTAATATTATCTCTTTACTTCCTTATAATGTTTATAATTGTATCTTATTGTTCTCAGGATTCGAAGCAGAGTCCCATAGAGCCATAGGCATGACGGAGAAGGTTTTGCACCCAGGTATGTCAGAGTCAAACAATATATTTTCCCATTCTTTTTCATTTATTCAATCGTGTATACAGAGCCTATGTCTCTTGTCGCTTGAATCGCCTCTTCTTCGCAAATCAATCCCATTCACGATCATCATCATCATTCAGCCCACTGCAGGACATAAGCCTCCTCCTTTTTTTGCTAATGGTCCCCCCTGTTTAGCGCTAGTTACATTAATCGTGCCACTCACAATAAATCCTGAAATTAGGTAGAAAACCATTAGATCTACCTACCTACCTACCCTACGAATAAATCTTAGAATTGCCAAAGGGTCTTGGGCTGGGAATTCGGGATAGTGACGTCACAGACAAACCGTCGCCAGATCAATAGGGACTCGAGGTCAAACCTACGCGATTTAGCTCCCAAAGGCCCCAAGTCCGACTCGACACGACACATTCCCGAACCAAATAATACCTCTTCTAACTTAGTGCAAAATTTGTCGAGTACAATATTTGCTATTGACGTTATCGTATCGTACAGGTTTGACGTCATTGATAGGTAAAACATGTTATTTTATTTGCTATTCTTTACCGATGAAAGCTGATTTGAATGAAAGTAATTTGAACTACCCAGGGGTACTTAATTCAAATTCTTTTTAACGAACTCTGTGTACCTAAGTATTATTATTTTTTTGTACAAATGTGTCCTTGGCAACAGCATCCACCAACACATTCTGAACTAAATTAAATATGTATAATTATCTTGTATTAAAGACTAAAACATATGAAAGAACAATATAAATGCCACGAACTGCGCGTTAAGTAAATACATGCGTTTCTCTTCTTCGCAGTATAAAAGGTCAACGTTTCAAGGTTGGAACTATAAAACGATTGGTTCAATAAGTATTAACGCGATGTCTCCAGTGAGATCTGTCCGAGTAGTTGGTGGTTTGAGGGGTGGTGAGGCGGTGGAGCGCGGTGCGGGGCGCATATGCCTTGCATTGGTTGACGCATCACGGTTGAATCCCCACATAGAACGCGAGGAAATATGTAAAGGCGTAGGTACATAAGACGTGGATCGATGTCGACGACGACACCCGCCTTCTGTCTATGTAGCTTAGGTCGCCTTCAACTTGTAGCACAGAATAAGTAATAGTACCACTTGTAGAAAGTGGAGATTTCTCATAAAACCTCAGATGAAAGAATATGATGTACCTACCTACCTATCACAAATTTATATTATGAACGTTTTAGAAACCTTCAATTTATCGTTTTAATTCTTTACTGGGATAAAACCTTTAAGTAGAGAAACTGGAGATTATATCTACTTACTTAAATGTCATTGTGAAGATTAGAGTAGTAGGTACCCAGTTACATGAAAAATCTTTAACAGCCAAGTCGCCGCACATGCGCGCTGTAGTGACCTTGAGAATTTGTGACGAACTGGTACCTCTACCTCTCATAAACAGCTCATTGCCAATGATATTGTTTACGATTAACTTGTGGTTTCGTATGTCTCGCACGACCTGCACGATATTGCAAATAAAACTATTTGCAGTTAGCTGTACATTATAATTTACTAGCGACCCGTCCCGGCTTCGCACGGGTATACATTTCACTATAAACCTTTCGTGAAAAGTTATCTAACTGATGGTAAAAACCGCATCAAAATCCATTATGGTTTAGGAGGAGTTAGCGGAAATACAGATAGACAGACGCGGAAAGCGAATTTATACTATACTATGTAGAGATAATGCGGGCAAATGAATCAAGATTGTAGCCACTTATTTCTAAGCTTTATTAGAACTTAGAACCCTTTCTTTTTCTTTCAATAGACGTGGTAATAATATAAAAAAAAACGGGACATTTTTGCACACACGCACGGTTGTTTGACCCCAAACTAAGCAAAGCTTGTATCATGTCTGCCAGAGACTGTTATTTTTTATACATACTTAAATAGATATTAACATTAACACCCAGATATAGAACAAACATAAATGATCATTACATGAATGTTTGTCCTAGATGGGAATCGAACCCACTCCCCAAACGCTGAAGGCAGGTTCACTACCAACTGCATGGGCCACCGGGGCAGTTTTTGTGGTTGAGTGGGAACTGGGATTGTCATTGCTTATTTTTATATGCTTAATTTAAAAATAACAATAATCAAACTGTCAGGTTTGGAACTTGTAGACGGTGCACTTTTTGCGAAATCGTGGCTTTTAAACAAGACTGACACTAAGCTATTCTATGCAAGAGTTTAGAAGGAAAGTATCATGGTAACATAAAATAGGGCCACTGAACTGGGCGCTGCTATACGAGTGAAACCAGGTCTGCCTGGGGTCAATGACCTGCTCATTTCGCTGCATCCGTTGCAAATACTGTGCGGCGCATCGATGCCGGCACCAATTCTGTCGACTGACTGAGTACACTTTTTCACTATCATGTAAAAACTAGTCTGATTGTAAAGAAACTCCAACGCTACTGCGAATAGAAAGTTGTGCGCGCACTGCGGTGATCGCGTTTTGTTACAAAATGCAGTGCTGTTTCCTAAATGTCTTAATATGCCGTGGAAGCAGTACTGTTTTCGAAAGAAGTTGGTTGCCACTTCTCAATATCGCTACTTTTAATATACCTAGATAATGTTGTAAAAATATTTTAAAGTAGAGACTCCTTGTTAATCCGAGACAGAGATAGGAGTTGAGATTACGAAGTATTTGTAGCTTTGCTTGGATAGATATCGACCAGATGAAATTCAACCGGATCGCAGCTGAACCCTTTGTGCTTGTCAAACGTGGCTGGGCGGCGTCGAACACCCACCTACACCTACCACCCCTTATTTCGTTCCGCAAATGGCGCTTACCGTTCTGAAAATTAATTATATTAAGCAGTTCTGTTCTCCCGGCTTACCTAGTATTTTTTTTAATACATTTTTGTTTGCTCAAGACTTAAGCTATTATTAACTTTATAGTAATGACGCAATCAAAATTGTGTCCATTGAATCGGTAAAAACATTTGGAATTACTCCTAACTTGTTTAAAGATATATCTTCATAATTTTCATAGGTTTTCGCTCTCCAAAGTCCGTCCTATCTTTCATCTAATGAAATAGCTTGAAAAATTCTCTGATCGCCATTGAACCGTCTACGATAGTTTACCACTTTACTATTAGTGATTTTGAAAATACGTCATTCTATTGATTGTTTAACTGACATTTCGAGATTATGGAGGTGCCAGGGCGACACGAAAAAAATATTTAGTTACGACATAGGCATTGGGGAGGATGGGTGTTCCCAGGGGGGTGGCTGTGGAAGGAGGGATTTATATGTAGGTAGGTCGATGATAGGTATATACTATAGTAAAGTGACGCGGTAACGTGTACATTTTGCAGCTGTATTGATCGTATTTTTCACTCTTGTAATGTAATGGTGCTACAGAAATACCACCATTTGAAATATGTTTCCTCGATAATGAATGTAGTAATTTATGTCTATTTTAGAAATCGTTTCGGTACCTACCAGAAATAACACCGTCCCACATTAAACTCAACGAAAGTCAGGCAGGGTTCATGTGGATTCGTGTTTCAGAAAGTCGGTATCGGTGATTATTCTTTTGAAATCTTTGTTACCATCCATACCATATACCCTATTTCTTAGATTGTTTAATGAAGATAAATAGACTTTTTTTTGTAATACTGGTTCTTGCAAATCTAAATAGCGACAATTTCTCTACCTGGTTCGTAGTCTCATAATCCCCAGTGGCCACTTCTATCTTTTCATTTGTTAATCATGTGTAATTATGTAGAAAGAGCTGTGAGAGTTGATTCTATGATGAACAAGGTGTGTGTAAGCGCGCTCTATTTCGGTATCGGTGGCGCACTCGGCAGCTAATCGCCGCGCCACGTGACGAGCACCAGAAGGACGGGGGGTGAGGGCTTGCGGCTCGCGGGCTGCGGGCAGGGCGTCGTCGGAATGCAGTCTCCAGTCAGCATCGGCACTGCTCAATGCACATCACAGCTTGCCGATTTATCGTCAAGCTCTTTGATAGCCTCCTCGTTATCGTCCAACTAAACTTGTCCTTTTAACGGTACATTTCTGATCCTCTTCTCTTTGCAATTTGAATGTAATATGTCTATATTCAAATTATCCTTTTTACAACTGACTCGAGCGGTTTATCGACATTTATAATTTTATTTAAAACTGGTTTCAATGTGCGTTTGAGGGGCGAGGGCCTAAACTATTGAGATCCACACGTGCATTCATAGCATACATTTCCTTTGTAAAGAGATGTATATTTAAAGATACGTAGACATAACTCATTTCATTATTACCGGCTAGATATTTTCACATCCCAAACATATTATACTTCGAAAAATATATCTAGCCTCTAAAGGACAGTTATTTTTTATAATTTATCTTATTAAGATTTTAGGACTTTTTATTAGGTTTTCTGTGTTAATAAACTGGGACGAATAGATGAATTATATTATCTAGAGTAGTGTCTGATTCAAAGTATGTTTATGTGAGAATGTTAGTTGTTACTCAATATTTGATGTAACAGATGTCTGCAAATGAACCAAATCAGCAGTTCAGCTCAAGCCAATATTAACAACACTATCAAAATTGTGTGTTAAATTTACCAACGTAATATGAGTCGGTATTTATAAACGGTAAGGTCATTTCAAGTGACCTGAGACTTTTTGCTTGTTGACATTTCCTAAGTAAAGCAACTCCTCTACAGTGAATACCTGCTCTATCACGTGTACCTCGACGGTATAAATCGATTATAGACGATTTAAACTGTTCATATCGGTTGGCTGGATTAGGATGAAAATGTGGAATACAAAAGCAGTAATTGCAGCGTGCGGATTGCACGATTGCCCCTCGCCCCCTACTCCAACCCGCGCTCGAACACCGTAAGTAAACAGTCTGGTGTTTATCCGCGTCTCGCTCGCACCGACCGCGTCGCGTCGCGCCTCTGAGGTGCACTCGCTGTTCCTATTATTTTCGTGACGGGTATTGCGCCGAAGCCGATTCCCGCATCCTCGCCCCCGAGACGCGAGGTCCGGTCTCGCGGCGGAGGCGGTGGCGACGGCCGCTCGCATCGCGCGCCAGTCCGCGCCCGAGGCCGACTGTCGCATTGGTCCGTGCCTACGAACGTTCTGCGTTCGCCGTCAATTTGTAGAAATTGAAAATGTGGCACGTTTCGAGCTGATATCGCGATGGATGACAGACTCTGAACCGGTGCGTGCGGCTTTACATTTATCGGAACAGTGACGTGTCGGTGACAGTGAACGGATTGTGTATAAGCTCGCTGATGATACACGTGAATGTGGATGGATTTTGGACTGGTGTTGGAAGATGCATTTCAAAGAGGCGTTCGCGATGAGCGATCGACCGAACGAGCGCGGCCGCCGCAACTCTCGCTGCAAGGGTGGGTGTTCGCAGTGACGGCCGCCGACCGTCTGCGCTCGCTGCTCGCAACTCCATTGTAATAAACATAACCAGCGGCAGCGTGCCGGTGTGTCGGCCCCGTCACATTACAACGCGCGCGCAATCTTTCCACCTACCTATCTATCGTGCGGCGTTGTATTGCTCATTAATCCATTGCTTCTAATTAATGCATAAAAGAAATCTGTTCTCATTCATCATGTTTTTTGGAGGTCTTAGTTGCAAGTTCTATAGTTTAAAAAGAGATAACTAGTAGAGACGGCTCTACGCGAATGCTCTGTCACTTGCTTCTTTTATAATCATTCTGTGGGACTGCTACCGTTGCGTCGCCTAGATCGCGAATAGGTACGATGCTTACGTTACACATTGGATCACCTTTGTTTGTGGTAGGGAATGTTTTTACAACGTTTACCTGTCTCTACTGCAGTAGTTGTTATTAGCCATGGCATTATACGCAGAGTTTTACTATGTTAATACATTATTCCTAGTAGTGTAACTGAAAATTATATATACCTGCTAAACAATATTTATATTTTCCTAATTTTGTGGTAGGTTTATTATCTTCTTCTTTAGTCTTTCTTCGTTAATTTCTGGACACAGGCCTCTCCCAAATTCCTCCTCGAACTGCGATCTTCTAGCATTTAGCATCCAGCCGTGACCTGTGTGACTTCGGATATTGTCAACCCAGCGTTTCGGTTGGCGGCCTGGTGGTGTGGTATTTGCCCACGGTCTCCACTCAAGGATGCGTCTCGTTCATCGGTGACTGTCCATTCCAGCTATATGGCCAGTCCAACTCCGTTTTCTTCCCAGAATCACCTAAACGACGTCTCTCAGCCTCGTTTTTCGCCTATTCAACTCATTTCTCTTGCGGTCGCGTAAGGTAATCCCAAGCATAGCTCTTTGCATAGCCCATTGCGCGACTCTGAATTTTTCGGCTGAAAGCTCAGTAAGAGACAGTTATGGTGGTAGGTTTATTATACTAAATTATATTTGGTTAAAATAAAAAAGTAAGTTATTCGTCCTCATAAGCGCATATTGCGTATTTGCGTATAGACAATCAAAACGAACAAGCAAGGAAAGTTGCTTAGATGCATGCAACACTTGTAACGACTAAGGTTACCTACCGTTTTTATTCGTCTGTCTAAGGAGAATCATGTTTTTCGGTTGTATGTAAATGTATGTAGATTCTAATTGTCCTTGTTTGTTGTGTTGTTCCTGTAGTCTAAATAAATTGATAGATATTGAAAGGCTAGGTGTCGTTAGATTCCTCTTTTTCTCCGGATTGCTATATAATAGAGTATTTGTTTTGCAGTCGGGGTCTTTGTTTCTCTTTTCGACCCAGCGAAGCGAAGGCAGTATGTTTGTTTGTATATTTGTTCAATGATAACTTGAGTTTCGTTGATCCGATCTTTTAAAAATGTTGTATTGGCAAGTAATAGTAGTTCATGCAAATATTATTTTTAACTTCGAATATGAGTAACACCAATTTGTTCCCGTAGACTGAAACCTTGGCTTTGCTCAGTCAGTAAAAATAATTTTGCGAAGCCCAGGCCAACTTATGTTCACAACATTCTTAAAACGATTCCATAGTAAACAGCGATGCGGTGAAGCCTATGTAGGTACCTATTAACTTTCTACCGTTAGTTCAGGTTGCTAGGTAGGTAAGCATTTGCACATTCCGATGCGTTTAACCGGATCGATGCAGTTAATAAGTTCGTTGTCTTGGTATCAAATCCAAGGTTATAAAAAGTAGTCAATAATTACACTAGTTGTGAGAGAACGCGGCGGGTTATCGAATTATTTTCTCGTAATATAGGTAATATGGATTTTATATATCTATAGTTGGTACTAGTGTCTATCTATATAAATAAAAATTGAATTCTGACCGTCGGTATGCGCATCACTTGTGAAAGGCTGGACCGGTTCGACAGTTTTTATCACACTTTTATTAGCTTTGTAAATTATGTATGTGACGAAATCTTTGAACTTGATTTTCAACTACTTCAAAACGTCAAATTAAATTGAAATTTTGCACACTTATCAAGGAGTGATGGGAATGCAATAATTTAAATAGTTTGTCCCATTATCCTTACCTTCAAGATTAGCGATTTTAAAGCGTGTTTTTTTAACTGCGTGAATTATTGTTCTTCGAATGTTCGGAATAGTCTGAAGAAGATTTTCAAAAGAAAAATTTGAAATTTGCCCGGAATTTTGGAAAATTAAAGTACTTTATGGGATTTTTATATGAACTCAAGAGCATAACGCATATTAATTTATTTTCGACAAGGGCCTAACGCCTACCTGTTATAAACGATTCAATTTAGGTGATTGCGAAAAGTTGCGAGACCGCAAACCGTATCTCGGCGCGTTAAGGTTCGCATTTGCGTGATTCTGCAAACTGCGCGTATTCGAGTCCGCGGTTAGAGGTGGGCGTAAGGCCCCAGGACAACGTCTGTTGGGTCATTTATGAATAAATAAAACGGAGTGATTATCTTAGGATGTTGGTCTGAATGCGAGACTGTATTCCAAAAGGTGCGTGGCTATTTACAGTGGAACATCTTCTCTAGGCATAAAGCCTTGTTTGTATAACGTGTCGCGAACAACAAAATCCAAGGCTTCGTCGGACTAGGTATTGCCTAAAGTAAACAGTTGGCATAGTCTGTCTCGCATACACGTGTACAAATTACAAAACAACTTTTGATGTTTTATAAATAATAAGAAAAATTATTCAATAAATATCAAACATATTTATGATATAATGTAGTCTTTATATAACTATCATTCGTCTTGATTCTTCAATTGAAAAAAAAAACCATGTCTATTATAAGCCACTTGCAAAAGCAATTAAAGGTTCTGGTTAAGTTATATATATATATACTTAATTATTCAACTTCTTCATACATTTATATTGTTTCAAAAATCAGTCGCGCTTCTTGGCAACGACATTCGTTAAAGGCCTCATGGGTGAAGCGGTGAGGCGCGAGGGGAAGGGAGTCGCAAAGGATGGAGGTGAGATCATAGTGGCGAGTGGCCTGGGGAGGCGATCGATATGTACATTGAACATACATACGTATCTATATAAATAACTGTACCTAACTTCTCGCAACTCGACTGTCTGCTCCAGATATTGCGCCAAAACCCCGATCCCTCCGCTCCTCGCCCTCTTTTTACCTATTCTCGCTTTACTGAGTCCCATTTTTTCAACATTGCACACAAAGAAATTTCGTTACGATCAAAGTTAGGTAATTGTAATGATTTATTCAGATTATTAACTGAAGTATGTTTCAACGGAGGACAATATATTTACTTATGTTGTGTGTAGAAAATCACTTGAGTTTGATTACTAATTTTAACAAAAAAGTATATTTTTCAGCATACCTACATAGTTAAATTGATTGATTAAATCGTTACAATAATCATAATTTCACATTATTTGCCCCGACATTACTTAAATCGTTGGTTGTAGACTATGGCCAATTTGTTTGACATAGATCTATTTTCACGTGTCATGCCTATTAAAATATTATACGATTGCAGCGCTGCGCCTGGAGGACTAGAGAATTTGAATAAATTCCGTATTACTCTACGTATACCACGTCGTTTTGCCATTTTTAATTTAGTAATAAGCTTTTGTTTAACCAGGTCCAAAGCCTATTATTAAATAAGCTCGACTGATGTTAAGCGATGAAGCGGTTAACGCTAGAAACCAATTCACTCACTACTGGAATACACCCAGATCCATTAATTTACTCAGTTATCCAATCGTCAAGAATTATTTAATTAACTCTAATGTAAATTTACCAGGTGCCGGCGTCAAAATGGAGCACTTCCAGGCAGCGTTGGATCCACGCAAACAGGAACTACTGGAAGCACGCTTCTTAGGCGCCAAGGTTAGTGTACATCATCAAATGATTTTACTATGAATGCTTCAATTAATCTCATATTCTTCTCTACTCCCAAAGAAACGACCATAATCCCAACACCATAAACAATCAATAAACCGCTCTCTTGATCTCTCTATACATAATTTATTAGTAGTTGAATTCTTGTCTCTTGAACGTCGGACTGATTTTTAAATAATTATTATGTACTGGCCAAACTTGCCAATTTAAGTTTGATCATAATCTGCGTCATAATGCATCATGGCGTCATACCTCACCAGATGAGTATTGGATTTTAATGACGTCTTGTACATCATGGATGTATTTTTCTGTACCAAATATTCGCAGCGACTACTCATAAGAATAGGACATTGTAAATGGAAGTAAAAATAATCAAATACATATAATTTTTGCATCAGCATTGTTTTAGCACCCGATATTTCGATGCGGCATGACTCGTTTTGCCCTTCTTTTCCGATACCGACACTTTTGTATTTTTTGGCATTCATAACTGTTGTCACACAACAGCAAAAAAGGCATCGCAATTATTTCCTGTTGTGTTTGAAAGGGAAAGGCTTAATTATTGGGTTCTATGAATTTTGACTTTTATATTAATTTGGAATAAATCCCATTTTATATTGTGGTGTTCCTTGGCCCTGGAGCATATGCGATATTGTCTTCATCTTTCTTAAACTGATTTACTCAACCTATTTTATAGACGTATCAGTTAAGAATGTCTTTGTTTAAAATGTTTGAGTTTGCGGTGTTGTTTATGAAATGATTCTTTTGTTCAGGTTTCTTGCAATCTGTTCGACTTTGTGTTATGTTTAATAATATGACGCGTTACACAACCCAAATACGGCCAGCTAATATAGACTCCGACATACCATATTGCAATATTTCGTATATGACTAAATAATTTTGAATGGGATCTTGAACTGAATCCGCATACTTACGTAGACATTATCTATGTCTTGTTCTTGTTTATTATGTGAGTATATATCATCAACGCATCAGCAGTGTATAAGATAACAACCAAGGCTATAGCCATTTATCAGGTTTCTCATATTGGACTTTAAATGAATACTAAATACCAGTGTCGGTGTGTGCTGAAGTATGTACATTTGTACATATATTATTATACTTTTTTGCATTCGTTAGTCGTGTGTGTGTGTGTGTTGTTGATATGGTATGGCATGGGTTGATCACGTGATCTTTGATAGTGCAAACCGAGTTTGTTCAGTAGTGAGGCACACCTGCCCCGCTGCCGCTGTCGCCGCGCTCTCCCCCCTTTCCTCAGCGTGTGCCTCTGCGACTGCGACCACGAACGAGTAGGTACACACATCGTGCTCTCAGGCAACCAAGTGATGTGGTAGATATATGTCGTACCTATATGTAATTCCATTATGTGTTTCGTCTCCGTCCGCACCCCGCTCCGCACTTGTTTCCCCTCAAACGTCCTATTGACGCGTCACTTGGCCGCGCCAGGCAGGGCATCGGTTTTGTTCGTTGTTTTGTTATATTTGTTATTCAAATGATTTGTGCTGTTGCTCACGATCTGTAAGCGAGTAATTATCAACGATTTCTTAGATAATTTGAATCTAATCAGTTTTTCTTTGATATAATATTTTTTTCCCTTGTGATATTGCTAAATTAGTCGACGGTATTTCCATCCCATATTTCAACAACAATTGAGGCGGTAGTTAAAGTTGTGACTATCATTTCGTCATTCAGCGACAAAATGGCGGGCGGACATAAATAGTATGTAAGAAAGAGTACCTTTGTTCGTGACTAATTGGTCTACTGACAGATTATATGTATAGCTTGCCTACCTATTGTTTATTTCATATATGATATAATATCTGGCTTATCAATTCAAATTTATTTAGTATAAATACACATAATTATTATTGTGCCACTTCCCCATAAAACAACTACTTATTAATTACACTAGTTCTTGTTTTTATGAGACTAATTTAATATCATAATACTAGTTGTTTTCATGTGTATAAACGCCAATGTCGGCATAGTGGGGAGTCGTTTTCTAATAGGCTGGTTTACATTGAGCGCATTGATCGCGTGTTTGCAGGTCAGCGCAAGGGAGATACTTATAGAAACTCGGCGGACATCAGATTTCAAAATGGTGAGTTTCCATAAATATATTATCCTGTTGTTTGGTTTGCTTGATATTACCAGTAAAAGTTGCTTCAAGATTTTGAGCTCGCGAGTATCTGTCTGCTTGTCGATCGATTAACTCGCCGCCAGTGAACAAACCGTTGCATGATGCCATACATTATTAATAGACCTTATTGTAGAGTATCATGCCACGTTTACCACGGCGCTAGTCACCTTGATATCGATTAGGCTGCGTCGACAGTTCAACTTGGGATGTTGATTGAATATAAAATTAACGTGAGCAGTTTTATACGGCGACGCGGGCGACGGCCGACGTACAAAACAATAAAAACCCGGTTTGCGGCCTAAGTAACATCCAATTGACTTGACCACAACAACTATTATTATTCTATAGCGATGTGGTACGATTTATTTATCTTAGCATTTATATCAGGAAAATAAGTAAGAAATTACTTTATCGCTTCTATTCGAACTCGATTCCTACAGCAGACTGTAGAGTAAACATTGCTATAAATAGCATCAAACAAAATAACATTGAAACCATTATCGTATCATGCGCGTGAACGAATTATTAAATCTGGGATGTGCGTGTTTATACTAGAGCTCGATTTTTACAAATCAATCGATGGCATATTATGTTTTAAAAAAACGCGCATTATCTTCTGCGCAATAACGACTACTTGAAATTCTATACCTACTTGTCGCTGGCTTGATAGAGAAGTCTTGTCTGAAGTCAAAACCTAAAAGAAAGAAAAGAAACTAAATGTCATATCCTTCTTGCGATCTTATTTTTGACTTCCGGTTGTCAATTATAATTTTTTGACAACCGGAAGTGAATCCCTAAAAAGTTGTTTACTGACTGTGTCATGACTAGGGTATCAGGCTATGTGCTACATTCACTCTGCTTCATCAACATCCGGTTAGCTGTGAAAAAAATATTCATACACTTCATTGTCGTCTTCAGGTGGCTGCAATTCATTAAAAACTCGTGTCATCCGCACCATGCTATATGAAATTGAGTATAATCAGTCATTACAAAACTTGTACTGATTTGTTTACCGAGTAGTATTTGAATGATTTGATGATCAATTTGTGTAGTGCGGCCTCGAAGCACCTCGTAGAATTAGAAGTGTGTATGGCAGCGAGTCGGGGCCGCGGGGTCACCGACACGGGCGGCAGCGGTGGCATGCGCCTCTCCTCTCACTCCTCAACCCCCCTCTATTGCTAACTGCTTCTAACGAAATCGCGGTTTACCAGCATTAGCTTCTGCCTTACATCTAGATGCCAATGAGTAATTTGTTCAATAGTTGACATTTCCATTTCTGCCTAAACATGTTCACATATTAATACGTAATACAGAGTGATAGGTGCAATTTTATCTAATCTTACATAATCAGACCAGTGTAAAACTTTTACGTGCTGATCGATACGGGCTACCTATCGCTTATGGTTTTCATCGTCCATTTTTATTAGTTTTTTTTTTACATGATAGTTGTTTTTTGGCAATTTAAAGAGGTTTTTAGGTATGTTTGTAATACAATGTTATTTATTTATATCAACTATATCTTCTTCTGTTAAGGTTTTTATGAAAGCATTACGATTGATACCTACATCAACAAACAATTCAATAAATTCTTAATGTTTCTAGCATTTTTGTGTTTCCTACATATTTAACAAGAGTTTATTTTTAACCTTTTTATAGTTAGGGACTTTTTATAAACTTAAACTTTTACATAGATAATGTTCAAAATATGCGAACTTGTTTGAGTGAAATTGATCTTGTGTTAACGAAACCACGCAAGTACTTTGAACTGAACACTAATTTGAATAATCAGTCTAGTAGTGTAGCGGTGCCGCACGCCGCCGGCGATAGCGGACAGACACGTTGTGGACAACATGTCTCACACAACAGGCATGCTTATTCTGCACAGTGAGAAAGAGAAGTAGGCACAACGCAGTGTTCAGTCAGCGCCGCCGGCTCAGTTTGCACATTCGACGCGAAGGGAAATTATAACATGGCGCACACGGCCTCGCCCCGCCTCGGCTACAATGTGCCGTCAAACCTCATTCCACTGCTTAGCCGCCCGGTTCCGCAGTTATTTTTACACAGCCCGACCTTTCGCACCGGTCGTCACCGCACTCCAGTAAAATTTATAAACGCACATCGGTCGTCACACTCACAAAAAACAGTCGTTTGTAGGTATTCACTTATAAAACACTCAACAATTTTCTGTTTTCCTGCGTCGTCGTATGAAATTCTCGTTCGTATGGCGGGTGCAAAGTTACGTTGCTATAGCATTCGAGGCGTCTGCTCACGTTGGCCGCCGCGGAGGCAATGAACGCGGGGCGGCGCGCGGTGGCGGGCGGCCCGTCAGCTGAGCGTCACGCCGCCGCGACATTGCAAGGTCCGCCCGTACTGCTTCGCCTGACCCACTGCGCCGCGCGCCACTGCTCTATCCTGCATTATATCGCTCCATTCGCTAATATAATATATTTTATTTGTTGTTAATTCCCGACTAGTTTTACGATTGCCTTTACAATTCGTATTAGTTCATTATTAATCTCAGAACTTAATAATTCTACCAAAGTTATTAAAGCTGACTTTGTTGTTAGCCAGTGAACTTGTGAATGGAGTGTTGCGCATGCCTGCTTGTCGTTCGCTCGTTAAGTCAAGTTTATCTTTTTATTAGCCATCATTATTACTTTCGTTCGAATACATAAAACATTGCGTATTCTAAAATATACTGTTGTTAATATTATTTACCTCTAGAACCTACTCGTTTACGTTTGATAACAGATGTTCTTCTCTAATGAAGTTTAGATTATTAAAATAATGTCAATTGTTATCGTTGAAATAAAAGGGATAATTTAACGAATAAATGTTAGCTCTGTTCGATTCTTCTATAGCTCCATAACTTTTAAAATTAATTTCACCTGGATCCTTTAGATTTTCATCAACCAAACGTGCACATTCATCATGCACTGTTCATCGTCGGTGTAGTCTACTATTTGATATCAGGAACTTTTTGTCCAATTTTCATCCAGTTATGGCTCCCCTCAATTTTAATAGTAGTAAATAGAGAATTTGATATGTTTTCTCGTTTCATTGTCAGTGACTAGATTTTAGTTCATCTTGAGAGTAATCGCTTAATGCGCTATTTTGATCTCTTCAGGTTTATTGTTACTAGTCGTATTCACGCCAAGCTTTCAACAACTATCTTTTTAAGTAGTATGCTGGTGGTTCGGCACACAGTGTACATTTGTATCTTTCATATTTTTATACGTTTTCACGTTTATTTCTTTACAGAATTCATGATAATATCTAACTCGAGTGCCTAGATTCGGCGGTGCCATAGCAACACTAGAAATAATCAATATCCCAGGCACTGGTTTGAATCTCGGGCATTGCGCCTCGTCGTTGCATACTTGCGGCTGAAGTTGCGCCGTATCCCTCCCGTCTATCGCACCTCGCGCCCTGCCCATGCCCATCCCTCGAACTAGAAAATTGGGTTAAACAGCACGCGGCTCGACACGCCACCGCGCCGGAAGAGGGGATTTAGGGGTCCGCAAAATTACGCTTCTACGATGAATGCGGGACAGAGACATGACCGTGGCTGACTATTGATTGTTTCAAATTGAGAATCGAGACGCAGTTCCTTGGCGCAATTCTGTTTCTACATAATTTTCCTTTGTCCACGGGATAAATTAGATTCCTACTCATCAATGTATGTCATCAATTAACAGAAGACATTAACTAGTATTCGTAATTTTGGCTTTCAGTGCGCTTTGGTGATAGGCACAGTAAACATTTAATAAAATATAAAAATATTAGACTCCCTCCGAAATTAGTTGTGTTGAATTATCATACTTTATCAATGTTATCTTCACTTTACCTGAAGATATAGATAGACTAACTCTAATGTGTAAATTCCAGTATGATTTCAAAAACCTCATATGTACGTAAGTTTTAATGACCCCCTGGTAGAGATCTTTCATTCTAAATGTGCACGCCCCTCCACGCATACAAAATACTACAAAAATACGGTGGGAGGCCGTGCGCATTTAGAATAAAAGATCTTTGTATGTATGTTATGTGGACCTACCATACTTTTAATAAATTATGTATTTGATTTGATTGATATTGCTCGTGTCGATTAGGTATAATATCGCACCGCAAACATGTAGAACAATGTTCGTTCGTCCATGCATGCGTGTATGTCTACACCCACTAATTGTATACGTAGGTTGCCAACTTTCCATTCGTCTACTGTTATGCTATTCGAAGTACTAAAAATAGCAGCGGCGGCGATCACTGCAGTGGTTTAATGGTTAGCTGATATTCTAAATTATATTTTTTATCGTTTCCTTCCACGGTTTCATTTCTATCATATCTGAACTTTTGATTTAGGTGTAGTTCGTTGCCCATGTTGTTTATCCCCCGTATACAATCTATGCTTATTACCTTCATGTCATGTATTGTCTTGCTTTGATCGTTAACAATCAAGGTATACATTTTTAAGCAATTCAGAATTCAGATTGATGTCTTATTCTGACCGAGGTTTCGGTCTACAAGCATTTTTTATTTATTTACTTATGTAAGATGTAAGTAGGTAAGGTACATGTATGTATGCATAATTCATGAAAACAAAGCGTCGAGCGGCTGACCTCTCCTTATCATGTTGTGTTGATTGAATAAAAATGCGTTGACTTTTGTGGTACTTGCGATGATAGAATGATTTGCGCTGGTGCTAGCGAGTTTTTCGACGCTACATAACTACGTATAATGCGGGAGGTGGTCGTCTCGGGCAGGCGAGGGGGCGGAGGCACCGGAGGGAGCATGTTTGTGAACCTACGTGGCAAAGATAATACAAATGTATACGAACGTTGGTATACACGATGTGCTTATGTCTCCCTCTAGGTATTCACATTGTAATCGGCTTGCTCACTCGATTATTGTTTGTCTTGCTGAAGAAATTTTACCAATTGGTAAAAAACTTAAAAGGAACTTTTGAAGGGGGAGGCCTATGTTCAGCAGTGGACGTCTTCTGGCTGATGATGATGATGGTAAACAACTTACTATAATTTATAATACGTAATTAGGGCAAGACAGGACTAGGGCATTAGGACAAGTGTTACCCATACTGGTTTTTTAACTAGAGACTTTTTACACAATATTGATGGTACCTACCTAACTAATTATTCCATCCCAGTGACCATGACCAAAGAGGTAGTTTATTTAACCTCCAGTAATGGCAACGGGAATTAAATAAAAACCTACAGAAACCAAGCCAAACACCTGTTTAGAAGTATTGATAAAATTAGGATTCTTGTTAAATAAAGAGGCTTTAATTTTAACTTTTTGACTTTATTATTATTTCTCAGTAATAGGGTCCCGTTTTTACCCTTTGGGTACGGAACCCCCAAAACGGCCGTTTTGGGGGTTCATTCAGTTAGGTAGGCATTCAGTTTTTTAAATATATGATAGGTATTTACCTAATGGTACTAAGATAGGTACTTAATTAGTTCAAAAAATACCTACTTCATTACCTTCTCGAGGCCGTAAAGGTGTCGAATTTTTATTTACCTACTTATCTTTTACTATACTTACCTGTTATGTTTTTTTTAATGAGCCAATAATCTTACCATTCGCCTTAAGGAAATAGGTAGATGCAATGGCATAGACGAAATTAAAGAAATAACAAACAAAATGCGTGAATAAAAACAAAGTCCTTTGCACTCTTCTGGTTCACGGCGCAGCTTGAAAATTACTTGTATAAAGTATGTGTGTATGTACCTATATCGTCTAGGTACTGAACACGGGCGTGCTTGTAGATTATCTGTGTTGTTGGTACATCGGATCGCGCGGCGCGGCACAGACGCCTACCTACGTAACACGTCCAGCAAGCAGTTTGTTGTGGGGCACGAGCGCCGGTGGTATCACCTTCGCTTGCCGCGGTCGGCGGCACTGCGCCCTCCCGCCGCCGGTGCCACCTCATTGCGGGAATAATTGGTCAAATGTCAAACCGATTTCGTATTTAGCTTATCTACCGATCGTTTACCTACCCTACTAATAAAGTAACAAAAATTACCTGTCTTTATTGGGTTCCGTTCTTGCGAGTCGTAACGTAATCTCATTTGTCATTCAGTGCTGTGAATCAATTTGTTCTAAACTCCCTCCATCGGCCGACAAACATGATAGCAATCGCATCGCAGGCTGTTGACCTGCAGCTACGCGAATGCGAATGAACGCGCCGTTCTTTCGCATCAGGTAATGCTGTAATAAATTCAATCTTCGTTCACAATTGAAATCTTGGTGAAAATAGTGAGTGAAACATTTTTTCACAGGTTTTCAACAATGCTTGCGGCCTTGTATCCTTGTAAAATGGCGCCTCGCCTGTCGTTATTATTATTACACATTCGGAGCGAACTTCGTGACGATCTCCGCTCCCTCCCCACACTCTCGCCCGCGCTGCCCGCTCCCCGCGGATGTGTATCCGTCTGAGTGTCGCGACTCGCGGCTAGTGATTCGTTTACAAGTTGTCAAACTGGTTAAGTTATTCGGATAAATGAAAATAGTGTTAAATATGAGATAACATTTAAATATCGTGTAATAACTCTGTAAAGGTGCCGTAAAACTTCCAAATCGTGATAAAACAGTAGTGAAAACGTAGGATACTGGGCGAGTCATATGTAAAGACGCCATCTTTCTTTACAGATGTCAGCTGGGTCACAAATTCAGATGGCACCACAAACTACTGTCAACACGGGGCAACCACTACACAGTCAGGACTCCAATATGAGCACAGGTAAATCGTGAATTAGTGGTAAAAAGTGTGACAAAGTTGTGTTCTGTGAATTGTGACTTGTGTGTTTACTACGTGCCGGTGCATTCCTGGAAAGCTAACCTTTCTTCTGTGCTTGAGAAAACGGGAGTCCAGTGGAAAAACTGTCTACGAACTGATAATTGTGACGTCACGTAGTGTATGATGCCGGATAGGAACCGTGAAAGTGTCGTTTTTCCTCCCGAGATACAAGACTGTTGCGTGCCACAATGCATGATTATAAAAGCGGAGCTAACATAAACCACGTCGGCCTACTGAGCTCTTTGTCTAAAAGTGAGTTGAGTGAGATTACTGCTAACTGCTTGCCTATCCGTCCTAATATTGCTTGAAGTATTGATGTTTTGGAACCATTCAAAATAAAATTGACAGCATCAACATACATGTAAACACAGGCAAACATAGCATTTCTTGGAGGTATTTACAAACAGATCAACTTCAGGTTCTATGAGCACACTAATATCTGTCTGATTAGTTATTTGGAGATGCATATAATTATTTGAAAATGTCTATCATCATTGTTTTCCACATTACTTATGTATGTACTTTTTTCTGTCAATATGCATAAATCTATCACTTAAAAGTTTTACAAATCACCTATGCATTCTAAGTTATTTTTGGCTCTCATTTTAACTTTTAAAACGATAGTATCCACTCTATCGTCGGGCATGTTTTTATATTAGCCAACTGGCATATTTCAGATGATCTTTTGCAGCTATAGATATCTCGATGATGTAGATTATGATGTATGTAATAAATGATTAATTGGCAACCAACTTGTATAATGTGGAGGTTGCTATATAATTGCTAGATTGGAACTAAGAATTTCCTACGGGTGGCAGTAAGATAATGTTACGAAAATATAATGGTGTACTACCGCTGCAGATAAGTTGGTCACACTGTAAATTTTTTCATATCAGTTAATATAGAATAATTGATATACTTACGTTATTCAAAATATACAATGAATATTTCAGGGTCATCTCATAGTGATAAGGAAGTTGACGCTTTAACTCCTGAAAAGTCCGCAGCCATGAGAGGGTCAACTGCAGGTCCCGGGGCCGCTCTGGTACCACCGAGTGGTGCCACACCCACCATAGCAATGCCTGAACGGAAAAGAAAACGAAAAGGTTAGTATTTAATAAAATCCTGTATTATACAGTAGAACCTGCAAGGGATCTTCAAAAAAGTTTTATCACTCTTTTCGTTCTGTGACAAAAAGACAGATTGATATAATCTTTGTCGTGTCAATGCTCAAATAGAAAGAAAAGACAACATTTTATCATGCTTCGCTTGCAGGTGTTGTTAAACACATTTATTGAACATAAAATTGAACTTAAAGTTAAAACCTTAAAGGTTTTACCTACTGTTAGCGTGCGTGAGCATTTATGAGCAATTCCTGTGTACTTTGCTGAAATTATGATATCACAAAGCTTAATAAACTAAGCTAATTTTTGTAATAGATATTAAATAATGTTGAGAATGTTGTTGCAAAATACACCCCAAGCGGTACGTCAGTGCAGGACTTATCGCCCCCATCTCGACTAAGAATAAAAATGTTGAGAAAAGGCGCACACGAATACATCGTTCCTAAATACTTCACGTCTGTCTCTTACACTGGAACTAGATAAGAATTAAGATTTTATTTGAAAAACTTTTGAAGTATGAAGTAATAGCTTTTCATGAAAAGCAGGTGGTTTTAATCCAGCAATGCACCTACTAATAAAAAGGTAGAAAGTAAAAAATAAAAAATGTGAAAAATGAGCCAGTGGTGTGAAATTTACAAAGAATATGTGCTGGTATCAACCCTATCATCGTCCTTCTCACTCAGCTCGTTTCCAGCATTGTAATTAAATGTATAGAAAACTCAAAAATTCTGTTTTGAAATTTCAGGTGAGGAAGGCGTAGGCGGGGGTGGGGGAGGCGGGGGCAAGCAGCGTCACAACTCTTCGGATAAGAACATTCGGGAGTACTTCTCGAAGCACCCCTCTTCTAGCCCTGTAAGACATACCGGCGCCAAGTCACCCTCACCGCAAGGCGCCAATTATCCTATGGTAATTAATAAATAGTCCTTTATCTATCTAAATATACAAGCTTATTTAGAAACCGCTTGTATATGGTCACTAACTCGCCTGATGTTAGCAATGATGGTGACTACGATAAAGCACTCTTTGTCTAGAAAAACCTGATTCACTCTTGACCAACAAGACACCAAGATCTTTTGGGTTTTTGATGCAATGAGATGAGCAAGTCGCTTTCCTTCTGGTAAGCGTCACACTTGCTCATGACGGCCCAGTATTACCCTAAAGTTTGAACTTCAGTCTTCCTGTATGCCAAAGCACTGCACTCGTCACCCTGATATAATATTAGGTGTAAAATCTCTTTGCTCTGTAATTTCACTGGAAACATTGCCCCTCAATCTGGAACACAGTAATGTTTGCAAATTTGCATTGCATTCACGGCTCATGTGAATGTAGCTAACTAAAAGTAAAATCTATAGTTAATAACCTAATTTTAATTATTATAATTTGTAATATCATACTGCTTATATAATAACCATGATGAGTACGCATGTTTTGGGATATGGTTTAGTTCACAATTGTCAACACACTTAATTTAGATTTATTATGACTATATTCTGTTGTGTGTATCTCAATAAATAAATAAATAAACTAGTGCTTGGCAATTGAATAACTGGCAAAGGTGTGATACTTCCCCAGATGTATGGCAAAATAGTCTTACTACTGTATAAACTTGTTTTCTATGTGTGCAATATGGGATGTAATCCATATAATATAAAAACAAAGTCGGGTTAGTTACACCTTTTATAAGTCAAGACTGGCTGGACCGATTTTCATGATCTTTGATTTGTTGGATTCCTCTCAGCCCCGAATATAAGAATAAGTATTAAATAATGAGGTTGCTATCGCTACCAAGGAGGTATATAACGCGGGGAAAACCGCGAGGGCGCAGGTAAGTAACACATAAATGTAACATGCGTCACTTATAAGTGAGTCTGTTATTTTTTCTTGACGGCTGTCTCAAATTATCAGAAATGGAAAAGCCCATAAAAATATTATTTAGAACAAAACACATAATGTTGCCTTCTGATTGAGTTTTGTATTGCGCGCAGCCGCCATTTTGAAAGGTCTAAGAGGCATGAGCTTAGCATAGTTATGTTACATAACTGTTATTCCTAATCTTACTCCCTGAAATATGTTTCTGTGTGATTGTTGACTTTGTTTCTAAATAAACTGTTTTAGAGTTCAGCTGAGCTCTTGAGGATGCATAAGAACAAATTAAATTTTGGCCATTTTTATAACAGATGTCATATCTGCTAATAGCAGTTCTAATTTTTGAGATAACGAAAAATATTTACATCTTACTGAAGTGAGACAAAACATAATAACCTGCTTGGAATGAGCGATAAATAACCATATGTTTATATTGTTTTTCTCAGTATTTGAAAAGGTATTTGTTTGTATGCAGTACCCACCGTCACCCTCGTCGTTGCTGCCTTCGGGAGCGGATTTTTTACGGTCTACGCCACAGCAACGACCACATTCTTCTGTTAAACAGGTATACATGTGCATATAAACATTTTGCATATACAATACTTGTTTGCAGTACATTCTAATCATGATAAAACTATCCTGTTATGCAATGGTGTTATGGTTGCATAGTCTGTCCTTTCGTCACATTTGTTTTCACACAATAAAAATAACAATAAATATTTGTTTCCTTAGGTTCAAACAGAACTGACATGTCAGAGGATACAAGAGTTAGAAACTCAGGCATCGTCTGATTTAGAGCTAAGGAATAATAAAATAGATGAATTAACAAGAACTAATGAAGAACTCAAACATCAAGTGCAAGCGCAAAGCAAGGTAAGATACCTACACTCTTACACACTACACGCTTTACACTTTTAAATGTTTACTTATGACTGGAAGTCAGTTCTGTAGTTGTCAAAACTTCCAGATTTAGGTTAACTGTAAATTTGACTTATCTACTGTATAATGATAAATTACAGTACATATATACAGTAGACTTCTTAGATACTAACTGGTAACTGGTCTGGAAGCACTGGTACTCATACAGAATTTACTACTTGCTGTTATAAGACTTGACTGAGCCCTAGCTATGACTTGAATTTTGACAATTCTCTTGTCAAGCCTTGCATACTCTGATGTATTTGTAGTAGGGTAAGAATGTTGGATGGAGGAAAATTTGACATGCTTGTCTGTCAGTTTTCTACTGAATACATTTCGGCGAGTGTGCGCAAGAGCTTCATGACCTTATTCCACCCTCCCCCTTTTACTACAGAACAAGTACAAGGACTGCACACCCCTTCCTCGTGGAAATTCCAAAGATTCGTACAAAACGATTTGGGTCGTCATTTATGATCCGTACTGCCCAAGAGAGGAACTCCCTGCTATCCTCCTTGTTTCCTGAGAACTACATCTACAATCTAGGCATCTTTAAGACTAGAGTGAATAGATTTCTTCTAGATCAACGTGTTCCATCCTCATCCTCGGCCACACCATCTCTTACCATCTGGAGAGATGGTGGCCAAATGTAGATCTACTCTATATAAAAATAAACTGGTGACTTAAAAAAAACAACAACTGCTGTTATCACAGTGAAATTAAAATGATTTGTCTCTATTGTATTTTTTTTATAAAATTAAAGTGCCTTCTTCATTTAGTATTTTCATTCTAGCAAGATGGTTCCACGTTTTACTCAGATGAACTACCAAATACTTGTGTCCCATAACTGCAATTAAAATGTTGTTTTTTTTTTCAGGTTATAGAGCAACATAAGTCACACATAAATAAGTGTATAGAAGTTGTTAAGAAATTGTTAAATGAAAAAAGTACTATAGAGAAAAAAGAGGCCAGACAACGGTGTATGCAGAATAGACTCAGGCTTGGGCAGTTTGTAACGCAACGGGTCGGGGCCACCTTTCAAGAGAACTGGACTGATGGATATGCATTTCAAGAACTCACAAGGTATGTCTAACATTAATTTAATCCCATGTAGCTAGATTTTTATTCCATTTTCCTTGTATTTCCAAAAAGGAGGAGGTTCTCAATTCGACTGTTTTTTTTAAAATATTTTATTTATTTATATTTGTTACCTCATCATTTTCAACTGGGTGAACCAATTTTGATCATTCATCTTTTATTTGAAAGCTGGTGCTTCCTGTGTGGTCCCATTTCAATTTGGTCCAGTTCTGAAATTTTTATGAAGTCTGTTTTTTATATTGATAATAATTTTATTATGAAGCTTAAATCTTGTACTAGCACCTTTCCATCGGTTCTTTGAATTATGCATAGATGTCAAACAAACTTACTTTCACATTTAATAGTACTTTTTTTAAAGCTCTGGAGTTGTTTTTTCCGCTTGAAAAATTCATATACATATTTTTGATTCTAAAGATCTTAGTGAATTCCCCCTTCCGCGTCTAGAATGGTGTTAATCAAATATTCAAAGCTTGTTTTCGATTGATTATAGACTTTTATGAAAACAATTGTTTTGGGGCATTCAGACATAAAAAAATAAAAGTTTTAAATAACAAACAGTGATAATAATAGCTTATATCCTGTATCTATATGTCTGACTCGCGCAATGCTTTCATAAATGTTAAGCCTGGATTCATAATTCCATTCTTATTATCCCAAAATATATAAGTTTAACGAGTGTGTGTCTGTGTGTGTCATTGTAGCTCTCAAACGGCTGCACCGATTGTGATTAACTTTTTTGTTTGATAGGTCAATTGATTGATAATGTTGATCGAATGATTCATGAATATCTGTTCAGCTGTTTGATGACCATCCGCTCTTTTATCGGGGGTTTGTAAAAAAAAACAATTTCTACTTGTTCTCTACACTTACTGATGTTTTGCCTCATCTCTCATCAATTTTAGTTTTGGTCAAATATAGTTTTTTTCTCTCGAACTTGTTTCATTAGTATTAAATATTGCAATGCTTTGGACCAGAAATTCCCAGACTTTTTTTCTCATAAACCACTTTCAAAATTTTGCTGGTTCAGGTGGACCCCCTGCAGCTACATTTCTACCATATTCCCGAAACCTCCATTTTTTGTCACGCCTACGCCCGTCAAGTCTCCCGTGGACCCCTGGGAGTCCATCTGGACCACTTAGGGAACCTCTACCAACTAAAGAGAAAGCAAAGCTGCTCACTGCCCCGTAAAATATCAACATTTCCCCATACTTCTAAACAATGTAACTGGATATTATCAAGTGATCATTCTTGAGCAGGCGGCAAGAGGAAATCACGGCAGAGAAAGAAGAGATCGACCGTCAAAAGAAGCTGCTATTTAAGAAGCGGCCGGTGAACAGCGAGGGTGGTGGAGGCCGAGGCAAGCGCACCTCAACCGCTGCGCCTACCACGCCGCAACCACAGCCTCTCCACAATGGCACCGATGCACCCACCTTCCTCAAACCAGACCCGCTGCCGAGTATGACCTCGCAAGAGTACTACGAGGCTGATGAGATCCTCAAGGTAAGCCATCTCATTGCTGTAATAACATTTGCAGCTAACTGCACCGATGTACACACCTTCCTCAAACAATTGTACAAAGTAAGAGCTACATATTATAGTCCTTTGTGCTGAGACTATGGTGCATGGACTATTGCACTGCAAGTCCACAGAAGACATATTATTATGGTCGGGTCCCCTTGAAGAAACTCCACAACACCTGTGGAAATAAGGGTAGAACAGTTCACTCAGCGACCCAAAGCCATGCTTCGTTATTTTTAGTAGCTTGGTTGGTTTGGGTACGCTGGGTAGGGCAAATGAACTACACACCGTATGTCAGTACAGTTCTTATCATCCCTAATTAATAGCTAACAACTATAAAAAATGTATATCACATTAAGAAAAAAAAAACCTAATTATTAGCTAGAAGCATAGTTTAGCATATAGAAAAAATGTCATCTTGTCGCATTGTCGCACTTGTACTAATGCATTTATGACTATATAAATTATGATTGTAGTAAATTGACGCAATTTACAACTTACAAGGAAATTCAAAGTAGGCATTGCATACTGATTCAATAATTAATTTTATTAATGAAATTACATAACAAAACAAGAGCATGACATCTGTACATGCAAAACATTGTTTCTCATCCCATCTGTTCTGAAAACGAAGGTTAGTTTAAAAAAATGGGTATTAAGTTCATCAATAAGTGGACCTATTTTTTCTCCAAGAGACTTTCATAGAGGGGATAATGAGTTGTATCAAGATGAATATTTTTTCTTAATGTCTTGCAACTTAACTGAGGGAGTACCAGCTTTCATCGTTTACGGTTTACCGACCAAAGAGATTAAAGGAAAATATTAAGTAAAAAAGTTTCAGGCGGCTAGTTGGCGGCGCGCCGGTTATATTTAAAAGTCAAAGTGTATGTTATTTCTTGTTCTTCTAAAGGAGAATGAAAAATAGAGTGTATCATTCAGGCGATGTATATTAAATCCTTCAGAATCCTTCGTTCTGCTATGAGTTCATCGCTTTATGGTTGATAGTCCGAAAACCCTTTGATTCTATTTTTATTGTGCAAACTGCTAGTCTGTGGAATGCACTGCCTGAGTCGATGGTCCCCGATAGTTACAATCTGGGTGTTTTCAAATCACGAGAGAATCGGTTTCTTCTAGGAAAGCGTACTCCATAGTAGACCGCAACATCGTCAACCATCAGGCAAGTTGGGTTAAAACGCAAGCCTGTTATTAAAAAAATAAAGTTTCTTGCCATAAAAATATAAAATATAATGTTAATGTTATATATAAATATATAATGTTATCCTTGTTTTTGTGGTTTTTAATAAATAGTTATTGTATTGTAAATATAATGTTCATAAGTCATAAGTTAGCTTTTCTTCTTCATCCTTTGTTTCTTAACAAGATATTGTTCTCGTTACAGTTGAGACAAAGTGCACTCAAAAAAGAGGATGCAGACTTGCAGCTCGAAATGGAGAAGTTAGAAAGAGAGAGAAATCTTCACATACGAGAGTTGAAGCGGATACACAACGAAGATCAGAGTCGATTCTCTCAACATCCTGTGCTCTCTGACCGGTGAGTATTGAGACCTTCGAAAATGAATGACCTTAACACAGTGGCGTATCTAAGGAAAATAGCACCCGTAGCAACCATTGAAGTTGTGACCCTTTGTTTTAAACAACATCCAAGGACTGAAACCCATCTAAGTGGCACATGATCTCACAAATTTCCATATAACGCGCGGGCAGGTTTCATGTAAGGAAAACTTGTCTGATCACGTGACATTAAGGGCGTGTTTCACGAAGAAGTTTTCTTCATGCCGTGTTGGTTTTCAGTAGCACCGCTGGCGCCGAGGGTGCTGTAGGCATGATTCGGAATGCGCTCTTAGATAGATTTCGGACCTAAAAAAACTCCGCGCTTATGTTATGTCACAAATATTAGTGTATGACAAAAGTATTTCGAGCAAAGTGAGAAAGAAAAATTTGTATGTCCAAAATCATGGAAGCAGTGTACAATAACAGTAAAAGGCAGCTTTTCTAAGGACAGCGCAAAATTCAAGAAGGCAAATGTCAACTTTGGTAAAGCTCATAGGAGCACAATACCTTATATAAAGTGCTATGCTAATTGGAGCCTATATCTATACCATATACGAAAGACCTAATAATATTAATTTTGTCACGCATTCGAATTGACATAAGTTCCGAAGGAGACAAAAAAAGAATATCTGGAACTCGGGACATTTGACCACAAACTAAGCGAAGCTTGTGATATGGCTGCCAGAGACTGATATATGTACATATTTTTAAATACATAAATAGATATTAAATTGTTCATTACATGAATATTTGCCCTAGGTGGGAATCGAACCCATGCCCCCAAGGGTTATAAGGCAAGTTCACTACCAACTGAGCCACTGGGGCAGTCAAAGTGTGGCATCCACAAGAATATTATAGCCAACCTGCACATATTTTTTAGGGTTCAGTACCCAAAGGGTAAAAAGGGACCCTATTAATAAGACTCCGCTGTCTGTCCGTCTGTCACCAGGCTGTATAACAGAATAAAATAAATATTTAAGGGGGCTCCCATACAACAAACGTTATTTTTTAGCCGCCTTAGTGCGCGAGGCCGACTCGCACTTGGCCGGTTTTTTTGTAAATTTGTTGCCTTCACTCGATGTATTACAGATTCTGTCTCAGTTGGTCTTCAGAATGTTTAGTTGAAAACGCTAGAATAAAGGTTACATTGGATAGATCGATATAAGTTACTTAACGTTCATAGTATCAACTTTTTAATGCAAGACAGCTGATTAGAATATAAATGTTGTAATTTAATGTATCGCACAGATAAACAACTTATTATATGTAACAATTTAACAAACCTCTATGATAACGACATTTATACTGCTGTTATCAGGCTGCTATCACCTAAATAGAGAATTGATTCACAAAATGGTCGATATCTCGATTTGATAATTGAGAAATATTTAGCTCAAGGTAGTTTTGGTTAAAGTTTTTTTTTGCACAGTTAAATAATTGCAATATATTTTCAAAACAATCTTTTTCATTAACATGGACAATTGTTATTATTTTGTTGGTTTTCCTCAATGAGGAAGCATTCCTTCCATAAATGTTTTTCCTCAAACTTTCGACGTCTTTTTAACCGACTTCCAAAAAGGAGGAGGTTCTCAATTAGACTGTTTAAAAAACTAAAATATGTTTGATACCTCAGAATTTTCGACTGGGTGAACCAATTTTGATGATTTTATTTTTATTTGAAAGCTGGTGCTTCCCGCGTGGTCCCATTTCAATTTGGTCTAGTTCTGACATTTTTATAGTCTGTTTATTATATTGATTTATTGACCATCAATCTTAAGCTTTTTTCACAGACTTC
This sequence comes from Agriopis leucophaearia, assembly GCA_949125355.1. Taxonomy (NCBI): domain Eukaryota; kingdom Metazoa; phylum Arthropoda; class Insecta; order Lepidoptera; family Geometridae; genus Agriopis; species Agriopis leucophaearia. The sequence continues at coordinate 7,927,742 of OX421265.1, read as the reverse complement.
TTTAGTTGCATTTTTTTTGTGTTTTTTCCTCAGAACTCCCGTCATTTATGAAGGGACAGATGGTAAATAAAAATTTCATTAAAATCGGGTCATTAGTTTGGCTTTTAAAAAAATAACTGTGAAATTGGGTTCGGTCGGAAAGTAACTGAAATTGCGTATTTTATTTACCAATTTTGCAGTCGGTTTTTTAAATTAATAGTTATTTTCTAAACAAGATGTTATTAAAATAAATTGAAGACCTAATGACACCACCTAACCTAATGTCATGTTAGCCTTTGACCATTTGTCTTAATATAAAAAAAAAACTTCTTGTTAATCTTTGTCAGGAGTATCTTTCGAGAAGAATATCGACATAATCCCTCAGGTACCTACTATCCACTACCATTTTATAAATGACAATGGTATCTGTATGCTCATTGAAATATAATCAGTACAATGCATTTTTTATGACTCAGTATTTTTGCAATGAGGCTAGTTTAGGAAAATATCACTGTCGTGCCCTTTCTACTGAGAAGTAATAATATTAATTACCTCCATACCCTAACGATTTGTAGGGGACTACCAGCCCTTCATATAACTGATATGTGGGGAGTTTCAATATCGCCCGCGTGGTCATTTTTGTCGACATGTTTTGTCTGATAAGTCATTTATGTTAATTTAGATTTTGACAATATTATTACATGATCATTTTGGCTGTTAGCTGGCGGTAGAAATATACAAAAAAAAAAAAAGTGTTTTTTTTTTTTTTAAATTGAATAACGATCCTGGGCGACGCAGATGAATTACGCTAACGCCGGCATTTGACGATACGAATATGCCTTCACGATATTAACTCTTAAACCATGTCGGAAACTAAGGCTACTAAAGTCTGGTGCACTATATTTAGTGTAGCAAGAAAAAATATAAAACTCACGAGCAATTCGGAAAGTTGCTTATAACTTTTAAACAGGTGGACAGATTTAATTTAGAAACGCAATGAACACTGCTGGCTCATTATGGATGTTCGATTGTAATCGAGATAGCATGGGGTCGGCAGTGAAGCTGAAATGGCATTGGGCCGGCCACAATTCCATAAGAACCAATAACTGATGGGGTAGACTGGTTCTGGAATGGAGACAACGTTTAAGCAAACATAGTGTAGGACACTGCAGCCAGGTGGAGTGACGACCTGCGTAAATCGAAGCGTAAAAACTGGATGCAAAAAACTGACGACCGAACTCAGTGGCGTGCATTAAGAGAGGCCTTAGTTCAGTAGTGGAAAGGTAAAGGCTGATGATGATGATGATGAACAGACATACAAACATACTAATCCAACCTGTTATCCAAACCACTTTGGTTCTTTGTGGTGTGATCCCTCAGAAAATGTACACTTGATGGGGACTGTGCAGTGTGCTATACAACCTGCACACTAGATGACCTGAATGAAGCCACGGAGACTGCCATTGGGTTAGCCAAATATTGGTATAAAAATTTAATAAAAATAAACTACTCGAAACAAGAAGATCCATACCACCACCTCCATAAAATTTTCCGATCCACTTATTATTTCACTCAAAATATAAAACCCCTTATAATCGTGAATTCTGTTTGCAGATATTTGCTGCTAATGTTGCTCGGGAAGGGCGGGTTCAGCGAGGTGCACAAGGCGTTCGACCTGCGGGAACAACGCTACACCGCCTGCAAGGTTCATCAGCTCAACAAAGACTGGAAGGAGGACAAGAAGGCCAACTATATCAAGTGAGTCGTGTATGATGGCCGCTCCACATCTACTATGTGTATTTATCGGCTTTTTTATGTTTGGTATTTGGGTGACGCTTTGAAGCTTTTTGTGTTTGATTTGATGGAAGCTTTACTTGGGGTAGCAGTTGTACCACATCTAAATAGGCCAAAGATCACGATTTTTAATTAATGACTTCGACTAGGGTTAAAAAATTACTATACCAGCTGCTGCTTGGTGGTTTTCCTGTTCTCTTGTATTTTTCCGAGATAAAAGTATATTCATTTGATGAACAATAACTTCTATTTGTTTTAAACTATCACGGTTGTTCACTACCGATATATGATTATTTTCGGGATATTTACCGTGGTAAGGTCGTGGAAGGAGTTCTTGATATTTCGGCGCAGTTACATGCATCGATGGGGAAGAAAGGTTCTTGAGTGGAGACCACGAACCGGAAGACGCAGCGTAGATAGGCCTCCCACTAGATGGACCGATGACATCGTGAGAGTCGCGGGCATCCAGTGGATGCAGATGGCAGGTTGTCGTTCAGTGTGGAGGTTAAAGGGGGAGGCCTATGTTTAGCAGTGGACGTCTTACGGCTGATGATGATGACATGCACCATGTTCACAGGAAGACATTACTTTGAAGTAGTCTTCCCGTGAATATGGTGCATGTAACTGCGCCGAAATATCGAGAGCTTCTTCTACAACCTTACCACTGTAAATATCCCGTAAATAATCATATAACTGTAACTTAAATTTGTATGTTACTTGTCATTAAGTTCGATCCATTGATTCAGTCTTAGGTAAAAACAGATGGGTACAGACACCCCAATGTGGACCTGAAGAGAATTGTTACAAAATTGTAGTACAATAACTTTGTTACTTGTTAGCTTATGTTTGTTTTCTTACTTACGTACTCCGCCGGTGACCCGAAGTGGGTCTTGGCCTCCGGCACAAGAGAACGCCATCGGTATTGGTCTCACGCTGTCTCTAGCCAGTCTGCTACTTGGAGCTCACGCAAGTCTCACTCTACGTGAGGATTCTTTTATTATTTGTATTTAGCAAAATAATACATTACTGCGGCGGCCGGCAACATAAACTTAGTTTGCCGCCAAGGCTTGTATAGTACTTTTCACATACATTGCGTCGATATTAACGTAAAAAAATATAAATCAATATTACGTTGGGGCAATTTTCGCATTTCATTAAAACGTTGCCTAATAACCAATATTCTAAAACAAAAATTTCCAGATGATGGGTTTAATTTTGCGCCAATCACAGGACATTATTGGGCAATGTAAATTTTTTTTGTCTGTAAATTCTAACTTAACCTTTGTTTCTGCTTCTCTTTCTTTTTGAGCAGCAACACATAATTAAATCTTGAATGAGATTACTAACTTGACGGGTTTTTATCGCATGTATAACATAATATTAATTCCTGAAATACAGGTAGACACAGCAGTGTTAAGCGGCAGGAATTAAAATAATGTAAAATACACAATTAATTTTGATGTGTAATAATCGCAAAAACCTAAAAAATAATTATAGTCAAACCTCTTTGCACATTGAAACTGTTTGAGAAAAAGATAATTTAAATGCCATGTCAGTCATTGCAAAATAAATTAGAAGCTAGCTTTGTGCGCTATTTCTAACGCGAAAAAAAAGAGTAACACAAAATGTTCAGTAATATTAATATATTGATTTGAACAAGTTTTCATACTTAAAATTGTTGTGCGAGCAAGATTTCACGCACGTACGAAGCATGTGCTCTTAATGCTATTATCATACTAATATCATATACGAGTATGTGAAAGTTTGGATGTATGGATGTTTGTTACTCAATAACACAGAAACGGCTGGATGGATTTGGATGAAATTTGGAATATACATTGCTTATGTCCTGGATTAACACATAGGTTACTTTTCATCATCATAATCAACACCGATTTTCATCACCGCGCTGTTGTAACCGCAGGGTGCAGCTAGTAATTATAAAAACCCAAAATCCTTTCCAAACCTAATTTACTATTCAAAGAACATTATGATAATGCTCTGTACATAAGAACTCGAACAGTTGCGTTGCATAAGAGGTAGTTTGGTATTACGACAATGCCTGATGTCGCGTCGCCGCATTTCCCTAACTTGTAAAGATGCAACGCGGCAGTGACGGGTGACGTCGACACCGCTCGATACTGTTTTAGGTCACGTGATGAAATGCCTGTACCATAGCTGTAGATAGATAACATTGCGGTGCTCCGCAGCCGACTGCCTGTAGGTATTACGTATAGATGTAAGGATCGTAACATTCGGAACTATATTCACGCACAGATAACTCTTTATTGAATATGCGTGAATTGATACGAATTATTAAATTTATGTACATCATCATCAGCCAGAAGACGTCCACTGCGAAACATTGTACATAAATAGTGTAGTGGTAGGACTCTTTTGCCGGTCCACCTGGGGAAGTACCACACCTTTGCCAGTTATTCAACCGCCAAGCAGTAGTGTGCAAACATTACTGTGTTCCGGATTGAAGGGCAATGTTTCCAGCGAAATTACAGGGCACACAGAGATTGGACATCTTATATCTCGGGGTGACGAGCGCAGTGCATTGCCATCCAGGGTTTTGATCTGTTGAAGTTCAAAATTCTGAGTGGCCTTGAGCTGTTATGGGCAAGCGTGAAGAGCCATCAGGCGAGCGACTTCACTCGTCTCGGCACCCGGTATCATAAAAAAAATATACATAGTTATAAACATAGTATGTATATAGATTAATATTATTATTTACATTACGCAATCACACAAACATTATAAATGAGAAATTTAACTGTCTCTCTGGCTGTCAGTTTGTTACTTTAATACGAGTAGGCAGTGTGCATCGCTGTAACTGACACAAGGTACCTTTCCCTCGGAAAATACGAAAAAAGCAAGTAAAATTGCGGGCACAGATACTTTACAATAAATAAATAAAAAATGCATTGTCGAATACCTTTAGTGTTCCGGCCGATAGGTTTGTAATTTTTATAAAAAGTAGGTTTTTGCAATTTTTGTGCATTTGTAATTGTGATGGAATGTGTTCTATTTGTAACTGTAGCATATTTTGTAGTGTGCTTTTTTTTTTTTTTTTGCTAAATTATATTGTCGTGAATACACTAACTAAACAAATATTTTGTATCTTTTTCAGACACGCGTTACGGGAGTACAACATCCACAAGGCGTTAGATCACCCCCGTATTGTAAAGTTATATGACGTGTTTGAAATCGATGGCAACTCCTTTTGTACTGTACTAGAGTACTGCAACGGGCACGATCTCGACTTTTATCTCAAGCAGGTATGTTAATTATGTATGACTCAGTATGTTCGCTCATTGCCTAATTTGATTAATTAACTTGGAATGATTCATTTGGCATTAACCTACCAGTATTGTCCTTTAACCGATGGGGAAGAAAGGTTCTTGAGTGGAGACCGCGAACCGGAAGACGCAGCGTAGGTAGGCTTCCCACTAGATGGACCGACGACATTGTGAGAGTCGCGGGCATCCAGTGGATGCAGATGGCAGGATGTCGTTCAGTATGGAGGTTAAAGGGGGAGGCCTATGTTCAGCAGTGGACGTCTTCTGGCTGATGATGATGATTGTCCTTTAAAACAGGGTTTTATCAATTCTGTTAACATTAATAATTATCAATAGGTATTAAAAAAAACGACTTCATAAAACTGTCACAACTGAACCTAATTGAAATGGGACTACATGGGAAGCACCAGCTTTCAAATAAAAAAAAGAATCATGTAAATCGGTTCTCTCAGTCGAGAGATCTGAGGTAACAAACATAAAAAAAACAGTCGAATTGAGAACCTCCTTCTTTTTGGAAGTCGGTTAAAAACGCATGCGTTGTTGTGAAGCTCCTAAGAAGGGCAAAAGAATAACTGTTCTTCAGGTAATTGGCGTGACATTTATTATTATTCTACATCACAAAAATACAGCTAATGACATTAAACACTGTTTTAAACTATCACGGTTGTTCACTAAAGTTATATGATTATTTACGGGATATTTACCGTGATAAGGTTGTGGAAGGAGCTCCCGATATTTCGGCGCTGTTACATGCACCATGTTCACGGGAAGACGGGAGCTCCTTCCACAACCTTACCACGGTAAATATCCCGTAAATAATCATATAACTTTAATGACATTAAGTCACTAATATCAACTAATTTATTTAAACAATAATCTGATGTGGTGATGTGGATGGGAAAGTTAAATATTATTGGTGACAGCTTTCGCAATCATCATCATCAGCCAATTAACGTCCACTGTTGGACAAGGCCTCCCTCATAGAGAGGGGTGTTGCCATAATCCCCACGCTTGGCAGCTTTCGCAATGCTATTGCTAAATTGCACACATTCTACTTGAAAGTGGGGTAACTTTTTTGTGCATAGCTGCGGAGCTTCCATAGACATGGAGGTACAGACATGGAGGTCGCGTTATGGAACCGTGAAAGCCGCATCAGAATTGCAAAAGCATTATTATATTGGACACACGGAACGTCGAGGGGCTTTAGAGTATATTCTATTTGCGGTCTCCATGACGCACACTTCTTGTTAAACTGTATCAAGATCAGTTCCATTAATTCGTGCAGCCAAAGCATTGGACTTCCATGTTTCCTGCGAAATATGAGTAATTTAGGTATAATCAAGGTGAATAAGGAAATGTTCAAAGTCTGCGTGCTTCATCTTCGACCACATCGTCGCTCACCAACTACCGTGTTCGGAATCAATCGCGAACTTATACGCGAAAAAAAAAATGTTACGCATAAAACATTTTCAAGAAACATATTCCTTATTGCAGCATAAAACAATCCCCGAGCGGGAGGCGCGGTCGATCGTGATGCAAGTGGTGTCTGCTCTCAAATATCTGAACGAGATCAAGCCGCCTGTCATCCACTACGACCTGAAACCGGGGAACATTCTGCTCACCGAGGGAAATGTCTGCGGAGAGATCAAAATCACAGACTTCGGCCTCTCCAAGGTCATGGATGAGGAGAACTATAACCCCGACCACGGCATGGACCTCACCAGTCAAGGGGCAGGCACCTATTGGTAAGTCCATTTGACTATGTTACGTCATCTGAAAAAACCGAACACCATATATGAGTCCAATAAACAAACTAATACTTATTGGCTTGGTAGTTATTAAGCGAATAACGTAAGCATTGAAAAATCGGCCCTTAAACGAATTTACTTTAGTACAGGGAGAGAAAAGTAAGTTATATAAAAAAAAATTTAGTCTCTTACCTTGCCGATAAGCGACGATTGCAGACAAAAAAAAAACACATCAGTCATAGGACTGCACGTCAGAAGTGAAAACTTAAGTAGTAATTCATATATTCTACAAGAGATGGCGCTGTTTTAAAATACACGGTATTGTGTATTATGTATTCTGTGACAGCGTAACGATGACGCGAGTTCCATGATTTTTGTTCTCCCAACATCTTAACAAATCAACTTCTGTTCATTACAGGTATCTGCCGCCAGAGTGTTTCGTGGTCGGCAAAAACCCACCAAAGATAAGCAGCAAGGTGGACGTGTGGAGCGTGGGCGTGATCTTCTACCAGTGCCTGTACGGCAAGAAACCGTTCGGACACAACCAGAGCCAAGCCACCATCCTCGAGGAAAACACCATACTCAAGGCCACCGAGGTGCAGTTCGCCAACAAACCCACAGTCAGCAACGAGGCTAAGGTAACCCATTACACTTACACTATTGATTTACCCATTATATTACTTTTTTTACCGACTTCAAAAAAGAAAGGGGTTCACAATTCGGTTGTATATATATATTATGTATATATTTTTATGATGAAATGGGCTAACGTTTGACCACAACTCGCCTGATGGTAAGCGACGATGCGGTCTAAAATAGGGCACGCTTGCCCATGAGGTGCCTATTCACGCTTGTCTTGAAGAGACCCAGGTTGTAATTTATAGGGAACACTGAGGCACCCCTGCCTCATTCCATGCGCATTCCATTCCTGTTCAGTTCGTATTATGAAGGAATTTTTAAAACGCTGCATACGGAGTTTACCAAAGTTCACGACGTAAAGATGGAATGACCGCTTCGATGATCTATGGCGGAAATTGGTTGACGGGATCAGCTTGAACAGCTCTTGTGCACATTCTCCATAATGAAGGCGATAATAATATTATTTTTTCGATACTCCGTCATAAACCAAGTATTTTTACTGTTTACTATGGCGCAATTTGACATTTTTGTATTGATGTCCGTAACGTGTTTCCAAGACAACGGAGATCGAATTGAACTAAGTTGGAACATTGGAAGCAGACACGCAAAGGGAGCGTTCAAGTATTACGTTATGAATTTGGGGGGGGTCTTGTAAAACGTTACGATGCGTTACAGGGACGGGAGGGGGTGTTTCAACTACGCGTTACGTAACATTGTTTTTTTTAACCCTTCAGAACGATCGCGTAAAGATATTCTCTCGCGCATTTTTTATATAACAAAGGTATTTTAGCGACTTTCCGATACTTGACGCCGCATAATTTTGACTTTTAGGTAAAAATGGTCACTTGGTAGTTACGTAACGTTTTACTAGGGGGGAGGGGGAAGCAGAATTTTTTTACGGCGCGTTACATGGGGGAGGGGGCGTCCAAAATCTCCAAAAATTGCGTTACGTAATACTTGAACGCTCCCAAAGGAGGTGAACTCGCGGCATCTAACTAGATGTAGATCTGTTTTTATGACGAACATTACTTGTTCAGCGCCACATTGAGTAGAAAAAATAATAATTAAGCAACCAAGTCGCTGAAAAATAAATTTACATGGCTTATGTTCACGAAGCCGGGACGGATCGCTAGTTTGTAATAAATTAAACATTAGGGCACAGCCACAGCCTATAAATGCCATTTTTACAACTGCCCATTTCTGTTAGATGACCACTTCAGCAGTCAGATGTAGACTCGTGTTTAGTATTTGAATGCAATGTAACAATGTGTTGTATTGTTTGCAGAGTTTCATCCGCGCGTGCCTGGCGTACCGCAAGGAGGAGCGTATCGACGTGTTCGGTCTGGCGCGGCACGAGTACTTGCAGCCGCCGATGCCCAAGTCGCGCGGTGCGGGCGGCGGCGCGGGCGCAAGCGGCGGCGCGGGCGGCGCGGCGGGCGTGCCCGCGCCCGGGTTCAGCGCCAACATGTTCGGCGCGGGGTCGAGCTCCTAGCCGCGCCGCCGCCGCCCGCGGCCGCCGCCGCCGTGACGGCGGCCCGGCCCGGCGGCGTCCCACTCCGCCCCCGCCTCTGCACCGGCCCCTACACAAGAACACTATTTTTAATTTTCCAAACTTCGTCGGCTAATATCCGGAGTTGTAAAATGACTAAATATCATTTACGGATTAAATTGTTTAAGATTATGCTTACTGTTGACTGTATTTATTGAGCAGGTGATAAAATGTGATCGCTCCGTTTGTGAATGGTATCATCCTTTTATCACTAGAAGAAGAATCCTTGGGACTATCCCTTGCATATTATATAAGTTATCCCTATTAAAAAAGTTAAAATATTATTACGGATCTTTTTGTTGGTTTTATTTATACATAATTATATCCCGTAATGACTACTGACCTAATGATATCCTGAAATTTTTGAAGTGGGTTAAATTCTATGGATTATTAGGCTAGATGACTGATTTTTTAATTGTCCTATTAAAATTTAGCCTATAAATATAGGTAATGAAATCAAAATGAAAATCTGATCAGAAATAAGCAACTTATAAGCGTTTTAATATCATGCTAGCCAGAGCGCGAAACAGCAAATTATGACGTCATTTCTCTGTACGCCATATAAATTCTATTCTGACAAGTATGGCGCACAGAGTCGTGACGTCATTTTTTGTTTTATGGGAAAGGGACAGAGTTGTATCTACCAAAAACTAAACATATATCACAACAATAACCGATTTAAATTAATTTTTCAATAAACATATCATAACATATTTACTGAAATTCTTCATCAAAGGTATTGGTTTCAACGATATAAACATTAGTCATCTACCCTACTGTGGGCCAATCCCTGTCTAGAACTACAGCACACTGAAGGGCGTCAAAGAGTGCCTTTTCAACCTGAGTACCTATATTTCTCGGTTGTCACTACTGGCGGAAAATGAGACATAAACCCATACATTGCCACTGGCGATAAATGGAAAGAGGTTCTAAGTAAAATTCTTGGTCGCCCCCACTGGTGGCAATTGTAGTTTTTTTTTTCGCGATTGCCACGAGTGGGGGCGGAGTTGGTGGCAAACGGGAATAGACGTATAACTGGTATCTATAAAAAGCATATTTTTTTTTTTGTGATTATTTTTTCGCTTAAATTAGTATGCCCCTAATTCTATCAAATAGAAAACGCCAAAAATCCAGTTTTTGTTACTTTTTTCGTCAAAAAATGTGAGAGAGTTTAACATTAAAGATAAAACATGGTGACTTTAGTCTGTTCCAGTTTTGACCACGTTAAATATAAACAGTACTGCATTGTAAGCGAAGGGAATGTAAAGGCTCTAGGATTGCCAATGGCATCCTATTTGTTCCTCTCGGCAGCGCTCAATATGTTTCCGTCGGTTTTCATAGCCGCCAGCATTCTGCAGCGCGCTCGTTTTCCAATTTCTAATAGCAACAAAGCATTATTCTACAGCGAATGTTTTTTACAATGAATTAGTTTTGTACTCTGAATGCGAGTTCATTTGCATTGCATGCAACGCTTTTACATGATTATTTATGTGCTTTTTCTGTTTTTGTTTTTTTTGTTTGTTAGTTCAATGTTTCTTAATGTAAAAAAGAGTGTTTTCGCCAAAATGTTAAACTAAATAAGCACCTACCTGCTTACACTTGTTTGCTAGCTTTGTTTCATTGGTTTCTTTTAATGTTAGATGGGAAATAATAATGGGAACTCGTCTATCATCGTCCTCACATTCAAGGATATCACCAGCGACTACCACCAGCGGTACTCACCAGGTACTAGCGGCGATGCCCCCCTAACCCCTTCCGCTTGGTAGGAGAGTAGCCTGGTAGCCTATCGTAGTACACCACTGCACTCAGGCTAACACTGGAAACTCCGCTCACTCATTTACAGGAGCTAGGTAAAAGACGAGAACCTATTTACGCGTAAGAACCCTAACACAGAATACATAAACCTTAATAGCATAGTGCAAAAGTCTAAATTAACCACCTGCTCGTTTCAAATGGGTATGTAATTTTGTATCGGTAAATAACGAACACAAAACTTGGGAAACTAAACACATTTTATGTGGGTATATGCGTATGTATAGATTTTATATCTTTAGATTAAAAAAATATACTTGTGGCAAAAACAATATACTAACACTATCGCACTTGCAGTTTATTTACAGAAACGCGCCAGTTACCCTGCATTCATTCACATGAATAGTATAGTAGGTCCTTTAGAGAAGAGACGCAGAGCAGTGCACAGAGCAAGAAAACTCACTTGGACAACTTTGAAAACTGTCGTAGAATCGCGTCTCACGAGAGAAGGCCCGCGGGTAAAGTAAAGGCCTTACGGTAATTTTCAGAAATGAAACGCGTCGAAAGACAATCACGTCATACCTTGATCAGAGGCTACGGCCCAGGCGGGGGCGCTGTGTATAGGTTTATTATTATATGAAGTTTTTTTTCTGTAAATATAATAATATACTCGTACCAATCATTACGTTTCAGTTTATTTTTTATTTATTTTTAAATAATTAATCTATCGCTCCACTGACACCTGTGACTTGTGTGTCCATGACTTTTGTTATGCTTTACTACTATTTGATAACTTTATCGAATTTACACAATACAGGGAGAGGAAGTTTAGTTATCTAAGGTATAAAAAAAGTATTTAGTCAATAAAATTACATAACTTGCAGCACCCTGCGATCTAAAGGAATCGTTTTTTTTTTTCGGGATAAAAGTGTGTTAATTTTTCTACCTACCAATAAATAAGCTAAACACCATACTAAACGAATACGTAAATTTCATCCCTTTGTTACGGAGTTCAGTGGGAACGACATACTTTATAGGTACTTAATTAACACACGCACATACTCGCAAACTTCGCATTTATGATATTAGTGTGATGTGTTAGCGCACTGTACCTACTAGAAGGCCCTTTCGCCCATTTGTAATTTTTGTTATTGTTTGAGTTTTCCCTTATATCTCGAAAGTTATATTTCTGTTCCTATCTAGGCTGTGGCGGGTGGCGTAGATATCCAGTGGAATAAAAACCTCGCTGCGTTTGTGTAGCGGCGCTGAAGTGGGCTTCATTGTGCGACTGGAGAACTAGCGGGTGTGAATTTGACTAGAAAAACGGCGATTGTGTTGCTTTTGTTTTGTAGGGTGCAGGGTGCTCGAGCTTTTACCTACCTAGGTATTTGTTTTGTGTATTTTGCACCTTGGATATTTGCCTAGTATAATGTAAAAATTGTAGGTACAGCTTGTCCTAATACTGTGGACAAAGACACCAAAAAATTGCAAGTGTAATTAATTATAGAGATAATATAATATCTCTATAATTACCTATAATATACCTATAATTAGAAACCCAGTTACTTTTTGCGTCTATTTTGAGTGATAAACAAACGATGAACCATCAAGTAGTGCACTTGTTTAGGTTGTCCATTGGTTTGTTTTTGGTCATGGTGCATCAATGGGAGGCAAAAAACATTTCATTTGAAAAAGATTCCTTCGAGCCGGATTTGAACCAGCGACCTATGGATTACCGCATCAACTCTACCTCTACAGTCCACCGCTCTACCAACTGAGCTATCGAAGGTGATGACAACGTAGTCGAAATTATCAATCTAATAATACAGTGCCATTCAATCTCAGTATATTTTAGTACTTTCTGTTATGTATTCTGTGCCGAGGAGACGTGGCCGCATTGAACGCAATAATAGCAGCAAAATAATTATTTCACTGGGTATTTGACTGTTTTTACGAAGCGCAATTTGAATTGTCTATAAATATTATAATAATAATATTATATTATAGTAATCGTGTGATATACTCATAATTTTCAGTATATTTTATATATATATTTTTTTTTTTTAAACTTTCGCGATTCGTCGAAACGTCGAGCGAAAGGTATCTATTTTTACCTATATTTAATGGTGCGCGATAAGTCCCGATAAATATGAAAACATATTTTATATCTGTCTATACTTTAAATTTACAATCAAAATTATAATTATTATACTACCGCGTAAACGTTCCCTTTGACATTTATGAGGCCACGTGACTTCAGTGACGACACAAGCAAGCAAACAACTTCTTACTCGCCATTGTGCCATCATTAGATATATAAGGAAATTCGACCTCAATAGAGCGTATGAAGTCAAGTCACGCGATCAACGAAAAAAAAATTTGTAATTTTCTCCAAATCAGTACATTATTTTGTAAGTTTAAGTAAAAACATTTTTTGTAATAATCTTCTAAGATACACCATCATGTATCATATTTTTAATATACTCAAATACGAGTACATAATTGAAAAACGCAGGCGAGAGAGTGGAGAGTCGCTACAGTCGCGGAGGCCAAGCGGCTGTAAAAAAATCAACTATTCGATTTACGTTAGGTTTAACAGGCCATGCGAAGAAAAAAATAATTGCAAGTATATTTTTTATTATCTATCTACTACGCATCGTCTACAACGTTTTCACTGGTAGGTACTCTGGAAAACTCTGAATCGTTAAATATATGTTTGATTTGAAAATCGCTATAGAAACGTACCTAGTTACCCCGTGATGTGGGTTTCCTCTGCATTTTTTATCGCTTGTTTTTCGGAGAATGCCCTGAAGAGCTTTTTTATCTTATTCCTGCGTCGGACTTCCACTACCGCACATGCCGACACCGTCAAAAAGCTCACCACCACGTCTTGCAAAGCTGGAAATCCCAAGGTGTGCAATATCCTTCCGGCGAAGGTCTTCCCGCCGAGCTTCAACATGAAGCGTTTCAAAAAGGGTGTCTACAACTACCTCTCCAGGCTGGAAAAGCATCGTCAACACCGTTATGTGTTGCAGGTGTCCGTAGGCGGTGGTTCCTGCTTACCATCAGGTGGATCGCATGCCTGTTTGCCGCACTTTTTATATATATAAAAAACATGTCAATACCATCTGAAAGCTTTGATTTTGATTGGCTTGATGGCTCCAGTTCCAGGGTGGTAATGTTGTACCTACCACGTATCCTACACTCACCTACATAACTTACAAGAAAGTCTGAAGTAGGTACCTAAGACCTCGAAGAAGAAAAAATATGACAAGTATTTTCTTTAAAAGTCCATCTCCCGATTTTTAATTTCTTCAAATAAAGCTAGGTATAGGTGGGTATTAGGTAAGTGGGAAAATTGACGACTAAACGAATTTAATTTGTTTGGCAAACGGATAAGGAAAAATTATTGCAAGGAAATTATAGGGAGAACCCCGAGAACCATTTGCGACAGGAAATCAGATGATTGAACTGAAGAATCGAAGATTGAAATGAGGAAATACTTAGATATACCTACCTATCTACGTAGGCCGAAGACGTAGGCACCTAACTTATACCTACCTTAATAAAACCGACTTCATAAAAATGTCTGTGAACTAGACCAAACTACACGGGAAGCACCAGCTATCAAATAAAAAAAAGAATCATCAAAATCGGTTCACCCAGTCGAAAGTTCTGAGGTAACAAACACAAAAAAACAGTCAGATTGAGAACCTCCTCCTTTTTGGAAGTCGATTAAAAATACATATAAGACACTTTGTGATAGTGTAAATTCTGTGCATAATAATCTCAAATGTATAAAGTTTTTAAAGAATTAGAACGGACCAATAGTAGCTTTACCTATATAGGCTGTGGGACGAACGGACAGATAGACGGCCAGAACGAACTTACAAGGGTTCCTTGTAGTACCACCGAACCCTAAAAATATATTTTAACTAAGCCGCTAGTAACGAGCGTCTGAGTATGTACAGCCTTACTTATAAACGTCTTAAAATTGCTCTGATAAATTCTTGCTGACGGAAATTGTCACACATGAAAGTAAGTTTAGAAGTAAGGCCGGAAGTGTTTTATTGAAATACTAATAATGAAAAAACAAGTACCCAATAGTCCCAAAACAATATGCAAGTACCTAAACACATGCACTGATCGGTATTCGTGTATAAAAGCATAAATCAATGATTGCGCAAGCCAGCAATTTGCACAAGTAATTTAACTGAAAGCTTCCGTGCTGTGACATGTTACGTCTGTGATGTCATTGCATCAGAGACGGACATAACACGGTCCTGGGCCCGTACTCAGGACCCAGGAGGAGGGGTATGCTTGGGCCTGGTGTACAATATAGCCCAAGAGAACACCACAATGACTAACCTATCTATATGTCGCAGGTTTGTGATAAAATCAGGCTTCTGATCAAAAACCTTATACCTAGGTACCTTAACCAAAGTTTTATAATATAATTATATGTGATACATATATCATATATATATACCTACACCTCCAACAGGATTCTAATACACATTTAATGTAAAACCGTCATGACGAAATATGATGAATTATTTATTAAACTGTATTATGTTATGTTATAGAGAAAAAGAATACAAACTAGAAAATAATAAAAAATATACATTAAAACTTAAAACCAATGTAAAACATGCGAGTGTGTGTTTGATAAGGATAGAAAGGTGTTATAAATCTGTCAATTATATTAAATGTGTAAATTACTGTCTAGCATGTAGGTATATCTTAAATCTAATTCCTTTATAATAAAATCTTTCTTACCAAGTAATCATGACTTTTTATATCGTTATTAATGTAGTAAAAAAATATATCACATCACATCATCAGCTAATTAACGTCCACTGTTGGACAAAGGCCTCCCTCATAAAGGTGTTGCCATATTCCCCACGCTTGGCAGGTGGCTTGGTGGTCGCAGTACGCTCACCGTGTACTATTAGGACGCTGCTGCCCATCCTCCGGTGGTTCTGATCGCAGTTTTAAGACATACTCGGGTCCGGGTCCATTATCCTCAACTGATTGAGCTGAAATGTTTCATACACGTTTAGTTTGGATGAAAGTGCATGGTTGGCTAAATGACGTCATTCCAAATCCAATATGGCAGACTTCCAACAATGGCGGACCAGTTATTTATAAAATATATATAATAATAATGATTTTACGCAGCTATAACCGCGTACTATACTAACAAAAATTACTATATCTACATAAGACTAAAAACAAGATGAAAATATCATAAATTTTGTCTGTATTTCTGATACTGTGGATGTATTTTTTATCTTAAACCATTAAAAACCTTCTTAGATTAAAACTCTTTAATTTGTATGACCACCTAGTTTGTTGTGAGCGTGAAAAAAAGAAAACCACTGACATTATATATGTATCTAATAATATATACGTAAATGTTTTTTTTTTATTCATACTTCCCATCGATATACGATACATAGAGTTACAATTTCTAAGTGAAAACAGTCAAA
This sequence comes from Agriopis leucophaearia, assembly GCA_949125355.1. Taxonomy (NCBI): domain Eukaryota; kingdom Metazoa; phylum Arthropoda; class Insecta; order Lepidoptera; family Geometridae; genus Agriopis; species Agriopis leucophaearia. The sequence goes on along the minus strand of OX421265.1, from coordinate 7,911,484 downwards.
AAAACGTAGAGCGTCGTACATACATACATACATGCGCTGTACATACCTAGACATCAATTATATAGTTCACAATGCCAAATTTACTATAATTTTTACATTATGTCGCTTGCATAGTGTTCAACGTCGCTTGTCCGTTATGTCCGTTATCGTAGTGCTGGCATCGCGTGGCGTTGTAGTCTGATCGCGATTGTCTTACAACTAACTAAAAAGTCGGCGTATCGTGGGCCGAGTTTTTTTTTGCACGATTATGACTCTATAGGTATTATATCTCGATGTACTTACCACAAATTTTCTTCCCTCATGTGTTGGAAAAGAAAATTAACCAACGTGGTTAGGTATATCTTTATTGTGTGTTGGAAAAATGTATAGCTTTGTTCTCATTAATTATAAAACGTGTAACACATTATCTCCAAGTTATTTTGGAAAAATGAATTTGTCCCTGAAATGAATATTCCGATTTCTTTGAGTACCCAGAATGCTAAAATAAATTTGACGCTGCATGACTATACTCAACCATTATGGAGTCTTGTGCTTGCTTTAGAGTATTTTTTTGTGAGAATATTAGAAGGACAGCTCTCTCACTACAAGTTATTGTCCATACGGTAATGAAAGTTGGCGGCCGGACGAACCAGGCGAATGATTAAACGTTCTGCTAATGGGAATGGAATGGGAATGCTTAGTGCTCAGTGTTCGTCCAATTAATTAACGTCGGCACGCGCTTGACCCATTTGCGCACTCGTGTGCAGTTTATTTTGATATTAAAGTTAGGCTATACATTTTAGACAACATTATCTACCGGCCTAGCACTAAATTAAACAGGTAACCTATAGTTAAGACTAAGAATCTATTTTCGAAACCATTTCGGCCGGCTTCCTTGTTTCCTGAGAGATATAATCTGGACCTTTTCAAGGCAAGAGTGAATAGGTATCTTCTAAGTCTGTGTACTTCATCTTCGACCACATCGTCGCTTACCAATAGGCGAGTTGGTGGTCAAAGGCGGACTTATTCGAGAAAAAGAAAAAAAACCGATGGTATAACAAGGTAAACACAAATTCGTACCTACAATGGACCCTGCTTCCAATCCAATTACCTACGAACGCATAAGCATTTGCTAAACAGTGGAGTCAATGGATTATTTTAAGATTGGTTGACCCTAAAGTAGTGGACACTTTACTAGAGGCTCTCATGGAGTTTTAGAATCGACATGACGCATGAATAATCTAGACTAATCTAGAGGTTCAAAACGATGGTAATAAAAATTCCTCGTGATACGATATAGAGACGACCGATCACTTAGCTACAAATAAATATTAATATTTTCTGTGACTTAGCTGACCTTTTAATCGATTTGATTTGATTAATTGATTTACCCTTGTCCGACTAATATAAATCAAATGAGAATGCCAAAATTGGCTATTCAATTAATTAAAGGGTGCCTGACCCAATAGCATAACCGGTTGGTCGGTATATTTTTAGCTTCGGTAGGTAAACTCCAAATAAATAAGGAGCAGTTTAAATAAGCACGTTTTTAGGGTAACACGAAATAATGTTGCGCAGCAACTTTTACTTCACTACACTATTTTCATTCATTAATTTGTTCTGATAGCTGCAATAACAGTATTAAAAAAATTAGTAGAAAACATTTCCATTAATATTTCACTGAAGTATAGCTTCAACTTCCTAATCCAGTGGGCTATGTCGGTAACTTCCGTGAGCCTACGGATTTCCTCATTTCTGATCCGATCTCGTAGAGAAAACTCGAGCATAGCCCTCAAGCAAGCAAGCAGCAGCAAGTTGAAGTGGCAGTGGGCAGGGCACATAGCACGCAGAACAGACTGCCGATGGGGTTGAAAGGTTCTCGAATGGAGACCACAGACTGGTAAGCGCAGCGTAATATGTCTACCCACAAGATGGACAGACGACATAAAAGAGACCGCAGGGAAACGCAGGATGCGGGCCGCTTCCAACCAGCCCTTTTGGAGGTCGATGATGATTATGATGACGAAGTACATAGGTACATAGGTACACGTTCAAAAACCTGGTGAAAATGATCAGAATTCATTTTTTCATTCAGCTTGTGTAACTTACTTCTTCAATACTCGCGTTAGGATAGTGATCGTCACGTAATGTGAACGTGAGTGTAAGCCGTTTTGTCATAGTTTGTTATTGCAGCTGTCAGAGCAAATAAATGCTTAGACCGAGTTTTTTATATATTAACCTGTACTGTCAAAGGGGGTAGTACTTCTTTGCCCCACTAAGCGCCCCTAAAATTTTGAAGGCCATTTCAAATAGTTTTATTGTTATAAAAATAAATACTGTAACAAATCTCAGTCAAGTCAGTCAAGTTTTAAGAAGACAATTTAGTAGACTTAAAAAACGATCATATTTTTTTAAACATACCTTCCTACCTAATTCTAAAGCCATATCTAAAGCTGTGTTAGTTTCAGTGTCAGTCATTATTTAATGTTATTGAGCTGATAAAGTTAAACTTATATCGCGGTAGTTAGCTATCTTATTTCATAATGCTGAACACGATGATCTTCTTTTAGCTTAGTAGTTTCGTTCCGAGTAACCTGGTACTTATACCCAAGAAGTATTTATAAAAAATCAATTTCATAAATTTTAATCTAAGCGACGTGAAATCACCTAAGCACGTCGATATTTCGAGGCTATCCAAGCCCGTCGAAGGGGATAATTCGCAGGCTTTGATGTTCATCGACCATGGGCGCGAAGCGAAGCGCACCGGGTCGGCCTTGTACAGAACTTGACCTTTATTTGCCTCGACTGAAATTAAGATGAGTTGACGTTGACAGCGGCCTGAAAATGCTCTTGAAAAATCATAATTTGCAAGATGCAGTTGCTACGCTGCCGTTTAACTGCCGGCGGCGCGCTAGTTACATAATATTCTAAGTGAAATGTTTATGAAAGATGCTAGATGAAGTTAATACCTACAGAACACAGACCTACTACAGTGTCTACATTACAGACTAGATAAAGCTACTACGTAGAAGTCTTTGTACTAAAGAGTTTTCCTTGTCGAATGTTTAGAAAACTGACAACGATTCCAATACAAGAGAAATTGTCAGGAAATAACACGAATAAAAAATGTAACTTAGTCGCACTCAAAAAATTACATTAGTTGCACTTTTCTATGAACTTGAGTATGTATTTCATATATATACATATCTACACTAATATTATAAAGAGGAAAGATTTGTACCTATTTTTGTATGTTTGTAATGAATAGGCTCCGAAACTACTGAACCGATTTGAAAAATTCTTTCACTGTTGAGAAGCTACACTATCCCCGGGTGACATAGGCTATATTATATTTTGTAGCGAGGCCGAAGGCCGAGCTTACACTCGTGCGAAGCCGGGGCGGACGGCTAGTTTCATATATACTTGTTGTGAATACAGCAACAGAATAATAAATAGTAATTCTGTGTGCTCGCGCGCAACGCGCAACTTAGCTAACTAAGCCGAATGTGTTTTTATTTTTTTGTAATAATATTGTTTTGCGTTAATTAGACTAGGTATATAAATTTGTAAATGGCGAGAACTCGTTGTCTAGTCAACCGACCAGACCAGAACAGACCAACCCTGAAATCGGAAAAAAAACTGCTGTTCAATACCTCTATTATGTCGAGTGTCAATGACATTTTTCTATGGACCACTAACACGCACTAGGCCAGCATAGTGGATTAGGGCCCATCCTCTCTCTCTCTCTCTCTGAGAGAAGGTCTATGTTTCAGCAGTGGGAACAGGGTGATAATGATGATGTTTTGTAAATTAATGTTGCCCATCATGACGAACCACAACACGCAACCTGTTTAACATGTTGCGCGTCATCTGGCAATGTCACGCGTGTCAATTGTTGTTGCGTAGATAATCCATGCATGGCTTGAGCATATCCTTACTTTTAAGATCTATGTTATCCGTTCAAAATTTGCTTTAAAACTGGGGCTGAAAGTAAAACTGTTTTATATCAATTTTTCTCTTAAGCTGCTGTTATTACAAACCATGAGAATTATAGCAGGTGCTAGTATTAAACGAACAAAATTTTCTATTACAACCTGCGCGGTGCTGCTTCCGTGGGGGTGCCCTCGAAATTGGCTGTTCGCGTGTCGTAGCACCCCAGCACCCTGCCTGACCTTACCGACCAATGTCAATGTTATCTGATCTTGTTTACAAGCTCCAGCCGATGTTGGGTGTCATCGAAACTGTTTTAGCTAGTCAGTCTTATAATTAACTGACTAATAATTATCAATATAAAAAACCGTCATCACAAAAATGACATAACTGGACCAAATAATATAAAAAACTGACTTCATAAAAATGTCTGAACTGGACCAAATTAAATTGGGACCACTCGAGAAACACCAGCTTTAAAATAAAAAAGAATCATCAAAATCGGTTCACCCAGTCTAAAGTTATGAGGTAACAAACATTTAAAGAAAACAGTCGAATTGATAACCTCCTCCTTTTTGAAAGTTGGTTAAAAATGAAAAAGCTTCGAAATTAGTTTTTTTTCGTGGATATTTTTATCATATCTATATCAGGAGTGAGTTCAGTGGCTTCAATTATGAAGACATGCTCAAGTACCACCATCACGGAGTGGGTGGTAGTTCCTATAGGAACTGCGAAGTATCCCTGTGATTGTGATTTATATCGCTGACACGAGCGAAGGCCAAGATCCGGTCGCCATTAATCTCTTCTCCCTGGGCATATTAATTTACGAATATAGGTAGTATACGAGTAAGTATAGCTACAAGTACATTTCTTCCGAGTCGACCACTCGCCACCTTTTCCAGCACGTAATTGCCACCCCCCTTGAGGCTTTAAAGTGGCAGACGGTCTACATAAGTAATGGTTAAACGATAGTTTGCAAATCTTGGCAGCAAAAGATCGGGGGTGGCTTTCAGCCGCGGCCCTCAATTTGTTTCGTAAAGTTTGTTTGATGTTCCTGTGTTAAGTGTGATGTCTAGAAAAGGTTGTTTGAAATATGATTCGAATTTCTTCAGTGGTGTTTACCATAATTTAATTAGTGCTAACCTTTTTAAAAATAATCACCTAGGCATTTGTAGGTATATCCTACTTGTTTCTGAACGCGCAAGACGTCCTATCTAGTCTAGACCGATCTGTAACATTTTCATCAACTCATATCATCATACCTCATGCATCATGCCAACCTGTCTTTCGAATATTACGTATACAGTACACTTTATCATCATTATCAGTGGCGTGCATTGGGAAAGCCTATATACAGCAGTGGATGGATGCAGGCTGATGATGATGATGATGATCATTATCAGCCTATCACGTTCCCACTACTGGGATACAGGTTTTCTCTCAGAGAGGATGGGCCCAAATCCATAGCTGGCCCAGTGCACGTTGATGAATGTAATTTGTCTTTGAACTTTTGAGGGTTTTAAAGATACTGGTTCTCTCACGATGTTTGCCTTCACCGTTTTTGAGCGATGACATCGAAACTGCACATAATTTATTTAAGTAGTAAATAAGTCATAGGTGCAGAATAGAGGATCAAGCCGGGTGCTGTCAAATCGTAAAGCGCACAATACTTTTTTTTTTTTTTTTTTTTTTTCTAATGTGACTTATTGCTGTTGGCCTTGCGGCCTCTACAGCTTGACCGGACTAGTTGGTGAACGCAGAGGGCGTTGGGCCAACATGGTTTAGATTTTGGGCGACAAGCGCAAGGGCACCTCGGAGGTACGAGCCTCGGCTTGGACCGTCGCCGGGAGTGGGGGATTAGACTTGCCCTGGCACCCCAGAAGGGGTGTGCCCTGGGGCCCTAGTAGGTTGTTGAACTGAATGATTATTTGGTGAGAATCTAACCGATCTTCTAACAGATCCTGGGGGTCTCCGATCCCGCCGGCGGGATCGTTGTGTGTGTGTGTGCCTGTGGTAACCGACGCCTATACCAAAAACTGAATATTTCCTGTTGCCAGGAGCAGTCGGATCGGGCGCACAATACTTTATACTCGCACCCTAATATAGTAGGTATCTAGTTTACAGCTATAAAAAGTTTTGTTATTTAGAAATGCCAGAGCGAGTTTTGCTCGTTTGCAGTGCGTTGCCTAACTGCCTAGACTATGCACAGTTACATAACAGAATTCCGGCTTCAAATTGAAAATTCCGACGGATTTCAAAACTCATTTCCTTGGATTAGCGATTTGGCAAATGGACACCTAATCTTCTCGTTTTGAGTATATATTACTTACCATAGGCTATCAATGAACTTACATTTGCTACGTTATTATAAACAAAATACGTTACTAAATGGACTGGCACATCGACATCAATTGTATATACTTAGATAGAGTCCTGGGATGTAATGAGACAATTTTCACCACTGGTAGTCTTAGAAGAGTACTAGAGTGTAATTTGGTAACTAGTGGCCAGTTGGAAAATAGGAATGTAAACTTGATGATTTCGTAGTCAAATGGTATGAAGCGTGGGTGAACCTACACACTTCGGGGTGATAAATACCAATTGTAAACAACTTCAAAACGGATACCACGCGCAATATACTCTTATTTGAAATTAAAAACCCGCGCTGTGAACAAAATGCTACCTCTGTTACTCGAGGATTGTGTAGAACTCTATTAGAAAGAATTTGAGAATCAATTCGGTTCAGTAGTTTTACTTCTTACAAACAAAGTCACAAACTTTAACTCTTTATAAAGTTAGTTAACAATTTTAATAGTTAAAAAAAATGCAGTCGAATCGATACACTTTTTCTTCCGTATATCATTCAAGTTGCTCGCATTGTACATTTTCTGCTGTGCGGGTGCAGTGGATCGATGGCAAGGTCAGTGTTGAAATAAAGCCAAGGCAGGCGGGTGGTTCCTCCCCCGAGGATGGCCTATAGCCCGCTTATTCGATAAACAGCGGATAATTGGTTCACCTTCACTATAATCTGATTTGTTTGCTTGCTTTTGTGTAGAAGGACGACCTACTGATTGGATACAGCCGTGAAGACAAGCACTTATTAGCGAAATGTCATCAGCATCATTTCTATAACCGTAGGTACATACATTTATGTTCAACTGCATATACGAGGTACAGAATAGAAATAAAAAAGGTACTAAGGAATGCTCTACTTTCATTAGTTAAAAGAGTTTTTACACGCACGCGCACTTTCAGGTATATTGTAGGTATAAGTAAGTATGTAGAGCAGATCTAAAGCTAATAGCTTTCAGCTATATATATTGTGGGAGTGCTATACCAATTTTTTACAAAAGTCCACATAGTTTGTTTTAAAGATAAGTGCATCCTGTTTTTCTAGTGTTAAAACAAAAATAGTAGAGTTTCTGGGAAATAGAAACTGTAAACTTTGAGCAAGTGTACATTTCTGTACAATTCATGAATAAAATACCAGAATAAACCCCTTACTACGTGCAATTGCGTTAATTATACCTCCCACGTTCTAAGCTGAGAGCACAAGCTCAACATTTGTAGCCTGGCTTGTAAATGCAAATATATTTATTGTATGTGTTGTATGGTGTAGAGCACCATAACATTATGTGATAAATACCTGATGTATATGTTGGTTGAACTTCTGGATTATACCAGTGATATTTATTGTTAATATCTGGGTGTTAATATCTATTTAAGTATGTATTTAAAATTATATATGTACGTATATCAGTCTCTGGCAGCCACATTACAAGCTTTGCTTAGTTTGGGGTCAGATGACAGTGTGTGCAAAAAAAGTCCAAGATATTTAATAACAGTTCAAAAAAAAAATTGGCAGGTATATTTTTGAACGATAATTCAAACAAAAATAATGAAAAAAAAAACATCATAAATTTGTCTATTCGTATCCTTTTTTTGAGCGGTGGTGGTTGAGTGGGATTATGAGCTCTTTACAATCTGACATCCAGTTCGATTCTCGTTCCTGCACCCATGGCTTATTTAGTAATTATAGTAGATTATGCACTAAGGGAATAAAGCAGTGTCTTACGTCGCGGGTGGCATATTGAACCCTGAGCGTAACGAGGGACTAGAGTTATAAAGAGTTATATCTGAGTGAAGCGAGGGCAGCGTTCAAGCTGCCCAAGACGAAGACAGGCTTTATTCCAGAGGAGCATTCTCTACTTTTCACATCTTCTGCGAGACAATAAAAAGCCAGGGCTTTTTTCGTATATGTGTTTTGATTTTTCCGGTAGTAGATTATTAATAATCTCTAGAGCGTATGTTTTGATAAACTCTGGAGTAGAATCACTATCGCTCGATTTTTTTTTCAACATGAATATTGCAATAAAATTCACTGAAAATAAAAAGACACAAGGTATTATGAAGAAACTAGCGTGACTTGGACCGATGCCCCTTGCGTAGAAAATTAGCAATACACTTCTATATAATTATACAGTAGGGTAAGGTAGGCTGTGGATGATTATAATTGTGAATGCAACTCCGTCTGTTCATTCTTTCTGTTTCCACGTTTCGTCTAAACGGAAAACCAATCTTGGCAACTTTTGTGAGGAAGTAAGTGTTGTTCGTGGAGGCGGAAATAGGGTGGTTTATGCTTGATTAATCTGAAAAAAATATAGAAATAGCATTATTATTCATTTATAGCAATCCACAAGTAAAGTAAACATGTGTTAAGATTCGTTTTCGTCTCTCTCGTCAACCCGTAAAAAAAACAATGGAAATCTCCTAAAGGACGCTGAAGATAGTCATAGCAACAACAATTTGCTACATCGCTCCTAGACTTCGAACAATGCAGCTAGGGATGCCATTGTCTCGTAAAAAAGCTCCGGTGACACTTAATGGATTCCCAACACAATACCAGGACCGTAGGCAGAAGGAGCTGGCAGGAGCATAATTAATAAGTATACAAATTATGCAAAATATTCAGATGTCGCGATTTTTATGTGATATAGGTAGCACACGCAATCACAGTGCCTAATTTTTACCCAACATTGATCCGCCAACACTAAAAAGTAAGTAGGTAAGTAAGTAATTTATTTTTTGTAGTTTTTCTGTTATCCTGCTAGTTTCATATAATAAAGGACCGAAAACTGCAAATTCATAAAAATGTTTCTGTGTAACGGCGGGGCCTTAACTATGTAAACATAATATATGTAGTACCCAGGATAAAGTAAAAGTAATTAATATTTTTCAGGTTTTGGCGGAAAGAAAATTAGTACCTTAATTTTCTTGAAGAGATAGATAATGCACACATAGGTATCTGGCCTGTGAAATCTCAGTTAGATGTTAGGTCTAACAACAAACATTAGGTGTTAGGGATTACAAGGTCTCTATTCATCTAGATTTGAGAGCTAGACTTTGCCAATGCCCGCTATTCTTAACATGCCTGTTTGTAAAGGTAACTGACCTAACATATCAAGAATGTATCGCTTCGCTGCTATTGTATTTTTGGTTCCCCTGAAAGGTTATGTTTTCGATGCCAGGGAAAGGTGAAGTGTGTTAAATAAGTGATGTGATAATTATGTAGTCAACATAGTGCACGCCATAATTAGTAGGTATAATATTTAGATTAACATTGCATGATCTCATGAATTGATGTGGTGAATTAAAATATCAGATAGGCGCAGGCAAATGATGAGACCTGCCTGACGAATGACGCATGGTTGAGGCTTGAGAGTGTTTAAGTTCAGACATTGACGTCGAATCTGAAAATGTTCAGAACTAAACTAAATTTGACAGCTATAAATGGTTGCTATCCTTTTCTTACACATTGAAATGAAAAAGGATTCAGATAGTCCTGTCAGAGATTAGTTTAGTCAGTGGCGCACGCAACAGAATCGAGGGTAGTTAGTTACATATTTATCTTTAATGTGAAAAACATTGAGGCCGTAGCCTTAATCTTTTTATCAAGTTAAAATCTCATACATACCTACGATTATGTATTTCCAAGTCTCATTTTGTCCAAGACTTATTTATTTAGTCCATACTGTCCAACTCTTTATTATATGTGTACGGCGGATGACTTTTTTTTACCAGAATGAAAATAATAGGGCCTTTCAAGTACACGGAGTCGAAGCCTAACTTGTCTTATAATTTTTCAGGCGTCAAAATTATGTATTAAGTATATTCTATCCATCATACCTACAACTTAACATTTTGTAAATAAACAAATCCTTCAAAGCAATTATGCTATTGGCTTTTGCACCACGTATCTACTCGGCACACCCTAATTTTTGTCCAGGAAAATTCACCCAGCATAAGTGAGTAATGATCGAGGAACTAACAAGTAATTTTTCAACAAAATGCTAATGCTTTTTTCAATCCATATCTCTCATCTATATCCTCCTTGGAATCCATATCTTGTAGAAAATGATTATAGCGCGAAATAGTTTGTGGATACCAACTAAGGTATTTGGAAGTGTCCAAAGGTCAAATAAATATTAAAACCTGCTGGTCTTTAAGCCAAATGATATTCAGAAGGAACTCTTTATTTCGCATGCTAAAGCGACTATAAAAAAGGTTTTTTTCCAGTCGTTTTAGTCTCTTATCTTTTATTCAAAGTTTATTTATCAGCAGCTGGTCTGCCTGTCAAATATTTTACAATTTCAAATTCGTTTAGACGGAAAACTGATTTACGTAAGTAGCCTACATACAACGAAACTTGTTTGTTAGTACCTCTACGTTTTTTATTCGACTCTACCCGTAAAGCTAATTGACTACTTATGAAAATCTGTGTTTGTCCATAACAAAAAAAAAAAACGCGTAGCGTTTAAAGAGTAGTTAATAATTAAATATCAGAAGTTACTTGTAGATATCGGATCTACCGGATATTGGGTTGACACATAATCTGTAGCAACTTCTATCAATAGTAATACCGTTATAAACGGTACACAAATACGTTGAAATAACCGTACCTGTTAACCTAGATCCGTTAAAAACCCTTATGCAAATCCTAGCTCCTGGCAAGCTCGAAAGTTTGCAGCGTTTCCTGTGCTGCGTTTGAATACTCGGGATGCAGCGGGTACTTCTGTGAAGGTCGATATCGCAACTTCCGCTCTCAGCTCACAGCCTTACGAGCAGAGAAATACGAGAATTTCGTTGCACACGGTTGCACGTTACGTTGTCGCTGTGCATGCAAATTTCTGTGCCTGTGAAATAGTTTTCATTCATATACTCGTGACTGTATTTCGTTACTTTATTTTTGTAAAAACTCGAGTTTTGCTGTTGCATGACTGTTGACTGTTGGGTATCAAAGCTTTGATCTCGTGAAGCTTTATCCGTAGGTTTATAGTTTGATTCCTTATGATATTTTATTTATCAAATATCAAATTGAGCCGTTTTATGATCTGTAAGCTAGCCAGGTATTATTAGTAAGATTCGATTTTATACATGAACATTTTGATATTCTAAAAGACGGAAACTTCCCAGATCATGATATCTATTGTAAATAATTCAGGAAAGTGTGACAACGACGAATGCTTCCAGATCGTTCTGAGAGGTCACCGAAGGAATAATGTATTAGGTGTAAGATACACCTACGGCATTAGCATTCGCCCAGGTGCTCTCCCAATGTCGGCCACTGTCGATGCTTCATACATCAGTGAGGAGTACGCATGAGATAAGGTGTGCTACGAATAATAACTAAATGACTGTAGAGGACGGTGCTCGACCCTTTGATGACCTAATAGGTATTATTTCTCACATTTGTAGTACTGTAGCGGCTGATAACTGAAGTATGGACGAACGTGATAACGTGAACTCCATAAAATGCTCAGTTGCCGCCAAGGCTTGAGACACGCGGAGACATTTGAACACGAAAGATAATTGTTATAATTATCAATATAAAAAACCGACTTTATAAAAACGTCAGAACTAAACCAAATTGACATGGGACCACACGGGAAGCACCAGCTTTCAAATAAAAAAAGAATCATCAAAATCGGTTCACCCAGTCGACAAACATAAAAAAACAGTCGAATTGAGAACCTCCTTCTTTTTGGAAGTCGGTTAAAAATGCAGCGCTAACTATTTATGGTCAGTATTAAGCATTAACGTTTTAGGCGTGCGCGATTGTTTCTGCTCTATTGATGGCAATCTGCATGCAGGATCGGTCATAGTAGGTGCATCTGATGTCTGTGGACGGATGTGGCGATCCCGAGATCGTAGCACAGTTCCGCGGTGCATACGAGCGGTTATATTTTAATGATTAAATACCTGCGCCCGCGGTTTCATCCAAAAGCTTTATGTTTTCTCACAATTTTCCGAAAAAGTATCATTTTGTTTAGTCGTGAAAAAGTTTGTTACCTTTTTACGCCTAAACGGCTTAACCGCACGCCGACAGAAATATACAGAGTGTTTTTTACCCAAAAGGAATAGTAGATTATGTCGCGGGCGGTATATTGAACCCTAAGCGTAACGAGGGACTGTAGAGTTAACTCCCAAACGTAGCGAGAGAGTTATATAGAGTCCTGTGGCCTTAGTACGAGCACTTGCGAAAAAGTTATCGTTACGTAAACGATAGCAAAATGTATGAAATATTTAACAGCGCCTCTATCGGACGTGAAAGGAAACCGAATTTTTCATACATTTGCTATGGTTTACGTAACGATAACTTTCTCGCAAGTTCTCGTACTAACTCCACTGATTGCCAGGTTTCACTGAAAATCACAACACCAAACACCGTCTTTTGTTTCACATTCTTGAGAAACGCACCTTTTTTTTATTCTGCTTACGGTGGCCAGTTCGATTTTCTAACAAACCTCTTTACAATGTCATATAGGCATTTTTTTACTTTTCCACACTTCCACTTTCCACTTTTACAAAGTTTTCCACAAGTTTCTACACGAATTTAACGTTCCAAATTCAAATCACTTTATTCCCTAGGGAGTTTCATACAACTTTATATCTCTTAAGAGATAATGCTTTACTTCACGTTGAGGTTGCATGATATGTAATTGGACATTGTCGAGCAGGTGTTGAATGTTTTTTTTCTACCGAATTGGAAAGATTGTGGCAGGTACAGGAAGGAATAGAAACCTATTTTTGGCAGATTTAATTTTCGAAGTCTTCTATTGTTTGTATTATAGAATATAAATAGATAAATAAATAAATAGATAAATATTAAAGATATTTTTTTTCATACAACTGAATGGAACTGAACAGAATATAATATTATCTATATTCACGAAAAATAAATTATATCATGAAGTCATAAATAAGTATACGTAATGAAAAGGCATAATTTAGAAAAAAAAATTTTTCGTGATTCATTGCAAAAAGATAAAATGGTAGGTACCTACGCATGCTCCCAAATAGACTCGTCAAAATATTTAGATTTATTCAAAATTTCAAATCTGACTAGTCAGATGAAAGATGAACTCGTAAACTAAAAAAAAAAGTACAACAAAAATGCCATTGGCTTCGTACTCCTGTAGTCCTGTCCTACGCTTTCGAAAAAAAGACATTCATAACCAAGGACATTGTATGGCTTAAGTTTTATTACGTCCTTGTTCATAACTTAAAGAAAAAAAAAAACTAACAACCCGTTTTTTTCTTTCGTGATGACGACTTTTTAAGTTTAGAATACTGGCGCGGTTCAATGATTTGATTGTCAATGAAGAAAAAGTGTTTAAGGATACGACCTGCCTGTGCCACATAATGCGTCATGTCAAACGACAAACCGAAGCAAATGAGTAAGATAATAATAATAATTCTCGCAGTTTGAAAAACAAAAAAACACTTTAAAATAGCTAATCCCGAAGATCCTGGTAAGGATAATGGGACAACTTAAGTAAATTATTGCATTGTCATAAGTCCTTGATAAGTGTGCAAAGTTTCAAATCAATCCGTCGTTTTGAAAGGGGTGAAAATGAGGTTCAAAGATTCCGTTACATAGATAAATGCCAAGCTAATAAAAGCGTGCTAAAAAAACGGGATGAAAATGGTCGGATATTACTTTGATAAATAAGGTTAGGCGAGGTAGGAAGCGTTCGTTTCCGGAGCTTAAACCGGGGGTGAGAATTATCGGAGCCGGCTGCTGGTAAATTTGATTCCTGATGCGGCGTTCATGTCGCGTCTGTAGTGGCTGCGGCATCAGAAGATAAACTTACAAATAACGTTATAGGTACAATAAAATTATAATATAATCGGTTTCTGCTAGGCACGCGTCCACCATCGTATATCATCGCGTCGAGATTGCGATCAAACTCTAGCTACTCACCAATGGTACCCTTCCCACCAAGGTCCTTTATTTATAGTTATCGTTATCAACAATTTTTAGTAGTATCAACCCTGAAATCTCGAAAAATACACCAGCTGCATGCAAGGTATAAGTACCTAGTAAATAATTTTGTCTAGTGTTATGACCGTTTCCGTTTTCTACTAGAACAGCTGATAGTCAGTCTTTAGGGCGAAAATCCGACAAAGCTGTGACTAATATATATAAGGTATATTCCGGGATGGGGTTTTTCCCCGGGGAATGTTTATCCAAGGAAGGAATTTCCTCCCCGGGAAGGTTTACCCAGGGAATGGTAATCCGAGGAAGGTGTATCCCAGAAAGGTTTTTCCCCGGAAAGTTTTATCCCGGGAAGTGATTTTTACCCCGGGAATTTTGTCCCCGGAATATTTATCCTGGGAAGGTTTATCCCAGGAAAGTTTATCCTGGGAAGGTATTTTTTCCCCGGGAAGTTTTATCACGGGAATGTTTATCCCGGGAAAAGATTTCCCACCGGGATTGTGAATCCCGGGAAGGGATTTTCCCCGTCAATGTTTATCCCGGGAAGGTTTATCCCGGGAAGGTTTATCCCGGGAAGGGAATTATTTTTCTGGAAAGAAGATCCCGGGAAGATACTTTTCCCCCCGGAAAGGTTTATCCCAGAAAGGTATTTTTTCCCCCGGGAAAAACGTCTAACGTCTGGTACCAGGAAGAATGTTTTGAATAGTACTTCGAATTATTTCTGATGAAACAAAAATCTAGCTAAATAAAAATCCAATGAAATAAAAATCTGAGACATGAAAATAAAGACAAGCTTCGTTACGAATTTCCAGCACCCGCTGCAATAATAAAGTTGAAAGCTATCTGCTGTGCAGCAAATTCGAGGCGCACGTATCCTCGAAATGTGGGTAAAAAATTAAAAAGTGTTAGCACACTCTCAGACACCAATTCAAACATATACCAGCAGGTTTTTTAATTTTTTTTTATTTAACAAAATTATATATAGGTTATTTTTGATGTTATTAAAGTATAAGCAAGCAAAGTCAAAAAAAAGCCAAAATATTTTTATTGTGTTCCGGATTGAAGGGCAATGTTTCCAGCGAAATTTCAGGGCACACAGAGATTTGACATCTTAGATCTCGGGGTGACGAGCGCAGTGCATTGCCATCCAGGGTTTCGAACTGTTGAAGTTCAAAATTCTAAGTGGCGTTGAGCTGTTATGGGCAAGCATGAAGAGCCATCAGGCGAACGACTTCGCTCGTCTCGTCACTCTGTATCATTAAAAAAAAACCTACTGTTAGGTTAACTTCAAGCTTACACTTTAACCGCTTGGTTACTGTTAGGTAGATTTACCTGAAATCGGTAAAAAAATCAGCTGTTCAGTTGTTTCAGCAGAAAAAATTATTTCATGGGTCGGTCCATAGTAAAACATATTCATTACAATGAATACCTACACTTACATCCTTTTTAATACCACCGTTCCGTGTAATCTTGTACTTATAAAGGACATATAAAACGAAAATAAATTTGCCGAAACCCTAAAAGACATATTGCTAGCAAAATTGTACTATAGCCAAAAGAGTATTTAGAAGACAAATCAATTACGGAATAAATCGATCCACTCCGCACTTTATTGTCATACCCAATAAGGGTCATTTTGGCTTAAACATGCTACCTAAGATCTGTTTGTGAATTTCATAATTATGCAATAAATTAATATTAACAACATAATATTATTCCCTCTATGATCATCTGTGATTTTGTCTCTTTGTTCCTCTGAGTCTTTCTGCCTGTTATCTTTTCACGACTAAACGTTAAAACTAATCTTGATGAGCCAAGGAAATGTGCATCATGGTTATATCATCAAGATTATAAGACATATATTGTTTCGCTGGAAAACTTGGACTCTAAGTCGGCATTGGGTCTTAGACCTAAGCACTGTTTCAAAATAATTAAATCACTTCATCAAAACTTGCCTGAGGATCCATTGTAAACATTACAAAACGGCTAACACTCACGTTATGTTTATCGTTTGAGAGGAGCGCCCGATTGGTTTCAGAGCCATTAGAGCTCATTCAGCAGGGAATAACTGGGCGACTGCACATTACGTGAGTGTAAGCCGTTTTGTCATAGTTTAGTAATAACAGTATTGTCTCTCAATTTGGCTAGCTAGCTAAAATAACGTATGAAATACCAAGATAATCAAAACATTATTTAGTTTTCTCAATTTAACCATTGCTTGCGTTTCCAAAAAATAACCCAGAAAGCAGACATTATTAGAAGTTAGGGCACTTATCCCTAACAAGTAGGGTACGCGTGTTAAGGTTGATAGAAAGCTTTTGTGAAAGCCTTGTCGTTTTTGGCACGAAATGGAGAGCAAAAATTCTATCGCATGAAAATAATATATTCCAAGCCAGACTAGAGATTAGAGATTGTATTTTAATACGGAAAGTTACAGAACATAGAATAAGTAGGTAAGAATATGGTATTTTGTTTATGTCAATAGTGTCAAAGCAAAGAATATAGGAAGGTATAGATAGTATAGGATTTCTTATATTACTATTGCTAGGTGGCGCCTCTCGGTTTTACTCACGATTTTCTTATTCTTTTCTCATTTGCTGGAACTAAACTAAATCTGTTCTCAGCACACTAAGTAGGTACTTTCTGCCAAAAGACATTGTCCGCTTTGTATGGATTTTTGAGCATAGTGTGGGCAGTTTTATTAATGTATACCGGCATCGGCATAGCATCCTGCTGTGACGATGTGGTGGAAGATGTTAAACATGCCTAGCCTTGGGCGTAGCCAGGTTTTAATTTAGGATAGGGCAAAAAATAAAAATCTAGAAGTAGGTACCGTTTTTTTTGCTAAACAATAATCATAAAAACAGTATATCCTTTGATACATTGAGTTTTTTTTAAAGTAGCTCACGAGGGTTCTGACTAAATATTGTCAGAATTTCATTTTGAATAAATTTTTCGGATCTTGAACCCTTTTTATTTGCACACTCATCTACACAAACCGGCTTTCTGTCTTTGTAACCAAGGTTGGTGTAATTATTGTCATTATTGAAGCCTGCTTTTTGGGAATTACCAAAAAGTAGGTTTCTACAACACATTCATGCTCTAGTCTCTAGAAACACAAATAATATGAAGTGCTGTAAATGTGAAAAATTCTGTCATGCCAGGGCCAGCCAGGCCAGCCAGGGTTGCACAAGCGCCCCATCCTGTCCCAATGTTTCTACGCCCATACGCCTAGCTCAGAATGAAGTAATGTAGGGCTATATATACATGGCAGCTTGCAAACGAATTTGCTGGCTGCCATATTCATCGGCCGATCTGCTACGCCACCTAAAGTATAATTTGTACCAGTATTGTGACTTTAGTAAAGTTTGAATATAAATTGAGGGAACGACATTATACCTAGTCCAATGTACAGGGTTGTTAGTCCTGAGACTCCTTGCCTGTATGTCGAGGTCATCGTCCGCGCATTGACGTCGATGGCTATTTCCGCGCACCTGGTTACTGTCTGAGATAATATGGCTAACAGGCGCCTGCAAGGAGCTTGCATGATGCATTACTCCTGGATCAAGGAGCACTTGAGTTAGTATCTTATTTGCACAATGATTTTTGAAGTCGGGGTTTTTCCACTTTCTTTAATTGTAATTTACTCGTAGATATCTACCACAGATAAGACAAACAAGGGCGAAATGCCATAGTACAACTATCGTGTTTCTGTGTTTCAGCCACACACGGCACAGCTACTCATTTTTTACGCACACTAAAGAACTTGCAGAGACACCAATGAACTAATAATCTACTTGTAAAAAGACGGCGAGGTCGTCTGTAGTTCGAATAAAGGCTTCAAGCCTGATTTAGGCCAGATGTGTTACCACCCACCATGCCTCGATATCTTACTTGTTTGTCTGATCTGAGGTACCGTACCTACTAACTATTAACCTAGCTAGCACACTCATCAGGGAAACCTCCGTTGGTGAGTAGTTATACTGTCGCAAATAGGCGGCTCTGTCCAGATTAGGTACCTACCTACGCAGGCCAAACATAGGTTATGTGACCATCTTTGAAGCACGCAGATCCATCCACTGTGTGCCGAGCTCTGATTCTACATAGCGTGTTCTATTCTATCTTACCTGATTATAACCTGGTATGTCCATTGTCCATGTACCAACTAGATGCAAATAACTAAAGCTAAAGAAAATATTTAGCAAGTTATGCAGTTTTTTTAGCTGTAGCATCAAAGAACTGCGCTTTTTAACCAACTTTTAAAATAGGAGGGTGTTCTCAATTCGTTTTTTTATGTTTACTAAGTCAGAACTCAGTGACTTCTGAACCCATTTTGAATTAAAAAAATATATTGTAAGGACCTACTTTCATATTGGTCCCATAGAAATTTCACTGAAATCGGTTCATTAATTTGGCTTTTAAATCAAAGTAACTGGAAAATTTTGTTATTTGGATGACAATTGTGATCATCCATGTGCCTAACTGAATTTGCCCATTTTATACTAATTTTGAGAAGTCGGTTTAGAAAAAAGTTTTGTGATTTTGGTGTTATAGTGTTTTGTGTACAAAATAAATGTTATTCTTTTCTTTCTTTATTTAGCTTGTAATAACATTTGTAGTGCCTTTACAGAATACCTGATTAAGAAGCGACCGGTGTGCCTTGCGGGTTGCGGGAGAGCTAATTATTATCTACCACTAGAAGGTCCTACATTCTGTTTACCAAATTCAAGAACCGATTTTGAAATCTTACCTTTTTATCCACCGATTTTAACTGCTCTATATTCAACCATAATACCATTGCTGTAGAACGAGGCTGAACTGAAAGAAGCGATGTGTTTTAAATCCATTTTTTGTAAAAGTTTTGTTCTCTATTTTATTTTCTTTAGTTAGCCAGTTTTTTGTTTTATTAAATTACAAGTTTTTTTTCATGCACGCCTACTTACCATTTGTTCAACCCGGTGGATGACTGGTAGAAAATGTTTAGCATTAAGTCCTCCATTTGTGCATTGTACTTAGTTTGTAAGTGTGCAATAAAGTATTAAATAAAAAGATGGATGTCTACTAGGATCTACGATTTTTCCGAGCAGGGACATAACTTGACAATGGCGCCTCTCACCTCAAGGATTAATGATTAAAAAAAAATACATACAGACGAACATAGAGCCTCCTCTTTTTTGGAAGTCGGTTAATAAGAAGTGGAATATGCCGCCCTTTTAAGCTGCCGCCCGGGGCACGTGCCCCTGTTTGCCCCCATAGATCCGGGCCTGATGGATGTTGCAGTGTTGAAAGAACATCTGAATGCAACGTATGTTCACTAAAACAAAACATTTCGGGTTATCGGACAAATACCACGATCAAAAGTCAAACAAGCTCTGAGGAAGACAAAACGCAGACATTGACATACAAAAATCCGATTTTACATTTCTATCTCAGATCCAAACACTAACATCCGATTGTAAATGTTTTAATAAAGATTTCAACACTTGTTTAGCTTCTGTAGAATGAAAGCTTCCAAAATCTGAACAAATAATGTTGCAATGAAAACTTTTCGCTTGCAGCGCAGTTGGATTCAGGGACCGAAATCGACAAAGTGAAAAGCGGTATGAAGGGCAGAAAGAGGCTCGATAAAACAACCTAAACTACTTTGCTCAGTATTTTTATAACCATTAAATATTAAATTTTTATTACTATGACTGTATATTAGTATGACTGTGTGGTAGTGAGATGACGATATCTCGAAAACTACTTGACCTACAAAGCTAAAATTTGGCAGGAAGATTCCTTATAAGGTGTAGATATATGCGTTTTTTTTTTTTTTTGCGACAGCAAAAAATATATTAAGAGCCAAATTAAAAGGGGCAAAACGGGTTGAAAGTTTGTATGAAAGTCTACGCGTAGGAAGTCGCGGGCAATAGCTAGTTATGTTTATGAGAATTTACCTATAGATTTTTGGGAGGAATGATGGTACCTACCTATCAAATGTCACCCACAGTCCCTGTGACTTAGTTTATCCATAATATTTTTCTTATTATTAGTGTTTTTTTAAAAATGTTTTTGTCCTGCGGAATAAATATAAGAAAAGTCTTTTGTTGTGCGCGTATAGATCACAATCTGCATAAACCTGTTTCCGCAATACGCACTCACTTTTGATTGTTTTATCCATATCAGTGAAATCTGTTTAAAAATAAGTAGGTAGATAGATACCTAAAAGACAGGCAGGTAAAATAGAGATATGCTAGTTGATGCTAGTCAACATCGCCCACTTTTGGGTCAAATATTTGACTGACCTAATATTATTTAATTCATTGTTCATTCATTCATTGGATTATGCAGCCAGTTGAAAGAGGCCTGGCGTCCGCCGCCCGCGGTCGGCGTCAGCCCCGCAGCCCTACGGTTACCCGACCGAGTGAAAGGCGCGGCGGCGGCGCAGACCAGTCAGTCATCGAGCGGCGCTCCCGGAAGACGCTATCGGCCATTATCAGAACATCGCTTACATTGTTGAACTGACATGCGCGCATTTATTACTAAACTGTGAATAAAAACAAACTAACCTACCGGATTTCAGTGAACGAACCGAGTAGGAGTGCAGTGCAAACATTATTATTAGTTGGAGATTGGTTATTCGGCGTTTGTTTCAACGAATTGGTGCAGTGTTTATGTTCGGTGCGCGGCGCCCGTTCCGTCCGGCGGCGTGAGGGACGTCGCCCTCGAGGATTCATAATAGAGGTAAGTCAACACTTTGATTATTTTTAATCTTTTTGTTTTACATGCAGCTTTGCTGGATTGATGATATAAACGCGGCGTCTATGGTGTGAAGTGATTTATAGCGCCTGAGCAGGTTTTTACCCTAGAAACATGTAGCGAAGACTGAATATTTGGAAGTTGTAAGAAATCCGGTTACGTTAAAATAATATTGTACCTACCTACGTAACTACATTTATGTGTACGATATTGGGATACCTATCTTACCCTAATTTGTTTTCGGTGACGCAGGGTTAGTGAGAGCAAAATATAGATGGCAAGTCTCATAAATAATTAGTTTTTGTTGATAAGCTGTAGGTACCTACCTGCCTACCTACTTAGGCTAATTTACCTACTTAGGTCAGTAGCTAAAATACCTAGATATTTTATAGTTTGCTTAATTTACTAAACTAGGTATGTCTAGTTCATAATTAAGTACGTACCTTTACCATGTCGTTAAGTGTATCAAATTCAACCAATCACTATACACTAAATTCTAACCAAATCCGTTCAGCCGTTTTAATAAATAACCCAATACAGGTAGGTAGCATATTTCAAGTAGAGTTAGTTGCCTAACCAACCCTACAATGAAATATTGTAGTTAAAATATCATACTACCTACATATTATAATAACGGGTTTATGAGCGACTCTTATACCTATTTAATGTATTATATTACTCGTATAAAAAAGTTGCAACTTGAAGTGGCAATAGACAGGCCACGTAACCGATAACCGATGGGGAAGAAAGGTTCTTGAGTGGAGACCACGAACCGGAAGACGTAGCGTAGATAGATAGACCTCCCACTAGATGAAGCGATGACATCGTGACAGTTGCGGGTATCCAGAGAATGCAGATGGCAGGCTGTCGTTCGTTCAGTGTGGAGTTCTAACGAGGAGGCCTACATGTTTAGCAGTAGACGTCTTCTGGCTGATAATGATATTTAATTTGGATAAAAATAGGTACGTATTTGTTCCAAAATATTTAAGCGCAAACGGAACAATGCATCAATATTTCTCTATTAAAATACCTCTTAATTTAGTGGGTTTTTCTCCATCTACCTACTATATTTTTACAGGTAATAAATATTGAAAATATGTAGGTACCTACTTTGATATAGGTAAAACAATTTAGTCGATTATATTATAAATGGGTAACGTGGGTCTGGCTAGGTAGGTAGGTATACTGCCGCACCTACAGAATCTAGAAATCAGTAAAATTTTGTGTCAGGTAGGTAGGTAACTACCTACTACGCTTACGCACGGCAGTGTATTTACGTAAGCGTACCTAGGTAAGATGTATTTATAGGTTTACTAGCTGTTGCCCGCGACATCTTAATAGTAGACTTTCATATAAACTCCTCCCCCCCCCCTCTTTTGACCCCCTTTATTCGGCCCTTTCGCAAATTCTTTCTTAGATAGCCTCCTTACCTCAAGCCAAAATTCATGACATGAGACATTTCATGAGACAGGCGATCAGTGAGTCTGTGGTAGGTATTTCGCTTTTATTTAGATAGATAGATAGACTAGTAGGTAGGTATACAAAAGACCAAATACCATCTTGAAAGAGCTCAAAAAAAGCATTAATTGCTTTGCCAACGATTACTGAAAAGCTCTAAAGTAGGAAAATTGAGGACTCGCAATTCTCATGACCGCAGATTAATAGCATTAGAAATGCTACATTATCCGCAGAATGATGCTGTCGGTGGCAAACGGAACCTGACATAGGTAACTATTTTTGGGGTCACGATGATCCGTCTCACACCCAATCTTGCTCGCCTAATTATCGGTTTTAGATAATAGCGATTTAAAAAAAAACTACCGGCATACGGATGATAAGTGTGGTATTACGTATGCTAGCTATGTAGGTTGACAGTTGACACCATTGACTTATATTACTTGCCTTTGAGATTGGTGGACATAAAATATTTATCGAAGAAGTATATCACATATTAAATTCCAGCTGTGTATAGATTTCCATCTGAGTCTACTGACCGCTGAATACCTACCTAGTACAATCGTTAAATCAGGTGCCGCGGGATCTAACCCATATTCTTGGCCATACTAAGCACCTTCGGTTCTATTTTGTACAATATAAAATCAAATCATAATCGCTAAATATTCCTAATAAGCATATACAATGTATCCTACCCCAGTTCAGTCTAATGTCGAGGGTTGTTCATTGGACGCTGATAAGAATAAACAGCAGCAGCGAGATACACATATTCTGACCGCTAGTCTCAAGTTAAATATTAGATGCTATGGGATTTAACCCAATTCTTGGGGTCGTACATTTTATTGACCGACCCTACATCTCGTACTCTGTTGGGATTTATGTAATGCAGTTTTTCTAAAATTTGGTTTTTGTCTCATAAATGAGTAGCCTAGCTATAAAAATCGCTGCAGCATTATCACTTTCACTATCAATTTTAGGAGAAGAGGAGCTCAAATCGCAACATCGCACGGATCTGTGACTATGCTAATTGACGCAAGACAATTGTTGAATTAGATCATCGGATGTTACTGTATCAATTTTTTGGCTGAGATATGCTTGCTTGTTTTGCTTGCGTGCGTTGCTGTTTTTTAAATTACCTACTTAAATAAAACAAAAATCTTTACAACAGAATGTAGCATTTGACATTTCGGACTTGACGACGAATCTAACTACACCCCGCAATTTAAAACTTGGCAAGCTGTTTAGCATACAAGAGATAATATAGAAAGAATGGAATCATACACCACATAAAACATAACCCTCAAACTGGGCAGTCAAGTAAAAAAAAGACGTGTAAAGTTTTGTTTACGTGACATCCGAGAATGGACCAGTAATTGTCATCGCTTAACAGCTATTTCGCTTGACACATGTTAGTCAGAACTTCGCAAGATGGCGGCCAATCTGTATTAGTGGAAAGGCACTGCAAATATTCTGGGCTCATAATCTTAATACTAATGAACAGTATGTATCAGTTTCTATCACGCTTGAGCCCAGATTAATGTAAAGTTATCGGAATCTAACCCAGTTCCTCTCACGATGGCTGCTCACCGATCCTCGACGAAATGTTCATTCACACGGCTACTTCTGTGATCACACGGTGTTATAAGTTTTATACATACCTACATACTTATTGACGCTATAGGAGAGGTTAAAGGTTTTCATGGTTGTTGATGAACCAGGTTATTTTTATTGCATGTTGTGAAGTTCCGCCATTTTTGACGATTAGTTAATTACTACGTTATTTTATTAAATTAAACATTATGTCTTATTTAGGCGTGTGTTAACTAGCTTATAGAACAAGTGAACAAAAAAGGTTCCAACAAAATAAGCATAATGTGCATTAAAAAAGGCATTGGAGACAAAGTGCTGTTAAGGCATTTCTATTTATATATAGACGAAATGATATATCTATGGTCTAATGATATTCACAAAGCTTAGGCACGACGGTTAGGCAATCTGCTTCATGGTCAATTCGCGCTATAGGTATGATGCAGCAGTGGCATCTTTCATTTTAGGCACAGAAAAGAGAAAAAAAAACTTGCTAGGTACAGTGATTTTAGATACTGAGCCAGTGGCGGATTTACAAATTTGCCGCCAGTAGGCTATTCTAATTTTGCCGCCCCTACCGACCTCTACAATTCGATACCCTAGTTCACAATCACATTAGTTACATATTTTTGTGCAAGAAATCGTTACTTTATGATTTTGAGCACTATCGTCCTAATTATGTTAACTTTTTGCCGTAATTAATAGATACCTATGATTGTAAACTATAGGGAATCGATGTGTCAGTTCCTATATTATTTTTACAACCCTTTGATTCAGTTTGTATAAGAAATAGTATTGGTTAGGTATAATAGTCTAGACTACTTACATAATAAAGATTAGAAAGAATTATCTAAGTATTGAAACATAATTATTAAATGTTGAATTTTTTGTGAACCTAATAACATTTTGGTATATAAATATGAATCTTTTAATTTCAGTAAGATAAAAAATAACTGTGGCCCCAAATTTGCGCCCCTAAAATCTGCCGCCCTAGGCTCCAGCCTACTCAGCCTGCTGGTAAATCCGCCACTGTACTGAGCTCAGAATCCAAATTTCTTTGTCTCCTTTTCGCGCATGCAACTTCCAGCAGTGAGAAGTCGACACTTGAAAGGATGACAGTTTTAAGTATAGGTTAATAAGTAAGGCCGAATTTGTGAGCACGTAGTTTTCACTAGCAACGAGAAAAATAAAATAAAATAGATCTCTGATAAGTATCGATGTCTAAACAGTACAGATGTATTGCTGCAATAACATCTAAAGCCCCAAGATGTAATGCTACGCGATAGAATCGGAACAATAAAAATTCGAAACGGTGCCGCTGTGAGAATGAAGTCATTGGCCACACGGAGAATGATGTAAGCGGACACCGACTACTTCATTGAGACGACGAATATTAACAACTTTGAGATAACGATCAATAAATAAACGATTTAAGATACTTAAAGCAACTACAGATGTCAATTTCAAACATTACGGCTTGACAAATCAAAGTCACATTACTTATTTCAAATGCCTATGTCAAGACAAGTAATCGAAGTTCATGACAATTGACCATGTCAGTTGACTGCTTTCTAGTTTACGCACGGCAACAATACCAAAATATAGTAAAAGCTAGTGGCTCTCTATGCTAGTGGCATTTCTCATCTATCCAACATTACATTTTGTTTTAAACTTCATTTTCATCTCACCATTAGAGCTTATTTTATAGACAGCGAATGTGTGCCATCAGATTCACTGTCAGTTGTTGTTTTGAAGTCTCGTTTATGATCGTTGCTAGTGCTGTGTATCTTGCTCGTAAAATTTTAAGTGTTTTGCTTTGGTTTGTCGGCGAACCTTTATCACCATTCTTCCCTTCATACTGTCTCAGACGTTAATAGTAAACAAATCCTGTCCCAAATACAACATTGATATAATTTAAAATATATCCATATTATTTAGTACTAAAAGTTTTCTTTAGAATTGCATAAAAATGCGGGTATTTTGAAAAGAAACCCACTTCGCGAATATAAAAAAACTTAAAGTGTGTCGTACCCGTGATGTCTCCGATATTACAGATATCCATATAGGCGACGGGAATACTTACTATCTGGCACACTGCTGCCCGATTTTACTAAATCAATTATATTTAAATTGTTAATGAATTGCCTCAACATTGTCATTTTTGTCACTTTACCACCAAACCAAGTGTCAAGAATTTAAATTTTGAAGCATAAATAATTTTAACTTTTTATACTTTATCTATACCAAAAGTGTCAAGTTTGAGGCAATTCATTAACAATTTTGAAATAGTCAATAACGCGAAGCCAAAACCAAAAGCACCATTAAAAAAAACATTTGGTTTAGTTGAATCCAAGGGCTGTCGGCTTGTTTGCCACATATGCCTTAGAACAGTCTTAATTTTAAACACATTCATAACATCCGTAGATGATTTCATTTAAGTATTACTTCATTGAAACTTTGTGAACAAATATGTGATTAGGTTGGGCACACAAAAGAAAAGGAAATTACATTTGTATGGCGACCTTACGTACAGGATCGCCTTGAAACACTGTGTGAATATCAATAAGCGATGCAGGTTTCGGTTATGGTGTGAATATCGTATCCGCTTTTTGTTACCTATAAGTGAACTTGACTCGTCGTTTATGACTGTGATATTTTTTTGTGTAAGGTAAGGTACATACATTTTACACAAATTATCGATAATACACATAACTCACTTTAAGGGCCTTACTTAAAAACGTTACTCAAGTTGACATACGCTTAAATATGCTCCGTCTTGTTTTCGCGTGTGACGATTGCCGTCAGCGAGAAGTTGAGAGAGCATTTTAAAACATAGATCAACTTGAGTAACGTTTTGTAAGTAAGGCCCTAAATGTTTATTTTCTTTTACTAAACTGGCAAGTGTTTTAATATTGATCGTAATGAACTGACATACAAATTGTGTTTTGTTTAATTAATATAAAGGCACATACATGTCCGATATTTTTTTCTTCTATGAATTGGTATCTTATAGTTTTAGTGTTCATGTTATCATTATCACGTCTATTTTATCTAAATAGGTCGGTTTCCTCACATCGCCCCTGTTGTTTTTAATACGTGACCTTTTCATGTAGTCAGCTAACGTGTCTCCGGAGACTTTTGTCGCAATTTAAGTATATCACAAACAACCGGCTACCGGATACTTACCAGCAAATATTTACGGTCGGGATCTCGGAAGAAAACAATGGCCGCCAAATCAACTTCACCCTGTTTGCTGTGTTCCGCTCGGCTTGTCCCTGATTAGGAATGAAAAACCAAGCACGAGTTTTTAAGCAAAACTGGTGCCTACAGTAGTTACATTCTTGAATTTAAATCTTAAACTTGTGTTTTAGGTGACATTTTTTTCCACATTGTCGCTAAAACTTGATTTGACACTGGCAAATGCACAAGACGTGCGACTCCAAAATCGTCTTAAGAGACAAGAATAAAAAACAATAAGTAAATAATAATAAATATCTGGGACATTTTTGCACACACGATCGTCTGACCCCAAACTAAGCAAAGCTTGTAATATGGCTGCCAGAGACTGATATACGTACATATATATTTTTAAATACATACTTAAATAGATATTAACGCCCAGACATAGAACAAACACAAATGTTCATCACACAAATGTTTGTCCTAGATGGGAATCGAACCCACGCCCCCAAAGCACAGATGTTAGGTTCACTACCAACTGAGCTACCGGGGCAGTCATGTCAGTAATATCATAATTATAACTTTTGATAGAAAAATGATCGTGAACATCAAAGTAAGAACGATTTATCCATATTGTCCAAAGAAACTTTTTTATTTGTTCATTTTAATTATAGATCTACGTTTGGCCACCAGCTCGCCTGATTGTAAGCGTTATAGTGGCCGAGAGCACGTAGATCTAGAAGAAATCTATTCACTATTCTGAAAATTAGATTAAACAAATTATTAACCAAAGATGTGTAATTACCAGTTAGTTGCCGTTTATATGTATGCTGCTGCAGTTACATTACATATGCATGCTTGTATGTTCCCTCCCACTTACAGCCTAAACGCATAAACTGAGGTATAAATGGATTCGTACAAATAAGTTCGGAATGGTCACCTGGGTTAGGTGACGTCCTCCTAATTAAAAGATGGCGACATTTAAAGTGGGAATGAAAAAATACAATTAGGTGAAAGGGGCGCAGGAGTGGCGCTATCATTAAAAAACAGGTACTAAGTATACTAAAAGATAGTAAATAAAAAATCCGACTTCCATAGTCACTCGGCAAGGTAATGAAGTATTTTTTTTACTATAATTTTAGTGGCATAAGGTATCACATACTTAGTTATAAATCTCATAACCGCCAAAAACGGCGGTTAACAGGTAAAAAACAGAATATAACAGGTAATCTGCGTTTTATAACCTATCAATACGTTATGTTGAAGCCGTAACAGACATGTCAACTTGGCTGACGAACCGCCGTCTGACCAACGAACGCGAGAGAAAGAGAAAATTTTCTCTTGTGTTTGTCGAGACGGGAATTATAAACGTACTCTTCAGTTTGGTTTCTGGTTATACACTCGTAGGTACTAATATTTCTGCTGTTTTAATAGAAATTTATAATATCACAAAAGGTTCAGTCACAAATTACGCTAATGTTATTACTTCTCACTGGCTATTGGAGCAAAATTTTGCATTCTAGTGTAATTGGATTGTAGACAAGACAGAAACCGTACGACAGACAGGTAACCGATTGAATACAAAATACTGCGGTTAATTTTATGTAGGTCTCTCCGTTTTAGCGGAAATAGAGGTTCCCCAAGAAATCTAATTAGAATATTACAAAGTTACCAGATATACGTGGTTTGCTTAAATATGAATATAATACCACTTGTAAACTTTGTGTTGGGAATCTCTATCGAGTTTGTGTACTTAACTCCTGTGATGTGACACACATTTTGGAACTTTATCGGACAAGCAAGGGCCAAGAATCTAACATTAGATTGAGGGCAAATTTTCACTCGGCTTGGACCCGATACAACTCGAAAAGTAAACTGTTTGTGTTTCATTTTTTATCCTCTGTATATCAGTTTCACATAATTAAGACAGAAAATCAAAATTAAATTGGAGTAGGTAAAAATTTCTTTGCAAATCTTTTATTCATTTTAAATTAACGGCATGTGAAATTATAACCTATTAGTTATACATGCCGTTAATTTAAAACAAATTAAACAAAAATAAAACAAAAGAGGTATACTTTTTGAGTTTTCCGGGTCAAAGTTGTGTGAAAATTAAGTTAAGTTGTAGTAGAGAAAAACTCTCAAAGTATATTTTACCTACTTTTGTCCAGCTTTTGTCTTCTTTGTTTGAGGACATGCGGGCGGCGTTTAGTCAATATTAACAATATCTATACTATATACTATAATAATATTATAAAGAGGAAAGATTTGTTTGTTTGCATTAAATAGACTCCGAAACTACTGAACTGATTAGAAAAATTATTTCAGTGTTGTGAAGCTACACTATCCCCGGGTGACTAGGCTATATTATATTTTGTCGCGAGGCCGAAAGCCGAGCTTACACCCGTGCGAAGCCGGGACGGTCGACTAGTCTTAGATATAAACGTATTCCTCTGTTTAAATATGGTTCATTCTAGAAGTCGATGCTTCAAGTACTTATGAAATCCTTCGTTTAATATGTGGGTAATGACGAGGAAAGCAAATATTTTATTGCATATCTACCACTGCCATGTTGTTATGTTTTACTCTGTAAATAAATTATTATAATAATGTACAAAAAACACATCCATAAGGAATTCAAAATCTTATAAAATGACAAAAAAAGGCTAGACTGCCGTTATCGGACATCTAGCAAGCCTCAGACATCTAGCAAACAAATAAAAAATAAAACTCAAATCATACATAGGTACATAAAATACAATTGGCCTAGTTTTAAATGAGGTGGATACAGGACAGATATGGGTTGGTGATTTTGTAAAATTATCAAGTAGGTAAAATATAATAAGTATTTTCAGAGTAAGTAATTCTACCATCCACTCGATGGATTTTGGTATAAGATTTTAAGTAGAAATAACTGATTATATATCTATTGTTTGACCTTCGTAACGAATTTACCCACTCAAGATATTTCGAGGATAAAACAATATTTAAAACCTAATCGAGTCCGAACAAAAGTAAGTCGTTATTTACTTAATTTACTTGACCGAGATGCCGACTGGCAGACGAGAAGCTCGTTTATTTAAATTACGGCAAATGAAAAAAATTAGATTCCCTGAAGAAAATATTTTAGGGGAAGCAATTTCGGCTTGATAAGCGGAAAGTTTTTACTAAGTGTCGAATCAGAAGTAACGCCTTTTGAAGAAAAGCGGTCGAGTGTTATTCCCACACCACGGGATTTGAAGGGTGTTCACAAGATTAGATAGGTAAAGTGAGCTTAAATAATACGGGTTGTCCCAACGGTAGAGATTAACGATTAAAAAAAACTTAGCTTTATTTCTGTAGCGATATACATTGTTTTCTCTATATATATATTAAGTGGAAAATCCAGAATTATTTTTTTAAGTGACTAAACAGATTTTTAATAAACTTAGTTGAAGCTTCCGCAATGAAGCTTGTTATTAAAGAATATTGTAGAAAAAAACTACGCGTCGACTAGAAAAAGTAAGACTAGAATTTTTCGGTATTAAAAAATACATACACCCCATTACAACCTTTGACCTCAAATGCATATATTTACTATGTGTGTGTGTGTGTGTGTCTGTGTACGTACGGTATACACACAAACTAGTAATAACATGACTAAATTATTTTAACCTTAGATTAAGATATAACTATCTTGCCTCTCCCTGTGTGTAGCGAAAGTAAATTCGGTTAAGTTAACAAAATTGTAGTTACCTACATAAGTATAACAAAAGTCACGAACTCCGGTGTCTGTGGAGTGATATAATAATAAATAAATAAAAAACCCGCATATATTTACACCTTCGTTTTGTCTTAGGTAAAAAAATTGCTAAAAGATTATACAAAGTGATATGAGAAGAGCAGTTTACAATACATATTCGTGCGTAGATATATATCTTATGTATGTAGCTTAACAACAAAAACATTAATCTTGGAACCGTTACAAAATTACTTTTGATTGATGCTAACCTCGTAGCCCACACGTTTCCATTATACTAGGTATCATTGTCCAACTGTAAGGGGATATGTATTATATTTGAAGGAAACGCACCGAAAATACAAAATGTTGTACACGTACAAAATTTTGATTGCTTAGTTTTCCTAAATATTACATACTTTAGCTGCGCCCCGATTACTCCTTATAAAATCAGCTATCTGCAAGTGAATCAGTCCAGCAGTTTTGGAAGCCATAGGAAACATAATATACATAATTACATACATACATCGCCTTTTATAAAAATATATTTACATACTAGCTGACCAGTACCCTTAGTACAAGATTTGATAGTTTTCGAAAACTTTTTTCGTTTTCGTATTGTGCCATACATTTTAGCAAAGCGCCTCTAGCGGAAACGCGGAGGAACTAAAATCGGTAGTAATCGGCAGTATAGGTTGCTTCACTCAAATACGAAAAAAGGTTTCGAATAGCTTTCAGCCCAGCAATGTATGGAACAAAACGAAAACTAAAAAAGTTTTCGAAAACTATCAAATCTTGTACTAAGGGTACTGAATGACGATGTCCTGTCCAAATTTGTCCGAAAGAGTTATGGTTCATATAATAATCCCACAGAAATATGCACTTTCAGTTATTCCGAATTTTACAATTTATTAGGCAACTTTTCCAATTTTTCTTTACATAAATACCTACTTCGGACTATTACAAATATTAAAAAAAATACTAATTTGGACTATTTCTACATTTCTAAACAAGACAATAGCCTAATCGGTCCAGCCGTTCTCAAGTGATGAGGTTACCAACGAACAGCATTTTATTTCTTTTATATATTTATGATGATTTATTATTAACACAGAGTTCTCTTTCTCGATAAACTGCCGTCGTTATTGGAGGTCTGGGTAATTAAAATACCCAAAAGTGCTGTTAATTAGGGTTGCCACCTGCGATTTCTTCCCTGGATATGAGTAGGTAAGTACTCGTATTTAAGGTTCTGAATAAATTACCTCGATGAGAGTGACCAAAAGGTCGAGAAAATAACAGGTTAGGATGATTTTGTGTAAACTACGGTGATGGCGATGGTGTTTGTAGTCGTAAAAGTTCAAAAGCATTGTACCAAAAATGTATCAGAATTATGCAAGTACGAAGGGCGTAGAAAAAAAAAGAAGAAGAGAGGCAAAGGTGACGCAAAGCAACAAAATTGGTTAAAATTCGATTACTTTGCATCACACTACGGACTTCTTGAAGCAGGAGGACGTTTGCAAAATTTGATTTTAGACAATTTTGGGAATTAGATGCTATGAACGTGAACCTGTCATACGCATAAAGTTTTTTCATGAAAATCTATTATTTTAGCTGTTTTTATTGGTATGTCGCATTTGTCAGAGGAGTAAAATAGTTACCGATAGCTTGGTTTGGTATCAAACATGCTAACAACGGTATGTGGTTTCTAGTTAACAAGTCACTTAAGAGTTTTCATCCTGTTCTAAAGTCGGTCTTCCTTCTGAAATGTCCTTAGCTGAAAAGCAGTCCACTGACATTATTATTGGCTCTATTAGTTGACTGCTTTCTAGGTAACGGACGGTGCGTAACTTGTACAATATACGTACATACTCATATAGTAAGCCAACTGACGTAATGTCAGTTGGTTTACGCGTGAGTGTAACTAATAGACCGATAGTTAATTTCTTTCCGTGTAGTAAGTGTAGGGAACTAGGTAAGTTCGTTAGTTGTTTTTGTTATTGTTATTTGTGTTTTAGAGAATATTTAGTTTATTTATTTTGAGGGGTTCTGTGCCTCAAAAGGAAAAATGGAACCCTCATCCTCATCCTTATCCTCAGGAACGCATGGGTGTATGATGTTGAAATTATTATCAAATACTTAGGTCTGCATCACAAATGAATGGTCGTTTAAAGTCAGACTTAAAACTTGGCTCCTTGACCAATAATATTATAATTTTGATGACTATATTAAACTACCTGAAATATTAATGGGTTCATCCATAAATATTTCAGGTAGCTGCCTGCTTAAATCATGATTGATGAATGAATTTGACATATTGTAATGACATTTTTGTTTCGCAATATTTCAAATTGAATATGTTATTATTTAATTTGATGTAGGTACCTAGTATCTAATAATAATATCATTATAAAAATAAGTTTATACTTATACATTGTTGTAGAAAAGTGTACTTGAGTAGTTTCTCGTGTAACATATTTATTAAACGGAACCCTCAGGGTGCGAGCCCTACATATCCGATTTTTTTCAAGACACATTTTAGTTCGGTGCGTCAGTATAATGTATGTAAATTTTATTTTTAGGCGTGACTGTCCACTCCCTCCTCTTCTCACGGTCGAGAGCTTTTGTGGTCCAGCAGCTGCTCTGAGAATCAAGCTCGTTTCTTATCAAGTTTTTGGGCCTACCTTGTGACATTTGGTGACCACAACTTTATGGTGATGGACCAGGGCTACCACAACCTCAAAACATTCTTATAATAACCTTACATTGAGCTTTAGCTATGTCAATGGTAATCTCTTAATTCTGTTTTCGTTGATGTATTTAATTTCCTATTATTATTATTTTATTCACAGATAGGTATGTCATTAACATTATGATTATAGATGTTTAAAAAAGCAGACTTCATTTATTATTTTTTATTAAGTAATAGGCTTTGCTTTTGATCCCCAACTCGCCTGATGCGGTCTACGATGGAGTACCCTCGAACAAAATTATTTGTATCATTAATCGAATTATGTGTAGGTGGTACTACGAACTTTGAAGAATCCCCCTCGAAAAAAAAATAGGTACTTAACTTACTATGAATTCATTGGTATTATTAGAATTGGTCAAAGACTACTGAGCCAAAGTCTGGCTAAAGGAAATTTATGTGGGACCATCTAATGTGCTTCCTCTACAGAGCAAAACAAGAATAAATTGTGTAAATCCGATAAGAGAGCTGATAATTTTCAAAACGTTGAACAGATTTTCTTGAATCATAGCCAAACACTCTCAATCAAGTTACCTATTGTAACTAACAAGAAATCAAAATCGGTTCAGCCGTTTGGAAGCTAAGATGCCATATAGATATATACACCAATACACAGAGACACAGATAACAAAACAGACAAACTTATAACAAACATCTTTTTTGCGTCGGCGTTAGTAAAAAAATCTCGTCAATATATATTAAAAATAAAAAATAAAAATAAAATACGAACTGAATTTCCTTCCGACAGAAACCTTACCCTTGAAGTGGGTTAAATAAATTATGGATATCAATCTGTTGGCTTGACTTATTCAATAGATATAGGTACACATTAGGGTTGGCCACTCACCCATTACGAAATTACTTTTATTGAAATACTAATACAAGATATATTGCCTTAGTACCTTCGAGCAGTGTGTGTTGCCACTGATGACATACGGCACTGAAATGTGGTCTCTCACTATGGGCCTCATAAGAAAGCTCAAAGTCGCACAACGAGCTATGGAGAGGCCATGCTCGGGGTTTCTACGGGATTGAATCAGAAATGAGGAGATCCATAGACGAACGAAAGTTGCCGAAGTTGTTCGAAAAAAGAACACAGAACGGCAAGCGCGGCGTAGGACTTCCACCCACAAAATGGACAGACGACCTAAAAGAGACCGCAGGGATCACTGGATGCAGGCCGCTTCCAACCGGCCGTTTTTTAAATCGATGGGGGAAGCCTATGTCCAGCAGTGGACATCCTATGGCTCATGTGATGATGGTAATGATGATGAGTATCCAAATGATAATTGGTAATGATTGGCACGTTACCTACTTTATGAGTAAGTAGGTCAATCAAAATTACTTGGTAATTATGCAATGACGGAATAATTGTGTTTTAATGTGGTTTAAATTAATTCTGGTGATAAATAAATACCTACGAAGTATGTAGGTAATACATAAAATTAATGAAGTACTTAATTGAAAAATATACAAAGCATCAATCTTAAACGTAATTAATCTATAGTTACTTGATTTACCTTTTAGCAATGAAAAAAGAAATAAATGGTTTCGAATCGAAATAATTCACTGGTTTCGGAAATATTAATAAGTAGGTACTAGCGAAATATAATTTATTCCGTTGACGATTACTTTACTAAAAATGATTTTAGGGCACAAAACGCGCATATAGTATACATGCCGAAACGAGTTTTTGTTTATAACGGCCGAAGTAGGTTTTCTCGATTCTTATATCAGCGCCTTTTTAAACGAAATATTAGTTTTACATGCGTTACCTACTTTGTTTTATTTGCGGTTAGCCCCCACCAATTTCATATTTAGAGGCGTCAGTGGTTATTTTTGCGTTGTTCGTGCGACAGCCAGCTTCGTTGACAGCTCATAGTGTACGGATTCATAGTTTTAGCATTAGTATGCTAACAGATTTATGTGTGTTTATTATAGGTAATATTATGATAACAAAGTCACACATTTGTCAATTTTGTCATGCATAACTCCTATAAATAGTTTAACGACAACGTAATCTATGATCCGTTCATTTACAAGTTTATAATTTTTTAAGTCTTTATTATTCCGTATGAATGATTATTTATTGGTTGGTTGTCCATACTACTTAATATTAATCTTAATAACATGGGGTTTTTCAAAAGGCGAGATATTAGATCCTTAAAGGGTCGGCAACGTAGTTGTGATGCCTGTTACAAGATATAGGCGACGGTGACTGCTTACCATCAGACAGCTCGTCTGATTGTTTGCCACCTTTGGCATAAATATATTATATATGTTAAGACCCCGCTCCCTGCCACAGCGATCACAATAACATGAAACATGTAATAGGAATAAAAATATACACCGGCCAAGTGCGATCCGGACTCGCGCACCGGAAGTTCTGCATTCAAAATTGTGTTGTAAACACAATTTTCATTCAGTTCGCGATATTTAGCGCACTTGTGTTGTTAACTCGGAGTTTATTATTTGTTATTGATATAATATAGTGTGTGTACTATAATCATGCCAAGTTTGATGCTTGTACGTATTACCGTTTTCACGCAAGAGCAAAGACAATAATACGTTAAAAATACGTTTAATGTATGAGGGACCTCACTAACTTTTTTACTTTTTTTTATAAGTTTCATAAGATACAGCCGGTAAAAGGTATGTCGGACAGCACCTTTTGGGTACGGAACCCTAAAAAACGATTAACCTTTATCTTTAAATAATGTTGCAAATGTGATTAAGCAATTTCCATATTGATTATAAATGTTACATTTTGGCGAAGGAGAAAAAAAAACTTTTATTTCGAGATTTGATTTTCAATTTCTTTCGCTAATAGGAAATAAAGTAAAGTATTTAGTAGTAATAGTATAGTATGTAGTGGTACTAAGACATTTATATAATAGTCGTAATCATCCAAAAAAAATATTTAGGTCTATGGTCATAATAATGTACTGATAGAGAGATCCTTAGGGTAGCAAAATGGCAAAGCTTATACAGGCCAATAGATAGTTATTTTTTTCTTGGGTCAAGTGTAAGTTTAAAACTGTCAAAGTGGCGCCAGCATAGCACGGAGCTTAAGAAGACTATAGCTTTGGTTCGTGTGGGGAATTTGACATGTGTCTATATGATAAATTTGATATTGTGTGATATTGTTTGACAGTTTCCTTTAAAAACCTCATAATTTGGTAAAAGCTACGCTATCTGTAAAAAGTTTATACCGGCCAACCCTACAAAAAAAGTATAGTTTAAAATGTTTTGTAGTGTGTCCATAATATCAGCTTGGTCTTTCTATATCCTACCGGTTTTTATGTATTCGACCCCGCCTTTATGATTAGTATTGGAGTTAATTCTAGCTTAACTTAACAGTCTATTACTGTGCTTATCCTATTAGGCGATGGCTACGTCACTCATGATATATGGCTTAGTGTCAAATCGACCATTATACTGACATATCAATCGATCAGAACACAAAGAGCTCTTTATGTTCCGTAATTGTACTGTGGCTGCATTAATGCGATTAGTAACTTTGATAGACAAGCGTCGCCAGTTAACCTGTTATCTTTGTATTGATTAACTTCATTTCTTTCGTTCAATTCAATTTTCTTCGTTTTTTTCTAAGATATACTCACAATTCTCAACTTCTGCATTATATGGATGAAAAAACCTCTACAAGAAATGTACCTAATTTTGATGGACCTAATATTGTTGCCTAAGTATTATCATAACAATTAAATTTTTTCTATGTGTCAGCACTACTTAGTGTTCTTTTTTACCGAAAATACATGAGTAAATCGCGCGAAGCCAAAAGCTCCTGGCAGGGAAACAACTTTTTTTATTTGTCAAAATAGGCTGCAACCTGAAAAGCCCAATTCTGAGTTGCGCGTGTGCTTGTCATGGTAATCTTGATGTTATTCCATTTAATTCAATATACTTCAAACTCGCTATCACATCTTGGAAAACAAGTAACAATATAACAAGCACTAATGGTTATTTTTTATTTAAAAATTCGCGTATACTATAAGAGAAATAAGCTTCAAACGGCTGAACAGCTTTTTAACCGACTTCCAAAAAGGAGGAGGTTCTCAATTCGACTGTATTTTTTGAAATGTTTGTTACCTCATAACTTTCGTCTGGGTGAACCGATTTTGATGATTCTTATTTTATTTGAAAGCTGGTGCTTCCCGTGTGGTCCCATATCAATTTGGTCCAGTTTGTCATTTTAATGAAGTCGGTTTTTTTATATTGATAAGTAATTATCTTGAATCATAAGCTAACAGAACTCATCACAGTCAAGTCACCTTTCAAACAAGAAAAACTAAATCAAGCCGTTAGCCGAAAGAGCTACGAGATCACAGACAGACACACAAATACACTGAGCTTGATCGAGGGTGTTCTTAGCTGTGATTCAAGAAAATATGTTCAGCCGTTTGGAGATTATCAGCTCTTTGATCGGGGGTTTAAAAATCACTTTTACTTTTATATGAAGTAGTTCATGCTATATCGTACGCCGCCTGTGTACCTGACAGGGACGCGGATTATATACGGATATGGATTCCTTACGTTGTGATTTTGAACGTCATTTTATGGTCTAGCATAAAATCATCCTTCATAGATAGAAGGCGCGGTTGGTAACATAGATAAACATCGCTAAAACACAAGTTCTTAGGAATGCATTTAGTAAAGCAATCGTGTTTTATCTCTTCGTCAGGTATTCAATAGATTACCGAGTATCCGAACCCGATTAGTAACGGGTCGAGTGCATGTTGACGAATGTGTTTTTAATAGGAGGACCAAACCGTTAACCAACACAGATTTTATGATAGGCTTATGAAAGTAGGTAATTTTTAAGAAGATTCATGATGTGTTAATGCCTAGCAATTTCTCGCGACTTCGTGAGCCTAAATTTTCATGCGTCCCCTATCTAATCCTTTTTAGACGATGTCTGCACAACATAAGGAATCTAGGTACCTGCCAATTCAGCTTTGTAAGTTAAGTCGTTTCGGGATTTCGTGTTTAGTGAGTGACTGGTATTTCGATTTTATTTACCTTGTTTGTGTTCGACTGTCGTCTTGTTTAGTTCTCCTTCAAAAATATATGTTATATAATACCTATTTATCTTCTGAAATTCAGTTTCAAATGTTTTTTTCTTTAAAATTGTATTTTATGAGCCAGGGCCTTTTCTCACGACTGAAATTTCATTATTGTAAAGAATACCCCAATAAATTAAATATTAAAATTATAACTAACCTCAGTGTGTACTAAAAGTCATGATAAATAACAAGTGCAATTTTTGTGTCCACGGGTAGGTTTTTATGTTTACATTTTTAGTTGACTGCGCGTAATAATTCTATTTAAAAAGTGGAAGAATAAAAATATTCATAAACTCCACCTCGGAAAAAACTCACGGAATTGCTGACAATTTGCGCAAATGGCGCAGTTCTCGAAATAGTAATAACGGTTAGTTTGCTGAAGCCGAGTTTTCATTTCATAGGCGTCGAGTGGAGGTGGGGCCGTCTGCGACGCTGTTCCGTGGGCTGGGGGCAATGACCTCACGACCGTGACCCCCTACTTCTCACAACACTTCCATACTTCTAAAACACTTGTATAACATAAGATAATTCGCCGCTTATCGTATAAATCAAGAGTCAGTGCAGCACTGAAATGTAGGTACTAGGTATACGTAACCTGACGAGATACCTAATTGTAAAAACTGCAAATAAAACATCGCTAAGTAAGTACTAAAGAATCCATAGCATTTGCTAGACAAAGATCAGCGACGTACAAATTTAGTTTCTTTAGAAACTTTCTTTGGTAGGTTTTGTGAATGATCGTTTCAATTTCAATGAAAATCACAACTACATTTTTTTTTGTATTGTAGTTTAAAAGATCTTTGGTAATAAACTAAAACTGCTAACCCTTCTATTGCATTTACGCACTGCATTATGCAGTGCGTAAAATGCGTAAGTGCAGTTTTGTGAAGCGACGTACAAATTTAGTTTCTTTAGAAACTCGTAAATGCAATAGAAGGGTTAGCAGTTTTAGTTTATTACCAAAGATCTTTTAATCTACAATACAAAAAAAAATGTAGTTGTGATTTTCATTGAAATTGATACGATCATTCACAAAAACCTACCAAACTGATTCTCCGTAACGCGAGCGGCTGATGCGAAAAGTCTTCGCACTATGAAAATTTATGGCGCCGCTTCCAAGGTCTGCGTCAGACGCGTGCGACCGACGACTAACGACGTCGCCAT
This sequence comes from Agriopis leucophaearia, assembly GCA_949125355.1. NCBI lineage: Eukaryota > Metazoa > Arthropoda > Insecta > Lepidoptera > Geometridae > Agriopis > Agriopis leucophaearia. The sequence continues at coordinate 7,871,621 of OX421265.1, read as the reverse complement.
ACATTTTAAAATCGTATCAGCCGCGCGTGTTAGACGCAAGCCAACGATCGGCCGCGATGCACGGAAGTCAACCTATAGGTACGGCTCATTTTTCTGTGCGATTATGAATTTATATATATAAAAATACATATTTCAAAGACGATTTCAAGTGACTACCTATTATGGTTCCAGAGATACAGCCCTGTGACAGACAGACGGACGGACAGCAAAGTCTCAGTAATAGGGTCCCGTTAGCACGCTTTGGGTGCGGGACCCTAAAAAGTATATTCAGATACAAATGTTCATCACTATAATTTTAATGTTAAAGACCTTTGAGCTAGAACGCTTTGAATTTATTACAGTTTTATCGCTGTTACTCAAAAAGTCACCATCAGATAATGTTCGAAATAATTTTGAATGAAGGTTTTAAATATGACCTATCTGTATGGTAAGACTCAAGTTTCTATGTCTTATAGTTTAGAAATGCAACTTTTTGCCACTTTGGCGGGCCATATTTCGCAAAGTATAGACTTTATAAAAAAGTGATGTATGAAACCTTACCTTCATTTTAAAGATCTTTCTAACGATACCAGTCTACACGAGTAACTGGAGTGAAAAAAAAAAAACATCGCCAATTCACATGTAGGAGTGCCACCCCTAAAATGCAATATAATATATTTTTTATACTTTTAAAATTGAGATCTATATTATTACTGTTCCAATACCAATTTTCACATCTGTAACTTCAAAAACTAATTTCAAGGTTTTTACCCATTTTCACCCCCTTAGGGGTGGAATTTCGAAAAACCCTTTCTTAGTGGGTGCATACACTTCACAACGAATACACCCTCCAAATTTCATGTCTCTAGGACCAGCGGTTTAGGCTGTGCGTTCATATCTCAGTCAGGACTTAGAATTTTATATATACAGATAATCATGCGTAATTTTTATTGTGTTGTGTTTGTTTGTTCCTCTTTCACGTAGCAATAGAGCAACAGTTCGACGTATTTTTTGCATAAATATACTAATAGGGCGGGAGTAGAGAGAGACATGGTATAATTTTTATTACGTGTATTTACGGTTCCTGTAAGAATGTTCATGCGGGTAAAACAGCGTGTCGCAGCTAGTATTCTATAACCACTGGGCTATATTATTTGAGGATTATTTTGTCACACGGATGAACGCCGCAGTGGTTACGCAATCGGATCAACTGATTGTTACGTCATCGCCGTATATCTATCGGAATCTAGTCTGACATCGAGACATATATTAAACGCATTAGGTATTACCTATATTTAAGAAAAACAGTTATTATTTTCTCGATGCCGCTGTCGAGGATACGTCCGTTCTTATCTAAATTATTCTTCTAGGCCAGAATTTTTATTATAAAACGTACCAATATCAATTTAAAAAAGTTAATAAACACTTGGACTCGGGTATGTCCTAAAACTGCGACCAAAGCCACCGGAGGATGGGCAGCAGCGTCCTATTAGCACACGGTGAACGTACTGCGATCCCCAAGCCGCCTGCCAAGCGTGGGGATTATGGCAACACCCCTCTGAGAGGGAGGCCTTTGTTCAGCAGTGGACATTGATGTGATGTGTGATGTGAATAAACACTTTTTGACAAGTTAGTGAAACTAAGCGTAGCGCTTTGCGATATCTTGATAGTACTTTTGGGTGGAGAGCACTCGTAAAAAAGTAGAAGATTTGTTCTTTTTAAGTAATGCAATGTAATGCTATCGAGCTATTATTACTTAGCTCTATATAAATAATGCTTGCGTTTTTCCACATTATGTCTGATGTTAAACAAATACTCTGGCTAGGATGGAGCATGATTACCTCGTTCTGGATTATGTAATAATTATCAATATAAAAAACCGACGTCATAAAAAAAACAGAACTGGACCATATTGAAATGAGACCACTCGGGAAGCACCAGCTTTCAAATAAAAAAAGAATCATCAAAATCGGTTCACCCAGTCGAAAGTTATGAAGTAACAAACATGAAAATAAAAAATACAGTCGAATTGATTACCTCCTCCTTTTTGGAAGTCGGTTAAACAGCGTAGAGAGATGTGTTGTAATGAGAAATTAGCTAGATAAATGTTATTACGTGACATATAATAAAATTACGTAAGACATTTATATAACCCTAACTCCTGTCGAATCTCCGATTTTTCTGTTGTACAGTATAGATATTTTAGTATTAATATTCAGTTTTCTTTTCCCAGGGAATAATGTTATGATTTGTCAAGAGACCGAAGGTTACATTACGGTTTACTTTTTACTTTTTCGTTTCTTACTTAGGTCTCTGGAGAATTAAGGAGTATGTTTAGTTAGAGGGTTTTTTTTTTGTTTTTCTTAAACTCGAAAGGATTTTTGCTGCAGTTATAGAAAGAGTTTGAGATAATTTGAAGCTAGAAAATCTAGAAATATATTCCTAGTTTTAATAATACATAATAAAAGTACGAATGAAGTGCGGCTAACCTAGGTAACCATAGAGGTGGGTTTCAAATGAACTAAAGTTTTACACGGAAAGCAATTATTTTGGAGCAGAAAATACGATGTTAGCACTCCCTTCTATTTCAAAGTCAGTCGCAATGCAAAATATACCTATGTTATTTGATGAATGCTCTGATAATGAAAATCTCGTTTGACTCTCGACCACCGCTATTCATACAAGTTTATTTCAATAAAGATAATGGTAAAACGTTTTGTCCGTAATTTATCACTGTTGATACACAAAAAAACGCCTGGTTTCCTACATTTTTGTGTCGGGCAGCTTATACTTTAAAAAATTATTTTATTTACTTCCGTTGTCGACATTAGTAAATCCTCCAAGTACAATGTCCACATTTGGATTGGGTAGATATTGTTGGGATGGGATATATATATTGCTTTGCTAGATTTGATTTGAATTAATAGTTCTACAGGAGTGTTACTAATTTTGCTTGCTAACATAATCGGATATCATAACAATAATGTACGGTTATCGGTAACACCGTAGGTATGGGTACGTTTATTTGGTCGAATCTGGCATCAACATCCAAGTTCGACTACTAAACTAATCTGACAGGACTAAAATTATCTATATTATTTATATGTATAAAATTGTGCAAAACAAACGATCACCATAACTTTATAGTTGTCAATTCTAGTTTAGTCTAGAAAATGGCACAAAATAATTGATGTCTTTTTGGTTAAATCATTTTTCAAGTCTTATTTCTTGCATAGTCTTGTTTAAGATGAAATGTAACCGACACCGTTATGGGGTCATTTTAATTTCCCTTAATTAGTCATTAGCGTCTGTTTTCCATTATCCACTTTATAGTGGAAATAAAGTTTTCAACATGAGATCAGGGGATCGCTTGCGGGCACGCAGCTTGTCTATTAGTATGCTAATTTTATTGTTTTCCTTCTGGGTTAAAGCTAGTAACGCTCGGCTGTTCACTGCCTGTGGTCATATTATTACATTAATCTTGAGCACTTTTAGATAGCCCACAAACGTTAACAAGGTTTAATTGGCTGTTCTAAAGTATAACGATATCATTCAGCAATAGGTACTTAATATAGGTAGGTAATATGATAATATAATGCACCGGAGTAATATTTTTCGTTAGCCTACGTAGGGAAAAATCCCATGACGAAGTGTATATGATTCTAGTTTTAGCGATATGTAAAATTTATTGCATTGGTGTGGTTTCCCTGTCGCTTCCATGGGGAATTGGAATCCACTTTGATTTCGAACGATGTTGTCAGACGATCTTTCTGATCCTTTGTGGTTTCTTTACATACAGTCCACTTTATTTTTAAGACAATATAGGATTTTGCGCACACTTCAAATAAGTAAACAATGTTTGCCGTGAAAGTTTCTATTTTGAGATTTGCTTAGTGATTTTGCTGATTTACTCATTTCAACGAAGTCTGCTGTAAAAGTTTTATTTTCAAAATGTATCTGAATCATAATTCAATATAACAAGCTATTGAATACGCTATACTTCAAATTTAAAAGATGCTTAGTACAAGAAACTATTTAGTGATTTCCACGAGTTTGTTTCAAAGAACTATTAATTCCATCCCACTGCTGGAACTGAAAGCTTCTTTAGCGCAAGTTCAAAGACCGTAGTCACCTTTGTAAACAAGATGATTAGTTTTTTTCCTTAGTCTGCCCGTTCTTTAAAAACAATAAGTTTAAATTGAACCTACTCCGGTAGGTCAAAAGTTTCCATCGCCTAAAATTAACTTTGCAAAGAAAAGGTTCTATACATAAAATACGAGTCGAAACCTCTGTGTGGAAGTTTCGTTTCATTTCATAACGTCTACATATTTAATAAGCATGAAAACACACGCCTCTCACTGGATGCGGTTTCCGCGGCTCTGTAATTTAAGACTTAGCGGGAGAGTTATTTTAATACATAGTAGATGAAGCCATTTCAAGCTAGGCTTTGATTCACACAGGCCTATTTGTTTCCTCTATCTCTTGGTATTTACCAACTGTTCCACGCCTAGTTTGATATTTTACTTTATTTGTTGTTTCCAATTAATCGTGCTCAGCTCACTACTTGTTGAACTCCATACTGAAGAGAATTTAGCGATTGCACATTTTGAACTTTTGAACGCATAACGAATAATTGATTTTCAGGGCGAAAAATATTTATTTTTTACCAATGAAAATATAAGTTTTACAGCTATTGGAGTTAAAACTTAGCAAATGTGCATGAAATGTAGTATGAATGAATTTTATGCATGTAAAATTGTAGATTTGCTATCAAGATATCTCGCGGAATGGTCCACACGATACACCACCACTCACCAGTGACCAACCTAAGCACTATCAAGTTAAATTACTACGTACTGTCAGGCAGAATGGTTTTGATAAAGTATTTCAAACACACACGAGGTAAAACTACGTTGATTTAAAAGGTATTACAATTGTATTTTCAATAAGTTGGAATAAAACAACCAATAATATAAATAAAACAACGTCGGTGTTTTATTCATATTACACGGGAATTACTCGCGTAAGATATATAGAGATATATAGATATATAGAAACTATAGTCGGAGTAACCGGCTTACGGTTACTGCGACTATGTTTCAACTGCATTCGGTGGTCTGGGTCGTGGTGGTAAATAACATTTGTGTGAAAACCACGTCAGTGTCCATAATAACACCGACGTTGCTTCTAGGCCCCGTCTACTCGCAGCTGGGAGTTATCTAGGCTTGCTCATGGCAATACTCTACCACCCATTGTATGAATGTTCTGAACTTTATTTCACATTTAAATCTATTCCAACTTGTGCAGGCTCTGCATTGATATTTTAGAAGTATAAGTGCCGAGGGCTACAATGGTGATAATTTTTCATATTATATTATCATCATCAATTTAATATAATCGCTTTATCTTGATTTACTGACTGCTGACTGAGAGAACAACGTACAGCCCAAACTGATAAACCTAGGGACTTGATATTTGGAGGATACGCTATTTCTAAAAAAAAACATGTTCCTGTAGATATACTTACAATTTGATGAGAGTTTATGGAATTATCGATTCTTATAGGAAAGTTCTTTTCATCCTGTAAAAACGATCGTTTTATTGTAGGATAGTAAAAAATATCTGCTTTCTTTACATTTTTACTGGGTATGAATTTCTTCCAGTTCTCCTTTCAAAGTACTTCGATTTTTTTCAAATTGCCTAAATTAGGAGGCGGCAAGATTGAATACGAGCCCAGTGACAAAAATCCATTACAGCTGATCTTTTATTAGATTGACTTCGCGAACTCCTCCACATTATGATAATACTTAGTTGTAATTTATGGATGATGTGATGAGACTGTCAGTTGTGTGGGTGTGTAATTTATGAATTTTATCCCTTCTTGCCGTTATCTGACTCCTTTCCTAATAATTTCAAAATGAGCTACACTACTGGATTTCATAGAACTGATATGTTGAGCCTCAAGAGGGTCATTGTGCATATCATGAGTTGTAATTTGATATGTTATTATTATTAGTACCACAGCGTACATAATAATTTAGTTATGTATTTTGTGTTGTCAGATGAAGCGACGGACGGAGTCATTGCGCGCGCGCTCTGCGAGGTGAGAGCACGGAGGGCGGGCAGGGGCAGGCGGAGGGCGGGCGGGGGGCAGGCGGCATGGACCACGCTGTGAAAGCGATGTCGGTGCGCGGGCCCCTGGCGCGGCTCGTGGCGCGCCGCCGCTTCGAGTCCGCCGAGCTGGAAGAGCTGTACGCGCGCTACGCGTGCAAGCTGCAGCGCACCTCCGTCGGGTATGCACTCGCGCTCTGGGCCGTACTCGCCGCCGCGCTCGCCGCCGTCGACGCCACTCGAGGCTGGCGGAGAGCACCGCAGGTCGGTTGTCTACGCCCTCGTAGGGAGATATCTTCCAAGCTAAAACTGTGCCTCTCCTCAGCATCTACGCACTATACTTACACTTAGTTCATTCATTTATTGGAGGTAGAGAGGCGCCCAGTTCTAGCTTGGAATATATCTTCTCACTTTTGTTTTTGTTAAGAAATGTCGGTGTGATGTGGTGACCTTTGTGTTGTGCGATGCAGGTGGGAGTGCTCAGCTTGCACGCGATACTGTGCGGTGGTCTGGCGTGGTGGTGTGGGCGTGCGGGCGGAGCGGCGCCGGAGCGGCGGCTGCCGCGCGCCTGCTGGCTGGCGCTGGCGGGCGGTGGCGCGGCGCTTGCTGCCACGTTGCCTGCGTGGAGCCCCGGCGCCGCAGCCGAAGGCGCTGTGCACGTCGTCTGGGCCGTCTTCGCTGCGTACGCGCTGCTTCCCGTGGGCGCACCTGTCGCTGCCGTCTTCGGCATCCTGCTGCCGACGGCGCACACCATCGCGGCCGCGCTCGTCGCTCATCGGTTCCCCTTTCACGTTTGGCAGCAGGTCAGTCACCTCTCCAGGAAACTATTCAATACATTTTACTCCACTACTCCAGAAGAAGGTTGTCAAGTGTATCTTTGTCTACTCCTATGTGATTTCCCGGGTGAATGGTTCCGCCGATTTTGAATTGCGAGTAGATATCCGGTGACATGCCATCTGGACTTACGAGTAGACTACATTTTGCAATCGGTTTTTTTAATACTATTATATATTTATTCTATTAAGTATTTCTTTCGTTTTTGTTCTGAATACAGCATAAGTAGGTACTAGCGTGGAACTTTTAGCAATCAAACCAGGCGTCTACCTATAGGGTTTCTGCAAATGCGTCAATACTTGCACGAATTCGACCTTGTCTCGCCCGTTAATAATAGTGCTCGTTAACAATAAAAGGAAGTATATTACTTATGTTTTAGTTCTAGAGCTGTAGAATGCATTCTTTCCATCTGCATAAAATGTAAATTGTTTATCTTCTCGCATGAAATGTAAATTAGACTGAAAGATTTCTAGAGCTTAAAAGGTCTCGACCGATTATTATCACTAGAAAGGAAAAAGGACTGGAAAATGTTGTGTGAGTCGGATAAAGTCATTGGTCCAATAAATCGTATTCAGTAGGCATGTATGGTGACCGGGTGTGAGGACAGAGGCCGCGGCCTTGTCCCTTAGCGCCCAGCTCGCTCCCACTAAACTCACAAGGGTTGTGATAGCGTGCCGTTCGTATAGTTACGTCATCGTAAACTTTCTAAAGAATTGGTTTTCGTAGCCTTGGGTCAAGTCAAGTGTGCTAACACCGACAAAATTGCCATTATACGCAGTTCCTTGAGAGACTTGACCGCGACGTAGTTTACCCTTGTCTTGTTGGCGCCCAACGTGGAGCACTGTTCAACCTACTCTACAAGCAAGTTTCGATCGCGTGCCTTTCTTACGTCATCGTGTATACAAACTTAGTTCTACCACAGCCCTCGCACCTCCATCAAACATAATGCCAATCCGAGTAGATAGGAGCATATATCCCTCCATGAATATTTTAGTTTGTTTATAGATTTCATATTTTTCTCCATAAAGTTTTTAACTCGAACAGTCGTCTAATATTATGTTATAATTATTTCCCTAAAACTTCGTCGTGCTACTTGAAGCCATAAAGTTCAGGAGCGATTTTATTGGATGCTTGAGAAAAAACTTTACAATAAAACGGATAGGAAAATATTCCGTTTATTGCCCGTCTATTTTCGTAGTTATGATGTTACGAATGTTTTTTGTAAGTCAGAAGTAAATGTTCCATAACTCTCGTTCGATGTTTAGTGATTTACGTATAAAACATTAGGTCGTTCCGTAACTACCTGCCAGCAGTTCACCGTTAAAAATACAAAAAATAAATGTAGAGATACTCCGTAATTATTTACATTAACAGTTTGGGTAACTGTTACTAATACATACTGTATCTAGGTATGAATAGTCTTAAGTTTAATAATTATTTAAATGAAGCCGAAAAGTTGAAATTTATAATCCACTTAGCTCACAATGACTCTAATGCTTTGCCAATTAAAATTGAACCAAGGGGTAGTAATTCGTTTGCCATTAAAATATAAAAAAAACAGACGTTGTAAGATAAAACCAGTCTCAAACAATACAAGTTTTCACATTTCGCAGAAATCCTGCTCATGAAAATGTCTAAGTATAACAACGGATTTTCGTAATATTATGTTCTGAATTAACTTCCTCCTCCGTGTTTTTTCTTTATTCAAACGTCGTGTCGGCGTGTTCGATGTCAGAATTGTTCCATTCCATGTAGTCGTAATAGCTATGTCCAAACACAAACACAGCACTGACATAAAAAACAAATGAAGATAACTTTGCCATGTGTTAATGCGCGGTCTGATTAATATCAACAAAACATTAGTTGCTAAAGCATCTGTTTTGTATTAATCAAACTACCTACAGACTGTAATTTATTTCCTACTTACCTTCCAAGATAGAGGACGGGGTCTCCTAAAAATAGATTACCGTAAACGTTACGCAAGCGAAATAAAATTCGCTTTTTTCCCCTTTTCCCGAACGCACAACAAAGCTTCTCTTGATGTTAGGTTCTGGCCACTGGACCGTGTTACGAGTACCTTGAACTTTTGTATTAGCCTGTTTCATAACTCTGACAAAGGATTGGCAAAGAAAATAGATATTTTATGACGAGAAACTTTTGCGCCTTTATTTGATCTGTTTCTGCAAGACCTAACAAAAAATATTACCAACATCAAACTAGCGTATTTTATCACAAAACAGGCGGAATAATTAAACATTCTTAAGATGACAACTGAATGTAGGTTACAATTGTTTTTTGGCGCCATCATATAAATCAGTCTCATTATTGTATTATTTTGTTAAACTTGCGCATTTTCAAGCGTTCATCTACATTAATATTATAAAGAGGAAATATTTGTATTTTTGGATTTTTGTGTTTGTAACGAATTCATTCAAAAACTACTGGACCGATAAAAAAAAACACCATTAGTATGCTACATTGTCCCTGAGCAACAAAGGCATATTTTTATACTAGAATCTTGTAAGTAAAAAAGAACTCCACCCGTGCAAAGCCGGGACGGGTGGCTAGTGTGTAAAAACGACGGATTATTACGTTCGTTAAAGTACTCGAGTGTTGTTTCCAAAACTCCATAGAATTCTAGCAAAGTTTCCACCATATTTACTGGAACACGGCTCAAGATTGTCTTCTGCGCATCGCGACCGATAGGTTTTCAAATCATATTAGCCGCGCGCGTTTGACGCTCGCGTCAGACGCGCGCGGCTGACTTTGCTTGACTTTATAGCCAGTTGACTTCAGCAGGCCTAGCATGGGCCGTGGAAAAATTGTCTTTCCACGTTTTTTATCCGCGCGTAAACGCGACAGAGCTAGAATATGGATACATTTGTCTCTTTATAGCGGGATAAAAACGGTGGAAAGACAATCTGTCCACGGCCCATGCTAGGTCTGCTGCGGTGATGTTTTTTTTAACATACATACATCGCCTTTTATGTATAAGAAGATAATAAATATACTTGTCAAATAAATGCACAAGACGTGCAACGCCAAACAAAAACATTTTCACACATTGATTTGTTTGACATTAACCATAGACGAAAATGTAACCGTTCTTAAGAAATGACTTGTGTTGTGGTAAAATATATACTAACTAGTTTGTCTAGAACTTACCTATTTATTTGTCTAAGTTTGGTTTTAAAGACCTTGGCTCAAACTGTCCATAATATCATATCAATATAATATAATCAATATAATATGCTTAGGAAAGAAGCAATCAATAATATTTCGCGAGCTATAGTGTCAAGGCGTCAAGAGACAAATCAGACAGATCTGGCGACACAAACATGAAGAATGGCACATTCTTATCCTTGATCTTTGTTCGGTTTATAAAGGACAAATTATTGAGATGGAAGTATACGATAATGATAACACCTATGTACGTATTTACTACTGAATTGGCCAAGCCTAAAAACAACACCGAGGCCAATAAATTTAATGGTTTTTTTTGTTGCTTTTGGCTTCGCGTTGCCGCTATTAATGTACATATAGATGGTTGACCAGGCAGAAGACATAGCAAAAAAGCATCATCGAAAGGAGGTCAGTTGGCAAAAGTTTCTGCGATCCCATTCTGCGTTCTTCAGTTGCTGATATCTCACTCCGGTCCTGTCGCCATTGAAGTTTCTGACTTCCGAGGCTTCTGTGTCTCAGAATTCTGCCCCTGACGATGACCCGTGGGAATTCATAGAGAGATCCTCTTTGCATATGTCCGAAAAAGGCGACCTTTCGTCTTATGACAGTAGACATTAACTATATCAGTTGCGGTTAGCCTTTTTCAAGTAGCTTGGCATTTAAGGTGACACTAGTACAGAGAATTTTGATAATTATGCCTGGAGTGTAAAATACCAAATTCTTTTCAAGACCCACATTGTACTGATATTTATTCTGTGCAAACTAGGAGGGCGGGAAACCTGGTCCATCCAGAGATATAATGTAAAGCTATGTTCATAGTTTTAGTTCCACAGGGTTACGCGTATAGACTGTACTAAGACGAAAGGAGGTCATTGTACTCATTATTATGTTATTTTTACTATGGGATCAGCCCTGAAGTCGTAAATAAAAATTCAGTAGTTCAATAAATTTTGACGAGTCTCAATGACCGTTTTCTATGGTACAGCAGATTTTTATTCGCGATTTCAGGTTTAATCCCATAGTAAAAGTTGTTTATAATGAATTATTATGAGTACGTACAATGACCTTCCTCCTTTCGGCTTAGTACAGTCTATATGCGTAAACCTGTATCTATACAGCGCTATGCGTTCAGAAAATCTTTTCCCGTAAAATTATTTACAAAAAGAAAATGATTTACTTTATTTCACACTTGTCAACTCGCTGGACAGCTTTCTTTTCCAGTTCTCGAGGGATGCCAAAACACATTTGCCTCTGGTATGCGCGTTCACCTCGAATTTACATAATTATAAATATATATCTACATAAAAGACGATGTGTATATTTTTGTATTTGTTTCTGTTCTGGACTCCGAATCGGCTGGACCGATTTTGATGTAATTTCAGGCAATATTCAGATTAGCCCCGTGATTTGTGAAGTTTGGTAGCGATCGGATCAACAGATATTTTTAGGGCTTTAATATTTTACTTTTATTTTCGCTATACAAAAACAAGAACAACAACTAAGAAGTCTTTACATAATTGACATAATATTATATTAAATAATAATAATTATTTTATTTTTATTTTTTATTTTATTATTATTTATTATTATACATATAATAAAATCGTAGAGATAAAATCACACAGGGTGTCTGCAGCAGCTGACTACGTTGAGACAGTTTTTAGAATTTTTGTCTGTTTGATTGGTTTGTCCACGCACATCACCTAAACCACTAGACGGTTTTAAATGCGGTTTTCACGAATATGCTTAGCTTTGACCAGATTCAAGTATAGTCTATGTTATTTTGCGCAAGGGCCGAACTAAAGGAGCGAAAAAGGGTTGAAAGTTTATATGAAAATCTACGCGTACGAAGTCGCGGGCAACAAGACTAGTAGAAAAATAAAATTGAAGCAAAGGAGGTTGCTGTCGCTACCAAGGAGGTTGCTTCAAGGAGGTTGCATTGATTTCATCATTCACTGGCAGATAGCTGATGTTATAAGGAGCTACTTAATATAACTTATGCTACTTTTATCCCGGATATAACGCGTGTGGAACCGCAAGGCGCGGCTAGTAAATATAACAATAACAATGTGCTGTGAGGTATAATTTATTCACAGTTCATCGTTATGGGCACAAAGGCGTGTCAGTTCGTGATGTCACAATAAATATTTTCAATAGATACATACATAATTAATTAAAACGGTATGTTATAAAGCTGTTTACGTCGGGTGAATGTTTTAGATAGAGTACGTGGTAGTTATTTACAAAACTATTGAAGGCTAAACAAAGCCCAGGTTGAGTAATACTCGGTGTGCTTTCCAATTTAGTTTAAATCGACAAATTTATGGTCAGTTTAACCATATGAACCACACCAAGGCTGCCATGAGCGAGATGCGCGTACAGTACAATGACGCGTGGCGCGCGATGTTCTGACTGCCCCGGTGGTGCAGCGCGAGCGGCATGTTCACTGCGGGACGCTCGCCCTGCTGGCAGGCGCTGCTGCGGAGCCGGTCGGCCGCCACGCGCGCCGAAAAATTCTCACTTCAGTGCGCGCCGCCCTACACCACTCCGATAACACTCTGGTGGCTGCGGTGCGCAACTGGCACTCTAGTCCCCTGCATCGTACATGGAGAGCGTACCACACGCCCATCACATAATTTTAATTTTTATAAATAATGTTATCGTTTAGTGTTTAGTTTTAATTTTTAATTTTGTATATGGATGTAAATCTGGAATAAAATCATTTCATTTCATATGTGTAATAAATACTACCCATATGGTTTAACTAGTAAATGTTTTTTTTTTTTATAGTATCAAGCCTAAGTATCTCAGATCAGACAAACAATGGGGATATGGTAAGGTGGCGTAGCGGGTACGAACGCATCTGGACTAAATCGGGCTTGTTTGATGCCTTTAGTTGAATTTACCATACCTCATTACCACAAAAAAATATTATCAATATTAAAAAACTGACTTCATCAGAACTGGACTAAATTGGAATGGGACCAAATGGGTAGCATCAGCTATCAAATAAAAAAAAGAATGATCAAAATCGGTTCACCCAGTCAAAAGTTCTGAAAAAAATAACTGTTGTACTGATAACCTCCTCCTTTTTGGAAGTCTGTTAAAAACTGCCGTTCATACCGGTAACGAGTCGGAGTCGATTTTTATTTACATAACTTTTAGTATAATATGTAGCTGTTAGGTTTTTTTTAATGTGGGCGCTACTCCAGCCCTCTATTCACCTTATCTATAAAATAGAGCGTGCATGATGGCAATTTTAATGAATAAAATTGCACATTTACGTGGTCTGTTGGCAATCAGCGTATTAAACGAATTAATCCCATTACAAAATCAAACGAGCGTATAATAATCATTGAATTGTAAATAATTCGCGAAAATTGTATGGAAATTAATTTTATTATTTTCGCTTAAGTGGGTATTTCCATGAAGCTCATCATCATCATCATCATTCAGAAGACGTCCACTACTGAATATAGACCTCCCCCTTTCCACACTGAACGACATCCTGTCTGCATCCACTGCCCGCGACTCCCGTCGGTCCATGTCGGTCCATCTAGTGCGCCTACCTACGCTGCGTCTTCCGGTTCGTGGTCTCCACTCAAGAACCTTTTTTCCCCATCGGTTTTTGGTTCTTCGAGCGATGTGGCCGGCCCATTGTCTCTTAAATTGCAATTAAAATTGTCATAAAGGTCAGTTATCTAATAAATTATGAAAAGTAATAACAAGTATCTAAATACTACTAACTGATAGTGAAGTGAAAGATATCAGTAATGAATAATTGTGTCGTATCCATGTGGTATCGAACATTGTTGCTCATTAATGGTAATATTAGACATTTCAAATGAGTTTAAACTATTTAATATCGTTAACATGACAGTTAAGATAGAAAATGTCGGTTTGTCTATTTAGGAAATCGAGCTTTTGATATCATTCGTTCACAGGTTCTTCTAACTATTGTTTATTCTGTCCCGTTCCCGCTATCGTCAAGTACATCTCAGAGTGTTGTTCAACACGCACTTACGAGCTAATAAACACGGCATGTATCCGCTTTTGATGGCAACAATTTAAAATTTTCTAGAAATGCGACACAGCAATATGCTTGTTGTGAAATGCGTGTATTAGATGACGGACCCGTTGTACGAGTACGTCCGCCGAAAGTAATGCCGCTTTTATAGAATAATAACTGGCCAAAAGCGTGTCGAGAGTCGGGACACGTCAAAGGCGCAGATTTAGCGTAGCACGTCATACATAAAAAAATATCGTCATTAGTCAGAGGTCTAAATATGACGTATGCAGGGACATAAGGAGAAGTTAACCTTTTGTATTGTGTTCCATAACTGCCTATAACATTGTCTTGCCATACAATCTGTGCAATTGCCCTTTATTTACGCCTCTATGAAATTTCGTAATCAGACCTTCCATTGTTAGCGTAAAATTCCGGCAAAGACAGCGTCGCAGTACAAAAAAACATAAACTATTCAATTTTCTTCGGTAACTTTTAGACTTTTTCAAAATGTATTATGAAATTTTATTGCAAATACTGTAGCGTTAAGGGATTGTGAGTTTTTCTGAGATAGCTGATGGTGGTGGGAAGTTTTATTCGAGTCTTGTTTTCCCGCATTTTTTTCGGGTTTAAATGAACTATACGGACGAAAACGGACCTACGTATGTCCGTTTTCACCACTGAAGTGAGAATTTTTTTCGTTTAGATGTTTTCACGATGCTACAACTTAACAAAATTTCATCAAGATCGGCTCAACCGCTTCGTTTTAGAATTGGAAGAAACAGTTTATACCTAAAACTTCAATAGTGTGACAGAGATAGCAGAGGCTGAACTAGTGGGACAGAGAGCCAGACAGAGGGGTGCAGAGAGGAAGAGAGAGACAGAATTGAATTTGCTTTAATAATATTAGTGTAATTCTTTGACAACGACCTTTCACGCCATAGAGTAAAATACGTGGGGTAAAGAAGACACAAGCGCGGGCGTTGGCAGTTTCTATTTGCATACGAGTGCATGGTCAAATGACTATTAGATATGCTGGCGCTATAAATAAATTATCGTCCGCTTTTCGGTTACAATGTTCACTGGCAGCAGTGTATACTGATTAGATAATGGAGCTAAATAGTGCTGTACACCCTTACAAATTAACACAGACTCTGTTCCCCGGAAAAAAATAGTAATAAAAACAAAAAGGAAAGTAATAAAACTATCACAAACCCTAACGTAACTTGTAAAAAATACAAGTACATACAAACGTATAAAAAAAAACGAAAGAACTAATCTAAAAGTTAATTTGTAACGACAAGCGGCAAGTCTTGCGCAATCAAAAACATTTATTTTCTTAATTCGAATATGATCCTTGGTCAGTGGGATACTGGGTAAATAATTCTTTTAGATAATGTGAAAAGCATCGTTCATAAAAATCTAATAACTGGTAAAAAGCCCTACCTCTTTATTTCCTTCATTAAGCAGAAATACGTAACCTTTTCATTAAGTTAATGAGCGTTTCCCAGGATTTTTATAAAAATGTTGATGTGTGAATTTCAGATTCTTTCATCCTCGCCTTCAATGCGTTTTGTTTCTCTACTTTTAGTTTATTTCAGTTTCTAGAGCAAACTGTTTTTGAAATAAATTATTATAGCTTAAGAAAATCACGCTTGTGTGGCTAGTTAAAATAAACAAAGAAGTCCAAATAAGAAAGGTTTACTATACAATACAATACAAAAAGTCTTTATTAAAAACCACAAAAACAAGGACAACATTATAAATTACAGTAATTATCTAGGCTTTTAACAGGCGGCCTTATCGCTTAAAGCGATCTCTTCCAGGCAACCGTGACCTGGTAATACTTATTAAAGAGTTCCACCGGATTATTTTACGCAAAAACAAACAATGATATATTATCACCCCCACTTTACATGTTGCCATCTTGTTTTTTTGATGATGTCACTTAGCCTGTGACTATCCCTGAACTTAGAGGAATTTATCGACAGATCTATCAAAATCGGTTAAGGTGTTTAGCCTGTGAGTGAGGTCATACTTTTAACTCTTTCGAACCTTTTCAACATTTATAAAGATAAAAAAATCACTGAGTGAATATTTTAAAAAACCGATTGGGCATTATCTTTGCAATAACATTGCAATGCGATAAAGCAATTTTTGTGTTCATATTGTATGGGATTTAACAGAAAAATACAAAAAAATATTGTTTTTCTTGATTTGTTCCGACAAAATAAAAACACATTTTTTCCTATCTTTTCCGCCTAAATAGAACAAAAATTACTATAAAACCTTTGCAATGTTATTTATAAATATAACTTGATCATTTCTTTTTCTCCTAAGCGAATCTTCATCTCTTAATAAAATGGTGAAAATGTCTGAAAGAGATCTGACCGGTGAGGGCGCCCTTAAATACAATACTCCCTTTTTGCTTTGAGTTGTTGGGTAATACGAGTAATAAAGATGCATAAATGCATCTGAGGCTCTATTTTTGAATCGTTCGTATGATATTTCGCGCGAAAATATCATACGAAATGACTGGCATGCAATTGAAATCCCCAGAGAAAACAAATTTTTTTTGTTTAAATTAGAACGGCTGAAATCGAGGCCCAGATGACTGCATGCATGAATGACATACGTTATTTAATTTCGGCAGATTTTTCAGTTGCCAATAACAATAGTCGCGGTGTCTGCTCCATTTTATGTGTGTTCATAATGTTCATATTCGCGTTAATTTGATTGATGCTGCGTTTGCGGCCTATTTAATTTTTATGTCCTACACGTATTTATTTCTAAACTAGCTTTTTTGCCCGCGACTTCGTACGCGTAGATTTTCATATAAACCTTCAATCCTTTTTTCTTCCCTTAATCCGGCCTTGCGCAAAATAACATAGCCTATACTTCAATCTGGTCATAGCTAAGCATATTCGTGAAAACCGCATTTAAATCCGTCCGCATTTTCTTCCAGGGGTGTAGGAGATGTGCGTGAACAAACAAACAAAAATTCTAAAAACTGCCTTAACATGTTCAGCTGCTTATTTTAAGTCGCCCTGTGTGAAGTATTGATAGAAGCATAAAAGTAATAAATAACACCGTCAACAGTTTTCAAATCAAAAAGATAATGTGACCACAGTGCAGAGCATGTTTTGAAATTTTCTTTTTGTCTAAACCATTAAAAGTATATCATGTCATGTCGGTATGATATACATCTCTGAAATTTGGCTGTCCAGTTTCGCTGGCCACGGAACCCTGACATAATGCTTGTCTTAACACGCTCTTGGCTAGTTATTTCTTATTTCGCGTGCATTTGTATGTATACCTTGATTAAAAAGCCATGAAATGGAACTACTCTATTTATCTGTTAAAATATCACAGTAAAATAAAATTATTTCTATATTCTTATTCTTATTGCAAATATACACTGTATTCTTCTAAAAGCTAAGTTTATATACCCTGCATAAAGGGTGCAGCAATGACTTATGTAGTGGCTGTTCACAAAACCAGACCACAGACATAAACATATAAATTTAAGTATAGTTAAATCTATTACATAAATATTATATATACTATTCAAACTTAACCTAGGGTGAAGTAATTTTACAAAACAAAAAAAAAAAACATAGGTTACTTAATTATATATGAGATGATACAAAACTTATGACGCTACTTTTTTAACTATTTATATATCGATATTTATTTTCTAATTATAATTTTCTAAAATTTATCGTCGAATAAATCTTTTATCTCGTAATAACATTTTTGGGTTAGAAACTTACGAAGTTGGTTCTGGAAAAATGTTATTATTTCTTTCTTTCTTTATTGCGTCCGGAATTTTGTTGTATAGGTTTATTTTTATGTACAAAGGGCCTTTTTTGAATATTTCTATTCGCGGGACTGAATTAAAATAGGATGCGGTATATTTTGTGTTTTAAATGCTAACATAGAATAAAACCAAGAGAATGTAATACTCCTACTCCATGCACTGGAATGAATCACCAAAGAGGTTGTAAGGCCTATAACATGCTTGATCTACACGTTCATTCCTCTAAGAAGGTTAAGGAACCTTCTTTAAATTTAAACTGACTAACCGAACACAGTGACAGTTGACAGTTTCAAAATTTTATGGGCTATGTCAATAACATTCTCTTTACGTTTCGTTACGTTTCTCATATTACGTTTCGGGTAACGAAGAAATAAATTATTGATTTTTATTTTCGTTTATGTAAAAATAAAGAATTAAAATAAATTATATAAGATAGCCTATGTTTTAATCTGGTAATTTCTAAGCATATTCGTGAAAACCGCATTTAAATCCGTCCAGTGGTTTAGGAGATGTGCGCGGACAAACAAACAAACAAACAAACAAACAAACAAACAAACAAACAGACAAAAATTCTAAAAACTGTCCTATCGTGTTCAGCTGCTTATTTTAAGACGACCTGTGTGATTTTTTTTTTGTTATCTCGCAATTACAGATTTTTTTATCCCTACGTTTTTATTATATGTATAGATGTCATAAAACGCGTCCGCCAGTTTATCTTAGAATAATTATATTCAAAAGTCCCCCCGGTCGCTATTAAGTTTTAAAGGGAAGAAAGCGGTTATCACGCAGTTACGCTCAGCAATTTTCTTATTGTTGTGTTACCCACGACACAAAACGAGGGTAAGTTAAACATGTGTATCTGTGTGTCTGTCTATGGCATCGTAGCTCCCAAATGGATGAACCGATTTTGAGTTAGTTTTTTTGTTTTAAATATGACGTCATCGTCAGGGTTCTTAGTTATGATTCAAGAAAATTTGTTCAGTCGTTCAAATATCAGATCTGTAATCGTAAAAAAAAAACATGTAAAGATTTAAATTACCGAGGACGTATTAAACAAACTTTTCTTTTGTAGCGCATAACTTTTGAAACTTTTTGTTTTGACCCAAACAAGTTTTCATGTGTACGTACACATAATATGAAAGTGAAAACTTTTCTTTACATTGTTTTTATAAAAGAATTTATAAGAGAGAAATAATATTATAGGAGCGAAAGATTGTGTGTAAGTGTGCTTGTTACTCCTTCACGCTGAAACGGCTGGATGGATTGAGATAGCTTATGTCCTAGATTAACGCATACTTTTGCCAGTTATTCAACCGCCAAGCAGTAGTGTACAAACACCACTATGTTCCGGGTTGAAGGGCAATGTTTCCAGCGAAATTACAGGGCACACAGATATATGACATCTTATATCGCGGGGTGACGAGCGCAGTGCATTGCCATTTAGGGTTTTGAACTGTTGAAATTCAAAATTCTGAGTGGCGTTGAGCTGTTATGGGCAAGCGTGAAGAGCCATCAGGCAAACGTCTTCGCTCGTCTCGTCACTCAGTATCATAAAAAAAAAATCTTTTCATCATCATCACCACGCGGGTGAAACCGAGAGGCGTAGCTAGTTATGAAATAATGTTTAGAATACACTGTATTTTGTCAATAACACATTCCTATCTCCTCGTTGAGAGATGGCCGGTGTCCCAGCAGGGGGGACATGACAGGCTGATAATGACGATAATGACACATTATCATCATCCCTATTTCTTTATTCTTTATTGCAAATATGTACATTTCGAGCAGCTGTGTCGAAAGTTCAAATAGCCTTTTTGATAGCCGACCTCTGGTATGAGGCACCTTAAGAAGGAGACACATTCGTTGTAACGATAAAGAAAGAATGTCTCTTCTTAAGAAAGCAACGAAAAAGATGAAGAATGACACATAGGTACGTTCGGCTATTTTATTTCTCTAAAAATTATGAATTGCAAGAGAGCGTGAGATGAGGTTGTATCCTCTATGGCTCATGTCACGAGTAAACCTTTCAAATATGGAGGGTAGAGCAAGGTAAGAAACACTGTTTTAAACTATCACGGTTGTTCACTAAAGTTAAATGATTATTTACGGGATATTTACCGTGGTAAATATCCCGTAAATAATCATTTAACTTTAAGGTAAGAAACGTCTTATATGACGGACAAGTTGAAAAAATAACAGTTGAAAAACCCTCCAGAATGGCGCCAGCGTAGATAAAGGGTATGATAGTACCTAATTCATATTTTTCATGAAATATTTACTTTATTATCAATTGTTTATTTTTACCCGACTTCCACAAAGGAGGAGATTATCATTTCGTCTGTTGTTTTTTTGTTACCTCAGAACTTTTGACTGGTAGAACCGATTTTGATGATTCTTTTTTTATTTGAAAGCTGGTGCTTCCCGTGTGCTCCCATTTCAATTTAATCCAGTTTAATGAAGTAGATTTTTTGTATTTTTTTTATGAAGCGCAAGTTATTTTTCCTTGTTTAATTCTAGTCTATCCGACTCTAGTATTTTTCAGCGCTTTTAAAATTTACCCACGTGCTACACTAGCGCCACCATAATTTAACTTCTTCCAACGGACACTTGATACACAGAAAAGGTTCTCCTTACCTCTACCTTCCATACTTGTCTTTCAAAGGCTATGTTTGCGTAGGCAGCGCGTACATGATTTAGGTAGAGTTCTTAAACAGAATAGGTCAATGCTGTAAACACTAATGCCACCTTCGCAATCTCTACATGCTTTTAAGAAAGTGATTACTCACAGGACTTTTCTCTTTTATGACATGGAAGCTTAAGAGTTTGCTAGCTTATAAACTGAGAGACTTACCGAACTATTTCAGTGGAATATCACGATATAAAACAATGTAACAACAGTTATAAGATTATTAACGGGTTATTTACCGTGATAAGGTTGTGTTGCATGTAACTGAAGTAGACAAACTTAAACTAGAATGACCAAATTGCTAAAAGTCGGAAAAGAGGGCCATCAATGTAGCCTCTTTTTAGGGTTCCGTACCCAAAGGGTAAAACGGGACCCTATTACTAATTACCTCCGCTGTCCGTCTGTCACCAGGCTGTATCTCATGAACCGTGATAGTTAGACAGTTGAAATTTTCACAGATAATGTATTTCTGTTGCCGCTATAACAACAAATACTTAAAAACAGAATAAAATAAATATTTAAGGGGGCTCCCATTCAGCAAACGTGACTTTTTCGCTCGTTTTTGCTCGATATTAATAACGGCATCAGGTGGACACTTATTCACAGAACATTTAGTTATATCTTCACCTTAAAAATAAATAATTAAATTAAAATTAATATACAAGGGGTTCCCATACAATATTTTTATAGATAATGGTACGGAACCCTTCGTGCGCGAGTCCGACTCGCACTTGGCCAGTTATTTTTCCTTTAAATAAACATAATGAAAAGAGGATTAATTAGCAGTGTATTTCGAACAGATGGTTGGCAACGTGGTGGTGTTCGTGTGCGTGAACATCGTCGGAGCCCTGATGCATTCGCTGATGGAGATCGCGCAGCGCCGCGCTTTCTTGGACACCAGGAACTGCATCGCGGCCAGGCTCGACATGGAAGACGAAAATGAGAAACTGGTTAGTGCTCATCTACATTTTTAAAAGTCTAGTGTCGTTTAATTTTGGTCCAGTCTTTCAAGTAGGAGTCCAGTTCATTCCTTCATCTCCGTCTGGGCCGTCCGGGAAGTCGTTTGCCATCCTGTGTAAGCCACTGTGTTGTGGTTTTGGCCCAACGATCCTCCGACATTTGACTGACATGACCGGCCGGTGACAGTCCCACTTTAGGCTTGTTCTTTACGACACCTATTTTTATATCTTTGTTTTGGTCTCAAGCACTGAATGGCATAACGCTTAAAATTGCAAAATTGAACCGTGTCAAACTAACAAGCAAGTTACATAGTTTCAAATGGTTTCAACTGCAAATTGTCGTATTTATTGGCGCAAAATTAAACGCAATTTAGTAGCAATTTAACTTGTAGTAATTGGTGGCAATTCGAACATTTTAACACGTCAACTAATTAACCAACAAAAATAAGTCCCAATGTAACATTATTATAAGCGAGTATGTTATTACAAGTAACTAGTTTAGCTTAGTGTAGATGTTATTGAGAGATGACGGTCAAACAAGAGACACCGCTAAGTACACCAGCCGGATTTGATATCGTAAAATCTTTATGAACTCCTTCTAAAGTACCTTAGAATTGCTATAATGCGTTTATGAGTCAACTTAACTACTGCTCTTGATATCATGATGTAGTTATTATTTATTTTACCCTGTCTGACCAGTCTAATATCTGTATCCGACACTGCAATGAATTATGTAATGCTTATTGTGATATTGATGTGACATCTTGCGCGTTGAATTAAGTTTATTGGGTTTAATAGACTATGAGCGAAGATAAGTTGGGTAGTTGAGCTAGGGTTGCCAACCATAGTGATAAAAACAGTATTGTGCTGTTTTGAGCTCTACAATACTGATGCCTACTGTAGAATAAAAGTATAATGTTCCCATCGTCTAGAGATGAATCCGGTATATGAAAATTGGTATGAAGCTTATATACCCTGAAAATACACAGACTACTTTTTATCTCGGAAAAAATCACAACTCCTTTAGGATGGCGGGTGAAACTGGTAGCTAGGCATTGTTAGAGATAATATAAATTTGAATGCACCATTATGTGGCGTCCTCTTGAATAGGTCTTTTAAATGTGAGGTTTGGTACATTATTTTTTGTTGAGGTGTACCGTTAGCGAAATATGATACGACAAAAATAAACACAAAAACTTGTTAAAAAAAAACTTGTACGTATACTTATTGCTCATCACAAAGATATAAGTATTCTAATGTTAACGTTATTTTAGCTGACATCTAGATATCAGCTTTCCTGTGTACATAAAATACTGCAATTTATTACAGCAAGTTTAATATAAAAGTGGGTCATGCATAACTTAAGCGATCGTTTACAAAACGTGTATTGTTAAACAAGCTATCCCGTTCAAAGGATAATGTATTATGTACTTAATCAAGTATTTGGTCTTTATACTAGGGCCCGTAATTATCTTCGCTCTTGTGTATTGATTTAATAATATTTGTACAGGAACGATTGCTGCTATCGGTGCTGCCACAACACGTTGCCATGGAAATGAAGAACGATATCATCTCCCCTGTCGAGGGCCAATTTCACAAGATTTATATACAGAAACATGAACAAGTTAGGTAAGTGTCTTACTTGGTAAATAGGTACTTGTATGC
The DNA here is from genome assembly GCA_949125355.1 of Agriopis leucophaearia. Taxonomy (NCBI): domain Eukaryota; kingdom Metazoa; phylum Arthropoda; class Insecta; order Lepidoptera; family Geometridae; genus Agriopis; species Agriopis leucophaearia. The sequence continues at coordinate 7,848,378 of OX421265.1, read as the reverse complement.
GTTATTAAGGCTATCTCAATAGCCACGGCTATTCGTTGTTTTTGTTGAGTTTAGTAAGCTGTCATTTTGTTAAAACTTCATTGGTTATTGTATCTAGAATCCAATTCACGTAAAAAAAAATCCTAAGACAAAAATGCCAAAACAAATAAAAAATATTTTTTGCTCATAGGATATGGTATGGCATTTTTTTTCTCTGGTACTAAATTTTACTACTCTTTCAAGTTTCAACATTTGTGAAGATAAAAATAACCTAGTGGGAATTAGATAAAACGATTGGGCATTATCTTAAAAAAACATAGGGGATAGTTTTTATTATTATGTAATAATAAATAGGTTTGCACTTAACCGCCTAGTATAAAACCATTTTAGTATTTATTCATGGCGGCAATTCGAGAAATTATATTTTTATATCTCTTCCAAACACAAAAATTGCTTTATACTATCTGCAATAATATTCTACTGATAATACACAACTTTAATTATGTATTAAATATGTTTTATGTATTTTAAAATTCTCACTCGGTGATTTTTTCGCTGAAAAATGTTAAAACGTTCGAAAAAGATAGCTGCGGCTGGTAAGCGCAAGCGTTTAAAACTTTTTTTCCAACATTTTTCTATTTCATCAGCCATCTTATATATAGAATATCACCACGAAAACTGCTTTATACGATTAGCAATATTAATCTAAAGTAAATTTAAACGTAATTTTAAACTGCTAAAATGGTATGAAGCTCTAGTAGCATAGCCGCGCGCTTTTAGTTGCTCCATAAAGCTAAAACTAGTCTAAAGCTAGTTGCCAAGTCAATGGCACAAAGTTTTTTGACTGACGTGACATTGGCCTTTCTCCAAATTAAACAAGGAACTATTTACACATTCAGAACTCGCTACTTAACTAAGTGTGAAACCTAACGAGTACGTAAAGGCAGGCCTGGCGCACTCCGCACTTTAGGTATGAAGCTACAAGTAGTCGACTGGTCGGACTTGCCGTGCCTGCTGTCGCGCGATAGACAGAGATACGCGACAAGACTTATGCGAAAGACAAGAGAGGCAACTTCTAGGTAGGTGGTTCTAGGTTAATATAGCAGTAGGTAGTTAGCGCTCGCACGTCCTGAATCGGACTTTATTGTGTGGTAGTAAGAGTCGCTACTTATTTAAAGGCTTTTGCGAAGTGAATCTTCTGTATTGTACTTTATGTATTCTGTGGTTAAGGTACCAAACATAACTAAAACGCCACTTTTGGCACTCTTACTAAATGGCTGCCTTGGTAAGCCCTACTGAGAAAACAAAAACAATTTTGAAATTGAGATCGAGGTAAATCGCTTCGCATATGAATTAAAGCCATAATAGGAAGATTTTATTAAAGTTATAAATGATATTATTAAAAATTTATAAGTGTTGCAATGTTGCATGCATATTCCTAATTTGGATTTTATTTCCATTGCAAAATTTAGTTTTAAATGGAAAACGAGCGTTTTTAACACATTATTGTACCTTAAAGGTAAATCCGTGAACTAATTCGTAATTATTCCAGAGCATGCCTTTGCTGACTGCGGACCGGTTTGCAAATTTATCACACATACCGCAATTAGTGTACACATGGAGTAATTGAATATTTTAGAATTGATTTACTTAATTGAACAAACTCCACAAACGTTTTGACTATGTAATTAAATACACTGTAGTTTTTCTTCCATAGAATTACATCGACTAGTTCAAATGAGATACTTACCTATTTACAGAATAAAGCTTCCGTAATCTCATCTAGAGATTCATAAAAAACATTTAGGCAAAATGTTTCAAATTGCGTTCTTGAATCTCGATACCTCGCATCAAAGTCCTTTATAGTATTTTAATGATTCAATCATCCTAAAGTGTAAACAAACTCGGTATGATAAAGGTTCCGGTACGATTTGCGGTCACATTAATCCTTTTTACACAAGGGTCTTGTTTATTTATTAACGGAATCTGTGATTTATCTGAGTAACGCGTTTAAAGTTGAGAATTGCAAGGGTTCAGTAAATGCGTCTACATAAATTCTGTAGGTCACTATGGTCGCCTAGTTTATATTCAAATGTCGATTGCGAGATTGAAGGGGCTATTATTTGGGTACAATCTTTGATTGAATTTATTCGATTCCAGGAATGTTACGACCTGTAAAGAATTGGATTACGATTGGATCACGGGCCAGTTAGCAAGCTTAGGATAGCAATACCAAGTCTAACATGGCAAGAACGATTCAATGAATGTATCGTAATTTATTTCGACGTAGGTAGTTAACATACTTTTCTTTCAAATATGTACTTATAATATTATTATTTAGATACCTATCTAAGTGATATTACTTATTATGTTTTTAGAACCAAATAGTTTTAGTATTTTAAACCAAATCACACTTGTATAAAACCCTTCGCCCTTTGAAAATGATCCTATGAAATTCTTAATATCGAATATCTGACGACATCGCGGGCATTCAGTGGATGCGGATGGCAGGATGTCGTTCAGTGTAGAGGTCTAAGGGGGAGGCATATGTCCAGCAGTCATCATCAACCAGAAGACGTCCTCTGGTTGATGATGATGACGATGACTTGTTCACTATACTTTGTACATACTTATACTACTTTGGGCATTAGCGTGTTTGTCAGGTAACACAAACAGAATCAAGTCAAAACCAAAGTATGTCTAAAAAGTCGAAACTAGTTTACCATTTTCCTTTTTCTTGAAACAAATTATTTGGCATGTGCGTCTAATATTTTATTCAAATAGATTTTTGGCCTAGAAAATGAAACTGTGGTTGTTATCGAAATAGTTACTAAGCGATCTTCGCCCACGATGGAAACTATTGGAAACGCTAAGCTGCACACTCGTTAAGATTAACTCATGCTTCCACTAATTACTAACACCAGGGCTTCTAATTACAAACTATCTCATAACTATGGGCTCAGGAACGTTGTAGAATAATATATTACTTAACTGAACCAGCCTGATGGGACTAAAATTATCTGCGTCTCTTTTCGTTTCCTTCTTTTCTTCTTTCTAGACCATTCTCCCATTTACTTGGTCGGCAGTCCTTCTCCTTTGCCTCGATTTTGGAAATGTCAGGTGTTACTTGAGTTTTTTGAGGTCTTCGTTAGCCTTCGTTCACCAAGTTGCGGGTGGTCGTCCAGGAATACGTTTTCTGGTTAGCAAGTCCAAGGTAAGCTTCACTATACGGTCATCTTCGTCACTATATGGCGTCTTTGAATGAGACTAAACTATATCTTAGACGTTTTTCTCTGACTTTTTCAGCTATCGGGGTACCTTGTAACATCCTCGTATGTACTCATTCCGAATTTTATCCAGGTGTGACTCACAGCGTAGAATGCGCAATTGCGCATATCTGTTTTGTGCAGTTTATTTAGATGATGTTTTGTTGGTTGCCCTTACAGGACAGCAGGTCTAATCGCTGTCAAATACATGTGCTCTTTTGATATGAAGGGGCATTTTTGTGTCACACATGATGCCTGTTTGTTGTTTCCACTTCATCCATCCAGTTGTAGTTCTGTGAGTAACATCAATATCAATTTACGACTCTACGTACGTGCTCTGCACATTGCTAACTTTGCTTTAGGTATATCTATCTTTCTATAGATGCAGTGATTGTAAAAAAACTAATGATTTTATTATACTTACTAGTTTTTTTGCCCGCGACTTCGTACGCGTAGATTTTCATATAAAACTTCAATCTTTTTTCTTCCCTTAATCCGGCCTTTGCGCAAAACATAGCGTATACTTCAATCTGGTCATAGCTAAGCATATTCGTAAAAACCGCATTTAAATCCGTTCGCATTTTCTTCCAGGGATTTAAGAGATGTGCGTGAACAAACAAATAAAAATTCTAAAAACTGCCTTAACATTGCCTTAGCTGCTTATTTTAAGTCGCCCTGTGTGAAGTATTGATAGAAGCATAAAAGTAAAAACACCGTCAACAGTTTTCCAATCAAAAAGATAATGTGACCACAGTGCAGAGCATGTTTTGAAGTCTTTTTATCTAAACTATAAAAAGTATATTATGTCGTGTCGGGATGATACATCTCTGAAATTTGACTGTCCAGGGGCCTTACCCCTAGCTTCACTTTTGCGAGCCAACTTTTAGTAGGTACCTGATAGGTACCTAAAATTAACCAACTCATTTAAGCTGCATCGTTTAAAAGCGTCTAACTTGAATGGACGAAAATCCGTTTTACTATGCGTGTGTGTGTGAAAATAGCAAAGCTTGGCGGCTATCAAACAACTACCGCTTATCATAGTTGATGGTACCGTTTATACAAATAACACCTATGCGGGTCAACTTTTCGAGCTAGGGGTAAGGCCCCAGCTTTGCTTGTTCGAATTTTCTATGACCATGCAATTTCTGAACTATGAATACGACCACAAGTATATGGCTTTGGCCACGGAACCCTGACATATGCTTGTCATGACACGCTCTTGGCTAGTTATTTCTTATTTCGCGTGCATTTGTATGTATACCTTGATTAAATAGCCATGAAATGGAACTACTCTATTTATCTGTTAATATATCACAGTAAAATAAAATTATACACTATATTATTGCAAATATACACTTTCTTCTTCTAGAAGCTAAGTTTATATACCCTGCATAAAGGGTGCAGCAATGGCTTATGTAGTGGCTGTTCTCAAAACCAGACCACAGACATAAATATAAACATTTAAGTATAGTTAAATCTATTGCATAAATATTATATATACTATTCAAACTTCATAGGGTGAAGTAATTTTACAAAACAAAACTTAGTGTGATAGGTTACTTAATTGTATATGAGATCATACAAAACTTATGAAGCTACTTTCTTAACTATTTATAGATCGATATATATTTTCTTATTGTAATTTTCTAAATTTTATCGTCGAATTTTTTTTTATCTCGTAATAACATTTTTGGGTTAGAAACTTACGAAGTTGGTTCTAGAAAAGTGTTATTATTTCTTTCTTTCTTTATTGCGTCCAGAATTTTGTTGTATAGGTTTAAAGTCATGTACAAAAGAACTTTTTTGAATATTTCTATTCGCGGGACTGACTTAAAATAGAATGTGGTATATTTTGTGTTTTAAATGCTAACATAGAATAAAATACATTGGAATCACCAAAGAGGTTGTAAGGCCTATGTTTTTATAACATCCTTGATCTACACGTTCATTCATCTACGAAGGTTCCTTAATTTATTTAAAAAGTTTTAATCTGGCTGATTATCTGAATGACAGTTGACAGTTACAAATTTTTAATGGCTATTTCAATAACATTTTCTTTACTTTGGACATCCTTGCTTGAGGCTATGTGACAATCATCATATTACGTTTCGGGTAACGAAGAAAATAATCATTGATTTTTAAATGTCTTTTATGTAATAATAAAGAATTAAAATAAAAGATATAACATAGCCTTATCTCGCAATTACAGTTTTTTTTATCTCTACCTTTTTATTATATGTATAGATATAGATAGATTGTTTGACTTTTCTGCAGTCTGTATGAAATAAAGCCAATGTGGCAAGTTTACAATAGTTCAAAATAATATATTATGTGGCGAATTCACTTCATAAAAAGTGACGAGTTTATACATATTTTTGTCTGTGGCGAGTACTGGCGAGTTAACAATAGCTTCACTTGGTGACTTATTAATACTATATTCATGTAGTGTCATACTAAACCATTGTTTATTCCAGTAGAGTAGAATAATAGAATTGAAGGATGATTCAAATTTAATTTGAGTAATTGTATGTACAATAACATCAATATGTACATTCCAGCTTGCTTACGATGATTCTACATATTTTGAGCAAGTAGGTCTTGGTAATTTTCCAGGAAAGTTTATTTGGGTACAGGTGGTGATAGTTTATCATTTGCACGAAAACATTATGTGTAGGCAGCAATGGCAACAATATTAGCGCCGCGAAATTTCTTAAACACGTGTAATTTAACGTAAATAGCTACGTTCATTTCTAAATGAAATTATATCCAAAACAGTTGGTAGAGACAATGGGCCATTGCAGACCTGGATTCAACTTTTTTTCAAAAATCTTTCAGAGGGTGACCAAAATGCTGGCTTTATTCTGGCTCAACGCATAAGCATTCCCATTCAGCATGGTCTGCACATTTAGGGAGCGCTGCCAACTGATAGAGGGATGCCATTTTGTGTAGTGCCATTTGGATTGTCTTTAGATCTTCAACGGTCTATGGACAGTCAATCTAGTATTTTTTCCCTCCACTTAATTCCCCCTTAAATTTCGGGCCCTTTTTTAGGTATTTTTTGTTTTTACTACTTTTGTATATAAGTTAAATCTTATTTACGTAAATTTTTATTTCAATGTCTATCTATATAAAGTCTGTGTGTTTTAATTTTATTAGAATGTAAATATTTGTTACAGTTTATTACTACTTATTTACGTCTTTTTTATTTTTCTATATAATATTATAATATAAAATGTATAACTTGTCAATTTATATAAAGTCCTGTATAGTAAATAGTCCTGTATAGTAAATAGTCCTGTATCTATAGGTTGTGATCTAGATAGTTAAGATATACCTACAGTGCTAATAGTTATCGTAGCTTGTATTAAACCGACTCCAAAACAGGAGGACGGTTTTATGTTTCACTGTTTTTTTTAAATGTATGTTCATCGATTTTCCGCCAACTGTAGACAGATATAGAAAAAAAAATATCTTTTGTTCGGTCGGGCATACTTAATTTGGTCCCATTGTCACCAAGTCAGGATCTGATGATGGGATCTCAGGGAAATCGAGGGCAACCCTTAAATGTTACAGGCACTTATTACGTTTTTCATATATTTTTGAAGTCGGTGTAATCCACTTGTTTGTTATGTTGTTGTACTTATTATTAGTAATAAGGCAATTGCCGGTTAAAAATATCCAAAACAGCAGGCAAGTATGTTTATGTAATAAACGAAATTAAATGCAGTGAAAAGCTAAACTGTAATTGAATCGAATTATAATTTATTTCTCTTTAAAATTTCATAATAAGTTTGTGAAATAAACACGAAATAAAAATATGATAATGTAGTTATGACGCTTGTCGTTATTAGCATGTGTGAGTATAAAGGTCAGACGATTAACGATGGAATTAATTAATATCTTTTTTACAATGAATAGATCAAATTGGTAAGGTATTATGAAGTACCTCAAATCTACTCGTAGTTATAAAATAAAACCGGTCAAGTGCGAGTAGGGCTCACGCAATGAGGGTTCCGTACCTCCACATAACTATTTAGCAACCAAAGTACAAAAAAGTAATGTAAAAGACAACATCCCATCAACTCCCAGGCAGTCACCCATCCAAGTACCGACCGCGCCCGACGTTGCCTAACTTCGGTGATCGTACGAGAACCGGAGAACAGAAATTTGTCACTGACTTGCACTTGACTATTACTTATGATTTGTTGTTTTACTTTAGAGTGTGTACTATAATCATGTCAAGTGTGTCACTTGTACGTATTACTGTTTTTACATTAGAGCAAACAGAAAAATACTTTGTTGTATGGGGAACCCCCATTACTATTATTTCTTAGTTAATGCGCCGTAATATTACATATTGTGAAAATTTCAGCTGGCTATCTATTACGGTTCGAAAGATACAGCAGTTAAAAGGTAGGATGGATAGACGGACGGACCGGCAGACAGACACCGTGGGCTTAGTATTAGGGTCCCGTTTACACTCTTTGGGTACGGAACCCTAAAAATATATTAATAAAATATATAAGTTGGTTTTGTTGTCGATGTACTAATCAACTAATATATGTGACAAAATTAACTTGCAAAGGTGAAGTCTAATCAATAATAATAGCTGAGTATGTAAGCTCACATAATACATAAAAAAATATCTATAGTCTACTCAAAAAATATCTATAGTCGCTCTACGTAAGAAATATTTTTCCCGGCGTATTTTGGTCAACCGTATCACGGTAAAAACATTCTCCCCTGGTCCGGTCAAACGGAAGACACAAACGTATTAGGGGTGGTGTTTCTTTAAAGTTTTGGGTCCAGACATCTTGTCCATTTAGCCAGTGTCAAATTACAAATTATATTGCTGAATGTTTTACAGAATCTAGTAATTGTCAAATTTAGATTTTTTATTAGGTTCATTATTGCGTCATGTCCTAATGAGTAAACGGGACCTACACGACCTAAGCCATAAAATAGATGAATGATAATGCATTGATTACAACAATAACTGGCTTGTGCTAACTTTGTTATAAGATAAATTTGTATCGAGTCGACTCATAAAAAAAAATCGATAGGTATCAACATAAATCCTTTTTACGACACATTGTCGAACTAATTATTACTTAGTTGAATCATTGTAAACTCTACAATCTCTACATTTTCTTATCAAATCAAACAGTACTTCTGTTTAATGCCCGCAATTATTATGTATGAACCAAGTCTGAACAATTACTGACATTGACTTGGGTTTTATGACTAGGTAGGTAGTGACGTAGATATAGGTTTTAAATAATATTTTTGTGTTTTGTTTTATTGTTTTCACATTGACTGACCTTATTTGTATCAAAAGAGGTTAAAATATCATCAAAACCAGTATTCCAGTTAAATGTAAAAAACAAGAAACGTTGTAGATCCTCGGTGAAAAACACTAAGGAACAGTGAAACATTTTAAGAAAAACTATGATTATGCAATTTTCGTTATTGATCTAGACGAAATCTATTCACTCTAGCCTTGAAGATGCCTAGATCGTAGTTCTCAGGAAACAAGGAGGACGGCAGGGAGGCATCATAAATGACGACCCAAATCGTTTTGCACGAATCTTCTCATCAGCATCCACATTCTTCTTTAACCCACTGGATATATAGGCCTCTCTCTTTCTATCCATTTGCCTCCGTCCTGTGCTTTTTTGTAGATATCACATCATCAGCCAATTAACGTCCACTGTTGGACAAGGCCTCCCTCATACAAAGGGGTGTTGCCATAATCCCCACGCTTGGCAGACGGCTTGGGGATCGCAGTACGTTCACCGTGTACTATTAGGACGCTGCTGCCCATCATCCCATCCTCCGGTGGTTCTGGTCGCAGTTTTAGGACATACCGGGGTTGTAGATATATTCGAGTTTAATTACCGCGCATATTTTTAGCTCACTCATTGAATGATGTTCCAATTCGCTTGTTTTAAAAATGGTCTCAGTTGATTGGAGCACTTGTCACACTAACTTTTAATTTTAAATGACAGCGCATTGTAGGTACCTACTTAAATATTTCGTTGAACTAAAGTGCATTATTTCACTCTGTAAATGAAAATGCATTTTTGCGTCTCTAGTTCTATCTCGAAATGTCTCTTGTAAAGTGTATTAAACTTGAAAACTGCAATCTCTACTTAAGTTAATATTGTTTGTCAGAATGTTTCAAAATAATTATTTTTGCGCTTTGTTTTGTTGAAAAAACTACCTACCTTCTTTAAATCTTGGAGTAGGTATGTTTTTGATAGGTGTTGTTTCATTATATTGCTGAATGTTGAAGGGCAAACTCAGAATGGAGCTTATAATTTTCTACCAAGGTGGCAATTCAATGAGATTAATTTATGAAACAAACAATAAAGTGTTTCAGAAAAGACAAGATTACTTTTTCATACTCGTTTTCACGACTTTTGGAAGACAATAAGGAAATGTCTCTGTACAAATCTTAAGACCCGTTCACAATACGTAGACATCAAGTTTAGCTAGTTTTAAATGTCTATCGGTACTTATCGCATATTATTTTATTTTGGTAAAAATAGGTATCTTTAGCGAAAACTAATACGTATTTGAATGTTCAGGGTTTTCAAATAGCAAAAATTTGAAGGTTATCAAATTTTGCAGTCCCTTTAAAGGTGTATGATGTGTATGTAACTGGGTGAGTAATTATTTTGCTGTTCAAAATGTCTGCTCGAATAAAGTTATAATACAGGCACGGTCTGGAACACGACAGCCAAAGATCAAACATTTTGGTTTTAGTGTACACTTTACTCAACTCTTTATGAATCATAGCATTAATCCTACTGTTTGTTCTCACTCGTTACATTCTGTTTGTTCTGCCTTTATTTCCATAAAGTCGAATCATCGTGTTTGCTATCCGAGACATGTAGAACCGGTGTGTTTAATTTGCCTCCCGGCCGAACGAGCTTTGTTTTCTTCGGAGAACATCATTATGTGGCTTCGTGAAATCATCTCTGGGTACACAATACGTGCTCTAGGTTGTATAGCAACGTATCGGTCTAGATTCGTGACTGCTCTTCGCATACCGTTCTATAAATACTCCAAATAAAAATATGGTCTACATTAACGGCGTATTCAAAAGTTTTGATGCATTATATAAGTTATGTCTTTATGAATAGTTTTACAATTAGGTACATTTCGCGATCTCTTCCGATAGCAATGCTTCGTTAATATCCTTTCTCGGGCTCGCAAGGGTATTAATATATTTTTTATCTCACCAGGGGCCTTAGTTACAAACGTTAATCAAGTTGATCTATGTTTTAAAATGCTCTCTCAACTTCTCGCTAACGGCAATCGTCACACGCGAAAACGAGACGGAGCATATTTAAGCGTATTTCAACTTGAGTAACGTTTTTAAGTAAGGCCCCAGCTCGCAAATGCTTCCATAGCGTTTAAAATCTGCGCGCAAAAGTAGTTTTTGTCCGCTAGTGCGGAAAGTAAGTTCGAAATTTAAACGTGATTAATTTGTCGAACCATAACAAAAAAAAAAACAGTAGTGAAACATTACAACCTCGGTGTATAGCACCTCAAATAGTTTGATTCAAAAAGGTATCTATCCTATCTTAGAAAAAATAGAATATTTTCCTCGCTGTAGTGAGGTGAAAAGTTGTGTGTTTCGCTCGGCAGCAAAGTTATTCTGCATAACAAATTGTTATGCAAGGCTGCAAAGTTGGTTTTTGGCGCGAGTTGTATTGAATCCTGAGCGTAGCGAGGGTTTCAAAGGTACGATACCTTAAATAACTTTGCTGCCGAGCGAAAAATACGACTTTTCACCTCACCACAGCGAGTAAAATGCTTGTTGCAGACCCGCTTGCACTAACTCTGCAGGTGATAAATGTATATCTTCGTCGCCGCTGGTCTCACTCATATTCAATGATTACTTACGATTTTGTCAAAAAAGAAACCAAAACGAAAGTGAATTAAATAAAGAAAAGAAAATTTTATAAAGTTTTTTTTTCATGCTTTGATTTTTCATGCTTCATGTATTGCTGGCCAGTGCGATTTTTCTTAAAATGAGGTTGGCGCACTGACATGAAATAAGTATTAAGGCATTTTCAGTGGACAGTGGAAAATTATTGAATAGAAAGGTTCGAATTTTAAAACTACTTTCCACGCGAGTGGATAAAATGATGTTTTGCACTCAGTTTTCGAATGATACAGAATCTTTTCAAGGTAGTGAGGTGAAAAAAACTATTGTTTGCGGTCTAAATCTCTATATAGTTGGACCAATTCCCTAACTTTCACTTTAATTTTCAACATTGTAAGGTTCATATAACTTTATTGAGAAAAATATAAAGCAAAGTAAGGATGCTATCGAATTATCGTTCAAAATTAAATTAATCTCCATTAGCTGTTTTGTAACGGGAACTTTACCTTTGTTTCGCGAGAGAAAATGTTTCCCTGAAAGATATCTCGTTGATGGAACTAAGATAATCATAACGGAATCAGAAGGCACGAGACAAGAGGTATCTAGCAACTCAGAGCCGTGGGCGTTTCATAAAATTATCGTCAGATGTATAAGAGAACATTGCTAAGTGAGTCTTTGTCATGTTTTCGTTAATCCGCGTTAAATATTAACGTAGGCCCGTATTATCACTACATTTCAAGGTAAATTTATGATGCCTGACGATTATCACCCTTCCAAAATGCTCTTCTGTGAGTTGGAAACGCTAATTATATTTGTTTAATTCAGAAATAAATATAAGTTGTTATTAGACAGACTCTATTGTTATTAGATCTAAGGCTTTATGGGCTTGAAACATGATTCGTACCTAATATTTTCTCTCAATCGAAAAAAATCTCGAAATCTCGAACACGAGTCTCTCTGTGACTTTTTATCATTAATTTTTGGTTGTAATTGAACAATATCTTGTATTTTTCTTCTTTTTTCTTATATATAAAACGCAATGTGTGTATGTATGTGTGTACGTATGTATGTATGATCCCTGTGAACTCCAAAGCGGCTGGACCGATATTAACGGAACCTTCACTGGCAGATATAAGATGATAATATAAGGAGTAATACACGTGGGTGAAACCGCGGGGCGCAGCTAGTTTGTTATAAAAATAATATCCAAATAATTGACACGGACATCTTCTAGGGAATTTTATGTTACTGAGCGAAATGTACATTAAAAAGCAGTCAAATCAGATTTCGCGCGCATTGTCTGACGCGTTGAATTGAAGTACGAACTGAATTAATTATGTATATAGTCTGCGATGTTATGAATGGAGAAAAAAACAACTGGTTTTCGAGTTTTTTTTTTTCGATCTCCTCTGCCATCCTATAAAATATCAACACAAAAATTTATTTCCACTATTTGCAATGTTATTTTAAAGATAATGCCCAATTGTTTTTTTTTTAATTTTTACACTCAGTGATTTTTTATCTTCAAAGACCTTGAAATGCGCGAGTGGGATAGCCTTAAAGGTTTATTCATCCATTCTGCGCACTTGAAAGAAATGAACTCGGTATTACTGGAAACATTACACAGAACTCTGGCCGAGTACTGAGTCAGTATGTCATACTCATGCATTGGCGCACTTCCAAACGGTTAATTGAGTATCACTCACAATAATCACCTAAATATTTTGAATGGAGTCGCGAGGTTATTGTTATGAACTAAACCCACTCGCGTTGTTTAGCTTACCAACAGGTTCATGGCAAATAAGTCTCAAGAGAAAATATCCGTAATTGATTGCCATCACGTCTAACTCTGGGATATAATGGCTCTAGGAAGGGTTAAAAACTATTGTCACCCACGCCAGCACGCGAAGCGAAAGGTTTATAAAAGCAAGTATGTAGGTAATTACAAACATAATAATTTGAGGCTTCTATTTAAATTGCTGAAAATCAGGAAATGTAACTAAGTAGTAAGTACTGACATTAAGTACTTTAATGTATTCTAGTTATCTTTTAAAGATAAATGAACAGTTGTCGTTGACACAAACTGCTGGGCGGTCGTCTCAAACATTCCGTTTTCTTGCCAACTTCTTGTAACATTTTGGAACGCACAAATCCATTTGGTTGACTCAACGGTCAAGTTCATAATTTAATATGTCCAGAGCTACGTACAATAGCCATTTATTCAAATAACAGTAGGTACGTTTCATGTCGTATTATAGATAGAATAGATAAAAAATCTATAAATTATATAATGTGCACACCAGAAATCAAAGTTACTTACAGATAAAGAAACTTAAAAGCTAGTCTTATGTCTCACGTACAACATACACAACGGACAGAGGAAAAATAATAATAATTTTAAAAACTAAAACACACGTTTAGCTATTGAAGAGTTCTATTATCCACCTTCCAGCCCCATCATCAGACTCTCGTCACCAAGTTTATTGTATGGGAGTTTTTAAAATAAACTAAATGAGCACCCAATGAGCCATTGAATAGTTCCACTTTCCATTTCCTGGCTTCATCATTTCGATGGTACAAAATTGATATTACAAAATTGTTGTTTTTAATTTTGTATTGATTGTTAATATATTTGCATTGAATTTTTGGTTATTGTAATGAGTAGTTATATAATTTTGTAATATTTTAATAATTTATCTAATGTAATTGGTTGTACCGTGTTAGTTAAATAAATAAAGTATTTATTAACTGAATCCCGCGGTGTTACCGCGATTTTCCAGTTTTTGCGCATTTCGAGGGGGGAGAAGTACCTACTTCCACCCCTTATGTCCAATACTCAATATTTTATTATAGACATAATTATGTAGGTACATTATGTAAAATTAGCAAGTTTCAATAAATTAATACATATATAATATTTTAACGGTTAATCTTTTTATTTTATTTTATGTCCGTCTTCATGATGCAAACTATATTCCTGCCAAATTTTGTTAAGATCGGCCTAGCCGTTAAGTTGTGAAAAGCGAACAAACATACAGAGAGACAGAGTTACTTTCGCTTTTATAAAATATATATATATATATGAAGTTAGTATGTAGGCTTTGATTATATATATGATATTATCAATGGTTGCAAGCAGTATCGTCGGATTCAGTGAATCATCCAAAACTATATCCAAAAGCCCTGGAGCCAGTTAACTTTTCGACCGTGTACTTGCACCGATGTTAATACCTTTGTTGGATACTTTATCGGCAATGCAAAAAATTGGTAAGTACTCGATTATTATCTTTATTGACCATTCTGAAATATCTTTCATTCTTTACGTCAGAATTTTGAGTATATTTAAATTACCAAAGAGGTTTGTCAATATCATTTTATGAAAGGGAATGAGAACTCGAAGTTGAAGACCTTAAATGAACTAGTAATGGCAGGTGGCGTCCAAGTAACATTGAGGCTAACGCAGCTTTCCAAATAACGGGGAGAGCCACCCACACTACCCTTTTAGTCTTAGATGGATTATCTGCTTAGCAAGTCTTTTAGTATAATGAAGTCGTCTCCTATTCACAACTACTAAGTCTAATTACGAGTGCCATTTTAAAAACAACATTAATATTGGATTCACTGATTTCTATAGTTTGTCTTGTTAAACTAAAGAATTTATCACTGTCTACGGCAAACGTGGGAAGTAAAGAAACAAAGCCTCTTTCACTTTATTTTCTCTTCGTGAATATGTGTATACGTCTTTTACTCGTAGTAATTAAATTTTATTGTTGTGAATATATATTCCGCGACTGTAAAGAAGCGAGCAGAAACAAAATCTTGATGCTGTTTGCTCCTCCGATAAATTCAGAGAGCTGATAATCATATGAATATTAATGCCCTAAGTTCAGTAGTGGACGAAAATATGACTGGTATGACGATGAACAAATATAATATATGATCTCGCCGGTTATAAAGTAGTCAAATGAATACACCAATCCTTCGCCAGGATTTTTTATTGGACCTTTTCTGTGTCTCACGATTACTTCAATGGATTTTCCTCGACTTTACAATTACCTATCTCATTCCACCACCAACAAACCTTTCATTAAGTTACACCTAAATTTCTAGATAAACGGCCTCACTTAGTTCGGTTAGTTCAATTCATCTATGCTTAAAACTACTCTGTCCACTTCTCGCTGACTGGAATTATCACGCGAAAACGAGACAAAGTGAATTGTAGTTAGCGGACGTTTCTAAGTAAAACCGTTAATATTTTTACGCGTACAATGAATCAAAACTATTTTCGTAAACCTTTATTCGTCGTAACTATTTTTGAGGTTTTCCGTGGAGTTTTAGGGCCAACGTGAAAAAAACATTGTATTAATGTGCTAGCATGTGGGCAAGTGGTATAATGGGGTAAAACGTGTATTTACATGTCGGTTCCAAAAACTCCATAGAAGCCTCTAGTAAAGTCTCCACTACTTTACTGAGGCATATCTATGACAGTAAAATACGTAAGACGAGGCGGTATAACTTTAATGGCTTTAGTCTGGAATGGGTGAAAAAAATTATGAAAAAACTGTGGTTTTTCTTGAGTCGTTAACATCATAAAAAATATGAAAATATTTGAGGTCATCAAATTCTAATTAACGTGTCGTTGACTTGATTCACATTCAAGTGGCAAACAAGGATTGCAATTAGTTCACTAATGCTTGTGGCAACTTTGCTTTTGGCTAATTTAATGAATAGGAGTTACCTCCGCGAATAACCTATTAGTACCAAACTCGTAACTTTTGCACAAAGATACACATAGAACATTGAGCAGCCTCATTCAATTCTGTATGTAAAGGGATCAGAATTGTGCTATCTAATACTTATTAAAATACATTGATTTCTCTCCTAAAGTACTTAAAAGCTAATAATGCTCGTATTTACGATTCCGTGAACACATTACGCAGCCATAAATCTTTTATCGACTCAATATTCTTAAAATCAATGTTATGTATGTTAATCAGTGTAACAGCATTTTCCGATTTCCTTCAAAGGCTCTATCGAGCTGTAGCCGGGCATTGTAGGAATCTGCGCGACGACGCTTCAAGAATTTATTGAGGTATGCCGTACTATTATCAGCCTTGCAAATTTGCTCGTTATCTATATAGGATAATTTAGTTGTCATTGTTGAAAGAACTGGCCGTTTTGTAGGATTTGAAATGTTTTAACAATTTCTAAACACGATTCTATATTAGATTTTTCTTATTTTATTTTGTTGTTCACGATATTTTTTGTAAATATTATTTCTATTTATTTTCCTTTATTGCAAGTGGGATAACCATATAGATCTTCAACTTTCTGTAAAGTGTTGTTTTGTATTATGAAAGTAGGTTGTTTGCACTATCATTTCATATGCATGATTAAAGATTTCATACTATACTGGCATGATATTAGATTATCATCATTTACCTCAGACCATATCAACCGGCTAGACAATAGGATTGTTCCAAGGAACGCTACCCGATCCTCGATTCGATGATACTCAGTTACCTATCCATGTGTGTTGGTTGGATTGTCTACTTCAGTTACGTTTACGTTACGTACGTTAGTATTCCGTTCAATTACGATTCCTGCTATCGCCGTAGTTTTGTTCTCAAAAGCGCTAGCGTGTTCTAATTGTTTGATCGCATTACCTCTCTCCTCACGTCGTCGGTAGCAGCTACGAGTATCCGTTCAACGTGATAGTGACGTCACGCTGTCAGGAAGTCTATTAACGCATTTGATCCTTTTAGGATTTAGGCTAAGCGGATATACAGCTCTGATTGGATTATCTTTTCTCCTCCAGACTGCTAATTACTGTTTTTGCTCTAGTCACCCTAATGTGATAATTAAATTAGGTACATTCGTATGATACGAGTATCTGTACATATTCTGCAACATACTTTAAAACTCGAATAGCTCCGCCTCTCGGTTTCACTCGCGTGGACAATCGCCTCTGGAATGGTACATCACTTTAAAAAAAAATGCTTTGAATTTGATCGCTACTTCATGCGGTCTACGATGGAGCACGATAGCGTAGAAGAAACCGATTCACTCGCGATTTGAAGACTCCCTGATTGTAATTATCAGGGAACATGTTCAGGCAGCGCATTCCACAGAGTAGCAGTTCGCACAATAAAAGGGGGATGAAAGCGCTTTTTTTAAATCTTTATTTTAAGTGCTTTTTCGCCAAGCGAAAATGTTGTACTAAAGCGCTTTGTACGGGTTTTTGGAATATCAAACATGAAGCGGTGTCACCTTTTCGTGCCCACTGGCCCAGTGTCCAGCAGTCCGATAGAAAAATTGACACGAGAGATAAGACAGATCCGAATTCATAAAAATAAGTTATGAATAATTTTGTATACATACTTTTACACTACTAAACCTAAATCTACTATATCTGAAATGTATCTCTGGTCATTCTGTCGTTTGAAAAGTAGGATTCGTAGCTTAAAGATTAGTCAGAATTGCTTCAAGGCATAGACTTCTGGTTCATGGCTGCACAAATTATGTTTATTCTAAGGTCACATTGTACTTATGTTAGTAATACAACATCAAATATTCATTGTTACTAGCCAGCTTTATTTGTTTATTGCATGTCTGAAGGCACTATTCGTTCAGTACCAACCATTACGTAAATATTACGCCGACCTTAAGCTGTGTCGTACTCCTTACACTGCTTCCCCAAAATTGTTCTGCGATTTTTTCTACATAATAAATACTTGTCCACGACGGAACGGAGAAGTTACGCGTTTGCGGTGTGTTTGTATGTAAGTCTGTTTTTTTTTTAAATGGCTAAACCCATTTGAATTTGTTATTTTCATTTAAAAGCAGTTTTCATTGTGGTGGTACTTGGTTATATTAGATAAACATATGTCAAGCAATTTAAAAGTTATGATCTCTTATCCGTATTGGTGGCGGTCAGAAGCAACAAAACGCAAACCCATTACACAATAAAATAATAATTGGTCCTGGGTTTTTAATTTTCAATTTATTCGTATTGTAATTGTAGATAGGTAAACGTTTCGAGTATATGCTATAAACTGAGTGGTCAGAAAAATGTCTAGATTGCTTGAAAGCCTCCATGCTTGTTTTTGTTTTATTTTATACTAGCTTTTTTGCCCGCGACTTCGTACGCGTAGATTTTCATATAAACCTTCAATCCTTTTTTCTTCCCTTAATTCCCGGCCTTGCGCAAAATAACATAGCATATACTTCAATCTGGTCATAGCTAAGCATATTCGTGAAAACCGCATTTAAATCCGTCCGCATTTTCTTCCAGGGGTGTAGGAGATGTGCGTGAACAAACAAACAAAAATTCTAAAAACTGCCTTAACATGTTCAGCTGCTTATTTTAAGTCGCCCTGTGTGAAGTATTGATAGAATCATAAAAGTAATAAATAACACCGTCAACAGTTTTCAAATCAAAAAGATAATGTAACCACAGTGCAGAGCATGTTTTGAAATTTTCTTTTTGTCTACACCATTAAAAGTATATCATGTCATGTCGGGATGATATACATCTCTGAAATTTGACTGTCCAGTTTCGCTGGCCACGGAACCCTGACATAATGCTTGTCTTAATACACTCTTGGATAGTTATTTCTTATTTCGCGTGCATTTGTATGTATACCTTGATTAAAAAGCCATGAAATGGAACTACTCTATTTATCTGTTAAAATATCACAGTAAAATAAAATTATTTCTATATTCTTATTCTTATTGCAAATATACACTGTATTCTTCTAAAAGCTAAGTTTATATACCCTGCATAAAGGGTGCAGCAATGAATTATGTAGTTGCTGTTCACAAAACCAGACCACTGACATAAGCATATAAATTTAAGTATAGTTAAATCTATTACATAAATATTGTACTTATATACTATTCAAACTTAACCTAGGGTGAAGTAATTTTACAAAACAAAAAAACCATACTTAGTGTGATAGGTTACTTAATTATATATGAGATGATACAAAACTTATGACGCTACTTTCTTAACTATTTATATATCGATATTTATTTTCTAATTATAATTTTCTAAAATTTATCGTCGAAATAATCTTGTATCTCGTAAGAACATTTTTGGGTTAAAAACTTATGAAGTTGGTTCTGGAAAATGTTATTATTTCTTTCTTTCTTTATTGCGTCCGGAATTTTGTTGTATAGGTTTATTTTCATGTACAAAGGGCCTTTTTTGAATATTTCTATTCGCGGGACTGTATTAAAATAGGATACGGTATATATTGTGTTTTAAATGCTAACATAGAATAAAACCATGAGAATGTAATACTCCTACTCCATGCACTGGAATGAATCACCAAAGAGGTTGTAATGCCTATAACATGCTTGATCTACACGTTCATTCATCTAAGAAGGTTAAGGAACCTTCTTTAAATATAAACTGATTAATAAAATGAAATAATATGAAATATAAATATAATGAAATATAATATAAATAAAATGAAAAGGTCAATAACATTCTCTTTACTTTGGATCTCCTTCACAGACCTACTACCTATAGATTTTCAATGAGCGTGGCTAGCTCAGTGCCTCTCGCTTCAACAAGGTGTGTTGCCACATTAAAATTATTTGCTTTAAGTTAGGGTAATTTACCTACTATGACGAGTAGTGAATCTCTTCAATGAGTAATTTTGGAAACTTTGGAAAATCTTGTGAGATGGAAGGATATCTGAAAAATACTTATGAACAAAAGAAATTAATATTAAGATCCAAATCCATCCGTTTAAAGGTAAGACAGCTTTAAACGGCTGTATCTGTCGCGCCGTAATATCGTCAGTTGAAACTTACACAGAATATGTAATGTTACGACGGATTAACTAAGAAATATAATTAAGTCAAAACTAAAGAGGGTACACATCCACACATACAACAAACGTTTTTGTTAAGGTATTATTGTATTTGCTCTGGTGTAAAAACCAAACGGTACGTAACGGTAATCGGTACAAGCGTCAAACTTGGCGGATTATAGTGCACACCCTAAAGTAAAACAACAAATAATAAATACTGGCCGCTTGCGAGTCGGTCACACATTTCTGTTTCCCACAAGTTAAGCAACGTCGGGCGCGGTTGATACTTGGATGGATGACAGCCTGGGCGTGATGTTGTGTATTTGCACTACTTTTTGTATTTTTTGACGGTACAGAACCCTCAGTGCACGAGCCCGACTCGCACTTGGCCAGTTTATTTATTTTCATGGATGGAATTATGGATAACATCCCAATTAATGAGATGCTTAGATAAAACTCTTTATTATTTACAGTACTCATATCACACACGATAAATCAGACTTCAAAAAAAGATTATTTTGTTTTATTTGAACAAAATCACGCTGATGATGATTTATGATGATATATTTTCTTTGATTTAAGTACATTTAAGTGTGTTTATTAGACCCTGAGCAGCTGCAGTTGCTCAAAAATATAATTTTTCCCTTTCTGATATTGGATTCGGCATTGAAATGACTGGAACAAATTCTACTATGTTTTCCTGGCACCCAATTTTCACAACCAGTAGCACTGATCCATTTTATTCGTAAGCCAGGATCAGTTGGAAACCTGCAGGACGAATAATTTATGTTAATTGTGGTGGGTAATTTCATTTATAAACTGGCAACATTGATTGTTATTCTTCTCAGTTAATATTTTGATAAAACTCATAGGAAATACCACAAATCGACCAAAAAACGGACTAATTATGAATAAAATATTTACGCATTGATATCCTGAATTTATTTAGGTGATCATTACAAGCTCTATATGTTTACTTACGTGTGAAATGATATTTCATCGTTTTTTCTCTCACTGCGGTACTTGCAGCCCAAAATGATACAACCAACCATTGTAAATGTTTGTTTTACAATTATTTCTAAGACGAAACACGCATTTATCACATAAAATCACCAAAAAAATGCAATAAACAATATTCAGACCCGTTTTGTTTGTCGCAGAACCGTCAGATTTTGACATTTCTGATCCAAAAAACAGGCCACGCCGATAAGGACAAAAAAGTCTTGTTATGTCCTTTTTGTACTTGTGCTGAGCCATATCAATTTGTCTCTTTCACTTGCTTTCACTGAAATATATTGCCGGGCCCTGATCTCCTTGCTTGAGGCTATGTGACGATCCTCATATTACGTTTCGGGTAACGAAGAAATAAATCATTGATTTTTATTTTCGTTTATGTAAAAATAAAGAATTAAAATAAATGATATAAGATAGCCTATGTTTTAATCTGGTAATTTCTAAGCATATTCGTGAAAACCGCATTTAAATCCGTCCAGTGGTTTAGGAGATGTGCGCGGACAAACAAACAAACAAACAAACAGACAAAAATTCTAAAAACTGTCCTATCGTGTTCAGCTGCTTATTTTAAGACGACCTGTGTGACTTTTTTTTTGTTATCTCGCAATTACAGATTTTTTATCTCTACGTTTTTATTATATGTATAGATAGATCATAGTATAGTATTTTGTGGGTATTGTTTGAAAACAAAGTACTTGTTTGAATTTGAATTTGTTTTTCCACAACACAACACAAATTAGTAGGTACATAAATATGCCTTGCCTAGCCGTGTTATAAAATGTCTTCTCTTCCTTGTGTTGTAGGTTTCATTGAACAAATGCGAAAAAAATCAAAACTATATCTCGTCATCTCCATCTATTGATGGTTGCAGAACTAAGTTTCTTCAGTTTTCAGAAAATCTCCTATTGTCAATGGCGGTGACCCATCCAAAAAGTGTTCGGGTGTTCTGATTGAACTTACTGAGCTACGCCACGAGTGCTACAGACAAATAGCTTTAGCTTTTTATCATGTTATAGAATATTAGGTAGTTAACTAAGTGATGGACTGCTGTAAGGTAAGCCGTCGGTAATCTAAAGCCGTCAAAGTGCTCCATTGTAGAGTGCCTTTTGTTTACGAATTAATGATGGTCCTTTTCAATGTATATGTGTGATTAGCGAGGGGCGAGGGCGTTATAAAAAGGGTTGTTAATGCGATACCTGTGTAAAGCTCATTGGATCACGTCAATAGACGTCGTACCTTAGATGCCAGACGGCCGACGGATTAGCCCTAAACCACTCATTGTTGATACAGTGCACGCGATGTATGTCAATCAATCGCGGCATTTGTGTACTTGCACGGAGTGACACGTACAATTATACAGGGTTATTCGGAATGGTGGTACTAACCCAAAAGGACGTAATTAAACTCATCATTATAAACAACTTTTATTATTTGACCAACACTAAAATCGCTACAAAAAACTGCTGCTCCATAGAAAACTGTCAACGAAACGGAGTGAACAGCTGTATCACCGTTGCGTGAATATGAATTTATTTATTTGTCGTCCCGTGAACATGGTGCATGTAACTGCGCTGAAATATCGGGAGCTCCTTCCACAACCTTACCACGGTAAATATCCCGTAAATTATCATATAACTGTTGTGAACCACCGTGATAGTTTAAAACAATGAATTTATTTGTTTCAATAAATGAGTTAAAAATCAAATTATATATGAGTTTACTATAGGCACAGGCACTGTTCTTGTTCTGTCTCTTACTCTCCCTACTATAAATCCCACATGGCGGTGAAATCAGCCTACCTTACTTTTCTCCTCCACATCCCTCTAATACCGACATTGTCTTCAGAAACCTTACATTCTCCCATGTCCTTTAGCACAACGTCTTTCCACCTTTATTGTCGTGGGTCTGCCTCTGGACCTACGACCGGGATGAAAAGATGTAGTGCTATGTTCCCTATGTTCTTGTTCTGTCTTTTTATTGTATCAGCCTGCATCGTTTCACTGCAGGGAAAGGGACTCTATTTTTTACAATAAGTACCCAAAAAATTATTGCATATTATGAAATTCACATACAGACATTAGGTAGCATGTTTAAGGCAAAATGACCCTTATTGGCTTTGGCAATGAAAGCGGTGTCCATGGACTTTACTACAAATTCAATGCTAAAGCAGCTAAATTATGGCTAAAATACGTAGTGTGTGTTGGCTCTTATTTTAAGGAAAAACATAGTGCTCCCGCCAAGTTTTCTATTGGAAAACACTCCGGTAATGTGTCGCTCTATCGATGCCGATCGAAACTCCATTTAGTCGGTTTCCGGGCGCGCTTTATCGTCAACAAGTGACGGAATGACAAATGCGAACTATTATTGTACGAAAAGGGAAGTTTATTTGATACGCGCTATGTTTACCCCTTTCGTTAAAGATGGCTCTACATTTGAATGTTATTGATATCCCCAACAACCCTTGTGAAAGTTTTGTCGTGTACCAGGTGTTTCAGTATTCCATAGGAAACTCGAACAATTATTCTATAGCATTTTCCTTGTATGAAATTAGATGAATTTAAAAGTAACAGCTATTACTACTTACTAGTAAGTAATAACTACTTTTTATTAGCTGTGTAAAAACAAAAGACACCTAGCTTTTAGCAATCTTTTGTTTGTATCCGACCGAATCATTAGTGCCTGCCATTTAGGACAGTTCATTTGTTACTTTTCTGTTTAAGTAAATTCATAAATATTTCTTTGTACTACTTCCACATTGATGTCTGCCAAATTAGAGTTATGTAATACCCAAAAGATTGTAGGTAGAAGAACTGTTTGTATTTATCGGCCGGATAAACTGACGACAAGCCTGAAGAAAGGGCAATACGGAAGTAATTAGGAAACAAATATTTTATTTCACGCTAGCAGAACTAATCTTGTATAGACGGAAGATTTCCGACAAACTTTGTTTTTGGAAATTGGGTCGATGAAATTGAGGAGAATATATATAATAATAAGCTTTTAGAATAAGTTAGAGTTACTCGTAAATCGATTAAGTAAGTACGGTAGAAGTTAAAGTTTACGTGTTCTCTTACAAACGAGGGTAACTTTTGTTGTTTACGAGTACAACCGTGTGAAACTCTGTACAAAGTGATTTAACAAGAGATTGTTATAAATACCTAAGTATCATTTTCCAATACATTCGGTGACGATATCTACAGCATAACTTTTAATTAGTTATGTTATCTTAAACCTTCTAAATCAAGAGGGTTGTTTTAAATGATAATACCAAGAATCCATATATACTCGTTCTTGATACTCATACATTCAGTGAAACTAGTCGATCGATTTAAATTCGCTCAGCGAGCTATATAGTGAGCGAGCTCTCCTCGGGGTTTCTTTGAAATATATAATCAGAAACGAGATTATCCGACAAAGAACTACCTAACCGACATAGCTTAAGGATTAGCCGAACTGGCACTGGACTGACCATATCTGTACATCACAAAAGAAAAAACTGTACATAATAATCAACTTAAAAAACCGACTTCAAAATGAGTAAATACGCCCTTTCGTTTATATGGACGACATATTTTTTCAGATATTTTGATTTAAAACCAAACTACTAAACTAATTTTGATGTATTTTATATGGGACCATCTCTGAAGTATAACCTACCAAATAAAATAGGAATCATCAAAATTAATTCATAATTGGCGGAGAAATCAGTGTAAAATATATATATTTACAGTTATACAATCTTGTTGTTGGCAACGGTTGAATGGTATAGTTATGTGTAACCTTGTTACAGTATCTTGTTCGCTGACATCGTGGGGTTTACGGTGCTCGCGTCGCAGTGCAGCGCGCAGGAGTTGGTGCGGCTGCTCAATGAACTCTTCGGCCGGTTTGACCAGCTCGCCAATGTAAGATTAATCAAATGACGACTGCCTTTGTAACTAGAGCGATGATAGATCAGTAGTTGACGCATCTAGTTGTCCTACAGGCTGAATATTCAAATCTCAACAATGAGTTTGAACTTCTGGCTAAGAAAAAAATACCGAGGGTCCTATAGCTTACTAATACTTATTGGTGGGGGCGACGAGTCCTGCACTGACGTCCCGCTTGGGGTGTATTTTGAGCCGTACCTTTGTGGTAGGGAAGTATTTAATCCTCGGCCTCAAGGGTCTTATGGTGTATTGTCTTATGGCGTCATGTTCGACCACATGATCATTTGACATGAGACGTCTTTATTAACTTAACGAAAACTCATCGGCCACAGCTCATTTGACGCATTCGTATATTTTTTTAAATTTTGAGTAAAAATAGTTACTGACTAAGAATTAAATAAAAAATACTGGGCGTACTCGTATTTCTCTTTTTTATTTTATTCGTCCAAAGCGATTTTTTTCTTATAAAATGTTGAAAATGTGCCACTTTTTTTTTAAGGGTACTTTTTTCCGGAGCGCGACTTTAAACTACCTAGCCTACTTAGCCTTAGTAGGCTAAGTAGAAGCCGTTGAAACCGTTGAGGATCTAAAGATAATCCAAATACCTACTCTAGCCCTCTACCAGATGCCAGTAACTTTGAGTAGCAATGCCAAACAACGCATGTTGAACCAAATTAAATTCCAAGGTTATAAAGTTAAGTGCCATTTAGTTTTTTTATTATTATTTTCAAGGTATTTTGTTTGATAAATTGTTCATAAAATAAGTATAGCATAATCAGCCTTTTTATAGTCTACTGATGGACTAAAGCCTACTCCCGAAAGGGCGATTGGGCCATATTCACCACGCTGGCCTAGTTGCGGGTTGTTGGTTACCATATTATATGACATGAAATAAGTATAAGTTACAATATTTAAAAAAACACCGACCTGCTGATGATCTTCAAACATCTAAACAGGTTTTCTTGAATCATAGCAAAGAAAACTTTCGATAAAGACACCATTCAAACAAAAAAAAAAAAAAAAACGTTCCAGGCGTTTTGGAGATAAATGGGAACATTCGTTTATTGCACACACAAACAAACAAACAACTTCTTATCCCAAACGCATTCACCTCCGTTCCGTCATGGGTAAAAACGTTTATTCGCGATAAATAAAACAACCCTTTATTTTTTATGTACTAGACTTGCGTATGACCGCTAACTCGCCTGATGTTAAGCGATGACGCGGTCTGCGGTTTCACTCGCGATTTCTTTATTTATGAGTCATTTTAGATGATGGTTAGGTTGGTAAAAATAAATTTACAATTTAGCTCATTTTGTATTTCAAAAGGGATTTGTTGAGGCAAGAAAATTGGGCATTAAAATACAATGAGACTTTACAAACAGTGGAAAACGTCTGCAACATAATTGCTTCTTTGATGATAGATATTAAGGAAATACACAAAGAGCGATTTACTTTATATTATTTAACTTTTTGATGACCTGTCCAATTGTAACTCAAATGCTCGTAGACCAGAAGGTTTATTATAAACTAGTGCTGTTTCCCGCGATTTCATACGCGCAGATTTTAATATAAACTTTCAACACTTTTTTCCTGAGTCTGTTCTTGAGTGAAGACCACGAACCGGAAGACGCAGCGTAGGTAGGCCTCCCACTAGATGGACCGACTACATCGTGAGAGTCGCGGGCATCCGGTCGATGCAGATGGCAGGGTGTCGTTCATTGGGGAGGCCTATGTTCAGAAATGGACGTCTTCTGGCTGATGATGATGATGATGTACAGTCTATATTTTTACGTAACCCTGTATATTAAGCCCGCAGGTTTCTAAGTGATACAAACTGCTTATAACGGCTATAATGTGGATTTGTTTCTTTTGGTGGCATACTGTGGATAAGTTTATTGTGATTTTAAGAATCCTTACCGCAGATCTGTATGATACTGTCCCTAAAAATAAAATCTCTACAGAGCAATCTTATTTTTGTAGGTAAGTAGGCACTTGCCTACTTATTTTTACAAATGTACTCGTATAAGTACTTACATAAATACAGGGTTATGATGTTCCATACATCTTGTCAAGTGCAAATAATCGTTTTCAATAGCACAGCTGATTTTAACAGCTGAAGTTGCGTAACGATACTGACTTAACTCAATCATACTTGAGGAAATAAATGTACGGAACTGTTGTTCTCTTGAGATATTTTAGTGTTAATTTGCTTTTTCCCATTTTTTGCCTACGTCTCTACTATTTTTATGCCTACCTAGAAAAACCGATTTACTCGCATCTTAAAGACACCCAGATTATAATATCATCATCATCATTTCAACCATAGGACGTCCACTGCTGGACATAGGCCTCGCCCATCGATCTCCAAAATGGCCGGTAGGAAGCGGCCTGCATTCAGCATTTCCCTGCGGTCTCTTTTAGGTCGTTTGTCCATCTTATGGGTTGATGTCCTACGCTGCGCTTACCGGTCCGTGTTCTCCATTGTAATATCGGAGGATACCAAATTGTCTAGTGTCAGTGTCTAGCGGGCCGCACAATAAAAAAGAGGAGTCAAACCGTTCGGGTTTTCGGAACAGAAATCCAGAAACAGTTTTGCCCTTCCGTGCCAGCCCTGGTTGTCCTATGGATAAGTGGGCAGGAGGGATGGTCATTGCAGATTTGATGCACACTCTTCGAAATGTATCTCATAAAAAACCGACAGACTAGACTTACTACAAGTAGAGCTTATGTTTGGTGTAAATAAAGGTTTCCATCGCCAGGATAACCACTGCCTCCGCATCAAGATCCTGGGTGACTGCTACTATTGTGTGTCCGGTCTGCCGGAACCACGTTCCGACCACGCGCGGTGCACCGTCGAGATGGGGCTCGACATGATAGATGCCATAGCGTGAGTACCACATATTTCAATCAGTCAGTCTCTTTCAATATCTTTACCAATGTACGAGTAAACGAGTACGTTGAGAGTACGAGTAAAAAATAATTACAAAATTTAATTTGTTAGTTACATGTTAGTTGTCTATGATTTTGTGTGTTCCATGGCAACTCCAACATAGGGTATCCTATTGACGAGCTATGAGTGATATACTCGTCTTGTTACTGTAGGTAAATAGTTTTACAGAAATTAAAAAGCTGGAACAAATGCAGAATACGGATTGATTACGTGAGCTGTAGTAAAAGTTATGTCAGTCAATAAAAAAACGGAGGAAGTCCTTAAACCTACAAAATGGATGAGATCTGAATCATAGATAAGTTGTAGCAAGACGTGACATCATTATATTCTTTGCTCACACAAAACGTAAAGAAGAACCACACAGATCTAAACATTGACTTTTCAATAGATTAAACATAATTTATCGGACAGTCCCTGTGTTATCGCAAAACAGAAGCGGTGTTTATAAATATCAAAGCTCAATAACACGTGCGAGAAGGCATAGAAGTGGGGCGTGCGCAGCGGGGCATGCCGCGATATGGCTTATCTGAGCGTGGCTCATCAAAGGAAAGCTAAACATACCAGCCCTGCGACATCCTGGGTGTCTCTCTGTGAGGCGAAATGCGTGAAGGCTATTAGGTCTAACTATATACTAGTTGCGACTCGCGGCTGCGCCCTCGTGGAAATTGATTGGTTGCAAGTGGAGAACAATATCCAAGAATAATAAATAGCCTGTTATTTCAGAACCGAAACTTTTTTTTTTTTTAACTTTTTACCACCTATTTACATTCCAAATTTCATCATAATCGGTTCAGCAGTTACGAAGATACGTAGTAACAAACATTCACACCCATTATCTTTCGCATTTATAATATTATAAAATCTCAGATTTGGCAGGAAAGAATTTTGCGAAAGGGTAGACTTAAGGGAGACAAAGGGGGGTCAACATTTTATGTGAAAATCTACGCGTACGAAGTCGCGGGCATCAGCCCGCGACTACATATAGGTACCTACCTCAGATCAGTCAAACAAGGGAGATGATGCCTTCGTAACACGACATTTTAATAATAACCGAGTTGGTAATATGTAACCTGTACAGTATTTGAGTGTACAGGTTTTGGGAAAACAGTCTTCCCGCATGTGCAAGTAACTGCGCCGAAATATCGAGGGCTCCTTCAACAGCATTACCACGATAAATATTCCTTAAATAAATAATCATATAACTGTAATAACAGCTACGATATGTTGATAGAAACTCTATCATGAAATAACTAAGCAAATACAATAACCAAGTAGCATCTTGACCGCAAACCGCGGCCTCGTCCAGGTAACCCATCAGTCCAACACCCACAGTGCGAAGGATACATGAGATCAGTATTCCGCTCGGATACTGTTTCCGACACGCGTCACGCCAGCTGACGGGGAACACATTGGAAATGTACAACAGACACATATCTGGTTAAACGAAATCACATACAGTTTTAATAATTATGACGAACGAAAACAAAAGTTTCCGCTGGGTATTAAAATAGTACTGCAGCGTCAGACAACAGAAACATTTATGGACGAATGTGAAAATGTGAGCCGAGGCCAGCTTAGCTATAAATGCACAGTGGCAGCCGAGGCTCGTGTAGTACTTTTCTCAAATATTGTGCGGATATTCACGTAAAAATATATATAAATATTTAGGCGTGATATTCACAAAATTTGCAAGTTGAATTGGCAATGGGCATGCCACATCGCTCGAAGAACCGATAAGCGGCGGGGAAGCAAGGTTCTTGAGTGGAGACCTTGAACCGGAAGACGCAGCGAAAGTAAGCCTCCCACTAAATGGACCAACCATATCGTAAGAGTAGCGGGCATCCAGTGGATGCATTTGGTAGGCTGTCGTTTAGTGTGGACTTCTAAGGGCGAGGCTTATGTTGAGCAGTGGACGTCTTCTGGCTGATAACGATGATTACTTTTTATTTTGTCAATATCAGTCACTTTAACTGGGAAGGAACTGACTCTTATGATACAGGTACCTAGCATAGGAGTCAGAGATTCGCCTAACTTGTATCTATAATTATTTAGAGACAAGAGTCAAAATTCTGGATGCCATTGAACTGTCACAGGCAAGCGGCGTGATGTTTACCATCACGCCAGCGACTAGCTCACCTCGACACTCAGTTGCTTGAAAAAACCTATTCGTGCGTGCTTTGACGAGCTCGTGATCGTGCTAGGACTATATAATGTCTTCAAAAGCATTCATTGTTTAACATTAATCACGGCTATGGCTTTCCTTGTCGTTCTCCCAATGTATGCGACCTTTTTCGTCCTTCCCGGGTCCGTCGCATCTTCATCCCTTGTGACATCAAGTCGCTCTGGATGGCTTAGCGTCACCCAGATATGAGGATTAACTACACAACCTACATTACCTACATATAGGTACCTACCTCAGATCAGTCAAACAAGGGAGATGATGCCTTAGTAACTGGACATGTAAATATGAATCGAATTTCTCTCTATCTAATTGGTAAATGTTTTAATGTTTATCGGGACTTTTCACACAATATTTTGTATAGGTAAAAAAAGGAACCTTTT
Source organism: Agriopis leucophaearia (assembly GCA_949125355.1). Classification (NCBI taxonomy): domain Eukaryota; kingdom Metazoa; phylum Arthropoda; class Insecta; order Lepidoptera; family Geometridae; genus Agriopis; species Agriopis leucophaearia. The sequence goes on along the minus strand of OX421265.1, from coordinate 7,817,959 downwards.
GAACTGATAAATGCTTTTGATATTTGCAATATCAAACATCAATATTCTATGTTCTTGTTAATTTCTATTGAGTTCAAATTAGATGCTTTGTTAGTGGATTTGGTGTAATTAATTTTAATATTGTTAATTGGACTGCTTCTGTAATATAATCGATTTTCACCTATAAGTTTTATTTTCCACTCCAAAATTCTACTAAATCCATACAGCAAAGCTAAGAAGATAGCATAGAAATATAACAACATTAGGTTGTGTGAATGTTGGAATTAAACACTTTTAACGGATAAAAGCCGCGAAACCCTAAGAGATTATTAGTATGTATAATAATACGTTGGAGCTGTTTAACCCACATGAGTTCAAGAGCACTTGGTATAAATATAAAACTGTCAAAACACCAAACCACTAATGGGCGATCACGCTCTACATATAGGAGCGTCACAAAAGTTATTTGGCACAATCTTGACCCGAATTTATTCCAAGATATCCACGTAGTACCCGTAAATAAACTAGGAGATGCTGTCAGTTATAAATTTGATGAGGATACAGCTTTGGCGATGACTTTTTTTACAGACAAGAGTTAATTAGAACGAATGTCATGTCACAGTGTTTTCTAAATATAGGACTATTATGCAATCCTTGGCACTCGCGTTGAGACACTATGAGTTCGATAAAGCTAAGATTATCAACCAAATAAAAGATCAAACAAAGAAAAAATTATAATAAATGTCATACAAAACCGTTTATAAATAACTGCATGTTTTTAAACGAAAATATTGGATTAGTCGTGTGATTTATGCAGTACCTACGTGTACGAAAGATCGGTTGTAAAGTCATTATGTTGAGAAATAGCATGTGCTGTAGCAAAAACTAGCTCTGAAGTTACAAATTCATATTGCGACGAGCTGTAAACAGCATAGGAACTTCAATATGTCAACAAATAAACAAATGGTGGCATTTTATCGCAATCCAGAGCAGCTGCGGGCCGACGTTTGGCTGCGAGCATCAGATACACAATTCAAACATACATTTTGTTGACAACGTCCGCTTGTCTGTGAGCCACCGTCAAATACGGGTTCGGCACTTGCATGTGCATCGTCAATTGTGTTTAAATTTACATGTGAACAGATATGTGGCAGCCAGGTTTTCATAGAAAACTTTACAACGGAAACTTTCTGAATATTTTTACATTCACATTCACCGTTCGGAATAATATTCACTTATGTAATAGGCTACCGGACTATTTATTGTCTCATAAAAAAGATAATCACAAATGGAGCCGATTACTAAAAACAAAAAAGGGAAATTTGGAGCTTATGACGTCACTTCAGAGTACGCCATAGAAACTCCCTAGTGACAGTCACTATGCGGGAAAGGGACAGAATATCCCTTCCTAACACCAAATCTCACCAAACACTTTAAATGCCTACATACCGGAAGTCGGAACATTATCAGCCGATTTAAATAATTTCTTCACTAGTTATACACGTTTAGTTATATTTTTCACTAACCCTGAGTTATTATTATACAATTTATACAAATCAAACACCTTTCCGGCATCCTATTGTAGAAATGCGCACGCACCTTTAAATTATAGTTGTTTCATCTCCTACAAAGTTTTATATACTAAGACAAGTATAAATTCAAAATTTTGAAAACCCCCTGATAAAAAAAGCTGATAACTTTTAAACGGCTGAACAGTTTTTTTTAATCAATAGCTAAGAACACTCTCGATCAAGTCACCTTTCAAACAAAAAACAAAACTAAATCAAAATAGGTTTGGGGGCTACGATGCCAAAGAGAGACGCATATATTATACACACGTTAAACTTATAACATCCATCTGTTTACAAGGGTTAAAAATAACCATTAAATTAGCAAATGAGTTATTCACACCTATATAGGCGGAAACAGTGTTATAGAAAAAAAAAACATAACCCATTACAGAAATATGAATAATATGACTACTCCAAACAACATCTGCAAACACTATTATTCATAATGCTATCTCTAAATTGCTGTTGCCGTTTATTTTTGTTGGTTATCTCTATGAATTAGGTTTCTGGAATTTTTGGAGCCACTGGACTGTGCATTGACATTTATAACGTAAGTGAAGTGAAGTATTTTTGTCGGAAGCCGTAATTGCTGGCAACTCACGAGCCTGCCATAAAACTTATTTTTGGATTCGTATATTATTTCTGCTCTTTATTACTACAAATTTCTGGGCATAGATAACAAACGAGTCCCTATGTTATTTTTGAAATTGTATTCTATTTTAAAGGTCATGAATACTGACCTCCCATAAACATTCCTTGATAGCTCTATAGGTAGAAAATTATAGGCTACATACAACAAGGTTCAGCAATATTTGCCGGTTTGCCCTTACTTATTCATAAATATCTTAGAATTAAGGATGTAAAAGAATTTTTGTCAGAACCTGTAATTGATGGCAACTCACGACCCTGCCATAAAACTTATTTTTGGATTCGTATATTATTTCTGCAATGTATTACTTAATTTCTGAGCATATACAACAAACAATGTACGCTATTTTTGATATTGTATTCTATTTATAAGGTATGAATACTGACCTCCCAAAAACATTCCTTGATAACTTTATAGATAGAAATGGAGTACTACAACGTCCAGCAATATTTGCCGGTTTGCACTTACCTATAAAATAAATCTCTTAGAATGAGAGATGTCAAAGACAGCCGTTCCAAGTTAGTTATCATCAATCTGCGAACGCAATTAATTTTGCCAAGTTGCACATTACGAAATAACATTTTAGGTATTTATTAACGTCACGACGTCAGCTAGACTCGACTCAACATGTCAGCAATCTGTATGTTATCGTATTTTTAGTGTAATTTATGATTAACGTCGGGCGATTCCATCTTGATGTTTGTTGATTCAACATTTTCTTGTCTAGACATTAATGTAATGGAGTAATTACTTATAGTCAGTGCATTACTTGTACCAACCGTTTAATTTCCTCTGACGAAAGGGATTAGTTGATAACGTCGCACCCGTTTCAATAAGAGACTGTACCAGGATAATTTATTTCGTTTCTTAACGATGAGCGAACGATCTATGCAAGAAGGCAGTTTATTAAGTAAATGGAAACGTTCAAATGAAATAAAGCCATTCTAGGGTGGATTTATCGTCGTCTAATTGCCTATTTGTTAGTTATCCAGTATTTTTTCTTTAATTAAAATATCTACTGACGTTCAGGGTGTTTTCTAGTATTTGCTCAGTTGATTATGTACTCGATCATCATTATCATTATCATTGACAGCTCATTCACATGTTAAACCTCCTCCTTCTTTTTCCAATGTTTCCTGTTTAACGAAAAATCGTTAAAAATCTTACATTCATTTACTGACACACAACGCATAGGTTAAACCGCTGGGTCTAGAAGCATGAAATTTTCAACTAGTCAGTGTTCCTTTTTCCTTATATAGGTAACGTAAGCGTGCACAAAAAAAGGATTTATGAAAATAATGACTATTGGCGAGGCCGAAGACCGAGAATTACGATTACAGAGTCGTGGGCATTTAGCTGGTTCATGTATATTTGTTGTTATTTAAATTCGTTTGATATGTAGGTATTTCGAAATTTCAAAATATGCTCTACCTTTACAAATAAGATTAAGAAGTGAAATACGCTGTAACAGTGAACAATTTTGGCGAGAAAATCACATTTTTCCTCCTAATTCCAATACATAGGTACTCTTAATATTTCGTTTCCCGCTTTGGCGGCCACTGTCGTAGGCCGAAGGACCAAAGGAAGCGATCTTTCAGAACCGGCACCGACCCGGATAATTCAGCATTCAGAGGCTGGCTCGCGTCGATAGCGGTATTAAAGTGACATGGGTGGCTTTAATCCCCCTCGCTAGTGTTGCTAGACCTCGTTTGTGGAAAATAACGCGTGTACGTTTCTAAGTTCGGGCTCGGATGAGTCGGCGAGCGATTTAGAAAGTTATGATTTTGTCTGGATAGTTAACGAAAAAGGCACTAAAAGTAACGAAGACCGTTACAAAGTAAGGTTTTGGCAACGCTGCTCCTCGCACCCGCTCCGATTGGGTAACTAGGGTAATCTGTTTTCACAATAGTGCGTAATGATTGGGTGATGTTGATGTTTGGTGATTGCCCTTCATATTGATATTCAGAGCACGTACGCTCGTTGAATATATCGGAAATGCAATGTGTCCGAACCTATGAATATGGAATTTTCATCAGCTTTGTCCAGTGACGAATTTATAAAACTCAAATTAAATTTAATCTATTTGGAAAGTATAAAAATACAATTAAAACCTAACGTTAACTGGAGAGTCGATGTGGCGTTGCAGCGTGCCAGCAGCCGTTGAAAAGTTCAGTCTTTTCGGTTTATGCTAGGTTCAAAATTGTACCCCATTTACAAGAGTTAAGATCAATAGGCCGGATATAGGTGGTTGATTTGGTAAAACTACAATTCGATTATAGAGGAATTCGAATCGATTGAAATTTTGAGCGGAGCCAGGGAAACAAGGACCGAGAAAGTTCATTTTCACGAGTTATGTGTACTCCACTTTTTACCATTGTCTGTGAGAATATTAATAGTAGTATAGCATTAATATTTCCAATTACATAAAAAACCAGTAAACCATCCAGTTTTATATGAAATTGCCAGGATATTTTCTTCTTAATTAAAATTGGATAGCTCAATGGAATAGCTCCATTCAGCTCGCCATTGGGTACGTTCAGCACGTTTTATTTATATATTTTGTACATAATTTTTTGTACATTAATCCATATTCAAAATGTTTTTATTCACTCAGTGACAGTAAAGAGAGAAAATTAATATTTTCATAACTGTTATCGATGAATCAAATGCAATTTTTCGTGTGGCTTTTTTATATAATTCATAGAAATTATTTTTTATGTAAACATATTTTCATCACTTTTTCGGTGAACAAAAATCATGGAACTCGCGACAGCGTCACGCTTTACCGTGTATTTTAAAACAGCGTCATCTCTTGTAGAATAGGTGAATTACTACTTAAGTTTTCACTTTTGACTTGCAGTCCTATGACCGATGTGTTTTTTTAGTCACAAACCAACCCTACCTCAGCATGTAACCGCAAGTAGCGTTAGTAGGCATAAGCAGTTATCGATCTAGACGCGCAGGAGCGCGTCAAAGCCAAGCTTCGAGCGGTACCGTGTGTAATATTACACTAATCATTTAGAGCCACTTTTGTCCCCCTCATTACTCAAAAATTATTTCACATAAATATGTCAAATTTGGCATAAGTATATATTGAGACTTGCGAGATACATTTGTGCTCCTTTTTCAGCTAAGTCAGACCTTAGGCTTCAATATATTATCCTAAGTTAGAACTCACATTTAGATCTCACTTATTTTGTCGTTGAAGTCAACAACCAAGGCATATACCATAATATTCACATGGCTTTCATCTCACATTTATGTTTTGATAGGATAAATACTACATAAATATTTTATTCGAAGCAGATAAAACACAAACAATTCGAGTAACTTTTAAAGCTTCAAATGCGAAAATATTTTTGTTGAAATATTTGTGTTCCTAGAGTTGAAGCAGTTTTCAATAGAGCTTTAACAGCGGTGCATTATACCTACCGCTCTAATAAGACTAACTTCCTTGTATTCTAGAAACTGGGTAAGTCGGCCGGTTGGGCGGCGTTCAGCTTTTATATTGGACTTGGCAACTAAATAAATAACAAGTGTGTCTATCAAAGGGGCATAAAACAATATCAAGTTTCTTACTATACTACATCGACCACATTTCAAAGTAAATGATATTGTCTTTGATGTAGTTCGCATAAATCGTCTCACTGATGTAAAAGTGCGTGACGTATCTATTTCAATGTCACGTTACGATTTTTATTATGTCTGGATTGTTTTTATTAACCGGCTTCAAAAAAGGAGAGGAATCTAAATTCTGTTTTTTTGTTGTTGTGTTGGGTACCTGAGAACTCGGATATTTTTAAACCGATTTGGAAAATTCTATTTTTATTTGAAAGGATATACTTTCAGAAATGGTCTCATAGAAATTGTATCAAAATCGGTTTAGTGGTTTGGTTTTTAAATAAAATTAATTTGTAAATATATCTATACATATAATAATAACGTAGAGATTTAAAAAAACTGTAATTGCGAAATATAAAAAAACACACAGGGCAATAAGGCAGGTCTTAAAATAAGCAGCTGAACACGTTAAGACAGTTTTTAGAATATTTGTCTGTTTGTTTGTCCACTCACATCTCCTAAACTACTGGACGAAATAAAATGCGGTTTTCACGAATATGCTTAGCTATGACCAGAATGAAGTATAGGCTATGTTATTTTGCGCAAGGGCCGGATTAAGGGAGGAAAAAAGGGTTGAAAGTTTATATGAAAATCTACGCGTACGCAGTCGCGGACAAAAGCACTAGTTTATTAATACATAATTTTGAAGGCATTTTTTTTATTGATAATGATGCATCATGGTTTGTTTTAGCGTTGTTGCTGGGCAGGTTTCAATAAGTTTACATGACCAAAACTTTGTTGGGGGCAATATGGGCTACCCTAACCGTTATTAACAGGGTTACGTAGATTAAGCTGAAAGAGGTCCATTGCACTTGTCATTATGAACAAATTTTACCATAGGATCGAAATCGCGAAAAAAATTGTTTTATCGCTAGGCGCCAGCTGTTATTCACGCTTTCCTACAGATACCGTATTTTTCCCTGGATAAACAGTGTTAATCCAATTTCTTCAGATCAGACAAACTAGGGAGATATGCCTTAGTACAATTAACGTTCATGTTTATATGTCAAAAAAATCATATATTTTTTTCACTATGCCGCTTAACGCTTTAACGATAAATACGGCTCACTTACTAATTTTTCACATACACAAAGAAACTTGCAGCGACACTAATGATCTAACTTATAGCACTAGAAGCACCAGACCATCAAAATCGTTTGATCCTGTCGAAATTTCTGAGGTAACAAACTGGTAGAATTTAACAGGTAGAATTGAGAACCTCCTTCTTATTGGATGTCGGTTAAAAATTGTGGCAAGGTCGGCTGCTGGGTGAGTTCGACTAAAGGCATCCTGACTCATTTTAAACTGGATGTATCTCAACCGCCACGTCTCCTTTTTATATTTTTTCTACTCTACCTACCTTCCTATTTACAAACAAACTTTCGAATTTACTAGCCCGTAAGATTTTCTATCTGCAGTATGTAATTTTTGTTTCTGTAATAAAGTTTAGTTCATTTATTTATTACAACATATACATTCTCCAAAAAAAAAATGGATATCAAAAAGGTTCTCTTCGCTTGCTGGCTGGCTGCTTGCCAGTCAACCAACCAGCCAGTCCTATATAGCCCTAGCATCAAAGGCCATGGACATAGCCATAAAGAGCGAATAGGTCATCATTCCGTATAGAGTCGATGCTCTGTTTCGTGGTTACTTGTACTATCCTAAGGCACAATGGCAACGTTTCATAATATCAGTAGTTAGTACGCAATGTAGCGTCATAACAAAGAGAAATTAACATAACAATAATTGTGTTAGGTTGTCCTTGGATTACCTTCTCAAAGGCGCCGGCGCCGGGCTGCGTTCGGATTAGTTATAATTGAATTTCGCGAGGTTCGGAGCTGTAAGTTTCATGTGTCGATACACAGTTACGAGGAGCGCTAACGGAAATAGTGATATAATTTGTCTACCGGGAATCGCTAAAATAGATGTATAATCGTTTCGATATATGTAGGTAACTATTGTAAGGTTACAATAGATTTTATAAGTAGCACAAGTAATTTATAATATTCAAAACCCTGCACTGTTATTTTAACTGAATAAAGAATAGTAACCATTGTTTAATACTTTTTCTGTATTGTACTCGCTGCGGCCGCATAACAAAGGTGTACGATCCACTGAAGTGAGATTTTTTTTCGTTTAGATTAGAAGGGCTGTCAAGGCATTTTTGTAAGAATTCCGTTGTAGCCAGTTGAACACATGCAAACGATACGTCAAAATATAACTACATAGGAAGGAATGCAGTAATTCGTCAAGATTAGTATTATTTCAAAAGGTTATGAATGCCATTTTGATAAAGTTTAAAATTGACCTTCTCGTAGTGCAATACGGTTCAGTTCCCCTTGAATTTTGTGCAATTATTTTGGTAAATGTTGCTAGTACAAAAAAACTGCACGATTATTGTGCGGTTTATAATACTAGTAGAGAAATATAGACCGTATCGTAAATTAACGTACGTCATTATTAAAACAGTTCTACCTTAAACTGCACGAAAAGTGGTTGGTAAAAAATTTGAGTTAAAGAGTTTTTCAACAATTTTGTTTATTTTAATTAACAAAAGTTGTGTATTAATGCATGTAATTGTGTTATACTAGTGAATTATTATCCTTTAAATACTATTAAGGTAAGTTCGTAGGCTTGCATGAGTGTGGGCAAACAATAGGAAGTAAAAAAAAAAATATTTTCGGTTTTGCCCCAAAACTCCGCACAAACTTAGCTAGATAAGTTTCCATGACCTTAATAGGTCATGCTTTGACCATGATATCGATTTAGGCTATGTTTAGAGCTCGTTTTATGTGACTTTAAATGGGTAGAAAAATAAATATTATTTGATAAGGTTAAATGCAATTTCCATGCGAAGCCATTGAAAAAAAAAGAGATATTATAAAATTTAGAATGTGGTATCACAGCTAGAGATGGGACAGTTTTGTGTGCAGTTTTGATTTTATCGATAACCTGTTTATTGTATACCTTATAAAATATTTTATGGTAAAACTTGCACTAGTCGTTTAAAAAAATTACAAACTCTTATTTAACTTGCATCGTTGGTATGTCTGTCAGCTTCCCGATTCAAAAGTTGTAATCCATTTTTCTAAGCACGTTTCAGTTGCACTAAGTAAATTTGATGTTTGTAAAATAATATGGTGGTACTTAACTGGCCTGATGATGGAGCCAGAAAGGTAGGCCATAGTAACCTCTCTACTACATACTTTTACTAATTACTCCGTCGTATTTGGACTCGTTGAATTCATTGACTACCCCGGTGGCTCAGTTGGTAGTGAACCTACTTTCTGCGCTTGGGGGTGTGGGTTCGATTCCCATCTAGGACAAACATTTGTGTGATGAACATTTGTGTTTGTTCTATGTCTGGGTGTTAATATCTATTTAAGTATGTATTTAAAAATATATATGTATGTATATCAGTTTCTGGCTGCCATATTACAAGCTTTGCTTAGTTTGGGGTCAGATGACCATGTGTGCAATAATGTCCCAGATATTTATTTATTTTATTTATTTTGATAAGGACTATTAGACCAAAATGACAAAAACAATATTTCACATCACATCATCAGCCAATTAATGTCCACTGTTGGACAAGGCCTCCCTCATAGAGAGGGGTGTTGACATAACCCCCACGCTTGGCAGGCGGCTTGGGCATCGCAGTACGTTCACCGTGTACTATTAGGACGCTGCTGCCCATCCTCCGGTGGTTCTGGTCGCAGTTTTAGGACATACCCGGGTCCAAAACAATATTTATTGTCTGTCTAATAATTCTATAAATTTACTGACGACTTGCAGCGCCCCGTGTTTTCACCCGCTATCCTATAGGAACTGCTATTTTTTCAGGGTAAAAACTATGAGTCAATCCAGAATATAAGCTACCTCAATACCAAATTTTATTTTAATCCATTCACTTATTACAGAATTCAGTGAAAACAAACATATTAATACGCAGACTTTCTTATTTATAATAATAGTGTGATAATGTTGTTATCTACATAATAAGACAAATGAATAATAACACAATAAAGTTTAATCTTAAAAAAATACTCCTAAAGTAGGTATTGTAGGAAATGCTGTAAGAAAAATCAAAAATTATCGATATCGATAAAATTATGGTAACCACTATTATTGTCAACGGCTTGTCAAGGGCTTATAATTAAAACACGGTGAAATCACAAAATTATCAACAATTTAGACTATACCGGTGATAGGAAATTCTTCCTTTAAAAAAAAAAAAAAACCATTCTAGCTCTACCACACGTAATTACAGCGCAAGACGGCATTGTGGATAAATCCGATGGAGCAGCATACGAATTCGAATTCAGTTAGCAACTGCGATGCGGAGTTTGACGCGTTGACGTGCATACTAATGTTCACTCGTATGCCTCGTAACAAATGTTCCATCTCTCTTCCGTTCTATACCCTTCTCTTTTCTGTGGTACGATCCATAGGTACAGTACGAATCAAAATGTAGCCACGTCTTTCCGAGTAATGGTGTCAATTACAGAATTCAAAATCTTGCTTTGCAATTGTTTTCTCCTCTTCATCCTCACAGGTCTTTATCGAACAATCTTTGGATGATTTCAGTTAACATAATTACTGTAAAGTTTTATGGTTTATGAGCAGTGTTAATAACTTGTAATTTTCAAACCCTATGTTTATCCGAGTATTAGTGTTGATTCTCAGCTTAAACAGAATTCACATCAACATTAGCTTTGCAATTATTTTCTGTTCTGTTGTTGTTTAGATAACTGCTGGAAGGTACAAGAGTTTTGTAAGCAGCGCAACTATAAATATTCAAATCCTGCGTCTTTCCGAATAATGATGTTCATTCCCAGCTTGAATAGAATTTAAAACAACAGCGATTTTTTTCTCTTCTTTATCGAACAATGTTTGGATAATTTCATTTGGTTAGTATTTATATTCAGGAATACATTGCAGCTCTCCCGTGGTAATGGCAGAGTTATATCTACATACGGAATGAAACGTAGACTACTTTCGTGAAATACTCATGTTGACCCACTTGCAAACAGCAATACACAATTAAATTATTTACTTTACGTGGATAATCTGCAGACACTTTGCGTGGACAAGTGAAGTTATACCTGTTTTATACTTACTTATTTCTTCTTGAATACTGGGTTACGCGGAAAGGGTGTACTCAAAATCTAAATCATTTATTTATGAAAAGTACATTTATGGTGTTACTGGCTCTAACTGCCAAACTGGGTGTTGGAAACCCGTGTCTTGGTAGTAAGTTCCTACCATTTATAAAATATTAAACTTGTGTACAATAAATTTTTATAATTACATTAGTATTGTATTAGATAGATAGATAATACAGGTATAATACTCAGTACTAAACCGAAATGGGTCCATAGTACTCATTAATATGAACAATATGGAAGCCACTCTGAAATCGCGAAAAAATAACATCTGTTCAATTTAAAACGGTCATTTAAACTCGATAAAATGTAAGGAACATCTGATATTTTTTTCGTGATTTCAGGGTTGGTTCCATAGTAAAATTTGTTAATAATGATGAGCATAATGGACCCCTTTCGGCTTAGTACACCCTTTCCGCGTAAACCTGTAAACAGGGTTATTGCTAATTAGCTAATAACCCCTCGCAGGCAGCTTCACTGCATCATACAGATCCATTTGTTTGTAAATCAATCACAATGAAGTTGATTTTCCACGCAGTAAAATCATGTTGCCGTGTTACTGCGTAGCGTATACAGGATATGTAAATATGGAAAAAGAGGCTTGAGCGGTCAAAAGGATTCCTTGCCAATAATTCCTTTGTTGTGATGGTTTTTAAATCACCAAGGAAGACTTGGAAAGGGTTCGTTTTGGATGGAAGAGACGGTTCAAGAATTTTGGTAAATACATAAATTTCCGTTTGATTTCCTATACCTAACTATAAAATACTTTTTGTGTCTCGCGGTTTGAGTCGTAAATTTTTAGTTTTCCCGGACTATCCGGGATCAAAAGAATCCTCTATCAGTTTTCCTGGAAGGTATTGTTTGCTAAATATAGATTTATAATTCCCATCGGTGCAACTGCTTTGTCGTACAAAGTTAAAAACAGACAGACAAGGACCGAGTTACTATTGCATTTAAAATATTTTCTTTAACATCGTATTTAATGTAATCATAATTTGAAGAAATCTCTTGTACAAAAATTGGACTTTAAAGCCTCGTTATAAGTATTGTAGGTAATTGGTGTATAATTTTTGGGAGTGCGTGCGTACAATATTTCAATGTTCTTTATGTTAAATGACTGAGCATTTATAGTCTCACGTATGCTGGTCTCAGCTACGCCTTAACACACATTTCATTTTCACATCGCGTTCATAAATGCTTATATTGGCATCGCCCGAGTAATGTACCTATAACGTGGTTTTAATCGACTTCCAAAACGGAGGTTTTTTTTCCTCAGAACTTTCGACTGTGTGAACCGATTTTGATGATTCTTTTTTTATTTGCAAGCTGGTGCTTCCCGTGTGGTCCCATTTCAATTTGGTCCAGTTCTGATTTTTTTATGTATTCGGTGTTTTATATTGATAATTATTGAACATACCTTGTCCCTAACATCTTTGCTAACGCACCAATGTATTGTATTCCAGTAACTATGCATCTAAAAGAGATTGGCGTTGCCATTCGTTGATTAGAAAAGCACTAAACATTGAAAGAAAAGACTCGTGTTATATGAGAATAATTCCAATATAAAGCCTACATGATGTAGGAGATAACACTCATGTTACCCACGTTATACAGGGTTACGCACAAAAAATGTACTAAGCCCAAAGGGGCCCGATATACTACTAATCCTTATGAACAACTTTTAAGGGACCAACCCAGGAGTCGCAAAATACGGCTGTTCCACTTTTAACTGCCTGACTGACTGCCCCGGTGGCCCAGTGACTGCCTCGATAGCCCAGTTGGTAGTGAACTTGCCATCTGCGATTAGGGGCGTGGGTTCGATTCCCACCTAGGACAAACATTAATGTGATAAACATTTGTGTTTGTTCTATATCTGGGTGTTAATATCTATTTATGTAAGTATTTATAAATATATAATGTGTGTATATCAGTCTCTGGTAGCTTTGCTTAGTTTGGGGTCAGTTAACCGCGTGTGCAAGAATGTCGCTATCGCTACATCCCGCTCGCGCTTAAAGCCGTAACAGTTTTTTCTCTTTCCCTCCTCGTGGTCTGACGGCGGTCCGTGATTCGTGGTACGTACGTCTGTTATGGCTTTGCGTTAGCGAAAGCAGCATGGCCTGATAGCGATAGCGAGTGTCAGTATAGCCCGATAGCGAGTGTCAGTATGTGTAATAACCCCGATCCGCGTAGACAAGGCGTAGGATTATGTCAGACTTGCTTGTCACAGTTTTATGTAATGTAAATAATTTTATCGACAGCTTTTAATAGGTGTTATTGCTTGTTATTTACTTTGTAGGAAAATCTTGTCTGGCAACATTATAACATCATGAATAATCGTTGCCGGCAAGTGCGTCACTGAATAATAGATAGATAGATAGAAACTCTTTATTGTGAGTACACCAGTAATAAAAATTACAAACAGATAGAAAACACTGAATAAAATAATGTACAGATTTATAATGAAAACAACGAAAAAATTATTAATTGGATATCACGTGTCTGCTGGGCATATAGCGGCATCCTAAAATTCACGGGCTATCCTACAGTAACTGACAATTTTCCGGGATAAAAAGTTCCCCATGTACCGTGCTAATCCAGGATAGAAACTATTTGACCATCAAATTGTATTCAAATCTATTAGGCATTTATGATCTAAGTGATTATAGTTATCCTACAGGAACCGTAATTTTTTGACAATCCAAGGTATAAGCTACCTGTATACCAAATTCCATCCAAATCCGTTCAGGTATTACGGAGTTGAGTACAGACAAACATACAAATTTACACACAAACTTTCGTATTTAATGTCTTTTTTTTAATATATTTACTTACTTCAGTCGTCTTTTTTACATGTACTTTTAGTATGTGTATACCAAATAAATGCGAGGTCTGTGGTACCTACAATGTTGTAATGAGTTAATTTTTCTTTCTAGAATTTTCTGTTAGCTAGCATTTCAAATTGAATTTCCACAATTAAAAGCCGCACTGAGACAGGAAGCTATTTTAAGGCTTTAATTTCGCGTGTCAACTGTGTCGTAAACTAATGAAAAAATATGAGTCTCGTACATAATGAAGCGCTTCTGGGTCGACAGCACTTTTAATGACCGTCATAAATTGCGCAATTATACGCATAATTTGTACAGAGTTATTTTAAAAAGACTTCAGGAGGTTTTGAATACGATCCTTTTTTAAGGTTCCGTACCCAAAGGGTAAAATGGAACCCTATTACTAAGACTCCGCTGTCCGTGCGTCTGTCTGTCTGTTCGACTGTCACCAGGCTGTATCTAATGAAAACACGTTTGTTGTATGGGAGCCCTCCTTAAATATTATTTTATTTTCATTAATTATTTTTAAAGTGAATATATAACTAAAATATTCATAGAATATTTAAGAGTCTACCTGTTGCCGTTATCAATATCGAGCAAAAACGAGCAAAAAATTACGTTTATTACGAGTATATGGGAGCCCCCTTTAATATTTATTTTATTCTGTTTTTTAGTATTTGTTGTTATAGCGGCAACAGAAATACATCATCTGTGAAAATTTCAATTGTCTAACTATCACGGTTCATGGGATACATCCTGGTGACAGACGGACAGACGGACAGGATACCTGGCAAGGATATGAGATAAGTTTCCATTCATACGGCTCTTTTTTTATTTTGTTCGTAGCACTGAAGTGATACATTTTTCGTTCTCTTTTCTGTGGTTCGTAAGTATGTATTTAGATTACTTTGGCACAACATCGCACGTGGCGGGCGTATCACACGTATCTTAATTTTCCATTTTTAATGTGTAACAATTTTTGTATTTTTAAAGTTATGGATGCAAATCTGGACAATAAACTATTTAATTTAATTTATTCTAAGATTTCGATAATAAGAAAGGAAGGGATTGGGTCGGATTTTTAGGACGTTACGAAGGGATTCTGTTTAGGGGAATGTTTATGGCTTTCGTGGCAGGAGAGGCATAAGACAGGAAGAAGTAGTAATTGATGGAGACAAGGACCCACTTTGGGTCACTGCGCCAATTTAATAAGTGAGGATAGCGAGGGTTCGGTAAAACACCTTTTCTCTTAAAATACCAAAATATTTGATATTTGATTGTGGCCTCGTTATTTGATCGTTAGTTATTTAATCGAAATATGTAGCCGATTCAGTGGACGTACTATGGCTGAAATGATGATGATGTAGCCTATTCTTCCTGTATCAGCCATAGCTATATTCAATAGGTATTTTAATAGAAAAATTGATCTACTTTTGACCACCAACTGACCTGATGGTAAACGACGGTGTGGCCGAGGATGAGGTTGGAACACGATGATCTAGAAGAAATCTATCACTTTAGCCTTGAAGATGCCTAGATTGTAGTTCTCTGGAAACATGGATGCCGGCAGAAAGTTCCATTCTTGGGCAGTACGTATCATAAATGACGACCCAAAAGTATGAATCTTTGGAATTTCCACTAGGAAGGGGTGATAGTGTGCAGAATATAATATCACAAATCACCTATAAAAAAAACTTAAACCTTGATGGAGTTCAATTTATTTTAATGTTGCAAAAACATATGCATCTCCACTGGTTTGATTATGTTGTCACTCAACAATTCGTATTACATAAATTATAGCTTGGATATTCGCCACAACATCACATACAGTATCCGTCTATACATTTGTGTTTATATTTATAGGTCATTCGTTCTATGTAAAATTCAACGTAGTAAACAACGTCTGTATTATTTTTAAACAAGATATTGCTCTATTTTAAATTTATACGTTTACAGTTTTTTTTTTTTGGGGATTGGATAATGATGTATTATAATTATCTCGATCTAAATGGGAATGACGGAAACTGAAAACTAATTTAAGACTGTATTAAATTCGTATCAAGGAAAATCAACTAACTGGAAATGGGATCGCTTACGTTTAAATTCGACTGTGTTTACAGCACTTTTTTTTATTTAGAACACAGTCGTACCGGGTGTAGTACGTACCGATAGGTGGGCATCTTTGGGTGGGCAGCATTCCGCACGGGAGGATGCCGCTGCCAAATTTATTGCCATTCGTCTTCGAGCCACGTTGTCTATTCAACATGAAAGAGCCACAGCCGAAGTGTTTCCAACAAGATTTATTCAAACAAGTAAATAAATTCGACAGAAATAAAGATGTTCTTCCATTGCTTATTTTTCACGTTTACTTGATTTATTTCGCTTTTTACGTTTGAATCGGCTATTTTATCGTCTACGCACATCCAGTTTGAAAATAATTTATTGGATCAATTTTACTTGTGTATTTACATAAATTTCTTGCTTTATTTCTTTTCAAATAATATCCGATATTAAAAACAAAAAAGTTTTTTGTGTAGCCATATTTTGCAAGCGTTAATTAGAAAAGCTCACTTCTAAACAACAACAAAAAATAAAAGTGAATTTAAAGGGCGTCGTGCGAGTTGGATATATACTTGGTGGAGGATAGGGATGCGTTGAATAAAATAGGGTCATGTTTGCCCAGTAGTGCAAACGAGACTAGACAATTTGAGCGAAATGCTGCTGTAATGTTTTTACACGCTTTATATTATTATTAAATAAAATAAATTAGCTTGTCTAAAAATACAATCAAATCTCGGAAGTCTATTTTAATCTTCTTCTAATTTTCGTATCGATTTGAATCTTTGTTAAGTATATGGAATCCGGATGACAATAAAATAATTTGGTCCCATCGAACTGATCTGACGATAGAGCCAAGAGGTAGATAGTGGATCACACTGACAGAGCCATCTAGCGGGAACGACGGCAACCATCATGCCGCAGTAGAAGCCGAGCGGTGTGGCATCGACCCTTTCTCCCATCTCTCTTCACCTCCCTGTAGCGCGCGCGAGCATGGATTGGATACCCTGTTTCGCTATTTAACGAGTCGCATCACTAGCCCGTATGGCTACCCCGAAAAAAGAATTGCGTCTGACATCTCAGGGAATACAAATTCCCAACGAGAAAAAGTTTGAAAATTGTGTCATTTTGTGTTGAGGAGCTGTATTAAGACTTAAGAGTCCTAAATGTCTCTGAACATATTTTGCATCTATGGTAATTTATATTTTCTTTGTGTTTTTTTTTTTCGTTTTTTAACCATAGTTTTTTTATTATTACAGTTCCGTAGTGGAGGCAACAGATGTGCAGCTAAACATGCGTGTGGGCATACACACAGGGCGGGTGCTGTGCGGCGTGCTGGGCCTGCGCAAGTGGCAGTACGACGTGTGGTCCAATGACGTCACGCTCGCTAACAACATGGAGGCAGGGGGAGAGCCAGGGTACGTTTCATAAACATGCTTTATCTTCATTTTTATCCCACTTCAATAAAGAAGGAGGTTCTCAATTCTACTGTATGTTTTTTAGCTTTTATTTAAATTACCCTGTTATAGGTCGGGGAAAAAGTTTCTTCGTATTTTATAAACAAATTCAAGACATATTTTTTTCAAGTTTAATTACATTTAATTATAATATATATGTACCATTTTGTTCGATAACTTGTTGCCATCTTTTAGGTAGTGACATGACCCCGTTGCTGTAGAAATTTTGGGAATTCTGATCAATAAAATGCAACAAGTAGTTTTGACAGTCCTCTCTTGATGTTAATCTAACACTACCCAAAGAATTCTGAAGAGATCGAAACAGGTGGAAATCTGAGGGTGCAAGGTCAGGGCTATGTGGTGGATGCATTAACACTTCCTAACCAAGCTCTCTAAATTTTTGCTGAGTGGCCAAAGATGTGTGCGGTCTGGCGTTATCATGATGAAAGACCACACTCTTTATGTTGATCAATTCCGGCCGTTTTTTCTCAATTTCTTGTTTGAGTCTCATCTGCTGTTGGCAGTAGAGATCCGAATCGATGGTTTTGCCCGGCGGTAAATGCTCATAATGAACGATGCCCTTCCAATCCCATCATACACACAGCATCACCTTATTACGTGTTAATCTGGGTTTCGCTACAGTCTGTGGTGCTTCACTGCCCTTTGACCATGATCGTTTGCGCACATTCTTGTCGTAGGTGATCCATTTTGCATCACCAGTGATCAATCTTTTCAAAAACGGTTCGGTTTCTTTACGTTTCAATAGAGAATCGCAAATGAGTACACGATTCATTTGGTTTCTTTCAGTGAGCTGGTGTGGCACCCAAATATTGAGTTTTTTTGTATACCCAGTTATTTTCAAATGGGTCAAAACTGTTTTGTGGTCAATCCCCAGGTCTTCAGCTACGTCGTAACTACTAATATGCCGATCTTGGTCCACTTTTTCAGAAATGGCATCGACTTTATCCGTAACAGGGCGACCAGAGCGAGCTGCATCTTTGACATCAAAATTCCTGGACTGAAAATGCTTGAACCAACATTGTGCTACTCTTGATGACACTGCATTAGGTCCATAAATGTCACAAATTTTATTCGCGGCTTGTGTCGCATTTTTCAGTTTTTTGTAATAAAATTTCACAATATATCGAATTTCTTCGTTAGATTCACTCATTTTATCGAACAAAAAAACAATTGAAAAATGGCGGGAAATTGCTTTTTACTTTTTGTATTCCTCTTTTCAAATGTCATATTTTTAATGGTATCAAAACCAGCCAGATACAAACAGTACAACCGATGAGATTTTTACTACAACTTCATACATACAAAATACGAAAAGACTTTTTCCCCGACCTATTATGATTGGACAAATCTTACAACTGAATTTTAGACCAGTTATCCTCAACCGATTGAGCTGAAATTTGGCATACTTATGTAAGTTCAGTGACAATGCAAGTTTGTGGTACCATCTGGCTGATCTGATGGTGGAGACTGAAGTGGTCATAGGAACTCCTAAACGAAACGACGTAACTTCGTTTAGTTTGAGTTCGTTGGATTTGTCTTCCTAAGCACTTGGGTCCTAGATGATGAGCGGACGTCTAAAAGCTTATTTTACGAGTACCTATAGGTATAGGTAGATAAGTACGCAGCGCGCCGCTGTTACTTGTCAGTTACTTACCTACTATTTATACAATGCAGTCGGGTATTTTTTTTTGTTGTAATACAGAAACACTGAACTCGAAATCCGCAATGATATTTATCCATCCATCAATCCATCCATCTAGGCATCATCATTATAATGTGTATATCAAAAATGTACAACAAATGCGACCATCTTATATTGAGGCTGTGGTGAGACCCGACATTGCTATTACCCTAAGGACCAGTCCTTACTGAGCGAGCGTTGGCTATGTTCCAACTAAATGCATCGCTTGAGCGGAGCTGAGCAAAGGGCTGAGCCAATATTAAACTTTCATTTGATATGTAGAAATGACTATTATATTAAGTCCAGCAAACAATAAAACAGGAATTAAAAACATGAAAAAACATTACATCACATACCTAAGATTATAAAGGGGCAAGTGAACAGGTAACGACGGAGTAACAAAAGCCGAAACTCTGAAAGGTTTTTATCGTATAATTTCCGACCTACAAATTTCAAAATGTATTAAATGTGTATACAGTGGACGAGTCAACAAAATCTATGATAATACAACTTTTCATCTGAGTGTGACATCCAAGGCCTCGACTAATGTGTCTGACATGTTGTGTTGTGCCACAAGCAAACCTCTCATATGTGTTTGTTTGAAGTATCAATTGTTTTGACTGCCCCGGTGGCTCAGTTGGTAGTGAACCTAACTTCTGTGCTTGGGGGCGTGGGTTCGATTCCCATCTAGGACAAACATTTGTGTGATGAACATTTGTGTTTGTTCTATGTCTGGGTGTCAATATCTATCTAAGTATGTATTTAAAAATATATATGTATGTATATCAGTCTTTGGCAGCCATATTACAAGCTTTGCTTAGTTTGGGGTCAGATGACCATGTGTGCAATAATGTCCCAGATTATGTTTATTTGTAACCACATTGTTGCTTGTCCCTCCCCCACTCTTCATAAATAGGGTTGTTAAACTACCGAAGTTTTATTTCGGTTACCTATAGGTAAGTTTTAAAATGTTTTTTTTTTCGTGGAATATAGTTTGAGACAAATTCTTGGAATACTTTGGGAACAACCTATCAGTTTATCACAAGCATAATTGTATTATTTGGACTGTAGGACTGTAACATTGTAAATTTTGTCAATTTATTTCATTTATTTTATTTTATTTGAAATACATACAGTGATAAATAACTAGATTACTTATATATCAAATAATTAAACACCATTTAGCAGTATCCGGTTAGCAGTTCAAGGTCTTGGTTTTCCTGTTTTTCCGGGCCTTAACGCTCAAAAATCCTTTCAGTTGAAGGTTTTCCGGCAAATATGAATTCTAACATACATTTTCGTTTATAATACGAGTATTTTGGCATAATATTAGTTTGACTGTCAAGAACCTTGTGGTGTCCGAACCCCTGGGGACGCCCGGGGAGGGCTTACTTTCGCTGCATGTTTTCATGACGTCATTATACGCTCGCCGGAACAAATTTTCAAAACATTTCCCAAATGTGAGAAACGAAACGTATTTGCGTAAATATGACGCCTATTACCTCCTGTATGAATTTTCTCCATCTTAAGGTTGCCTGGAGAGATCGCTTTTATCGATAAGGCCACCGATTGTTACTTTTGTTTTTATCGTATGTATGTAGTTTGTGCATGGTGTGAACAATAAATAGTTTATCTATCTTTCTATAGAAATATGTGTAGTTATGTATGAGTAAGTATGTATTAGGTAATATAATACACATTTAAAATAGACTGCAATAATAATGACTTCTTATAGGAAAACGTGCGCTTGGCAACGTCTACTAATGCTATTATACTAAAAGCTGTTTGTAGTTTCAGAGTAATTTGAAGTTTTACACTATTAATTAATGATTCATTAGCATTAATTTCATTAATGCTTGCTATTCTTGTGAAATTGCGCAGTTTCTTGCCTGTCCTTACGAATAAAATATAATTGTGGTGTGGGGCAATCCACGTTGAAACAAAACAAGTAGCGACGGACATACCACAAGAACAAGTTTCTTTCTTTAAAAAAATACGTTCGTTGTGTGTATCTGTGTCTATCTGTGACATCGTAGCTCTCAAAACGGCTGAACCGATTTTGATTTAGTTTTTTGGTTCGAAAGGTGACTGGATCGAGAGATCTAAAAAAAAACGCCTGTTGGTAAGGGTCGATGTGCTCGAAGATGAAGCACGCAGACTTAGAAGATACCTATTCACTCTTGCCTTGAAAAGGCCCAAATTATATCTCTAAGGAAACAAGGAAGCCGGCAGGTTGTTCCAATCCTTAGCCGCACGGATTAGAAACGAAGAATTGAAACGTTTGTTACGTACTACGTATCCAAGAAGTCCACATTGTATGGGTGATAGAGAGCCGATTTCCTCCTCTCTGTTCGAACGATTTCTGCTCTATTTATAATATTAGTGTGATGATTTAATAGTTAGCGGTAACATAAGTGATATTTCCAGGCGTGTGCACATAACACAAGCGACACTGGAATGCCTGGGCGGCGCCTACGAGGTGGAGCCGGGCCACGGAGCCGGCCGCAATGCGTACCTCCGGGACCACTCCGTGCAAACCTACTTCATCATCCCGCCGCCGAGGCGGAGAAAGGTGACCATATTTTACTCGAACTGGCATCTAAATGCATGGTGGTACGACATTGTATGTTGCTTTGAGGATAGCAGTCTGTCACGGTCATTTACGTACTGGAAAATCTAGCATGTTAGTCAAGCGAGCAACTCCAACAGAGGCAAAGAGGTTGCCCCAAGAATCCAAGTCGGATGGGCAGCGTTCGGGATATTACGTGACATATTCTCGTTAAAAATACCACAGTGCTTAAAGACAAAAGTCTAAAACCAGTGTTTTTAATTGACCTTTGTTGGTTTCTTTCTTTCGACTTTTTTGCAAAATCTTTACATCCGTGTCGTCGTCAACGTCGCCTTGTTGTGATTTTTTTAAATTGCCTTTTGTAAAACCTTCTGTTGAACTAAGAAGGCATATCTATCTTGTTTGTCTGATCTGACGCTTTAGTCAAACGCCTAGCCTGTCAATTGTAATTGTTGTTGTTTTTTTTCTCTATTCACGACCATAATCTTGCAATTGATATTATGATTTAGATGTTTGTTATTATCGCGAATTCTAGATGTGCCTATCAGCTGGCGTGGGCCTCGGCTCGGGTTCCCGTCGGAAGCTCTCCTTCAAGAACGTCTCCAACGTGGTGGTGCAGCTACTCCACTCCATCAAGTTCAATGTCGACGTGCCTTTCTCCAACATGGCGGCTTCTCCTCAAGAGCTAAAGGCTAACGCAGCTAGGAAGGTACTTTCACTTCTTCACACATCCACGCGATGCACCTTTTTTGATCAAATTTATTTGGATGGAGTCCGATGGTAGTGCACAGTATTTGTGATGCCCAATGTTAAACACCACTGTAGAACAATTTGGTGTTAGAATGGTGCACTATTAAAGGATATCCTGAAATCTTACAACAAAACTTGTCTGCTCGCACAATATTATTACATGCACGCGAAACAAATTTAGAAAAGCACCCATTCCACAGATGACTTGCATCGCAGTGTCAAATTTTGTAATTTTCTACATGCACATGACTTCTAAAAGTTTTGTCTTGCACTCTTGGACATGGCCAATAATACGACGCCAATGTCTCCGGCTTTACCTTCAGAATATTTTGGCACGTGTGAAACTATTTAAACGGATCCGCTTTCGACTCCCGAAGGTAAGTTCTATTTTACTTTATATTTATATCTTATATTCAATTCTGTTTTCAGATTTGATACTTATCAAATTGTATTTGACTAATGAAAATTTATGTAGCTAGATGTAGGAGTAATATTTCACTTTGAAATTCACGTTATTTGATGCGATTGAGACTTATCAGCATAGCGTAGGAAATACGGAGACGGGTGCTACCGCTATGACGTTAAAAAATAACATAATTTTTTATCCACTCTATATTTTGAACACGCGAATTAGTCAGTGTGATAGCACCCGAGACGTAACAACTTAAGGCATGATATGCCCACGATGAGAGAGCAACTCGGGGAAAGGAAAGCGAGCCGATTAGTGAGTGTTTGCTTTGTTTTTCCGTTTCCTCGGCCGTGGTGACCCTCGCGCCGCAATCCCGTCCAGGCACGGCCCCGTCATGCGTTAAGTTGTTCCCCGTATGTGTGGAGCGCGAGGTGTAGCCGTAGTGTGGTAGCAGGTGCTGGACCTGAGGCGCGCGCTGCACGCGGAGCCGGGCTCGGCCGACGCGATGCGGCTGGCCACGCTGCGCGCCGACGACGTGAGCGCACCGCCTGCCTCCCTCGCCACCGCCGGCGCCACCACCGGCACCCCGGCCTCCGCCCCACAACACCACACCTTCGACGCAGTCATGCAGCACCACGCCCTCCGCTCACATGCCACGGTCGATCACGGCCTCTCATGCACCACGACATGTATACGCACTCCGTACACTCATCTCGCTACGTGCACACCGGGCTTTTCTCGCCCTCCTCTAATATTTCAGTACACCCGTTCGAAATTCTTGATCGACGGCGCAGATGGGTTTACGAAAATACTTTGTAGTGCTTATACATAGTGATGGGATCCTGCGCACATTTATACGATTCGTTTCTGAATAATTTACAACATTATGCATCGGATAATTTAAATAAATGTGCGCACATTCCCGACGCCTTAGGGTGATTAGACTCACGGTTTATGATTTTACGCTTCACAAACTCTGTACATGAAATGCATCGGGACGACTGCCCCCGATGGGTTTCATAGTGTGTGTCGAATGATAACCTCGCTTATGGTTTGTAGTTAGATTGATTTATGAGTGGTGGTTTCCGAACTAAATCTTTGCTGCTTTTTCTTGCCTTTTTGAGGTGCGCACTGAAGCTTTTTATTGAAAAGGAATAATTGCGAGGTGTTCTGGAACAAATACTACGCATTTGCTTCACACAAAATTTGTTTGGTTGGCGACTATTGTAAACACAAAATATTGACACAACCTACTCCCATACATCGATATCATACCTAATTCACGTACTGCACAAAGTCATTGGTTCACATAAAGTAGTTTCGATGTTCCCTGGAGATAGTTATTTAGTTGCTGGTTTGTTAAAGCCTTCGCCCGTAGTTGCTCCTCTAATGAATAAAACGAAAACTGGATGTCTGATGTTAGCGAAATGAACGTTATTTTTATCACAGGGTATGCATCCTCAGCACAGCGCTTGTTTTGAACTCTTTGATGGAACTGCGTGGAAGACTCGAATACACCAGCAACTAACGTGGAGCGTCTGCTCGTTATTTTTCAGATGTTCCGACCTTGGACATTAGTTCCACAACACATACCCGCTGAAACAGTAAGCGCAGACATAATGTTGTTAATGTATTATTGTTTTCCACCAACCACCACTGGGTGAAACGTTTTTTCAATTCCAATATTTTATAGGTGTTTCACCACCTTGAAACCTTATGATTACTGTGGGCCACCCTTTCGCGATAACACACCGTTATTTATCATCAATATATGGTGCAACGCCGGGGAACAAGTAAAGTCAGCGAGAGCACTCAAACCACTCACCACCATTGTTCTTTCGATGATACGTTTCTTTCTAAATTGTCAATGATTACCTGATATTGTTTTATTTTTATTGAGTTTGTTCGATAATAAAGCCGAATGCACCGAAATGTGTTTCACTCGCTATCCCGACTGGCCACCTTGAGCACTAGAGCATGGCATGAACCCAGAATATCGACTAACATGCATGCCGTCACATTATTTTAGATACTACATTGATTTTCTTTCTGTTTGATTAATTCTTGGTTAATTTTTCTTTTAATAACTCTTAATCAAATCGAGTGACAAGAACTAATCAAGCTTGAAGTTTAATTTTAAGTTTCTTTGACTCAGTTACAATTTTCTATTTTTAATATTCAATGCCCCTAAAGTAATTTTTCAAAAATATGTAAATTATGGCATATCTACTTTGGATCTTACTGAGCTATGTAAAATATATTGCGTTCATATTTCATTCTACTTTATTACTATTCTAATAATGTGATGCTGCTTCGGAGTCCGGATCTTTTAAGTGTTAAGGTCAGTTCGAACACCCAAACTGGTGTATGGAGTCTGCATGCGTCTCCATGATCCCTGACGTGACCCTTCCGATCTTCTAAATGTTCTCCGTTAACTTTACCCCTCTGTGTACTATATCGATGTTTAATGACTTCCTCCCTTTCCACTGGATCAATCCGTTTGAACTATCGATGGGTAGCAGTAGTCGAGTGGAGTAGCTACGTCAGTCGCGTGAACGTAATTGCGTTTTCACAGAATAAAGTGACGGAGAAATTTAAGCGGCCTCTGAAAAAGCGTCACTCGTCTGTGTACCACCAGCCGACGAACCGTGTGAACAAATACCTGGCACAGGCGATCGATGCGCGCTCCGTGCATCGGGAGAAGGCAACACACGTGCACCTGCTTACGCTGTGCTTCAAGGATGCTGACAAGGAAGCTATGGTTAGTAACTACATTGTTATATATCTGGGTAGCTAGTGTGTATGTTCGAAAAACGGTTGATGGCAAATATTGTAAAGTGTCAAAAGCGTGTTCCATCGTATACCACACCACTAGGCTAGAGTTAGAGGTCAATCAGCCGGTTAGTAATTTAAAATAATTTTAAAATTTGGGAAAAAAATATTTTATACCTAGACAGCATCGAGATACAATAAAAATGTCAGAACCAAAACTCTACGCACGCTACTGACGCTACGCTGACGCCGACGTTCGCCGCCGGTTAGTTATAAGGCAACCGCGATCCGACAACAATGCCACGCGATGCCAGTACTACGACGCCTTATCGGACAAGCGACGTTGAACACTATGCAAGCGACATAACGTCTAAATTGAAGTAAGTGTAGCATTGTAAACTATATAAATGATGTCTAGGTATGTACAACGACGCTCGGATGTTTTGTGGCTGTTTTCACTTAGAGACTGACTCTGTAGGTATTGTATCTCAATGCTAGACAGCAAATTTGTTTGGGATAAAAAGTAACCTATGTCATCTCGGCCCAACTACTTTTTTGGATGC
Source organism: Agriopis leucophaearia (assembly GCA_949125355.1). Classification (NCBI taxonomy): domain Eukaryota; kingdom Metazoa; phylum Arthropoda; class Insecta; order Lepidoptera; family Geometridae; genus Agriopis; species Agriopis leucophaearia. The sequence continues at coordinate 7,791,869 of OX421265.1, read as the reverse complement.
AGATATCCATAAAAAAATCAGTTTTAATCGTTGATAATGCGATAAAGAGGGTGATAAAAACCAACAAACACATTTTCGTATTCATATAGGGTTACGCGGAAAGGCTGTTCATCTGTTCCATACACTTTGTTGAGTGCGAATGACCGTATTATTTCTATGAAACAGCTGATATTTAATTCGCGATTTCAGAGTTGTTCCCATAGTAAAAGTTGTTCATAATGATGGGCAGTGGGCACTATGCGCTCCTTTTGGCTTAGTATACCCTTTTCGCGTAACAGTTATAGTAGGGAATGTTGATAACATTCAATATCTACTTTAATTAATTTTTCAGTACCGTGCATCTACTGACGGCGGGTGGGCGGGTTCTTTAGGTGCAGCGCTAGGGGCGTTAGCCGCCGCCGGCGCGTTACAAGCGGCCATACTTCCTCGGACCACCATCCTGCTGCTTCTCTTCGTGACGGCCTTCGCGTGGTCAGCAGCAGTGCTGGCGCTGACACTCGCTGCGAGGCTACGGCTAATTCCTTGCGATGTGTCGAGGCCGTTTGCTTTGAGGAATGCCATCACTACGTTTACGATTGTGCTGGGGTATGCTGTTGGACAGGTTAATGTAGTAAGTATGTCTTGAGGTTATTGTGTTAGGTTTTTCGATTGTAGCCAGTATTTTAGGTTGACTATAGAAATAGTAACGGAAGAGCTTACTGTGAATTGTATAACAATTTATCATTTGCTATATATTTAACACACCTTTATTTAACTAACAACCTTGGAAGTTGATTGTAACTTCTAATTGTCGTATAGCTATACGCAGCGCCGTTAATTGTCCATAAAATCTTGGTTTAAGTATGCCTTTTCTATAAGTCTTGCTTTGAGTTTACTGTTATGTTTTCAGGTCACATGCCGAGAAATCGACGTTTGTCGAAACTTAACCGAAAATATAACGAGGATGGAAGACATTCGCCTAGCGAGTAGCGACGTCGCTGCCGTCCTATGGAGCAGCAACGACCACAGAGCGTGTCCAGTTCCCCTGTACATTACCCTCGGGTGTTGCCTGAGCATGCTGGCTGTGGCAGTTTTCCTCAGGCTCCCGATTTTGGTGAAGGGAATCCTGCTGTCAGTGATGACGGCGGGATACATGGCTGTGATACTTGCCTACCATAAGGACCTGTTCGTTTGCTACGATCTCATGACTGAGTAAGTTTACTAATTATTAACTTACCTATTTGCATGCTTGATGATTTCATACGAAAATTAGAATTTCGCAAGTTTAAAGTGTATTTTTTTACCTTGATGCAAAAAGAGGGGTGTTATAAGTTTAACGTGTGTATCTATACCTATAGTGCGAGTGACACCTACAATAATCCAATATCACGTCCGCGTTTTAAATTTAATAAGTAAGCTTTGCAAAATAGATCAATATTACCATCATTATGATGAGCTCACTCAGCGGATTACAATAATATATAACACTACTATGAAATGTTTAATAGTTTACGAGATAAAGCTATATGAAAGAGTAGTGTATCTACTACGAGTAGGTATAGATAGGTACGCATCGCGCCGCTGTTACTTTTCACCTACTATTTATATAATGCAGTCAGGTTATATTTTTTTACTTGTTGTTGAGTGCGACTGTTTTTTTTTCTAAGAATCAGCTGATTATTAACCGACTTCTAAAAAGAAGGAGGTTCTCAATTCGAGTGTATTTTTTTATGTTTGTTACCTCCGAACTTTCGACTGGGTGAACCGATTTTGATGATTCTTTTTTTACTTGAAAGCTGGTGCTTCCCGTGTGATCCCATTTCCAGTCAATTTAGTCCAGTTCTGTCATTTTTATGAAGTCTATTTTTGTCGGATTGATAATTATTATTTCGCGATATCAGGGTCGGCCCATAATAAAAGTTGTTTATAGTAATGAGTAGGTAAAATGACCTTTTGGCTTAGTACACTCTTTTTGCGTAAACCTGTATATTCTGAAAGCCACTTGAATCTATAATTTACAATTTGAAATGTTTCAGGCCTGGTCCTGTAGGCTCCGCGTACATAGCATGCGCATGGACACTGGCCCTCGCGCTTGCCGTGCTTCTCCACGCGCGGCAGACGGAGTGGACTGCGCGACTGGACTTCCTCTGGCAGGTGCAAGCACGTGACGAGAAGAGAGATATGGATGCATTGCAGGTAAATATGCCGTTATTCCGTTATGTTACCTTACCACAGACACCGCAAGCACGCCCAATATAGAGTATTTTTTTCAGCGTTTGTAAATTAAATTGTGAATAAAAAAATAAAATAAAAGTACGCCCAGTATAGATACTTATTATTACTCACCTGTCTGTACATTGATTAATATTGCTGATGTTGCAAAATAAAATTAAACTTATTATCTTTCTTTCTTTTCTTTCAAGTTGTATGAAATCCCAGCCGCATTTTTGTACCTAATTGACGTCACGAAACCGATTTAAATGTAGTTTAACTCCATTCGCACGGACAACTGCTTTCGAAGATTTTTTACAGTTTAATAAGGCGAAAATTGACATTTTTAAATTGACGTCTGACGTGCTACTAGCTGTCAGGACCGAGTAATAGTGTTCCGTGGTCAGGACGCCTGAGATCGAACTGAATTATGCGGCGTGGTAGTTGGAGCGTTGGAGAAAATTAATTGTACTAGTATCGTATGTACCTCATTGATTCAAAGTATAATTTACTTTTTCCAGGCATCAAACCGGAGGATATTGTTCAACTTACTTCCAGCGCACGTTGCAACTCATTTCTTGGACAACCAGTTCCGGACGAACATGGTAACTTTGATGTTGAAAATCTTTAAATATCTTGATGTGACCTTGTTTGGCTTTAGAAGGTCATTGAGAGATGAAGAAGTCCGTGTGATTAGACATGGCCTGATGGATTTTGCAATACTTTGTTTATGACTGGATGATGCGGTAACAAAGAACTGCAAAACTTTTTTCAAAAATGTACATTAGTATATCCACGGCCTTCTGAGTGGTTTTGGATGATGTACATCGATGATGACCGATTGAAAATTAAATTTAGATTAGGTTTTGCATGTTTCTATGACACTAAATCACTGCCTATTTTATATCTCTCACGCCAACCATATCACAAAATTTAATTACTACCGATTAGGCCCAATTTTGCCGCATAAACATTTTAGACTAATCCATTTTAGCACTAACACCAACTCCCTATGTAATTTTTATTAATACTTTCTTATTCTAGGCTCCATATGCAACGCCCATTAGTCATGATTGTCGAACAGTCCATTGCCATATTCGTAACACATGCCTTACAGTGCGACCAGATTATTTGTGGAGATGGCCGATTGCGGCAAATAAATTTTCTTGGATAATGATTTCTTAAGGTTTTCAAGATTATTACGCTATGAAATTCAAAACATGTAACGGATATTATCGCGAATTTACATTATTTTAATATCTGACGTTTCGAACACTGCAGGGTCCGTGGTCACAGGTAGACTAGATGTTGGATGTCTAAAGAAATGTTATGTAGTTACTTACAAGCCAATTATTTTTTTGTCAAAACGTGTAAACAACCTATAGCTTCGATAGCCTGAAAATACGATGGTTGCTCTACATTGAACTCTACAAATAAGTTGGTCGCACTACGCCTGTTCAGTCTATCACTGCAATGTGTCACGTGCCTGCTTTTCATTAGTGATGTGTTCACTGTTCACGCTTGCCGCTTGTTGTGCCGTTGACTGACAGAGGGTCGGTTGGCAGGATCTCTACCACCACTCGTACCAGCGCGCGGGCGTGCTGTTCGCCTCCATTACCAACTACCACGAGTTTTATATGGAGCTGGATGGGAACAACCAGGGGATGGAGTGCTTGCGGCTGCTCAATGAGATCATCGCTGACTTTGATGAGGTGAGCCTGACAAATTTTTAGAGTTTTATGACTGTTGATTTTGGTTGATGGAGATGATTTTCAGAGTGAAAGGTTGTGTGGAAAAAAATGTAGTTCCTTAGAGATGTTTTTTAACCAGCTTTGCTGGGCAAAGGTGGGAAAACCTTTGCCCAATTCCTTCCACTTGTTTCTGTCCAGGGCCAACACGGATCTAAGTTTATGTCACCTCCCAAGCTCGTCTTTTAGGAATTATATTTAAGATTAGAATCTAAAATTTCTTAAAACAAAAGGTGCTTACATCTACATTTCATTGTGGTTACTTTTGTTTCAGCTCTTGGGAGATGACCGATTCAGTGCAATAGATAAAATTAAAACCGTTGGATCAACATACATGGCAGCGGTAGGTCTGATCCCAGATAAGAAAATGGCAGATGAGGGAAGTTCGCGCAAACACATGGGAACATTGGTGGAATTCGTGTTTGCTATGAGAGACAAACTAAAGGATATCAATGACAACTCATACAACAACTTCATGTTAAGAGTTGGTAAGTCTTGTGATTAGATTGTTCTAAAGCGCAATTGATATTTTTTAATTTTGCTTACTTTTTTTTATTGTTTTCTTTTAGGTATCAACTTAGGTCCAGTAGTTGCTGGTGTCATAGGTGCCAGGAAACCGCAGTATGATATTTGGGGTAACACAGTTAACGTTGCTTCTCGAATGGACTCTACTGGCCTGCCCAATCACACGCAAATCACCGAGGAAGTGTTCCAAGTATTAAAAGACTTGCCATACCAGTTTGTATGCCGAGGAAAAGTAAAAGTTAAGGGAAAAGGCGAGATGACAACATACTTTTTAACGGATAGAGCCCTGACCAATAGCAATAGTCATAATTCGTCTAACAATCAAACGCAAAACCCACCGACTGCGTATGGTGGAGTAGCGACACCACTGGCAATGTTGCAGAACTCCGCAAGAAGAGCAGCAGCACAACCTTCTAGGCTACCTCCAGTTCGAGAAGCTTCTATGGCGTGTGAGAATGAGCCTCTTTTGCCTTCCAATGGACACCAAAGCAACGGTAATAACCACAAGGGAAGCAAAGGTAGAAGAAAAAATTTAGAAGATTTAGATGAAGCGCCACCCCCTCCTCCGCCTCACGGTATGGTCGGTAATCCAAGATGGCCGCCGCCGCGAGCACTCGTCCCTCCTTGGCCGCGGCCCCAGGAAACTCGACCTCCAGCCGCACACAAGAGAAGACCACCGAGATTACCGCGACCGCGATCAAGTGAGAGCTTACCCCTAGCTCGTAGTCCACGCGTCCACTCGTCAGCCGACGAGCTAAGTTCCCTCACGAGATCTCCGAGTTTAAGTTCATCAGACGAAAGTTATTCGAGAACTACCGACGCATCACCATCACCTCCGAGAGCCCAGTCACAGTGGCTTCCTCCAGCGAGGCCGCAGCGCACAAACCCTAACCCCGCGTACGACTACCCACCTATCAGAGCCAGCAAACCTTTACAGAATCATATTAACGAAATCTATGCAAAGCACAAGATGATCAAGAAACCGTCTTTAGAGGAAAAAATCTTGGATGGTTGTATTAATTTCCAAAAGGAAGATGAGAATCTACAGAGGAGTATAATAAATATACTTCAGACGTCCGCAAAACGAGACGGGTGCTGTCAGACTGATAAAAAAGACGTGTCCAATCGTTTCGCTCAAAGGACTAACTCGTTTTCTAGTTCAGGAAGTCGACCGAATAATTTGAAGCATCTGAACCACGATAGCGTCAGGGATTTGTACACGAAGCGAAGCCCGAGTGACGTGGCGTGCGTTCCTCCCTTCGAGAGAGAGATACAAAGGCTGCTCGATGATAAGAATCTATTGAAAAATAACCCACCGAAAGCGGAGAGGAAGGAGCTGAAATTAGAACTTAGGTAACCACTTTACTGTCTTACTCTATTCATTGTTTTCCGTATCCACTTTCGTTTATTCATGTCTTGCTTCACGCGGTCGATCCATACCATCTTTGTCCGTCCTCTCTCTTTCCATCTGTCCATTCTTTACACTCATCATTCTTTTTCGAAGTCATTCTGTTCTCTCTGCATAATGTGCACAACCTGCATCGAGTAACATTTCAGTGACTTAATAAAGCATATCATATTTAGGCAAAAAATTAATCCTTATCTAACTGTATTTCAGAGGTCAGAATCCTGCTCTGGAACCGGTACGGACCTGCAATAACAACAACAGCAGCCCTCTTCACGCGGTAGGACTTGCAGCGATCACGCAGCTGGTGCGGCAGGATCCAAGTCCGGGTCGCGCGCCTGCGGCCTCGCCTTTGCGACCCACTGCGGAGTTCCCCGGAGTACTGCCCACAGATGTGGTGGTAGAACTGCCCTCGCCTACGCACGAGCGCAACTCTAGGTATGGCTATAAACAACCGCTTCAGTAGGTTATCCAGGGCTGATCATGGTGATGGCTTTCAAGTAGTAGGTTTTACAACGAGTGCATAAAACAAGTCATTTTAGCCGAGACGTTTATAAGTCGAGGATAAAAAGTTTTAGTCCGCTTACACAGGGCCTAAATAATACTTTACGAGCATGAGAAGTGAAAACTAAAATGGTCTCGCTTCTCATAGTGATTGTATTTTTATTATACTGGAATAACGCGTTTGATTGCAGTTTCTCAAAGATTTGTTCTTTTTATTCAGTCCACCTTGTGAAAGAAAAGCGGAAGCTTCGATCAGCAATGAGAAACAAGCTAAAGAAATCCAGGAACGACTCCAGAACCGGGTAAGTTCTTATCCAAAATGAGACCGTACAATTTATTGAATCAGGCATTTCATTGCGAAGCCTCTTTACCCAGAGATGATTCGTTTTCAGTATCAAAATAGAATTATTATTCTAGTGCTTATTTTCACTTTTTATGAATTACGACGATTAGCGTTCGTTCAAAAATATTATTGAAATTAAATTCTATTGACGAATTTTATCGCGTGTATTTTACATCATTTCAATTCCTGACGTTTCCAACACCGCTATGTTCGTGGTTACAGGTGATTAGATAACGGCAACTCTCTACTCTCTATATTTATTTCAGCTCTGGTCGTCCCATTGCAGGGCAAAGGCCTCCCTTTACTATCTTCCATACACTCCTCTCTGTTCTAGAAATGTTAAAAATTATTAATACAATCACACAATGTAATCGCGTAAACCTAAGGAATGATGTAGGTGATTGTATTTTTTGTGTTTCCAGGTGACCACTTCGAATCATAGAGAAATGGCCCTCTACGGGGAGAGTCAATCCGAGTGGAGTTCATCTTGTTCGGAGGGCGAGGGCGACGGGGAGGGGGGACATCCGGAGAGCACTGGCTACACCACCGACGACCCCGCGCTCGAAAACGTATCCATGCTGAATGAGGCTGGACTCACGGATGCAGAGGCGGCTCTCAGTGATGTCAACTCGTGTTACTTCGATCGCGATGACGACGTCTCCTCGCGCGCCTCTTCGCGGCTGCTCGACTCGGAGGCGCTCGTTTCCCTCGAATCTCTCAGCGCTGTGTACGACTCTGATGAGCCCGCGCATCGCTACCTCGCAAACATACGCACCGTCAGCGAGTCCATCACAAGGAACTTCGGCCAACCCGCGCACGTCACCGACGGGGAAAGCGACGTGTAGTGATGTTTCAGTGACTTATAGAACTCGTGTCTGACTTTCGGTAGACTTTTCTCGTGTACTGCCTTTTGGTCAATTGTGATAAAAAATAATCTCAAATAAATCGAACATGACAGAGCGCCCAAAGATAGATTAATGGACGATTTAATTTGGCTCTCTATTGTATGTAGAATACTCAAAAAGTTTTGCTTCTAAAATTGTTGATCGTTTCTGTTGATTGCTCTTAGTTCTCGATACGTCGATTTCGCTGACGCGCCTGTTTCTTTGATGTTTGTACCGTTGTAAATTGTGTCGATATGTACCTACTGTTATGATAATACCGTGTATGATATTCGTGAAGCCGCAAGTGCCATGTGATGGCGCGACTCGTCATCTCGGAGTTTGCGATGATCTCTACAATTATAAGGTGCTCTGACTTAGAATTATTTGTGGTTTGACTTGTGATAATGGTGTAGGAATTTGAATTCGAGCGACCAATCTTTGTTGATATCGATGTTTAGAATATGGGCTGGTCCCCGCACTGTACAATCTTATGTCTCGCAGTAACTCTTTTCGACTGAGGCGAAGGACTTAGAGTGGTGAGTTAATTATGTAAGTATATTGCATTTCAATTGTATCTCTAGAATAATCATCGTTACCATAGGCTGAAAGATTATGCTTACATCGTAATATTGTTTCTATTAATTCGTTCCACAATTAAGATTTTTATTACGTTATCAATCGTTGATGGCCGTATTTGCTATCCTTTCATTCCTTTCTGTAATTCTAGTCACAATAACTTCAACAATTTTATTTGTTTCATCACTTCACGTTGATTATCGTATTGCAGCCACAGTGCCATTATATTATTTTTCATTTAAGGTGCAACTCAACAATTAAGGTTCACACTACGTTCACATGCAAAACATAAAAGTATATATTTTTTAAATTAAAGATACGCCATAACTGTAAATGATTATAAAATTCTCAAAAAACGTTAATTAATTATATGGAACTAGTAGGATAACAAAATTAAACATAAAAGGTGTGCTTTCAAGATTTCGATCAAATAAACAGGATATCGCACGCCGTATCTGCACTGTGAAAATATATCAATCATCATTTCAGCCATAGAATGTCCACTGCTGGACATAGGCCTCCTCCATCGATCATCAAAAGAGCTGTTTAGCTGGATGGAAGCGGCCTGCATACAGCGTTTCCCTGCGGTCTCTTTTAGGTGGTCTACCCATCATGTGGGTGGACGTCCTACGCTGCGCTTACCGTCCGTACCAGCGGTCTCCATTCGAGAACCTTTTGGGCCCCATCGGCCTTCTGTTCTGCGTGCTACGTGCCCTGCCCACTGTCACGTCCACATGCTAATCCGGTGGGCTATTTCGGTTGTAATTGTCAATACATACTAATTATGTATTATACATTTGTTTAAGGGACGTCATATTGACGCATCGCTAGATAACGGTTGCGTGCAGTGCTATGTTTATTTGAACGAAGCGGTTTTCTCAAAATGAGACGTTGAGTTAATAATGTCCTTAATATTAATATTGAATTGTTATCTCAACCAAGAGCTTAAATCTTTGTAGTGTTAAGGAAGTATCAGCCGCGAGACTCGAAAGTACAAGCAAACAATCAACAAATAATTAACACCAATATTTATGTAGCGAATATTTGTTGTAAAATATTCCGATTTAGAAGTATATTAATTCAATGTAAAGTTTCGTGTCAATTTCTCATGACTGTGTATTGTAAATGAAAATCGAAATGTATTACGTAGCTTTCTCATTTAGGTCGATGTATTCTTTGTAAACACAAGTACTTATATTGATCACATTGCTTATAAGTTTGAATGGTATATGTTTTTTCCTTCTTTAGAGTTAGTTTAATTGTTTTTTTTAGATCTGACAGATGCAGTAGTATGAAAAAAATCTAATCAGTTTTCTAGGGTTTTGAAGTAATAATAAATTGTATATAGCTGGTAGCCGATATGAGTTTTGATGCAAACGTGAAATAAAACCGTCGCCTCATTGTATTGTTTACCTAAACTTGTGTATTTTTGAGTGTTAATGTGCAATAAATGTGGATTATTATTTATTGAGTGTTCGTGAATGTTTTGGAATGTGATAAAATGAAGTTAAACGTGTATTTTCATGTTTCCACATCTCTATAGAAACATTTAGAGGATCCACTACTTTACTGGGGCATACAAATTTTGTCAATAAAATAAGTGAGCGTAAAAACGAAACAAAAAAATTGTAACCGATATACTACCGTGAACTATTATGAGATTTATTGAAGCCGTTGAAGGTGTCATCCTAGAGCTTTAAAAATTATTAGGGTTGGTTCCCTTATCGTTTATCGCAAACCTTCATTTGTCAGCTTCGTATAATCAAAAAAACTTATTATTAATTATTTGTACTTATTATATTACTTACTATATTATTTTTGTGTAAATCTCGTGCTTTGCTTTAAAAATGAGAATTTTTGGATAAAAGAGGGTTGTACCTAGAACTAAATTGAGTAAGATAATGTCAGCCATTTTCACTGGTACTGTTTACAGAATAGCTAAAGACATGGAGATATAATATGAAATTATAAATAAACTACGTACCTAGTGTTATTTTTTTTCTAAACAGTGGTAGCTCAAAATACTCCGTGTTCAGTGGCAATAAGGCGAAAACTTGTAACATTTTTTTTCTCTACTAAACTTTGAAGTTAATACTTCACCATTTTTGGTCTGACTGTCAAAGACTATCCTCTCGTTTGAATGAGGTTTAAGCGGGGCCGAAAAGTGGCGATATGTTAATATGTCTTATACCTACGCTATGGTAATATTGTCATTATGACATTATATTTGTAAAAAAATATATGGAAATGGTACAAAATATGTTAACGCCATCTGTAAATTTTATACGGACCAACCCCATGGACCCGAAGGATCAGTTTTGAATGCCTACAACTATTTTTCATTTATTATGAATGGAAAGTTTATTTCACTGTGCTAAACCTCTTAAATGCATAAACGCTAGAAAAGCTGTGCAATAAAGTGATCTATCGATGATAAAACTTTTCGCTAACGAGAAGTGTCATACGCGTGAAATTGGTTTTAAAGAACATAAGCATTGTCATTCAGCGTGGTAATGCCACCAGCATGCTGGGTATGCTGCCGCCTGTAGAGGTTGAGCATTTGGATTGTCTTTAGACCTTCAACGGTTTATGGACAGTCCAACTGTCATTGTAGTGTTAAATCGTTATTTGTTTAGTTAATAACGGCATTTGCCACTTAAAAAAGATCGTAAGACCGTACATTTCCATAGTGTTTCTTTTGTTATTAGATTATAGTGCTTGTTCGCTACTGAACATTGAGTCAACGTTACCATTACAATAAGAAAATAAGTTATGGTAAATTTGGTCGCGTCATATTTTCATTCACTCTTGTGTGCTCAGCGAAGTCTATAATTGTAAATAATACTTATAGTTAGTGACATGTCAAGTGCTATTCCACTGAATCCATACCTATACCTAAGTATACCAAGCTGTGAAGAGATAACGTTATTTTTTGAAGGAATAATCTTGTTTGCTATTATTGTTCTCAGTATTTCGATTTAATGTTTTCTTGTTGAAGTTTTATAGATAGTGCCAAACTACTTTTATGTAATAATTGCTTGTAATTGACATTGTTTATCACTTAACTTTATATGAGCCAGATTTTTTGTTATTATACTATTTTCAACTTTAAGGAAGATGCATATTCATATATAAAAAATACGACTACATCTTGATCTACTGTATCGTTATTAAACATGTACTTAAATAATTATAAGAAAAAAAAACTAAAAATATAAACGAATCAATTCAAACAAGTTACATGTACCTAGTATATTGAGTTATATAATGATGAATATGCATCTGCCTTTCGTGAAATCTAAATACCGAAATAATTAGCTGATTCTTCAGCACAAAATTGTTGTCATTATCGGTGCAATTAATGTTTATGCTATAGGAAAATTGCAATTCAATGTATTTATCAACTGTATATTTTGCGTAAATTTTGCATTGCGCCTTATTATAGTAAATTGTATTGTGTAATATTATTTATTTCAATTCAATTTAAGCAATATTAATAAATGAAAAGTGGTTTACATCACAAGAGTCCAGACGTTTTATTAAGCATCGTAATTGGTTGAAAGTCGTCCTAAAAACTGTTTCGAATGTATAGTGTATTTCCGCTTCAATATCGTGTAAAGTGAAAAATACTTACATAATTGATCCCTTATCCTGATACTTGACACGACAAATGGCGTCGATTATACCATTTCAATATGTGAGATAAGGATAGTAACCATTTTAGAGCTGACAAATTTAGTTTAAGTTATTAGGTAATGGTACAACAGAATCGACATTATTGAAGCGGAAATTCGTCGAAATTCGTCAGAAACAATTATACATACTTTTTTTTTTAAATACCATAATTTTTGCCACAATTTGGAAATTCTCTCTCAGTGATTTTATATCTTCAACAATGCAAAAATGTGCTAGCAGAGAGCTGCAGACGGGAATAAGCCTTAAGCCCTCTTAAGGTACATGTGCACCAAAACGTAATATGATTATTTATTTCTCTGAATCTAACATTTAACAGAAAGGTAAGGCTCGTCTTCTTGGAATAGACCAAACTATACCTTACTAGGTAGGTATAGGTATGGTATACACATTTGTTTTAGTTAGCATCTTCATGTGATTAAAAAAAAAAGCACTTAGACCGGCCGACTAGGATGATTCCCGAAGCAATCCTAGGTACCTACTGATAAGATAGCTAGCACATATCAAGATAGCAAAAAACTACGAGTTGATAACCAGATTGCAACGTCCTGAACAGGGTATCGCCCTTGTGGACCATATACACATATGAACAAGGAGGGGGAGCATGCTGCGCCTTTTTTTAAATACATATATAATAGGCTTGCGCTTGGCCGCCAACTCGCCTGATGATGATGCGGTCTACGATGGAGCACGCTTGCCTAGATCCTGTGTGAGTAATATAATGGCGGACACCCTTGCTAAGGACGGTGCTTAGAAACAGGTAAATGATGTCTTGATTTGATGATTAGTAGTGGTGGTATACTGGTAGGAGGAAACGCACAATACACCCCAAGTGGGACGTTACTTCAGGACTTATCACCCCCATCTCCCCATCAAATAAGAATAAAATAGCACGTACCTAGATAATTATGTTTATATCGTAGACAGGCTATTATCATCCATCATCTATGGACAATCAATCTCGGGTCTTCTTCCTCTTCTTTGTTGAAGCAGGTAGGAATACCGGCGACGAGGGATGTCCTCTTTGCCGGGGCTGGACTCCGGGGGACACTGCCCCCGGGGGAGTTGGAGGGGCGAGTACCCGACCCGGTACAAGGTGACCGGGTGGCATCTCAAGCCCCTCGAAGCGGACACTGTAGTCCTGTAGTCTCATCTTGTTGGGAGCGGAGTGCGAGCAAGCTCGAGCACTCCGTCGTATGTCTACCGCGCACTGACGGGGGCGTACACCAATCACAGCCCTTCTCCGGCGAGAGGCACTCGAGCCGGGAGAAAGGGACGGCGATAGCGGAGCAGCGGCTCTAGACACCCCTGGGCGCGGTAGTCGGCGTCTCGACGGCGGCGTACGTTTAGGCGGACGTCGCCGGAGTGCCAGGCACTGAAGGGGACGCCGGCTCACTCGCCGCGCCATGGCAGTCGCGGCGGGCGCCGCGGTCCGATACTACGCCTCCACCAGACGGTCGGGCGCGCAGGCTGCACCGCGGGGACGGCCGCAGGGAAGCGGGCGGCGGGTCATCCTTCAGTGTGATGGCCCGGGGAGATACTCGACCCGGGCAGTAGGCAGGATGGCCCGGGCTCCCGGCGTGCGCGAGAGCGCGAGGCGGGTGCCCGGGCATAGAAGGTCGTAAGTCCGGTCAAGGGCCGTCGCGACATATCGCGGACGGCTCGGCAGGCTGGATGGTCCCGGCAGTGCCCGATGAACTCAGGCCGGGCTGGGGAGCGACTCGACGACACATCAAGTCGCTCAGGGGGGGACGTGGCTGGATGGCTACCGGACGGCTACACAACCGGTGCAGCGCTTGTCCGGTAGGGGTGTCCGCCGCTAACCGCATGTCGGCTGGGCGGGGGGGACACCACACTGCTGCGCGGAGGCCGGCGGATTTTCCCGACCGTCTTCCACTACGGCGCGCCGGCGGCCAGGTCGGACTGCGGGCACCACCCCGCGTCGGACGGGCGGCGGGCTGCGCCAAGGGTCCGGACGGCGGTACTTCTCCGGACGGCGTCGGCTGTGCAGTGTAGTTGGGCACCGAATTCTCGAGGAAGCCTTGTTGTTCGGTCCCGCTTGCGCGGGACAAGTCAGGTGGAAGGGTTGCGTGCGTCGCTCGGCCATATGCCAGTGCAACGCTCCTCACGGCGCACGCGGTGTCAGTCAGGTAGGTGGGTGGCGCGGTAACGCGGCCGACCCGGTGGTAGGAGTGGTGGCGTCCGCTCGACGCATGCACGGACCGCCGGTCCGCAAGCCTGGAGAGGGATCCCTCCCCTGTGGAGAGCAACTCGACAGGGGTGGATTCATGCAGGCCCCGTCCAAGCGTAGTCGTGCAGCGGAGCGCGACGCGTGAAAAGGGCCGTGCGAGCGGTCGACCGTAAGGCCGCGGCGAGCGCTCAGCGACGGCGGGCAGTGTGTGTAGCCGGGCGGGAAGCGGGGGCGGGCCATCGCGTCTTCCTTCACTCCGGCTGGGTAGATCCGTTGTCATCCGGAAAGATTGAAAGCAACTCGCGCTCAGCACCGGCCGCAATGTGCCAACGGCGATACAGCCCCGTTCGAGTGAGATTCCGGCCTACACCGGAAAGGCTCAAACAGGACGATCAGCACAGGAGGCGATGCGGACCGGGCGTCGCGACGCTGCAGTGGCTTGTGTCTTCTTTGAGTTCATCTATTCGTTTGACCACCAAACAAACAGCACTGTGGCAGTACAGCCTAGGCGCCCGCTACGCCGACGTCTCCGTCGAGACGCCAGAGAGCCGGTGCGCTTCCGCCGTGTTGGCTCGCTCGCCCGTTGACGACGCAGGCAAACTCCTCCAACTCGCAACGCGCATAGTCCCTTCGCCGGCCCCGCCCTCGACGCTACGCCATCTAGCGGCGGAGGACGGGACCTCAGGGCCCGCGCTGTGGTAGTGCGCTTCCGCGCGGCGCTTCACGGGGTAGGCGGGGGTCTTCAAGTCCGCGGGGACGAGTCCCCGCACCCACCGGGATAACGGGACGCGGAAGCTGTAGACTCTCTTTGAACGCTCGCGGAGTAGGTTCGGTACGACTCAACGCGAGCGGAGAGCCCATCTATGGACAAATTATTTCCGTCTATTGTTGGACGGAGACTCCCTAACTCTTTAGAAAGCCCTTCTAGCCTTCTCCTCCTTATAAAGTCCTTATGAACTCAGTCGTCAGTTCTGCCGACCTGGAGGTACTTAATATAATAGTTTATTTGAAGTGAATAACTACGCGCGTATATAATAATGCATTATGTCACATAGACCTGTGGCTCAGGTAGTCTGTCGGTTGCGGACGTCTTCCGCATACTAATTGACCTTCACCTTGAAAACGCGATCCTCTACAATCGAGGACACATAGTTGGAAACAGTTTCCACTGCTCGAGGATATCTTTCACGTGGTATGTTAAATTCTTGGTAGAATTTATGCCATCTACGAACTAACTCCGTTGCTTATTTTAGTAGAGGGCGCGCAGATTTAGCTTAGAAGATCTTAACAATTTTAGTTACGCATTTCGAGAAATTAGGATATTTTGGTGGTTTGATAATTAAATCTGTAATATTGTTAATGCATTAGGATAACCGTGACGTCTGAGAGGTGGTCCTTAACTGTTGGCCTTTTAGAAAAACTCAGACACACACAACGAGCAATGGAGAGAGCTATGCTCTGAGTTTCTTTGCGCGATAAAATCCGGAACGTAGATATTCGCCAAAGAACCAGAGTCACCGACATTGCTATTAAAATTTGCAAGATGAAGTGGCAATGGGCAGGCCACATCGCTCGAAGAACTGATAACCGATGGGGAAGAAAGGTACTTGAGTGGAGACCACGAGTTGGAAGACGCAGCGTAGGTAAGCCTCCCACTAGATGTACCGACGACATTGTGAGTCGCGGGCACCCAGTGGATGCAGATGGCAGGATATCGTTCAGTGTGGAGGTTAAAGGGGGGGCCTTTCAGCAGTGGACTTCTTCTGGCCGATGATGATGATGATGATGATTAGGATAACCGAATTATTTATAACTTTAAAAGCATCTTTAAAGATTTTTGTAAGAATTTCATGGGTGTTTTTATGGTCAATGAGAATAACTGCTTGAGTAGGATTACAAAGCATATATTTATCGTTTCTGAAGAGTTCCTTATATAATGCGTGTTTCTAATATTTTAAGTTTTTTTCGTAAAGTCCTAATAATTTGCGTTTGCGTGCTGGAATTGTAACACCTCCTGTCAAATAATTCGTTACGCCTTTAAATTTATACCACCTTTAGATTGTCACTATTTCTTTCTTGGTAAAAAAAAATGATTTGATGATTATCAACGAGTAGAAGAACATAAAAATTGAATATACATTTATACATATATATTATATATGAAAACTGCAAAACAATTTATGTAAATGATAATTATTGTTACTCGGGTAGATAATATAATCCATAGGTACTTCTTATCCTACCTGCCACCCCATTTAGTTCCCTACCTGCTACTTTTGAGCCACCCTTAGTAAACAAGTTTTATGAGACCTTATTAGCAGTCTAGTGGTTGGCATGGCAATATTGATTAACAACACTGACTTTAAACCCACTTGCGTTGTCTGGATCCACAGCGCAGTATGGAACAATTAATTAACGGAAGTTCCTTGTATTATCTTTAGTCACTGGATGACATCAACGCCTAATATTCAGTAAACTGTGGTTCTTCTCACGTGTGTGTGTGTGTGTGACTCTTGGCCTATTCCGATAACAAATTCCAATGCACACAAACAGATTAAGTTGTACGCATAATCATGTTAGGAAGGCTGGACGAACCTGAGAGGACACCACGAGTTTCAAGTTTATCATGAGTTCTAATGAACTTAGTGAGTCAGTTAGCTGATAATCAGTGTCGGTCTCATTCAAAATAATGTGTAATAGGTGATATGCAAGTGAAATACAAACCGGAGCGAGGCAGGTATGACGCGGCACGGCGGCACAGCGCCGCACGCGGCAGCTGCCGGCGCGACGCCGCCCCCTATTGGCTGGCTGCGGGAACCGGTCTCTCCCCGCTCCGCTGCCGCAGCCCCCGTCGCCTTCACCACAAACAACTTCAAATTCTTATTCATGATCCTCGTCATGACCGTTGCTGCCGTTGAGAGCGCGCGCTCCACACGCCCGTATTTCGCGTTCGCGTAATCTTATTGCAACTCAGTATTCAAACCGAATTGTGTCTTCAGAGTGTAAATAAAATTCGTGTATTGGACTGATGAATCAATTGAAACTTTTGAACAGCCAACCTGCGCAATGAAAACAGACGGACAGACCAGTGTTTTTGCTCTTTTTGTAGCACCGGTGCTTCATGAACGGCTACGAGGCAGGGTTACCTTTGCCATGTGCATCAGATAGTGTAGTGCTTCTATTAGTTTCTCGACAAACTAATATGTTAGCCTTTGGATTGGGCACAGTGATGTTCTAGTGAATTAACCGGTGATAAGTGTGGATATGAAGGTGACAGTGTGCTTTGGGTCTGTGCGAGTGCTAGTGCCGTGTGGTGCTGGCGACCTGCTAGTCAGGGATCTCGTGAGGGAAGCGACGCATCGGTACAAGAAAGCGACAGGACAGGTCAGTTAATATGCTAATAAGTGAGACGAAACGTTGCTCATTTTCGCGCGTTTTTCTCGGCTTTTCATTGGTCGATGAGTCGTTAGCTTACTCATGGCGAATGACTAAGCTCTTGCGTAGGTAAATATTTACCATCTTAGAATATTATCGTTAAATGCGACCACATTTGACACTTGTTACCTAACTAGCTAACTACCCACATTCACACATTGATCTGAAACGGGTTTTAATGTCAATGGCAAAACGAGTATTATTTGTTTACTAGACTTTACATTCTAAAAGAACTTTGAGTTCGTTCAACACAAACTAAAATAATTCTAAAAGTAGGTTAAATATAAACACACCGATATGGTAACACCGGTCACCGTATCCCAAGTAGGTACCAACTTATAGGAAGGCAGCTTAACTCCTAGTTAAAAATAATTCCATACTAAAGTGAAGCCCTTCCAAGAGTGAATCCCGCCCCGGATGAAGTACTTACGTAGACTGGACACGGGCGTAGTCAACCAGTTTGAAACTAGTAGCTTCATAAATCTAACATCTACCTCAAGATTAGTTATTATTAGTCGTGGATATTTTACGTCGTAGCTTCTGTATGTTCGTCTCAAATAGTAACAATCAGCAAGATGATTATTTTATGGTCAGCGGTAATTGCTATGCTTCTATTGAAATACGTAAAAAATGCGATATCCAGAAATTCACTGTTTGAACTCATTTTGCATGAATGTATACACATTTTACTTTTATAACACTGCTTCATTCAGCATCATGGTCATCATCATTATTTAAACTCTACAGTCTCCTTAATCTCAGTACCAACCTACCTCTACCTAAGTACTTTGTCTATCTTTAAAGAAATTTATAAAATCTTTGAAACATCAATTCGCAATCACTTTGACGTTGGGTGGGTCTAGTAAAAAATTATCATAAGAAAAAGTGTCCTAAGTTTATCTTTGTAAATTTAAATAATACCGACAATCTAATTTAAATCCTATCTACATGTAACACTGTTTAATTTAGCCTGCAACAAAATGCAGACTGAATGTACTGATTAGTTTAGTTTGTATGATTTTAGTCTACTTTTGGGTCAGAAATTTTTGATCGTTGACCCGATATCCATAGTTTAAATAACTTTACTTTAAAAGCTCAGCTTGGAATTAAAAATTATACCCAGTATTATAAAAGTTACTGACTCAATTTGTTTGAAAATTAATTCAAATTTCGAAGGTGACGGTCCCCACTTTCTTTTTTGTCGACCTGCAAAATGGCAATCGCCACCAATTTCAGCTCTGAGTAGGTACATAGTCAGCCCTACCCCAGAATCCTAACTGCATTGTTCTCTTAGCTATGCAGCTTGACGCCATTAAAGTCAACTTCGTGCTGCATGGACAACACTATCAGCATTAATGTTGATTTCCTTACAAAACGCACTGCTACTGCACGATTACGATCGAATGAGAATATTGAGATAGGTTGTTGCAATAGAGACTTGTTTTTGCGCTAATGATCATTGAGTATGGTATGCGCAGGCGCAAGAAGCGAGAACCAAGATCTACTTTCCCGATGTCCATTTGAAGGAACTACCGGTGCCTCGGCGCTGTCAAACTAGATTGACGATGGCTAGCTGTGTTTCATAAGGCACGTGAGCTCGGGTCATTAGTTTTATGGACTGACCTTCGCCAGATTCTGTATGGGTCTTTTGTGGTTTGCTTAATACAATATACCGAATGTTGCAAAATTATATTGTATCTTTGACATTGAAAAGACGAACCGTAGCAGGCTAGTACCAACCGTAGCAAGTCTCGCGTAGCAATGAAGCCAATTATATCACAGTGCGTGTAAAAATATTAAGGTTAAAAGTTAACTTATAGCAGGACTACACTATTTCCATTAATTTATTGGCTCTGACAGATGCACGAACATTGAAAAATGCTAAATAAAAACATTTTCTTATCTCTACGTAAATTTACATCTATCATAATTAATTACTCTGTTCCTGCGAAAAAAGGAATAAATAAACAAAAAAACCAACTCAATTTCGCATTAATTTATAATATTATAATAAATTGTACGAAAATGCAATGTCAGCATGACGTTTCAGTGAAAGAGAAATGCGTTTTCATAAACTTGAACAATAACTTTTACACACTCTACAAGTAACGGAGCACTGACGCGCGTTGATGTCTTTTTCGAGGAGAAATTATCTGAACGTTACAGATCGACTACGAACGTTACAGGGGCTCGATTTTTGAATGTTCGTATGATATTTTGCACTAAAACATCATGCGAAATTAATAAAAAACTATTGATAGAAGAAAATAATTCGAATGTTTTAAACCACTAGTTGGTTAGCGATACAATTACTTTAAAAAATGTGACTTGCTTGGGATTTCGCATGATATGTTCGTGCGCAATATCACACGAGTGATTCAAAAATCTAGCCCCAGAAATATTTTAACCGGCTTCAAAAAAGGAGAGTGTTCTCAATTCGGTTGTATTGTTTTTGTTACCTCAGAACTGTGTCAAATCGTTTCATTACTAAAACTATTTGGAATATTCAATACATATTTAAACTTTTAGATATAAATTTTATTAAAATTGGTTCACTTTCTGTAGTTTGGTTTTTAATTCTAAATACTTAACTGAAAAAAACAGCTATTTCTAAAAATTTCTTGTTCACTAATTTTGAAGTCGGTTTTCAAATTGATAATATTATATTTTGATTGCCCACAACGGCTGCGTCTAAGAACGACATGTAAGTTGTACCTATTAGCATTAGACATTCACCTGCTGCACACCTGCAGGCTGCCTACGAACTCCTCTAATATACCGTAGGAAGCAACTGACCTTGCTCGCACTTGCCTAGTCACGTGAACATTTCAACACAAATCCTAGTAGCAAAGTTGGTAGGAAGAAGCCGAAACTGCTACAAAATACGAGGCATCAAACATGCTTTCGCACTCGGAAACTGCACAAAAACGAACATTTGAAAAGAAACTTTAATCATGCATTATGCATTGAAGATTGCATCAATAACATTTTGATACATAATGTTAAAACGCGAGTAAAACTCGACGATGGATTCCGTACAACGTAAGTTTTTTTTATTCCTTAAGTAATAACTAATAATTAAAATAAATAAATATCTGGGACATTTTTGCACACACGGTCATCTGAGCCCAAACTAAGCAAAGCTTGTAATATGGCTGCCAGAGACTGATATACGTACATATATATTTTTAAATACATACTTTAATAGATATTAACACCCAGACATAGAACAAACACAAATGTTCATCACACAAATGTTTGTCCTAGATGGGAATTGAACCCACACCCCCAAGCACTGAAGTTAGGTTCACTACCAACTGAGCCACCGGGGCAGTCTAAAAATGTCATGTTATATTTTCCCATAAAATACGAGTTTACCTGTTTTTTTTTTTACTTCCTGAATTAATTCAGGCTTGCATACTCGCAATATATAA
The DNA here is from genome assembly GCA_949125355.1 of Agriopis leucophaearia. Taxonomy (NCBI): domain Eukaryota; kingdom Metazoa; phylum Arthropoda; class Insecta; order Lepidoptera; family Geometridae; genus Agriopis; species Agriopis leucophaearia. The sequence continues at coordinate 7,770,941 of OX421265.1, read as the reverse complement.
TTAAATTTATACACTAAAAATAGGGTTTTACATTGATTATTTAATTCTATATTTCATTCTCGTATTTTGCCGTTACTCTGCATGTGAATTTGGTCATATAAATTAATGTTTAGTATAAAAATGAGTCTGAGTTTCTTTACGCGATATAATTCGGAACATAGATATTCGCCAAAGAACCAGGGTCACCAACATAGCTATTAAAATCTGCAAGTTGAAGTGGCAATGCTATGAGCAGGCCACATCGCTCGAAGAACTGATTACCGATGGGGAAGAAAGGTTCTTGGGTGGAGATTGAGTGAAGGTTCTTGAATGAAAGAAATTGAAAGTCAACAGTTCAGTGTTGAATGTGTGTGTGGCCAAGCAAACTTTGAAGACAATACCGATATATCAACCATTTTTGATTGAAGATAAGATTGGAAGGTTCCTTTTTACCTTATAGGTACGGAACCCTAAAAACTGCAGTAGTAGTTTTGGCAAACGTTTCTGCATGAATACCGTTTGCGCAACGGAAAGGTCGTGTATTGATCAACGAGCTGCGAACTACACTTTTGCCGGTCCACTGGCGAAGCGATATGATATCCAGTCGATAGAAGAAAAGTTTCTAATCTACAAACAAAACAAAACGTTCTCTATGAAATCACGTATATATCTGCAACGATATTTATAAAGAACCGTGTCGAGGGAAAGCGAAACGTTGACAAACGCGTCCGCCGCTTATGGCGAATAGGCGGATAACTATCAAAACGCCAAGGAATGCTTCTAGTTTAAGGCTTTGCAGAAACTTTATGATCATCAAGTGCTAAAGCACAAAATTCCCACAGGTTTTAAAAAAATTTCAAGACATTGTTATTTAAAGCCGATTGTCAGGTCACGTTTTATTTCAAAAACAATGATTTTAAGTTTTTAAAACAGTGAAAACTGTTGAAATAACTCCATGGTAGAACAATGGGTTTGTGTCGCAGCGCGGGCTGTCGGCTTAGGCAGGTATGCGTGTTTCGGCCCTGTTGAGAACCCGAAACACCTATTGTGCCGTGCTGTATAGAGTAGAAAACGTTTTACACAAAAAAAACTTCCAAAATCCTTCTTATTACATCGTCATAAAGTTCAAAGGTGCTTGACTTATGGCATGGCCCGTTCTCCGGAGCCCACAGGCCACGGATCTCGTCCAACGACCGGTTCTCAGAAAAATGACAAGACATTCTTTCGAGTAGAGGGTACTATACTACGAATGTGTAATTCATGACGTGATTGATACACAGATAGGTGGATACAAAGTAGGGCACAGATTAGTGTATAGTCGATAGACTAGTGGTGTACAGAGAAGTACCTACTACTGATTCATGGTGGACGGTTGGTGGTCGTGACCATGCCTATCATCCTGTCGGTTAGAATATCAATGAGACCTATTGTTCGATTCCCGAAACGCTACTAAAACATGAGATGTTTTATGCTTTTTAAAACAAAATTCTCCATAGAAATATGTAGACGATAGACCAGAATCATCTATTATAGTCAGGTTAACAGTCAAGAACATTTCAATAGTGTTATTTCTGATCCGGCAAAATCGAGATTATTTTTAAATAAAAACCACCTCCATTCAAATGAATGGAGGTGGTGATGATTATCCGACTCTATGTTTCACAAGAAATAATGTTACTTACACCATGTTTGAACGTTTTTAATAGAGGTACCTACCTGCCTCGATACGATCGTGGAAAAAATAACAAAGAGAAGCTCCCATAACGCCATATGTTGCGTTCCTCGTCAAGTGAATCTGAAATAATCGCTCTCAAAGTTTTTTTCCCCTGTTTGGACATTGCTTGTGTTTCATCAAAACTCTCAGCTTATGGTGATTTTAAGTGTTACCACATGTAAGACGTAGGTCTATCGTTTTTTTACGGGATACATATCTGAGAGTGTGCATCGAATCTCCGTGCTCTAATTCTCTCTTGCCCATTTTTCTATCGGACGGCCAGAGCGGGCATGAAAAGGCGATACCGTTTCATGGTTGATATTCAGAAAACCCGTACGAAGCGCTTATATTCCACTTTTATTGTGCGAGCTGCTAGACTAGAATACGCTGCCTGAATGGGTGTTCCCCGAAAGTTACAATCTAGATGTCTTCAAGTCGCCAGTGAATCGGTTTCTTCTAGACAAGTGTGCTCCATCGTTGACCGCATCATCGCTCAACAGGCGCGGTGGCGTATGGCGGGCAAACGCAATATTAAAAAAAATAACTTTTTGTTTGAGATCTCTATTCACAGCGTAATATTGTTTACATGTTCGAATAAAACATTAATACTTAATCAGCATATAAAGAATATAAAAAAAAAAACAGTGACTAATAATTGATAGCAGAGGTGGAAGGTCAATGTTTTAATTTCAGGCGTTTGTGCAAGTAGGTACCTACACAAACTTATGTATGTTCCAGTTACCTAATTGAGGTACACATATCTTATCGTATGTGTACCTCAATTAGGTAACTGGAACATACATATTTTTCATTTAGATATCGACTCTACAACTCAACTCTGTTATATTAATAACCACATAGTATCGGAAACGCATTTCACTATCGCAAATGAAATGCGTCGTTGTAGGTAGGCATTTAATAAGTGCGTCGAATTCTGTCTGACAGACCAAAATTGTTTAAATATAAATCTGATTTTGTTTCTGTATTTTTTTTTTTCGTAAAGATGTTTAAAATTTGACATATTTGGTATGGTAAAGCTGTTAAAACCGTCATGACAAAAAGTGGCCTTAGTGGTTAACGCCTCTGGGGAGTATTCAATGCAATGTAAAGAACTCTTTTAAATTTTGAATTCTTCTTCTTCTTTCCTCTTGAGAGGATTTTGGCGTTGCGCTTCTTGTGCATTTGCCAGTGTCAAGTTTTGAAATACACATGTTCAAGTTAAAATCGTCACTGTCAGAGTCAAGAAAATTTTAAGATCAAAATGAATCTGACACCAACATTTTTGTTTTAATTAAATAAGCTGTGAAGTGTGTGAAGTCTATTATAACTTTTTTTTTTTATTGGCAACTGGATACACAGTCCTTAATGCCTAACTTATTTGAGTAAAAAGATACTTATTTTATAACTTAGACGTAGGTATAGGTTAACCATCTCTAAAATTTGGCAACCAGGATAAGACGCGTGAAAACCCCGGAATTTAGAGCCAATGGACATGTAAACAGTTTTTTTTAAACATAGTGTAAAAATCGCGGCGTGTGGGCACAGTGCGTGTGTCGGGGGCGACCCAAGACTATTTTTTTTAAACCCGGATTACAAATGAATCCCCGCCCGGACGCTCCCCGGATGCCCACTAAACTAGGAAAAATCCTGGGAAACCCGGACGGATGGCAACCCTACGTAGGTACCATGTCTGTTTATATATTTTCCTGTGATTACACGAGTATCGTTCGCGCAAAACTTTATGAGCCCTCTGAAGTTAGGCGCGAGGCCTCCCCGACGCCCTGTAAAGTCCCTCGGATACCTATAATATGCGTACTGCGCAGCCACTGGGCCTAACTTCAGAGGGCTCATAAAGTTTTGCGCGAACGATATCAATACAATGAGCATTGAGGATCGACCTCGATGCCTGGCTGGCCATCTCATGCCGGACGCTCGCGCCATTTACGTTACTGACATAAAGACCGTAGGATATACCCATGTTAAACCACTCTGCCATTAAAGCCGCGCTCACCAACTCAAGCTATATCTTTCAAATATTTTCAACGTAAAAAACCCCTGACTGAAACAGTGGTTTTCACTTTCTCGATTGGAACAAAATTGCAAATGTTACAAAACAATTTTCGTGTTGATATTATACAGGACGGAATAGGTAAGGCTGATTTTTTTTTTTTTTTTCGATCTCTTCTGCTAAAGTAAAACAAAATTTGCTTTAAAACGTTGCAATGTTATTCTAAAAAGAATGCCCAATAGAAAAAAACACATCGATTTTGTATCTTTTGAAATGTTCAAAATGTGTGAACGAAATAGCTCTGGCTTTTATGTGTAAGTGCGGCCTTAAGCTAGCTGACCCTATTGGACGATAATTACTGCGTGTTAGTATGACCAAGAGTTATGTAGTAGTAGTAGGTACAATAGTAATGAGGTACCTATTCAAGGAGGAAAAGCTCTTATTGATTGGTTTCTCGCAATTATTATTGAATATAAATGACTAATAAAACATTTGTATTGCAGGTAGGATTCCCATCGGTCAGGATTTGTCCAGACTTTAAGACCTTTGTCTTTAAAAACCTTTAGACTTTGTAGGGTTTCTAGCTTTTTTAGCTTGGGTGATGTAATATGAGTAATAAAACAAACTTAATTATATAAAATCAATCTTTAATTCTGTAGTGCGCAGTGTTTGAATTTAGTGACTAAAATGTCCGGACTTTTATTGAAATATCCGGTTTTAGGTCAGAACTTTTCAAATGTTGACATGGTAACCACTATTTGCAGGTATACACGCTATCAGTTTAAAGCCTTCAACGAGCCCTCACTCACCTAGGTGACTGGTTCAAGAAGTGGGCCATCACGGTCAATCCTGACAAAAGTGCAGCAATGTACTTCCACCCATCCAAAAATCCCCCCGCTAAACCCATCACGCTTCACGGGAAGCCCATCCCTTGGACACACTCCACCAAATATCTCGGTGTGACCCTCGATCGTCGCCTCACTTTCTCAAAACATATCCAGATAGTCCGCAACCGAGCGGGTTTCTTCCTAGGCCGTCTCAGCCCCATCCTTGGCGAGCGTAGTAAATTGTCACTTAGGAATAAGCTGACAATTTACAAAACTTGCATTCGTCCCGTCATGACTTATGCCTCCGTGGCGTTCGCCCACGCATCCCGCATTGACCTGGACAAGCTTCAGGTCATCCAAAACCGTTTCATACGCAGAGCGGTCGGCGCTAGCTGGTACATGCGAAACGCCGACTTGCACTGCGATCTCGAACTCCCGTCCATTCTTCAATATATGAAGCACACTTCCCGCCGCTACTTTGACGCGGCGCCCCACCATCCCAACCCTCTCGTAGTCCAGGCCTCGAACCACTCGACAGACACGACAAACACTCCACCCCTACGTAGACGCCCCAGAAATATCTTAGGCGACCCGGACGACCCCATCGCCGTCGTCACCTCGGCGGCGTTGGGCTCGTCCGATCCGACTGCTCCTGGCAACAGGAAATATTCAGTTTTTGGTATAGGCGCCGGTTACCACAGGCACACACACACACACAACGATCCCGCCGGCGGGATCGGAGACCCCCAGGATCTGTTAGAAGATCGGTTAGATTCTCTCCAAATAATCATTCAGTTCAACAACCTACTAGGGCCCCAGGGCACACCCCTTCTCGTGCCAGGGCAAGTCTAATCCCCCACTCCCGACGACGGTCCAAGCCGAGGCTCGTACCTCCGAGGTGCCCTTGCGCTTGTCGCCCAAAATCTAAACCATGTTGGCCCAACGCCTTCTGCGTTCACCAACTAGTCCGGTCAAGCTGTAGAGGCCGCAAGGCCAACAGCAATAAGTCACATTAGAAAAAAAAAACTGTTTATAGCAAGCTACAGTGAACTTTAAATGTCATACACATTTAATATAAAAGCGAAATAACACTGACTGACTGACGAAATCAAAAACGACTCGACCAACGAAGCTTTTCAAACGCAAGCCTCTATTACCTATATTATAAAAAAAAAAAAAACCCCGACTGCCCCCGAAGGAGGGTTGTGTTTTATTTTATAGCAATTTTTTTCCAACTATTATATTAATAACTATTAGTTTTTTTTTTACATGTATGTTAGTTTACACCATAATAAAACAATATACTTTATTAAAGATTTACATGAAAGTCTGCGCATACGATTTATTGCACATATAAATTTGCTAAATGTCATTCATCGTTTTCAGTTACAGTGTTAAAGACAAACACTTGCCTTAGCTAGGCGTACTTAGATGGACCTACCTACTTAAAAAAGGGTAAATCTCACTTCAGTAGGTAGGTACTATGTCAATTTGTTCATCAATCCGCAATATGGTTCGCATTTTACCGAGGATACAACATACACAATTCCAATCTACGTCACAAGTATTGTACTAAGTTTCTTATAACCACTACACCACACCCATAGACCTTTATTAATATAGACACCGTTGTATGGAGCGCACCGCACTTCAAGTTGTATGAAAACCCGGGGCGCGGCGCGGGCGTAGCTGTACCATAAGCCGTACTAGGTATAGAACTATAGATAGTAGCGGTACAAAAAATACGGTACGCGGTATACAAAAAGCTGCGGCGGCCTTTTTTGTACCTACTATGGCATCACTAGAGCTATTTAGAAGCGGTAACTCCATTTACAAGGTCAACTGCTTTCGAAGAGTTTTCACAGTATACTATGGTGCAATTTGGAACTTTTTTATTGACGTCTAACGTGTTCGTGTTATACTTATGATGACAGAAATCGAACTGAATTATGCGACGTGCTAGTTGGAGTATTGATCCAACTTAAGACAGGCCACAGACATGCAAAGTAGGTAAACTCGCGGGGTCTACATCATAATAAAGGTCTTTGAATATACCCGTGGGCGTTGGAGACTCTTTGAGTCATGCGCACGTGCATGGATTGAAGTATGTGCTGCTAGCTGCTAGGTATCGCTGTAATGCCGCATGGTCAATTATGTGACTGCGTTGCATCGCGGGTGCGCATCGCGCAGTATGCCAACCCCGCGAAACCCGATACGTGAATCAGTTTGAAAACATTTCATGTCTATGGGAACGAATTATAGCAGTCTTGTATTTAGTCTGACATGAGAGTATACATCATTCTTTGTGCTATGGATGAACAATTTTAATTTCGAAATCCAACATTAGTAAAGAAAACGATAATAAATACCTACTTTTTAATTTGTTGCACACTAGCTGACCCGCCAAACGTTGTCCTTTTTAATGAGTATGGTTCATACAAACCATAGAACTTAGTTCATATCAGTACCTACTTAATTTTCAGTTTTATCCGAATTTTCAATTTTTTTTTCTAATACTCCCCATTATTGAGGCGAACAAAACAAAATATTCAAATCTTTCAAGCCATTTTCGTGTTTTAACGTCATGTTTTCGCGAGACTAACGCACGGCATATGATTTTTATAGGTAGATAGACTATATAAGAGAAACTGGAAAACGCTTTCCCAAAATAAATTGTTAGTTCGGGAGCCTGTGGAACCACACTGTTTGTAAAAACTATACTTACCTATTAATGTGTGTTTGGTTTGCTGCTTCGAATTATTTTGTGTAGTAATTTTGCTCCATAGGTAGGTACAAAACATCAATTATTGTTTGTTGTTTTACCTCAAAGGTTCTATACACAGGATTCTATTTAATTTGATGTTGCATCGATCGTACTACGAGTATGAGCGTAGTTTTCGAAGCTAATAATGTATCTAGATTTTAGTTAATATCAATCAATTCAAAATTTAAGCTACAAGTAAATTATACTATCATGTTCGTTCCGCTTTAGCGTTCATTTACGCCCACGCGAATCTGCAGAATGTACTACGTGGGCGATGTAATAACGAAATGCATAATTGCGAGAATTCAACCAAGCCCCTGAATTGAAGCAAGCTATCAAATATTCTCTGCAAGCTATATCAAATAACCAGGTACTTTCATTTTTACTGTTTAGTCATCACAAGATACAATTAGCTTCTAAGCTAATAGTACCGTAAAAAGGTAGTAATTTGTCTCGATGCCCACATTTTTGGGTAGAAGTTTTTCAGAGTCCATCTTCAAAACTTTTTTCTGACGCTGTTTTAAACTATCACGGTTGTTCACTAAAGTTAAATGATTATTTACGGGATATTTACCGCGCATGTAACTGCGCCGAAATATCGGGAGCTCCTTCCACAACCTTACCACGGTAAATATCCCGTAAATAATTATTTAACTTTTTTTTCTGACGAATCTCTAGTGTAATTCCATATTACACTATTTTCCAGTTTTATTGTGGCTAGGTTACTTTATTCTTACGAATTAGTGAAGGTAATAATTTTTCGAAAAATCTGCTCAACGCTGTCCGAGCTGTGTTTTTTTAATGGAGTAACACGGTAAGTGCTCTGACAGGGTCCTTTTATTATTTAATAATAGAAAGTAAATCTTCATACAAATCTCAATTATCGAGAATTTGTATGGATGGCGATGCTTAGACCTTAGAGCCAATGAACATAGAATATTTTCGCACTTGCTTAGACCACACTATCACCTTCTGTTGTAACATGGTAGTCTGTCAAAGGCGGTAACACGCCTTTGGGAATACAAGCGATTGGGAACCGATTCTACGTAATTGATTTGTTCAAACATCTATTCATCATAGTAGAAAGCGAAAATTTATTACACATAAATATTTGGAATAAGTAATAACTAAAAATATAACCTTATAACCAAACTTCATACAAAAAACTTATCTAAAAGTCCATTGGTGGAAGGAAAAGTGGCCAAAAATACGATATTAAAACAAACATAAAACATTACTAACTCTTTTCTGTAAATTTTGGAATCGCCACAGTCACGTAGGTATAATTTCCCATTCTTGCACGCAGACGCAGCTAAATTGATGTCAGCTTTTGGTAACCAATCACTGAGTACCCTATTAAACATTATTATGCAATCTAGGATCTAGTTATAGGGCAGTTCAGGGGCTCTAGGAAATCTGATACAACATCCAATTGAATTTCCTGATGAAATATGTATTTGATCGTTTACAGAATTTATAATGGCGATAAATATTCTTGTACCCCGATGTTAGATACTTTTGAAATGTTAAAAACTTTACGTAAATTTTTGAGGGGCATTCAACACTACTTGAGGAAACTACAATAGTTCAAATCCTGCGAAACTCATCAAATGTAACAATACCGTGGTAAAATGATTCTAATCTGTACCAAAAATACTTATGTAAGACAATAGAATGTTCGAATTCTAACAAAACACGAACATTGTTTGTACCTACCTACTGCAACATTTTCAACATGGAAACATGATTTATAAGGCCGTTTTCCTCAAGGCCACTTTAACAAAATTTTGTTTTATTTTATTTTTGAACTCGGAACTCTTTTTATCGAGATCATGACACCTTAAGATTTAGAACTTTTTTGTTACACTGACAGGCTACAGGCCTGACCGTTTCTATATTTTTACGAATCGGTAATTTGTACGGATGGCGACGGCATAGATCAGAGTATATTCGCCTTATACCTTATGATTATGAGCATAGAATATTTCTTCATTGCTTAGACCACACTATCACCTTCTGTTGTAACATGGTAGTCTGTCAAATGCGGTAAAAATTCGGTAAAAATTCACGCGATTGGGAACTGACTCAAGAAATGAAGGCCATGTTTTATAAACAAGTGGAATGAGAATAAAGGAAACCCTGAAAATCTTTGCATCATTATTTGGGTTGTCCTGTTTTCATCCGATGGCTGTATATTCTATTGGATTGTTCCAATGACGTTGTATAATGAGTATGACGTCTGTATTGTTCCTCATTGGTTTGTTCTGCTTTTTTAACCGACGAAAAAGGAGGACGGTTCTATGATCTACTGCTTTTTTTATGTCACCGATTTACCAACTATTTAAAGATTTACATACACTTACTAGAATACACTTCCAATTTGGTCCCATTGTCACTAAGTCGGGATCTGATGATGAGATCCCAGGGAAATCGAAGGCAACCCTTAAATCTTATAAGCACTTATTACGTTTTTCATATATATATATATTTGAAGTCGGTTTTAAATGTGATCCACTTGTTGTAGATAGGCACCATAAAAAAATTGGGTCTTGATTAACAAAGCTCTTCTTTTTGTACAGTACGTTCGATTTACGAGTGTAAGGCTGGATAATTCCATTAAATTACTGGTCGTTAATGTTAGGATCCACTACACTACGTCACGCACGACACGAACTATCGGAAACGATGACACGATGGCAGTTACATGGACCATACCCGTGATTCAAAACATAATAAACGTGTTTCGTAATTCTGAACCGGAAGACAGACTGTTTTTGTAACTATTCTATCAATACAAGGTGGTATTTGTGCATAGATTTATGGAGAATGTTTCCACATCTTTGACATTTACTTGACCACCAGCAAAATTCCGATTTGAAGAGCAATTTTTACGACGAAATAACAATAATAAAATTGATATATTTTAAGGTGAAGATTTGACCAGTGCAATTATTACCGTATAAGTACAAGTTTCCTAAGATACGAACCGTGTAGAATCTTGAGCTTCAAAGTTCTTGAACTTCGGGTGGTAGGTAGGTAACATGATTTTTGCAAACTGCACCTATTTGGACCCGCGTTTTAAGCCGGTATACCACGGCCAAGAAATTTGATGAATAGGTATTTAGCAACTCTATTGCTGTCGCGCTGCGCCCTGACCAGCGAGCTATCGATGTGTGCGTGTCGAACAGACTGTGCGTGTGTGCGTGCCCGCCCGTGCTCCCGCACTGAATGCCTAGTTGCCTACAAATTCATTTCGCCTCGCAGTCTACTCGGCTAGTTGATATCGGCGTTTGCCGAATGTCGAGTGATTTTTGTTATTTTGCGATCTGCTCATATTTTACTAACCGACTACGCCAAATAGACCAGGGTCGATAATTATTGAAACAAAAAAAATCACATTAGGATGAAAGATGAAACCCATTAGAAAAGGAGGAGAATATGATAAAAATGAAAGGAAAAATAAATAATAATAATAGTAGGGTTCCGTAACTAAAGCCATATAATTGTAGTCATAGTTCAGAAATTGATAGTTATAGAAAAATTCGAACGAACGAAGCTCTGTGGGCTTAGCCAAATTTCAGAGATGTACCATCCCGACATAGCATATACTTTTTAAGGTTCAAACATAGAGAAAACTGATTGAAAAACATTATTTGTTTGGATACGCTTTGAATTTATTACAGTTTTATCGCTATTACTCAAAAAGTCATCATCAGATAATGTTCAAAATAATTTTGAATGAAGGTTTTAAATATGACCTATCTGTATTGTAAGACTCAAGTTTCTATGTCTAGTTTAGAAATGCAGGGGGGGGGGGCAACTTTTTGCCACTTTGGCGGGTAGGTAGTAGGTCTGTGTTGGCGGGCCATATTTCGCAAAGTATACTCTTTATAAAAAAGTGATGTATCAAACTTTACCTTCATTTTAAAAGACCTTTTTTAACGATACCCCACACGAGTAAGTGGATTAAAAAAACAATTTCATCCCCATTTCACATGTACGAGTGCCACCCCTAAAATGCAATATAATATATTTTTTATACTTTTATAATTGAGATCTATATTATATTACTGTAATTATTATTTAAATTTTTTTTTATCTTAATAATTACAGAAGTTAGGTTTTAAAAAATTCGGACGGACAGACAGACAGACAGACGGACGGACAGAACGAATTTATAAGGGTTACTTGTCGGGCTACGGAACCCTAATTACGGGCGATCTGAGTTCGGGAAGTGGGAGCCCCCCCTCGTGGGGGGGGGGGGGGGTTAAGGGTAAAAAATTGTTTATCTCGATTTCCGGCAAAACTACAAGCTCTATGGAAAAAAGATTAATGGCAAAGTTGTAGGTAATAAAAAGATCTACAACTTTTGGCACAATAATTTTTTCACATAACCTCAAAATTATGTGAAAAATTCAAATAACCAAGTTTTTGGTTAAAATAATATACACGTTTATAAGTATGTATATTAAATACATACATACTTATGAACATAAAGCGAGCTAATAACGATACAGTAGCTACTCCAAAATATAGTGCAGTTTCACACGACGCTTGAAAACTTCCTGTGAGGGTGCCGGTCTAGAATGTGATGATAGTTACGGATAGGATTACCATGTACAGTTCCTATGGGATAACTTTAACTATAATCTAATAATCTAAAGTAAAGTAGGTAAAGTAGAGGTGTTGTATGAGGACTTGAGGAGATATCCGAGACCATACATACCGCCGTAACATACTTCACCGTTGTTATGGGTGACTTCAACGCAAAGGTGGGACGCGGAATGTTGATGAGTTAAGAGTGGGGTCATATGGGTATGGACAGCGAAATTCGAGGGGCCAGCAGCTGGTTGACTTCATGGAGAAGGAGAAACTCTATTTGATGAACTCCTTCTTTCAGAAGAGACCATGCAGGAAGTAGACGTGGATGAGCCCCGATGGTTCGACCAAAAATGAGATCAACTTCATCATGACGACCAAGAAGCGAATATTCAATTATGTCTGCGTGATCAGCAAGGTGAAAACCGGTAGCAATCACCGTATTGTCAGAGGCACATTGAATATCAACAAGCTCGAGAGGTCGCGTCTGGTGAAGTCCACGCTCCATTCTAATCATACTCAACTCCAAAACTTCAAAAACTTCCAACTCGAATTGCATAATCACTTCCAGGGCCGAAAGCAGAACTGTTCGTACTAAACAATGGGCTGGTGGAAACTGTCCAAGCAGTGGGGTCCAAGTTATTTAAGATCCCACGCCGGAAAAGACTTCAGAAGCTCTCAGATGAAACCATTAAGGTAATGAAAGATCTGACTGAGATGAGACTGCAACCTTCAGCTGATATGTCGGAATATGGCAAACTTAATAGACGAATCTCGAAATCGGTGCAACACGATCTACGTTCCAATCGTTCGATAATACAAGATGTATTAGGTACGCAATTGAGCGGAACCAAGACTCGAAAGTGTTCGCAAAGAATTCGTCTATTGCGAAAAGCCAAATGTCGAAACTGAAAATCGAGGTTGGCAGTATCATTTCATCGAAGCCGGAGAATCCAACTCAGATGGGCAGCATTTGGGAAATTGCGTGACATCTTCTCGTCCAAGATACTACAGTGCTTAAAGACAAGGGTCTTTGACCAGAGTGTGTTGCCAGTTGCCAGTAATAACATATGGTACTGAGACGTGGTCCTTAACTGTTGGCTTTTTAGAAAAACTCAAGAGTCACACAACGGGCAATGGAGAGAGCTATGCTCGGAGTTTCTTTGCGCGATAAAATCCGAAACGTGAATATCCGCCAAAGAGCCAGAGTCATCGACATAGCTATTCAAATTTGCAAGTTGAAGTGGCAATTGGGCAGGCCACGTCGCTCGAAGTACCGATAACCGATGGGGAAGAAAGGTCCTTGAGTGGAGACCACGAACCGGAAGACGCAGCGTAGGTAGGCCTCCCACTAGATGGACCGACGACATTGTGAGAGTCGCGGGAAGTCGCCCGGGAGTCCAGTGGATGCAGATGACAGGATGTCGATCACTATCAGTATAGAGGTTAAAAGGGGAGGCCCATGTTCAGCAGTGGATGTCTTCTGGCTGATGATGATAAGCTATAATCTAATCACTTAGCAACGTAATAACCTAATGTATTTGAATAAAATTTTGAAAAAATATCTCAATAAAATTAACTAATATTAAGAGAATTATTTATTTATAAATTTTTCCACTTGTTACGATCCTGATATTCCTGATACACAAGTTACAATTTTTTTTTATTCTTTCTTTTCGTACTTTAATGTGTTATGTGTGAAAACCACGTCAGTTTCCATAGTAAAAATAAATCATGTTGTGCGTCAACAATTTTGTCCAAATCCTAACTTGCCGGCCGTTGCAGTAATGTGCTAAATTCACTGCACGCACAAAACACTAACTAAAGACGAGAACCGTCACATATCGATATCGATGGACAGCACTAATGTGTCGATACAATTATCGACTACATGTCTCTTCTCTAACTGTATACGTATTAGACCGACCCTCCCCTGACCTCGAGCTTCTGCCCGTAGAGCGCAATAAGGACAACTGCAGCTCGGATTGAATTATAACTACGAAAATTAGACAAAATCATCGTCTCGTTTCCTCATTCAAAAATAAGCCGATTTCATTATTTTTTTCAATTAATTGTTTAAAAAGGATTGATCTCGGCTTCTGTCATTTACTTTTGTTTTACAAACTCATAAATTTTGTTTGAGAGACGTCTGAACACGGAGGTAAAAATGTGATATTTTTTGGGATTTTTAAAGGCTCATATTTCTTATAGTACTTAACTTACGAGAAAAAATAAATGACACAAGCCTGACCATAAATGAGATAAATTTGATAAAAAAATAATATATAGCTCTAGCGGTATTATCCAGGGAGGAAACAGGAGAACAAGTTTGTATGGACTAAACGCTGCCCAAATTGCCCCTTAAGTTGGGCAGAAGGCCCCAGGTTGCTATGAGCTAGCGTAGTTTACGTCTCGCTCCCACATGTTTAACATATTTAAAAAAAAAAACGAAGTAGGAATAAATAAAAAACGATTGGGCATTATCATGGCATTACCTTTTTTTATATTTTATAATTTGAGTAAAATAGAAACAAGCAGAAACGTCGGTTGTTACCATCTCGGTCAAATATGTTAAAATGATTGATAAAAAAAACATGATTTTGTCACATATTAAAAATGATCAGAGATTTTATATCTTCAGTAATATGAAGCGAGAGAACTACAGTCGGGAAGAACCCCTAAGGTTGATATAAGTACATATTTTATTATGGCAGAGGAACCGAAAAAAAAAACTTTTTACTATCGCCATCAATATAAAAAATAAAAATAAATTTTGTAAAGTTATCTATACAATAATTTCTACTCAATTGTTTTTTTAAATACCCATTCCCTGTTTAAAAAGTTTAAAAATGAGCGATAGAGATAGCTCTGACAGGAGAGCGGACTATTAACTGCATAAAAAATAATTGCAGACATTATCAGCGTACTTTCTAACATTGTTGTCAATTCTGCTGCACCGTTATCTAAACTAAATTTGACAGTTCTAAAAGTGTTTGCATCCTTCTCTCACATATTGAAATGAACAAAGACGCAGGTAGTTTTAATCCTGCCTGTCAGATTGGTTTAGTTTAGTGCGTGGTTTGACAGAATCGACAACAGTATGTCTAAGTCTATGTACCAGCTTTTTTTAAATCGAAATAAACTGTCACCTTTTATTACAAATACTCTACTCACTACCCACTCATTCCTAGAAATGATTTATAACCGGATCTAAAGCTCTCGGAGCTTCCAAAAGCTCCAACAATGGACACTCGAGCTTTATTACGGACATGAAGAGTGTCTCTCCTAGAAGGAACTGTTTTTATCTATGTAGTTGTTCCGGGGGTGAGGTAGGTGGGAGGAGATCTGTGGAATGTTACCTGCTATAAGTAGCAGCCACGTTTTATAGAAATCTGGTGAAGGATGTTGAAGAACGAGTTTTGTAAACATTTGACTGTATTGATTTTTGGACAAGTCTAAAATCCCCTTCGCGGTCCCCCGCGAAGTTGTCTAAGGAGTTTTCTGGACCAAACCATTTTGATAGGGTGTTGCAGTTATTGCCCATTACAGTTTGTTGTTAATTTTTTTTGTTGTTTAAATTTTGTTTGGTAGGTAGGTACTCCATCAATTACACAATTAACCTTTTAGATTAGTTGTTAGTTATGTTTTGTTCTTTATATAACTTTTAAGTGTATTTTTAAGACTTCAAAAAAGGCGCAGGTGCTATATTCCACTGTATATATATAAAATACACATAAATTTTGTTGTGTATTTAAAGTATTCATAATAATTCATATAGAGAGAAAATTAATAAATAACCGTTAATTCAACCGTTGCCATTTTTTATTTTTTTAAATAAAGTTACACGAAACGGTGTTGCCATGTAATAAGGCATTGTACATAGACATACCTTCTCAAAAGAAAGGAAGGCTGACTCCACCACCATGTGGGATTCATAATCGGGAAGAGAGAGAGAGAGAGACTGATCGACCGACCCTGAAATTACGAATAAATATTAATCTGTTTCATAAAAAAACACACTCAACTAGTTTCTTCTAGGCAAGCGTGATCTATCGTAGACCGCATCATCGTTTACCATCAGGCTAGTTGGCGTCAAACGCAAGCCAATTACAAAATAACATTTTTAAAGAAAACTAATCGTATTGGACAACTGAAAGTACTTTCGCGATTTCATCTCATATTATATATAGAGTTCGTTCCATAGAAAAAGTTGTATACATATAATGTTGAGCATAAATATCCATAAGTCTTAGTACAACCGTTACGTGTAACCCTGTCTAGAAACTTACATGCAATATTAGTTATGCCTTACTGCAAAGTATTGGTATACTGATGTCGATTCAGCACTATAGTATATTAATAAAACTGAATAGAAAGAGCACAGTAATCAAAATAGCAGAAACTGACTAGGTTTTGATATGATGCAATAACTTACCTAGCAACTATATTATAGTTTCACATTACCAAATAAAACATTTTAAAATGTTACCAAATCGTATAAAACGTATCTATCAGCTGTATCTGGTAGATGACACTTGATAATTTGACATGATTGCACATGATAATAACAAAGCAGATTGTCATATTCACATTAACTATTTTAATACCCATGTCTTGGTCTAAGTGTTTTCTTAGCTTAACAACTGCAATGACGTTGTAAAACTTGTATAAAATCCTATTCTGTTACTAAAAGTACCAATTTTTGTATCCCGATGAAAACCATTCCGATCACTACTGCTATAAAGTTTTCAACGTAAGAATGTAGCTGATAGCCAATATACTACTAAACTTACTAAATAGTAAATAGGTTTTTATATGTACAGCTCTTACAATGTCATTGGAGCTCACAGAGCTAACAAATTCTTTGCCTGATGTCTTCTATTGTATTCTCTTTGGCCTGATGTTCAAATAATTATGACAATCTGCTTTGTTATTATTATATTCAAGTACAAATTTAAATATTTTAACAATAACATAACAGTTATTTAACGAAATAGATGGTTAAACTAGATTGCATACATCAATCCACATCTGGTTCTAGCCAGAGGCGTGGTAAGTACGAATTGTTGCTCCCATAATAATGGCAACGTGCGTCGGCTAATGGGCTTACACGTTCAGGCTTAATAACAAGGACAAATATCTTCAATTTGTTCTCAAATATCGTATATAATTCATTGGTGATGAGTACACCGATGGGGCAGAAAGGTTCTTGAGTGGAGACCGCGAACCGGAAGACGCAGCGTAGGTAGGCCTCCCACTAGATGGACCGACGACATTGTGAGGGTCGCGGGCATCCAGTGGATGCAGATGGCAGGATGCCGATCAGTGTGGAGGTTAAAGAGGGAGGCCTATGTTCAGCAGTGGACGTCTTCTGGCTGACGATGAGTACACCACTTTACGTGCAAACGAACAAATTTTTAACAAGGGTGCTCATTTGCAGCACATTCGTAGCGAGACCCCAGTGGTGTAAGTATACTGTATAGTGCTTTTTACCATATCTACGTGGAAATTGTAAAAAAAAATCCCTTGAATATTTATTTACCTGTGAATCATCAAACCATATTTCCTAAGTAGTTTTTTATTCACATCACACATCATCAGCCAATTAACGTTCACTGTTGGACAAGGCCTCCCTCTTAGAGAAGGGTGTTGCCATAATCCCCACGCTTGGCAGGCGGCTTGGGGATTGCAGTACATTCACCGTGTACTATTAGGACGCTGCTGCCCATCCTCCGGTGGTTCTGGTCGCAGTTTTAGGACATACCCAGGGTCCCGTTTTACCCTTCGGGTACGGAACCCTAAAAAAAAACACCCGGAGCTGTTGGAGGTATAAAACATAGTTATAATATTGAAATATTCAAATAAAAAAGCTTAAGTTAGAAATAGATTTATTAGCAACTAATAAAAATAAAGTAAATTAACGTATGAAACTAACTACCTACCTAAGTATTTCTTATTATTATACACGTCACAGTGGTGTGTGTACCACCATTTATTCCCGCGACGGTGCGGTCTATATGATGGAGCACGCTTGCCTTGAAGAAATCGATTCACTCGAGATTTGAAGACACTAGATTGTAACTACCGGGGAACACCCATTCCGGCAGCGCATTCCACAGACTATCATATCATTTCACACCATAAAATTGGAATCAACGTCATCAACGCCACGTACGTGTACGTGGCGTACGCTAGAAGATCCCCAGTAGACCGGTTTTGGCGGAATCTGTATTGCCGGTCACTGAGGAGATCATTAGCTTCCAGATACGCCAGGAGCCTGTTGTTGAGGACACGTTCTATAGTCTTGCAGATAATTGATTTGACCGAGATTGGCGAGTAGTTGGCAGGGTCAGCACTACTAGGTTTCTTGCGCACAGGTTGTACGTTTGCAAGCTTCCATGACTTTGGCAGTTGACCAGTCTCAAGCGAGAGACGAAAGAGCCGTGTCAGTTTAGGAGAAAATTCAGGTGCACATGTCTTCAGAACTATCGCTGGAATACCATTCAGGCCACTGGCTTTGTTCACGACAAGATTGCGGAGCATTTAATGAACCTCCATTTGACGAATGCGAATTTCAATTATTCTTTTAAATCCATCATATCTATATGCATTTTTCTTTTGATTTATTCCGATTTATTCTCTATCCGATTTATATTTGTAAAAACAAGCACCCTAACCTCAAAACGAAACAAATTGACAACACTTTCCGTAAAAAATTAGGTACCGAAGTTAGTCCATAAATAAACTAGGGGTCTCGGTGGTTTCACTTTAGTACCATAGATAGTCCGCTGTTTATTGAAAAACTTCGTTTTGTAATAACGTTTATTTTGATACATGGTTTAAACCTGGTACTAATCCCAGTACCTAAGTTAAACCGTGTTTTGTAATTAGGCTGAAAAAGTTTACGTTATGTCTAGATTATACATCTCTGATATTTGGCTAAGTTCACCGAGCTTCGTTGGTCGTTCTAATTTTTATATAACCACATATGAATGTGACCACAACAACGGAACCCTATATGCGTATCTCGATACGCTCCCAGTTATTCTATAAGGATTGTCCAAAACATGATGCAGACACGATTGCTTGTTTCGTTTAGTAAATATAAATTTCATGAGAATTCCTTTAGTTAGCACAACACAGTATTTCCTTCCTCTTAAATCTATACCGTGCTATGACTAAAGAATAATAATGTTACAGTGAAATCCACAACGTGGTCAACGTTCATACCCATGATAATACTATGTTACTCGAATATCTGTTTATGGATTTATTTCTAAAGCAATAAAGTGAAGAGACAAAACTTTTTAGAATCGTTCTGGGTTGAATGGGTAGGTACTAGTCAATAGGTTATCAATGGTAGAGGGTGAGATATATACATACATAGTTATAGTCTATTTTGCTGGGTTGAAATTTTGTGAGTGCACTCAAGACACACACACACACAAAATGCACTCACATATAATCGTTTCAGACTTGCACTTTAAATTTTACCATTGGTTGTAAATAACGCTGCAGATCATTTGACCACCATCAGTGGTAAATTGGGATGTAACACTGTATTATGTATTCTGTGGTAACACTTCACATTTTCGACTAAATTACCATGGTAAATTGGGAGCATTTTTTCGAATTCACCATCAGTAATAAAATGGGTCTAGGACATCTGTTTGCAGATTTAATCCAAAGTGACCACTCTTGTGGTCAAGTGCTACTAATTCTGATTCATTTTATCATCAATTGTGATAAGTAAGTAGAGAATTTTCGTGTTTTCGTGATCACTATGCTATTGTAACATGGTCGAAACGTCGAGTGAGAGATAGTTTACCTAAAAAAATATGAATGTGCGGTAAGTCCCAATAGGCAATTAAAAATAAGTCGCGAAATGAGCCAACTTTCACCATTTAAGTGTATTTTGGTCTCTGGTGATCAGTTGGGAAATCGGACTGGGCTTCTACTGTTAACCTGTAGGTAGATCATAATCATGTCCATATGATCCATTGCTAATGTAGCTGTAATTCCTTCTATTGAAGTTAGCTCGCAATTTAACAATAACAGTGGAACAAAGGGCTTAGGTACCGTGCTAACAATGTGAAACTGTTAGTAGGCGGCATAGCCATTGTTCGTTCTGGATTAAAGTCACAAGCTACCCACCAGAGTGTTGCCATCGCACAGTTTCCGTGCCCTCAGTCACCTGTGGAAACTGACCTTCCCATGCATGTTATGGACTGTTGGCTCTGCAATGCTCTAAATATAAAGGTGCCTCAGCGCCTAATTGTGAAACTGTGTTTCTGTGTTAGTTTTTATCCCGGAAAATGTACGGTTCCTGAAGGAATGTCCACGCAGGTGAAACAGCGGGTTGCAGCTAGTTCATAAAATTCGTGTAATAATAAGATAAACACATAAATATAAATAATAAAATACATTGTATAAATAATAAAGCCTAGAGCATAGAATCAGTTACGTGATTTACAAAGCATACAAGGCATATAGCCTTTGGAGTCTTTTACAGGTCACTAGTGTTAGTCCCGACATTAAAATAGTGTGCGTACTACGTACCTACGACCCTGCGATTTGCCGTCCTGTCAAAAATATGCGGCGCTGCCCATTCATAGTTCTACTAAAGTTAATCTTCCTCTATAATTCACTAACAATTTATTTGAAATCGTTAAACTTCCAAATTATAGCACCGTTAAAATTATCGTTGAGTTCAAAGCCACACTCTTTCTCTTATCTTATCGAAGTTCATTGTTTGTCATACCCTCGCCGTAAAGTTAACCAGCAGGTGTTAGTTGTAGCCAGACGTAAAGATTTTATCAGGTTATTTATTCTGTACTTATTGATTTCTCGACGTAATCAGTAGTGGTATGTGGCCTAGTTCTGGTGGCCGATAAGGGAATCGCAACAACCCAATTTGGGTTCAGTCAGTAGGTATTTGCAAAATATTTTATGATAGAGTTACACGGATCAATGGTACTAAGCCGAAAAGAACTTTTCATTATGAATAACTTTTACTACGCACCAAACCGGAAATTGCAAAAAAAATACAGCCCTTCATGTCGTCGAGTGTGAGATGAACTTATTTCTAGGAACAGCTGTTTTTCCGCAATTTTTGGGTTGATCCTATAATAAAAGTTTTTCATAATTCTATAATTGTAAGAATAATGACCGCCTTTCGGCTTATACACTTACCTACACCAGATAATACGAGGTGGCGTGGCGGGTGCAAACGCAATAGGCCTAAATCTGGCTTGATGCCTTTAGTCACAGATCTCTAGGTATATAAAAAATAAATAAATAATAAATATGTGGGACATTATTGCACACACGGTCATCAGACCCCAAACTAAGCAAAGCTTGTAATATGACTGCCAGAGACTGATATACATACATATATATTTTTAAATACATACTTAAATAGATATTAACACCCAGACATAGAACAAACACAAATGTTCATCACACAAATGTTTGTCCTAGATGGGAATCGAACCCACGCCCCCAAGCGCAGAAAGTAGGTTCACTACCAACTGAGCAGTCAATATATTTTTTAGAGCTCTCAGAAAATCGCTCATTGTACCAAGGCATCAACTCAAATCATTTATTTGTCAGAACATGGTAGGTACACATACATATAAAGTAGCAGATGGATCCGTATCTCATGTTATTGCCAGGTATCCCTTGTTGGTCTGATCTGTGGTACCACCGTTTCGTGTAGACCTGTGTACGAGCAGTCCTGTCTTTAATTCCATTAGATTAGGAAATCAGTTCCAATTGTGGACATTACAGTATTTACAGCGTCAACAAAGCAGAAACGGCGGCCGGAACACCTAACTAAAGTGGCCGGAAATTAAGAGCAAATCGAAATGAACCGATGACATTGTTTCGTGCATGTGCAATTATTATTGCGCACGCATCCGGCCAGGCCATACTTACACGGGTTTAGTTATTCAATTTGGTCTGTCCATGTATTTCTCACACATTCCTGGCGCAGAGAATTTCTTTAGCTATTCAAGGCATGCAGATAACGTTCTTGGTATGGGTACTTCATTAACCGACGAAAAAGGAGGACGGGTCTAGGTTGTATTTTTTTTTAATTTATATTCACCGATTTCTCCAACAAAAGTTGACTGATTAAAAAAAAACACTTTTGTTCGGTAGGGTATACTTCCAATTTAGTCCCATTGTCACCAAATCAGGATCTGATGATGAGATCCCAGGGAAATCGAGGGCAACCCTCAAATTTTATAGGCACTTATAGATATTAAGTTTTTTTCATATATTTTTGAAGTCGGTTTTTCATGTGATCCACTTGTTACCATTCCTAGTTAGATAATTGTTATGTTTTGAAATGTTGATGTGCGATCTTCATTGACTGCCTCGGTGGCTCAGTTGGTAGTGATCCTACTTTCTGTGCTTGGGGGCGTGGGTTCGATTCCCATCTAGGACAAACATTTGTGTGATGAACATTTGTGTTTGTTCTATGTCTGGGTGTTAATATCTATTTAAGTATGTATTTAAAAATATATATGTATGTATATCAGTCTCTGGCAGCCATATTACAAGCTTTGCTTAGTTTGGGGTCAGATGACCATGTGTGCAATAATGTCCCAGATGTCCCAGATATTTATTTATTCATTTATTATCTACACATATTACTGCTTCAAACTTTTCGGCTTGGTGAACTACTAAAGACGATCAAAGCATTCCACTTTCATTGAAGCAAGTCAACTGGAAACCAGTCGGAGGTGGTTGGCATGTAATCGCAGAATTCACATAGTTTGTTGTAGTCTTGAATATTTATAGGGCAGGGTGCGCGTTGGAGTATGACGCGCCGTGGGAGGGAAACCGAGAGTGACTCCAGTTACTAGGTGAATCGGTCAACAGCAACTTCACAAGCTAAAATAAACTAAATTGGGAAAACGCCAAGGATACAATTTACCTACACAAAATTTAATGACATTTTAGAAAAACAATAGATTGATTTAAAAAAAAATAAAGATTTTTAAACCTCTGAAAAAGAGCTGATAATCTTTTTATGGATGAACAGTTTTTTTTTATTGACACACTCGATCAAGTCACATTGCAAACAACAAAAAACTAATTCAAAATTGGTTCAGCTGCTTGAGAGTTACGATGCCTCAGGCAGACACAGATAGACAGACACACATTAAACTTATAACACCTCCTTTTTGCGTCGGGGGATAAAAACTGGTCTGGTTTTTAGTCTAATTTTGGATTTGGCTCTTTTTAAGCTTTGTGGGTTGGTTTGAGTTTACATTCCTAAGTCATGTATACTCAAAGATAGTTGGACTAAGATCGTCACACACAACTGGGACTAATACCAGGGATAGTTACCAACCAACCACCACCTTGTTCTGGATGACGCAGTCAAGGAAGGCCTAAGAAATGTTTGCGCGACGATCTCTACTTATTCCGGAGAGGCTGGCGAAGGATCAGGATTTGTGGAATAAAATGGGGACCTCTGTCCAGCATTACGACAGTATAGGTAAAAAAAATCTAAAACGTTAGATATTTTTTTTGTTTTTCATTGTTTTACCGAAAGTTGCTGAATATTTAAAATTAATGCATTAAGTACTTATATAAAAAAATATGTAATGTTTATGTTCTTTTTATAGGGTTTTTAGAAGCCAATATGTAGGCACAATATCTTTAATGTTTAATTATGTATATATTTACTTTTTTAGGGTATTTAGTTGCACATTGCTAGTTAGTTTAAAGTTAATATATTTAATTTAAAGCTACATTCAACCACTTCAAAATGTATTACACTAGCTAAATACTTTATTAGCAATATAAATCTCATTCAGAATGTTCAGTTTTATTCGAATCTATAAATTTACGATGTTACGTTTCGACAGTTTCGTGACGCGTGTGATTTCACTCGGTCCACAGACTTTTGAAGCACATGATACGCTTCCATGGTTATTTACTGACCATTCGATTTCGCAGAATGGAATTCTGACCGAAACATAATATATTACTTGGTGGTACTAATCTGAAAGTAGGTCATTGCATTGTACTCTTCATTAATGAAAAACTTTTATAAAGGGACCAACCCTGAAATCGCCAAAAAATATAAGCAGTTTTCGATGAGTGTGAATGTTTTTTTTATAGATCCATGATAGATTTTACGCGATTTTATGATTGTTCCCATTGCATAGTAAACTTTGTATATAATGATGACTACAATAACCTCCTTTTGACTAAGCACCACCGTTTCGTGTAACCCTGCATAGAAGCTACGAATAAAAGTAATTTTTACCTTTTCGTTCGTATCGAACACATGTTTTAATGTCTAAAACATGTTCTTAGACATGCTGGTTTCCTCACGTTGTTTTCCTTTACCTTTTTTGAGCAATGACATCGAAAGTGCACATAATTTATTTTGATACTAAATAAGTGATTGGGGCAGGGCCGAGGATTGAACCGGGTACCGTCAGATTGTAAAGCGCACATGCTACCACTCGGCCACCATCACTTGCAGTACCTACTACCTACCCTCAATTAATATAAATAAAACTGATAACCGTTGGGGTCAAATGTAATATGTAGTAACATGTCGTTTTTTTAATTTAATTATTAATTTAATCTTACGTGAGTAATTCCCGTGTAATATAAATAAAATGTGTGAAAACCACGTCAGTTTCCATAATAAAAATAAAAAATAATATCGTCGTAGTTGGGGTAGACGGTTGCCTGGAAGAGATCGCTTTAAGCGATAAGGCCGCCTGTTAAAAGCCTAGATAATTTCTGTAGTTTATAATGTTATCCTTGTTTTTGTAGTTTTTAATAAAGAGTTATTGTATTGTAGACGTGTTCTATAGGTAGAGGATCTATATCTATACATATAATAAAAACGTAGAGATAAAAAAATCTGTAATTACGAGATAACAAAAAAAAAATCACACAGGTCGTCTTAAAATAAGCAGCTGAACACGATAGGACAGTTTTTAGAATTTTTGTCTGTTTGTTTGTTTGTTTGTTTGTTTGTTTGTTTGTCCGCGCACATCTCCTAAACCACTGGACGGATTTAAATGCGGTTTTCACGAATATGCTTAGAAATTACCAGATTAAAACATAGGCTATCTTATTTCATTTATTTTAATTCTTTATTTTTACATAAACGAAAATAAAAATCAATGATTTATTTCTTCGTTACCCGAAACGTAATATGAGGATCGTCACATAGCCTCAAGCAAGGAGATCCAAAGTACAGAGAATGTTATTGACATAGCCATTAAAATTTTGAAACTGTCAACTGTCATTCGGTTAATCAGTTTAAATTTAAAGAAGGTTCCTTAACCTTCTTAGATGAATGAACGTGTAGATCAAGCATGTTATAGGCCTTACAACCTCTTTGGTGATTCATTCCAGTGCATGGAGTAGGAGTGTGGCGTACTCGTACTCCTTGCGCCAACCTTCGTGAATTTCATTCCGATTTTCCACGACGTGTGGCGCTGGGGCGCGAAAAGAAAAAAATAAAAGAACACCGATTTTCAAATGGAATTGTCATTCGCTTTTTCTAAGATTTGCCTAAGATTTTTCTTTGCATTAAATTTATAATTTCTTTCGGACTCAGCTATTTTCTTCCATTGTCGGTAGCTTAACCCTCTCCTTCTATATAAATAGTACAAATCCACTATAATTGGTGACCACTGAATGGACCGTACACCACCGACAAAGGTCAGAATGCCGCTAGATCGTACTGATAGCACTGCGGCTGACACGAAGAATAAAGATGATGACAATGTATTCCGAGTTGGCGTGCGAATTCCACCGTTTTGGCCCGAGAAGCCGGCGATTTGGTTCGCCCAGATCGAAGGCCAATTCGCGATTTCTAACATCACTGCAGATAGCACCAAGTTCTACTATGTGATTGGACAACTTGACCCGCAATACGCAGCTGAAGTCGAAGACATCATCGTCAACCCGCCTGTGACCGAGAAGTACGAAAAACTCAAGCTGGAGCTAATTAAACGTTTGTCCGCATCAAGAGAAAAAAAGGTACAGCAACTTTTAACACACGAGGAGCTAGGTGATCGTAAGCCTTCTCAATTCTTACGTCATCTACGACACCTAGCAGGCCCCGGAGTTCCAGAAGACTTTTTACGCATGATTTGGACCAGCCGCCTACCGAACAGCACGCAGACCATCATTGCTTCGCAGCAGATGACGTCATCACTCGATGTGCTGGCAGACCTAGCCGACCGCATACATGACGTTGTCCCTATAGCCCAGGTCGCATCTACATCCAGTACCACACCGGGAAGCTCCAAGCTCCATATTACATTCTCATGGTTTTATTCTATGTTAGCATTTAAAACACGAAATATACCGCATCCTATTTTAATACAGTCCCGCGAATAGAAATATTCAAAAAAGGCCCTTTGTACATGAAAATAAACCTATACAACAAAATTCCGGACGCAATAAAGAAAGAAAGAAATAATATCATTTTTCCAGAACCAACTTCGTAAGTTTCTAACCCAAAAATGTTATTACGAGATAAAATATTTATTCGACGATAATTTTAGAAAATTATAATTAGGAAATAAATATCGATATATAAATAGTTAAGAAAGTAGCGTCATAAGTTTTGTATCATCTCATATATAATTAAGTAACCTATCACACTAAGTATGTTTTTTTTTGTTTTGTAAAATTACTTCACCCTAGGTTAAGTTTGAATAGTATATATAATATTTATGTAATAGATTGAACTATACTTAAATTTATATGTTTATGTCTGTGGTCTGGTTTTGTGAACAGCCACTACATACGTCATTGCTGCACCCTTTATGCAGGGTATATAAACTTAGCTTCTAGAAGAATACAGTGTATATTTGCAATAAGAATAAGAATATAGAAATAATTTTATTTCACTGTGATATTTTAACAGATAAAGAGAGTAGTTCCATTTCATGGCTTTTTAATCAAGGTATACATACAAATGCACGCGAAATCAGAAATAACTAGCCAAGAGCGTGTTAAGACAAGCATTATGTCAGGGTTCCGTGGCCAGCGAAACTGGCCGGAAATATACTTTTAATGGTTTAGACAAAAAGAAAATTTCAAAACATGCTCTGCACTGTGGTAATAAATAACACCGTCAACAGTTTTCAAATCAAAAAGATAATTTTTGATTTGAAAACTGTTGACGGTGTTATTTATTACTTTTATGATTCTATCAATACTTCACACAGGGCGACTTAAAATAAGCAGCTGAATTTTTGTTTGTTTGTTCACGCACATCTCCTACACCCCTGGAAGAAAATGCGGACGGATTTAAATGCGGTTTTCACGAATATGCTTAGCTATGACCAGCTTGAAGTATATGCTATGTTATTTTGCGCAAGGCCGGATTAAGGGAAGAAAAAAGAATTGAAGGTTTATATGAAAATCTACGCGTACGAAGTCGCGGGCAAAAAAGCTAGTAAGAAATAAGAATAGGAATGTAACGCGTAGAGTAGGACGCCCTGAAACTATGTAGTGACTATATAAGTAAGGCAGCTGACAGTGGCAGGAAGCGGAAAGCCAAAGGTCGGGCATAGTAGGTTGCCTTGGGAGAGACCTATGTGCAGCAGTGAATTAAACTTATTATGGTGATGGTGATGACCTCAATAAATATGACTTGACAATTTAAAGCAAAACTATCATATAAAAAGGATTTTATAATAATTGTAGTTCAGATATCGAGGCGCCAAATTGTCGGTAATCGAAGTGCTAAGTTGCCTACGCCTCGTGCGAAGGTCTTTAATTTCGCGGCGGAGGCGGGTCGATGACCTTGCGGCATAATTCAACTGATTGATATACCTCAATGAAGTAACGTTATGTGGGAGACATTCGGTTCCCAGTGTCGAGGCCGAAGCCCCTCAAAATGTTTACAAGAAATTTGTATCGAAACAGGAAGTTCTTGCAACTCTTGCAAGGCTTCGTATTGTCGATCGAACATTCAATTGCTATAGGTAGAGGTACCTCGTACGTAGAAGCTAGATTCGCCGACAGTGTGTAGAGAAGCCTAAAACTAAAACTTTTTGGATAGAAATTTTTTTATTTGTGTTCTAGGGACGTACCACAATCTTAAAAACATTCTTATATTAATCATTATTAAAATAATTAAAGGCATTTGCCCGCTTAAACAAAACTAGATAGGTACATCTTTAAGAATGTCAATTCCTATCACGAAATTAAAAATTTATGAATGTTAAATTCTTAAATTATATTGTCTCATGTTCATTATGAAAGCTAATCACACGCATTTATTAGTATCACCGATGGTGCTTTGCTTTCATTATTGTCCTATTGTTCCGGTGCAGAGAAAATTACGTTTCCCACCTCTGGAATGGGGACGTGGAAATTTGCTCTACTTGGACTTTAAAGTAGAATTACTTTTTTTCTTGTTATTTTTATTTGGCGATCTAATTTATTTCTAGACAACTAAATCCATTGTTAACAAAAAAAAAAACAAGTTGGTACAAAAAAATTCAAAAAATTACTTCTTAGATTAATGCGTCTTGCACATTACAGACATGCATCCTCCTCTGTTCTGGCTGGCTCGCTCGTGTTTGAAGTTAAACAGGATTTGCACCGTGCGCAAAACGAATTAGACATACTACATAAGTACATATAAAAAAGTACACAAATTTACGCACATAAAACAAGTAAGAGGGAATGGTTGTGAAATCCTTACTGAAAATAATTATTACACTTTTTCCATTCGTTTATTTCTTCTAATGCTGCAATAACATTGTAAAATGTTGATGAAAAAGCATTTTCTCTTAATATTTCACAGAAATGTTTCGGGTACCTGCTACGGTTTAACGTTCAAAAACCTAGCGAATGGGATCAGAATTTGTGGTTTTCATTCAACTTTCAGAGCAAATAACTACTTGAACCGTATTTAGGTAAGAGTTCATAATTAAGTACTCGAAGTCATTCTACGTAATATCTTGGTACCTACTTATGGTAATTTGGGTAGGTGTGTTGTCTAATTTTAAGTCTATTACCACCGCGATTTAAAATCGTCGTAGAGTGGCATGGTGGACAGTGACACATTTTCGTTGTTCACCGAAACGATGTAAGAGACTGATTAAAATTATTTATCTCTGTGGAACGACATCAACGCGTGCGTTATAGTCGTGTCATCATAAAATGTGAAGAATATTTAATTTTTATGAGCTGAATAAAATAATTATAACCTTCAATTGATTGGTAAATTAAGTCATACTAATGTACTTAATGTATTATTGATGATTATGTAAATTCTAAGTAAATATTATATTGTACATATATAGGGCTGTTCATGACAATTTACTATTTAATTATCATTCGAATACTTAAATGATCAATCTAGCTGATTAATGGCTACATAATTTTCCTATTAGCTACCTAATATTTCATTTTGTCCTTAATCGATTAGTAATAAACATACGAACACACATTATTTTAATAGTTAGTTAATATAGTAGTCTATTAAATTAGTTTCTAGGTCAATAAACTTAAACATCCAGTTTTAGAAACCTTGTTCGCAACTATTTATTTAAATGAGCGAACGTAGTGAAACCATATCAATAAGTTCCTTATAAGTAAACTAGAAATGTAGTAGGCCACTATGTAGAGAAGGATAAAGAACATTTTTCTTTATTAAAATGGAGATTCTGGAGCACCGGTTTGGGAGTAACATACTTGGGTGGCGTGAAGGTGGGTCTTGGCCCCCGACAATAAAAGTTTGGCGGACGCCACACTCTTCTCTTTTCGTGCGACCTCATACCAATCAGGCAGCTGCTCACGCAGATCAGTTTCCACGCAAGGTCTGAATGTTCATCAGGTTAATTTTCCCGCGACATAATTACAGGAACACATACATTATCTAAGGCTTCCGGTGCGCAAGGATTCGTGGAGAATTTCAAAGAAAGCCTTTGTCAAGCAAAATATAATTAGTCGTTTTTGTCTTATTTTTTTGTCGGACTAGGCTTAAGTTTTATCGTCTTCGCATTTGGGAGCCATAAGCGATAGATGTCTGTTTGTTACTTATTTGATAAAAAAGTGAAGCGCAATAATATGAAAGTTATAATAAACTGCACAAATGTATTTTACGCCGTATGCTTGTCAAAAGCGACAATAACATCACGAACGAGCTCTTATTTCATCGAATTTGTGATAATTGTTTCGTGTATTTGTAATTTAAATAAACATAATAATTGCTAGGTACAAGTTAGTAACCCGACATAATCGTACGTTGACATGACATATACCTACCTAGATGTAGAGTTTGTAGGGGCATCCGTTTGCGAGCTAATCCTATAAAAGCCTTAGGTATTTTACGTTAAAGGTAAGGAAGCATACATCCATGCCTATATAAATAAAGGTCAAAGACAATATGGCATGCTTGTTTTCACTTGAAGGGTTTCTCAGGTACAATTATAAATCAATGCCACTTTTATATGTATTCAGATTAGGTACGTGGAAATCACATGCTTTGTGACGACTGTAAGGGGTTTTGCAATAAATTATGCCTTGTGACCAAAATGTGATGTCCTTTCTATCAAAGACGCGTGTTCGTCGGAAATCAAATGTGTTTGCTCTCTATAGAAATTACATTTTAAGAACCTAATATGTTGGTACATGTAGAGTTAGAAGTCATTCGTGGGTAAAACAGTTACCAATTGAAATGTTACGTAAGTGAACGGATGAGGCAGATGGCAATAAGGAACAACCCCCAGCATGGTTCCATATTTTCGCTTGATCCTAGTATTTCCATGATGGAACTAGCAGTATCGACCAACCCGCCCTCTGCAAGATCTAGTTAAAAACACAAGTTAAGTGCTAGGTACTTCCAAGTTATAGCATCGCAAACATTATGAGCTTTGATGTTGGGCGTATGTCTAGACAGTTCATGACAGCTATGATAGATGGCGCAACCTGTACGTCCAACACAAAAAATATGATCGAAGCAAAATTAATATCAATTTCACTCTTTGATATTGTTAACTATTTTTCAATCAGCTTGATTGCTTTTTTATCAATACAACTGAGTTTTACGTTGTTTATCCTATATTATATTATGACTGAAAAAAAGGAATTAAGTTGCATCACCAATACTAGAATGATGTGAAATAATATTTAGTCCATAAGGTCCAAGTCTATGCACTTTTTGATCGTAAACTTGGCCTTGGTATGTGAAGTGGAGGTGGTTGTGCTGGCGATGGCACACCCCACCCCGGTAGCCGTTCCGCTGAGTGGTCCCGCGCCGCCACGCTCCGCTACACTCTCCGCGCCACTGACCCCTGCTTCGTCATCCTCCTTCCTCCCCTACGTTCCCGCGGAATATTTTAATGGCCCTCAAACGAATCCAGGAATTCCGCCCTGCAGGTTAAAGGATTTTCGGTTCGTTTGCTGACCAGAAGCGTATCCTGATTTAATTGAAACGTGGGATAAACTGATGAATTGAAGCATCACGTGAACGTCCAAATTTTGACGAAGTTTTCAATGAAGCGTTAGTTAAAACGCCGTAAATTTAATCGTTTCATTGCTGTTTCTCAGCGGTCGTCGCACTAAATCGCATAGTGTAATGGCTGCTTTACACAGGTGGAAATATTGTTTACACGACTTTACAAAGGTACTGCTGCGCGTGCTGCGTAGCTGAATGGCTAGCTCGCGGAGGCTCGCGGAGGACCTAATAGGGCTACCAACCATACTGTTTTGTATCTATAATACTGTTTACTGAAAAACAAAAATAAAGTACGCAAAATACTGTTAATAAATTTCACCATCACTTTAAATATATATGAAAATTTTACTTTCGCTGCGCGTGCGGAACATAATGTTCAAGGTAGTTTAAAAAAAATTGATTATTTTTTCAAAACTTACTCTTGTTACTATTTTCGTTTTTATTTTTTATGCAAAAGTTAGCAGCCCTAGACGTGACCCGGCCCGCGCGCCCCGCGCCTCCACTCGCAGGCCGCGGCCGGCGCACGCGCAGCTAAGCCAGTTGCCCGTCGCGCAGCCTCCCAGTTTGTTTACATCGATAACAGTGGCGTTACACGAAGACAAATTAACTAACTCTTACGTTGCGAATCAAAAACAATGTGGTGCTACTGTGTGATTGTTTTTAGATCTCAGGTGTATTTTAAACAGCAGAAACATAGTGGTTTGTGTGGCCAGGGTTTAATTCGGTGTGAATGGCATTGTGTGCCCTCTCGAGCTCGGTTGTTAGGCATTTTGCATTTGCACAAAACTTGCACAGCTGGTTCCCAAAGCGGCGTCGAAGGTAGTTGGTGTGACATAGGTACTTCAATAAAAGCTCTTTTTTGAATCCACGTTTTGAGGTCTCTCTCTGATTGGTCGGTGGTTATTGTGGTGAATTGCTTTTACTGACCTGACCCCTTACAAATATATTCCTTTGTTCGAGTAATTGCAGGCTGATGCCATAGGTATTGTAAAATGTTCTGTTCCTGAGTAACTTAGATTTAGATCGATGAAAATAATTCTTGTTAGAGTAATTCCTTTATCCAAATGAGGTTTATCTTACAATAATCTAACATTTTAAGTAACAGCATATTTTATAAATTTTATTACCACACTGGGTTTGTCTTTCAAATCGCACGATCATTCTATCATTCTGCACGCAAAACCATCGCACTAATCTATCTATAATTAAGTATATATATATATACACTTATATAATAAAAATCTCGTGTCACGGTGTTTGTGGTCGCACTCCTCCGAAACGGCTGGACGGATTTGTATGATTTTTTTATGTATAGTTGGTATAAAGTATTTTTCATTATCATCATCTTCACAACTTTTCTTCACCACGACGGTGAATCCGCGGGCCGCAGCTAGTAATAATAGATAATACGTTTTCCGTAATACAAATGCGATTTACGTAGTACAAAAAATTAAACATGCGGTCGGTAGTCTATGTATCACGTAATATTTACTCGGACGCGAAAATTGGAAACGGTAAACATGACATGGTTTCGGTACAATAGCTCGGTAATGCGATCTTTGACCACATGGCCAACAGTTTTTGATATGATTAATCAGGGGCATTTGCGTTATAACACAAATATGAAGCTGCAAATTATAAATTAAAGTGTACAAGGAAATATAAAGCAAAACCTTAACCTCTATATAGATAACAATTAACAACTATTATACAAATTTGAAAATAATCTTAAAGCCCCTTGGAAGAGAAATAAAGCCAAAATTCTGGCAGCATTGTCAGACTGGATGGCAATGCTGAGTTTTTGGCCAACGTAGGTTCCAGCATTCTACCCATCGTACCCCATAAAAAAAATTGCCATACAAATGAAGACTATTCAAATTGTATTAGTAATACAATAAATAGTCAAGGAATTTCAGCATACTCATAGAGTAAAATTTGAAAATCAGCGGAAATACGATTTGCCTCGTCAGTGTGTTATTCAACAACATTTAGATGATTTGTCACAGTATACAATGGCGATGGTTTTACCTTGTGACAGTCTATAGACAAGAGTGAAGCTAATCATTACCAATGCCACGATCCATGGCATTGTTTGCTGAGACAGTTGGTAACATAACAGAGCGATCTAGATACCCAGATTGAATAGAAAGCAGCCCCGTGGGAAATATAATGTTTCCTCTAATCTGGCATCATCATTGCTCTATTAATATAGTAGGATTTGTATTTTGAAATATTACTTATAATTTAAATCTTTTTAATTACTTTTTTCTTAAATCTTCAAATCCGCTACCAGTGGGAATTGTTCCCAAAATGCTGGCACCATTACCACGTTGTATGGTAGCATTTTGGTCACGTTTAGTTTGGTCGTCGTTGCATCAACCAGCCTTGTGAGAAATATTTATAATATTTTTTCTAATCTTTGGTATGTCGGTACAGTTTATATATGAAAAGTACCGACTCAGAAAGAAAAAAAAACACAATACTTAGTTACAAGAAGTGTAACTAATAAACTATTGTAGTACCTACAAACAATGTGAATAAGGGAGTGAATATTAGAACGTCTTATTCAGATCATGTTTGTGATTTCTAAGTAGTAAGTTATCTTCACAGTTTCTAATTACCAACGTAAATGAAACTGTTTAGCAACAAGCTTCTCAATAGCTGAAACAGATCCCACGTGGTTTCACATTGCGCCTGAGTCTCGCCTCACAATGGATCTTTGAATGGCAGTAACCATTCCCTGGTGTTAATAACCAATTGTTCTCTTTACTGTAATCGATTTATCAAATAGACCCCGTTAAGTAAGCTGTTGATGTTCTATTCAAATCATACTTAAAGAGCAGGTATTTATTCTATTTGACATTGACAATATCTTATTAGAAAGTTCGTTGTATAGAGGCTCTAGACAGTACATACTTACTTAGTTTAAAACTTTCAATTCTCCTTTCAATTTAACTATAAACATTTGGGTTTGATCAAAATGTAAGCTTCTTTTCCAGTGTTCCGCTTTATCAGAAAACAAACACGATATGCTTACATCGATTTGCTTGAGGCACCATTCTATTACCTTGAAGCTTATCTAGATAGAAACCAGTCATTGTTCATAAGACTACGTGAAAATAATGTCGATATCGTTAAAAGAAACATTGTCACGTCTTACTAAATTGTATATTATCAATATGGAATGTGATAGTGCTAATACCATCAAATTATTTCTCCACACTGCAAGGTCTTCATACGATACAAACATTTGCAGTCTAACACGAATATGAGCGTGTTAACTAACTTCCTAAGTTATCGATTGAAATATTGTGTATCTAGAAATCATTTGAAAGAAAGTCTTGGTAATATTTTGAAATGTACAACTGCAAGACTGTAATGTACGAATGTGTAATTTCAAATCTTATGTTCACGATTTCCGTAGTTGTTTGTTCTATAACAAATTGTAACTATGGCCTAAAACATGTCAGATGCCTTCAGCTTCAGAAGAAGAATTCCTTCAGCCG
This sequence comes from Agriopis leucophaearia, assembly GCA_949125355.1. Classification (NCBI taxonomy): domain Eukaryota; kingdom Metazoa; phylum Arthropoda; class Insecta; order Lepidoptera; family Geometridae; genus Agriopis; species Agriopis leucophaearia. The sequence goes on along the minus strand of OX421265.1, from coordinate 7,736,070 downwards.
GTTTCAGATCTGTGGCCGGCTTAAAAATTGTGACACAATTTCAAACACTGCTGACAGAGTTCAGAATCAAGGTTCAGAAACTCGAGATTGTAAAAATCCTCTTTGGTAGTAACATGTAAGTTGACACCCTCGCTTTCTTTGTTCCACATGCTCACCGAGCAGAATATGTCATGGCCATTCTAATTAGTCATAATGGGGTTTGAACTTCTTCATAGAAAAGTTTCTTGCAGTCATTTTTGTATATTTTAACCATTCGCCACTTTAGAAATTAATTTGTCTGCTTAAACCAGTTATATTCAATTTGGCACGCTTTTTCTCGATGCAATTTTTGTCCAATTATTTATGTTGTTTTATTACTCATCAATGGAAGATAAGTTTGTCGTTCAGAGCTTTGCAGATTGCAATTTAATGGTAGATACGTCAGAGTTAGTGGAAGTGAATGTGCAGTAATGGAGGGGAGGTGATAGTCAGATAACGATGGCGGCGACGATAACGTCCTGAGGCCTCGAGAGAGTCGCGACGTTTGTTCCTTCGATTTTTATTTTCGTAAATTAGTTCGCTGTTTTTGCGCGTCTATCTTCTGTTATAGTTTGATTGGATCTTTCTGTGTGAATTTTGGCATCGTTAGCAGTTTAAATAGCTTCTTCATGAATGGATTTAAAATTTTCTGTGTTTGTGTCAGTGAATGTAATTTTTCGATTCTTAATAAACAGTGATTAATGTTTGGAACAATAGAACGATACAATAACGATATAATATAAGTGATAATGAAGGACTCTCCTCGTTGTGAGGACGTAGCTGACAAGTTAGTGAGACTGTTTGGATGGCGGCAGACCTATCCTGTGCAAAAACTGCAAAGGAGTATACTACCACAGACTACCGAACATAAGGTAAGGTAGGCAATGTACAAATACAAAAGTAGTTTGTGGAGCAAATTCAACTGTTAATCAATATTCAAATTTACTATTTGAATATTAATTAACAATCTATTTGAACATTGATTAACACTTGAATTTGCTCCATATTTTTTTAACGTTTATTAAATACTAGCGACCCACCCCAGCTTCACATAGGTAATTTAGAAAAATGTGAACGTAAGCTATGTACATTTATTTTTCAGCGACTTGGTTGCAAATATTGTTTGTTTTCTATTTACGTTAAAAATTATATACATAAACCTTCCGTAAACAATGATCTAACTGATGGTGAAAAACGCATCAAAATCAGTAGCGTGGTTTAGGAGCAGTTAGCGAATATACAGAGGGACAGACGCGTAAAGCTATTATATACTCATTTTATACTATGTAAATAGATTAGGTTTTACTTTCTGAAACTCTAAGTTTGTTTTATCATTGTATTTTTCCAATAATCGTGAATCTTTATCTCTTACTGACTTTAACCCTTGATGCAAACAGAGGGGTGTTTTTGTAGTCGTGTTTCTGTCTATGGCATCGTAGATCCCAAACGGTTGAACTGTTTTTTTTTGTTTGAAACTTGATCGAGAGCGTTATTAGCTATGATTCAATAAAATCTGTTCGGCAGTTTGAAGAATATTAGGTCTTTTTTAAGTTCAATTTATACTTGTGAATCAAATGCCTCAAATATGCTTATTCGTGGTTAATTTTCGTCAAATATAAATACGGAATATTTTTGTCTAGACACTTAGAATAACCTTAGCACGTGAAACCGTGTTTACCTTTGAAGGCTATCTGTTTACTTCATTTACGTAAAATTAGCTTCACTGACGTCGTTTGTTTTTCATTACCTAACCTCACCATGGAGAGGGTCGTTGTAACAATAAATAGGACTGTTATATAACCTGTGGCATTACTTTCACGGGGCCTTTTGTGATCTGAAAGTGTGGAAAGCACTTCATTAAGTCAACACACTATGAGGTGCAATTACTGTGCTGTACCTATAATAATATATGTCCATGTTGTTCACGCGATCCGGCCGTTGAACTTTAGTACCGGTAGTTCCGAGTGATTAATTGATAAAATTAGTAATTAGAAGCATAGAGTAAAAAGCAGGAAAGTCAATTAATCGCTTTGGTATGTAAATGGCCTATTAAATTTTCCTTGAGTGTGTTAGTGTAAGTATTATTATGGAAACTAACGTGGTTTTCATACATTTTATTTATATTACACAGGAATTACTCACGTAAGATTAGGCCGGTTACTCCGACTATAGTTTCAACCGCATTCTTGAAACTATAGTCGGAGTAACCGGCCTAATCTTACGTGAGTAATTCCCGTGTAATAAAAATAAAAATTAGTGTAAGTATTTTAATTTAACAAATATAAATTGTTTTTTAAACCTCCGATAAGAGAACTGATAATTTTCAAACTGCTGAACTGATTTTCGTGAATCGTAGGTAAGAGTAATCTCTATCAAGTCACCTTTCAAACAAAACCTTAGTCAAAATCGATTCAGCCGTTTGGGAGCTAAGATGTATACCTTCTTATAACACCCCTCTTTTTGCACCGGGAGTTATAGAACTAAAAAACACGCCTGAGTGATTCTTTAAAATAAACCATAGAATCCCACACTTGAGGTGTCATTACATTTGGTGACGAGGGTCTGATGATGGAGCAAAAAGGTGGATAGTGGAATTCTGGGTATGGGATCGTTAAGACTAACCAAATGAGCCGAAACTGGAAGGGGTTTAGTAGCCATTCGAGAATTCCACTATCCACCTTCTTACTCCATCATCAGATCAATTAAACGGTGCCAAATTATCGTATTGTCATTTGTCACTGAATCACACTTACCTACTGTTACCGTTTGGCTACTAATAGTATTTAAAGTTCGGCAACGTATCTGTGATGCCTCTGGTGTTACAGATATCCATAGGCGACAGTGATCGCTTACTATCAGGCGGCCCGTTAGCTTGTTTGCCACCTGCGGCATAAAAAAACGATTTGACAATGAGGTTAATTGACTTCCAAGATTTTTGACATTGTTAGTTACTCACAAGTGAAGCTAATGTAAAGCGTATATATTTTATAAATATTTATTATATTTATAGCTGTGCCTAGCAGTTCACCTGTTCGGACATTCCCTCCGGAACGGAGGAACCGTACATACATACCTACACAATTGTTTTTTCTATTCCTATATACTTAGCGAATTTTTATCGTATACAGTCATTCCTCTTTCACATTTGGTAACGCAGAGATCGCATCTCTTCTCCACTTGCTACGATCCTGACAAACATATTTCGCTTCTTCTACTTTCATGAGTATTTTCATACAAGCTCATCGGCAACGGGTACTTTTGACGAGATATATTCTCAACAGGTCTTCAATTTGGTCGAGATATGTTCGCCTACGTCAACCCTTACAGGTTTGCCCGTTTACGTTCGCCTCACTTTTTTATTTATTTTTTAATTGCATAATAGGCTTGCGGTTGGCCGCCAGCTCGCCTTATGTTAAACGATGATGTGACCTACGATGGATCACGCATGCCTAGAAGAAACCGATTCACTCTTGACTTAAAGACACCCAGATTGTTACTATAGGGAACACCCATACAGGCAGTGCATTCCACAGACTAGCAGTTCGCACAATAAAAGTGGAATCAAAGCGCTTCGTACTGGTTTTCGGAATGTCAGCCATAAAGCGGCATTTTTTTCCGTCTATCTTCCTTTCATCCATCCTCTCTATATGTCCGAAGTCCGAACTATCTAAGCATCATTTTCTCTATCTTCATTTCTTATACAAGTGGATTACATAAAAAACCGACTTCAAAATTAGTAAATACGCAATTTCGTTTACATGGATTTTTTTGTTTTTTTTTTATTTATTTTTATTTAATGGTTGCCTGGAAGAGATCGCTTTTAGCGATAAGGCCGCCACTTGTGGCACTAGCTAGTTTTCTATCTGTTTGTCATTTTTATTTCTGGTGTACACAATAAAGATTTTCTATCTATCTATCTATTTAAAAACCACACTAATAAACAGATTTTTATGAAATTTACATAGGAACACCTCTGAAGTATTGCTTACCAAACAAAAAAAGAATCATCAAAATCAATTTATAATTGGCGGAGAAATCGGTGAACATTAATAGAAAAAATAACATAAATAAACAGTGGAACATAGAACCTCCGCCGTTTTTGAAGTCGGCAATTTTTTTTTGAAAATGTACGAATGAAATAGCTCTGGCCGATGTACTACTAAAATTAAGCCTACTAAAAACTATTTTAAATGCTATCGATTTGAATCGTCCTTGTACTATATAATCAGTCGCATTCTTTTGTGCGTACGTCTAACGAGCTATGTGCTTCCATTATCACTGATAACGTTTTACTACCATATTAGGTCATACATAAACGTAATGTCTAATGGGCGCTATAACGCCTAGATACATTTTTGACGTGCTGTTACGAGCATGTCGTTTGCCTGATGGTATCGTCACGCTTGCCCAACAGTTCAGTGCCACTCAGAATTTAGAACTTCAACAGTTCTAAATCCGACTTGATATTATCAATTTAAAAAAACTGACTTAAAAATTAGTAATTATACGCAATTCCGTGTACTTGACTGACATATTATTTCCAGTTATTTTGATTTAAAAACCAAACTGAACCGATTTTGATGAACGTATTATCCATTCAAATAAAAAAGATATTGTCCAAATCGGTTTATAAATACGGAGTTCTGAAAAAACAAACATTTGGTCGGTCGGATCGGAGAAGTCGGTTAAAAATGCATTGCGCTCTTCACCTCGATATATTAGATGTTAAATCTCTTGATGTCCAGGGGCCTTACGGCTACCTGTAATAAACGATTCAGTTTAGGTGTTTGCGAAAAGTTGCGCGACCGCAAACCGTAGCTTGGTGCGCTGTTTCGAGCCCGCTTAAAACAGGTAATAGTAAGGCCTCAATAATTTCAAACATTGTCCTTCAATCCGCAACAGTAACGTTTGCTACTGTTTGGTAGTTGAATAACAAGCAATGGTGTTGTCTTTGAGTATAAACATTAACTCTAAGTTAATCCCCCTTATTAACTAATTTAATTAATTATTCATACGTTCGCTACACTGGTTCACCAGCTCATGGCTATGAGCTCACAACCTGTATATTATGTTTCTATGTCACACTGTTGCAGTCAAATATTTATTCGTAACACTGGGCCAGGCAGCTTAACGAGGCTGGTGGGGCTTGACAATCGACAGTGATCAAGCATTTGCGATAAACGCTCAAATATTGAGCAATGTAGAGTCAGTCTGCAAATATGGGTTGCGCAGATTAGGTATGGAAGTGTTAACACGCGATAACACTGAAGCTTGACTACATTTTAGAATTTGTCTGACAACAGTTCTTTCTGAACTTGGCATATCTCGATTATTTGTTCGAAAAAGTTATTTGGGGTATACTAATTTGTCTAGGTTTCCAACGAACAAAAACGCAATTGTAAGAACTGGGACCTTCTTCTTCTGTTTTATATCTGCATGATTGATTAAAATTTCTCCAAAATTATTCATTAGGCAAATAATATTACGTTGGTTGGAACATCCACGAATTCATATTTATAGGAGCATTGCCAGCGTGGAGCAAGCTTTTTCGCTTGGAAAGGATAAAGGGAAAGGTAGCTGAGCTGACCATCAATCTATAGAAGTGAAGAGGCAATTGATGAAGGTGAAATTTTTTAACTAGATAACATAGTATTTATAAAAATACTAAAAACTTGGCGCAGCGTTCAGTGACAGTTGAATTGAAATTAAACACAACAGTTTTAACCACATCACTCCTTATCTCTTATCCAACAGCACTAGGTAGGTGGTAGGTAATTATCGGAGCGTTTACCTTTCGCCGCCTACCCGCGCCAGTTACCTAAAACAGTCTTATTTAGCCTTTTAAAAATGTATTTATTCCTAAAAACATCGTTATAACGCAATGTAGGTGTGATGGTTTGGGGACATCAGAACTGCTTATTCAGAAAAAACAGAACTTCTAAAACAGTGCTTATTTGGGCTTGGAAAGTTAGGTTATTTTCCTTTTAAACTTGACTTAGAAATTTATAAGTAACTTAATATGCCTAAGAAAAGGAACTAGAAAACTAAATGAGTTTATAAACCATATACATAATACAGATTGGTGGTACAGCACCATAATTGAATTAAGTCACTATTTCAAGTCGTCAACGTGCAAAACAGCGGCTGATAAATGAATGAACGGTCGCAATGTTTTTAGTTTTTATTACAACACCCTGCGAACCTTGAAAAATTGTAAGGCATGGTTGAGTTGAATTATAATTCAGGCTTTTTATTTGTGGTTATTGTGAGATCTTTCTATTACTAGCCGCTTGAGTTAGTTTGCCGTACAACCGCGCGCGGTGGGGACGCGCGCTCGATTTATTCGCGATTCCAAATAAAATCTTTAAAGCATTCGGAGAAAGTTGCTTTTTTCTGGTGTGATATGAGGCTATATTAGCAGAAAAGATTCAATAAGGATTATAAGTGAAAAAAAACTGGATGCAGTGAAATTTCATTAAATAATTACGAAGGAACATTACATGTATCGGTAACAACTAAATACGACTCAATATCAGTATTATCTGAAATATTTATATTCAGTTTATTTTCGTATACTTATAAATAATTATTTATACAGATTACCTACATAATAATCATTGGTTATAATTATATTGTAAATCACAATATTTTTTGTCCCCTTGCATTTTATTTTAAGATGTAGAATGGTACTTATGTATATTGGTATCTATGATAGAGAGAGAATTTTGTGGTCGGTACTTTTATTGCCGCTAATTAAGAAATAAGTCAGCAATTAAATCAAGCTAATGTCATAGGAATCTACCATTCACCACGCTTTATGACTTTGCTGGTATTAAAAATTCTATGTTAGTATAAAAAAGTCGAGCTGTGTTTCACTCGCTCAACCATCTTGTAAAAAACTCAAGCGTGTACTTGAAGTGCAATGTATTTACATAACAATTTCGCGACTCGCCTTGAGGTGTGTTTGATCTATGTTGGAGTTATAAACACACCTAGAAATCTATTCACATGAAGTTAATAAGCTGTATTTAAGTATTACCGACTACTAAGATGCAATAAAATTGCAGAATTATTAATTTGTATTAGGGTCACAACACTTAGCTTGGGATTACGAAGGCGCGTGTTGGGTATGAGACTTGAAGGTTGAAGCTATGTATTTCTGTAGCAGTTTGTTCATAATAAATTTTCACCCTTTTTCACGATCAGATAAAATATTTACATACATTTTTAAATAACAATAAGTTCTACTGACGCAACATGCACATTTTGTATTCGACACACGCTTTTCAGACCATAAATGCCTGCATTTCCGTTGGCATTAACGTATTAGGCTGTGGACGTTAGATAATACTTCATGAATAAACATTTGTCATTACTTTAAACTTCACAAACACAAACGAAGTAACTAAATTCAGACCAAACACCAAAGACGCCATGTAGTACGCCAAGTATGCGTGTGTTTTGCTTCAATTTGTAAAGCATTCGTGTAGCTATGTGCCTACTTTTCTGTTAGATAGATGACAGTTTTTCTTTCACGTCCGATACTTCTAGGAAGAAAGACGATCGCGTGCAAATCAACGCATCAGTTGCGGGTAGAATTCATGGAATCAGTTGTGTACATATCATTACCAACACTTCTCTAACAACAACTTAATAACAACTAGGTAGGTATACGACATGGTGACACTATAAAACTATTTTTAGAATTGCATTAGTCTGCCGCATAATCACTGCACCAAATCGAGCGTTATTGTCCGAGATAGAATTGACTTTAACGGTATCGTGAATCACGTCAGCTCTTATGGGGCGTAGCAGCATCTGGTGCAAGGCACGTGAGGTCTACTGTGTTTGATCAGCGACGCGCGAAGGTCAAGGCTCCATCCGCGCTGGTGACCCGCGCTGTTTCAGCCCAAATGGTTCGATCCGCTCGCTGCATCCAGTTGTGTTTACGTTTAACATACAGTGCTTAAATGGTGATATCGTTTTACGACTTTGGCTAGCAAAGTCGGTGAAATCGGTTTACTGTGATAGTTCCGAGAACGACAATTCTGTGTGATGTGGGTAGTGTCGTGTAGTGGATTAATGGATACACGATGGAGGCAGAGATGACAGCGCCTGAACCGGTCCCGCCGCCGAGACTGAAGAAACTAGCGCGTTTGTCTGCCAGAAAGGAGCAGGAGCGCAAGTCTGTTACATGGGTATTTCATCAACTTTTTGTGGTCGTATTTTTTCCTTCATAAAAACAAAACGATGACGTCTTTTAAAACGTGTACCTACTTGAACCGGAATGAGGACATGCGGTGATCCTTTTCATTCCTATTTTGCGATGATTAATGTTTGCTTATAAATGCTTTTGACATCATTCAGCGAGATGTTCGCGACAGGCGTACAAAGGCTAACGAACAGACAGACAAAACCGTCGAGAAGGAACATAATACAACCAGACCATACATTCATCGCGAATGAATACGCTGCAAATACTGCGTGGGAACGTTTCGGATTTCTGTTTTTAAAGCTTCTCATTTGAAGAAAAACACTGAAATTCACTAACCAAAACAATAAAAATCTTTTCGCATGTGGCTAGGTACCGTTATTACCTAAATAACGTTGCCCTACCTACAATTTCTGGTCTTCTTTATTGCAAAATAAAAATAATTTAAAAACTCCTTAGGAATGGTGGTAATAATACGAAAGTCACTTTAAAGAGCTGCCATTGCTCTGTTTAAGACAAAATTCTGTTGCCAACCGCCAATACCTAATTAGTTCGATGAAATAGGAAAATATTTGTATGGTATTACGAAGAAGGTAGGAAGGTACACCCTGATAATAATTCCTCTGTTACTGAAACTTTGCAGTGTAATACAGCAATGTTTATAGATTACAGTTGTAATTTTTTTGTTTATTTTATTTTTTAAACATGTCTTTTTCACACTATTGTCAGGGTGAAACCCTACAATGATTAGACTATATGCAGGCTAGGCGTGTACCATAATCGATCACACTGTTCACTGAGCTGTGGTCAGAATCACCTAGACTATCAACTTGGAATAATTTATACAAGTCTAGATTTAGTTTTAACATACGACCATTATGTACTAATATTATAAATACGTGAGTTTGTTTGTTATAAATACGTCCTCTTTCAAGCAACACCTGTTTTACATGATTTTTCGTGGAGATACTTGAAGTTAGAGGGCCACTGTGTAATATATGGGATACTTTTTATCCCGGAAAATGAACGGTTTCTGAAGTAATATCCACGAGTGATAAACCGCGGACCACAGATGCTAGTATTTAGTAAGCTCACCGTATATTTGTTTCATTGCAGGGTCCAGAAACATGGGTCGGAGTGCGAGCGCTGCGGGCCAGCTCGGGCGGGATCCTGGACCCGGACGACCGCGTGCGAGACGTAGCGGACGACCGCGAGACCCTCACGGCTGAGTGCACCAGCCAGGCGCCGCAGCCGCGGGCGGCGCAGGCGGACGGCGCCAGCGGCTCCTCCGCGGGCACCGCCTCGCCTGATATGTTCCGGGTATGTATACTTTCGAGATTTTAACCCGGATGACAGAGTCACCCTCACGGCGGAGTGCGGCCGGGTCCAAAGGGCTTCGCCTGGTATATTCCTGTTTTTTTTACATCAACTATCAATCAATCATTATCAGCCTATCATATTCTCACTGCTAGGACACAGGCCTTGTCTTCGCCATGCAGGCCCAGTGCACGTTGGTGCATGTCATAGGTCTTTGAACTTTTGATGTTCTTGGACATACCGGTTTCCTCAAGATGTTTTCCTTCACCGCCGTCGAGCGATGGCATCGAAACTACACATACTTAATTTATAAGTAAGTACTAAATAAGTACTTACTTGTACGAAGCGGGCCTGTCAGATTGTAAAGCGCACATGCTACCGCGGTACCGCCCGGCCACCATCGGTCAACAATAGTTCCAGATAATGCATTGGGATAATGTATATACCTACTTTATCGTCGCATAAAAAGCCATAGAAAATCTAGAACATATTTTATATTCAAAGTAAAAGGCAATGGACGGACTTTGAATCTTGAATATGGAAAGCAAAATATCACAAAAAAATACTTATCACACACATCTATATCTAAACTAATATTATAAATGCGAAATTAACTCTGTCTGTTTGCTACATAATCACGGCTAAACGGCTTAACCGATCTCGATAAAATTTGGCGGGGTAATAGTATGTATCATGAGGATATGGCAGTTTTTTTCTGAAGAAATCGCGGACGAAGCCGCGGGTACAGCTAGTATTTTTATAAAAATACTTATAGCAAATACAAATGTTGCGAAAAAAAACAAATAATTAAATATAAAAAATAGGCTTTTGAAATTAATTTGAAATTGGAATTTTATTTGAAGTCAGTGAAGTTTAGTTTGAAGTAGGTAAAATTACAAGAATTAATTATTTCATAGTTTGTTGAAGCAATTTTTTTTTTTTTTTGAGAAGCATTTCGGTAAGAGCATCCTAAAATATGTTCTTGCACAAAAATTACCTACCTAAACATAATGATTGTAGGTACACATAAAATTGTAAAAGTAAGAAAAATTAGATTTTTCTTCGTCGCAACGCAACGTTCAACGTCGCACATGTAAGTAGGTACGAGTAGGTAGGTGTGACATGTGAAGTGAATCACAGAAAAGTTAAAAAAAAAAATATACATGAATATTATGAAAGGAGACTCATGACAAACATACCAATTTTTCATGAACTTTAAAAGCACGCACAGGCACGGTGCACGAATTTTTGTTTCTTTTATCTAGCTTGTTGAGAGAATTTTGGCGTCGCACGTCTTGTGCATTTTTCCAGTGTTCAAGTATTAAAATATTTTCAAGATTTATTCACAAGCTTCTGTGGAGGTTCCAAAACATCGCGAAAATACCATGTTTCACCTCATCGTATCACGTGCCTACACTCGAGCATGTTCACGAACACTTTATGAACAATAATCCACCATTATACACGTTTAGGAAAGTAATACAATGAGGCAACGGCGACGTGTTTTTGCACGTTGGCGCCAAAGCTCCTCTCCACTATTAGCACTCGACGATACAGCAAATTTAGGAAAATTATAGGTACAATTGAGGGTCTAGAAGTATGAAGAGCGGTCGATTGCAACGGCGGCTCACCGCCGAGCCACAGCCGTCCCATGAAATTTGCCACCCGGGGCCACTACCATTACTAACATTTACCATTACTATAATTTACTATACCATTTATTTACGCCATTTACCATAGAATCAGTGTCACCATAAACTGAAAAAATACATAATAAACGGATATGCAGAGGCCTTACGCCCAACTCTAAACGCGGGTCCGAATAGGTGCAGTTAGCAAAATCACGCGACTGCAAACCGTATCTAGGCGCGTTAAGGTTCGCATTCTCGTGATTTTGCAAACTGCACCTATTCGGGCCCGCGTTTAGAGTTGGGCGTAGGGCCCCTGGTGATTTCTGCGCGGACTGGGAAAGGGGTATTAAAAAAAACCCAGTAAGGATTCTTTATTAAGTAAGTATAAGAATCCCGTAATTTATATGCCATTAGCGGAAAACAAACAATTTTACTCAAACCGCGCGAAGCCAAAAGTTTAAAAAGTCCTACCCTGAGAGAAACATAGATTAAAATATTATTACCAGTGACAGTTTGCGTGGCGTGGTATTGGGTGTTGATAGCGTGTAAACGTGAAAAAAGTTATTATGTTACACAGAACCTTATTTGCTTACACTTCCCACTGAAAAAATAAAGGGTATGTGATAAAAAGAAAAAAAAAACGCGGGAACGCTTGTCTTTGCGCAGGCACTGCAGTTCTGTTGTTCAAGTTCATGTTGAAACTTGTTTTCCTTTCAGTCGAGAAAAACATTTCGAGATTTAACATGTCTTCAACAAGAAGATTTAGTTGGTCTTTCGATTATAACTTTGAGATGGGTTTGTGTTTAACAAGATGTTGTTGTGCTCGGAAATCAAAAAAGGTGAGCGATTTTCTTTTATTTTCATTATCTACACTATCTACACTAATATTATAAAGAGGAAAGATTTGTACCTATTTTTGTATGTTTGTATGTTTGTAATGAATAGGCTCCGAAACTACTGAACCGATTTGAAAAATTCTTTCACTGTTGGGAAGCTACACTATCCCCGGGTGACATAGGCTATATTATATTTTGTAGCGAGGCCGAAGGCCGAGCTTACACTCGTGCGAAGCCGGGGCGGACGGCTAGTGTGCTATAAACTGTAAATGTGCACAAAATTGATTAGGTAAATACTTTTGTTGAATAAGTAACTAGAGTTATTTCAAGTAACACTACAGTGAATTTTGTAGGTATAGGTGAGTAAATATTGCCCCTACGTCTTATATTGTTTGGGCACCTATCTACGAGTGTCTAGATATACCTACCTACATATTACATCGTAAAAATGTACGTAACGTACGATTGTTTATGTTGGTTCTCTAATGCGACAGAAAGTCTGTCGGCAGGCTAGGCATTTAGCAGATAACAAGCTGAAACTAGGCTAACTGGATTACAGACCACGCTGGCATGCAGTCGACCGGTATGCCTACAATAAACTTAATATTTATTTATGTAATAAATATCGATAGTCGCGGTCTACATTAAAAATATTGTTCAGGGTCAGTACTAGAAATATTTGGGTAAGTTAGAAACTTGCAAGAACTAGACCCCAGAATAAATGAGAAATAATCACGCTAGTATTTTTATTTTAACCGACTTCCAAAAGGAGGAGGTTATCAATTCGAATGTATTTTTTTATGTTACCTCATAACTTTCGACTGGGTGAACCTATTTTGATGATTATTTTTTTATTTGAATGCTGGTGCTTCCAGTGTGGTCCCATTTCAATTTAGTCTAGTTCTGACATTTTTATGAAGTCGGTTGTTTATATTGATATGTATTTTGGTATTATTAAATAATAGGTTTGCGCTTGGCCGCCAACTCGCCTGATGTTAAGCGATGATACAGTCTACGATGGAGCACGCTTGCTTAGAAGAAACCGATTCACTCTTGACTTGAAGAAATAGATTGAAACTATCAGGGAACACCCCATCCAGGCAGAGCTTTCCACAGATTAGCAGTCCGCACAATAAAAGTGGAATCAAAGGGCTTGGTACGGGTTTTCGGAATGTCAATGTAATTTTTTAAGCATTCGGCGTATAAGGCCTACTTATGGCAGGTTGCAGACACTGGCACTCTACTTCAAAGCAATCACAGTAACACATCCCGCGATTGCAATCGGAGACGTGGGATACGCCATCTTTTATGTTTTGTATCGTATTGAAAGGTTGCCAAGGTTCAAATAGCTATAAAAGAGAACACCCGTGACTGCTCCTGTCTTGCATAGCTGCGTCCCTTTTTAGGGTTCCGTACCCAAAGGGTGTAAACGGCCTTTATATATTACTAAGCCTAGGTTGTCTGTCTGTCCGTCTGTCCGCCTGTCATCTGTACAGTACTTATGTCTGTCCCTTCTTCCTACCTTTTAACGGCTGTATCATTCGAACCGTAATAGACAAATTTGCACAGAATATGTACCTAATGTTACGGCGGATTAACTAAGAAATAAAAATAAAAACAAAAAGTAAAAAACTAAAGGGTACCCATACAATGAACGGTTTTTTAACGTATTTTTGTATTTGCACTGTTGTAAAAACCGTAATACGTACAAGCGTCAAACTTGGCATGATTATAGTACACACTCTAAAGTAAAACAACAAATAATAAATACTGGCCAAGTGCGAGTCGGTGACAAATTTCTATTACCGGATTTCTATTATTATTATTTTCATTTTTTTTATTATTATTATTTGTCACCGGGTCTCGTACGATCACCGAAATTAAGCAACGTCGGGCGCGGTCGGTACTTGGATGGGTGACCGATGGGCATAATGTCTTTTTGCACTACTTTTTTTGTACCTAAGTAGTTAACAATTTATGTGGTTAGTACCTGTGGTACGGAACCCTCAGTGCGCGAGCACGACTCGCACTTGGCCGCTTTTATTATTTGGCATACATTAGGAAATATGAATTACCATCATTATGCCTGATATTACGATTACAGTGACTAGGATCCTTACTTTCGTAAATCAGAATCCATTTTCGACTAACCATGAACTACACGACTACACATGATACCTACATTCTATCTTCTTCGCAAATTTTATCAATATCCGTTCAGCCGTCATACAAACAGATGGATGTAAACTTCGCATTTCGCTCTTTTGCATAAATGGATACCTATTTGGAAAGGGTTTGCTTTGCGCTGATGTTGCACTGACTTCCACCGTCTCATAATTTCGTCTATCTAGTCACGTTACGCCACTTCATTCCAGTCTTCTATTCCGTAATCTTACTAGAAGCCGCGATTTAATCGCTCTCCGATGATTTTGCTTACGAATGCGACTGTTTAAGTCGGCAATAGTTTGTTTCATCTACAAACATTTCAACATTGTAAACTGTGATATAAGTATCTAACTAGCTGAATTCCGCGGTGTTCCAGTTTTTCCGCATTTCTGGGGAGGAAAGTATCCTATGTCCGTCCTCATGTGGCACACTATCTTTATTTAGTCGGCCTAGCCGTTTAGTCGTGAAAAGCGAACAAACAGCCAGAGAGACAAGAGACAGAGTTACTTTTGCTTGTTGGATTAGGATAACTCTATCTATATAAAAATAAAATATATTTCTAAGGTGTCTTAATACTAAAACATTTACTATAGGATAGTATAGGATACGCAATTTAATATCTCGGTGTGACGAGCGCAATGCATGGATGCACATCTAAACGAAAAAAAATATATTTGGCCTTTGACTATGTATATGTATGTGGCCGCACAGGCAATCGTTACGCTTACCATCGGGCGAGCGACAATCTCGTCTTGTCACTTTTCCACAAAAAACGAAACACCAGTGATGTTTTTCTGTGTGCAAAGCACAAATCGTTATTTACATAGGTTAGGTATAGGTAAGTATTTGTTACGTATTGAATTCCGTGCCAATTCCAATTTCGAAATTCAAATTTTGTCTGGATTTTGATGCGTAGATATTTGATTTCTATATAGTTTCTATACAAATTTGAATTGGAAACAAACCTACCTATATACATACGCAATTAATTGGCAAATACGAAATTTAATTACTTTTTAAATATGCGTCCTCGGCCAGCATTCGAAATTATATAAACGTTACATAGGAGCAATGCTTAAAATTGCTCTGTGGGCGAAGTACGAATTTTCGCTACGTACAATACGTTTCGAATTCCATACAAATTTCAAATTTGAAATTCAAAATTTGTATGAAATTCGATACGTATTTAGCGAATACTCGTACTTCGCCCAGTTAACTTCTCGCTGACGGAAATTGTCCCACAAGAAAACGAGACGGAGCAATTTTAAGCATTACCTGGCAATATTAGGCCACTAATGGTTTTCTTTACCTAGCAGCTTAACAGCAAGTTCGTTTAAGTTCATTAAGCAGTAAGCATTTTTTTTTATGATATAATATGGGTGACAGACGAGCGAAGTCGCTCGCCTGATGGCTCTTCACGCTTGCCCATAACCGCTTAACGCCACTCAGAATTTTGAACTTCAACAGTTCAAAACCCTGGATGGCAATGCACTGCGCTCGTCATCCCGAGATATAAGATGTCAAATCTCTGACATTCACATCATTGTGTCATTTCTTCTTATTTCAGGGCGGAGGCGGCGTTGGGGGCAGTATGAGGGTGCCGAACACGGACTCGTGCGTGGAGGTGGGCGCCGCAGACCTGGAGGACGGCTCCAACGGGCTGCAAGTCCGGCGGGGCAGCGAGCCCACTTTGCACCAGGATACCTTACCTCCGCAGAGGACGGTAAGTTCTTTACTGGTCCGCCAATCAAGAATAATAAGAATAAGATTTTATTGCCAAAAACAATGAACACATAAGGTAAAACAATGTTTGACAATAGTGGGTATGCTCAGCGCCATGCTGCGAGGTCTCGGAGGGTCACGCAGGGCTGGTTTTCAGCTTACATATTTGCTCAAAAAAAGATGGTAGGTGAGCATTAGGTGACGGCGGGTTTTACCGCAACGACGGCGGCGGGTTTTCAAGGTAGCCTGTCCCTGGCTACCTGGGGCTTTATGGCTACCTCTTAACGCGGGCTTGAAACAACGCAGTGCGGAAAACCACGCGAACATGAACCTTAACGGGCCGAGAAACGGTTTGCTGGCGCGCAACTTTTCGCATCACCTAAACAGAATCGCTTTAAAAAGTACCTATTCTCATACGGATTATTTGGATTAGTAGTTTTGTAATTGTTTTAATGTAAAAACGGTAATGCTATGGTTATTTACATAGGTATAGGTAAGTATTTGTTACGTATTGAATTCCATGCCAATTCCAATTTCGAAATTCAAATTTTGTCTGGATTTTGATGCGTAGATATTTGATTTCTATAATTCGAATTTGAAAGAAACGTGGTTCGCGTGGTTTTCCGCACTGCGTTGTTTCAAGCCCGCGTTAAGAGGCAAGCGTCAAACTTGGTATGATTATAGTACACACTCAAAAGTATAACAACAAATAATAAAAAAATGCCCAAGTGTGAGACGGTGACAAATTTCTGTTCATTACCAAGTTACAAAGAACTGGTAATTTCGTTACCATTTCTTTCACGGATTTTAAATTACATATTTAACTAATTTTAAAGTATGTTTTTTAAACTGATAATTATTGTATTTCGTGGTGGTACGGAACCCTAAGTGCGCGAGCCCAACTCGCACTTGGCCGGGTTTTTTTGTTACCTAAGACCTCCTTCGTTTATTATAGTAGATGGTATCATTGCAGGTCCACAATCACAATAGGTACTCGTACTAGATAAAACGCTGCACTGAAAAACACACAATTGTTGAGTGAAAACTTCTTTAGGCGCTTTGAGCACTTATTGGGTGAACAAAAATTATGTAACTCGCGTCATCGTCACGCCGTACCGTGTATATTAAAATAGCGCCATCTCTTGTAGAATAGGTGAATTACTATTTAAGTTTTCACTTCTGACGTGCAGATCTATGACTGATTCTTTTTTTAACCGACTTCCAAAAAGGAGGAGGTTATCAATTCGACTGTTTTTTTTTTAAGTGTTAGTTACCTTAGAACTCTCGACTGGGTGAACCGATTTTGATGTTTTTTTTATATTTGAAAGCTGGTGCTCCTGGTGTGATCCCATTTCAATTTGGTCCTGTTCTGACATTTTTATGAAGTCGGTTTTTTTATATTGATAATTATTTTCAGGCGACAGAACAAACGAAGCGCTGGTCAGCCGCGGTGGTCTGTCGTGACGACAGCAGTAGGACAACACAAAAAGTTCATCCAATGTCAGACGGGCGACCGCCTGACGCCTCCCCGGAGCGAAACAGTGCCGGCCAGCACTTCCAGAGGCAGTCCAATAGGCTTTCCATGCAGTTCTCAGGACCTGGGTAAGAAATGCTAAACAACAATAATTTATTTGCGTGCGCAAATATCCAGTTACCTTGCATGTTTTAGCTTATGTCCTGCCTCATGATGAACACAACTACCCTGCCAAATTGTACCCAGATTGTTTTAGCTGTTTAGTGAAAGATAAAAAACACCAGCGTTTGACTTCTTGATACGACGCAGACATTATTTTGGCCTTCTCCTTTTGGCCGATAATTGTTCTTCTTGGTCTTCTCCTTTCTCTTTATATTTTTACATTGAATATGGTCATTAGTAATCTTATATTACTGGTTGTACAGCTATCTTGATAATGATCTTGGATAACTTAGACCCATCCACTGATCAGTTCCGTTGGAAAAATTTCATTGTCAATTTATTGTCATTCGGAAAGTAGTGATAACAAGTGAGCTGGGTTACCAGCTTACTGATGTTATCATTAGTTAGCTGGTAACCCACAGTGATAACCATACTTTACTAAAGCCTTGGGACCACTGAAGTGAGAATTTTTTTTCGTTTAGATTAGAAGGGCTGTCAAGGCATTTTTGTAAGAATTCCGTTGTAGCCGGTTGAACACATGCAAACGATACGTCAAAATATAACTACATAGGAAGGAATGCAGTAATTCGTCAAGATTAGTATTATTTCAAAAGGTTATGAACGCCATTTTGATAAAGTTTAAAATTGACCTTCTCGTGGTACAATACGGTTCAGTTCCCCTTGAATTTTGTGCAATTATTTTGGTAAATGTTGCTAGTGCAAAAAAACTGCACGATTATTGTGCGGTTTTTAATACTAGTAGAGAAATATAGACCGTATCGTAAATTAACGTACGTCATTATTAAAACAGTTCTACCTTAAACTGCACGAAAAGTGGTTGGTAAAAAATTTGAGTTAAAGAGTTTTTCAACAATTTTGTTTATTTTAATTAACAAAAGTTGTGTAATAACGCATGTAATTGTGTTATACTAGTGAATTATTATCCTTTAAATACTATTAAGGTAAGTTCGTAGGTTTGCATGAGTGTGGGCAAACAATAGGAAGTAAAAAAAAAATTTTGCCCAAATCTCCGCACAAACTTAGCTAAATAAGTTTCCATGACCTTAATAGGTCATGCTTTGACCATGATATCGATTTAGGCTATGTTCAGAGCTCGTTTTATGTGACTTTAAATAGGTAGAAAAATAAATATTATTTGATAAGGTTAAATGCAATTTCCATGCGAAGCCATTGAAAATAAAAAGACATTATAAAATTTAGAATGTGGTATCACAGCTAGTGATGGGACAGTTTTGTGTGCAGTTTTGATTTTATCGATAACCTGTTTATTGTATACCTTAGAAAATATTTTATGGTAAAACTTGCCCTAGTCGTTTAAAAAAATTACAAACTCTTATTTAACTTGTATCGTTGGTATGTCTGTCAGCTTCCCGATTCAAAATTTGTAATCCATTTTTCTAAGCACGTTTCAGTTGCACTAAGTAAATTTGATGTTTGTAAAATAATATGGTGGTACTTAACTGGCCTGATGATGGAGCCAGAAAGGTAGGCCATAGTAACCTCTCTACTACATACTTTTACTTATTACTCCGTCGTGTTTGGACTCGTTGAATTCATTTTGATAAGGACTATTAGACCAAAAAGACAAAAACAATATTTCACATCACATCATCAGCCAATTAACGTCCACTGTTGGACAAGGCCTCCCTCATAGCGAGGGGTGTTGCCATAATCCCCACGCTTGGCAGGCAGCTTGGGGATCGCAGTACGTTCACCGTGTACTATTAGGACGCTGCTGCCCATCCTCCGGTGGTTCTGGTCGCAGTTTTAGGACATACCCGGGTCCAAAACAATATTTATTGTCTGTCTAATAATATCATATATTTACAATATACAATATCATAGATTTACTGACGACTTGCAGCGCCCCGTGGTTTCACCCGCTATCCTATAGGAACTGCTATTTTTTCAGGGTAAAAACTATGAGTCAATCCAGAATATAAGCTACCTCCATACCAAATTTTATTTTAATCCATTCACTTGTTACAGAATTCAGTGAAAACAAACATATTAATACGCAGACTTTCTTATTTATAATAATAGTGTGATAATGTTGTTGTCTACATCTACATAATAAGACAAATGAATAATAACACAATAAAGTTTAATCTTCAAAAAATACTCCTAAAGTAGGTATTGTAGGAAATGTTGTAAGAAAAATCAAAAATTATCGATATCGATAAAATTATGGTAACCACTATTATTGTCAACGGCTTGTCAAGGGCTTATAATTAAAACACGGTGAAATCACAAAATTATAAACAATTTAGACTTTACCGGTGATAGGAAATTCCTCCTTTAAAAAAAAATAAAATCCATTGTAGCTCTACCACACGTAATTTCAGCGCAAGACGGCATTGTGGATAAATCCGATGGAGCAGCATACGAATTCGAATTCAGTTAGCAACTGCGATGCGGAGTTTGACACGTTGACGTGCATACTAATGTTCACTCGTATGCCTCGTAACAAATGTTCCATCTCTCTTCCGTTCTATACCCTTCTCTTTTCTGTGCTTGGGACATACTTAACTTATTGGAACGATACAGAGAAGATTAGCATGACCCCTGCGCAAGGATGACACGCAAAATCGTGAAGCGTTCCACATTTTTTCGTATAGTTAATCATTCTACTACCTCTAAATGTAAAGTTCCGCTTCCTTTACATATTTCTTCTCTACTCTCATTCCCAAACAAAAAAGTCACTTTTTCATTTGCTTATTTCATTCAATAATTATAATAATATCCGTCTTTAGTTTCCCATTTGTTATTTAGTAGTGTCATCAACCAGGATTACCTCGTATAAACAATTTCATTATCTCCTCCAATTATTTAAATATTATCAATGATTTCCTCCCTCTCTGTCGATGGCAACATTGTCCCAACAACCGGGGCAGCCAAGAATAATAAACACTTACGTAAGACGATGCTGTATAGCTGTAATGGCTTTTGCCTGCCCAATAATGAGCGATAAAAGGCACGATAAAATAAAACAAAACCGTTGAACAACTGACTGTTGATTTATTTCATGACCTATACATAGTCCTTCATTAATGTTTTCTGCAGTAATACAAGAAAAATTCAAAGTTATTTAGCTTATTACCTCACTCGCGCGCTCATCACCTTACATTGTAAAATAGACCAGCAGAAACTAACTGGGAAATAACGGTTAGTTTCTCAGAAATGTCTGAAGCATCAATTATACCACTTTGGTGTATTCAATTTTGCTAAGTACAGTTACTTTGTATTAGATTAATGTCAACTGCATAGCGTTTGTAATATGGTAATGAGTCATATTTTTGTGTTGTTTGATTTTTGAAACACCTAGGTACTTAATGTCTTTGACACACAGAAGATGTATCTACTGCCACTTTATAGCATGACTCAAAGTAGGCTATCAAATAATTGGCTTTGATCCAGTCACAATAATTTTCATAGAAGCTTACCTATTGCTTACTTACTCCTGTACCTTTACCGCTATTTCTTGCATGTCACATAAAAGACCTGTAAGTTAACATTCAAAAACCTTTTTTTCTGATACAATTGACAAAATGTGCAAGACGCCACAATGACATCCCAAAGTCACTAGTATCCCTGCAAATAATGGTTCCTTTTGTAATGTTCATGATCCCACAGATATCTACTTCGGCAAGATCCAAAGAAACATTATTGTACCATGGTAATGTTTAACTGTTACTTCCTTTATCAGGAGTGGAGTATGGTTAGATGCAGCAGAGAGAGTGCAGACTTACGGCAGTAAGAGTCTTCCAAGAGACGCACGGAGAGAACCTCTAGGCCAAGACACCCCAGCTAGCAACCACAGGTGAGATCTGACTTTGAATTAAAACAATCAAGATTTTCCTGATATGCTTAAATCCACTTAATAAACAATGCAACATAGATCTATCTTCTATATCTATCTATACATATAATAAAAACGTAGAGATAAAAAAATCTGTAATTGCGAGATAACAAAAAAAAAATCACACAGGTCGTCTTAAAATAAGCAGCTGAACACGATAGGACAGTTTTTAGAATTTTTGTCTGTTTGTTTGTTTGTTTGTTTGTTTGTTTGTTTGTTTGTCCGCGCACATCTCCTAAACCACTGGACGGATTTAAATGCGGTTTTCACGAATATGCTTAGAAATTACCAGATTAAAACATAGGCTATCTTATATCATTTATTTTAATTCTTTATTTTTACATAAACGAAAATAAAAATCAATGATTTATTTCTTCGTTACCCGAAACGTAATATGAGGATCGTCACATAGCCTCAAGCAAGGAGATCCAAAGTAAAGAGAATGTTATTGACATAGCCATTAAAATTTTGAAACTGTCAACTGTCATTCGGTTAATCAGTTTAAATTTAAAGAAGGTTCCTTAACCTTCTTAGATGAATGAACGTGTAGATCAAGCATGTTATAGGCCTTACAACCTCTTTGGTGATTCATTCCAGTGCATGGAGTAGGAGTGTGGCGTACTCATACTCCTTGCGCCAACCTTCGTGAATTTCATTCCAATTTTCCACGACGTGTGGCGCTGGGGCGCGAAAAGAAAAAAAAAATAAAAGAACACCGATTTTCAAATGGAATTGTCATTCGCTTTTTCTAAGATTTGTCTAAGATTTTTCTTTGCATTAAATTTATAATTTCTTTCGGACTCAGCTATTTTCTTCCATTGTCGGTAGCTTAACCCTCTCCTTCTATATAAATAGTACAAATCCACTATAATTGGTGACCACTGAATGGACCGTACACCACCGACAAAGGTCAGAATGCCGCTAGATCGTACTGATACCACTGCGGCTGACACGAAGAATAAAGATGATGACAATGTATTCCGAGTTGGCGTGCGAATTCCACCGTTTTGGCCCGAGAAGCCGGCGATTTGGTTCGCCCAGATCGAAGGCCAATTCGCGATTTCCAACATCACTGCAGATAGCACCAAGTTCTACTATGTGATTGGACAACTTAACCCGCAATACGCAGCTGAAGTCGAAGACATCATCGTCAATCCGCATGTGACCGAGAAGTACGAAAAACTCAAGCTGGAGCTAATTAAACGTTTGTCCGCATCAAGAGAAAAAAAGGTACATCAACTTTTAACACACGAGGAGCTAGGTGATCGTAAGCCTTCTCAATTCTTACGTCATCTACGACACCTAGCAGGCCCCGGAGTTCCAGAAGACTTTTTACGCATGATTTGGACCAGCCGCCTACCGAACAGCACGCAGACCATCATTGCTTCGCAGCAGATGACGTCATCACTCGATGTGCTGGCAGACCTAGCCGACCGCATACATGACGTTGTCCCTATAGCCCAGGTCGCATCTACATCCAGTACCACACCGGGAAGCTCCAAGCTCCATATTACATTCTCATGGTTTTATTCTGTGTTAGCATTTAAAACACAAAATATACCGCATCCTATTTTAAAACAGTCCCGCGAATAGAAATATTCAAAAAAGGCCCTTTGTACATGAAAATAAACCTATACAACAAAATTCCGGACGCAATAAAGAAATAAATAAATAATAACATTTTTCCAGAACCAACTTCGTAAGTTTCTAACCCAAAAATGTTATTACGAGATAAAAGATTTTTTCGACGATACATTTTAGAAAATTATAATTAGAAAATAAATATCGATATATAAATAGTTAAGAAAGTAGCGTCATAAGTTTTGTATCATCTCATATATAATTAAGTAACCTATCACACTAAGTATGTTTTTTTTTGTTTTGTAAAATTACTTCACCCTAGGTTAAGTTTGAATAGTATATATAATATTTATGTAATAGATTTAACTATACTTAAATTTATATGTTTATGTCTGTGGTCTGGTTTTGTGAACAGCCACTACATAATTCATTGCTGCACCCTTTGTGCAGGGTATATAAACTTAGCTTTTAGAAGAATACAGTGTATATTTGCAATAAGAATAAGAATATAGAAATAATTTTATTTTACTGTGATATTTTAACAGATAAATAGAGTAGTTCCATATCATGGCTTTTTAATCAAGGTATACATACAAATGCACGCGAAATAAGAAATAACTAGCCAAGAGCGTGTTAAGACAAGCATTATGTCAGGGTTCCGTGGCCAGCGAAACTGGCCGGAAATATACTTTTAATGGTTTAGACAAAAAGAAAATTTCAAAACATGCTCTGCACTGTGGTCACATTATCTTTTTGATTTGAAAACTGTTGACGGTGTTATTTATTACTTTTATGATTCTATCAATACTTCACACAGGGCGACTTAAAATAAGCAGCTGAACATGTAAAGAACAGTTTTTAGAATTTTTGTTTGTTTGTTCACGCACATCTCCTACACCCCTGGAAGAAAAATGCGGACGGATTTAAATGCGGTTTTCACGAATATGCTTAGCTATGACCAGATTGAAGTGTATGCTATGTTATTTTGCGCAAGGCCGGATTAAGGGAAGAAAAAAGAATTGAAGGTTTATATGAAAATCTACGCGTACGAAGTCGCGAGCAAAAAAGCTAGTTTCCAATAAAGTACATGAAAATGAGTCTAAAGATTTTGATAAACAGTGCACTTAATCTCGACCATTGTCTGACCTGAGTAACCAGGCTTTAATTACTAAGTTTGCAAGCTTTTCTATTATTACTTTATCCTAAGAACTCATTCTTTATGTTCCAGAGTGGAAGACATGCTGAGATGGGTGTCGGGAGTCAATAACGTAGCCAGCGTGCATCCTGTACAAGAACGCCCACTTGATCTCTTACCCGAAGGTAAATCAGACATACCTGCCTAAATATCATCTGCAAGTTTCTCTAAAGGTTTTCTGAATATCATGAAGTAATCAAAATTCAAAGTCATGTATTCTATCAAATTTGCATATCTACCTACCTAAAACTATGCCCCTTTAAAAAATGTATATAGTTGATATTGCCCCTTTTATTTATAGATGCTTATAGTTATTACGTCGACAGGTTATTATGAGATGTTTGTTTTTCGAACATTCCAGTGGGCAACAGCGAACGCGCGATATCAGGCACTGAAGTCCCCGTGAGCCCCAGTTCCAAACACTCCTCCGGGTCGGCGCACACAGTCTCCGTGACATTAATAAAGGGAGAGAAGGGACTAGGCTTCACTATCACTACGAGAGACAACCCCACCGGTGGACACTCTCCTATTTATATCAAGAATATTTTACCAAAGGTTAGTCACAGTTCGTAACATTTCAAGTGAGTTTTCGTAACACCGTCTCACCTAATTGGCGTTGTTTAAGTGACTTTGGTTGATGGGTTGGCGAGAAACGGCACACCCTACACTGTACCAAATGAATCGACCTACCATCGAAGGCCTACACCTGCCTGCCTACCTTTCAAGATCTTAGCCCTTGAGCCTTCTTTATGGAGATGCGACGAGCTACTCCTCGCCTGATGACATAAATGGTACTGAGACGAGGTCCTTAACTGCTGGCCTTTTAGAAAAACTCAAGAGCTACACAGCGAGCAATCGAGAGAGCTATGCTCAGTTTTTTGCACGATAAAAATCGTAACAACGATATTCGCCAAAGAATCACAGTAATCGACAAAGCTGCTTAGATTTGCACGTAAAGTGTCAATGAGCAGGCCACATCGCTCGAAGAACCGATGACCGATGGGGAAAAAAGTGGAGACCACAAACGGGAAGACGCATCGTGGGTAAGTCTCCACAGTGGTTGCAGATGGCAGGCTTTGGTTCAGTGTGGAGTTCTAAGGAGGACGCCTATATTCAGCAATGGACGTCTTCTGGCTGATGATGTCTCTGCGTGAGCGCTTTCATATATACATTTGAATTAACCACACGACGACTTTTAACTCCCCGCGTCTCCGTAAAAATTACCAACGACGCACCCCTTGACGATGTATTGGACTTGTATAAAAAAGGCGTTTGAGGAAAGCCTATTTTTAGGCCAAAACTTGTCTTCCATATTTTGTCACCAGTATTGCCTCAGACTGCAGTACAAATTTCATTGTTTTGTTATATCCAGGGTGCAGCGGTGTCTGATGGTCGACTGCGAGCGGGCGACAGACTAGTCTCCGTGAACAGCGTGCCAGTGAGTGCGCTGGAGCAGCAGCAAGTGGTGCAGCTGCTGCGGCTCACACCCGCAGACTCTACAGTACACATCGTGATCGAGCGACCTGGGCCGGGCCCGCAGAACCATGCGCAGGTATCACACTGTATGGGACTGGGGAGACTGAATGGGTTATGTAATAAATAATTATTATACCACAGAAGAAATAGTTAGATAGTACAAGCACCCTTGCTGGAAGATTACTATATATTATGTGAACATAGTGGATATCTCGTGTCGGATAACAGGCCTAGTCGGCGAGTGTACAAAAACTCAGCAAGTGAGACATAAAATGAATTTTGCATGAGTTAAAGTTAGAAATATAGAGAAAGACTACTTCAACTAAAATGTCTATGTTTATAGTAGCCCTTAGCGATGCGAGTTTTCCTCGACAGCTCTCCAAACATTCTGTACATCACACCATTTTTTTCCACAGAGGGTAGAGCCCCAGTCAAATACAAAATACATAGAAAAAGCCATCGGATCTCCTAACACCGGTACCTCAATAGAAGTGAACAAGTCTACGGAAAACGGGCGGGTCTCGACCATGGTGAATGCCATCAACAACAACTCTATAAGGGGAAGGATACCTAAAAGCTCGTCCAAAGACGACTTGTTAAATAAAAACCAAAGTGCTGACAGCGCGCTGCAAGAGGCTCTCAATACTTCGTCTAGTTCTGTAAGTGATCTTAAATTTCCCTTTTCGATTGATAATCCAAGACCTGAGTTCACATGTTGATTGTCGAATAGAAAAACAATAAAGACATCTTTATTATACGGTTCAGTAAGGTTCTCATTGTCATGAAAAACTAAATATGGGTACGAAACAAACCCTGCAATCCCGAAAAATTCATGGTTTGCTGTTAGGTAGCAGTTATTATAAAAAGTTTATTGACACTGGACAAAATGTACGGAGCAGCAATTTTTTTAACATCATACGTATACAGGGTTACACGGAATGTGTGCATTAAGCTGAAACAAGCTTATTGTGCTCATCATTATGAACAAGTTTTACTATGGGACCAACCTAAAGTAAAAGTACAATGAGTTCCTTTCAGCGTAGTAAATTCTTTCCGTGGAGTTTTGTATGGATTCCATTATTATCTGTTTTTTTTTTCAGGTGTTAAGTCTTCGAAACCGTCTAATTCTACGGCTAGACGTTCCGGTACATGATTCTGAGAAGGCCGGTCTAGGTATAAGCGTCAAAGGCAAGGTGACAGTGGGTCCTGACCCTCAAGACCTGGGCATCTTCATCAAGTCAGTTCTGAACGGGGGTGCCGCGTCCAGAGATGGAAGGTTGGTCTAGAGGTTGATTAACTTTTTTCTTTCTGCGTGTTTCCCGGAACGGGATCCGTTTTCTTACTGTGTCTTTTTGACTTTGCATGGACCTACCACCAAGCAGTAGTGTTCAGACACTACTGTGTTCCGGATTGAAGGGCAATGTTTCCAGCAAAATTACAGGGCAGACAGAGATTTGACATCTTATATCTCGGGATGACGAGCGCAGTGCATTGCCATCCAGGGTTTTGAACTGTTGAAGTTCAAAATTCAAAAAACCTAAGCTTCGTCCCACGAAGCCTAGCTATCGCCCTTTTGGTCAGCCATGAGGTCTTGTTCCAGACAGCAAAGTCTATGAAATGATTGCCAACTTACTCCGCCGATGTGCATAATACATGCCCCATCCATCTCAAAACGACATTCCTAAAGCATATCCACGTTATCCCATATTCTGACTATGAGTTACATTATAAACATTAATTCTGATTAGATCACAAGGCTGAAAGATTTAATTAAAGTTTATCCCGTTTTTGTACATAGCATTGGGTTGACACAAGTGGGATTCCACGATTGCGAGGACTTGGTAAAGGAGCAAAATGATAATTAAATTCCTTTCAGGTTACATACAAACGACCAGCTGTTGAGTGTGAATGGCGTGCCTCTAGTGGGGCAGTCGAACGCAGAAGCAATGGAGACACTACGACGCGCACTACTGCACTCGCGGCCGCACCACCAGGGGAATATCTCACTCACGATAGCTAGGAGGACAGGTAATATACACACTGACGAGAAAACTCACACTAACGAACAGCCACTTACTAAATACCAGCTGTTATCGATTGGTACCACAAACAGCTAGTTCAACCAGGAAGGGAAAAGCTGCTAGACATGAGACGTGGGCAAGTAAGCTGTTCAGCTTACTTGAAACGATCACAGGGGCAAACTCTCATGACTTGCTTGCACTCAAAATAATTATTTATGATGCATGGCAAAAAAATGCCAAATAGTCTTCCATTCCATAGCAAAGGACATACCCTTTTTTACAGATCAATTGCCGCAAATGTGAATGAAGTTGCACAATATCTAATTTATTGCATAAAGTAATGTAACCACTTTACTTTAAGGCCTTTGCTCTGTATCTATAGAACGTTCAAAGACTTGTTTGTCCAGTAAAGTCGTAATCTTCTGTTATATTCAGAAGCAGCTTCAAAATAGGCGTTTGCTCACTGACCAATCTTGCAATCTTATAATTTTCTGTGACAAATGTGTTTTTTTATTCCAGATAGTGTAGACAACCTAGCGCGGTGGAAGGATGACACGCCTCCAAACGGCAACGATTCCACCAACAACTCCAATGAGAACTCGCACACCTTCAACACTGTTATATACACCTCTAACGACAAAGAGAACAAAATCGCCGATGACTTCGACCCATACAACCAAGAAGGCTTCGACAGTCACGACGGGAGAGGATCCAAGAAACATGCTTCAATCATCACCATTAACAATAATAGCTGGTCTAACCAATCAGACGATAGCAAAGGATACTTAGAAAGAGACAAAGATATACCTCCCCACGATAGTAAAAGAGACAGCTTTGAATGGAGTAGATTAGATGGGTGGAACCCTGTGATAGATAGACTGACTGGTTTAAGGAATGAGAGTTACTACATGGCTACGCAAACTGAACCCCCGGTGGTGAATGGTCACCATTTTAGACAGAATCTCGGACATGTGCATATGTCGCGATCGCCGCCCGCGCATCATAATGTGATTATTGAAGAGGATTACAGCACGACGAGGTGAGTTGTGTATCTTGCATCCTTTTCTAACTGGGCTAAAGTTTATTTTTCTCTGTTTTGTAGACGTTTAAGCATGGATTTCAGAGACATTAATAAATAAATAAATAAATATCTGGGACATTTTTGCACACATGGTCATCTGACCCCAAACTAAGCAAAGCTTGTAATATGGCAGCCAGAGACTACATACATACATATACATACATATATATATATATATACATACATATATATTTTTAAATACATACTTAAATAGATATTAACACCCAGACATAGAACATTGTTTTAAACTAACAGAAAGGAAAATCTGGGCAAAGCTCTCTTTCATTTCCTACTACGAATCTCAGTCTATTAACTTCCGCCAACTCTCCCAAAATTATATTCCATACATTTCGTTGAGTGTGAATTGTAATTTTTTATGAAGCCGTTGAAATGAAATTTTTTCGCGTTATCAGCGTTGGTACCATAGTAAAACTTGTAGAGACAATGTACTTTTTTCGGAGTAGTACACCCCAAGCTTATAACCCTAAAGGTTCCTATACCTACTAACATAACTTTAAAATACAACAACTTTTTATGTGTTAGGGGTAGCGGGGGTGGCGAGTCCGGCAGCGAAAGCGGCACGGGTGGTGCTGGGAGCGCGGGCTTCAGCCGCGACGCAGTGGGCCGCCGCTCTATGTCTGAGAAACGACACGCCGCCATGGACGCCAAGCAAACGGGCACCTACAAGAAGATCAAGGAAATCAAGGCTATCAATGGTAAGTGACGCTGCAGATTTAACCTGCCTTTCTATTAAAATTTACGAACTTTTACACTCAAGCCTTAAACAAAAGCCCGATACTACCGTCATTTCACGGCGTGTAAATAAGGAGAACTCGCCAGTCTCCGATGTAAGATGACATGTGGCTGGCGATGTCCCAGGAGAGTTAGTCTATGGCGCATGACTCCTAAGTGTAGGCTACCTAACTTTACTTGATCAAGAAGGCGAAGTAAACACGCTAAACACAATACCTAACAGGAACTTCAAATTGATAACCATTACTCAAATTTTCTCGTGGCAGACAAGTAGAAAACTTGTCTGTCTTACCGTGACGAAATGGCCCAGCCGCAACCAAACTGGTACACACGCCGAGCGGCCTGAGCGCACGGATCAAGGGTTTTCCGTTCAATTACAGCCGTAACAGACACGTCAACTTGGCTGACGAACCGCCATCTGACTCACGGGAGAGAAAGAGAACATTTTCTCTAGTTACGGCACTTACACGCGTATAAACTAGTTTTCCAATCCAAAAACGTGCACCGCATTTTCAAGCAAATTTTTCATCTATTTTGTTGTTTCTAAAAGGCAATTGATTCCTCTGATCTATGATTGATTCTCAACCAACCAAAACTTAAAAAGCTGTCAGTTACAAAATAAAAAAAATGTCACGGGCAGGGTAACGTGCCCCAAAGCGCCGAAATTCAAAATTAGCAATTGTTCGCGAACATTATAGTTCCATAGTTAACATTTTAACTGTTGTAATTATTTTCCAGCAATGCAAGTGGGACCAGCGCTAGGGATGCGAAAGTCTTCCAGTTTAGAATCTCTACAAACCGCCATACAGGAGACGCAGAGGAACCCTTACAACGAACCTATTTACGCACGAGCACACCCACGTAAGTTACTTTACATTGCACAATGTAAATGTACTCACACCGTTATTTTTCCGTCACAATTAAAAAAAAAGTTTGCAATTAAACGACGTGACGGATTTTGTTAACGGACCACCGTCCAACCAACGGGAGAAAAACAGAAAATTTTCTTTTTCTATCCGGTTGGTCAGTGGCATTAGTACGAGCACTTGCGAAAAAGTTATCATTACGTAAACGATAGCAAAATGTATGAAAAGTTGAACAGCGCCTCTTTCGGACATGAAAGGAATTTCACGTCCGAAAGAGGCGTTTTTTAAGGGTTGGGACTTGCACTTTCTTTGTGCAAACCGTCAGACTGTGGGATACAGTGTCTTCGAGTCGCGAGTTCGGTTCGGTTTCTTCTAGCAGGCCTAGAACCGAACCGAACTCGCGACAACAGGTGAGATGGCGGTGAAAAGCTAGCCTTATTATACAATAAAGAAAATCTTAATCGCTTATTTTTTTTTGAAAGAAAATCATGTCTATTACTACCTATTATAGTCTTTTCTCTTCTAGTTCCTAGTCTCGTTAACGAATGGCTCTATAATATGTTGTTTCAGCGTTAAAACACTGGTTGACGGACGACATCAACGGGCCAGAGATAGTCCGCGGCTCACCGCAGCAATCCTCGTTGTCTCACAAGAAACCATCGATTTTCAAGTCATTATCGAGCATGTTCAGGTAATTTTTTGTCTCGCAAAGAATAAATTTGATAAACCGTGACATAAGATACACTCGGGGGAATTACGGTTCTCGCTACGCTCGTACCACAAATAACACCCTCGTAAGTTTTCGTTTACCGCTGCATGTAAAGTAAATGTAATAACTACTTTCAGAATGGGCGAAAAGAAAAATAAGAAACCCGAGACGGAAGTAGTATACGGGCGGTCGACGCCAGGTCGCGCGTCTGAGAAGTCCCTCTCCAGGGAGGCGTTAGAACGACACGCCAAGATAGATGAGCGACTAGAAGAGGCCAACTCAGCACAACAGAGGTAAGAAACCATACAAATAGAATAAGCTATGGGTGTCTACAGTAGGACAGTTCAATTAAAGGCACACAGAAGATAATACGACTTTCACCGATATTAAGAACTAGTAAAAAGATGCACTCAATTGTAGAAATAATAGAAAGGTTGTTGTTGTAAAAAAAAACATGACCATGGATACAAAGTCCTTCGGTCGTAATATTAATCAAGTTTACTTAGTCTTAAATAGCGTCAAACAAGTCATAGTCACAGTTAGAGTCAAGCAAAGTCAAACGGTCAAGTCAAACTCATGCCCCTGTAAAGTGGTGGTCGAGCCATGTTTTTTTCAACGTTAGCGCCAAAACTCCAATAATAATAGAATGGAAGTGGGTGGTGTTGCCCAATGCCGGTGGAGAAAATCCATCCATCCGTAGTGTTGCTAATTTCTAGCAACACGCCCGTACACTGGGTGTAACGGAAAGGCTCCCGAATTTATTATTAAACTATTTTAACACAATCTAGTACCAATATTAATTTGTATTAATAGGTACATGTTGTTTTAATGGATAATGATTTTGCAAACGAGCAATGTAAAGCATACAAAACTCGGGGTTAATGCACCGCGTACGCACAGAAATGTGTGAGTGTGCGCGCGGCGATGAGTGTGTCCGTTCATGGACCTCTAGCGTCAGCTAGATATTCTATTTGCATTACATTGAGAACTTTTTTCTTTTAATAACTGTTCTGTTTAATTAACTTCCCAATGCTAGTTTTGAATTAATAATAAATGTTAAAATGTAAAAAAAAACCTTTGTGGTACCGTATCAGTAACACCAGCACTATCACAACAAACATCATGGTTGTTGTAGGATAGCGTGTGAAACCGCGAGGCGTAGCTAGTATTAATATAGTTGTGTTATCCAGGTCATCTCCTCGGCTGGAAGGTGGTCACTCCCGACAAGGCAGCAGCAGCAGCGGCGACCGGCTCCACAAGTCTGACAGACGACCGCGCGCGCCCGCCTACCGCGCGCCTCCACATAGAACGCAACCCATCCACCAGGTACTTACTACTCCTTACTTCAATAATTAGCAATATAAAAAACAGACTTCATAAAAATGTCAGAACTGGACCAAATTGAAACGGGACCTAACGGGAAACAGCTTTCAAATAAAAAAAGAACCATCAATATCGGTTCACCCACTCGAGTTCTGAGGTAACAAACTTTTGTTTTTATACTGTCGAATTGATAACCTCATTTTTACA
This sequence comes from Agriopis leucophaearia, assembly GCA_949125355.1. NCBI lineage: Eukaryota > Metazoa > Arthropoda > Insecta > Lepidoptera > Geometridae > Agriopis > Agriopis leucophaearia. Next base: position 7,703,440 of record OX421265.1, on the reverse strand, counting down.
CTTCCTACTCAATATTTTTATTTTTAATGAGAGTAGATACAATACCACCATCTCTAAGTGTCTCACAGAGTCACAATCAATAAGTGAAAACAGTCAAAAAAAAACTCCGTTGTAGATGTAAAAGTTCTTGCAAGCAATAAAATATGTTTTGGTCATTATGTCTATTTATTTAGAATGTAATATGCATGTTAACATAACAAAATCACTCATATTTAGTAGTTATTTACAAATATAAAAAAAAAAAACTAATGTCTGATTTACACTTTGTTAAGTGACAAGTGTAAATGTTAAGTAATTAGAACCCGTGTCCATTTTAACTGTCAAGTAGCCCCCTGCACACCCGCGTTCTCCCATCCTCCGCTGATCGTCCTCCACTGGTTATTTTGAACCTGCAAAACCGACTAAACACTGTGTGAACGTTCTAAATACATTCACACTTGACATTTAAAAACCTGTTAATTAATCACTTATTTTTCGCACTTGCACTTAACAAAGTGAAAATCAGGCATTACATTGGGTAACTGTCCATAACTGGTGCTTTTACCTTATGTATAATATGTTCAGTTTTTTTTTTGTGATTTAAATATTGTTGTTTTTAACAGGCAATGGACAGCGCTTGGGGTCCCACCGGCCATTATGTCAACTATGAAGAAATACAACAGAATTTAAAGTGAGTTACATGCAATAGTAAAAGGTGAATGTGTACTTCCTACTGGTTTATAATTTTATGTTGCTAATAACAAATTGATTGCTAGCTTCATTAAAATTTTGCTATTAATGTAGGTACAAGGGTCTAAGAACTAGTGGATGCCACATTTCGGAAAATAATGTGATTATTCGGAACAATAAGATTTCATGACCAACTGGTTGCCTTCCGTACTTTTTATCTGATGTAATAATAAATGGCAACCCTAGATATGAGGCTAGTTAGTTAACTAGCCTCATAACAAGGGTTGCCAGGCTCAAATATAGAAAAGCTGGACTCAGATTTATATATTGGCCCCTTATAAAGAAGGAGCGTGCAAATATTGATGTTTTCTGTTAATATTTCAAGCAGTACGCGGCGCGAGAAGTTGAGTGAAGTGCAAATAGGGCAGATGCGGCGACAAGTGCACGCGCAGAGAGCCAAGGCGGAAGAAGAGAGGTAAATATACACACAACCTCACACACATCTTTACTCAATATCAACAACAAAATGTATCTTGTGTCTTGAAAATAATTATATTTATGGAAACTGACGTGGTTTTCACACATTTTATTTATATTACACGGGAACTACGTAAGATTAAGCCGGTCTCACACTGCTACCACGGTTATATACGGCTAACTCTTAACGCGGGCTCTATTGCGCTGTGCGGGAAATACTAGAAAATTGTACCCTAACGTGCCGAGATACGGCTTGCGGTCACGCAACTTTTCGCTTACACGCGCGTGCGTGAATTTAAACTAGTCGGAGCGAACGAATCTAAACACCATATTTAAACCAGATTTTTGTAACCTGGTACATTGTTAATTTTCTATATAAATAAATAAATATATACGTAATAATAAATACGTTCATCTGCTGAGCACAGTGTCATTTCCTTCTAAAGTCGATATTTAAAGACAAACTTTTCTAGGAACTCATTACCATTAGAAAAACCTATTCCACACAATCATTTATTAGTTTAAAAAAACCCGGTTCGCACACAACCTTGCGGTCAGTTCTATGAATCATTCCAGTGAATATTGCAACAACATGTCAGCTAAAATTATTGCACATTACGTACATTATGTTAACTCCGAGCAATTAGACTCGCAATAAACTGCACTACTGATCATTTATGTTGATTTATTCGCTTTACCTAGATTTAATTAAATAATCGTGTTGTCTTTAATAATATGTCGACGGATCCGGGTTTTACTAAGAATTATTTGTTTCACAATTTAACGCCATGGTATTTATCTTCAAACTTCTTTCAACATTTAATTGCTGATGACTACCTAATCCGGAGAAATTGGCGTAGTCTCGGCTCGCACAGTTATGAATCTTAACTTTGTCGAAAAAATCGGTGAAAAGCCATATATCACACTGGGGAACAGGCCTTGGTGGAGGCTTATGTCCAGCAAAGGATGGGCAGTATAGGGTGGGCTGATTATGGTAATGATGATATAATCCATCCCATCTGCAAGGGGTTTTAATATTATGTAGGTAAAGTAGGGGAAGAAAGGTTCTTGAGTGTAGACCACGAACCGGAAGACGCAGCGTAGGTAGGCCTCCCACTAGATGGACCGACGACATCATGAGAGTCGCGGGCATCCAGTGGATGCATAGAGCAAGTTGTCGTTCATTGTGGAGGTTAAAGGGGGAGGCCTATGTTCAGCAGTGGACGTCTTATGGCTGATGATGATGATGAGGTAAAGTACCTAAACATGAAAGATGTTAGCGTTTAGATTTTATCCGAAAGTATAGAAGTCATATCAAGAAACTTAAGTGTCGTGTTTTTGTCCTTTTAGATTAAGCGGACGACGCCGCTGGAGGTTTTGTTAGTACACCTAATATATAGGTATATTAGTAGGAAAAAATTAAAATGTTTATTTACTCAATTATAACATAAGGTGTCGTTTTTACTGCAACGCAATGCAAAACCTACGGCGTTGGTAAGCACTGTGTTTCAATAATGCATTTGACCGCTAGACACGCAAGATTTTTAAAGTATGTAAAGGTCGAAAACAGTACTTGCAAGGCTCAATAGGCTATTGGACAGGTGTTTAATGAATTAAAAATAACAGACTTAGAACAAACAATAAATAAAGTTTGAGATGTATAGTTTTTGGTCGGATTAGGAAGGGATGATCTGTCCCTATCCTGCAAAATGAGTGTCAGTATGGAGTTCATATGACATACTTATAGAAGTGACGTCTTTATAAGTATTTATAGCGCGCTCTATCCAGCAAGACATTATAGCTTGTCTTGATACTTCTATATCAGACATGCTAATATAATAGCATGCTTAAAACTAGAATGCTCTTCAGCTGTTAAGATTTAGCATGCTAGTTTTGCTGCTCCTACTTCGAAGCAGTCACATTATACACATTGGTACTTTAGACATTGATTTTACATATGCACAACTCCTTCGCCCCAGGCCCTCGAAGCATGCTCGAAAAGTAAAGTTTGGACGAAGTATGTATATAGTTTAATTGTGTTTCGTTTCTCTTTCAGTCGGCGGGCAGTGGGTGGGGCTGGGTACCACTCAGGGCGCTCCTGTAAGGAAGCGGGGCTCCCGCGCCCGCAGTCCAACTACTACGAGTACGAGAGCGCGCCGCCGCGACGACCCGGGAAGCTATCTCATTACCACTGAACAGTCACTTGGAGGCCATTTATAGACTACAGAGGCGACTATGTCTACCTGCCGCCTACACGCTGTCTCTCAACTTCCACTGGTGACTACATCCAGCTGCTGGCTTAGCACACCGTCACTCAATTTTCATTGGCGACATTGAGGGGACTACTTCGAATTGCAGACTCGACTTTGACTCAACTTCCATTGGCGACTTTGAGGCGACTACTTCAAACTGGATAGTTAACTTCCATTGATGACTTTGAGGCGACTACTTCGAACTGGATACTTAACTTCCATTGGTGACTTTGAGACGACTTCTTCGAACTGGATACTTGGCTTCCATTGATGACTTTGAGGCGACTACTTCGAACTGGATACTTAACTTCCATTGGTGACTTTGAAGCGACTACTTCGAATTGAATACATAACTTCCATTGGTGGCTTTGAGGCGACTACTTCGAACTGGATACTTAACTTCCATTGGTGACTTTGAGACGACTACTTCGAACTGGATACTTGGCTTCCATTGATGACTTTGAGGCGACTACTTCGAACTGGATACTTAACTTCCATTGATGACTTTGAGGCGACTACTTCGAACTGGATACTTAACTTCCATTGATGACTTTGAGGCGACTACTTCGAACTGGATACTTAACTTCCATTGGTGACTTTGAGGCGACTACTTCGAACTGGATACTTAACTTCCATTGGTGACATTGAGGCGACTACTTCGAACTGGATACTAAGGACCCTGTGACTCAGTGGATCTGGATACTAAGGACCCTATGACTCAACTTCTACTGGCGGCATTGATTGAAAAATGTCCTCACACTAGTTCAAAATAATTAAATTTTAAAACGATCTATAAACCTATTTTAGTTAATATTTATATTGTTTTTCGTTATTCATGTTAGTCTACTAATATACTACTAATATATAAAGAGGCAAATTGTGTGGCTTTGTTTTTAAGAGGTAATCTCTGGAAATACTAAACTGATTTAGGAAATTCTTTCACTGGTAGAAAGCTACTCTATCCCTGAGCTACATATGCTCAGAAAGAACGAATCCGCGGCCAAAAAGCTAGTACCAGATAAGAAAGCAGTCATTGATACTTTCCAACAAAAATGCCAATGAACTTATCATAATATTATGTTAGCTCATTAACTAACTAATAATCAACACATCAATATAGCTATTGTAAGTCTGTAGAACGTTTTATAAATATATATGAATTTTGTTCGTTTGGCTAACTTAACTTTAAACAATATTTATCTCATTTTATTCTATAGAGGTGGTGCCATTGAGATCTACTTAGGTTATCGTAAAGTAAGGAATTATTTGTTGTATATCATTATCTACCCTTGTTTCACATGAATTAAAATTGTCTATTTATACTTGGATATCGTCAATTTTCGTAGTTCAGACGGACTCTTCTGTTTATATTCCGACTCGAAGAATTACTAAACTTCTATTTACTCTCAATGTATCTATTATTGTTATCAAGAATTGAGAATATTTTCGAGAAAAAAATCTCTTATGATTACTTTATTTAAGCAGTAAAAGATGAAGTATCAAATCAAATTGTAAAGTACTTGTTTAAGGAGTTGATTATTAAAATTCAAATAAATACCTAAAACGACATTATAAAAAAAAGTATAGTAATTGATTAATACAAGTCATAAGTATAGGTATCATACGATAATAAATAATAATGATAAAGATACCTTATAGAACATTCCTTTTAAAAATCGTGCACTTATTATAAAGTGTGTAAAAAGAAGCTTTAAACTATAAATAAAAATAAATTAAGTAGGTATATACTTAATCAAAATAATCTGAACATGATCAAATTATTATTTGACTGATAGGTAAGTAGGAACACGATGTGTAGAATATGTTTGTAAGATTATTGTTAGGATATGTACAAGTTTTTTGGAAAGACTTGAATTATGCAATTATGTACCTATCGTTTGCATTATTATTGTGTTAATTAAACATATGACAATACTTCATTTTCACCTTTGTGATAATTAAATTTAAGCATAGGTTTTTATTGATAAAGTTTTCTGTTATATAAATTTTTTTTTCGTCTTTTTCATGTAGGTACGTTAATTAGAATAATTAGGTACTTATTTGTAAAAAGTCGTAATTATGTACATAATTTATCTTCATATATTTTTCACATTGACGACGTTACTTTTATAAAATTTAGGGCTAGTATTATAAGTTTGTAGGTACTTTGTTTTTTAAGAAGCTACAACGCACGAATGTGCCCAAAAATGTAGTATCTATACAGTCATGTATTCATCGTTGTAAACTTTGTACAGACCCAGCGAATGTATTCACGTTTTATTTTAATTGAGAGGCAGCGCATTCGTTAGCGTTCACATAACGCTTTGTTTCGTTTCATTTCAATTGAGAGGCAGCGCATTCGCTAGCGTTAAGATAACGCTTCGTTTCATTTTAACTGAGAGGCAGCGCATTCGCTAGCATTCAGATAATGCTTTGTTCCGTTTCATTTCAATTGAGAGGCAACGCATTCGCTAGCATTCACATAACGCTTTGTTTCGTTTCATTTCAATTGAGTGGCAACGCATTCGCTAGCGTTCAGCGAACAATTTGAGCCTCGTTTCTTTTCAGTTGAAATGAATGAGATTCATTACGTACGTTCGCTAGGTCTGTACACGGCATTAGTTATACACACCGAAAACTTTACATTATAATTCAGTAATGGGCCATTCGTAATACCTTAATAAATATGAATATTGCGACAAATGATTTTTTATTGCTTGAAAACCATAGTTTCGACACGTCCACTCTGAATCTCCAGACCTATCATATATATTTATACAGTGTAAACTCTATATTTACGGGACATTTAAGGGACTGCGCATTTTAAGCGTTATTCAGAGTTGTCGTTAAATGGAGAGAAGAAAAATCAATCTTATTTTACTATTATAATATGCATTTACGAATAAATTGTAAAATTTACAAACAATAAACATTAATATTATTAACAACGCTTATTGCGTACCTATAGTCTTGTTATCTTCGTCTGATGTTTTTTGCTGCTACAGTATTTTTACTGTAGAATTAATTGTGTTAGAATGTACTGTTTCTTGCTTATTAATGACGTATTGTTGCCGTTAAATAGTGGGGGTGATGCTACGTAGAGTGTTATCATTGTATGGACTACAAGATAAACCAAACAAAGTCAAGTAACTTCGACATTTTAGGGAGTTTGTCGTTTAATCTAGTGTCGCTATATAGAGTTTACACTGTATATAGTACTCACGAACTGATCTCACTCATCTCGAAATCTCAAACACAACTTGAACTACGAAGCTGAAATTTGTTGGGTTCATTCCTAGTGGGATTTAGAGATCTGCTAAGTTTTATTTTAGTTTATGAAAGGCCTAAATTATAGGGGCAAAAGGGGTCATACTCCTTTTGCCCCCCTTAATTCACGTTTATATGAAAGTCGACAGCTAATATTTGTATATGTATCACAAGAAATCACAGTTCTCACTATAATACAGAAGTTATTCTGTCAGTTCGTTTGTTACCTTTCTGAACCAATACTGATAAAATAGTGCTAGAAATTCATATCTAACATTGGGACTGATATAGGATAGTAGATACAGCAGGCCTAGCACGAGCTATTGATAAAATAAATGGTCTTTCCACAGATTTTATCCGTACGTAGACGCAACAGAGCTAGAATATGGATAGGTACGTTTATCTATTTCTACCAGGATAAAAATGGTTGGAAGGCAATTGGTCCACGACCCGTGCTAAGCCTGCTGGTACCTATTTTGAAACGATGTGGGAAAACGTTAGTCGGTATATAGCTAGTAATTTTATACTATGCCTATTATACCGTGCATAACGGTTGCTAGAATTTATTCATGGATGGAGATCTGTTTCTCTGGCGTTATATCGTCAGCTAATAAACTAAAAAAGTGCCAAATAAGAACTGACACGTAAGTAAGAGGTTGTGTGTTCAATCGTCAAAAATAACTATCGCACAGTTAATAGGTAAGTGCTAATTATTCCTTCCCTTCTTCGTAATGCAGTTGCGGGATCCGAGAAATAGTTATTTCATCATCATCATCATCAGCCAGAAGACGTCCACTACTGAACATAGGCCTCCCCCTTTAACCTCCACACTGAACGACATCCTGCCATCTGCATCCACTGGTTGCCCGTGACTCTCACAATGTCGTCGGTCCATCTAGTGGGAGGCCTACCTACGCTGCGTCTTCCGGTTTGCGGTCTCCACTCAAGAACTTTTCTTCCCCATCGGTTAACAGTTCTTCGAGCGATGTGGCCTGCCCATTGCCACTTCAACTTGCAGATTTTAATAGCTATGTCGGTGACTCTGGTTCTTTGGACCCGGGTATGTCCTAAAACTGCGACCAGAAACCGCCAGAGGATGGGCAGCAGCATCCTCCTACTAACATGGTGGAAAATCTGCGATCCCCAAGCCGCCTGCCAAGCGTGGGGATTATGGCAACCCCCCCCCCCTAAAATGACAGACAAATAGTTATTTGTTATCCAAGAATGCAAAGTTGCTTTTTAATCGTGTTCAATTTTGATGATCGAGCAAGCGAATACGCGAGTAATTCAAAAATTAGAATGAAAAAATGGCGCGCGCAAAGCAAAAACAAAGTAAGTACACCAAGAAGGTCTGAGTTTTTAACAAATTAAAAAAAGGTTGTATGACAAAATCGGCACCATGGAGGTAGGAGTAAATAGGTTTAATGATGTTTTGAATACACAAAGTTAGTGCACACGATGTTCTAAATTTAATTTACTTTATCCTCTAGCGGATAAAAACAGCTTTTGCACTCAGATATTAAAGAGCATAAATACTCTTTCCGAGATGGGGGTGATAAAAACCAAATTCGCAGGTCTAATCTAAACTACGAAGACGGTAACTGTAAATAAAGACAATTTAAACCAAACAGGACGTCAGTGCAGGAACTATCGCTCCCATCTCGAATAAGAATGAGACTGTAACCATCGACCTAACCCACTTATAGAAACTAGTTCCCGTCTCCGGTCCTCTCGCTCGCACATTATCACATTATTGAAGAGTTAACAAAGTATATATTTACCAACCAAAATTTTTGCTTGTTACTACCATTTACTACTCAATAATTTATTTCATATTATGAAATTCACACACAGATCTTAGGTAGCATGTTACTATAAGGTTACTAGGTATTTACTATTTCTCTCTCTCACTTTAAAAGATCCATAAAAACAATGATTTTATCAATCTGAAAATTCACACTCGGTGATATTGTAAGATATCAATAACGTAATTAATGTGCAAGGGAGAGAATTGCAAAATGGAAAAATCACCATGTTTAAAACTGTTTTGGATGTTCCAAAATCTCAATAACATTCTCATATTAATCTTACATTGAGATTTGTCTTATCCTCTCGGCTAATGAGAGAGCAAGAAAAAATTCAAAAAATAGTCCACATGTCAATGTGTAGAGCTTTAGATACTTAGCACTAGTGTTAAAATGTACAAATGCCAAATCTTTTAAAAACGTCTATATTGTTATCTTTAATAGGTTCTTAAACCTTTAATCATAGTTAATTAGAATTTTAACCTCAAGGCTCAAGGGTGTTTGTTACAGCGTACAAATATAAATAGGCACGTACAGCTTGATTTCTTGATCGGGACCCCTGTCAATGTCAAAACTTTACCCATCCCCTACCCTTTCATCGCTTTCCGCGAAGGCCATAGCGAGCCTGGGGTTTCAGCTCGTGCCTCGTTATAAAAGTCGAGTTGTCTTGAATCGCATGTCAAAAGCTTATTACGATGGTTGTAGCCATCTTGCCGTGTTTATCTAAGAGACGTAAGGGCAAGGTCGGTGGTTGCGTGCCTGTTCCACTTTATGCCAAATCGCCATCGTGCCCTTTAGCGGCCTTTCAGGCCACCCCAAAGGCAAATTGGACTATTCAGAATCAGATAAAACGTTCATAGGTATAGGTGTCGGTAGTCGTAATAAGATGCATAATAGAGCTATTTTCTCTATCGCTATCTTTTTTCGGATATGATAATGATAAATTTTCTTATATTATTTGTGAGTTATTTATAATTTTTTTGCTCTATGTTTTATATTTAACTAGCCGCCCGTCCCGGCTTCGCACGAGTGGAGTTTTTTTGAAACATTCTAGTAAAAAATGTAGGCTATGCTACTCAGGGATAATGTAGCATTTTAATGGTTAAAGATTATTTTTTATCGCTCTAGTAGTTTTTGAGTTAGTTCGTTCCAAACATCTAAAAAAACAAAAATACAAATCTTTCCTCATTATAACATTAGTGTAGATTATTAATTTATTTATCCTCACAGGTCTAGCCCAGACATTTGGTAGGCATTGGTGGGGCCGAAGCTAACACCAAGAGGCCATGTTGAATATAAAAATACAATATAATTATGGAATATGTATAAAACGGAATATGAAACTATTATATAGTAACGGATTAAAAAAATCTTGCCTATTGTAATAGGACAATAGGCAAGATTTTTTTAATCCTTTGGTGTGAAAGGTTTGAGGTGAAACAATTTGTGGATAAGAAAACAGATCCATATTGGATGAGAAACGGCAACTGCCTTATCCTGTCTCATATCAAAATATAAATATATGCAGGTGATGACTTGCCACCCACTAAATGGGCCCCCTATAAAAGCTGCCGTATCTTGGCACCGGAGGGGAAACATTGGCGTATGTGGCTTAGCGTATCGAGAGGTGTGCTGCACTTTCACTAAGAGCTACTCGCAGCGTTATGCCCTTTAGCACTTCCACCCTGGAGCTTAGGTTCTTAGCTCTTGCGATTTCCACCCCCAGACGGCCGGTTAAGGCAAGCCAGGGATCGGGGCCCTGGGGTTTTAGCCCCATGGAATCGGGGTACGCGGTGTCGCCACTAACCGACGCATAATAAGCCGCCACTGCGTTTTAATTACTAACTAGCAACCCGCCCCGGCTTCGCACGGGTGCAAGCTCGGCTTTCGGCCTCGCTAATGACCCCCTGCAGGTACACAAAATTTCATCCGAATCGGTCCAGCCGTTTTTAAATGTAAGAACCTTCTACGAAGTATTAGAAAACATTTAAAAAACATGATTGAAATCGGTAAAGCCGTTCTCCAGTTATAGCATGACCAGGAGAAATAGGGGTTCATTTTTATGTATATAGACTAGTTTTTTTTTGCCCGCGACTTCGTACGCGTAGATTTTCATATAAACCTTCAATCCTTTTTTCTTCCCTTAATCCGGCCTTGCGCAAAATAACATAGCCTATAACATAGCCTTCAATCTGGTCATAGCTAAGCATATTCGTGAAAACCGCATTTAAATCCGTCCGCATTTTCTTCCAGGGGTTTAGGCGATGTGCGTGAACAAACACACAAAAATTCTAAAAACTGCCTTAACATGTTCAGCTGCTTATTTTAAGGCGCCCTGTGTGAAGTATTGATAGAAGCATAACAGTAAAAACACCGTCAACAGTTTTCAAATCAAAAAGATAATGTGACCACAGTGCAGAGCATGTTTTGAAGTTTTCTTTTTATCTAAACCATAAAAAGTATATCATGTCATGTCGGGATGATACATCTCTGAAATTTGACTGTCCAGCTTCGCTCGTTCGAATTTTTCTATGACCATGCAATTTCTGAACTATATGAATACGACCACAATTATGGCTTTGGCCACGGAACCCAAAGAGAATACAATAGACGGAACCCTGACATATGCTTGTCTTGCAAAATGCATTGGATTGAATCACCAAAGAGGTTGTAAGGCCTATGTTTTTATAACATCCGTGATCTACACGTACATTCATCTAAGAAGGTTAAGGAACCTTCTTTAACTTCAACTCTTGGCCTCTCTTGTGGAGCGGAGCCACCACAATTTCGCCAAAATTTAAACTGATTATCTGAATGACAGTTGACAGTTTCAAATTTTTATAATGGCTATGTCAATAACATCCTCTTTACTTTGGACCTCCTTGCTTGAAGCTATGTGACGATCCTCATATTACGTTTCGGGTAACGAAGAAAATAATCATTGATTTTTTAATTTATTTTATGTAGGTAATAATAAAGAATTAAAATAAATAATATAACATAGCCTATGTTTTAATCTGGTAATATCTAAGCATATTCGTGAAAACCGCATTTAAATCCGACCAGTAGTTTAGGAGATGTGCGCGGACAAACAAACAAACAAACAAACAGACAAAAATTCTAAAAACTGTCCTATCGTGTTTAGCTGCTTATTTTAAGACGCCCTGTGTGATTATTTTTTTGTTATCTCGCAATTACAGATTTTTTTATCTCTACGTTTTTATTATATATGTATAGAGTATAGATGTATAGATATAGATTATTATTATAGAGTAGAAGTGTAGATAAGCATTGTTCTAGAAATTAAAAATTCGTTGCTAATATGTACCTACTACCTACGAAATAGAATAGTTACCTTATCTACTAACTAGGTACAGAGTAGTACAGCCGGGACAGACTAAATATTACAGATTTTATGCCTCTTGTAGTTTAGAGGCTACTCTCATACAATTCCCGTTTCAGAAAACCTAGTCGTAATAAACCGGCCAAGTGTGAGTCTATTTATTGACTTGCATAAAAATAGCTCTGTGATTTGGATACAAAAATGATATTAACATAGTTGAACAATAAATCAAATGAAAGCAATTGATATCTAATAACCTTTGATATCTAATCAGAAATCCGTAACTATAAACTCGCTGTCGCAAGCTGTGTAAAACCCCATGACGTCAATAACATTAACTGTTTAATAAAAACGTGTGATGTAAAAGAAGGCAAGATATTACGTTTTTATGCACAAATTCATAGTTATCTTGGCTGCCTAGTGCCTGTGCATGATTGACGTACCTTACTAACCTTGCGTTAAAGTATTTTTTCAAAAAAATCTAAATTCTTTGTCTGTTTTTTATTTATTTACAGTGTTTTAGGAGAGAGCGCTCTTTCGTTGTTAGATACGTCGTATTTTCACAGTAATTTTTAATAAAAAGTTATTGTTATTATGTTAGTTTTATGTATAAACAGTTTTAATGCGGCTTTCGCGGTTTTAAAACGAAGTTAGTGATTTATTAACCTTGTAGGTACCTACGTAGAGGTAAAAATAATAGTTTTGAAAGAGCGATTAAGTCCCGTTAACATACATATATCATGTGTTCAAATCAAATCGCAAAAGCTCGAAAGTGTGTATTTTTCCGAGTTTCTGCTAGGTAGTAAAAATATATACAAATATTCAAAAATATATTGACAGCCCCGTTAGCTCAGTAACAGTTGGTAGTGTACCTGCCTTGGGGGCGTGGGTTCGATTCCCACGTAGGACAAACATTTGTGTGATGAACATTTGTGTTTGTTCTATGTCTGGGTGTTCATATTTATTTAAGTATGTATTTAAAAATATATATGTATATCAGTCTCTGGCAGCAATATTACAAGCTTTGCTTAGTTTGAGGTCAGATGACCATGACGTGTGCAATAATGGCCCAGATATTTATTATTTATTTATTTATATGTGTTGAACACACTGATGGTCAAATATCACTTTCTCAATGATACTCGTGCATATTTTTTCATCCCCTGCTTATTTGTATGTAGGTTTACCATCTGTCCGGATTCGTCTGGTCATGTCCGGATTATTAGGCCGTTGTCCGGATTTGTAATTTACCCGGCTTTTTACCTTGAGCGATGTACGGTGTACATAGTCTTTAATCTGTTACCACTGTAACTACGTGGGCAGCGTTTGAATTATGTGACTAAAATGTCCGGACTTTTATTGAAATATCCGGCTTTAGGGCAAGACTTTTCAAAGTTTGAAATGATAACTCTGTTTGTATAAAGGGACTAGACTAGGAATAATCTGTGGATGAATAAATACTATTCGACCACATCGTCGCTTACAAACAGGCGAGTTGGTGGTCAAATTCGCGAACTTATTCGCGTTCAAATATATATATTATTATGAATGCTATGTTAGATCTTAGGATTCGGTGGCTATGGAACCTAGTTGCCATATTGAACGTATGACAATATTCTAAGATCATTCCAGGGGCCTTACCCCTAGCTTCACTTTTGCGAGCCAACTTTTAGTAGGTACCTGATAGGTACCTAAAATTAACCAACTCATATAAGCTGCATCGTTTAAAAGCGTCTAACTTGAATGAACGAAAATCCGTTTTACTATGCGTGTGTGCGTGAAAATAGCAAAGCTTGGCGGCTATCAAATAACTACCGCTTATCGTAGTTGATGGTACCGTTTAGACAAATAACACCTATGCGGGTCAACTTTTCGAGCTAGGGGTAAGGCCCCTGAATCCTGAACCTACACCCATCTGTCGACACCTGATTTTTCAAAAAGCTTTAAGGCTATTTAAGGAAACATACATGCATAGGTATACGTCATTTATTAACTCTAATACCAGGAGGCAGGTATTATAAATTTTACCTACTTTATTGACTCATTATTAATAATATAATGTTTGAGTTTTTTTACCTCGTTGAACAACCCATGAATCATTAAGCGTCAATAGGGAACATAAATTACTGAGTTACTTCGTTGAGTTTCCTATAAACAACAATTGAAATATCAAGCCTGCACATTGATTTCCATTTAGTCGTGGTCGTGCGTGCGCTGACAAATCATTAGTAAATTTTCTTTACTTTTTACTTATTTCCCTATTCAGGAGTGTTTATAGGCGATAACAGAAAGGTATGTTTTCCATACGTTCAAAGAAGTAGTTTATTTAGGTATTCCATTTTATAGTTTGAGCTAGCAATTTGAGTGGTGTAAATCTACCGAACAAGTGTGGTAGATTTTTACTACTCACTCTTGGCAACACCTAGTTGTGAAGCGTATCATTGGAATTTTGGCGTCAACGTGGAAAAAAAAAACACATGTCGGCTCATTGTAAGTACAATTATTTTCTCAAACTTGTGTAGCTACCTACCTATTTTCGAGTGTTAATGTGTAATAATGATGGAATATTAATTATTAAGTGCTTATGAACGTGCTTGAGTATGGAAAAGTGATATTATAACGAGCGAAACATTTCTTTTCCTTTTTCCATCCAAACTTTCACATATAAGATATTAGTGTGATGTATACAGAAATATGAATAAAAATAACATAATTAAAGCCTCCACTTTAAATGTAAATGTAGCTTGACCTACATTTTATGAATAAAAAGTATCTAATGTAGTAATCGAGGATATAAGCTACCGTCATATTCGATCAATAAACTTCCATGACAAATTTCGTCTATTATCCAGCCGTTACGGAGCTCAGTGAGAATAACACACGTTCACACACAAACTTTTATATTATTATGTATAACATTAGTGTCTTTTAGGATTCCGTACCCATAAGTTGAAAATTAAACCCAATTACTAAGACTACGCTGTCTGTCTGTCCGTCTGTCTGTCCATCCTACCTATGAACAGTTGTATCTTTCGAACCGTAATAGATAGCCAGTTGTAGTTTTCACAGAATATGTAATGTTACGGCAGATTAACCAAGAAATAATAATAAAATCAAAAAGTAAAAACAAATCACAACAAACGGTTTTTTAAACGTATTTTTGTATTTGTTCTAGTGTAAAAACGGTATATACGTACAAGCACAGAAAAGAGAAGGAAAAATTCTCACTTCAGTGCGTACAAGCGTCAAACTTTGCATGATTATAGCACACCTCTAAAGTAAAACAACAAATAATAAAATTAAATAATGGCCAAGTACGAGTCGGTGACAAATTTCTGTTCATCGAAGTTAATTCAAATTTTTCAAATTCAAATGTGTTTAATCCGGACAACATGGTCCATACTTAAACTTAAAACACATAAAAAAGCAAAAAATTTAAAAACTATATTATAAATATTACCATTTAAGCAACGTCGGGCGCGGTCGATACCTGGATAGGTGACCGCCTGGGCGTGATGTTTTTTTAGCGCTACTATTTTGTAGGTACTTTACTAATTATGTGGTGGCATGAAAGCACGAAATGTTACACCTAGTTATACCTAAATAGTAGAAACAGTTTATGGATTGTTTTATTTTTTTAGATGGTTGCAGGGCGAGCTTTCATTGCCTATATATGCCTATGCTGCGTCAGCGCAGCTGTGGGAAGCATCAAAGACTTCAGGCATACTGGTCCATCCAGCATTGACACCGGGATGACTAACGCCGAGACGCTCTGGTTTCTGTTGGAAACTGTCATATCACCCTTCATAATGGAAGAGAAAAACAATCAAGGAGCTCACAACGTTTTTTCAATCCAAGTGCCGTGTCCGATTGGTACGCATGACTTTATAATAGGATCACAAAAAATATGCATTTCGAATCCAACAAGCAGTGAAGAAGAATGGTAGTGACGAAAACCCAGGGAGCAATAAAGCATACGCTCCTGACCATCCACCATTTGGGACATAATACCTCCAATTTTACCAGGTGCCATTTGGGAGCATTTTTTTCTTAATTTAGTACCAGTGGCAACATGCGAAGTGTACATTCCAGTTGACCTCGGGTGCATAGTTCTTAATAAACGTATATACAAAGTCATGTTCGAAAATACTTTTGAATGAAGGCCTTGTATATGACCTATTAGTATTGTGAGCTACAGTGAGGTTATATACATATAAGTAAGACACGTGACCAAAATGCTGGCGTGTATCTGGCTCTACGTATAAGCATTGCCATTCAACGTGGTAATGCCGCCAGCATGCTGGGTACGCTGCCAACTGATAGTGGGCTTGAGCATTTGGATTGTCTTTAGACCTTCAACGGTCTATGGACAGTCTAACTATTTATTTAGTGTTAGCTTGTATTTTGTTTAGTTAATAAAGGCACTTGCCCTATATTGAAAAATAAAAAGTAAGATTATATCGGTTATTTATTCTAACGAGCCTTACCTATAATTATTTACTAAAAAAATGATGTCATGTTAGGTAGGTACATAGCATATATGTAGTACATTTGGTACATTTTACGGAAATTAGCAGCCGATTTGGCGAAGCAGCACAAGCGAAGCAAATAAACGCTAAATTCGGCCGGAGTTGCATATTTGAGCCGCTTGGGATTGCGACATTGGGTGGGCTCTTCGAGGCCGAGAGCTCATCTAATTTTCAAAGAGCTATCAGAGCGCCTGGTTGACTACGTGTGACCAAAATCCTGGATACTGGTCAATAGGGAAATGTCATTTTCAGAAACCTAGGGTACGCTGCCAACTGGTAGTAAGTATAGAATTGAGCATTAGGACTATATTTAGACCTTCAACGGTCTATGGCTAATCCCAATGTTTTTTATATAAACAATTGTTACGGTGTTTCATTTAGTTAGCTTAAATTTGGGTTGAAAAAATACAGGCCGCTTGCCCGTTAAGAGTAGTTAAGTTACTTATATGTAACACCTATTTAAGAAGTGGTATTTTATTTTAAAAGCCTGTTAAAAGCCTAGATAATTACTGTAGTTTATAATGTTATCCTTGTTTTTGTGGTTTTTAATAAAGAGTTATTGTATTTTATTTTACTAGTTATTTACTTGTAGCTTGCTTGTTCTTCATATCACATCATCAGCCAGTAAACGTCCACTGCTGAACTTAGGCCTCCCTCTTAGAGAAGGGTGTTGCCCAGGCTTGGCAGGTGGCTTGAAGATCGCAGTACGTTCGTGTAGTAATAGGGCGCTGCTATCCATCTTCCGGTGGTTCTGGTCGCAGTTTTAGGACATACTCGTACCTACCCGGATCCAAGCCGCGGACATGCTTGGACTTACTATAATAGTATTATTTATTTACCTACAAATTATGTATAAAGCACAAATGGAGGACTTAAACCACAGACTAGGTATAGCTACTACGTAGCCACTTAAAGCTAAACATTTTCTACTAGCTACTAGCCATCCACTAGGGCGGAACAAACAAATAGTATGTAGGCGTGCATATAATAACTTACTTATTGTAGGTAGATACGTAACTACTTAAACACGAAAATGTATTGAAAATGCAGATTACGTACCTAAAACATGAAAAAATAGTTAATAATACCAAAATAATACATTGATTCTAGAACTCGTGTTGCGCTAGCATTCTGTGAAGTAAACCTAGTGAATATTTTTAAAATAAAATAATCCTTAATTGCACATTGCTACGGATAAAACAATAATAGCTTATGTTTATTTACATCTGCAAAGAAAACAGGTTGACAGCGAAAGTGAGCTGTGCAGACGAGCACACGGTCGTTATGATTTCTAGGGCGCCGCTGTTGGTCGGACTGGTGAGTGGGGAGATGAGCTCGATCGCCCACCAACCAAACCAAGCTTCCACCACCGCCACTCGATCGGCCGGAGACACGCCGCGCACGCCGCCACGACCTGCCACGACCCGCGACTAGGCATGTCGATTCTTTCTGAAAAAAATCGATTTTTGAATCGATTCGAATCGAAGTCCACTGAATCGATTCTCGATTAAATCGGCCTCTGGAAGATCGATATTCGATTAATCGATTCGATTTCCAAAAAAAAAGTTTTTTTTTTTAAACCGATTCGATCTTTTATTTGGTTAGATTCTCGAGGACAAATCTATGCCTACTATTCAATTTAAAAAGATTTTTATTTTTATTTGCAGCAAAATAGATCGAATCGATATCGATTCGATCTATTCTGCTGCAAAACGATTTTTACATTGAATAAGTATTCATTGCAAGAACAACTACTAGTTTCCGGTGAAACAAAAATATCGATCAAGATACAAAATATATATATATATACTTACATATTACATACCTCCTCCTTATTGGAAGTCGGTTAAAAATTATATTACGATTTAATGATAAAGAAGTTAATAATTAAATGGTCACCTGCTGGAAACGTGCTTTAGCTCACTTTTTTACTTATAAATACAGAGCAAATATATCACAAAACAAATTTAATGTACACTGTTCATAGAACACCATAAAGTATAATAAAATTATTATACATTCCGGATACATTTTTGTTTTTGGGCTTATAACTTGGTATGCTAATGCCATTGAGGCCATACTGCCTCGTCTTACGTATTTTACCTCAGAAGTGGTTTTTTTTTAGGTTAGATTCCCTTCTATTTTTTGTGTATTTTAGTCATTCTGCCCCAATAACGTGGTGAAAACTTTAATAGAGGCATCTATGGAGTTTGGGAAACAACATGGAAATACACGCTCTCAAATACTTCAAATAAAATCTACCATTATTATTTCACATTAACAGTAAAAATACAAAAATGAAAATAATACCATGTGGCAACATGTTTTCTTCGCGTTGGTGCCAAAACTCTCATTACAACAGAGTATATAATATAATATACTAGACTATTAAGGATTTTTATTCGCGATTCTGATGGTGACAGTTGTCAACCTGTTCGCGCGCTTAGGGATGATAACGTTACTTCTAACATAACTACCGTAATAAGCCACGCAATTTGCGCATACTATAGTTCGCACAGACTGCTAGACTATTGTTCGATAATTAAACTTTTACAGCATAGAGATACTTTACCGGTTTGTGGAGGAAAACAATTTGTAATGTGTGTATTTATTTCTATTAATTCTTTAAAATGTTTTATTTTCTTCCATAAATAAAAAATTGTCTATTGTCTATTTTTAACGATCTAGAAAACCGATTCCATAGATAATCCCGTGAAATATTATCGATTCTAGGTGGAATGCACTGTATTTCTACGATCTATATTAGCACCTCAATATCAACATCGTGAATCGGTCCGATTCTCAGGGTTCGAGAATCGATCTAGTGAATCGATCCACTCTGTCAGATCGATCTAAAAAATCGATTTTCTGACCTCAAAAAATCGATTTTCCGATTAATCGATTAAAGATCGACATGCCTACCCGCGACAGTCTCTCTACTTCGACGCCAACGTTGCATCGCGCCTCGCCGCCGTCCTCTGGCCACTGCCGCCACCTCGTAACCGCGATTTCGCGTGCGCTTGAGCAACATTCTTTTTTCAAACTGTCTTTTTGCTTCATCTAGTGCTTTCTAATAAGTGTAATCGTAGTGCTGCCAAAGTGTACTTAGCGAGTGAATCTCTTGTGATCGCATCGGAGGCTGTGTTTACACAAACGAGCGAAAGCGGTGAATCGTGTGCTAACTCCTAAGGAATTTAGCTGTGTATGTGTTTTCCCTCAGTGTGTCGCAATGTAAATAAGTGGTTGAAGTGTTGAAATCTGGTTAGTGAGGAGAACGTGCTTATGCTGCTGCAAAAAACGGACACAAGTGCTTATGTAAGCCTGTATATTCACGCATACCTACTCCAAGTTAGTATTGCACATAATACTTGCATCTTACTACCTACATAAAAATGGCGTGGATTCTGTCATACCACTCACTAAACTAAACCAATCTGAAAGACTAAAATTATTTGTACTGATCTCTTTTCATTTCAATATGTGAGAAGGATGGCAACAATTTTAGAGCTGTCAAATTTAGTTGTTTTTAATAGTTTAGTTTGTCAAATTTAGATTATGGTACAACAGGATCGACACCAGTATATAGGTACCTAGGTAACTACATCCAGCAACACAAAAAAGTCCGTACATTATATCCCTTTACACGTACATTATACCCTATAATAGTAAACATTTTTTGTTGAGCATTACCTATCTCCAATGGTTTATGGGTAAATTAACTATTTTGTGTAGTAACTAATATATATACCTATATAAGGACACAAGAGCACTTTTTTATTCAGGCGTCACCACATTGCTTCCAGGCTCAAAAAAAAAAAAATGGAAGCGTTATACGTACAGATTTTGCTACTAGCTCAAGTTTAAAGACTGATCCAAACTATATATTATCAAAGCTTCCAGGATAAATATATAAGGTAAATTTACTATTTTGTGTAGAAGTCTAGTTATAATGAAGTTATAAATTAACAATAGTTAATTTACCTTATCCATACTTAACATTATAAATGCGAAAGTAACTCTGTCTGTTTGATACATAATCACGGCTAAACGGCTTAACCGATCTCGATAAATTTTTGCGAGGTAATAGTATGTATCATGAGGACGGACATAGGCTATTTTTTTCATCATCATCATCATCACCGATTTTCATCACCACGCGGGTGAAACCGCGGGGCTCAGCTAGTACATATATATATACTTGGTATACAAATATATTATTTTCTTTTCGTACCATTCTGTTATTATATTTATTGTACACTTATTATAATAAATATAATTTGTTATGAATAAAATACTAAGAAATATTAACTAAATTATCGCCACCAAAGTATATTTCATAAAAACGAATTTTGCAAGACTTGTCACAAATAAAACCTCATCGCCATATTCAAAACCAAGAATCGCTTACGAAAGATGCAATTTACATGAGAGAGAAGGTATAACACTAAAGTCAGTTCAAGTTACTCAAGTAGGTAGATAAAAGGTTCATAAAACAAAACACACGACTTTTTTTTTTGATGCAACTGCACACAGTCTCTACGAGACGAGCATGTCGTTCGCCATTAGGCGAACAGGGCAAGGAAGTCTCTTACTATCAAGTAAGAGATTTCCTTGCCCCTAACAGTTCAGTGCCACCCAGTTTAAAACTTTAAACCTTACGCAGCAATGCACGGTGCTCTTTACCTTGAGATACCTACCTCCAGTAATCTCACTGGAAACATTGTATCATGAAAAAAACAAACACCTACTTATTAATAAACTAAGCACAGTCAAGCGGTGAGCGCAGCATGCAAGCCCCTTCCAAACGGTCCTTTTGCCCCGGTGGCTCAGTTGGTAGTGAACCTACTCGTACATTCTGCGCCTGGGGGCGTGGGTTCGATTCCCACCTAGGGCAAACATTCGTGTGATGAACATTTGTGTTTATTTTATGTCTTAGTGTTAAAATCTATTTAAGTATGTATTTGAAAATATATATATGTACGTACATAAGTTACAAAAAAAAACTGTCTCTGGCAGCTTTACTACAAGCTTTTCTTAGTTGGGGGTCAGATGACCGGCCGAGCAAAAATGTCCCACATGTTATTTATTATTATTTTGGAGGTCGATGGGGGAAGCTTATGTCCAGCAGTGGTCGTAGTGGACGTCCTATAGCTGAAATGGATCATGATGAATAAACTAGGTAAGTAATAGGTTATCACACTAAAATAATCTACATGTTTAGTGTGACACTAACATATCTGGGCCTCTGTATAAATTACATTTCGATGATCCCTAATCCTTTCCCTTTCTTCCCTTCCCTTTCCTTTTTTTCTTTAATGACATTTTTATCTCGAAAAAAAAAAATGGAATATGGCAGGTAAAACAACAAGACACCGTTAGTCCTGTCAAAGTATAAATACGTAGTAAGTATAAGTAATAAACAACTGCAGAATAATAACTATTCGCTGGTAATAAATGAACGTTAGGAAATGCATAAACGCGATTTCTACATTGCCGGACGCCACAAGCATTCATCTATTCCATTATATCAGGCGTTCGAAGAGGATAATGTACGAGTAGCTTTACTTCCAGTTTCTGCAATATTCACCTCATTATAGGATAGAGACGGGCTTTATAACCTCGATATATTCTATCGATAAAATAGCCGAACGTTTGCAAACAGTGTGATGCACTCATATTACGAGTATCTATATAAATGTTAGGTTATTTAGGGCACATAGCACAGCCTGACCAAATAGTAAATGCGGGCTCTTCGATCAAAAAATATATTTTCGAAGGCTGGGCTACATAATCAGCCTACACGAGTAACAAAGAAAACACTATTGATTTTAGAATTTACCTCTATTATCAGTCCTTACCAGAATTTATTTAGACTGGATATTATGTCAACAACAACACAGGGAAGAGTCCATAAAAATATCGAGTCATCGTTATCGATACAGTACGCAGAACGTAAAAGTTTCCTTATTAATTGGATCACTGCCAAGATGATGCGGTGTTTGCGTTTGTTTACAAAATATTGAAATGAGGTAGACAACACCACATGAAGGACGATCAAACAAATCTCTGGGAACATCTTTATTTATACACATCTCAATTTTCTTGATCATTGTTGTTGTGGCTTAAAATTATATAGCCACTGTATGTGTTATACCCACGGCACAGAATACATATACTTAGTACAAGTACCCACGGTTCGTTAAGTATTTCATCCATCATCATCATTAGCCAGAACAAGTGCACTGCTGAACATAAGCACCCTTTAACCTCCACACTGAATGACAACCTACCATCTGTATCCACTGGGACTGTATTACATTACTGCGAATAACTGTAATGCGATTGATCCCAATCACGAATTAACAAACCGTCGGTGTAATATTATTGCGACGCGTCTTACTTCAAAGCCTTCGACAGGGTCTGGCACGAAAGCCTGATATACAAGTTTCCTTCATATGGGCTACTTGCTGGCCTGTGTAGGTATCTGGATCTCAGACTTCCTGAGGGAACGATCTATCGAGTTGTCGACTCTAGGAAAGCATGCTCCATCGTAGACCGCATCATTGCCGCGAGTTGGCAGTCAAAGGCAAGCCCACTAATTTAAAAAAAACCCACATAGATTGAATGATTCTTGTGATATAATACATTTAGTTATTATATTGCTTAGAAATCAAAAAAAGCATTGTTCTTTTAAAGTCGAAAAATCGAAACGCCTCAAACGTTTCGATTTTTTTTATCAGAATTGGGTCCTATCAAAGTCCTAGGACGACATGATAAGAAAAGTAACACGCCGGACTCCGCAGTAGCCTTCACCCTTGACTTCCAAAAATTCGAGGCTATTATGTAATTTTGTGAGGAACTGTTGGGTTTTATGGGTTGTTGTTAAACGAGAGACGAGGTATAAACCTTCTTGTCCCCTATATTTTCTGGTCGTTACGTTTTCTTGTCACGTTGTTACTGTTTAGAAATAGTGCTGAAAATTAATAAGAACCTTGTGGTTTTAGGAGCCACACACTGACAAAATTCGAAGAGTGCCGCAGTTGTTTATCACCTCACGTCGTAAAATTCTACTGTATGGCAAACTATATAGAGTTCATATTGCTATTTTGCTGCACCGCTGCCGCGCTCTGACTTTAGGCACGTATACATTACATACGTACTTATTTTCAATCATCCTTGCCGGACTTGGTTTTAGTTTTTTCTTCTTTTATACCGGTGTAAGTTTGGTTATTTTAAACTAAAAAAACTAAAAAAAAACGGATAAACATTATGTAAAAAAATAAATCTAAAAAAACATACAGACGAACATTGTACCTACTTTTTTTGGAAGTTGGTAAAAATAGGTACATAATGAATTAAGATTCGAATAGTATCGTGGGGAATGAAGATGTTAGCCCCGTTATAAATTACTCACGATTACTGCTAGTAGATACAGCTGAGAAAATAATTCCACCACGACACTTGATAGTCACACTACCGGTATTAAAGTTTGGTAGTGCCGTGGGCAATGAACGTAAATATGTAACAGCTATAATTCCATTTTCGACGTCGTTCATTATGAGTGAGTAACACAGTGTTGAGGTGTACAATGTGTACATTATTTATGTAATGACAATATGTACATTAACACATTACAGGGTTACACATACCCTGAAGCCCTGTACGAAGCCGAAAGGAGGCCATTGTTGTCATCATTATGAACAATTTTTACTATGAGACCAACCCTGAAACCGCGATAAAATATCTGCTGTCCCATACAAATATTTTGTAGAGTGACAATGACCGTTTTCTATTATATGAAAACAATAGTATGTACAGTAGTATACAGGATAAGACCCTGTACTCAGCCGAAAGGAGGTCATTGTACTCATCATTATGACAACTTTTACAATGGGACCAACACTGAAATCGCGAAAAAACATCAACTGTTCCATAGAAAACGGACTTTGACACACTACAAAATGTATGGAACAGCTGGTACCAATTTTTATTTCGCGGTATCAGGGTTGGTCCCATAGTAAAAGTTGTTCATAGTGATGAGTACAATGACCTCCTTTCGGTTTAGTACAGGGTACATGCGTTACCCTGTATACTACCAAGAACGATCATATTAATGAATCCTTGATACTACTGAACACGCTATTGTTTTAAGTTAATAAAGGCACTTACCCCAAAAATGTGTACATTATTATGTACCTGTACAATGTGAGTAGACAAAAACGACGCACGTGCAGAACGTTCATTATAACGTCTCGCCAGGCTGCCAACTATTCTGTTTTTTTATCACGAACAAAATTAGCTAAGTACGAATCTTCGTAGTTAATTTTATTACATAATCTAACTTGGTAAACATTTAACCGCCGTTTCGTCCTCTAACTCTCCTCGTTTCGTCTTTACTTACAATCTCCCTAATCCGCTAGTATATAACTCGAGTAATAGAGCAATGTAAGCCATCCATACAAATAGAATAAGCTTGAAAGCCATCTATCTAGCTATAGGCTAGGCTAACAGGATGTTTTCAAAACATTGGTAATTATTTTCTCTACGTGGTTTTTCGTAGGATTTTTCACGATTTCCCTCACATTTTCTGGGATAAAACCCTTTGCAAATCAATCATAGGCACTGAGCAACTTGGCGCTTAATTTTTACAAAACTTCGATCCTCCAAAACTTTAATAGTAATAGTACGAGTACCTAAACCTTTTTAGGACTCCGTAGTACTACAAGGAACCCTTCGACACAAGTTCGTTTTGTATGCCCTTATTCTTTTAGAAACAACCTAGCGCTTCTATTGTTGCTAAGGTAAGTGTGTGAAAATGCAAAATTTTAAAAAACTGTTTTTCTGACGAATCTCACAACACAACAAACAAACACACAGTTTAAACATGGACTTTCGCAAAGTAACGCCTGACTCAATCAACTGCAAAATTATAGTTTAAGTACCTATAGGTATCTCAAATTTTTCAGTAGATTTTTTTTTGGTATTTTAGGGGTGGCACCTCGTACATATGAAATGAAATGAGGATGATTTTTTTTCACAGCATCCTCGAGTGTATTTTTAGGGTTCCGTACCCAGAGGGTGTAAACAGGACCCTATTACTAAGCCTACGCTGTCTGTCTGTCCTACCTTTTAACGGCTGTATCCTTCGAACCGTAATAGATAACTGGTTGACTTATGTTCATAGAATATGTAATGTTACGGGTCAAAAATTCAAAACTAAAGGGTCCCTATACAACAAACGTGTTTTTGTATTTGCTCTAAAGTAATACCTTCGCACAAGTAATAATGAAATTCTGTCCAAGCTGTCAGAGTAAATAAATGCTTGAACCGAGTTTAAGTACTTATGCCAAACATTCTAAACCACACATCAAATAAACAGATTATACAGCTACATTATACAGTTTTGTTAATTTATTTAATTCTAAAATAATCTATGGACGAAGCCCCTATACAGCTGAATTATGTTAATAATTAATTATCCTTCAGACTATTTGTTTTTGTCGTTTTTGGAGGGAGTCACAGAATATTACAGGCTATTTACATGTTTACAAACTTGAAATTGATATTAAAAAAATATGACGAGTCCACGTAGAAGTGTTAAATAGTAATATTTTATATTTTGTAAAATTTCTGTTAAAGCAACTACGTGATAATAAATATTATTCTATTCTATTCTATTCAGAACATTTTCTTTCTCAGTAGTGTGTTATATATTTCCAATTGTTCCAAGATTTCTAATAAAATCGCAAATAGTTTGTGCTTATTTCAGTACTCTTGAGCAATGCCACTTCGTCTGTCCTGACTTCATTAGGTACTACATATATCTAAACGACCTCACAATGGTACAATCAAGATCAATCAAGATCGTCACGAGATCTCCCATGACGATTGTCCTGAGTTCACAAAAATATTTATAGTTGTATTACAAAAGCAAATTTAATTTATTATTGAAATGTTCGTTCCACACTTTCGGTCGCTTCTCTGTCGGCCTATTGTGATTTGAACCCACACCCTTTTTTTGTTTTCGTGGGGGAAATCTTCCAAAGATACCCGGCTGCATTGGAGTGCAGCCAGGTTATGTGGGATTATACTCACTAAAACCCCTCCGGTGACCAGCCTTAGTGCTTGACAAGAGGGCTCCGGGATCTCCAGAGGAACGCACCGGAGCCCTGGACCTATCATTACTAAAAACCTCCGAAAATATAAATGGAAGTGTTATTTAGTTTCTCCTTAAGCTCTTATTTAAAGCCCTAACAGACGTGTCAACTTGGCTGACGTACCGCCGTCTGACCAACGGGAGACATAGAGAAAAATTTCTCTCTCTTTTCATGTAATAAGGAGAATTCTGTGGGGGAAACTTGTAGGTACAGAAACCTGTTAAAACAGGATTATTATTTATATTAACATATTTTTTTACTGCCCCGATTTGAGCAGTTGGTAGTGAAACTACCTTCTGCGCTTAGGGGCGTGGGTTCGATTCCCACCTAGGACAAACATTCATTCAACAGGTGATGAAAATTTGTGTTTGTTCTGTCTGGGTGTTAATATCTAATTAAATATGTATTTTAAAATATACATGTACGACATCTAAGTATATCATCTTTGGCAGCCATATAAGCTTTGCTTAGTTTGTGGTCAGATGACAGTGTGTGCAAAAATGTCTCTGAAATTAATTTATTTACAGCCTTAAAGTTACAGATTAAAACAACATTCACGTTTTCTTATCTTTATGCCATTTGCGTTTATGATTAGTGACTATAAACTTGTTTCTCAGATCACGAAGAATATACCTACTTAGACAGGTTAACTAGTTTTTTGCACGAGTTTTTAGTTATCGGTTTAGTCATAGTTTTATTTTTACCTAATTTTCTTACAGGTAAGGTACCTACAAAAATGTACTAGGAGAGGCCCATATATTATAATTATTAACGAATAGGTGCTTTAGACTTTTGGACGCAATTGCAAAACTGCGCATTACACAAATAAAAATGTCTACGCATCGTTCACATTAAGTACTGATTTACCGGCACGCGTTCCACGCGAAAACAGCTCTGATATCATTATAAAATATGACGACGGGCTGACGGCATATTATGTGTAATAAATACTAATTTATTACACATAATGTTGACGGGTAGGATTCGAACTAGCGCAATCCGGGTAAATACCCCGAGCGCTCTAACCGCTAAGTTACAGTCGCTTTCTTGTCGGCCTCCAAATTCTTGAGTTATCTCTGCAAATAATCTTCAAAGAGAACTAATCTTGCTTTGCTTAGTTTGGGGTCAGATGACCGTGTGTGCAAAAATATCCCAGTAAGTACCTAGACCTAAACCTCATGCCTAGCTAGCCTACCAGACCTGGGCAATAGAAATGTGCCTACGAAGAGTACAAAGTCACTTCGAGACCAAATTCGAGCTCGAGAAATCGAGCTCTTTTACCTCAATTGTATCCACATCTTACTCTATCGTGTGTAATAAGGGCGAGACCGAGTGAATAGGAAAATTCGAGTTAGCGGCAAGATAATCGGATCGGCTCGACTCGACTATTTGTTCGGCGCGGCAGTCGCCGCCGGCTGCCCCGTAGAGCACTTGTGTGCGAGCATCGTGCGCTCCCCTCGTTCGTGTAGCATTCGTTGTAAACAAATCGAACCCCATCTCGCAAGAAGCTTCAATTCTTCAATGAAAACAAGTTAAAGGAGACCGGCAGGCACCACCTGTGAGCGGACCTTCACGCGACTGCTAAATCTAGCTAACCGGCCGCGATGATTTGCAGTTTGCACAACACCGCAGTCAGGTTGTCGTTTTGAGTGAAA
The DNA here is from genome assembly GCA_949125355.1 of Agriopis leucophaearia. Lineage (NCBI taxonomy): Eukaryota > Metazoa > Arthropoda > Insecta > Lepidoptera > Geometridae > Agriopis > Agriopis leucophaearia. The sequence continues at coordinate 7,675,286 of OX421265.1, read as the reverse complement.
GGCTCATTTGATGAGGTGATTCTGTTTGTAACTGTGCTGCTGACCGCTGTAGCTGAACAAGCGGACCGTTGTGTCGACACTGAGTGCATTATGTACCTGATTTACGAGTGCCTCCGGTGAGAGTGTTCTGATCGAGAGCCGCCGCTCGCCGAACCCGCTCCTATCGGAGTCAAGGCGCTTCGCTTTGCCGCTGTTATTGTGCATGAACTTCATACATAAACTCTGAGTAAGTACCTACCTAGCGATATTATAAATATTTTTACAAAAAAACAATCAGCTTCATTCATTACAATGCATTGCCAAGCCATTGCAAGCAATTCTGGTAGAGCACATAGAGTTAGCGACACCGGAGTTGTCAAAGAATGTACCTATTATTTGAACGGTTACATACTTGCATCATAAATATTATGAGAAGTTACAAAACAAACGTCATAAATATTTAAATTTATATACATATTATCTGAGTAGGTAGGACCTAGGTAGGAATTTGTACAAGTAACGTGGCTGTAACCTATTTCTGAATAGGATAGGTAGGTAGGTAGGTACATATAAGTAGGTAACTAGTTATTAGCTAGGTATATGTACCTACCTACCTATCAGCTTTTTAAACAAAATATTCCATCATAATATTTGATTCAAAAATTATCTAACGGAGGTAGTTAGCGAATTTTTATCTAAAAATGTACTAAAGAGATGGCTCTGGCCGGTGAGCGCAGCCTTAAATTAATGAATTATGGATTTTCATTTTTAACCCCCGACGCATAAAGAGTAGTGTTATAAGTGTTACGTGTGTAATTGTGTATGTGTGTCTGTCTGGGGCATCGTAGCTCTCAAACGGCTGACCAGATTTTGAAGTAGGTAGGTACAAGTCATTTTTGTGCGTAAAAAATACGTAGGTACCTACCTACCTAGTTACGTGTTAGTTTTTTTAAAGAATAAATCGGCCAAGTGCGATTCGGACTCACGCACTGACGGTTCCGTACCACTACAATATACGAGTAGGTGTACAATGGTTAATTATCAATAAAAAACCGACTACAAAATTTGTTAAATGTGGCATTTCGATTCGGTGAAAGAAATGATAAGGTCGTCCAAGTAACGAAAAATTACTAGTTAAAACTTAGTAATGAACATAAATTTGCCACCGACTCACACTTGGCCATTATTTATTACTTGTTGTTATACTTTAGAGTGTGTTCCATAATCATGCCAAGTTTGACGCTTCTAGGTAAGTATTACCGTTTTTACATTAGCAATTTTACAAAAATAACTTAGAAAAATGTGTTTGTTGTATGGATCCCCATACATCAAACGCATTTTTTGTTCTTCTTTTTTTAGTTTTTTACTAGGTATTTCTTAGTTAAACCGCCACGACAATACATAGTCTGTGAAAATTTCAACTGGCTATCTAGGTATTACGGTTCCAAAGTAGGACGGACGGGCAGGAAGACAGACAGCGTAGGCTTTGTAGGTAATTAGGGTCTCTATTTTACCCTTTGGGTACGGAACCCTAAAAAATAAATAACATTGTTATAAGTGACACAAATGTCCCTTGTTGTAATGTATACCATTACCTACTAGTTATTTATACTCTAGCACAACTCTAGCTAGATAGGTTAGGTACCTACCAACCTGCCTAACAAGTAGGTAGCTCTGCCATAGACCTACTCTACAATAATCTCAGCCAATTATAATTCTCGAGTTATAAAGGTGCATTTATGTCGCAATTATTTATAAATCATAATTAAGATTCAGTTCTATGATAACTGTGACACATGATAAGTTTAGGTAGGTAACTAGGTACCTACCTACTTTACTGATGGAATTACATTCATCAGCTTATGTATCTTAATCAGTTTGAAACTGTTACTAGCAAGTCAGTGCAGTGTAGAGCCTGTGGTAGAGCGCAGTTACCTATAAATTTATTTCATACAGGTCTAGCTGCGCAGCGCGGTTTCACCTGCTTTCCCTTAGGAACTGTTCACTTTTCCGGAAGACAAATACCTCTCCTATGTCACAACCATTACTATGCTCAATTACCCTATATTATATATTTTTTAATCCTCGATAAAAAGGTCTGATAACCTTCAAACGGCTGAACCGATATTCACACTTCTATAAAATCCTAAAACATTTCCTTATAAATAAAACTTATTATTCCTTTGACGAATAGGTACTTTACAGATAAAAATATGTACGTATTTGGTATTTATTTCTGTCTTTTTCTTTTCCATATCATTCCATTTAGCTGTGCCCGACGGGTTCCACAGTAGTATCCGAATTTTTTACGTTTCTACCATCTAAGAAAAATTGTGGAACGCTATAATTTTCAATATAAAAAACTCGAATTCATAAAAATTCTGAACCAAATTGAAATGGGACCACACGGGAAGCACCAGCTTTCAAATAAAATAAGAATCATCAAAATCGCCAAAATCGACATGGTTCACCCAGTCGAAAGTTCTGAGGTAACAAACATTAAAAGAGTTGAATTGAGAATCTCCTCCTTTTTGGAAGTCGGTTAAAAATAAGTACTTTTCTACCATCTAAAAACATTGTGAAACGCTAAAATAATATGAATATGAATCATAGCTAAGAACACTCGATCAAGTTGCCTTTAAAAAACTAAATCAAAATCGGTTTATCCGTTTGGGAGATACCTACGATGCCACAGACAGAACACAGAAACGTTAAACTTATAACCTCTTCTTGCGGCGGGAGTTAAAAATCATATCGATCTGTTCGTTGCTCTGTTGCTGCGTGAAAGAGAAACGAACAAACTAACAAACATACATACTCTTGCATTATAATGTGTAGGTATATTTATAACGTCTTAGTCTGTAGGTACATACATACCCATTGCATATATTACCCATTGCTTTCTATAGTTTATTAATTGTATATCTTAGTGTAAAAAGCTGTTGGTTTTCCTATAAATAAATAAATAAATATATAGGGAGTCCAAAAATAACTTCATTACAGTTTCCTTTCTTTATTTAAACTGTCATTTCACTACAATATGTACGTTGCGTTGGATTTAGCCATATTTTAGTGAAGAAACTTGATTTACTTAATTTAACCCAGTATTCTCGAAATTTTTCACTTTTTTTTGCGGTGAAATTACATACGTGATATTTTCCAAGACCCTCATGTATTCTTCACCCTTCGTGAGTTTCGGCTTGACTCTGAAATCGCCAAAAAATAACAGCTGCTCCGTACAAATTTATCGAGTGTAACAATTTTCTATGGAACAGCTGATATATTATTTCGCGATTTCAAGGTTGGCCTCATAGTAGAAGTTGTTCATAATGATGAGTATAACGGTAAACGGACTGCCTTCGGCTTAGTCACAGTCTTTCCGCGTAACCCTTTACATGAATGGTCACATCACTAGCGTGTGAACTCCGCATGAACATTCTGAAGTAAATGAAATGTAAGGATGCCGGGTGCTGTTATTATTGTCGTTATCTCACTCGCTGATAACGCGTTATCCTAGCCACGACTGCGGTACCGGTACTTACGCAGACTACCTATTAATCAAATTGCTTCTAGAAAGAATCGATAATTAAGTTAGGTGTAATGTAAGAAAATTTATTAGGGGTTTATTTTCACTGAATCTTGAAACCCAGATTATTATCACACAAATATATATTAATACCAGATAAACTAGGTATTCTGTAACAAGTAGTAATGTGAATTATGTTTTACCTGCTACAATGTAAGGTTCAATTCATACCGTGATTAAGTTCTAAGCATGTAAAACTAGTCTTACAATGTTTGTGAATAACATTTCAAAGGTCTTAAAGCAATTTTCGTGACGATATCTTAATATGTTAGCAAAGGACATGCAAAAAACTCGATAAACCGTTTTATTTCCTTTGTCAAAATATTGCAAATGTTCTAAAGCAAAGCAACTTTCAGGTTGATATAGACAGCATTATGAGCTTGCGATGTACTAAGCTTCAAAAATATCAGTTGTTTCTTTCATACAAAAATGTCATTCACACTCAACGAAATTAATGGAATAGCAGATATTTTTTTCGCGTTATTAGTTGGTTCCATAGAAAAAAAAATGTTTATAATAATGAGTACAATGACCTCCTTTTGGCTAAGTTCACCTCAGGGTTATAACCCTTTATTTTTATAATTTTCAATACTATCGACCCGCCCTGCTTCGCACGGGTGTTAAGTGTTATTATATAATATATATAAATATCTGGGACATTATTGCACACATGGTCACCTGACCCCAAACTAAGCAAAGCTTGTAATATGGCTGCCAGAGACTCATATACATACATATAAGGTCGGGGAAAAAGTTTCTTCGTATTTTATAAACAAATTCAAGACATATTTTTTTCAAGTTTAATTACATTTGATTATAATATATATGTGCCATTTTGTTCGATAACTTGTTGCCATCTTGTAGGTAGTGACATGATCCCGTTGCTGTAGAAATTTTGGGACTTCTGATCAAAAAAATGCAACAAGTAGTTTTGACAGTCCTCTCTGGATGTTAATCTAACACTACCCAAAGAATTCTGAAGAGACCGAGACAGGTGGAAATCTGAGGGTACAAGGTCAGGGCTATATGGTGGATGCATTAACACTTCCAAACCAAGCTCTCTCAATTGTTGCTGAGTGGCCAAAGATGTGTGCGGTCTGGCGTTATCATGATGAAAGACCACGCCCTTTCTGTTGATCAATTCCGGCCGTTTTTTCTCAATTTCTTGTTTGAGTCTCATCAGCTGTTGGCAGTAGAGATCCGAATCGATGGTTTTGCCCGGCGGTAAAAGCTCATAATGAACGATTCCCTTCCAATCCCACCATACACTCAGCATCACCTTATTACGTGTTAATCCGGGTTTCGCTACAGTCTGTGGTGCTTCACTGCCCTTTGACCATGATCGTTTGCGCACATTCTTGTCGTAGGTGATCCATTTTTCATCACCAGTGATCAATCTTTTCAAAAACGGTTCGGTTTCGTTACGTTTTAACAGAGAATCGCAAATGCGCACACGATTCATTTGGTTTCTTTCAGTGAGCTCGTGTGGCACCCAAATATCGAGGTTTTATTTATACCCAGACTTTTTCAAATGGGTCAAAACTGTTTTGTGGTCGATCCCCAGTTCTTCAGCTACGTCGTAACTACTAATATGCCGATCTTGCTCCACTTTTTCAGAAATGGCAACGACTTTATCCGTAACAGGGCGACCAGAGCGAGCTGCATCTTTGACATCAAAATTTCCGGACTGAAAACGCTTGAACCAACATTGTGCTACTTTTGATGACACTGCATTAGGTCCATAAACGTCACATATTTAATTCGCGGCTTGTGTCGCATTTTTCCCTTTGTGTAATAAAACTTCAAAATATATCGAATTTCTTCGTTAGATTCATTCATTTTATCGAACAAAAAAAACAATTGAAAAATGGCGGGAAATAATTTTTTACTTTTTGAATTCCTTTTTTAAAATGTCATATTTTTAATGGTATCAAAACCAGCCAGATACAAACAGTACAACCGATGAGATTTTACTACAACTTTATACATACAAAATACGAAAAGACTTTTTCCCCGACCTATTATATATTTTAAATACATACTTAAATATATATTAACACCCAGACATAGAACAAACACAAATGTTCATCACACAAATGTTTGTACTAGGTGGGAATCGAACGCACGCCCCCAAGCACAGAAGGCAGGATCACTACCAACTAAGCTAACGGAGCTGTCAAAATAAAATATGTCATAATGTATAATTATATAAACCTTTCGTGAAAAAATATCTAACTAATGGTGAAAACAGCATCAAAATCCGTTTGTTGGTTTAGGAGGAGTTAGATATACAGTATTACAGACAGACAGATGTGGAAAGCGACTTTATTTTATACTGATTATTAGGGTTCCGTACCCCTTAAGGGTAAAACAGGACCCTAATACTAAGACTCCGCTGTCCGTCCGTCTGTCTGTCTGTCTGAACGTCTGTCACCAGGCTGTATCTCATAAACCGTGATAGTTAGTTGAAATTTTCACAGATGATGTATTTCTGTTGCCGCTATAACAACAAATACTAAAAAACAGAACAAAATAAATATTTAAGGGGGCTCCCATACAACAAACGTGATTGAATTGAATTATGATAAAACTTGGTAAGTTTAAGTAACATACCTATATTTAAATTCACATTACGAATTTCCAATATGATTCCTTAACTGTTAAATAAAAGTTATATTTAGATTATACATAAGTACATTAAATGATTTTATATCATTAAAATTTTAAAGTGCGCCAGTAAGAAAGAAGAAGCACTAAGCAAGCATAGTTTGCCTCGCGGCGGCTTTACCATCTCAGTATGAATTGATCCTACATGTACCTATCTCCCTAACCTTCACTTTGATCTCAGCCTCGTAATGTACCAAATACCACTAACGTATGACGAATCAAGTTATTTTTGTTATCAGCTTATCTCAGTCGTGTCAATAACTTGGTCCAGGAACTGGAGCAAGCAATGTTTGGGCACAGAGTACATAATAGTGATCAGGCAAGTTTTCTTTATCAGTTCTTTTGGCGCACGCTTACTATGTGGGATATAGATAAGAAACAAGTAGAGTATTAATAGATAAACAAAATACCTCCACAGATCTCTATCAAGTTAGAAGCCAAAACATCAAATCACACACATCAAATTGCATGAAAACCCAGCGTGCCGAAGAGTAATTAGAGTATTTCTAGACACGGCGACCATAAGCACTTAAGTCAGTTTTTTTCTCAAAATGCTAGAAACTCGCAGGGCTTTGCTTTTTGCGTTAAAGTACTGACAGACGTGCTCAAAAAAAGCATGCTAATAAGCTTGCTTAAAATTAGCATGCTCTGCAAACTGTTCACATTTGCCAGAAATAAGCATGCTTGTTTCTGCTTGTTTTGAACGTCTGCTGCACCAGCTCCGGACCGCTTCGAATTGTTGATTTTTCTTACTTCGGCATGATACACAGATCTTAGGTTTTTAATTTTAGTTTTAATTATTTTTATTGATAAACTTGTATCATTCATGTCCTTTAATAAAGCCTCATAAGCATTATTACGTGCAATATTATTTTTATATAAAGGAGAATGTGTGTTCCATAGACATTCGTAACTTCAGACATGCTCGGATCACGCCCCCCCCCCCCCCTACCCGCGCCTCAGGTAGCATGCTCGAAAATCAAACGTCGTTTGATTTTTGAGCACGCTCTAAATAAGCATGCTCATTACATTACACACGTGCTACTAATGAGCACTTGCTCAATAAAAGCATGCTTTCGTGCTAGTAATGAGCACGTCTGTCCGTACCTTTATCCGTCGAAGGGAATAAGCAACAAAGTCAGAGAGCTTCAATACACGAGGCGACAGTCTTACGCACCATACAACTTATGTCCAACATCGTCCTGTAAATTTTTCAAAATATTTGAATTTTGACTTAAGTGCTTATGGGTTTCGGGTCTAGATTTTAACTGCTTTCGATGGGTTTTTTGACTTCAAAAAAGGAGTGGGTTCTCAAATACTTTGTATTTTTTTATTTTGTTACCTCAGAACTCCGTCATTTACAAACAGATAAAAAAAAATTAAAGGATTAATAACCTACTTTCAAATTTGTCCCATAGTAATTTTATCAAAATCGGCGTAGTCGTTTGGTTCTTTGAATCATAATAACTAAAAACAAATTAAAAAATGGCAACCGAGTAAACTAATAGCGTATTTATAAATTTTGAAGTCAGTTTTGTAAATTGATAATTATATAGTGTATGTAATGCGCCGCAATTTTACAAGCTACCTCCATTCTACATCTGGGTGTTCCAAGTATGTATTTAAGTACTTACTGAAAATACTTATTAAAAAAAAAGTATGTACTAAGTATAACAGTCTCTGGCAGCCATTTATTACAAGCTTTGCTTAGTTTGGGGTTAGATGATCGTGTGTGCAAAAATGTCCCGAATATTTATTTATTCCAAATTTAATCCTTATCTTTCCGTTACGGTGTTCAGTGGGAACAATCATAGGTAGTTAGGTAGGTACTTTACGCACTAAATTTCCAGTTTATTAGTGTTTGTGGTGTGATTAATATCATGTCTCGCATAGTTTAGAAAGTTTTCAATTGGATCCGTATTATTTTTTATACGTGATGTTAACACTTCTTTCTGTCCTGTTACTTACCTACGCCGTTGGTTTTTTCGCAACGTGGCATTGTTATACTTAATACTAAAGGTTTCAAAATCCGTTAGAAACTAAATTTATGATTTAGTTAACGAAATTCTCGGAAAGCAAACCCTAAAATGTTTTATAACATTGAAAAGTTTCATATCCTTCGCACATCTTGTATTAATTACTGTAAAGGCGTTTATTAATTGTTTCTTTGATACACAAACTGTCGCTAAAAGCCAAACAATTAGTTAGAAGGTATGATATACATCGCCCTATTCCATGTCATTGTACCTGTCTCAAGGATTCTATAAGCATTCACTCTATTTTTGTACGCTGTATGCGTACAAGGCCCTCAATTTTCCTATAAACGTATTAACTTTCATGTTCAGAGCCTTCTCGCTGAGAATAGATCTATTCATGGCAATTTATAATGGGAAAGCTTATAAAATGGTCTGCTATATAAATCTGGGCAGTAACTTGTAGTCAGCAATTAAAATATCTAGCAGCTAAGTAGATTATTTATTTAATGTGGACAGCTCAATAATTAAATCGATATGCTGCAATTTATACCAAATCATCAATCAATCAATTTATCGATCGACAAATTTACACAGTTAAATCTACAAATTCGATAAAATGCATTAGAATCGGTCATAGCGAGTACGGATCAAATGTCATTTTATCGAATTTGTCGACTTAACTGTCAAATTTGTCGATCAATAAAGAACGGTACTTGCAATGCAGACGACAACCCTAAAACCTTTCCGGTTGCGGTAGTGACATGACAGTAGGTTAAGTTAATTTATTTATGTAAACCCGGAATCTCTTTCGGCGACTGAACCTAGTCAGATGGCAGTCGGTTGAGTAATTTTTATGACAACCAGGAAACTATAATGTTATTAAATTATACAGCAGACGAAATTGTTAATGACTTGCATCAATTAGTAAACTTTAGAGCTCCCAAAGTAAGATATTATTTGCTATCCAATTTTATTTATTTTGCCGAACACAAGTGACTGGCCAAAAATATTTAGAGCTGATCAAAACTTGAATAGATTGATGACCATTGCAATCTTAGCTATTAAAATTAGATCGTGCGCCGTAGAAACAGGATCGGCAATTGTAAGGCTACTAAGAGTATTGGAGAAATAATAATAGACTTAGTGGATTCTTATAGAGAAAGAAAATTATACGACGCTTTCATTTTTGCGGTCGACTGGCTTCAACTATAGGGTAAGACTAAGCTCTAATTTATGAATTTTTACATTAAAACATAGAATAGATAATTATGTTACGTGGCTCTGCCTTTTTCGTTAGTTCAAAAGTGTTGAAAAATGTAGCGTCTTCCAAATAAAGCATGATGATAAGATTAAAGGGAGATATTTAAGTCGATTATATGTTTAGGAAGATTTATTTCCATCCCATGCGAAATTAGGATTCCAGATGAAAAATATTATCAACTTGATCGAAAAAATTCATTTTATAAGCTAAGTACTTATCTATTAATACACTATACTGTTTAGTACTAAGCGTTTATAAACAGCTCTGAATTTAGGAATCTTAGGGAAGAAAATTTTCGGTTCTCGATTCGGCTGTATTAAAAAAATCCTTTTTTAAATGTTTGTTACCTCAGAACTCCGTTATTTATGAATCGATTTGAAAAAAATTTATTTTAATTGTAAGGGTATACTTTCAGATTAGTCCCATAGAAATTCCATCAAAATCGATTCAGTAGTTAGCTTTTAAATAACTGGAAACTTTGGTTACTTTGATGACAAAATTATGTCATACCATTCGAGGAATCGAAATTGCGCAAATTCATCGATAATATCGAGTTTTAGAAGATGTCTCCAAACAAGACAAGAAAGTGGCTGTTAACTCCAGGTCACGCCCCAGTAAAGTTTTTTTTTTATATGGAGAGATTTACATTGGGCCACCACAAATTGGAAACATTACGAAAAGAAGTTTGGAAAAGACACGTTTCACTGCATTATATCATAACACTCGTGCACGTCATCCTTCAATTGATGAATAATCCAAGTTTAGGCAAAGAAACATAATGCCCCGACATGATTTTTCCACGTTGGCGCGAAACCTCCACGCAGCGTTGCACTGTATGATAGCAAGGATGATTTTAACGATAGATGATGATAGTTACGTACTAAATACACTAGTGACGTGCTGCCAACATACCTATTGAGACCATCGATATTAATAAATGATTCGAATAGCGTGCTCGTGCACTACCATCACATCGAAAACGACATGACATGTACTACAGTGACCAATCATCTCTGATTCCCTACATTAGGTAATTGATTAAATGGCTCTTAGTTGCGACATTGTTGTAGAATGTTGTCGTATTTGTTATAGATGTAGTGTTAGACTAATATTAGTTCACCGTTACTGGATTTTAGTAGAGGCTACTTACTATAGAGGTTTAGCGTTTGCATTGCATATCGCGCGGGTAAGCCGAAGCTATCTATGTAGCACATTTTCAACGCCAATTTAAAACACTGTTTTAAACTATCACGGTTGTTCACTAAAGTTAAATGATTATTTACGGGATATTTACCGTGGTTCCTTCCACAACCTTACCACGGTAAATATCCCGTAAATAATCATTTAACTTTAGCCAATTTAAAAATTCGCTAATTAAGAATAATAAATTTTATTGAGCATTAATTTTTGGAATAGCATTGCAAAGGGTTTTTTTGTAAAATAGACTTCATTTTATTATCTATTAAATCACAATGTCCTCTAATGTACTCAAGAACCCCGGTCGCTTAGGTACTAAATATAGGCGACTGAAGTTCTTCCCGGTTTTTAAATATTGTGACAACTTTAATTGCCTCAATTTTCAGTGCTTCGTTATACCAAGTTTTGCGAGGCATTCCGCATATGAGTAAATAATTTGTAGCCCCTGGTTTGATTTAGATAAAATAAAATTGAAATGGCAAAAACATCTATTCAATAAAAAAGAAGACGTAATACTAGAGTTAGACCTAGAGTACTAAGAGAATACTAGAGTTTTTTTTTACAGTAGAAAGATGTTTTTACTAACCAATTATTAGAAAACACTTAAAATCAAATATAACAAACTAGCACTAAAACATTTAAAAAAAACTAAACTTACCCTAACTTAGTACTCAAATAAAAATATAAAATAAATAAATAAAAATAAAAAAGCCTTTATTACCCTTAATATTACATATTCTAAGTTATTTAAATATATAAATACTAAAAAAATATTTTAATAAGGTAAATAGGTACATTATTTTTTTTAAATATAACGAACACAAATAGACTCCTCGAATTGATAAAAGCGCTGTTTTTTTTTTTGGATAAAATATTGAGTAACTGACGACTCGGACTCAAAATACTACTAAAACTAATAAAGATATACTGTACAGTATTCACCTAATATTTTTTTACTGCTGTTTTGTACAGTCATATAAAAAAGTACGTCGAAAAAGAGCGTTCCCAAAAGCGAGTATTTTTTGCTCACAAAATAAATTTTCATTTTAGCCTCATGCTTATTCCTAAATAAAAAATAATTCTCGTATTTCACTTAAGATTATTTAGGTAAACAAGCTCAAGGGCGATATTATACTTGCCTCAATTTTATTGTTTAAACAGGTGTTGAACGACTGAAAAGCTACCTATACTATTTGCTATACTTTACTTACGCACGACTCCATCAAAGTCTAGACAGGTGTTGGATAGAATAATTTACAACAGTACACAATTGAACTTAATCAATAGAATAGTTGGAATAGTCAGTTCCAAAAAGGAGGAGGTTCTCAATTGGTACCTACCTCAAAACTTTCGACTGGGTGGACCGATTTTGATGATTCATTTTTTACTTGAAAGCTGGTGCTTCCCGTGTGGTCCCATTTCAATTTGGTCCAGATCTGTCATTTTTATAAAGTCGGTTTTTTGGGTTCCGTACCCAAAGGGTAAAACGGGACCCTATTACTAAGGCCCCGCTGTCCGTCTGTCACCAGGCTGTATCTCATGAACCGTAATAGTCAGATAGTTGAAATTTTCACTGATGATGTATTTCTGTTGCCGCTATAACAACAAATATTAAAAAACAAAATAAAATCAATATTTAAGGGGGCTCCCATACAACAAACGTGTTTTTTTTTGCCGTTTTTATAGATAATGGTACGAAACCCTTCGTGCGCGAGTCCGACTCGCACTTGGCCAGTTATTTTATATTGATAAATAATTATTCACTATACCACTCAGCGTAACGCAAGACGGTAAGCACGGCACACTAAGAAACTTGCAGCGACACTAATAGACTAACTAATAGTCCGTATGCTAAATAAAAGGGGGGGAGTAAGAACGACTGCAGAGCCACTAAAGGCATCAAGATACGACTTAACATTTAAACCTTGACAGGTAGGCGTTTACGTCCTTCAATTTATCGATTCATCATCGTGTGTAATGACAACTGCACCGCTGTAAATAATAATGAAGTGAGTCGTAATTAATAGAGATGAACTAAAAAATCAAAGTGAAAAATGTTATCGATTCTTGTACTTCCCTATTACATATTCGGATAAAAAAAAGGGCAATAAGTGATAGCGAAGTACGTAATCATAGAAATTAAACTATTCAACAAGACATTCACAAAGAGAGTCTCAGATTCTAATGCGACAAGTCAGAGTTTCTGTTTGTTTGTATATTTGTTCGATGATAACATGCATATTGATGATCCGATCTTCATGAAATTTTATAGACAGTAGCACAGAATACATAACAACAGTATAGTTCATTTCAATACAATTTATAAGTTCGTTTTAGGGTTCCGTACCCAAAGGGTAAAAACTGAACCCTATTCAAATCAAATCAAAATCATTTTATTTTTCAGACACAAAAAATCCATAATTTAAGTTAAGTTAGTAAAAATATAAATTAAAAATAAAAATAAATAATTAAATCAGTCAGAACAATTATAACATTCAATTTCAAACTTGAAATTATTACTATTACTGAGCCTACGCTGTCTGTCTGTCCACCCGCCTGTATTTTTTAAGGTTCCGTACCCAAAGGGTAAAACGGAATCCTATTACTAAGACTCCACTGTCCGTCCGTCTGTCCGTCTGTCACTAGGCTATATCTCATGAATTACCGTGATAGTAACACAGTTGAAATTTTCACAAATGATGTATTTCTGCCGCTATAACAACAACTAAATACTAAAAAACAATAAAATAAATATTTAAGGGGGCTCCCATACAACAGACATGCTTTTTTGGCGTTTTTATAGATAATGCTACGGAATACTTCGTGCGCGAATCCGACTCGCACTTGGCCGGTTTTATTTTTTATGCCATACCTTGTCTACCGGATCATCTTTGGAACCGTAATAGATCGCCAGTTGTAATTATCACAGAATATGTAATGTTACGGCGGATTAACTAAGAAATAGTAAAAAACGTATAAACAAAAGAGACATCCCCATACAAAAACCGTTTTTATCTTCTTCATTTTTTTTGTTTTTGCTCTAATGTAAAAATGGTACTTAATACGTACAAGCGGCAAACTTGGCATGATTATAATACTCGACTCTAAAGTATAACAACAAATAATGACCAAGTGCAAGTAAGTGACAAATTTCTGTTCATTACCAAGTTATAACTGGTAGTTTCGTTACTTGGACGACCTCATCATTCTTTTACCGAACCAAAATGACACAATATACTAATTTTAAAGTTTTTTTTTATTGATCATTATTGTACTTTGTAGTGATACGGAACCCCTCAGCGCGCGAGCCCGTCTCGCATTTGGCCGGTTTTTTTTAACGATATTAGTGGCAAACAAGCAGACGGGGCATCACACATACGTTGCCGACCCTTAAAGACTTTATTAACAGCCATTTTGAAGAACCCCATCGTAGATATAACTACTCGGAAATGCCGAAGGGAGCTCATTCCACAAATTGCAGGAGTGAGGCAAAAAAAAAACGCGTAGAACTGTGTGCGATTTTCACCGATCTATGATAAATGTTAAAAAAAAAAAAAAATTGGTGATAAATGTGGCTGACCTTTCAGGCGGTGGCGGCTAGTGCGATGACATATGGACAAAATTGGTCAAGGTGTTGCTAAGATATAAGGGTCAAGGGATCCCATTTCAGTTTTACTCGACCGAGCGTAGCGAAGACCTCAGAATCTACGTGAGGAGTATATTTTCAACAATACAGGGTTACGCATATAGACGAGTATATATAGTCCTAAGCCGAAAGTATAGGTCATTATAATCATCATGAAAAGCGTTTAGTATGATACAAACCCAGAAATCACGAAAAAAAAAACAGCTGTTCCAATTTTGTCGACTGTCAATGGCCGCGATTCTTGCATGCCTCACTAAACTAAACTTAACTAAAATTATAGTTTAGTCCTGTCAAACGACTTTTCGTATTCTGATGCACCACCCTAAACTAAATTTTAGAGAAATCTCACTTAAATGATTTTAGTTACTCAACCTAGTCAAAAGCTATTCAGACGTTGCCATTTAAGTTCGATTTCGACCTAAAATAAGAAACGTCAAACTAAAATAAGTCGGCACCAAAATAGATGACGATTAAATTTGGTCAGTGCATTTGAGTTTAAAGAAGTGAACAAATATTTTGCTGATATGGAAGAATATGCTATTATAGCTCATATTTATTCATCAGATAGGGAGAGATAAGTAAATAAAGCAAGTAGGTAAAAGGTTTCATCAATTTTTACTGATCTCGGTTTTTTTTCATTAAACTGGTAACCTAAAGAAATCTTGAAATTTAATTTCAGGCATTACCAAGAGAAAATCCTTTTTTGTTTTAAGATAAATAGCAAAATTTTATGTGATTTTATGTATGACGTATGCAATAAAACAAAAACCAACACAATGCTCAGTGTTGCTAGCCCTGTCGTAGAGAAAATTTGCAAACTTTAAAAATAAAGTATAACCTCAGCTAAAATCTACAAATTTTAGCTTAATCTAGTCAAAAATGCTTTTTAGTTAGTAATAAACTGTTAACACAAATAAATAAATATAATCTGACTACAGTAAGTTACTTTCATTTCGTGATCATTTCCGAATATAAGCGATTTTTAAAACTTCAAATGCTCGTACTGTAAAACCTGTATTTTGAACCTAACATATAAATACCCAGATACCACAATTAGGCATTTATTTAGTTATGTATCATCAATATTTGATTTTTAAAATACGTACAAATACGGATAAATCTGTTTTTATGGCAATGCCGTTTAATTTTTTACTTTTTTACTACCATAGATTGCTGTTATGCCACAGACAAAAAAATCTCGATTTGTTTCCTATGCGCCCCCTGGTGCCGCGTAGCGCAACTAGCCAACACAATTTAGAGAATCCATTCAGGGCAGAGCAAATTTAGTTAAACGTAAACCGGGAATACGTTTTGACTTATCACGCACTAAAATTCAAAACTTATTTTAGTTAAGTCTAGTTTAGTGAGGCATGCAAGAATCGTGACCAATGTCTGATATCTCTTAAACACTTGTGACTTCGGCTTGGATAAACCCGAACAATCCTAGTAGGGAGCTATGAATGTGGAAAATATCTTGTAAAACCGAGGCGCTAATTTCTGATAAACACTTGTGACTTCAGCTTGGATACACTGAGCTTAGTGGCAAGACTTGAGTATTGGGGTCACGGATGCCGCGCTCACTAAACACTCATCATATCCGATTAAACGCCAATTTAATTGAAACGCTTGAAAACTCGAGGATTACATCGCAAATATTGTTATCTGTAGTTGACTCCAGAATTCGTAGCTTCATCATGTAGATAAAACAAAAGGGAAACGCAGTTTATGTAGTTTATCAAGAGCTATTTCTGATAATTTTAACCGACTTCCAAAAAAGGAGGAAGTTCTCAATTCTACAGTTAAAAAAAAATATGTTTGTTACCTCATAACTTTCGACTGGGTGAACCGATTTAGATTATTCTTTTTTTATTTGAAAGCTGGTGTTTCCCGTGCGGTCCCATTTTAATTCGGCAAAGTTCTGACATTTTTATGAAGTCGGTTTTTTATATTGATAATTATAGTTTAAAAAACTAAAAACCATTTATATTACTCGTTAGAACCAACCAAAGGAGGCCAAACTCGTGGAGTTAAGGAGTTTCCTCATTATCAAAATTTTCATGTGCCCACTGCTGGGATACATATCTTCTCTCAAAGAGGGATGGGCCCTAATCCACAATGCTGTCCTAGATTTAGAGTTTACTGCTTGATGCTATTAAAAAGTTCCATTATCCAGTTTTCCACCTCCTATCATCAGACTCTCATCACCAAGTGTTAAAGGTATATGGGACTCGTTAAAACAAACCAAATGAGGTCAAACTCGACGGGTTTACTGGTAGCTATTGAAGTGTTCCACAGAAGAGTTTCTCTATGCACCTCCTGGCTTCATCTGATCCACGAAATAGCCCCCTTCCCTATTCCGTGATCTGATCAGTTTCTAATTATAACTTATTATTGTATTGTTACCCGGATTACACATATTTGTGTTGTTGGTGCGTATCTATGTATGTTATGTATTTGTGTTTGTAATATAATTTTAACCTCATATCATCCAAACGGCTAATCGAATTTCTACAATTAAATTATCGTTGGATTTGTCTTGGCAAATTACTTGGGCTATAATAGCAATATGTATAATGCAAACCATAAAAGATAAATAATAATAAATAGTTTATTGATCCAAAAAATTTAAGACAAAAATATTGTTAAACTAGCCGCCCGCCCCGGCTTTGCACGGGTGTAAGCTCGGCCTTCGGCCTCACTACAAAATATAATATAGCCTATGTCACACGGGGACAGTGTAGCTTCCCAACAGTGAAAGAATTTTTCAAATCGGTTCAGTAGTTTCGGAGCCTATTCATTACAAACACACAAACATACAAAAATAGGTACAAATCTTTCCTCTTTATAATATTAGTGTAGATATAGTGTAGATAACGTATTGAACTAGACATAATATTAGGATTTCATTAAAATTAACAAAAATGTTAGTGTCTGGAACTGGCTGGCATCTGTACTAGTAATTGAACTGTGCTACAGGCACCAGACTGTGCTACAGGAACAAGACTGTGCTACAGACACCAGGTAAAAGGAAATACAACTATTAATAATAATAAAAAATATTTGAACAAGCTTTTAAAAAAAACGTGTTCTTAGCAAACCATTTCTTTTGACACCCAAATCATGATAGTAGTTATCCAAACTAAACGGTTATGCAATCACATCACATACCTACATTATCAGCCAATTAACGTCCACTGTTGGACAAGGCCTCCCTGATAGAGAGGGGTGTTGCCATAATCCCCACGCTTGGCAGGCGGCTTGGGGATCGGTGTATGCAATATTTCAGCATAATCGCTTGGGAAATGGTTGGGAATAACTGTTTTAAAAATTCAGTTTTGCAAGATTAACCCACACTTATAAAAGCTTGTAGTATATGCGGACTATAATAACGTTCTATGTATTAGGTGGTATAAGTGGTATACTTAATGCGAATCATAACAGATAAAAATAAAAACAGATACTTCAATATAAATCCATCAATGTATTACAAAAGTAATAAACGACGATTGATCAATTATTTTCCTCGCCCCCTACAATATCTTAAAATATACTTTCCTTATACATAAGTTTTCTGCTAATACTCGTATTGATATCGATAAAGAAAAATAAAGAGCAGTCACAACATCAAAAGAGATCTAATTCAATCGTTCTATTTATACCAAAATCGAGACATAATTTTATCCTATTTTATATGTCGTGCGTAGGCACGTTATAGGATATCTGATATCTGAGTGTCAATCGCTACATCGCGAAATAAGAGTTTATTTTGTCGTAGTGTGTCTACGACAAACATGCCTATAACTTACTGTTGGTTTTGGACACATTTTGCGTGGGGGTAAAAGATTAGAAGTTAGGCCGTTTGTCCAGGAATACTCACAGGATGTCTAAAACATAATTTTTGATGGAAAGTTTTCTTCTACTTGAACTTGTTTTCTCGGATATTTTTAAGGTAACCAGACCTTTGCGCCGTCACATCTTCCCAGAACTCTGAGTAGGGCTGGCGCAGCGGCTGTTTTCGCAGAAGACCTCAAAAGGCGCAAATATAGTACCTTGGACAGTGGGTAAATTTTTGAGCCTTTTGGGGTCGAAACCATGGGCCCGTGGGGATCAGGTGCCAAAAAAATATTCAAAGAATTATCATCACGTCTGGTCGATGCAACTCGTGACCAGAATGCTGGCCTCTACTTTGTTCAAAGAGTGAGCATTGCCATACAACGTGGTAATGGGGCCAGCATTTTGAGGACGATTCCCACTGGTAGTGATTTAATAGATTAGTTTAGTAGTTAGGTATTAATATGTCGTTATGTATATGTATTTCACCAGATATTTTATTTTTTAATTACTGTCAGGTTATGCGTTTGACCACAGCTCACTGATGTCAAAGAAGGTTGATTATATTTATGTAGGTACTTGATTTGACTATATCTAACCTAGTAGGATAACAAAAGAAAACAATAACTGGCCAAGAGCGTGTCGAGACACGCATATGGTAGGGTTCCGTAACCAAAGCCATATAAATGTAGTCGTTGTTCAAAAATTTATGGTTATAGAAAAATTCGAACGAACGAAGCTCTGTGGACTTAGCAAAATTTCAGAGATGTATCATCCCGACGTAGCATATAGGTACTTTTTATATTAACCACATAGAAAAAACGTTTATTCAATGTGTATAATTATATTTATTTATTTGTCAGAAAACTATAAGTTCATATTTGGAAACATACCTAAACTAATCTAAATTGAAATAAAGAATCAGACTTAAGTAACTATTATAAATTAAAATAAATATATTAAACTACACTAATCTAAAAAACCGCTGCCTGTAGGCAACGTTCCCAAAATGCTAGCCGCATTGCCGCGTTGGATTGCAATGCTAAAAACTGATTGAGAAATATTGTTACTTAAGATCATTTTTCAAAAAGGTTAATGACCTTATAGATATTAATGATACATTACATGTTGATACGATACATATTAATGTATCGTATCATCATGTAATGTCATTGACCTTTGATACACAGAAAAAATATTAATGATACTTATCCCTTAAATAAATACGTACTTACTCTAATGTAGATATCATCTATTATGTTATTAATTAATAGTATATAAATACCTAATAGAAAGTCTTCTTGGGCAGTCTATAACGGCACTTATCCGCGCTGCCTACCGCTCATCGATTTTTCATTAGCTCGCGGACGTCATTGAAGTAAAATTAAATTGGTGTATTCGCATATTGAGGCCGCGGTCTGCGACTGCTGTCAGCCAATAATAAGTATTCATGTTTTGATGAATGATTTTCCAGCTCTAACAACTTTTTGAAGTAAAAACTTCTTTAGACACTTATTGGGTGAACAAAAATCATGGAACTTGCGTTATCGTCACCGAACGCTGTACCTACCTACCGTGTATTTTAAAACAGCGCCATCTCTTGTAGAATAGGTAGAGTTTTGACTTCTGACGTGCAGTCCTATGACTGATGTGTTTTTCATGCAACTGAGTGACGAGACGAGCTATGTCTCGCCTAATGGTAAACGTTACGTTATTGTTAGTCAAAGTCAGGGAAGGAATTGAATCTTAGCTCAAGTAATCTATTTGCCAGGTCTACTCTTAGCAGGTATATAGCTCAAAACTTGTTCAAAGTCCTCTTAACCTTTGTAATTTGAGGTAAGTATTTTGGGTTGTCTCTAATGACGTTTTCAAAACAAATCTATGGTTGTCACCATTGATTTAACACACAGATGTTCGATCTTGGACGAACCATCATGTTCGACGGTAAACCTAAGCTGAATGGAGGTTATATTGACAAAGGTTATTGTCATAATTACGATGATCACAAATTGTAGCAAAGAACTGACCCTAAAATCGTGAAAAAATGTTGAGCTGTGCCATACATTTCGTTACAGATTGAATGACATTTTCTAAGAAACATTTGATGTTTTTTTGTGATTTTGAGGTTTGTCAGTAAAAGTTGTTCATATATATGAGAACAACGATCTCCTTTCGGCTTATTAAGGTACCATCGTTCCATTTAACCCTGTTTTTTGATTGTTTTATTATTTTAAAAAGTAAACTTACCACACCTACCACAAAAAAGTTTTTTTTTTTTAGTAATACGTACCCACTTAACTGAATGTAAGGCTGGATTTGGATTATGTGGTCGGTTCCTAAATAATAATTTGCACTCAAGGTTTCAGTAAATTAATAAAGAGGTAAGTGAATATGAGTACACATTAAACAATTAAGTAAGCAATTATGCTATTCCGCTTGTAGCTTCCTGCGAGTATTACCTAACGATACCTAATGTATTGTGTTACGTTCATTAACAAAATCAAGTAGACATAGATATGATTTGTGACAAGAAAAAAAAAAAAAGCTGGATTCTGGTATCTATAATTCATAAGTACCTTTGGTACCTACAATAAGTCGTACTAGACTTTTCAGATCACGCACATTCTAGTGCGATAAATTTATTATTAGAGGTGGTCACACACAGAGATATATATATATGTATATAATATAGTATAAATATATATATATATATATATTTGGAAAGGTAGAAACTATTGACAGCCACTGTCAGTTCTGTTTAGTAAATTCCTATCATTCGTACTAGACTTTTCAGATCACGCACATTCTAGTGCGATAAATTTATTATTAGAGGTGGTCACACACAGAGATATATATATATGTATATAATATAGTATAAATATATATATATATATATATATTTGGAAAGGTAGAAACTATTGACAGCCACTGTCAGTTCTGTTTAGTAAATTCCTATCATTTTAACCCGACTTCAAAAAAAAGAAAAGTTCTCAATTCGATTTATTTTTTATGTTTGTCAGAACTTAGTCATTAATTTATAAACCGGTATGGTAAATTCTTTTTTATTTGAATACTTTCAGGTTGGTAAAAGTTTCATTGAAATCGGTTAAGTTTAAAAAATCTAAATAAGTAATTGGAAAAAATATGTCATCCAAGTAAAATGTGCGTTATTTACAGATTTTGAAGTCGGTTTTTTTAATTGATGATTATCTTGAATATCATTAAGATACAATGATACAATGATACGATATGATATATGATATAAGATCTGCCATTTACATCCGTGAGAGACAGCCAGTTAACAAATCCAACAAATTTAAGACTACGTATTATCTCACAGTAAATGAACTTCTGAATTTAGACAGTAGGTAATACAGATAGGTTATAATTTAAATATTCGTTTAATCTATTTAGCAAAATAATACAGTAATGCACCACGTCTTCTGTGTTAAAATAACGTTAAACACAATTTTAGTCACAAGTTGAAAATGAATGAAAACAAAATCTAAAGATGTTTGCTGCACTTGAGCCCAGCAAAATCCTCCTGAAATTCTGACAAAGAGGTTAAATATTGTTTCTAGCTGTCTGTATTTCCGTATTTGTTTATTTCGCTCATTCCTGACGTTGAGATTCGGACGCCAGATCCATATATATAATTTATTTTCTAGAGTAAATACGAAGGATCTTCGTATTTTTTCAACCATATAGATAAGTTTAGTGCCACAGTACTTACAAGCTGGATGCAATTCTTGTTCACTACTGTCGACTACATTTAAGTATATAGTTGTTCGTACTACGATCTTGCGACCCCTATATAATAATATCTTTACAAAATCTTAACCGATTTTGCTCATTATTGAAGTTAAGTTTTTTATTAAAATTAGCTACCTCTGCACATTTCATGAAGCTCAAATCAACGGTTTATTACGTGGCGTTGACCACCCCGGTGGCAAACTAGGAGGTGGCATCCAGGAATAAAGGGTTCAAATACCGATCTGTTCCTGTAACCTCTTAAGCCTTTAAGTCCTTTTTTTCTTTCCATGTTAGAGCACAGAGACATAATGCGGTTGGCTGCACATTGGTAATTGTTATTCCGTCGTACCTACGTACGATTCAATGAAGTGGCAGAAACGATGTGGGCGATAAGTCAGTCAGTGAACATGGTTTGATCACTCGAACGTGCATAACGGATTATAATTCAGGTAGGCAGGTAGGTAGGTAGGTAGGTACCAAAAACAAAAGTGTATGATAAAAAAGTTGGCCGTCATGGGACGCCCGGCAGATGACAAGACATGACATAATGGCATAAGAGAGCGTAATAATGTTTGCCGTCACGGCACACGAGTCGTTTTTACTGCTAAGGCGCGCCAGTAGACGTTTCACATCAAAAATGTGTATAAGTATAAAGAAACGAAAACAAGTTTTTGTATAATATCTTTACTACAGAAAAAACGTAGTGAAACATATATCATAATTATTTACCTATCTATTACGAACTTTATTTATACAAGAAAATTACACATTTGGAAAATAATCAAAAATACAACCTTAAACTACTTACAAATAAATATACCCTAACTAATCTACAAGCGTCTTGGGGGAAGAAAAAGTGACCAATATGCTGGCAGCAATGCCTCGTTGAATGGCAATGATAATTATTTGGCCAAAGTAAGTGCCAGCATTTCGGTCACCAGTCTAATAAATTAATTCATTACGGTTGAAGAGATAGGAAAGTAATTTATCTTTTCCCATCGAGTTGTGGTTCTATAGATGGTGGTGTTTTCATTAGGCAATTATGAGAACATACGTGTTATAAAAATTAAATGTAAGATACTACATAATAGTAATATTATCAAAATAATAATTGGCCTAGTGCGCGTCTGGCACCGAGGTTTCTGTTCTGTATTTAAAAATATTATAATCATCATCAGCCATAAGACGTCCACTGCTAAACATAGGCCTCCCCCTTTAACCTCCACACTGAATGACAACCTGCCATCTGCATCCACTGGATGCCCGCGACTCTCACAATGTCGTCGGTCCATCTAGTGGGAGGCCTACCTACGCTGCGTCTTCCGGTTCGTGGTCTCCACTCAAGAACCTATCTACCCCATCGGTTATCGGTTCTTGGAGCGATGTGGCCTAACAATATTATAGGTATGTATAATGTATTTCTATTTACTAAAAATAAAGGGTTTCTTTCATTCGATTCGACTTGGCGAAAGCCTGACTCGCACTTGGCCGATTTTTATTGTACGTAGTTGTTAAAAAATAAATAGACTTTGCTCTATCTATAATCACACCAAATTAGAAGCTTATTTATGTTTTACGTTTTATTTTCGATATTTGAAAAAAAAAGGTTTCTTGTATGGGGTCCTTCTTAATTATCCTTCCTACCTTTTAATTTTTATTACTTGTCAGAATATTGTATGACGTATGCATGTATTATATAAATTTAAAAACTGCAGTTAGTTTTTTGTCTAAATATATTGCCATTTTACATAACTATAGGTAAGTTGAATTTAAACGTTAGCTTGGTATTAAGTATTTATATTCGTTTTGAGATATTCACTATTTCTTATCTACCGCATAATAAAATAACATACAAATTACAATTTAAATATCTACAGCACACCCGATCCACCCCCGGCCCGCAAACATCCCTACTCCTAACATAACCATAAAACCTTATGACCGGGGTCATGTTAAATTAAATTAGTCGTGAATGTATTGTGTGAAAACAAAGCAAGGGTTGTTTAGAAAGTAGTGAGTAATCTGTGTTTTTAATTTATAAAGCTGATAAAAGAATTAGAGACTTATAAGAGCAGCATAATAGGGAAATTGTGAACGGAACCGTTTATAAACGGTTCCGTTCCGTTTTCATCCTGGTAGGTACAGATAGTGATCCTTATTCCATTGCCCGTTATGAATTAATCTTATTTCATAGTAATTAATTTTTATTGATTTATTTGAGTTTCTTATTATTATTTTTATCGTTTATTTTGATAGGATATTTTTCTACTTAGTACTCATTCTCAAATTTTTTATTTTATTTTAAATGTGATATACCTAAATATTTTCGTAAATTTGAGTTGCCTAGTTTAACTGACAATGTTATAAGGCCAACAAAGATTTCTATTCTATTCTATTCATCCTAAACTTCTACATCATTATCATAATCCATCCACAGCCTCACAGCCTTCTTGATCCCAGTGCTGTGTATAGCGGCCTCTACCTTGCTATGCTGTCTGGATCTATCTTGAATCAAGATGGACCCAGACGGCATAGTAAGATAGACCTTTATCAATAATCTTGGGATAGCGGCCTCTATCTTGCTGCGCCGTCTGGATCTATCTTGAATTCTTGAATCAAGATGGACCCAGACGGTTTAGTAAGATATATACATATATAGACCGCTATCCCAAGATTCTTGATTGTTTAATCTTCCTGTTTTTGTACCGAACGCCTATACACATTTTAATGTGTAGATCAACAAAAACATCCTTTTGAAATCGAGTGCTATTTTCAAAAGATAACTGACATAGATAATATTGAATGAATATTGTTAAGGAGGTAAAAACATGATGAGTATTCATAAATTTTAGACTCAGTTTTTTATAAATGGAAGCGTTATCGTTGGTATATACCTACAGTTTCCCCTTTACCACCTCCCCGCGGTAATACATTAGTACACATTTTGAACACATCGTTCGCAGTTGTGTGCGCCCAATATGGAAGTGTGCGTTTGTAGAACTAGTAAGCATATGTCAGTGTGTTCAATACGAGTTTACCTCGCCCCCTTCCGTTTTTGGCAAACTTTTTTCAGTACTAGCTCGAGTTTAAAGGCAGATCCAAACTACATATTATCAAAGATTTTAGGCATTGGTTGTGTTGTTTTAATAATCTTTCATCATTTCGCCATGTAGGTAAAGCATCGGTTACCTGAATACTACATAGGAATTATAAAAAAATCTCTCACATTAGGCATGAGTATTACAGAACAACTGTATTTTTAACATGCTTTTATTAGCTTGGTATGTATCTATGTAACGGAATCTTTGAACGTGATTTTCACCCCTTTCCGTCTTAAATAAAAGCAAAAGAATTCATCCAATAAAAGAAAACTAGTACAGATACTTACTTACCATTTTGTCATGTGATAACAGGGTGTCTAACGCATCGTTCACATTACAAAACACACATTGTACGCGATACCTAACTGCTCGGACTTTATTTTATTCTCGATTTAACATAGTAATATTACTGTCAAAATATGCAACATGCGTGAAAGACAACCGCTAAACGATTTAACAAAGATTAAAATAGAGATGCAAATAAAATAAACTCGTGAGTAGAATGCATCATTGCAGCTGTAATGTGAAAGACGTGTGCAGACACAGTTGTTCTGAAGGCACAGTGAATGAGCATCAATGTCAAACAAACTCAAACACAATTTTCTATTTAAATCTACACAAAACTTCGAAACACAATTGATAGATGAATCGATCAAAAGCCCACTACCGATAGAAAGCCGATTGGAATCTGCCAAAGTTACACAGATATTATTTAGTATTGCGTTGTTTTGCTACCATGACATGCCTTCAGTAAGGGTATGATTGACATTATCGATATGGGTTCCATGGTATTGGAAACAATTGACAGTTGTATTGATAGGTTCAGTTCGCTCTATCATATCAGTTACATGTCGAACTTACCAACTCTCCAGTCATGCTGCCTATCACTTTGAAACAATATAATCATATTTCATAGTCATAGAGAAGTGAGAAATGCCATAAAACTTTCAGAGAGTGAAAGTTTGTATGCAAACGAAATCGAATATAGTTTGTTGGCGTGCAGCTAGTTTAGCCTAGACTTTAAATGCCTACATTATCGCAAGGGAAAATGGTTTATGCAGTAGCTTTGGTCAGCAATGGTTAGCCCTTAACCTGTGGGCGAGAAATTCATACGTGTAAACCTAATTTTGCTCTAAATGGCTAAAACTACGAAAATAGAGTTCCATTCAATGACGGTTTCAAAACATCCATTCATCTTTTTAAAGCAGGCAACCCAGACCTTAATATGGGTACACAGAGCGTGCCCAATTCACCCAGAGCCGTATTAGAGCAGTGAAAATAAACTTAGTATAACGGAGGCGCTGGCTGCCATACAGAGACGTATTTGTTTACGAGCCGGCAGGAAGGTCACCGCTGTCATCCGTTCAAAGCCGCGTAAAGGAACCGAAAACAGAACTGAAAGTGGAAATAAAAAAGCCGAACATTTCAAATACAACTGTGGCTCGCAGTATCCAAGATTACTGAAAATATATCTGCTTTTCCTTGAGCCATCTTGTTTTCCTTTTTTTCTCGTAAGAGTATTTTGGTGTCACACGTGTTGTGCATTTGCCAGATTTAAGTGTTAAAATATTTTCAAGTTTTATTAAATATCATCAAATAATTCAAAGTTAAGAAAAGAAAGTCACCGTTAAGTCATGCCCTAGTGAAGTGGTGGAGACTGGATACTTTACTGAGGCTTTCTATAGACTTTTGGCAGCAACACAGAAAATACATGTTTCAACTCGTTATATCACTTATCCACACTCGAGCACGTTCATAATAAAGTAAATAATGAACCACCACTATTACACACATCACAGTGGAAAATACACAAGTTTAGAAAAATAATACAATGAGGTGATGACATATTTTTTTCACGTTGGCGCCAAAACTCCTGCCATCTCGTTTCTGTCAGGGGTAGGAATCGTTATGGCAACAGACCTAAAAAAAATTGCTAATGTTTATGGATAAGTATTCAAGGTGATACGTTTCATGTTTGGCGGGAAATTCAAATTTTAAACAGTTTTTTTGTTCTTGTAGCTAGGCCAGGTAATTATTGTGAAATGACACAGTATTTGCGAAAATTGTTGGTTGTTCTTTACATTATCATGTACAGCTATTAATCAGTAACTCACCATATTACTTACATTTATCAATAAACTGTTTGAAACAGCAAAAATTTGTTTATTGACAAATGTATGTAATAATGTGCATTAAAGATAAATAGCTTTACGTGGGTTTGTAAAGAATAATAATCAGTTTTCGCAAACATCGTGATCGTTCACAATAATTACCCGGCTTAGCTACAAAAACAAAAAAACCGTTTGAAATTTGAATTTCCGGCCATACTTGAAACGTTCCACCTTAAATAGAAACCTATTTGAACCGTTTTCGATATGAAGTTCCTGAAAATATTAGTTTTATTACTTTCTACCATAGATTAATTTGCGCAGCAAAAAAAAAATTTCGTCTATGCTTTCTACATAATCTCCTAGAAAGGAGAAGAAAAAAAAGAGGTAGGTAAATGAATGAGAATGATGAATTTGTTTTGATAATTTTTAGTTGGCGGCATTCCTTAATTTTTCGAAAATATTATGTTTTTGAAAAATTTAACGATAACGTAATAAAATTGTGTCTATTCAAATTTTGGTATTCCAAAGGTTTGTTTGTGATTGCCGCTCTACTTCGGGGCTTTGATGCATATATTATGGATTGCATGACATAATCCCAAGGTTAGCTCTTAGTCATTTTAGCATTCTTGATTTAATCGCTCTAAGCACTTCTGCTAAGTGCATGGCCTACATTAATATTCACACCAATGACAAACTTTGTTTACAATCGCTTTAAATGGACTTTGTGCAAATCTTAAGCTATGTGTCTGTCTGTAGTGTACCAAAAACGTTGAAAGAAATGTTTTGACGTTTCGACTAACGTTTTTGATACCCAGTCCATTGGAGCGAGTTCCCATTACGTCGGAGTAATGTTCCGAGCGGGCGCTCTTCAAATATTAAAACGAAAACTGCCGCGGAGCAATCAGCTTGGCAAATTCGGAATTCCTACTTAATTTTTAAGAGATACTCGTAGTTAGCGTTGGTAGAGGCTCTATAAGGCAATTTCGGAGAGGCAGCAGGGACATGAATATTTCTTAAGGTGAAAAGTGTGGCGCCCTCATAAAAAAACCGACCAAGTGCGATAAAAACATTTGTTGTTTTAAACATGGGTCCCATATATGTTAATTTTATTTTAATTTAATTATTTATTTTTAAAGTGAATACTGAATATAACTCAATATTCTGTGAATATTTTAAGAGTCTACCTGTTGCCGTTATCAATATCGAGCAAAAACGAGCAAAAAAACACGTTTGTTGTATGGTATTAAGTATTTAAGTATTTATTTTATTTTGCTTTTTAGTATTTGTTGTTATAGCGGCAACATAAATATATCATGTGTGAAAATTTCAACTGTCTAAGTTTCACGGTTCATGAGATACAGCCTGGTGACAGACGGACAGAGAGACAGACAGACAGCGGAGTCAGTGGAGACTTCATATCTTTCGTATCCACTCCTTATTCACTTTTATTGATAAGGGCAGTTATCATATTTTGTACCCATTATCGTGGAAACTATGGGCAGTTGGGGAGCTGAGGCGAATAGTCTAAACCATTATTCCTTTTTTTAGGTTTCTTTAGATAAGTATAGATTCATATTGTAAGTTTTAGTTAATATTTTAATTTTCATTAGTTTTCAAATTTTTAAGTTGTGCATAATTAACAAAAATAATAATGCTAAACCATTCCGTAGTAGTGTTGCCACGTCTCTGGTAAAATTATATGCTATCAAAACCAAAGCTTTTCCCAAAAGCGTGAGTGGCAGAAATTAAATTTTCACATGAAACTGAGTTCGTTTTTGAATCCCCTTTTTCATTGCAATTTTCAATGATGAATTATTGCATAAAACTCGTAAAAATTGACTCACACGTTGAGTCACAGTCGCATCTCACCTCAAAGAAACACGTGAAAATGAAACTTGGCACCGTTTCTTGGATTGTTACTACTTTTTTTAATCACGAGAGGAGAGTGTTCCTCGTCATCGATAATTTTGCTAGTGGTTGGTACCTCAGACTTTTTTTTGTTTAAATTAGAACGGCTCTCAAGGCATTTTTGTAAGAAATTTGTTGTAGCCAGTTGCACCCATATATACGAAACGTCAGTCATTCGAAATCAGTTAGCAACTGTGACGCGGAGTTTGACGCGTTGATCTAAATAAGATTGTTCACTCAAGTTTCTGTCATAATGCCTGGCGACAGATTTTCCTTCTCATTTCCGTTCTATTTATGTTTGACACCCAAAGCAAAAAGAAGGGTCTTATAAGTTTAACGTGTGTATCTGACTGTGGCATCGTAAAGCCCAAACGGCTGAATCGATTTTCATAAAAAAAAGTTTTAAGGTTACTAAGCAGAGCGTGAGCTTGATCTTGAGTTTTCTTAGCTATATTTCAAGAAAGTGTGAAATATTTTCAGCCGTTTGAAGATAAGAAAATCCATTTGAAGATTACCAGCTCTTTTATCGGAGGTTTAAACAAGAAGAAAAATATACTTGTTTCTGTCATAATTATTTATGTCACTAATTAGACTAACGACGATAGAAGAGACAAGGACATAATGGTAGTGAACGGTACGGTTGGTACTAGTCTCTTTTTCAGACTCCGCCTGGTGATGAACCTACCTTACCTACCTTTGCCAGTTATTCAACCGCCAAGCAGTAGTGTGCAAACATTACTGTCTTCCGGATTGAAGGGCAATGTTTGCAGTGAAATTTGGTAGAAAAACTCTATTGTTTTCACCACAAATCACACACCCACGATAAAACAGCTTAAAGACCAATCTAGAGCAACAATTGGCGGCATTATATAGCTAAAAGTGAACTCTCTTTTGAAGAGTGAATATATATACTTTCAGTTAACCTTAGGATAGTTATATTCATGTAGAAGGCAGGATGTGCAATAGTGATTACATTATAAAATACTTACATAAACCGTACATCTTAGGGTGATAAGAGCAGTAGGCATACATTGCCGCCACAGACTAGGTAAAGTTACTACGTAGCCATTGCCGCACAGGATTGTGAACTGATAAAATTCTAAATTCTGGTTGTCACTGAACTGTTATGGTCAAGCTTGCGACGCTTACCATTAGGAGAGCGAACTGCTCGTCTCGCAGTGGCGATACGATGGTGACTTGTACAACTGCACTCACTTGCGTAAAACAAGGGCGTCACCATCGTATTTCCTGAACAAAACTACAAAGGCACGTCGTCGATTTGTTTTGCATTTAATGCATACTAGCTGAAACCCACGATTTTCCAGTTTTCCGCATATTCTGTGGGAGAAAGTACCCTATATCCGCCCTTACGATGTATACTATCGTCCTGCTACATTTCGTTTAGTTCGGCTTAGCCGTTTAGTCTGCAAAATTTCGTTAAGATCGGCTTAGCCGCTTAGTCGTGAAAAGCGAACAAACAAACAGACAGAGAGGCAGAGTTACTTTCACTTTTATATTATTAGTAAAGATATAAAAAATCAATGTCGATATCGATGCTCTACTTAAAAAATCAGTCCGCTGCCGGTCTAGGTTACAAGATGAATGGCTTGTTAGATATTTAATTATGAGCTATCTAGGTTACTGGAGGAAGGCAAATACTGAATGAGAGTGAATAGATTATTTACAACGGAAAATACAGGGTCACACGGAACGGTGGTAATAAACCGAAAGATCATAGTACTATAACTATGGGATTAACCATAAAATCGTAAAAAAATGTCCACAGAAAAAAAATCATTTACTTTTAATTTTTGACTATATATTACATTACTGCGAATAACAGATATTTGTTTCGTTATTTCGGGGTAGGTACCACAGAAGCAATTGTTCATAATAATTAAATAATAATAGTTTAAGTTGTTCTTAATAATATTATAATTAGAACTGAATATCATGTGCATCATACTTTTTCGTCTGCAGCTTTCTTGCTCGCACATTTTTACGACGATATAAAATTACTGAGTGTGAATTTACAAAAAGTGACACACGCAAGTTTTGCTGACTATCATGACATTATAAACAAAAAATGTTTCGTTTCGATATTTTTTAATTTGACGGAGTGAAATGGTAATAAGTGTTTTTTTTTTCTTAGAGGCCTCTTAAGTGACTTGGAATTTTTCTGTACCAAACATCGATTTATAGGTTGGTCCTATAGTTAAAGTAGTTCATATTGATCAGTAAAGTCGCCTCCTTTCGGTTTAGTACCACGGTTCCGTGTATCTTAGCAAAAAAAAATGGGTATAGAAGAAGAGATATTTGTGTCAGTCCACTTCTTGTATTTTAGTGGAATAAAACATTAGCTCGCTAGACCGAGCTCACAAAAAAAAACATTTTTTTTAAATCAAGATTTTAAAATGACAGTTGAATAAATTAAAAAAATCAATTACTTAATTACGTTTTACTACAATCATTTGCAAAGTCCGTTTAACTTTATAAATGAACACTTAGTCCCACCATTTTCCTCAATAAACTTGATGTCACGACTCATTTCATTTGAAACACAGTTTATTAACTCCATTCTGTTTCCAACCTTTGGCCTTTAGCTAACATTATGCAGGTTAATTTCAATCAGGCAGGCGCGCTCCAATCTGATATGTACATATTACAGCCTCTTTGCATACAAAATGCCTCGCTGCAAATTGGGAAAAGGTTTTAAATTTTTGAGTGAGATTGCAAATTAGGATTTCTAAAAAGGTTATTCTTACCCGACTGTGCAAGAAGGAGGGTTGTTTTTCGATTGTATGTATTTATGATGGTTTCTTTAACACTCCCTACAGCCTAACATGCAAATCATGGATAACATTCATAGCCTTCATGGAAATCGACATGTGAGGTACCATTTTAATCGTATTAATAGTATCTACTTCATTATGTAGAGCTCACTCAGTAGATTTCATAAATATATATTACTTCTATAAAATATTTAATAGTTTACAAGATAAAGCGGCATGAAAGAGCTCTGTATCTACTACGAGTATACAGGTACGCAGCGTGCCGCTGTTATTTTTAATTTAATTATCTACTATTTAATAAATAAATAAATATCTGGGACATTTTTGCACATACGGTCATCTGACCCCAAACTAAGCAAAGCTTGTAATATGGCAGCCAGAGACTGATATACGTACAAATATATTTTTAAATACATACTTAAATAGATATTAACACCCAGACATAGAACAAACAGAAATGTTCATCACACAAATGTAATAATTAATAATAATTCATTATACAATGCAATCGGGTTATATTTTTTTAAATAATTTAGGTCACTTCAAAACTGTTTTCTGATGAATTTCTAGTGTAATTCCGCTTCTAAGAACACGCAAAATCACGCGACCACAAACCGTCTTTCGGCACGTTATAGTTGATTTTGCAAACTGCACCTGTTCGGGCCCGCGTTTAGAGATGGGCGTAAGGCCCCAGGGCGGTGCGCACGGCGCCGACCGTTTCCGATGCAGCGCCTGCCAGAAGGGCGGGCGCGCGCCCCGCAGCCAACATGCCGCTTTCGCTGCACCACTGTGGATGCTGGATACATAATATGTCTACAAAATCAGCGAATTGAATTGTTGACTAATCGCGAAGTCATAGACTCTTCAAGCACTAACAAGCTGATTTTTTCCAAGTGTGTTACTAAGTTTTGAAGCTTGACGGGGAGCGGACGTGGTCTCTCCATCACAGCAAGTTCAATCTTATTGTCATTAGAATACGATACAAACAAGTCTACACGCGTTGCGCGATGGCAGAGGACGAGTTACCTTGAATTTTTTTATATCTTATTTTAAGGGTATTAAGGTTAAAATTGTTTTGAAAAGAGTACCTACTCGCGGCTGCGCCCAGCTTATAAATATTGCACGTAATTGTACAGGTGTTGCAAAAAGACTATACAGGTAAATCTCCTGTTATTTTTCCTACTAGTCATATAAAAAGAAAGCTTTTCCGCATACTTTATTCGTTTACACGTTCTCTTTTATTTCCATGTACCGCTTGAATTGCTCATTTTGAACTTTAACAGATGTATTTTTGTGAATATTATGATGTTAAATTTAGTTCTACTCGTGCTTGTTGTGTTTTATTATCTACTTGAATGTGTAAACACAAAAATATTTTTACTCACAATTAAGCCAACCAAGTACCTATTGAGTAATTAAGGCTTTATTATGGAAACTGACGTGGTTTTCACACATTTTATTTATATTACACGGGATTACTATAGTCGGAGTAACCGGCCTATAATCTTACGAGAGTAATTCCCGTGTAATATAATTAAGGTTTGTTAAAAATGATAATTAATAAAATAATTTACGACCGAAACCGGCATAAAATGTGGGCCGAAACCAGATTTTTTACCGAGGCCGAAACTTTAGGGGACGTGTCAGGCATAAATCTGCAAATGAAGACCTTTTCAACACAGAATAAATGAGAAATAAAAACTGATTTACACTGCAATATGAACGATAATAAAATAAACTTTTATTAAAATAACAACCGACTACTCAGGAAATGGATGAAATTCAATAAACAAGATTCATCCTCATTAAATCTGTTTTCAATCGACGAAGATACAGCGTAACATAATCACAAAAAAAGAGAAGCATACGATGGCAATGCTTATGCATTACAACGCATCGGCATTGCCGTTCATGTGGCAATGACGCCAGCACGCTGGGCACGCTGCCAACTAATAGTGGGCTTTAGCATTTGGATTGTCTATAGACCTTCAACGGTCTACGGGCAGACTGCAGTTTTGCAGTGTTAGCTTATATTTTGTTTAGATAATAAAGGCACTTGCCAGTTTCTGTTTTTTTTTAAACAAACGCACACCAATAAAATGGTTCGTCACGGGACGCCCGGCAGATGTGAAACATGACGACATAAGAAAACGTTATGCTGTTTGCCGTCACGACATAAGAGTCGATTTAAATGCCAAGGCGAGTCAAGCCAATAGACGTTTCACATTTTTTTTAAACAGTACAAGTGGATCACATTAAAAACCGACTTCAAAAATATGTATATGAAAAACGTAATAAGTGCGTATAAAATATGAAGGTTGCCATCAATTTCCCTGGGATGCTATCATCAGATCCTGACTAGGTGACAATGAGACAAAATTGGAAGTATACCCTTCCGAACAAATGTTTTTTTTTAAATCGTTCAACAGTTGGCGGAGAAATCGATGAACATACATTTAAAAAAAATACAGTGGAACATAGAACCGTCCCCTTTTTTGAAGTCTGTAAAAAATTAGGAACCTTTTTTGAAGTCCGTTGAAAATAGGTACCTAACCTACTGCGTCATCATCATCATCAGCCATAAGACGTCCGCTGAACATAGTCCCCCCTTTAACCTCCACACTGAACGACAACCTGCCATCTGCATCCACTGGATGCCCGCGACTTTCACAATGTCGTCGGTCCATCTAGTGGGAGGCCTACCTACGCTGCGTCTTCCGGTTCGTGGTCTCCACTCAAGAACCTGTCTTCCCCATCGGTTATCGGTTCTTCGAGCGATGTCGCCTGCCCATTGCCACTTCAACTTGCAAATTTTAATAGCTCTGGTTCTTTGTCGAATATCTTACTGCGTAATCGGCATTTAATTTACGAATATCTCAACACACTCAATCTATTTGATAGAACAGAGAAGACAAGAACATGAAACACACCTAAATTTTCGTATGTCTGCCGAAACACAACCGGTATATAATGAAATATAAACAGTAGTGCGTAAACACGAACCAGTTTTGTCACCTATTGACCCATGGACAGAGATCACAAGGTTTCCAATTGGGAAATGAGCATCGACAATCACCGCCTTTACCGATTGGTGAAATTCTATCGACGTCGTGAAGATCCGCTTAGTTATCAAGATGATTAGCTGCGCCCGCTGTTTCACCCGCGTTCACAATGTTAATTTTCACAGGAAACGTTATTTTTTTCGAGCTAAAACGTCACTCTCTTGAACTACGAGTAATATCCATCCAAAATTGCGTCGATCTGTAACTCTGTTGCTGCGTTAAAGACAAACAGACAAACCAAAGTAAAAGCAAAGCAAAGTAAGTATGATTATTTAAATACCTTTCGTCGAATACCCTTATTTTGAGGATAAAAAATACTATTAACTTTTTAAGCGTTCTTTAAAGCTTTTTCAAAAAAACAAATGCTTGCATGCTTTTACTTTTTAATCAAATACAAGCCAACTAAAACTAACTTAGGGTGGGTTTTACCATCTTACTTTAGCTTTAACAAACATTGACATTTCAGTTAAAGTACCGATTAGGCAAAAAAATTGTTGCACCATCTGACACAACAAATGACGATATAGCTTTAACCGCAACTGCCCACGTTTCGCCGGTTAGTGTTATTGTTAATGTTAAATATCTTTCAGGTGCATGAAATATAATTCCAGCTATGGCATTTTGTGTAAGTAAAGTCTCATTTGACTTACAACCCTGGTAACTTTAACTATGCTACTGAATACGGTGGTGCAACGGTAACGGTGGTTTCACAGTTCAATTCAAATTCAAAATTCTTTATTTGTCTGATTTTTTCATTAACAAGTGTTTGGCCTGTCCTCTTAAGTTTACAGTAACTGCTAAAATCAGCGTAACTGTAATTGTTAAATTTGTCGTTTACTTTAACAACTTACTACTATTGTGCAACCAAGCCTAACTTACTTAACCTATTATACAAAGACCAATTTGATTGGAGACAACCCATATTTTGTTTGAATGGTGAATTTAAGTATCTGCGGATTCTGCGGTCTTGACAAATTATAGTTGTCTGTGTCTTTGTGGGTTCCATAACCTCTCTGACACATCGAACCCTAGCAGAAAATACATAATAGTACAAGTAATTCTAGTAGGGTCAAACGATAGCTATAATTTCTGTAAAGAGTCTACTAACCCAAGTTCAATAGTTTCAAAGTTGACAGCTGTCATCCGAAATGCAAATTTCGTCGAGATTAGCTGTAAGGGTGACTCGTCGTTTACTTCTTATTTCAATCTTAAATAGAATTTACTCTCGCTTTCTCTACAAAAATCAAGTAATTAAGAGTGAATAGGTGCATGTTAATTTACTAGAGGGTATATAAATACTAGTTAGTACGAGTATGTTGTTTGCTTGACCAAATAACCTTAAAAATTATAAAATGCCGGCATCGAACCCGCCGTGATAAAACTTCTTAGGTTCTGATCAATATTCTCAAATATTTATCGTCTGATTTGTTGTCTTTGATTAAACATGGGTGAGACCGAAACCCGTTGTTAGTACACCAAGTAAGAATTTTAATATATTTTTAATCTAAAGTCCAAGGAACGCGTTCTTTGACCAATTAAAAGACAAGGCCAATGTAGTGTCGTACAGAGTGGTGAAGAAGCTGGCAGAAGACCGTGAAGCCTGGAAGTTACTCCACCGACAAGAGTTACGCTCTTAGTCATTATCTATAACACCGGACTACTGAGATGAAATAAAAGCGGCCAAGTGCGAGTTGAGCTCGCGCACTGAGGGTTCCGTACCACAACATAAATTGTTAACTACTAAAGTACAAAAAAGTAGTGCAAAAAGACATCATTCCCAGGCGGTCACCCATCCAAGTACCGACCGCGCCCGATGCTCGGTGGTAAATAAAAGTTTGTCACCGACTCGCACTCTGGCTGTATTTATTATATGTTGTTTTACTTCAGATTGTATACTATAATCATTAATCATGCCAAGTTTGACGCTTGTAAATTTTTACATTAGAGCAATTACAAAAACTCGTAAAAAAATACGTTTGTTGTGGGACATTATTGCACACATGGTCATCTGACCCCAAACTAAGCAAAGCTTGTAATATGGCTGCCAGAGACTGATATACATACATATATATTTTTAAATACATACTTAAATAGATATTAACACCCAGACATAGAACAAACACAAATGTTCATCACACAAATGTTTGTCCTAGATGGGAATCGAACCCACGCCCCCAAGCACAGAAAGTAGGATCACTACCAACTGAGCCACCGAGGCAGTCAATGTATGGGGACCTCCCTTGATGTTTTTACTTAGTAGGCTTAGTAAGATGGTCCCGTTTACACTATTTCGGTACGAAATCCTATATCTGTCCGATCATCGGACTCATAAATCGGACTACTGGCACTGGTAACTAGTTAATTAATTAATGAATAAACCTAGCTCTATTTTGAATTTTATCCACGATTTTCTAGTATTTTTAACACGCTTAATTAGCTTGGTTTGTATTTAAGTATTATGTAACGGAATCTTTGAACTTGATCATCAACTACTTCAAAACGTCTAATTAAATTAAAATTTTGCACACTTATCAAAGACCGATGACATTGCAATAATTCAAATAGTTTGTCCCATTAAAGCGTGTTTTTTAGTTTTTAAATTAAATTTAAAAAATGCC
Source organism: Agriopis leucophaearia (assembly GCA_949125355.1). Taxonomy (NCBI): domain Eukaryota; kingdom Metazoa; phylum Arthropoda; class Insecta; order Lepidoptera; family Geometridae; genus Agriopis; species Agriopis leucophaearia. Next base: position 7,637,798 of record OX421265.1, on the reverse strand, counting down.
GTAAAAAGTATCCTATGTATTGAGATTTTATCCACTATGGTTCTATGCCGATCTTTATAATGCATACTTTACATACATTCTTGCCAAACACTATGGACCGTGCACATGGTGCACTAAGAGCCTCAACTGACACGTCAACTTGGCTGACGAACCGCCGTCTAACCAACCGAAAGAGATTTTTTTCTCGTTCTCTCCCGTTGGTCAGACTGCAGTTCGTTAGCCAAGTTGATGTGTTTATTACGGTATAACAACCACCTGTGCTAACTAGAGTAGGACGTACATATCATTATCATATAATATATCCATCATGCTCTTACACGCGCTCTTGATCTAAGTTGAGCAGGTAACTTGCACCGTGTGCAAGGTCCATCAAGATCGGTTCCGTCGTTTTATCGTCAAATTGTAGAGCAGACAGAGATACCGACTAAAGGACGAATTAATTTCGCATTTGTGATTTAGAACGAGTGGTTTCATTTTTATGTTTGCCATACATAATTACTTATTAAACAACAGTCATGAATACCTGAGTATTTGAGAACCTATTACTGTTCATAAGTTCTAAGTAGGTAACTACACAAAAAAAGGACCTGGCCAAACGTTTGTTGAAGGCTTGTTGATCAGTTGTTGTTTGTTTGTGGAAAGTTTGGTGACTGGAATGCTAGCCACTTTGGCCATAAACTAACCGTTGCCATTCAATTTAGCATTGACGTCAGCATTCTGGGTCACCTTTTCTTTCACCAAGCGGTTTTGACATTAGTTTTATAGTTTAAAAAAACCCTCTTGAAATAAAATTAGCTTTATGTGGTTTTAGGTTTTAATCTTAGTTCTTCGTTCCAAATACATTTGTATAATTTATTATGTGAATATACCTTTAATTTTATTTAAAAGAACCATATGGTTATAAGTATTCGCATGCTTTAATAAGTCAAATCCTATAAGCTCAACCAAGAGCATTACTCGCCCAATACCGTATTACGGTAGAAGCTAAATGAAAAGAAACTGTCTTTATACATATTACTACATAGCAGTAACTCTAAAAGGAATTCTTGAGCAATAAAGTAGACACCTCTCTCCGTCTATGAGACGTACCTTCACCTCGTATGGTTAAATGCGGCGAAGTCGGTCACTGACCCGCTGGTGACGTCAATGGGATGCTGCACCTCTAGACATTGCTCTGCAAAACAAAACATACTGAAGTATATCAGAATCTGAAACTGGAATAACTAAAGTAGTTCGCAAGAACGCTTACCAACATGATAGTGCAAAATACGCCTTAGTTTGTTCACAGTGGGCGAAGTACAAATTTTCGCTGCTTAAAATACCTATCGAATTCCATACAAACTTCAATTTCGAAATTCTAAATTTGTATGTAATTTGGTACGTATTTACGTAGCGAATACTCGTATTTCGCCTACAGATTTATCTCTATCACGTAACTTCGAAGGAACGTTCGTAATTTTCCTCAAGTTGAAGGTCAAATATAATAAAGTTAAAGCTATCTATAAATAGACCTATTTGTAAGGTCTTGTTGTGTTTCTAGGATAAATATTCGGATACTAGCCGACAGAAATATTTAAATATTTAGAATAATATAAGTACTTTATTCTAAACAGCATAGAGCTGTAAAAAGTGTTTGAAGAAATGTCCCTAATCGTAACATAACAAAGTATATTATTATGTATTCTGTGGTATAACCAAAGAAAAATTTGGACAAAACTACTATGGTGTACTGGCCACATACCACCGAGGAGTTTTTAATGTTATTTAGAAGAAAACTTTTGTTTTTATGCGATTTGTCAGTTTTCAGTTATCTACGAATTAAACAAGATTGGTTTATATTCAAATGCGTTTTATTGAGTCAATAACTTGTAAGAACCTACTGTTTTTAGAAGAGAATGAAGATATTACACTAATATTATGAATGTGATAGTTTTTATGTGCATGTGTTTTTCCGAAAAAATAAACAGATCCATCAGTATAACGGGTGAAACCGCGATACGCTGCTAGTGACCATATTAGAATACTTTTAAACCACTTAAATATACTACCAGACGGTTTTTTTTTGTTGTCTTTAAAGCTGGCCATATAAATAGAGGCGATCACCATAAACTAAATGAAAATGTGTTTAAAAGGAAGATATTAAGCATTTTAATGTATTGCTAGACGCACTCGGAAGTGACAAGTACATCATCCATATGCTCTGTCCCTTTCCCGCTCTGTCTGATACACTGAAGTGAGATTTTTTTACCCTTCTCTTTTCTGTGGTCTGATAAGTCGGGATGTTTGTCTGATAAGCGTTTAAAGTTTTTAGTCGGATTATACAGCGAAGGGACTTAATCAGACAAAAAAATAATAAACGCTTATATTTCAAAAATTAAAAAGACGATTTAAATTATTTCTCTAATAAACATATGATATTAAGTTAGTCTGCTATTTTTAATAGATCAAACAACAGTCCGATAGCCTGACTTTAACTTACATTGCAAATAAATAAATATCTGGGACATTATTGTACACATGGTCATCTGACCCTAAACTAAGCAAAGCTTGTAATATGGCTGCCAGATACTGATATACATACATATTTTTAAATACATACTTGAATAGATATTAACACCCAGACATAGAACAAACACAAAAGTTCATCACACAAATGTTTGTCCTAGGTGGGAATCGAACCCACGCCCCCAAGCACAGAAGGCAGGTACACTACCAACTGAGCTAACGGGGCTGTCAATGTCAGTAGGTGTTATTAAATTTATCTTAGCAAAATGATACTACCCACGCACGTTTTCCTCCATTATGGTGACCACGCAGCCACGACAAAAATATCGCCAAATGGAACCCAGAGTGCCGAACTCGATTAACTATAGAACTGGCCAGTTTGCACTCCACGAAGCAATTAGCTTCGTCCTTCGGCAAATGATATTAGTGGGAAGCTAAGGGATGGCAATAGGGTATTTGACTGATTTTCCGAAACCGTCTGAAATTATTTATTATATTATAATAACGCAATCTTATGATTTAATCTCATAATTTTCAGTATTTGTATTTTAAATGGCGGATCAAAATTCAAATTATGCAACTACCGCGTAATCGCTCCTTTTGACATTTATGGGGTCACATGACATTAGTAACGTCACACATAAACAAACGAGTTCTTCTCGCCATAAAATTGTTGTCTCTATTTACTTTTCTGTGACGACATAAGGACATTTGACCTACATAGTGTTTACTTTCAAGTCACCTCTGTCAAGTTTTTATTTTGAATGATTATGAAAAATGGCACCTTATTTAAAAAAAATGTTTTTTTTTTTTAATAATAATCTCCTAGGATTACACCAGCATGAATAAATAAAAAATACAGTCAAATACCCTATTGCTGGTGCTTAGTAGTTTTACAACTTTAATTAGACGAGTAGTCGTGAGTTTCCTATACCTACATTATTAATTAGCTAACAACCTCACGCAGCTACCCTACTTCATTCACCACTTTAGTTCCATGAATTTTAATAATTTTAAAAATAAGTATAACAAACAAAAACGATAATTTTATTTATATTCCACGGGAATTACTCACGGAGTATATCCGGCCTAATCTTACGTGAGTAATTTCCGTGTAATATAAATAAAATGTTAGAAAACCACGTCAGTTTCCTTAATAAAAACGATAATTGTAAATTAAAAAACGGTTTTCAAAATTAGTAAATACGCAATATCGTTTACTTGGATGACATATTTGTTTCAGTGATTTTGATTTATTTCCAAACTACTGAACCGACTCTCTTGAAATTTCTATGGTACATAGTCTGAAAATTGAAATGATACCTACTTTCAAATAAATTTCCAAATCGGTTCTGAGGTAAAACACTTAAAAAAATACAATCAAATTGAGAACCCTCTCCTTCTTTGAAGTCGGCTTAAAATATTTGATAAAGATCTGTGATTATGGTGCGGTTTCTGAAGAGGAGGACTTTGGGCGCCGAGCGAAGTTTAGAATACGAAATATTCAACAAAACAGTTTTCATACAAACTTTAAAACTTTTTTTTGTAAAAAGTAATGTAACATAAATTGTTAAGTATGATGTAGAAAACTTGTCTGCGAGATTTTTTTAACTAATTTCAAAAACCTTGTTTAAAGTTCAGTGTAATTTTGCCATTAAAACCATTTTAAGTATCTACTTACATGTTTTGCCATTCATTTGAAGCAAGGCTGACCACAAATGACGGGCTATCTAGATTTCAACGATATTTTAACCGTGACGGAGCGTCCGAAAGGTTTTTGCTCTCTAGTGTTTTGTTTGTGTTAACATCAGATTAGATGAGGATAAATCACAGAACACGCATTTTTTTGCTACGCAAAGATCTGTGGGATAAATACCCATTTGTGGTACTTAACTATTTTAACAAAATAATTGTTAAAATTTGTCTTACTTTTTCGTCATAATTTTTCAAGCATTCACGCAGTCTACAAACGCAAAAATCTAAAATGACACATTCTTTATCGCGTATAATATGACTTTACAAAGACTTGTCACTCAAACTCTTTTGCAACAATTTGGTCGCATGCCACGCCAGGAAGCAATCTATTTACTTTATTAACTGAAGGTCAAGATGAACCTTCGGTTAATAACGTCAATAGACGTCTAATCCGTCCTTGGAACCGAAGACCAAAGAATCAGACGTCACGTCTACAACAATGAACAACGATTGAAATGTTCTCCTTTCAATGACGATTGTTCTTTACAGGCGCGCAGTGGAAAAAGGTCTAACCTATTGTCCGGTTTAACGCAGATTGATTAGAGGTATCCGGCTATACGTAATGGCGGCAGCGTAATGAATTTATGAGATTATCCGAGACGGTAGAAGCTTTACAAGCCTGGATAAAGCCGGGTTTTCTTTGTTTTCTCGACCCCTGACCTTTTAGTAGTATTAGGAGATTGTACTATTACAACTCGAGCTGAGCGCTTTGATAGTAGGTATAGTTTTTTAATTTGTATGCGTTGCTCAAGACTGTAACTTAGTATGATAATTTGCTCAACGTTCTATAATAAAACCTCCTTTGATACCTACCGGTAAGCTATTGCTATGGACGCTTTATACTGTCAAAACTCGAGCGTCCTTTGAAAAAACCTTTTATTCCGTCACTCCGTTTTCCCGTTTTGTGGAGCTTATCTGAAAGTCTGCATACTATGCGCTCTATAGTTTCACTTTTCAAATACTTATAAATAATTAGTGTGGATTCATCGCATTGGGCAGAATATTTCTCTTTTCTCTTTTCCAAATTTTACACTCTACACAGCAAAATGTTTTCCCGCAAAAGTAAAAAATAGAATGAAGACTGCAGATTAGTTTTATCGAGTATAGTTGATTATTTGTTTCGTTAAGATTTCTTAGGTTTTCGCGATAAAAAAATTACAATCTATATCTATCTAAACATATAATATAAACATAAAGATAAAAAATCTGGGATTGCGAGAAATAAAAAAAAAACACAAGCTGTCATAAAATAAGCAGCTGAACACGTTAAGGCAGTTTTTAGAATGTTTTTCTGTTTGTTTGTTGGTCCACGCACATCTCCTAAACCACTGGCTGGATGTAAATGCGGTTTCACGAATATGCTTAGCTATGACCAGATTGAAGTATCTACAGGCCATGTTATTTTGCGCAAGGGCCGGATTAAGGGAGGAAAAATGGGTTGAAAGTTTATATGAAAATCTACGCGTACGAAGTTGCGGGCAACAGCACTAATAACTAATAAAAATAAACATAAAATACACATAATAATAAATATACAACGTAAAATACACGCTATAAAGTCTTAAGTTTTTAATTTCTATATTAATTTGGTGTGTAGACTAAGGCTATTGGAGGAGACTAGCATGAAATATGTATAATATATTTCATTTAAAATTCCCTCACAGTAGACTTGCTGTGTCGCCTTAATAAAGCTCTCTCTATTCATGATGGTACTCTTGATAATTCTACAGTGCTCTTTTATGAACTTAACTTGAAAGCTTTAAGTATGTTACATAATAAATGGCTATAGGAATAGGTATTTTTTTCCAACAAAGATGAAAGGGAAAAGGATGATATTGTAAGCAGCCACCAACAAGCCTAACGTTTCAACAGATAGCCTTAACGCTTCAACAGATTTTGGTAAATGAGGTGTCGATAGATTCGTATTCGTAGGTTCAGGATGATCCCAGGATAGTTTTTTTTTTATAGGCTTCACCATCTAGCCTGATGTTAAGCGAAGATGGAACTGGCTTGCAGAAGAAACCAATTCACTCGATTATCATATATACATATTTAACTAGTATATATACATTTTAAAAAACCCCTCGATAAAAGCGTTGATAATCTTCAAACGACTGAACATATTTTCGTAAATCGTAGCTAATACTAATCTCGATCAAGTACTCTTTCAATAAAAATAAAAACTAAATCAGTTTAGCCGTTTCGGAGCTACGATGCCACAGACAGACATACAGACACTGATACACACGTTAAACTTAAAGTTAAACTGGTGATAGAAACAAAAACTTGACGGCGATTATTATATCTCATGCATGTGGTTATTATTGAATATCACCACCTGTCAGCACCTGTAATTGTGATGACGCTTAGCCTAATTCTTATGCCTCGTCTATGTAATGTATTGTCTATAATGACGTACGTGAATGTAATGACGTTCATCATGCAGGTAAAAATATCTTATACATCATGTTGGCGTTCATTTAATAAAATGTCTTTTAAAAATTAAAGCTAGCTTTTCCATCAGGTGTACCGTGTCTGTCAGACATCGTATAACCATTGTAGAGTTTTTTTTTGTGAAGTGGAGACAAGCTTTTTTGGCTTTGGGTGTGCAATGCATTTGGTAGAGCACGCTAACCTTAGATATACAACACCTATAGAGTCACAATCATGCTAAAAAAAAATCCAAACCGAAACTCGGCGCACGCTACGCCGACTTTCTGGTTAGTTGTTAGGCAACCGAGATCCCACTACAACGCCTTGCGATGCCAGTGCTGCGATGCCTTAAAACGGACAAGCGACGTTGAACACTATGCAAGCGACATAACATCTAAATTGGAGTAAATGTGGCATTGTGAACTATATAATTGATGTCTAGGTATTACAACTACGTTCGGACGTTTTTTGACTATTTTCACTTAGAGATTGTGATTCTATAGGTATTGTATCTCGATGGCGCTAACCGATTTTTACAGACAGCGCAGCGGTAAATGCAATAGGTATATAAGCTGAACTTGCGGCGGTCGCGGAGAGGCGATGACTTTTCTCTCCACTTTGTGGTCAGTAGCGTCTCAGGCTGAATAACGGCACTTTTTTGTAATAAAATGGTACAGAAATATTCAATAGGCAGTAAATAAAAAGGCAGTAAGTAGTTAGGTAAGAAACTAACTTACTAAAAAGAAAACTAAGTTTAGAGTACAGAAAGTCTGAAATTGCATAAATTGCTTGATCTAATAGATATTGCTTTGTTAAAGTGTGGAACAACACTTCAAATATAAAAAAAAACTCAAACTTTATAAAAATAACTATATTCTATATTTATAGACAATTCACGATGAAAAAAACTAGCAATAACAAAACCAGGATGGCGCAGGTTCGAATACTGCCGGTCGACAAATTTTGGAATTGTCTGTTCCTAAAATCCTAAAGTGTGGAACAACAATTCATATATAAATACGGAACCCTTAAAAAGACTAAAATTACTTTCGAAAAAAAAAACCCTAATAAAATATTATTTAACGTAAAAAAACACATATTTACACACACATGAATATACATCTACACATATACTTAGAAAGAATAAAGTTACGCAAACAAAAAAATTGCTATGGTTAAAAGTCTTTTCCTGCGCGAAGCTCTTCATCATCTTTACGTATAGAAAATATAAGTGTTTTTTTTATTGAACATGAACATACTGGCGATTGATTTATTGTGCTCGTACGTACGTATTTGTGACGACAGCAGACTAATAAAACAATTATATATCTACAAAAAGAGCGAATAAAAACTTACCTGCTAATTTGCTAAGGTAGATAATCAAAGCTAAGATTACAAATCAAAAATCAAATCAAATATCTTTATTTACCTAAAAATGCATTATAAATGTACAGTTTTCCAGTAGTCCCCGCACTAGGGCTAGCCTGTATCGCGGGAGACTGTGGTCATTACGTCACATAACATTTATTATAAAACACTGTTTTAAACTATTACAGTTGTTCACTACAGTTATATATTTATTGAAGGGATAACTGCGCTGAAATATCGGAAGCTCTATCCACAACCTTATCACGGTAAATATTCCAATAATAATTAGTATCAATAACTGTAGATTTATTGTAGTTTTAATAATAAAGAAACACGCATATGTGACCCGTTAAAACATACCACAGGAGCTAAACTCGAGGAGTCATTTACTCTTGGTTACGAGGATCTAAAAATGGAGCCAGGAAGATGATAATGAAACTCATGGTATTGGTCTCGTTAAACCAAACGAGCCTAAACTCGAGGGGTTTACTAGTACCCATTGAAAAGTTCTGATATCCAGCTCCTGGCTCTATCATCAGATCAGTTCAATGGTACAATTTTTTTGTATTGTCATCCAAATTACATTAAAAGTAGGTCTTCTACGTTTTTTACATTGTTCTTCGATCAAAAAAATACAAAGATGCCACTATGACGCGCTAATCGCGGCAATACTCAATCTGGCTGGACTCAATACGCAGCCAGATTTTATCCACAGTCACGCGATAGTTGCACAAGCCGTAACACACCGTAAGAGCCGTAACAGACACGTCAACTTGGCTGACGAACCACCGTCTGACCAACGGGAGAGAAAGAGAAAATTGACTCTTACTCTCGGGAGAGAAGTTCCCACTTGCGATTCAGACATAATCGCCGTCTTGCTTGCTCAACGACGGTTCAGGAGTATTGTCGATGTTGTTCAAATCGAACAGACATTAGAGAACTGAGCCGTGAATCTATAAATATTCGGTTAGTTTTGGTAAAATACTTTTGTTTCGATATAAATTGTATACCTACAGCTATGTTTATATATGGAACTGCGGACGTTTATTGACTATAATTTTCTACGCGTTGTGACTTCTATGTATAATTTTTCGAAGACATTGTTAGTTAATTTCAAGTGATTCTGATAAAATCGTTATAAGATATAAAATATAAACGACCAATCTTTAAAGTTAACTGTATATAATAGCAGTTGTAGCTACGCACCCGCAAGCAGTGAGACGTAATAAAAAAAGTATCTTAGCCCGCAAGCGTTTCAAATGAAAACCACTTGGAGTTAGTTCTATTCTCGACTTGCTAATAACAAACTACGAATAATGTCATTGCGATCCAGGTTACCGCAAAAACCCAAAGACCATGAAAGAACAGAACTGCTATGTTGTGGTATTGCGAATCATTAAAACTTCGTAATTACAAAATGCGACGCACTTTACTGCAAACGTTCAAAACTTCGAAAGTAGGTACTAAATAAGGATTTGGAATTTGTGTGGGAATTGAAATTAAGTCTCAAAAACGTCTCACATTTTTTGACCTAAAAAGCAACGAAAACTGGCGTTTGGCATTTTTGGCGTTCTGATTCTAATACCTAGATCTGTACTAAAATCGGAAACTTTGTAAAAACTCATATCAACATATTATTACCTCCAATTTATAAGTAATTTTTTTTCCGCCAAACTTTTAGGTTAAAGTTTGAAAGTGGATTACGTTAAATTATTGACATAAAATATATAATTTTAATGATATAGTGATGTTTTATATTCGTCTTAACAATGACGGCTTTATTTTTTGTTTTATGCCCGTAAATCCATATACCTAAAATTGAACGATGCATTTTGTATGTATACGGCTCTTAACTAAATATATAAAAGTTTTAGGAAAAGCAAGCACAAAATGTGCCAGAGAGACAAAATTGTTCATACAAGAAAACTTCATCTATTCAACTTGTGCGTTTAAAAAAACCAATAGCTCTTTTTTGTTAACTTTTCATGACCAAGACCAAGAAGTTTACAAGGTATTAAATAGCGTCAAAAAAGTCATATACACAGTCAGAGTCAAGTAAAGTAAGTCACGGTCAAGTCAAACTCATTCCCCAGTAAAGTGGTGGAGGCTTTACGAGGCTTCTATGGAGTTTAGGAAACAACACAAAAAGACATGTTTCGCTCGTTATATCACTTTCCTACACTCGAGCACGTTCACGAGCACATAGTAAACCATTATTACACATTAACACTCGAAAATACAAAAGTATAGGAAAATATTACAACGAGCCGAGATATTTTTTTCCACGTTGACGCAAAACTATTTGCTTATGTTGCCAGTTATGCAATTGTCGTTAAACTGATGATCTTATCCTTTTCGTCGTTTAGTTTCCGAGATCATAGAACTCCATTAACCTTGTTCTCTACATTTATAGCAATTAGCATTAACCAATTATTTATATTTTTTCTCTATCAGTATCATAAATATCTACAGATACGCACATAAATAAGACACTATAAAATTACTTCCTCGTTCCTCGATCGTACTATGATTAATTCCGCTATTTTTAACCGACTTCAAAAAAGGAGGACGGTACTATGTTCCACTGTTTTTTTTAACGTGCACCGATTTCTCCGCCAACTGTTGACCGATAAAAAAAAACCTTCCTAAAAGAATCCTTTTGTTCGGTAGGGTACTTCCAAATTGATCCCATGGTCACCAAGTCACGATCTTATGATGGGGTCCCAGGGAAATCGAGGGCAACCCTCAAATGTTATAGGCACTTATTACATTTTTCATCGGTTTTTAATGTTATCCACTTGTCTTCATTCGTAGCTACTTTTAGACTAAGACTTTTAGGCCTTTGTCCGAACTTTGCCCGGCTTAGTATTAATACGAGTAATAAAACATACGTAATTATATAAAATCAGTCTTTAATCTTGATTCACCCGTAACACAATACGTCTTCATTTAAAAATTAATATACTAAAATGTACGGACTTTTATTGAAATATCCGGCTTTATGTCAGGCCCTTTAAATGTTGATATGATAACCCTATTCTTAGTACAATACTGATTACCTAAGTACGTAGGCTTGTGAATATGTATGCAGGTCCCTATGTACTTATAATAAAATTCCTTAGCTTTTACATATAATAGCGTTTGTCATCCTACGAATAAAATTTTAAGCTTGTTTGCGCTAGGGAATGCAAACTCGTTTTTACTAGATCTCGGCTATATTTACCTAGATCTCAGCCAAAAATCTAACGAAATCTCGAATAAAATTGCATTCCCTAGTTGCGCACAACTATTATAGTGTTGTCAGAAGGAATAATTGTTCAATATCTTTCCGGAATGCCCGACTAGTAATTTCAATTCCTAAATGCACAAATATAGGTAGTTGTGCACAGCCCAAGTGTTACACATGAAACGGACGACACATTAACTAGATAATTTATGATTTTTATAAAGCTTTTAATTCTTTATTTTTCATACAAAAAAGAAGACTGGTTTGATTATGTGGTTGATAAAAGTTGTTATAGAATATTGTTTTCCTATTAAGTATTCTATAACTATTAACATATTGTGACAATTTGTAAAAAAAAAAAACCACCACTTTCGCGAGATCTCGTAAATAATGGGATTCATATCAATATTGATTTTTACGATCTCGTGAAATCTCGGCTTCGGCAAAATCTCGTGAGATTGCATTCCCTAGTTCGCATATAATCAATCAAGTTACAATATTAGCTACATACAGAATGATGTAGTGTAGAACCATGTTACAATAACAACACGTCAAGTTTGTTTGAGAAGGGGATAGAGCTTCAATTCAATATAGATGTCACTTCGAGAAAATACGAAATAAGAATTTATGGTCTCAATATATCGTTGCGACGCCCACGCAAGTCGTGCAAGAAAAACTTTCTCCACTTGGGGTGAAACTAATCTGGAGTAAGCGACTCGAAGTCCGTAGTTTTTATCGTAAAAGTTAGGATGATGCCTTTTACTGGACAGTCGGCAGTTGATTGGTACAATAGAAAAATAAAATTAACCCGTTACATACTTACTAGTTCATTATTATTTACTGCCTGCTTTTTACTCCATTTTTTTTCTTTTAATTTTTTTCTGCATTTCTCCATATAGTATACGTACACTATCCCCATACCAAATTTCAGCAAGATCGATTCAACCGTTTAATTGTGAAAACGCAACAAAGAGACAAAAGGACAGACAGAGAGTGAGACACAAAAATACAAAGGACAAAGTAATTTTCTCATCATACTATCCTGATTATAATATTATAAAAAGTTAAAGAAACTCTGTCTGTCTGTTTGTTCGCTTATTAACAATAAACGGTTAGGTTGATCTTAACGAAATTTGGCAGGATGGTAGTATAAATCATAAGGACGAATATGGGGTACTTTTCCCCCTAGAAAAAGCGGGAAAACTGGAAAATCGTTGGAATCGTTTGTTTGTTTATCTTTCGCGCAGCAACAGAGTAACGAAACGACGTGATTTTTTGCATATAGTTTTAGGGTCCTATCCACTCTGATGAAACCGCAGGACGCAGCTAGTTTGACCGCAATCTCACCTGATGGAAAGCGATAATGCGATCGAAGATGGAGTACAAAGGTTTAGTAATAAAATAACCTATATTAGCTCTTGACTAACACTCCAAAATTGTAATGTTGCGGAAACAGGCAAGGCGTTCCATTGTATTGCAGGAGGCAAAACCCTTATTCGTAAGGTTGATCTATTTTATAGTTATAAAAGTTTCTTTATTCTCAGCACATATTTTGTTTATGATATATTTGTTGCTTTTTAAGTATTTAAAAAGCAACAAATATAATCACTTTTTACACACTTATGCATTCTTTGGGACCATTGTAAAATGCAGTTGGCCTCAAGTTGGCCTATATAGTCTTCCGCAGAGACGTCTTTAATTACCTCTTGGAATGCATTAATAAACGAATACGCAACCTATTTCCAGCGAGTTCCATATCCGAAATCGTTTTTTTTTTTTTTTTTAATAATTTTATTACAAATTGCCAGTTCCAGAAACAGTACGACCCACGTAGAAGGTAAGATATTTTCAGCTCATGCGGTTATCAGCTCGAAAGTTACTGGCCCATTACCGAAGTTAATGTCTCCAAATTTATGTTACGTAAATAAATTGGATTTTACTAACGTTGTACGAATAGATCCATTCGGTATAAAACTATGTGTATTATGTATTCCGTGGTAATACGCTGATAAATTAGGAACCATACTTATTCATGTTAGGATTATCTGATAGCTTCATATGTATCACGGTGATGTGGCGAAAGAATGCAAGCATAATAATTAGTGTATCATAAACAATGTTTATTGTAACTTGACAGATTATTTTTAATCAGCCATGCTGTCAGAATTTTATTTGACAATACGTAGCAAAAAAAATTTTTAGGTCTGTGATTTAAGGTGAAATGTTTCACTTTGGCGGGAAAATCTAATTTCAAACTTTTTTTTTTTCCTTGTAGCTAGGCCAGGTAATTATTGTGAAATAACATAGTGTTTGCGAAAATTGTTGGTTGTTCTTTAAATTATCATGTACAGTTATTAATCAGAAAATCACCATATTACTTACATTTGTCAATAAACCGTTTGAAACAGGAAAAATTAGTTTATTGCCAAATGTATGTAATAATGTGTATTAGAGATAAATAGCTTTACGTGTGTTTGTAAAGAATGGTAATCAATTTTCACAAACATAATGATCATTTACAATAATTACCCTGCCTTGCTACAAGAACAAAAAAACTGTTTGAAATTTGAATTTCCCGCCATAGTGAAACCATCAATAATTTACATACGAGTATTTTCTTTTCCTATATGGGGGCTTTTGGCGTCGCACTATTGGCGCTTTTGCCATGTACAATAGACATCTTTTATCTGTAACAAAAATAAATCTCAAAATGCATAATTAAAAAATAGTAGGTATAATGTAACTAAAAGCTATTTTCTGATTTTAGTCTATCCTTTCCATTGCAAGTATTGTCACTAAAACATAATAAAGCTAAGATAGGTAAATAGTTACAAGTACATACAGTGGGCGAAGTACGAGTATTCGCTACGTAAAATACGTATCGAAATTCATACAAATTTAGAATTTCGAAATTGAAATTTGTATTGAATTCGATACGTATTTTACGTAGCGTACCTACTTAGCCCACAGATCAATGGACTGAACTCACCTTTATACATACTCGTATTGTACTTATTTCAATAGTTGTCCTGTTTATGGTCCTGTCTATAAATATGCACTGAATCGCTGCACAACTGTTTATTCTATACTAGCTTCGCCCCACGGTTTCTCCCACGTTTACATTTTCTCAGGACCACAAGTTTGGTGAATTCAAGAAAGAATAACAAGAGCGCGTCGAGACACGCATATGGTAGGGTTCCGTATCAAAGCCATATAATTGTAGTCATAGAACAGAAATTTTTAGTTATAGAAAAATTCCAAAGAACGAAGCTTTGTGGACTTAGCCAAATTTCAAAGATGTATCATCCCGACATACATATATTTTTTATGATTTAAACATAGAGAAAACTGATTATACAATACTGACTATATAAATTAATTATATATTATATATTAGAAAACTGATTATGCTTATGACTGATTGAAAAACATTATATGTTAAGATCATTTTGCAATAAGGTCAATGACCTTTGAGCTAGAACGCCTTGAATTTATTACAATTTTATCGATGTTACTCAAAAAGTCATAATCAGATAAATGTTCGAAATAATTTTGAATGAAGGTTTTAAGTATAATCTATCCGAATTGTAAGTTACAAGTTTCTATGTCTTGTAGTTTAGAGATGCAGGCGGGGGGACCAACTTTTTCACTTTGGCGGGCCATATATCGCAAATGACTTTATAAAAAAGTAATGTATGAACCCTTACCTTCATTTTAAAAGACCTTTTCAACGATACCTTACACGAGTTGGTGGAGTAAAAAAATTTTACCCCCATTTCACATGTACCAGAGCCACCCCTAAAATGCAATATTATATATTTTGTATACTCTTAAAATTGAGATCTATATTACAACTATCATTTTGCAAAGTTTCATAGACTTATTGTGTACTTAAACATCAAATGACGTGATCAGATGAGACAATAACATTCATAACGGATCAATGTTATTGTCTGAAATGATCACGTCATTAGATTTTTCCATTTTCATTACCTTGGTCAATTGTAATATTTGCAATACTCTATTGTTTTCTCTGTACTCTACCATAAAATTATAGATGTATTCAATATTTATTTATAATGATCATATATAATGATGTGATCTGGACTTTTGTCTTATTTGAATATATATGGAGCAGACAACTGTAAAATTGACCAAAAATTAAGAAGTCAGATGACGCTAAGACTGCAACATTATAAAGGTAAGTTCTTTAAATGATAATAGTAATAATATAGCACACACTTCTTTCTCCCTGACATATGTGGAGAAAAACGAATAATATATTTTGACATATATTATATAAAATTATGTTTACTTTTAATAATAATTTTTACAACAACAACAAAAAATCCTTTTCGAGAAAAAAGTTGTTTCAATAAATTAAATTAAAAAAACTAATTGTATGTTGTAATCAATTTTGTAAAAGTTTTTTTGACTTATATTTTTGTATTCCCTTTATAACATTCAATGATGCCTCTCTAAATGCCCGGGTTAGATCCGAGAATAAAAAGAAATAAAAATACAATTCGTAGTAACCACAATCAATATAAATTTACTATATCGATGCATTAAAAAAAATAGCAGTCAAAAATAAAATACTGATGTTAGTGATCTCAGAGTCAATAATTAATTAATCAAAAAACACGCTTTAATGGGACAAACTATTTCAATTATTGCATTGTCATCGGTCCTTGATAATTTTAATTTAATTCGACGTTTTGAAGTAGTTGAAAATCAAGGTCGAAGATTCCGTTACAGCTATATAAAAGTTCATAACTAAAGTTCATTAATTATTTTTTTTGAAAAAACTCACAGTCACAACGGGCAATGGAGAGAGCTATGCTCGGAGTTTCTTTACGCGATAAAATTCGGAACATAGATATTCGCCAAAGAACCAGAATCACCGACAGCTATTAAAATCTGCAAGTTGAAGTGGCAATAGGCAGGCCACATCGCTCGAAAAACTGATAACCGATGGGGAATAAAGGTTCTTGAGTGAAGACCGCGAACCGGAAGACGCAGCGTAGGTAGACCTCCCACTAGATGGACCGACGACATTGTGAGAGTCGTGGGCATCCAGTGGATGCAGATGGCAGGATGTCGTTCAGTGTGGAGGTTAAAGGGGGATTCCTATGTTCAGCAGTGGACGTCTTCTGGCTGATGACGATGATAATGATTAATTGAAATTTGTTATTAAAAAATACCATCATATTTGTATAATAGCATTTTGTAGCAACAGTTTGTCTGTTTATACCTTAGCCGACAATGTTAGATCAAAATAATTACAAAACAGTACTGTAATACAACACGCTTTTAAATACCTTACCCACTGACCGGGTTCCAGTTTACGGGAATGCGGAGTAAACAAAGTGTGAAAACTGCGAAATCCCAGCTCTCAAAATAAATCTTCGAGTTCAGTGTCCCGGAACTGGAACTTTCAGGCAGGGCTACCTCGTATCAAATCAAAATTGACAATTTCGTACACTTTGTTTATTAACCCTGACGCAAAAAGAGGGCTGATATAAATGTAATGTGTGTATGCTGAACCGATATTGATTTAGTTTTTTTTTTGTTTCAAAGGTTTCAAAGATTTATTTGGATTTTATAAAGATCTTTATTTATCATAATTAAATTCTTACAATACAGACACAGTCTTATAATGGTAGATGACAGACATATATAATGACTTCTCAGGCTACATTCGCCTTTTAGTAACTAAAAGATAAATAATTTGGTTACATTGTAAAACGTGATGGTCAAATAAGTATAGTATTTCTATGTATTTCTGATACTCCAAAAGTGTGCTTTTTGCCAACTCTCGAACAGGTAGGTAAGAAATATTCAAGATACAACCGTGAGCTTAACGCGCGAATAATAACATTATTGTATTCTATTTATCCTGAAGCATATTATTGTAGAGCTGCATAATAGGGAAAAAGTGCGGTAATGCATTCAATTCTTAGCCATCTCATAGCTTTACAACTCAGACAAAAGTAACTGTTATGGGCAAGCGTGACGCTGACCATCAAACGTGCGACTTGATCGTCACTTAGCTGCAAAAATAAAATAACACGAAAAACATAAGTAGAGGTACAATATAAAAAAAAAAAAACAGGAAATGTCATCGTAGTATCCTTCAAGTTAACAAGTTTACTAATGGCAAACGTAATTGTTACAAAACTATTAATAAAGTCTTCATTATTATATTGTAAAGTTGTTAACATCATTTTCCTTACCTTATGCGTGGCACATTTTTACCTTCATTCTTGTTTATACAATGCTTCCGAGATAATATTGATACATTTCATCTTATTTCTAAACGAATTCATTTACGACAATTACTATTATAAAGGGGAAGGCCTATGTTCAGCAGTGGACATCTTCTGGCTGATGATGATGATGACTATTATAAACGAGATAATACCGTTCTCAGTTTATACTATCATTCCATAAAGAGCATCCCACAAAATATTCTGGCTTTGTTTTCCACAACCCTAGCAACGACGGAAAGTCAGTGCAGCGGGAATGGCCGCGGAAGCAAAATAACTTATTGACTCTACCAAATTTTCCATAAAGGCGGACTAATAATGGAACTAAACTTTTCAGGAGTATACAGTTTTACTAAAAAATATGATGGTGGCTCACCTACATACACATATAAGTTGGTCGTATTGTAACTATTCTCAACCACAGTAGATAAATCCCAACCGATATAAGCGGAAACGTCACACTATTATTCTATTGTCATACCTACTTATACAATAATACTAGTTTTACGAGCTCAGCTAAGATCGGTTTAGATGTTATGAAATTTTTGATTGAACTACTATATCTAGGATAATAGCAACATGTTTGGGAAGCTTTAAATTATTTGCTAAAACATTTTATTGAAAATTAAGGGCAAGCACCTTTACTAACTAAACCAAATAAAGCAGTTTCGTTCGTGAGGATTGACAGTCCATTCGATATAGCACGCATCCGTGAAGATGGACGCTAAGCTATGGAAAGGTTTGAATTACGTCTACAGACGAGTGTCGTGACGTCTCGATCGACCGGTTTGGTCATTTTGCCCAATGATATAATTAAAAAGTCATAGTTACGTCACCGTCTGATATTCCACGCAAGTTTTTATTTTATTTTTTGGTACTAATTACGCCCCGTTATTTAAATCAAGTTTTTCCTCAGGCCCGTTTGCGGATATTATGAAGTTTTTGTGCATCGTATATCTATCGAAATATACGATTTTTAATTAATAACAGTGTTATTAAAATTGAACTTTACACTTAAGAATTTTTCAAGAATAGGGAATGATATAGAATAATTGGCGATAGAAAATTTGACACAACAAAATTAATATTGAAATCGTGTGCTGCTAAGAAACACCAATGTGTATAAATGTACAAAGCTTTTTACCTTTATTAACTGGTTAAGAACAGATTTCGGTTTAGATTTTTACTTTTCCAGATGTATAAGAAAATCTTTAAAAAAATTAGTTTGTCACGCGTGAACTTGGTTAACCTCCTTACTCCACGAAAGATCTAGTATAACCCTAATAATCGATTGTAAAAAAACGTGCTTACATGCAACCTTGCCTTAACAAAACTTAATCTAACGAAATTTTTATATTTTTATTCAGGTGTTTTGTAGTCATTGAGTAAGAAATATCCAGTCCAAACTGGAATGTGCTTATTTCTTTAAAGGCATGACTATAGACCGAGTATGCTACAATCATTATCTTTAGTACGATACGATGCATGCTACATACGATACAAAATACTACGATACATTAATATTTAGTTGATTAAAAGTTATAAGAAAATTTTATTTTTCCTTAGTGACTTCTAAATAAGCATGTATAAACTTGCTGTTTGTCGAGTTTTGTTACATGAAAGGCACCTTAATAAATTTGATAAAGCTTAAAAATTTTACGAAATATACTCCTGAAGTACAAAATGCTTACTAGACTCTTCCCGACGGTCCGAAGTTCCGAAGTTCCCCCGAAGGTCAACAAAAATAAATAATGTAACTTAAATGAGTTCACGTTCTTCTATACGTGCTTTCTCAAGTCAATAACCGAGAAAAGCTTTTTGCTCAAGTATATAAGAAATGCTGCATACTTACAGAGGTATCATTATACACTACCCTCTCAGAGTCATAAAAAAGTACATGCCTTAAACAGTACAAATCTCTCAAGTTTAGCTTTTTTTTTTTTTTTTTTTTTTTTATTTATTTAAAACACATAGTACGTTACATTTTGAATTAGTAAGTTGTCTTAAAATCTATGTTAGATTTATCCAGACAACTGCAGTACAATGACCTCCTTTCGGCTGAGTACAGTCTATATGCTTAACACTGTAAAAACTAGGTGCTGGGACATCAAGTTGCATGTAGCGATACGATAGCGTATATATTTATCTATACCCGTGGTACATTTTGCTAACCTCGTTTGGTCACGTTTCCTTGACTTGCAGAATACCACTTAACGTTTACTCAGTACGTACACAGACATAGGCACGGTCTGAAGTGGCATTCAGTTACGCAAAAATTTGAAAATTGCGCAATTACTCATGATTACTCAACATGGTTGGAATTTCCTCCGAGATGTGTATCTTACAGTTTTATTTATTTATTAGTGCTTCTGTCCGCGACTTCGTACGCGTAGATTTTCATATAAACTTTCAACCCTTTTTTACTCCCCTAATCCGGCCCTTTCCTAAAATAACATAGCTACAAGAACAAGAACCTAGCTACAAGAACAAAAAAAAACTTTTTGAAATTTGAATTTCCCGCCATACGTAAAAAGTTTCACCTTAACGTCTCCTTGAGTGATCTGGATGTATTTATTTTGATTCTTTATCTGTTTTAAAAATAATAAAGTCTCCAACTATGTACAGACAAATAATGTTAAGAATATTTTGTATGTTTATTCGATTATATAGTTATGTGAATATACGTGAATGTTGTATACGCCTGTAAAAGGTGTTCATATCAGATGCATGTATAAAAATTAAAAATAAGAATGTGTAATAAAATTATGTTTAATATGCAATATCACAATGTTTGGCGTCTCTCTTAAAAAAGTATTTAAAAATAAACCAGTCAAATGCGAGTCGGGCTCGCGCAATGAGGGTTCCGTACTGCTACAAAATACAAAAAGTAGTGCAAAAAGACAACATCACGCCCAGCATCTAAGTATCGACCGCGCCCGATGTTAATGAGTAAATATTGGGCCCATCCTCTCTTTCTCTCTCTCTCTCTCTCTCTCTCTCAGAGAAGGCCCGTTTCCCAGCAGTAGGAAAATAATAGGCATCATCATTAGATGATGATGATACATAAATGTTTGTTATTGTTGCAGGATGCCGGCGCTCCGTATGCTGGGGCGCAAATGGC
Source organism: Agriopis leucophaearia (assembly GCA_949125355.1). Lineage (NCBI taxonomy): Eukaryota > Metazoa > Arthropoda > Insecta > Lepidoptera > Geometridae > Agriopis > Agriopis leucophaearia. The sequence goes on along the minus strand of OX421265.1, from coordinate 7,617,121 downwards.
TGGCAGCATCAGACGATCTCGTATTCCCAAGTATATTTGAGCTACTATTTAGATTTGTATGGTGAGTAAAGATTTCTATTAACTGTTCATAATATTATTTGATACTTCCTACTTCTATTGGCAAACTACCAAACGTTTTTCCTGGTCTTTTCAAGGTTAGAGTGAATTGGTATTTTATAAGTCCGCGTGCTTCATCTTCGACCACATCACCGCTTACCAACAGGCGAGTTGGTGGTCATACGCGGACTTTCACGCGTAAATAAACCGGTCAAGTGCGAGTCGAGCTCAAGTACTGAGGTTTCTGTATATACCACCACAAAACATAAAAATGTAGTGCAAAAAGAAAAACATCACGCCCAGGCGGTCACCCATCCAACTACCTACCGACCGCGCCGACGTTTCTTAACTTGGCAGTGAACAAAAATTTGCGATTATTTATTATTTGTTGTTTTACTTAAGAGTGTTTACACTAATCATGCCTAGTTTGACGCTTGTACGTATTACCGTTTTTCACTAGAGCAAAAATAAAAATACCTACGTTTAAAAAACGTTTGTTGTATGGGGATTACCCCCGTTTGGTTTTAACTTTTTGACTTCATTATTATTTCTAATTTAATCCGCCGTAACATTACAGACAGACAGACAGACAGCGGACATTAGTAATTGGGTCCCGTTCACACCCTTTGGGTACGGAATCCTAAAAAACTACAAGAGTTCGGTGGGTCGAGCGGGTGGTGCGCTATAGATTGTTTGCCACTGTTTCTTTCATTAGAAAAGTTTTTGGCGATGAAGCACCATGCAAGACGACTATTCATGTAACTATGTCGCACAACAAATTTGACGCCCCTTCATTGAATATGGTAAGTATGGCATTGCACCAAATGACGCCGTTCGTTTTTAGACCCTAACCCGTTCCCGGGTACCGTTTTACCCAAAGGGTAAAACGGGTATTTATTGTGTTCTATTTTTTAGTAATTGTTGTTATAGAGGCAACAGTTACCCTATTACTAAGGCTTCGCTGTCCGTCCGTTTGTCTGTCTGTCCGTCTGTCACCAGGCTGTATCTCATGAACCGTGATAGTTAGACAGTTGACATTTTTACAAATGATGTATTTCTGTTGCCGCTATAACTACAAATACTAAAATATAGAATAAAATAAATATTTAAGGGGGCTCCCATACAACAACCGTGATTTTTTTGCTCGTTTTCGCTCGATATTGATAACGGCAAGAGGTAGACGCTTGAAATATTCACAGAATATTTAGTTATATATTCACTTTGAAAATAAACAATTAAAATAAAACAAATATTTAAGGGGGGCTCCCATAAAACAAACGTGATTTTTGTGCCGTTTTTATAGATAACTAGCCGTCCGCCCCGGCTTCGCACGAGTGTATGCTCGGCCTTCGGCCTCGCCACAAAATATAATATAGCCTATGTCACCCGGGGATAGTGTAGCTTCCCAACAGTGAAAGAATTTTTCAAATCGGTTCAGTAGTTTCGGAGCCTATTCATTACAAACATACAAACATACAAAAATAGGTACAAATCTTTCCTCTTTATAATATTAGTGTAGATAGTACGGAGCCCTTCGTGCGCGAGTCCGACTCGCACTTGGCCGGTATTTTCTCATTAATTCCGGAAACTTTTAGTGCACCCACGTACATACCTTATACGGTTTGTAAATTGATAATGCATACAATGTTATAAATTATTTTGGCAATACGATAAACACACTCACGAGTAAATTATGTATGCAACCGTGTCTTAGACGAATGAGGCAGGTTAATCTATGCTTAAAATTGGTCTGTCTCGTTTTCGCGTGTGACCATTGCCGTCAGCGAGAAGTTGAGAGAGCATCTTTAAGCATTGTTAAACTTGAGTAACGTTTTTAAGTAAGGGGCTTACTCACGAGTAAATTATGTATGCAACGAGTCTTAGGCCCGTATTCGAAAACAAGACTCAAGTATCGTTTGATCTCTGATCACCTGATCTTTACTTGAGCCTAGAATCGTTACTTAGACGAATGAGGCAGGTTCTACGTGTACAAAGTTTTTCACGTCCAAATTCCATTTTTTCCTGGTTTTGTAAGTCGCGTCTCAACATTATTCTGAACCCGTCTCGGTTCTAATTGACTTGCTTACAAGATACGCCAAAATTTCCATCATTATTTACATACGTTGCGTCTGTGACTGACAGCGGAAGGTAGTACCTGTCAAAATTAATCCAAGCCCGTTGTGACTGTTTCATATAATCAGTGTTTAACCGACTTCCAAAAAGGAAGAGGTTATCAATTCGACGGTTTTTTTAAATGTTTGTTACCTCAGAATATTTGACTGGGTGAACAGATTTTGATGATTCTTTTTTTATTTGAAAGCTGGTGCGTCCCATTCGGTCCCATTTCGGATGAAGTCGGTTTATTATATTGATAATTATTTTCCTAAACGTGTTTATTTTTTATGTTAATTTGTAATCATCATCATTATCACCTTTTCAGCCAGAAAGAGAGAGAGAGAGAGAGAGACAGTTATGAAGTCGGTTTTTTATATCATGATAATTATTTTCCTAAACGTTTTTTTTTTACTGAACCCAATTAAAATGAGACCACACGGGAAGCACCAGCTTTGAAATAAAAAAATAATCATTTAAATCGGTTCACCCCGTCTAAAGTTCCGAGGTAACAAACATACTTTTTAATATTTTTTTACTGTCGAATTGAGAACCTCCTCCTTTTTGGAAGTCGTTTAATAATTCTTCAGATTGGCGCTTAAATCTCAATAATACAGATCTTTTAGATTTTTTAAGAACGGTGGAACTTTTCCAGCTATATTAACGCATTTTGCTCGGTTCAATATTTGCACTGTCTTAAATTCTTCATAATTGCGAGTAGGTTATTATAACTCGTTATGTCTATTAACTTGTCTTTTGTGCTCTTTTCTTGTAAAACGGAGGTCAACATCCGGTTAGTAATTTTTAAACTTTCGCGATTTGAACACATGTTTTTACCGATACCGGTATCTATTTTTACCGATATTTAATATTGCGCGATAAGTCCCGATATATATTAAAACAATATCCGGTTAAGATAAACCCTAGAAATATCAGGATAAATAAAAATGCATATGGATAAATTTTGACTAAGTGTGATCTGCGGTCTTACCTTGAGATTAAAAGTATAAAAGTTAGGTCAATAACCGGTTTGACTTGAATCTTGAAACGCTAACAAGAACCGTGTTGTTTAATCTTATTTTTATTGACGTTAGTCGTCGCTGGAAAGTTTCCTAGATGTTTTCCAAGGTCTCCATTTAACTTCGACCACATCATCGCTTACCATCACACGAGATGGTGGCACATACGCCGATTTAATAGCGACGGAAATAAAGTAAATATTTGTGTGACAAAAACAGTGCCAAAGACCATTCACAAATACAAAGTTCAGCAGGAAACAATTGAACAGCTAGTATATCTGGCCGCGCTGGGCCAAAACCATGGACGTAGCAACCCTAAAGCTTTATAACGGCCTTGGCCAAAACATCTATACAAGGGGACTTGTGCCCTGCGTGTGCCTTGTGATTTTTTTTCGTCATTCATTTGTTTATTTTAATTCCGTTCGCTAGGTGGTGTCAGCCACAGAAAAGAGAAGTAAATAGAACGGAAATGAGAAGGAAAATCTGTCGCCAGGTATTATGACAGAACCTTGATTGAACATTCTTATTTAGATCAACGCGTCGAACTCCGCGTCACAGTTGCTAACTGATTTGGAATGACTGACGTTTCATTTATATGGGTGCAACTGACTACAACAAATTTCTTACAAAAATTCCTTGACAGCCGTTCTAATTTAAAGAAAAAAAAGTTTTTGTGGTGTCAGCAAATTAAGAATAGATTTTCTTGTTTTTTGCTCTAAAAATATTTTCATTCCCATTGATAAGCAGATGGAATTAAAAAAAAAACATCTAGAGCTTACGGGGATCTAGATGTTTTTTTTTTGTCATTGGCCTTCCTAGGGGAAAAACTAGGGGAAGACAGATGGAGGCTCTTTTCTCCATCATTTTCACCTATCGTACTAAGATTTTTACTTGTTATCTTGTTAAATCTACAAATTTTAAGCAACTAATAAAACGACATCCGAAAGGTTACAGTGAGACATTGAAAGTTTTGAAAGCAATTTATGCACGATAACTTTCATCCAGAGTGATGAAACTAGTCGTTAAGATATTATGTTATGTTATACTCGTATTTGTGTCAAGATCGTTATTTTACTGCTACACGAGACTACGAGACGGAGACACCCATTTGAAAAACGATGCAGATCGTTTTTGCTGCCAATTAACAGGAAAATAAATGATAAATCATCGAAATATGAGAACCGGTATTTACTCGTATACAGATACAAATTACTTACAATATTTCAAGCGTACGTAGTTACGTACCTACCGACAATAGAGCATATGATGTGGCATGGAACAAAATGTTTGTTTCATAATTGCGTAACTAAAATGCGACCAATTTATGAATTTGTTTGCAATAATAAGTCATAAGATAACGTGAATAGGCGCCATAAATAATGCTAAAATCACAATAAAAACTTTGATCATAAAACTCCGTGCGATTTACGAAGAAAAATAGTGATGGAAAACAATGGACTTTGATAGAACTCTCGCAAACTTCAATTGAAAAAAGAGTCAATGGATCTTCTTAAAGAAAATTTTCTGTAAAGCAGTCATGCGTGGGTACTAAAGAACAAAGAGTTATTTTTCTCCGAGGGTAGTTGGCAAGTATCAAAATATCTCAAATATACGAATATAATTTTGTCTGTCTGTCGACTGAACATTCGAATCACAATCTTCAAGACTTGACATAATGTTTGCTAGAAAATATATTATAATTTGACTAAGCATAAGAAAATAGAAAACTTAAATCCTTACCTAACATTTCCACTTAATAAAAATCTGAAATTCATTAACTGACAGACAACGTACAGCCTGACTGAACCGCTGAGTCTATAGAAGCATGAAATTTTGCACAAGTTAGTGTCCCTTATAACATAAGAGAGCCAACGGGCGAGCTCTATGCGTACAAATAAAAAACATATATATATATATATATATATATATATATAGTTAAACTATATGTATTATTATTCTTACAAACATGTATAAGTACAGGATTGGTAGTATGGTCATATTTAACCCTAAAAAAAATTTTTTTTTTAATCAGTGACAGAATCGCTGGTCGCACACGACGATTCTCAATCCTTTATCAATAGTTTCAAGTTAGTAAAAAAGTTTGTAATCGTTATTTTTGATATTTAGCTGATCAAAATTCATTGAACTCTGGTAGTTTCCACGTGCTTGTAAACCGAAGTTGCTAAACATTTATTTCATTGCATAATCGTGAATGCAAATGTAAATTTTGTAACTATACATTCATAATAACTAACTATAATATGAATCTGTATGCATCTTTTTTATTGGACAATAGGCTTGCGTTTGACTGCCACCTCGCGATGGTGCGGTCTACGATGGAGAACGCTTGCCTAGAAGAAACAGATTCACTCGCGACTTGAAGACACCCAGAGTTTAACTATTGGGGAACACCAATGATGGTATAACCAGTATTATCTTTGGAGAACACCCAATCAGGCAGGACATTCCACAGACACACACACACACAGTAAAAGTAACAGCTAGCGGTTATATAAAACAGCTGATTCGGCAATCCATCTGCGACATATATACAATTATACAGGTCGAGAAAGGCGATTAACAAAATTGTCGTATCGACTTGAAACTTGGCGTGGCGGGTGCGAACGGAGCTGGCCTAAATTAGGTTTGATGCCTTTAGTCGAACTCATCCAGCAGACGAACTTGTTCTCCTGCTTTTTGCATGTGGACTATTAGTTAGTTCATGGGTGTCGCTACTAGTTTCTGTATACGCGGAAAATTTGTAAGTGAGGTGTAGTTACAGTTTATATGCCATACGCGGTTTAGCAGTATACAATTTTTTTAATGAAAAATTGGGACATTAAAAATTGGACGATAATTATACTAAGGCATATCTCCCTTATGGTTGTCTGATCTGAGGCCTAGGGGTTGTGAAGATGAAATTCGTCTCAACTCTGGGCAAACATAGTAATATTATATTATTCATCTGTGACACGGGCTAAGTCATAAACAATGCTGCCGGGCTAAAACGTCGGGCTAAAATGCTAGACTACTTATACGTACGCCTTATTCCAATTTCCAACTCAAACATTCGCAACCACAGCTGGGCTAAGTTTGCTACAACGGGAGGCGGCACTTGTTGCCTCCATTAATAATGTATGAGCTTGGCCCCGGCAATGCGGAATACCTAACAATATCAGTGAACAGACCGACATCCCTTATTCATTATCTTCATCGAGAAAGGAAAAGTAAAGGTTTTCACTCCCCGCTACAAATTACAACAGACAAGACTCTTGACTAATATATCTACTGACACTGGTGCCGTGGAAAAACGGCAAGTGCTTGGTGTGGGACGCTACTTGCGTCAGCACGGTAGCTGCCACCCACCTAGGCCGTACGGTTCACTCTCCAGCAGCTGCAGCAGAGAATGCCGCTTGCATGAAGCGGCTGAAGTATGCAGCTATGGTGCCACGGTACATTTTTGTACCCATTGCCGTGGAGACCATGGGCAGTTGGGCCACTGAAGCCAGAAGCTTCATTGGTGAGTTGGGGCGCAGGTTGAGGGAGAAATATAATGACCCTCGCTCCGGCTCGTACCTTGTGCAAAGGTTGGCCATAGCCATTCAGCGCGGCAATGCTGCTAGTGTTATGGGCACCTTCGCACAGGGTACAGTTAGGGGCGGGTTATTCGATTAAAAATATTTTATTTTTGTTTGTAATTTAAATTTTTGTTAGAATATTGTCAAAATAATTAGGTTTAGTTGTATTTTATAGCATTTACTTAAGTATATTGATATGTAATAAATCATTACCATTCTGTTATTAGTAAAATTAAAATTGTTAATTTAGATTAGATAAATATAATTTCTTTTATGGAATAATAAAGAATTAAAATAAATGATATATCTACTAAGGAAAAGGTGTCACACTAGATTTTCTAGTACACCTTTTAAAAAAAACCCGGCGTGGTTATAGTAGAGGATCCGATTAACATCGACCTTCACCCATCTTTTTAGTCGATGAATTTATTTTTATCAAATTTAGTATGTTAAAAATACATCGCGATTGGGATGGCTAAATATACTGCTTTTTTTTCAATTTTTAATTAATCGTAGCCTGGCCAAGAATTTATTAGCCAACCCACTCGCGATGTATTTTTTAACATTCTAAATTTGATAAGTAAGCACTTATAGTTAGTTAAAATCTACATTGATCCATTGAAAAAGAGAAGCAATTATAATATTAGTAAGTAATTAAATTTATTTAGTATTAAAACTTGTCTGTTACCAAATATCCGGGCTTTTGCAATTGTCCTAGGATTTTCAATTTGTCCGATTATTATCCTACGATACAAAAAAAAAATTCGACAAAGTGACGATATAAAATAAAATAAATAATTACATTCTTGTTCGCAGGCTAGTCCTCATTGCGCTGGTGGTGGAAGTCCTCTACCCGGTGACATGGAAGTGCCAGGACGAGGGTTGGCACGGAGGGTCGTTCGTGCGGTTGTATCTATGTGGGACCCTCACGCTGCAAGCTCTGCTGATGCTGCTTTTGGCAGCCCTTGCGCTGCAGTCCGCCAGGGGCACCATTACCGATGTCGACGCCAGAAAAATGGTGTCTCCTCTGCTCATTGTAAAGTAAGTTTTCCTAGAAACATTTACAAGAATATTTATACTCTAGACTCTGGGATTTAGGATTCACTTTGGACTTGACCGCAAGAAGCGTACCTAGAGTACCTATGATGCAGACGTGTTGCAAAAACTTTACTTAACATAAACTTTGATATTTCTAACTTTACTTATTTGTAAGGTAAGATAACTCGTTTTTTAAAGATCACAAAATCAGGGATAATGTATAAATTACATTAAAACTATCATCTAGGCTTAAAGCCGGCCTTATCGCTTAAAACGACCGGCAACCCTTCCAGGCAAACCGAGGATGGAAAGGAATTACTATAAGAAAATAGTAGCCTTAACTAAAATAATTCGGAAGAAAATACCTATAAAAATAAAAACAAATTAATATAACATACATAATACCATAGACTACGTAGACCGGTAGAACCATCATGCATGCAGCATACCTACATAAACTTAATTAATTAACTATATAAACATTTATAACATCCGTGTCTACAAAATACTCGGTTATTAAAGAATTATTACGTACTGCGCTAAGCCCATATGTATTTTCATTCATATGTATAAAATTCTTAGGAGAAAAAGTAAAGTATTTCGAGGGGCCACGTCCTGTCGGGGTTGAAGTTTATTATGAAAGCCTGAAGAGTACTTTAGAGGGCTTTGACTGCCACAAATAGCCTTGAACTTTCTTATTCAAGTTATTTATACGAAGCCATTTAAATAATTTGAATGTTTCAAGCTTTTATGTTTAGATTACAGCTCTAGAATTCACACCTACGCAAACCCAATGAGACAAAGCTAACTTTTTGACCTTTATATTCATAATTATGTGTATACGATACGAGTCAAAGGCTATACGCTAGCTATAAACAGTTAATTGAAAGTAAAACTTTTGTTTGAATGATTACCGAAAGTCCATAGCTGGTTGCGTTCCATAAAATATAGCCGTTTATGGATTAAAATTCTTCATGTGATTTCAGCGAAGTAATTTTCGCTGTGTGATTTATTGTTTCGGATCGGAACTACATTTTAACCTGATTTTAACGGATAATATTTAATATTAAAAGGCGACTTATGTTTTGGAACGAGGGACCCTATTCTGGCGCGCTTGAGATTATCTCGGTCATTGTTTCTCTCGTTGCAAATGTCATGAGTATAACGGAAATAATCTCGAGCATGCTAGAAAAATGTCGGATGTAATTTTACCCATGTCAATAGTAATTGACATTCGTCTTTTCAAAACAACATTGACTGCTTCAAAAATCCAAATCGATTAATAAAATCATACTGTTTTACTCGCTTACCGTTTGTTTATATGTGAGTATGTAGCGACTAAACTGCGTAAATAAAATTATAACTGTCAATAATTCTGATAATGAAATCTCAGTGAAATTCAGCTCCGATTTTACTAAGGTGTTTTTAATTTTTGTGAAATAGTACTCTTTTGGAGGCTTTCAAATTCAGGTGAAAATTCCGCGACGTGTTTTGGAACGCAAAACTGTTTAATGAAGTTTTAGTGGCCTTGCTTAATGCACTCGATGACTAGCATAGGCAGCTAGAGTAAGGTTGTATGAGCCGGGTTGCTCTGACCTTTAGTTCGTTTGGTTCAAATTCAAACTGATGATAAATGAGCCACTCTTACCGTTGAAAGCATTGAACTTTACATTACCAAACACGATGACGCTCAATGGAGATTATACATAATGAACTGTAGTTATTCTAAAAATACTAATGGTGCTTTTCAAAAGGGTTTCGCATTGTTAAGACGTCAAGAGATTTTGCGTGGAAAAAACCGTGGGCAAAAACTGTAGTCTTAAAATAACCAAATGAATACACAAGCCTTTTTTCATCGTTTTCAATTACTTAAGTGTTGTTTTTCGAACAAGAGGTATATTTGTGGTCAAAAATATTCCATATACATTAAAAGTCTATGCTTCTTGCGTCTTTCTAGTTCCCGCTTTTCGTTTTTTTTTTTAAATATAAAATTATCGAATACGTAACTTATGTAAAGTCTAAGCAGATTTTACATAAGACAAATCTAACAATACAAATATTTAGAAAAAAAATATAATACCGCTGACTCATACAAGTTAACATACATAAAAAATCAATTCTAGTACAATTATTTTTCTATTCAGTTTTTGTTTGAAAACTTGTTTAAATCTAAGTGATTTTTTTTCTGTATATTCGTAATGTTATTTGCGAGTGAGATAGAGGACGAATAAAGGTACGTACTAATGTCAATTAACTCAGGTATTAACTAATGAAGTTGACTTAAGAGTTACAGAGTTGAAGTATAAGTTAAATAGTCCTAACTTCAATAAAACCCTAAAATGGTCAATACTGCTAAGTACCTATGTACAAATGGTAATTTAATGAAGAAACTTTATGAAATTAAATGAGATGGAATGGAATGGATGGCAATGTAATTAAATTAAATTGGTTTATTTGCCAGAATTCAGGTTAGTAAGGTTTTAATGTTTCGTTACATTTGATCATTTCTGACATGCAAAATATATTAACAGCGTTTTCAGTTGTTAACATAATTTAAACTTTGTAAAAGCGCAGTGGTATAATGCTCGGAGTTTCTTTGCGCGATAGAATCCGAAACGTGGATATTCGGCAAAGAACCAGAGTCATCGACATAGCTATTAAAATTTGCAAGTTGAAGTGGCAATGGGCAGGCCACATCGCTCGAAGAACCGATAACCGATGGGGTAGATAGGTTCTTGAGTGGAGACCACGAACCGGAAGACGCAGCGTAGGTAGGCCTCCCACTAGATGGACCGACGACATCGTGAGAGTCACGGGCATCCAGTGGATGCAGATGTGCAGGTTGTCGTTCAGTGTGGAAGTTAAAGGCGGAGGCCTATGTTCAGCAGTGGACGTCTTATGGCTGATGATGACAGTGGTATAATGAATATATTTTTGTACTTATATCTAATAATGCAGTGTATTTATATCGTTGGGCAATTTATTGTAGATTTTAATTGTCATACAGAGTATAGAGTGATGTATATAGATTTTAGTCAATGTATTTCGTAGATAGATATCGAATAAAACATGATTACTTACGAAGTGTAAGGGCGGTTTCCACTTCGCGTCAACGCAGTATAATTACTGAGTAAACTCTGATGAACCTTAATCCATTTGGATTCAGTAATTTGCATTTAAATTCGAGCTTTGCCATTCGGAATTTCGAAATGCTTTAATCGCACGCTACCCTCGCGTTTTAGGGCTTTTAGCTATTTCTCTTCTCACATTTGGGTTAGTTTCAATATGGAATAGCCTAAAATTAAGTGAAGGAATTTGCATAGTACATATTAAACAACTTTTAAGTACGTGTGGATAAGCTTAATTTTAATTACTAAATTAGAATATGTATCCATGCAAAGATATTGAAAACGGTTCGGGTCAGCGCTCAAAAATGTCCTAACCAAAAGTAGACTAAAACACACAAATTATTTATGTAGGTAATCTGTACTTACATTAAATCTACATTTATAAACAGCTGAACATTATAATGTGAAGAATAACCAATGATTTAAGCAAGCACTGTGTGTCATTTTACAATAATTACGCCTTGCTACAAGAACAAAAAAAATGTTTGAAATTTGAATTTTCTGTCATACGTAAAACGGACTACTTTAAGCCTGTTATTTTTAAAAAATTAATCACCGGTCCGATAGCTTATTGTGTCTAATAACATTTAGTCAAACTACGAAGATAAGAATCTTCGAGAGTTTTTATGATTAAGGTGCGAGGAACAAACTCCGATGCCAAAAAAAAATTTAATAGAATTTTTATTATGCTATGCTAAATTACTGCTCGTCATATTTATGACGAAGAATACATATGAATTACTCAATTAGTTTCCTGGTGCGAATTCACATCCAAAATATTTTAATTAATTTTTTAACACGCCTTTATTAGCTTGGTATGTACTCGTATCTATGTAACGGAATCATTGAACGTAATTTTCACCGCTTTCAAAACGACGAATTGATTTGAAACTTTGCCCACTTATCAAGATGACAATGCAATAATTTGTATAGTTTGCCTCATTATTCTTACCAGGATCTTCAGGATTAGCGATATTAAAGCGTGTTTTTTTAGTTTTTTTTACTGCGAGAATAATTAGGTATATATGTTTATAGGTAGGAAAGGTACTAATTATTATTCTAGGTTGGTTTATACAACAAGTATTTTATAATAAAAAATATGCTTTCATTTCAAAACATTGCTCATACTACAATTAAAGTTTCAGCCCCATCTGGTGGGCTTTTACCATTATGTTCGATAAAAACCCGTAATATTAAAACCAAATGTGTCAAAATCTATCCGAGGTAATTTATGCAAAATAAAACGAAGAATACTATTTCACCAACTCGTGTAAATGCATTATCTAATGCAAATTCTAGAACACGATCTTACCTATATAGTATTTGAGTTCAGAGCAAAGAACAATAAATTAATACCTACTTTAGTGCAGATACTGACCTCACCCGTTTTAAATTACCATTTTCTGAATCAGCGCATTACGTGGTGCTATTCAATTACTCGACTGTATTGGTTGACACAGCGGGTGGGCTACGAGTACTACCAGTGGGTGAAGTACGAGTATTCACTACGTAAAATACGTATAATCAAATTTTGAATTTCGAAATTAAAATTTGCAAGAAATTCGATCCGTACTTTACGTAGCAAAAATTCGTACTTCGCCCAGTGGCCCTAGTACGAGCACTTGCGAAAAAGTATTCGTTCCGTAAACGACAGCAAAATGTATGAAAAATTAAAACAGCGCCTCTATCGGACGTAAAAGGAAACTGAATTTTTCATACATTTGCTATCGTTTACGTATCGATAACTTTTTCGCAAGTTCTCGTATTAACAGTTATGTCAAAACGAATTCTAGTTTTATGATTTTTATCTTTTATAGTGCGTTTCATTCACCAAAGAGTTCCCCCGCAGTAATGTTGGCACCCCTGCACTTTCCCTGTAATGTGTATGGGAATTGCAGGGGAGCCAACATTACGGCGAGGGAACTCTTTGGTAAAACGCACTATACCAACCTATCTGTGATACCAACCCTAATGACGTCCATAGACAAAATACTCCCATCACAGAATCAATTCCTTTATCTGTATGTAACTTTTATTTCTGGTGTGCACAATAAAGAGTTTCTATCTATCTATGAACACAATGAAGACAATTAAAATCGCATAGAAACTACATAGGGTATCGTAAAGTACCTCACATTATTTTAAAGAAAAGTAGTTTAGATTGTATTTTTTTGTCATTTCTTTTTGATTTCTCGATTGCTTTTTGCGTTTTTATTTATATTCGAATTTGCTTCAAAAAACTTATATCTAATGGATACAATCAGTGTCGAATGGGTTTCGGGATTATGTCCCATTATAGCCTTTTGTCTCGGCATTATTTAAATTCTTTATTGAAACTTACGTTTACGTTATTTTTGTCATACTTCGCTGCGTGTAGCAGCACAAATAATAACTACCGACAAAGTTTAGTGTGTAATCTCAATGAGCAAATAAGATTAATTAAGAATTACGAAATCTTGAAATGCTTTGTTTAATGTTTAACGACACACCAGGAGCATACCTAATTCGCATTTAAATGTCTCTATTAGCGTTAGCTAATATCATCAGCCATCTGCATTAGTTTGTAATTACTTAAGAAGTTATATTGTCTCGGGTCGGACATCTGCCGCATGTCCAAAGATATATGGGCCAAAACCACAACAATGTGGGTACCAAACGCTAGAAGGCCCTCCGGCTGGCCCAAAAAGACATGAAACACAAAAGCGCTCGACCGCAAGAAATGGATAGAGGGGATGGGGGTTTTTGCCCTGCAGTGAGACTAATGAGAATAATAAATTATTGTCTCTATCAATCTAACTACAAACTTGAAAATCGGATAAACTTATATTGTAAAGTTACGTAAATCTTCCAGTTCATACTCGGTCCAAGCATTTATTTGCTCTGAAAGTTGCTATAACTTACTTATTTATGACTAGCGACCCGGCTCAGCTTCGCACGGGTGTACCTAAGTTATATTTCATGTATAAACTTTCCGTGAAAAAATTATCGGACTGATGGTGAAAACAACATCAAAATCCGTTGCGTTGTTTGGGAAGAGTTAGCTGATATACAGACATACAGACGCGGTAAGCGACTTTATTTTATACTATTTGTAGATATGAGTTTAAATACTTTAAAAATATTATTTCTTAAAATTCTGTAACACAACCAAAGTGAAATTTGGTAATAATAACTAAAAATAAAAAGGCAAAAAAGCGTAAAAATAATCAGGAATTTGTATGAGGTTTTATATAATTTTAATTTGGCTGTTATTTATTACTTTTTCTTTATCTCGATAACACGATGTCCTATTTCAGAACACTATTTACTGGTCTGTTGACAACAAATATGACAATAACGCAAGATTGATACTAAACAGATAAAGCGATATAACTCTTTCAATTGCGAAGAAACGGAGTTTATTGAGTTGTTCTAGATGTTACCGACCTGACCTCTTTATTGAACAGCCAATAAATAAAAGGACCTTAACTTCTGTATACGTGTACAAAGAGAAGATTCTGAAATTATATTATACTAGCGACCCGCTCCGGCTTCGCACGGGTATATGTTTTATTATATGTATAAACCTTCCGTTAAAAATTATCTAACTGATAGAGAAAACCGCATCAAAATCCGTTGCGTAGTTTTAAAGATCTATGCATATATAGAGACGGACAGAGCGAAGCGACTTTGTTTTATATTATGTAGTAATTATTAGATTTGGGAATAAAAAGTATATGCAAGGTATACGTTCCACACCAAATTTTGAACAACTCAGCTGTTACAAAGTTGAGTTCGACCAAATATACACACTTGCGAATGCCACTCGATAAGAGGGAAATTCACTCGATGCTGGTTCCTAAACACTTCGTTGATTTTTCACCTGGTGTTTTTTGATGTCTTTGCAAGGTTCCAAAATATCCCTTTCCCGAAATGCACGTTTCCCAAAATGTCCCTTATCTAAAATGTGATTTCCGTTTACAATACAATACTTTATTAATAACACCATATAGTTACAAGTAAAACTTCTCCAGTACACTCTTCTACAACAATGTATATAATAATTATATCATAATAATATTATTATGTAGCTATGTACATCCCGGTACATATATAGTTTTAGGATATACCCGGACCCGGGTATGTCCTAAAACTGCGACCAGAACCACCGGAGGATGGATAACAGCGTCCTAATAGTACACGGTGAACGTACTGCGATCCCCAAGCCGCCCTGCCAAGCGTGGGGATTATGGCAACACCCCTCTATGAGGGAGGCCTTGTCCAACAGTGGACGTTAATTGTTTGATGATGATGTGATGTTCATCAAATTGTAATAATAATGTATTTAATAATGAAATAGAACAAAAATGTCATTACATATTTCCGGCCGGTTTCGCTTCGAACTTCGGGTGCTCATCAGTATCACTTTTCGTTATGTCAACGGAAACAACGGAAAGGGAACGGGTGGAAGTATCTATATTTAAAATCATCAAAATATGTGCAGCAGTTTTGATGTGGACAGACAAATTAGCATAGGATCATTTTGGGAAAGCCTGATTACCCGCCATGAGCCCATAACTAGTCAGAAATAAGTTAAGAAAGAAAAAAACTGTTTTTCTGATTAATTTCTAGTGTAATTCCGCTTCTACGTCGCTTCAAGTACAATAAGGAATCTGTGATAAATTTTCCTGGTAGATATTTGTTGATAAAGTTTTGAAGTTATACAGTTTTGAAAATGGACTTCCGCGAAGTAACGCCTGATTCAATCAACTATTTAAGATAGAAACATTCTAAACGAATTAATAGTAGGTAATTGAATAATAGCTAGATTAGTTATTTAATTTGATTTTTTGTGGCAGTTAGTTATTGTATGACAAAATGTCAATAATACTATTGACAAGGGTAAATTATCCCCGGCCTTATCCTAGCACGCTAGAGATGATTTCGGTCACTCAACAATCATGACATACCCAACGAGAGAGACAAAGTCCGAAATAATATCAAGCGCGAGCGAGCCAGAATACATGCAGTCCCACGTTCCAAAACATAATTAACTCCGCTTAAATATTACCTACATAAACCAAGTTCCAAAACGAAATTTATGCGATGAATTTCACTCGACAAAACCCGACTCACTAACTTTAGCATTAAATTTAGGGCCTTACTTAAAAACGTTACTCAAGTTGACATACGCTTAAATATGCTCCGTCTTGTTTTCGCGTGTGACGTTTGCCGTCAGCGAGAAGTTGAGAGAGCATTTTAAAACATAGATCAACTTGAGTAACGTTTTTAAGTAAGGCCCTTATAATCATAGTGTGATTACTCAAAAGAGAATGTAGTAGTACTTAGGTTTTCGTAATTATTACAGTCATAACGTCTATCGCGTGTAGTTTTTTTACATTATTATTATTTTTGACGTTACGAACATTGCAGTTTCCGTGATCACAGGTTGACAGGTGAGGTTGACTGCGGTGGCTCAGTTGGTAGTGAACCTACCTTATGCGCTTGGGGGTGTGGGTTCGATTCCCACCTAGGGCAAACATTCATGTGATGAACATTTGTGTTTGTTCTGTCAGGGTGTTTATATCTATTTAAGTATGTATTTAAAACTATATATGTACGTATATCAGTATCTGGCAGCCATATTATACAAGCTTTGCTTAGTTGGTGTGTGCAAAAACGTCCCGAATATTTATTTTATATATTATTTATTTATTATATGAATATGACTGATATATGTTACGATTTGTTCTGTTAGTCTCACTTGAGACACAGTTCCTATTCCAGGCTAAGCGAGCATACCACCTTCGACCACACCGTTTCTTAACATCAAGTGACCTGTGATCTAACATTTAGACTATCAGTTGCCAAAAAAATGATGTATTTAATTATGTACCGCTTACTAAAAAACGGACGACCTAATTGCATTGTTACATCAAGCACTTACTATCAGGCGGCCGATCTGCTTGTGTAGATAGGTAGATCTAGCGTTTACTTTGCAACAACTACCTGGTAGCTTACAATCTTATATGTAAGATATATTTTCGAAGCTAGATATAAAAATATCAAAAATTTGATCGAATCTATAACTCCATTTGTAAAGTTATTACGTGAGTTTTATGTGGGTAGGCAGAAAAAATACACCAAGCAAAAAATTATTGAATGCCGTAATATCTATGATAATCATCCATAAGTTTGCCTAATTTTATTTAAATCCAATAAATTTAAAGATTTTAGTAAAGTCACTTTCCTGTTATTTATTCTTCTCTTGCATTTAATGTTATTTATGACCAATACATATTTCTGATTAGTAAAAATATATTAGTAAATGTCAATTTCCTAAATTGTTTCACATTGCTCGCACAAAGTGGAAGTTATGAACCTATTTACCGAGCTCTAGGGATGAACGCCGAGAAAGAATCAATCTTCGAAGGAAATTGATGTTCCTATCCTAACAGACTCTAAAGTACGTACTATAACAGTTTCCAACCCACGCATGAGGTATTTTCCTTTGGAAGGTTTCGTGTAAGGGGCAGTTAAAGGCGCTATCTCACTAAAGCATTTCAATGTTTTAGAAGATAAAAAAATCACTATTTAAGATTTTAGAAAAACTGATTGGGTATTTTATCTTATAGGAAGGATATATAAAAATAACGATTTTTTTCTATCTTCTACTTTGCTTTTTCGCATTTTTTCAACATTTTTGATATTGATAAATATCGCGAAAATCGCGTGTAATCTTTTTATTTAAAACTTTTTCGAAAAGCTAAAGGATGTTTTTCAGCCAGTTCCCCGTTTATATTTTTATAGCCATTACAGAAAAAAAAAATGCTTGTATTTTCGCAAACACGGACTGAAATGAAATACGTGTGTTGATTGTTACGTAATACGTAATTTTACGCACGTTGGTACGTACGTAACTACAAGACTTCAGACAAGACAATAATAATTATTCTACACTAATTACTTTAAGGTAATTTTCGTAGAAGAAAGTTTTTCAAATTATGAGCACATTCTTCATATTTTTTTTCGGAGACATGATATTTAATATGTTCATAATTTGAAGAACCCTCTTCGAATCCTTCGGTTGCCTGCCGCTGCGGTAATATGCTATTCAGACACTTTATTAACGAATCAAGTTGATATACGAAAAATTGTAGGTATATAAACCTTAAAAAGTATCTTCTTTATTTTGCAGAGTATTATTGGTGCTGCCGGAGACGGCGCTGAACGTGATGGGCACAATGTGGATGTTCTGCGAGGTGATCCAGTGTTCCGTCGAGGACAGATTCTCTAGCATAGTTATACAAAGTAAGTAGGGATATACGCAAACCAGGCAAAGGGATACGTAGGTACACTTTATGAAAATAATATGTATGTTGAAACTTTACCTTCTCATGTTAAAAGGTTATGTAAAGTTTTGTGTATATATACATACCTATAACTATGACTACCTATCTGATATAAATCCACAGTCAACATACAATGTAGGTATTAGCCACATCTTTTATGATGATCGGACGTATTTTAAAAGCCATGACCGATATTTTGCAATGTATCCGCACTTTTTTGTTAAGTCCATGTAAATAATAAGAGTAGAATACACAGAAATTGTGTAAAATCAGTGTGAATATACCTCTAGGATTGCGTGCTTCATCTTCGACCCCATCATTGCGTATTCACGCGATGGTTTTCTAAATCAATGGCAGGCGAGATCACCGTGTTTAACTACCATAAAACTTCAAACAGGCGTATTGGCATTTTGGTTAAAATCTCTTACAAATAGGTATACCTTTTTTTAACTCGTGGACAGGTTCTTCTTATGTGAACTGAACTGCTCGGTGTATACACGCAACATAGTAATAAGACTGTGAACATTAAATATCGTTTAAAATTCAGTAATAAATTGTATAAGAAATATTAGAAGACTCATAAAATCATAAAATATTGTAATATTTTTTTTTCTGTCCTTAACAGGTATAGTCCTATTCAACTGGGTACAACTAGGGCTCACAATATTCGGCCTATTCATGGTTTTCGACCCGCTGGGCTCGGTCAACTACGGAGACATGCAGGACACGCCGAATCAGGTTCGGCATCACAGGAAGGTCACCGGCCTCTGGTCGAGGAGGTTCCGATGGGCCTTCTGCTGGCTAAAGAGGGACGAGCACGGGAAGGAAGCATTTCAGCAAGTTGCAGGTAACTGAGTATCCATGAAGTGAGGGGTAGAGACCTCGCTATATGGATACTGTGAAAGGGCAAACCCAACAATGAGCCTAGCTCGGTACCTTCTATATGTAAGAAAAACATTACCCAAATAAATAAGATGTGCTTGTTATATATCGCATAACGGCAGGTGAGGCTCTCAGAGCTCTGTCACAAAAAATTTTTTTTTAAAGAACTTATGCTCTATAAATTTCATAACAGCAAATATGATTAAACCATAGGAAGCGAGACATTTGACATTTGAGAAAAACCGTTTTTAGTGTCCTTTGACCATGTTTATCTTAAGACGCGGGTTCGATATTTTATGAGAATTGTGAAACATATAAACGTTTATACAAGTTTACAGCTTTTATCTCTCATTCCGAGGTTGATCCTTTTTTATGGCTTAAGTGCCTGGGGTAATGGGTTCATACAAAAAAAGGCAAAAAATATATTATAATAGACACAATTAGAAGTTGGTTAAATAAAATAGACTTCTAAGTTTTTTTTTATTACGTTCGTTAGTTATACCTAACAAACTTATAAGTGAAGCTAATGATAAAATAAAGTGTGTTATAAAATAACGTACGTACCCTTTACGTACCTAGTTTGTCAAGCGGTTTAATTTGAATTCAGTAAAACCATTTCCACAACAGCTCTGTTCGTGTATCATAAGTTTTAAGTCACAAACCTTGAGGGAACAAAGCATACCTCCCTAGTCGCCACATCCCACATAATCTTACTGAGAAACATCCGAAGGTAAAGACAAATATTTGATGTTAAATAGTTTCAATGTTACATACTTAAATACGGTAAATTCTTGGGAAAACTCGCAGTCAGAGTTTAACTTTGTCCTTCCTATGAGTAAGAAGTTGTGCAACTTTTTACTCATAGTTGACGTCACAATTTGGTCCATGGTCACAGCTTTCTCAAGCAAGAATTCTCTTGCAGCCCTGCTCAGTGCCCTGTTCCGGTCAACCGACCTGGTGCCTTCGGATGTGGTCGCAGGCTGCGTCCTTCTCAGGGTCCGGCAAAAACGAGAGACCAGAGAAATGCGAAGAATCCAGATGCTCAACGACGAGGAACCGATATACACCACGGATGTCAACAAAGTGTTTTCGGAGACTCCTCCGTGGATGAACTTGGAAGATGCGTTGCATTATCTGAAGCTTTCGATAGCAGCGTACGGGTGGCCTTACGTACTTTATAGGCACTGCTTCACAGGGTTCTGCAAGCTGGCGCGCCACTTGACGTGTTGCTGTTGTCGGTGAGTTGCTTCAACTTTGAAGGACTTAAGAACGTTACGTAATTAGCCTTTTGTTTAAAACTGTCATTGTTTTTAATTAACTTGGACAGTCTACATAACTTTTTCGCCTCGAAGTTTCCAGTAGGTAATATTATGACACTAAAATGTTTTTTTTACAATACGGATAGAACGGAGATGACATATTGCTAACGTTTGATTATTGCCTACATTTAAACGCATAGGCACTAAGATGGATGAATCCCCATTGAACATGACACATAGTCGTGCACAGAGAAGTTCAGCTTGACTGAATTAGGAAAAAAATACAATCTATAAAATGTGATGCAGGTAGAAAAAGTTTATTCCTGTACGCTAAAAAGTCGTTTCTTTAACTCAATTTAAAGCTTCCATCCCAGTAATAGCTTCTCCAACTTTTACGTGTCGAGTCGTAATTTCGGGAGCACATCTTACCTACAAACGAGAACGATAATTTCACGTGGAAACACACTAAGCTCCGCTAAGTCCCACATTGTGTAAGAAACCTTGCTGAATATTAAATAGGTGTTTTGCCTAACAAATCAGCTTCACCCATATTAAAGGGTTCATTGGAGTGATATTTTAATGTCATACCGAGCTAAGAGTCTGCGAAATTACTCTTTCAACTCTGTTATAATTCGAAGTTTGCTAAGAATAATAAGAAATTCTAAACAGTTTAAAACTTTTTCGTATCTTTATTTTCTGGACGATACTTAAATAGAATCAAGATAGAATATTGCGGATTGACGAGGCAGTTGTTCACGAGTTGCTTCAATGTTAGCTATTAGGTTATTGTCTTTTTTCTATTGTTAGCTTCTCTTTGTATACACATCCGTCTACCATGTACAAATTTAAAAACACAGCTTCATATTTGTGAAAACTTTTAATTAGCTGTAAGTTATATATATAATCAAATCCAATGTTTTTTTAAGTAGCTGTTAGTTTTCCGAAAACAATAAAATAGTTATTCGGAATCATTGTATAAGATTATAGCTGAAGTTCTATTCGTATTTATTTTCAGGCCAAAAAATTCGATAGTGACTGACGATAATTGTTGCATGTGCAACTTTGCCGGCATCAAGTACATGTCCAAGGCATCTGCTGACGATATCATCTTCGCTTCTTTTAACAACAGAGTCTTCGAGGTAAGGATTTCTTTCCATACAACATAACAGAACAAAATTTATCAAGATAGTTTCCCCTTGTTCACTTTTGTCACACAAAATGTTGCGTACCTACGTATAAAATAGTAAACTGCGGCAAAGCGACTCCCCTGATGTGCGTATAGTCTGGCTTACTCACATGAGTCCGCCTACATTCTCTCCTATAGCCGACTAAGAAAAATAGAGTATATTTCTATCGATTCTTAAGATTTTATTCACTTTGCTAATTGTTCTGTTTTCAGTTGCCGTTCTGCGTGATAGCTGATCACGAGAGAGAAAGTATAGTGGTAGCGGTGCGAGGATCTATCTCACTCAGGGATATTTTCACGGACTTCAGCGCTGGCTGTGAGAAGTTTGAGGCTGATGGTGAGTTACAACCATTTGACTTTAGCTTTGATCTTAAGGCGAGGTTTTCCCACTTTTAAGCATTTTATTACTACAGATACCATAAGGCTTAACATATTGTATTAAAGTCGCATTTAGTGAAGCAAAACCATGGCGCTTACGCTGTCGTGCGTTTCGCTACTTCTATTTTTGATGATTTTCCCATATTTTTCGAAAAGTATAATGTAAAATGTACCCTAGCGGTTCCCTCCATAATTATGAAATTTGAAATCTGTTTATAAAAATCTGTTTATTAAGATATCGTAGATATCATTTAATAAATAGGTATTAGAATGAAATAAAAAAAAACAAGGAGAAAAGCTCAAATCAGTGTTAGTTTCTTTTTTTTCTTTTATCGAGCGAAATGTCCGAGTCGGTTTCCTAGATAAAGCATTCAAATTTGATAAGACATCATTTTTTATAATTTTAAGCTAACCATGGAAGCTAGAATGGCCTAAATTGGTAAAAGTCGGAAAATAGGGCATTAAAAGTAGGTTACTATAATATTTTCTCGAAGTGTGAACTCTTGAATTTACTTTATAAAAATCTTTCATTTCGCATGATATTTTCGGGCGAGATATCATACATGCGACTCAAAAATAGAACCACAAATTATGCAATATAATTTTACTTCACTGGTCGTTGTGGATTCGTAGGTTGTGGAATTTTCACACTCCAGATATTTTCACTTTACAAGTTGCGCCATTTAATTTTCAGGGTTGCCGGAAGACACGGCGGCGCACAAAGGCATGTCGATGGGCGCCGCCAAGATGTTGAAGAGGCTGTTGCCGGTGCTCGACCGCACCTTCCAGCAGTTTCCGCACTATGACCTAATTCTTACCGGTATGAGCATTGATTTACAAATATAGTTCTTTAGCGATGATGACCGTGTTAGAATTTCAAAGGCTTGACAACCTCGTCAGGAAATCATAGCATGGTGGTTTGAAACTGCACATAATTTATTTAGATACTAAATAATTCATTGCTGCAGGGCTGAGGATCGAATCGGGTGTCTTCAGAATGTAAAGCGCACATGTTACCGCTCGGCCACTAGCGCTCTTTGAGTATAACAACACAATTATTTAATTCATTTACGTTTAGATATTTGATTTTGAATACAAGGATGTCTACCATAACCTACCACAACATTTTAAGGATTGTTATTGTAATCTTACATTTAAATCGCTCTGCGAGAGAAAACATATCAATGTTCCAAAATATCCATATTTGACTTAAATGAATGAAATTAAATTTGTTCTCAGGTCACAGTCTGGGTGCTGGAGTGGCAGTATTAGTAGGATTAAAATTAAGGCCGAGGTACCCTCATCTCAAGGTGTTCGCGTTTTCTACACCAGGTAAAATTTTCAATAATATGATCATCGAGATATAATACCTATTATAGGTATTTAAATAATAATATGATATATAAATACTTCTTAAAACAAAGCTTGAGCAGGCTGACGAAACTTCAAAAGAAAAAAATAATGCATGAATCGTGCATGCTAATTAATGGCGACCAAGATGGCGACTTGTCCAATTATTATCCGACTAAATCCGAAAAGTGTAGAAACCCGTATCACTACTTTGGATTTTGGTGTTGCTCTTGTATAGACGGATCACGCTTTGACATGACATCTAGATATCGTCTAGATGTCATGTCAAAGCGTGATCCGTCAGTCTGTGTAAAGTTTTCGTGCTTTTGCAGATGCTTGTTATTTTCGCATTTCAGTGTTAGATACAGACTAGCACCTTCACGTGTGCTCATAAATACAGTGCGCATTACATTACTTGAAAAAGCAGCATGAGTAAAAAAATTACTTGTGAAATATGTGATATAAAAACATGCCGGGTAAAAAACGAAAAACGTAAATTCATGGCTTAATTTCCCTTAAATGAAGATCAGTAAGTAAACTCAATATATATTTGTTTTTATTCTCAAGCCTTTTATCAGTAATTAGAGGATTCAGTTGAGATTTAGGTCTAAAATGAGGAAAACCAGTTCCAGGGTTGTAAACAATAGTGTTGGCTAAAGATTAGAAATCTATCGATATCGATAATTGCTGTTCTTTATATTAAATTATATAATAATAATACAATCATTAATTTCAGATGTAAGCAATGGGTTAAAGTAACGGGTAATGAAGACTTAGTACATGTACCTATAGAAAAACTGCACCAATTAAAATAGATAAGTGGAAATCATTTTAAACCAAAAGATTTTAAGAAGAAAAAAACGCAACTCAGGAAAATTGCTACATGCTTCCTCACTCTGCAGCCCTAACCACCCGGTAGCTTGGGCCCTGCCCCGCTGCCGGCGGCTTAAATTTGAAGAATGAAAATAAATGATGTGAATAATAATGTTGATAAAAAACCGTGAAAGTTTAAAACAGTTACTGGATATTTGTTGATGTAATATATGTTTTTTTATTATTTTGCTCAAGCGGGATGTCTATGTTAATAATATATTACTGTCAAGTCTATTTCTAAGTATTTATGTATTACTACAAAAATACCGTAAATTTAATTTTTAGTAAATGGTTTTTGCAATATATCATATTTGATTTAAAAATTGTTGTTTAACTTCTAAATATTAGTGTATCAGAAAAATTTATGAGCTAACTATCGATAGACAAGCAGTGCAGCTCAAGGCATCGCTATTTGATTTTATTCTTCATGACATGAGAATAATATATCTTTTTGAATTATCCAAATCGGACCATTACTTACGAAGATATTAAGTAATAAACATTATGCCTTTCCTGCCGCTAAAAGTAATGGACGCAGGGCGTGTGACGTCACCGTGACGGTCGCCACCAGTTAGCCGTTGGCAACTATAAGGCGCGCAGTGTTTTGGGTGGTTAATTGTGACTTTGATACAAATTAAGTGCCCGATTTGTGTCTAATTCATCATTTTAATTATGTACAAATATTGTATAGGGCCGAAATGTACAAACACTTCTTTTAAAACGCCAGAAAAACTATTTTTATACGTAACTAAAAACGATACTGATCCTCAATTGCACTTCAGACTTTTTGCAACTAAGACGTTTTGCCTATAAATAAATAATAAATATCTGGGACATTATTGCACACACGGTCATCTGACCCCAAACTAAGCAAAGCTTGTAATATGTCTGCCAGAGACTGATATACATACATATATATTTTTAAATACATACTTAAATAGATATTAACACCCAGACATAGAACAAACACAAATGTTCATCACACAAATGTTTGTCCTAGATGGGAATCGAACCCACGCCCCCAAGCACAGAAAGTAGGATCACTACCAACTGAGCCACCGAGGCAGTCAATATAACTATACTTATAACACTTACCCTATTTTACGAAAAAGATAGATACGCTGACCAAACCAGCGCCGGTTGTGTATAACCGACGTAATGTTGAGTTTGTGAGAACTGGCTACCTAATTTTCCGGGTTTTCCCGAAGACATTAAAGTTAAAAAGTATGTCATGCCTCATAAAGTCTTATTTCATACACCTAGATTGGTATAGTCTTGGAAAGGATTGGTATAGGATTCGGAGAGGCAGAGATATCTATTTAGTTTAACTTTCCTTATAGTAGAAGAATGACAGAACTGAACCAAATTGAAATGGGACCACACGGGATGCACCAGCTTTCAAATGAAAAAAGAATCATCAAAATCGGTTACCCCAGTCGAAAGCTCTGAGGTAACAAACATAAATTAAAAAATAGTCGAATTGATAACCTCCTCCTTCGGTCGGTTAAAAATTATAAAAAAACCGTGCTGTTTATCTAAAGTTGATGAACAGGCAGTCACCTTGCAGACACAGCACTGTACCCACAAAAAGATTTTAATTTAATCTTTTCCCTAAAATTTCTTTTTAGCGGGTCTGATTAGCCGGGAAGCGGCGCGGTTCACAGAGAGCTTCGTTATGACGGTGGGCGTTGGAGACGACTTGGTGATGAGGCTCAGCGTTCACAGTATAGAGAACCTTAGAACCAAGATCATACAGACCATACATGCCACCAAACTGCCCAAGGTAAGATTACTAAGTGACCTTTTAAAAGCGGTTTTAACTTTCGCTTACATCCCCAACCAAAAATCTTTGCCTTTTTTTCTCTTTTGAAGCTTCTCTCACAATGCTCACTCCCCTCCCCTCCTTTCTTTGTCATCATCTATTTTTCTCCTTAATTCTTCTGCAATCCGAAACTCTTTGCACGTCCTCTGTAATTTTCTCTTTTCTTCTCATTAACTCTGAAGCTAATCTCGCATCCTCTGTTTTTATCCATTTCTTTTTCCGTTTTTTATTTTATTTTACTCTGAAGCTTAATTTTGATAGTAATTTCGATGACGATAAAGATTTTATAAAAGACGTAAGTGTGGGTGTGTCCTTATAGTTACAATCTAGGTGCCTTCAAGTCGTATACCGCATCATTGCTTAACATCAGACAATGGGGCGGTCAAGCGCAAGACAATTTCGAATTCAATTTCGAAATTCATTATTTGTATGAAATTATTTTACGTAGGTAGCGAATACTCGTACTTCGCCCAATGATTCTAAATCGAGTTATAGCACGAATCCTCTTCTTTTCAGTACCGGATAATGTTAAACGGCTTCGGCTATGCTCTTTTCGGCGTCCCGGCCCGCGACTTGGAATCAACTTGGCGCCGGCCCGAGGACCTGGAGGCGAACCATTCAGATGACTCCACGGACGCACTGCTTGTCCAGAGCGTCTCCACCGTGAGTGCTGTCAGTTGAGCCCTTACTACCAGGTGTCGTGTGCTGCTTGCAGGCTTTGTATTGTCTATCCATTATTAACCAATCATTTCACGTAAGTAGTTCCTTGATGTCTGTTGTAGAGTTGTTTTTGTTAACATGAAGTCTTTGTTAAAACGTATGGTAAATCCTTGTGATAGGAATCGTTAGTTGTTGACCCGAATATTAGTCGTCATTAATAGTCAATCATTGTTAACGTGGATAGTCAGTCGTTGGTGACATGAACAGTCAGTAGATGACATGATTGGTTAGTTGTTATTAAACAAGAATAGACAGTCGTTGGTGATATGTGTAATAGTTGATTACGTGAATAGTTAGTCGCTATAACGGAGTCTTTGTTAACGTGAGTAATGAGTCAGTTGATGGTGATGTGAATAGTCTCAGTCATTGACGTGAATAGTGAGTCGTCTATAACATGCAAGTCGATGTTAATGTGAATAGTCTATAGATGTTGACTTGTTGTTAACATGAATAGTAGATCATTGTTAACATGAATAATGAGTAGTAAATGTGAATAGTTGTCATTTTTAACATGGATACATCAATGGTTTTTAACATGAATACCGTACGTAGTACGTACCGTACAGGGGCCTTACCCCTAGCTTCACTTTTGCGAGCCAACTTTTAGTAGTTACCTGATAGGTACCTAAAATTAACCAACTCATTTAAGCTGCATCGTTTAAAAGCGTCTAACTTGAATGAACGTAAATCCGTTTTACTATGCGTGTGTACGCGAAAATAGCAAAGCTTGGCGACTATCAAATAACTACCGCTTTTCGTAGTTGATGGTACCGTTTAGACAAATAACACCTATGCGGGTCAACTTTTCGAGCTAGGAGTAAGGCCCCAGTACATGGTTACCGTAAATATTTTCTCGGTTGTTTTCTTACTAGTATAGTTGTTTTAAAAGACACTAACTTGTTTTCACTATGTGGGCACATATTCATTAATTCCAAACCTCAAAGCTCACTGTCAAGCTAGAAAGTTTTTCTTTTTTCTCTGTAGTACGAGTAAATAAATTTACAGACGTAGATAAAGCATCTTAATGCTAGTGCTTACAATTTCATACAGTAAAGTGGTACATAAACAAAGGAAAGAACTCCCGAGCCGACCACTGAGTCCAATTAACAAACAATATACATTCAAGAGCTCAGTGCTAAATTGAATGCTAAATGGTTGCGTGTGGGAATGCTCATTGAAACCGGCTCGGGGTGCTACGACCTACAGATAAAAAGACCGAGCTAGATATCTTGAGACTTTTGAAACTGACGTTCGGTCCTCTGATTGTCATTATATTCCCAGGATTTTTAACCGCCTTCCAAAAAGGAGGTTATCAATTCGATTTTTTTTGTTCTTTACCTTAGAACTTTTGACGATTTTGATGTTTTGTTTTTTTTTGAAAGCTGGTTACTTTCCGTGTAGTCTCATTTCAATTTGGTCCAGTTCTTTCATATTTATGAAGTCGGTTTTTTATATTAATAATTACGTTTAATTATTGCTTAACTGAATGAGACTATGGTCATCCTTTGTTTAAACATTGTTCAGCGTATATATGTTTTTGTGATAAGTACATTTGCTTGGACTAGAATCGAATTATCAGCACAGAATACTTGATGATCAGACTTATTGTTTCATGTTGTTGTGGCCATAATTATGTACTTGAATAAGTATACCTTAATATATGGCTACAATAAGAACAGTATTGCTATTAATTAAAACTGTATGCATCTAAATTTTGTACATAATTAATTTCTGACAGCTTCTAGGCTGACTTCGTTGTATCTTTATTATGATTTCGTATTTTGATTAGCTAGATAAATAGGTAGGTACCTTATTAATAATTTTGTATTTTCATGAAAGCTTTATCTCTGTTATTCGTAAAGCTGACTGCGGTAAGTTGATTTTTAGTTTTGTTTGTGAGTTTTACTGTACTCAAATTGTACTCTCACGTGTGCATTTTTATTGGTTGCGGTTTTGTTTCGCCATGTTTTTTAACTATAAGTTTTTTAACTCTAACCATGATTTTCATACTTACTTAGGTAAACACTGTTTTAGACTATCACGGTTGTTCACTAAAGTTAAATGATTATTTACGGGATATTTACCGTGGTAAGGTCTTCCCGTGAACATGGTGCATGTAACTGCGCCGAAATATCGGGAGCTCCTTCCACAACCTTACCACGGTAAATATCCCGTAAATAATCATTTAACCTTACTTAGGTAGTTACCTTTTACCTACATTAAGATTCATTAGTCCCATAAATAACACTTTTGCTTTTGTGAAATAACAATATTTAATAATTTTACAAGGAGGCATATTTCCTGTAGTGGATTGAGATAGACTGATTATAGGTTAGGTTAGAATAGGTTAGGATTATATAACGATATAAATATAACGATGTATTTAAAAAAGTTTAAAAATATCAGAAAATACTTGTTCAATACGTTTAAAAAACAACCTATTTATTGCTTCTGCGTAGAAATGAATAATTATGCAAAAAATATTAAGTGCCTGCCAAGCTAAATGCAATAGATTTTATCAAATATACAGTTGCAGCCATATTAATAACTTTCATTTTCTACCACTTATCAGGAGGCGGCGCTAGTATCGCGTGACGTGTTCGCGCGTCGGTTCTCTTCTAACCGGCTGTTCACGGCTGGACGGATACTGCATATTGTGCGGCGCAAGCGCATGGGTATTGAAAAGTAAGTATAGATACACGTTACAGACTGAACTACTTATATCTGTAGAGTTGGCTAAATTATGGGAAATTTTCTACGGATGGATTTCTGTTTAATTCAGAAAATACGACTGTAGCTCTTTAATTATATTCTTATCTACAAATAAGCGAGTCGCACTGTAGCTAGAAGACCTATCTGTAATAATAAGTCAATTTTTTACAGTTTTGGACAAATACAATATCAGATTTCTGTGGCAACGGATCTTGATATCAGTTGCAACGACTTGTTGGGATATGTTGCCCGTGCCACATAGTTTTTTTTAGCAAGTGACAAGCTAGGCATTGACACGTGTTGGTACAACCGTGACACACGAGTTGAAGATAGCATGTCTATTAATTCAAATAATTAAACAACTGCTCTGGTCGAAGTGTAAATTCAGTAAGGTCTTTTTAAGATTGTCAAGGATTTATATGAAGAGTTTTTGAAAGGCGTTATTATACTTTTTTCCTTCTGAGATGATATTGGCATCCCATTTTTATATATTTGCCAGTGTCAAAAGTATTTTAAAGGTGTCGATATCATACTTACTAATTATGTTTGTTTGACATGTCTGATAACAGTAATGAAGGAGACGAAGAAAGGTAAAAATCAATAAATTCTCACAGAATATTTACTAATTTTGAACTATCACGTCTCAAGGTCTAATAAGACAAACTGTATTTAACTGTCTTCCAAAAAGGAGGAGGTTATCAATTCAACTGTTTTTTAAATGTTTCTTACTTCAGAACTTTTGATTGGGTGAGCCGATTTTGATGATTCTTTTTTTTATTTGAAAGCTGGTGCTTCCAATTTGGTACAGTTCTGATGAATTCGGTTTTTTAAATTGATAATTTTTATTTAGTGTCAAATTATCTGTATTTCTGTCAATATGTTAGTCATGGTAATAATGGTATTAAGCTTTTATTTTTAACGCAAAAGGAGGGTTGTTATAAACGTGTGTATCTGTATGTCTGCGGCATATCGTAGCTGCCAAACGGCAGAACCGATTTTATTAAAAAAATTGTTTGAAATGTCATTTTATGGAGTGTATCCTTAGCTATGATTCATGAAAATCTGTTGAGTCGTTTAAAAATTATCAGCTCTTTTACTGGCTTTTTTCTCTATTAAAAATGTTTATACTTGTGTTACAGGAAAGTGCGCACACAAGAACCAACATTCGAAATGCGATGGGCGTGTCCAGAAGACTTCATGGAACTACAAGTAATGCCTAGAATGTTACTAGACCACTTACCAGAGAATGTACACCACACATTAGAAACAGTTCTAGAAGAAAGGCACACGTACCGCGTCACGCACGTCGTATAATTCCAGTAATTGACCAACAGATGGCGTTAAACTAAATAGAGCATTTATATTTTTACCTGTCACGCCAAACTGCATTGCCTTTGATAAGTGATTTGTGATTTAAGATGCTTTCTTCGCCTACTTAGAAACAAAAGACCGCAATCTCATATTTTTTTATTGGCTCAGTGACGTTATTATATAACGTGTCTGTGCCCTTAGGTTATGTGGAAACGTTAAATAGTAAGACAAATTAACTTTATGAAATGTTTTAAACTATTTTTTAACTTTGTACAATCGGATGCTATATCATGATGCTATATTTTTATTTTTGAACGTTTGACACTTATTTTTTGTTTTATATTTACTTATTGTGTTATCGTTACTCAGAAACGAACATTTTCTATGAATCTATTGTAAATATTATCTCATATATTTTGGTTTTGATAAAACCAGTGTCAAAATAGCAGAATTATTTAGTTTATTTAAAAAATGTGAGAAGACTGTGATGATGTTTAGTATGAAAATAATGTAAGATGACTGTGGGTTGTTGAGTAAATTGTCTGTGCCGAGAAGGCCGTTACTAATTTGTAAATATTTTAAGCATAAGGCATGTTTGAGTTTCACAGAAACTTCGGGAACTAAAACCTCGTCCCATTACGTAACATATCAACGTTCTAAACGTTAGTTCATTTCTATTGACGCCTTAATTTCTGTAATCGCTTCATAGATGGCGTTAAATCGCTCTTAAAATTAATTTGCTCAAATCGGTAAGCAATTTATTTTTCTAAAGATCGATGTAGGCATCATGTAGCTACTGCCAAAGTATCTATACTTACTTTTCGTTGTAAAAATAATAGAATCTTTGTTAATAATTATTAATTAAGACTTGCAAAGCTACCACTAAGTACAATAACTAGTTGATATTGATAGAGTAGCATACTGTGTTACCGGAGTCAATTATGTAGTGAAATAAAGCATAACGTTAAAAGTACATAAATATAACAGATAAAATATAACTTTCTATTAAATTGTTATGGAATATTAAATGTTCAAATAATAATGTTATGAAAATACATGACTTGAAGTAATAAACAAACTTTTCCATATGTCACAATTTAACTAAAAACATACTGTTAAAAAAATCGAGCACTATAGAATATTATAAACACTTAAAATATTTTAAAGACATCTGTTTATAAAATACTTTATAGGCTCTTGCTACAGATATGATATTTAGGGACCCTACTAGGTAATTCACTCTCAAATTTATATACATATAAAATAATAATATACTTATGTAAATATACTTCGGGAACAAAATATTTAGGACTTGATAACGTTATACCTACTTATAACAATGTTTCTAAGCAATGTTTTTTGTAAAAGCATTTATGTATAAATAACATTCCAATTTTTAACAAATGTTTCCTCAGTCCCTTGCCAATGTATTTAATATTGTTTAGAATGAAATCAGCGAGTTGATTCTTGGGGTTTCAACATTTTTGATGTCCTACTCATAAAACCATGTCAATGAGAAGACAGTGGCACAATTCACACGGTTAAGATCATATCAAATAATTATAAATCTGATGGTCCCTCTCGCTCTGCCCTAGTGCTAAAGTTGCCAGATGGATGGAAACCGCAGCAATTCTCCCATTTAAATGTTTTCTCGAATCCTGACAAAATACAAAATCATCCGACAAACAGCTTATCCTAAAACACTATGGACAAATCCAATAAAGTTTATATTAGTTGTAGGATGATGACATTAAAAAAACTCCAAAACAGCCCCAAAATCCTGATATATTGAAGTTTTCTCACGATAATTTAGTCAATCGATCTGGCAACCCGTAGGCCCGCCCCGTTATCTACAGATGACAAATATTATCTTTTCGCGTTGCTTGATCATAAGGCGAAAGGTGTAGGGAAATTTACACGGACTTATTCGCGATAAAAAAAATAAAAAAACAGGTAATATACTAAAAGACGTTTTTAGCGGTAATGAGTTTTGTGTAATGACGATATAACCACTTGACTGCTCATCCTTTACCACGCCGTGATGAAAAGGGTACAAATTTTTCAGCATAATCTTTTTCGAGCGGGCCAATCCTAGGCGCGAATTGAATGAATGACTTTTGTTTTCTCCAATCACAAGTCGCGACCGACGTGGCTTGCGTCGCGCACGAGCAAATTATGACTCATGCGCGATGAAGTGGTTAGTTTTTACAACTATATGATATGATACCTTATGTTACTAAAAATTATAGTTACAAAAATACTTCATTACATTCTCGAGTGACTAGATGTGTCTAATTTTTATTACTTATCTTTTAGTATACCTGTTATATGTTTTTTTATGAGAGCGTCACTCCTGCTTACCTTTCGCCTTAAGATTAACATTTATCTTCTCGTAAATGCAATTTTGTGAAATATGCTGATAACATATCTTTTAATATTATCTTATCGCTGGTCTTTTTTATCCTCTAAATCTTAGTTGCCTGAGAATCAGCCCGCTGAGCAGTATTTTATGATTTAGTTTAATGCGAGTCTTATCATATTATGACTTACCAATTATTGGCTCTAAACGAACTACAAAATAAGTTACAGTAATTATCATTTTCTGTACTAGAATTATGTAATAACTATCAAATACACAACCATTATCAATAAGCCGATGTTTAATACTGGCTATAATATAAAGTACAAAACAAGTGTTAATGGTAGCAGATCTCGATATCAGATTCTTGTCGTAGCGGATCACAACAATCGTTACCGATATCTATTGCCACAACCAAAATAATAAAAACAAGGTCACCTTAAACCATGAACTTATAAGTTTGTGTCTGTTGACATTCCTCTATAACCATAGTATTTACTAAGCTGGCCATTATGACATCTTATGCTGTAAGTGTATGTAAGTACGATTACAATGAAGAATGGTCTATTGCCATTTCGTGACGTAACAACTGTAATATTTACGAAGAACTTCTTTCGGGACCTATTTGTTCAATTTTGTACCAGCATTATAAACATCACAGAAAAGAGAAATAAATAGAACGGACATGAGAAGGAAACTCTGTCGTCAGGTATTGTGACAGATACTTGATTGAACATTGCACGCTATGGGTTTATAATTATGGGTGCAGTGGCTACAGCAAATTTCTTACAAAAATGCCTTGACAGCCGTTCTGGTTTAAACAAAAAAAAACTTTTCTGTGATAAACATTATAAATTATTAAATGCTAGTACAAAATTGAACAAATCCAACCCTACAGAAGTTGATTTTCCATACATTTTCCAGTTATTACGTCCACAAACTGGCGCTAGGCCGGTCCTATTCTTATTTTAATCGCATCAAACAGACCTAAAACGACCGCATGCGCCGCGTCTCGTTTCATTTGAATTGAATCGAAAGAGAGCGCATTTGCATTTGTTTGGTTCGCTAGGTACACTGCATATAGTTATATACTCTTTTAATTTAAACTTCAGTAGTTACAAGACAGTTTTTAAATTTCTTTTCTTTTTTCATGATATTTTTGCAATTTGATGGATATTAAAATAATAGTATATTTGTTAATCTACATTGTTTTTTATTTTTATATCTTTTTTAATTTTACATGGAGAGGTACTGAATCAATGTTCAAGTATTAGAAGGACTGAGGTTCTTTTCACTTGTACCCTAAATTAGGGCTTTATAATCTCTCTCACTATGTATTAGGGTTTAGCCAATGTGTTGTGTTGGGTTTGTGTTAATTTATAATAAAATATATTTTAAGTAAACTCATTTTTATTATCCCTACCTAATTTTATACTCAAGATTTTTATTTCCTCTAAAGATTTAGATTTGATTAGTTTTTTTTTTTTTAGATTTCTTCTCGATCAACGTGTTCCATCCTCGGCTACACCGTCGCTTACCATCAGACGAGGTGGTGGCCAAACGTAGAATCTATTCAATATTTATAAAAAAACTTATTGAGAAAACACAGTATTAATGGGTAAGTATTATAACGCGAAGGAAGAAAGGTTCTCGAGTGGAGACCGCGAACCGGAAGACGCAGCGTAGGTAGGCCTCCCACTAGATGGACCGACGACATTGTGAGAGTCGCGGGCATCCAGTGGATGCAGATGGCAGGATGTCGTTCAGTGTGGAGGCCTATGTTCAGCAGTGGACGTCTTCTGGCTGATGATGATTATAACGCCATTGAGCGTAGTTTACAGAGATAAACGAATAATAAATTAACTAAGAAAATATCAAATATGCGTTAACACTACAGTAAAAAGAGTACCTACGAGTAGGTTTATAAAATTTTGCATAGTTTTAGTTGCCGCGCATAGTTTTGTTAGGCCTATGTCATAAAGTAAAATGAAATCGGAAATACGCCAACAGCGCTAATGAGAAGTCACACTGCAAGAAGTTTCGAGCCGAATTGGTTCTCTTTACGCGCGCCCATAGATTTAGGATGTCAATTTTTTTAGGTCTGTGGGCGCGCCGCTGGTTTTTTTTTTAATGTTAACCTGCGAATTTAACATTCAAAAATATTTTGAACAAATTTTTGTTTCAATATTTAAAATCCTGTTCTGTGTGGCAGAGGATACAAAATTTACTAAAACACTATCAGTTGCCCGCGAATCGGTTAGCGTTAATTTTCATATAGACTCAGCCTTAATTTGCCCTCCTTAATTCGGCCCTTTCACAAAATTCTTTGTTCGCGGAGCTCTACACCCCATAAGGAATCTATGTATATGCCAAATTTCAGTACAAAAAGCCTTACTAACCTAATAAATATTCCGCGTAACCGGAAACTGTGTACTAAGTCGAAAGGGGTCCATAATACCATGAACAAGTACATTATACATATATGTATGTATACAAAGATTTAAAAAAAGTGTACCAAATTTTCCTGCACATTGATACATTTATGAGATACCCACCCACAAAGTAATTTAAATCCTAATTCGTTATAACAATGTCTAATTTAGCTTACAACAATCGTAGACTAAATTCACTTATTACCTGTCAGTACTCATATGCTTGTATCCTACTTTTGGTTGGGTAATTTTTGAGCGCTGAACCAATATCTACAGTTTTAAATATCTTTGTGAATAACAATAAAACGGGCTTTAATTGAATAAATCATTTATTGCATTCAAATTTAAACTTTATATAAAAATATATTACAATTATTTCATCAGTCATCGAAAAAATATCACAGCAATCGATTAGAAGTATGCATTCATTTTTAACAAAAATATTTTACTCCTCAACTTATAATCCATAGCATATAAATCTAGGACCAAAAAAAGCTTATAACATTAAGAATAAAGCATATTTTTGTATAATACGTTAATTATATTTGGCGTTTGTAATAATATATATTTTATATTATCATTGTAGCACATTTAACAGTTTAAACAGACTTTATTACTATTTAAAATATATTGTATGATTAAGTGAGTATGTACTGAGATCGTATTACTATATCATCTACACAAATTCCGGAGCTCGGTCATAGCTGTCTGTGAAATGGATGTTTTGTTCCTCTCTGCCTTATACCTAGAACAATCAGATTTGTTTTATCGATCAAAGTAATCTAATATGTGCAAAGGACCTTAAATATTATTAGACAGGGTTAAGCGGAAAGTGTGTATGTCGAAAGGGGCCCATTATACTCATCATTATGAACAACATTTACTATGGGACAAACCCTGAAATCGCGAAAAAAGTATCAGCTGTTCCATACATTTTATAAAGCACATTTGACTGCCTCGGGTGTTCAGTCGGTAGTGAACCTACCTTCTGCGCTTGGGGGCGTGCGTTCGATTCCCACCTAGAGCAAATATTTATGTGATGAACATTTGTGTTTGTTCTATGTCTGGGTGTTAATATCTATTTAAGTATGAATTTAAAATTATATATGTACTTATATTAGTCTCTGGCAGCCATATTACAAGTTTTGTTTAGTTTGGGGTCAGATGACCGTGTGTGCAAAATGTCCCAGTTTTTATTTTTATTTTAAAGCGTCAATGACAAGTCAAGATTCAGGGAGCGGATATTAAAATTGTGATTAAATTAAAAACCGATGTAGAGGTCCGCTCAGAAGGACATGAGCTTATTTAATGCCTTTTAAAATCTTAACCTACTTAGATGTAACACACTTAAAATAGATGAGGGGTCGAAACAATCTCGAGTGGTTGCAAGCCCACGCCGCGTCTACCTGCTTGGGCTGCTAACATAAGTTCTCCCTCCAAGTGTTCTACGGAACAGCTGATATTTTTTTCGCGATGTAAGAGTTGCTCCCATAGTGAAAGTAGTTCATAATGATGGGTACCTACTAGGGAATACTTTCAGTTTCGTACACCCTTTCTGCGTAACCCAATATGTTGTTTCACTATATGGTGTGACGCGTTTCAAACTGTTCTAAAAGGTTTCACCGACTGGTTTAGCTGCACAAAAAGTACACAAACTACGGGAAAAAGTTCCGCAAAAATTATGCCGCTCGCACAAAAAGTCTTTCCAGTGTGTACATCGAGAAACAATGCCTATAGAGTCACAATCGTGCCAAAAAAATGTCCGAATGGAAACTCGGCGCACGCTACGCATTGCGAGACTTTTTGGTTAGTGTTAGGCAACCACGATCCGACTACAACGCCGCGCGATGCCAGTGCCCTGATTCCTAACTACAAACACGCTCGAAACGCAACGCGTTAACCTCAAAAGTTGGCCTTTATTTCCTAACGAATAGAGGCCAAATTTTAGAGGGTAACTCAACACGCCGTGTTACGTGCGTGTTTTAGTTATGGAATCAGGGTCCAGTGCTACAATGCCCTAGGGGCCACGTTGAACACTATGCAAGCGACATAACGTCTAAATTGAAGTAAAAATGGCATTGTGAACTATGTAATTGATGTCTAGGTAATGTACAACGATGCTCGGACGTTATTTGACTGTTTTCACTTTGAGATTGTGTTTCTATATGTATTGTATCTCAATATCTTCAGAGCATCAGTCGACTCCATGAATCCGCAAAATTTATTATGCACTTTGTTTGTGCAAGACAAACCCGGTTTCCGACTAATAGGCGTAGGAAATTGCCCAAGTTCTTCCACGTGGATCACAAACCAATGGGACGGACAAAAAGCCGATGACTATGATGACAATTTTATGAGTGTGTGTTGCCAGTGATGACATATGGTACTGAGACATGGTCCTTAACTGTTGGCCTTTTGGAAAAACTCAGAGTCACACAACGAGGAATGGAGAGAGCTATGCTCGGAGTTTCTTTGCGCGATAAAATCCGGAACGTAGATATTCGCCAAAGAACCAGGGTCACCGACATAGCTATTAAAATCTGCAAGTTGAAGTGGTAATGGGCAGGCCACATCGCTCAAAGAACTGATAACCGTTGGGTGAGAAAGGTTCTTGAGTGGAGACCGCGAACCGGAAGACGCAGCGTAGGTAGGCCTCCCACTAGATGGACCGACGACATCGTGAGAGTCGCGGGCATCCAGTGGATGCAGATGGCAGGATGTCATTCAGTGTGGAGGTTAAAGGGGGAGGCCTATGTTCAGCAGTGGACGTCTTCTGGCTGATGATGATGACTAATTTATTAACTATAGGTATTGTATTTCGATGAGTGTGTATTATGGTTACCTGTTAAGTATATCGAGTGCGACGTCCGGTCTGTATGCTGCCATGTCTCGCAGGTATGCTTGGTCGTTGGCGAGCGCTCGTCTGTACGCTAGTTCCCTCCACGCCTCGCCGCACCGTCCTGAGAGCAGCACTAACCCTTCCATAAAGCTGAAATTGGAGTTGCCCTCAATTAAAATTAAGTGGGCGATTCATTGACGGGCACAGTTATACCGCAATAATTAATTAATCAATATATATATATATTTCTCCTGGTCACGTTATGTCTTGAGAAAGTGTTTACCGATTTCATTCTCCTTTCTTTTTTTTTTTTTTTTAATACTTCGTAGAAGGTTCTTACATTTAAAAACGGCTGGACCGATTTGGATGTAATTTTGTGTTTCTGCAACGGGTTATAGTAGCGAGACCGAAGGCCGAGCTTACACCCGTGCGAAGCCGGGGCGGATCGCTAGTCTATATAAATAAAAATGAATCGCCAAAATGTATGTACGAGCATAACTTCTAAACGACTGCACCAAATTGGATAATTCAATTTTTTTGTGTTTGTTATTGTCAGAACAAGGTTTGTATATAAGAAAATTTAAAAAAAAACAGGTTTTTTTACTATACTACGCGAGCGAAACCGCGTGCAACAGCTAGTTAATTAATAATTTTTACCTTATTTTATGTAATACTTATTCTGCTTTTCGGGGCAAAGAGAAATCCAACAAATCAAGGATCATGAAATTCCCGAACATTCAGATTTCAGTGTTTGGTTAGACACTAACCTCAAGTACTCGGTGACCAGTCGATACATCTGCGCCGTACTGCGGTTCAGTATCAACCTAGTAGGCGACGCGTTCAGCAGCGATATTTGTAGCGCGACTTGTTGCGCCAGTGTTGCCATCTCTCCCGCGAATCCCGTACACCCGGCTTGTAAGTACAGCGAACATGCGTCCGTGCAGTGGTTTAATGCTGTGTCAAGCAGAGATCTAGTGGGGACGTTGTCGTGGATTTGGAGCCATTCTGGTGGCTGAATAGGTCTTTTCGCCGTTGCCTGGAAGGGAAATAAGTAGCTTTAAAAACCACTCTTATTCTCTCTTTGATTAGGTCTCGTTGGTTGGCGTGGTCAGAAAAAGTGGGAGAAATTATATTCTCCATCTTTCTCTCCCGTTGGTCAGACGACAGTCCGGTCAACCAAATCCATGTCGCTTTATGTCTGAGCGTGACGGTCACGCGAGTTCAGTACTTTTTCCCCATCCCAAAAAGTGCCCAGCGTGCCAAAAAAAGTTTTCACATCAAAAAATTTTGATGTGAAAACTTTTTTTGGCACGCTGACATGCCTATCAAATCTAAGCATCGTAGACGCCAAACGTAGATCTATCTATTCTAATAAAAAAATAGTGTGAGTTACAGTGGTAGTGAATTTACCCTGGACGCTTCTAAAGCAATCTTCTCTAGGTCATCGATGAGGTTCATCGCCTGTTTCCGTTTGACATTAGCTGCCTCTGCGTGCATGTTGAAGTGTAGTGCGACCATTATATATGTGTCTGTGTCGCCAGGACAGTGGATCCTGAGGAAGTCCAGCAAGCCTTGCTTGAACTCTGCTATTTTATCAGCCTGTTGGCCCAGCATGTAGTCGAATTGGCCGAGTAGGAACTCGAATTGATGGTTGTCTCTTAATGCCTGGAAATAAAGAAATTTCATCATCATCGTCATCATTTCAGCCATAGGACGTCCACTGCTGGACATAGGCATCCCCCATCGATTCCAAGCGGTGGAAGCGGCCTGCATACAGCGTTTTCCTGCGATCTTTTTAGGTCGTCTAGCTGTCCATTTTGTGAGTAGACGTACTACGCTGCGCTTACCGGTCCGTGGGCTCCATTCGAGAACCTTTCGGTCCTATCAGCCGTCTGTCCTACGTGCTACGACATAAGACGTTTAAAAGCTTAAAATTAATCTATATGTTATATAAAAATTTATTTGTGTGTGTGTGTGTGCGTGTGTTTGTGTGTGTTGTTCATGCCTCTTTCGGCTTAGTACACCCTTTCCTTGTAACCCGGAATACTATATCACTGTTTATTGTCCCAAATAAATCAAATCAAATCCAACTGTTTTGTGTAGTTTAGATTATTATTAGTGATACTTATTGTGTATTTTCTTTAGTTAAGAGCCCTCTCACTTAATTTCTAAGAAAAAAGCAACGAATACTGGATTTTTGGAGTTCTCAGTAGAAAGATTATAAAACGGTTAGTTATTCTTAAAACTCTCGGAGGGAAAGTTTGAGAGTGGATTTCGTTAAATTACTAACATAATATAAACAATTTTGATGCTAAGGTTTACTTGTCTTATAATCGTCTTAACAATTACGGCTTTATTTATTAGTTTTAAAATTTGCAATAAGGCTGCGCTCAATAAGGCTGAATATAGTGCTACAATTATTAAAATTTAAGACCTGTACTCTATGTATATCTACACTATATAATATTATAAAGAGGAAAGATTTGTACCTATTTTTGTATGTTTGTAATGAATAGGCTCCGAAACTACTGAACCGATTTGAAAAATTCTTTCACTGTTGGGAAGCTACACTATCCCCGGGTGACATAGGCTATATTATATTTTGTAGCGAGGCCGAAGGCCGAGCTTACACTCGTGCGAAGCCGGGACGGACGGCTAGTAGCAAATAAAGAAATTGGATTTTTACCCAAAAATAAAGATAATTAAAATTAAGCTATGCATTTTGTAACACGGCTCTTAATTAAGACACTTGCCCTTTTAAGAAGAAAACAAATAATACCTGCAGTATGTAAGCGCACTCCGTGTACCTGGCGAGGCCGGTGAGCAGGCGCACCATGAGTCGCCAGGATCGCGCGGCGCGCAGCCGGCCCGCCAGCGCAGCCGCCGACCGCAGCGACACCGCCACGCCTTCCGTGTCGCACGCGCACGAGAACCACTCGTGCGCTATCACTAGCAACTCGATGCTGATTATGTTCACCTGGGAAGTTATGGAGCAGCTAAAGACGAAACACAGATATTCGCCAAAGAACCAGGGTCACCGACATAGCTGTTAAAATCTGCAAGTTGAAGTGGCAATGGGCAGGCCACATCGCTCGAAGAACTGATAACCGATGGGGAAGAAAGGTTCTTGAGTGGAGACCGCGAACCGGAAGACGCAGCGTAGGTAGGCCTCCCACTAGATGGACCGACGACATTGTGAGAGTCGCGGGCATCCAGTGGATGCAGATGGCAGGATGTCGTTCAGTGTGGAGGTTAAAGAGGGATGATGGTGAAGATTACAGTATCACTGAATGAGAATAAAAAACACCATTGGGCATTATCTTTAGAATAACATGTGAAATGGTGTAAAGCAACTTTCGTGTTGATATTTTATGAGATGGCGGATGAGTTAGAAAAATACTATTTCGAACTATTTATTTTCATGCTTTCGCACTTACTTCGCTTGTGTATTTTTCGAATAATTGACACACTAAATTTATTACTCCGAGGTTATTACTGATCCCGTTAATACTATAATAAATTGATCTACATTACCCAAAAACGCTAAATAGTACATTGTTATCCTAGGGGTGAAAGTAACTTATTTAGTCCCGAGACGGGGTTTGGCTAATAATTCGAGGGACTAAAATAGTCTTTAACCCCGAGGTAAACACTGTGCTTTTCATTACGAATACAAGGAAACTAAAAATAAAAACATATGAAGAAAATATGTGGCAAATGCACGAGAAGTGCGGGACCATAATCCTCTAAAGAGAAAAAAAAAGTTGGAACATGATTCAATACAAATGTGAAAATAGAACTAGTTTTTTTTTATAATTTGAGTGTCTGTCAGTTGTCAACTTTCACTGTCAGTTGATTCTCCCTAGGGCTGAAATGTATTATTCAACCCGCTCCTCAGGCAATTTCAGACCTACTTTCCGAATATGAGTAATGAAAATGTAGTTTTCTGACCTTCAACTCTTACTCTCCATAAATCCTGGCTAAACCAAACTGTTCTGTCACAAGCTTTGGGAGGACTTATTTTTGCTTACCTGTTTCGTTGATAACTGTGAGCCCTTTGTTATCTTCCTGATATTCGACTTCACTTCGCTCCTAATATGAACGTTGGCCCTCGTCACCACATCAAACAAATTTCTCCTCGTATCTCTCGTCATTTTACTCCCAGCTGCATACACTGTCGTTACCGAATACATCGACTCTGTTTCGGCCGACAATAATGTACCTTCTTCAGTTAGAATAGATTCCAATTCCCCACTTTCGACGTTTTGATATTCTTCGTCTATCAAAGTTTCTATATCGAGACAGCTATCGTCCAGCGAGTTTTCTGGTACTTGCGATGCTCCAGTGACTTTATATATCTTTTGGAAGGCCATCAAATGTTCTAAGACAAGTCTTCCTATGTGACTGCAAGCGTCGGGTCGCAAGTTCATGAACATTTCAAGGTCAGAATTTAAAGCGTAGCCCCAAAGAGTGTATTGGAAATGCTCTTTTTGACGGAATGTGGACGTCGCAAGGAGATGCGGGGATATTATTGATGCTACCATCTCGCGGCACATATATTCTGCTATCTGAAATGATGTGGAAATTAGCTAACATACCGTGCCTTTTTTTAGGGTTTCGTACCACCAGGGTGTCAACGGGACCTTATTTATAAGCTGACGCTATCTGTCGGTCTGTCAGTTCCTTTTAACGGCTATCTTTTGAACCATAATAGATATGCCGTATAAATTCTCACAAAATATGTAATGTTACGGCGGACTATTTAAGAAATGGTAATAAAGCCAAAAGTAAAAAATAAATAAACACGGCATCGTTTTTCAAAGTTTTGTTGTTTAAAACGTTAGTAAGCGACTTCAATCATGACGAGACGCAATATCGGTTCAACTACAACACACAGTATCGTTCATGCGGACTGACAGTCGATTTGATGTCACTTGCATCCGTGAGGATCAATGACGATTAACCATTTGACAGCTCATCCATGATGAAAAGGAACTGAATTTTGAGTAGGATCTTTTTTGATCGAGCCAATCCTAGGCGCGAATTGAATGAATGACTTTTGTTTTCTCCAATCACAAACGCCATACGATACCCAGCGACCGCCGTGGCTTACATCGTACACAAGCAAATTATGGCGCGATCAAGTGGTTACATTATCTTTGGTGAGAATGGACCCTAAAGCAGAATAAATTTAATTTTATTTGGCTTCTGCTGCGAGTTTTGCTGAATTAGCAGGTTTCAATAGTACAAAGTTTTTTTTACCTCTTTTGTGGGTACATTGAAAGTCTTGAACACCAAGTTGGCCAATGACATGCGGCCCCTACCGCTGACCAAGTTGATGAAGTCCAGAGGCCTGTCGTGATTGGTCAGCACGTTTGTGTAACTCCAACCTATTTGTAAGGCTATCCTGAAGTAACTGGCCACCTGCAAGTGGAAAAAAGGGTGATATTATGTAAATTTTTGACAAAGAACCTTATATCTCAATACTGTAAGCGATTCTCTCTTTAAAATTATGAACTCCATAAAAAAAGACAAAAGACGGAGTAATTATTCAAAGGCTGCTCCTAAGATCTTAGGAGTAGCCCTTGAAGTAGAGTAACACTTGGAACACAAATTATTTGTATTTTTGGGACATTTTACCTGCTTAGCAATAGTGAGTCCACTGCGGACTGCCAAAGCGTCAAGCGCAGAAAGACGGTCGGCTTCTTCCCGCGCCGCCAAATGCGTACTTTCTGGAACATTTTCTTGCTTCTCCTGAATCACCACAAGCTCTTCGAAACTTGTCTCAGATATTTCC
This sequence comes from Agriopis leucophaearia, assembly GCA_949125355.1. Lineage (NCBI taxonomy): Eukaryota > Metazoa > Arthropoda > Insecta > Lepidoptera > Geometridae > Agriopis > Agriopis leucophaearia. The sequence continues at coordinate 7,572,938 of OX421265.1, read as the reverse complement.
GACACTAAAAACGAAGATAAATCATAAAGAAATCCACAAGACTTAATAAAATAATTATCAATATGAAAAACAGACTTCAGAACTGGACCAAATTAAAATGGGACCACACGGGAAGCACCAGCTTTAAAAAAAAAAGAAGCATCAAAATCGGTTCACCCGGTCAAAAGTTCTAAGGTAACAAACATTTTAAAAAACCAGTTGAATTGATAACCTCTTCCTTTTTGGAAGTCGGTTAAGAACACCATGAATAGTATGATAGAGGATGATGAATACTGGAACTCTTCAAAAGCTACGCGTGTTTTTTTATTTTACAAGTTTACTTATCCAAAACTTTTCTTTGCGCGATAGAATCCGGGACGTAGATATTCGCCAAAAACCAGAGTCACCGACAAAGCTATTAAAATTTTCAAATTGCAGTGGCAATGGGCAGGCCATAGTACTCGAAGAACCGATAACCGATGGTGAAGAAAGGTTCTTGAGTGGAGACCACGAACCGGGAAACGCAGTGTAGGTAGGCCTCCCACTAGACGGACAGACGACATTGTGAAAGTCGCGGGCATTCAGTGGATGCAGATGGCAGGATGTCGGTCAGTGTGGAGGTTAAAGTGGGAGGCCTATGTTCAACAGTGGACGTCTTCTAGCTGATGATGATGACCTAAAACTTTTGTTTTGGCATATAAGAAAACTATAACAATAAAAAAAAACTTACTAGACAGTTTATTCTGCATTAAAGGCGACGATATCACAAGCCTTAGCTCTTGCGGAAGCTCGTAAGGCGAGCACAATCCTTCCGCTAGCTTCAAGCACGTTCTAATAATCTGCACTGGACAAGTTGGCGGTCGATACCTATACTCTTGAGGAGCCTTAAATAATCCGGACAATCTAAATGCCTCGACCAACAACTTTAACTCCAAGAGATGGGACATAACTCGACGCCAGCAGTCGATATCTTCGGGCTCTTCTAGTAAAACAACGTTCTCAATGCTGCCAACATGAGAGACAATCTCAATTTTAGACAGCAAAGCTGTGAATGGTTTCTCTGCATTCGTTTGAGCGATCTTCCTAGATACATTAGGGTCTTTCTGTCCGGTCAGCACAAAGTGAAACGTGCTCTCGTAATCGCTGAGAAATATGGAGGTTTGAGCTTCAGGGCGGAAATATGCGTCCCACATCAAATGTTCGATTTCTTCACGTCTGCTTCCATATTCCAAGTCCTGCTCGAACCAACTCATTACTATTCTATACGAATAGAACTTTTGTACGACATCATTGATTTCAGACACGTGATGTATAAGAAATTCTGTTGCATCTTTAAAAGAAACAGCTGCTTTTTTGAACGCGATGCTACATTGTGCTATAAACATTGTTACATCTTTGTCTTGTAAGTCTTCTTTCATCGACAAATTGAAGTACTTTTGAGTCCATTCGGCCAATAAAATGTCGTTGACTGGCACGTCAGCCAGTTTGGCGATTTTTAACGCGACGTCGTAGCTGCGGTTTGCTGTGTACATTTCCACGCATTGGTAAATGTATTCGTGGGCGTCGTCTTGCAGCATTTTTGTGATGTTCACAGCTAGGGATGTCTCCATCGATATTTGGAGAATCTCGTAAAGGGTTGTAAAGTTCGGCGATGGCACTGGAATATCGAATACCTTCGTTAATACCGATGTCAATCACAAAGGAACGATCTTTTTAATGACGGCAAAATCATACCCCCAACATAGCTGATGCCTTAATAATAGGTGACAAAGTTCGGTTAATTCCAATGTATGGCCATGTATGAGAGAGCTTCGCGTTGCATGCGCGACGCTTCCTCTACGTAAATGAGGCCTTATGCAGGCAGACTAAGGTGTTAATATATTAGGACCCTATTAAGGGTGGGCGTGTGAGTTAAATTTTGACAGCAGGTTGTCCATTATTTTTTAAAGTAATTAATAATCTGTTTTTGAGTATTAGACTTTTCTCACCCAACAAGTTCTTTTCAAAGTGTGCCTCAGTCAGACACCTCAGGAACTCTTTCTGATGGTGAGCACTGTCGAAATTATGTGCCAACGCAGTCTTGATCAGCGCCACGGCCACTTTTTGCATCGACTCCTGTGTAAATGTATATACAAAAAAATAAAAGCGATGAATTTAATCAATACTTTTTGAAGATGAAAACCTTCGAAGAAACACCAAACACATACAAATAAAAATTAGGACAGACTTTGGCTTTTATACCCATCGTCTCATCAGTATGACGATGAAGCTACTGCCTCAACATTTGCACCTAAGAAGTTCTAAAAATTATCATTAACAAGCACTGGGCCAGCATGGTGGGTTAGGGCCCATCCTCTTTCTCTCTGAGAGAAGGCCTGTGACTTAGCAGTGGAAAAATGATAGGCTAATGAATTGAACCTGTTTTTTTAAGTGTTGTGATTTGTGAAGGTACACACAAAAAACCTTTCGACAGTTTTTTAATTTTTTTTTTTTTATTTAATAAATGGCTTGCGTTTGGCCGCCTACTCGCCTGATGTTACGCGATGATACGGTCTACGCTACTGAAGCACGCTTGCCTAGAAGAAACCGATTCACTCTTGATTTTAAAACCCAGATTGAAACTACCGGGGAACACTCAGACAGCGCATTCCATAGACTAGCAGTCATCATCATCATCATCAGCATCAGCCAGAAGACTAGCAGTGCGCACAATAAAAGTGGAATCAAAGCGCTTCGTATGGGTTTTCGTAATATCAACCATAAATCGGTGTTGCCTGTTCGTGCCCGCTCTGGCAGTCCGATAGAAAAATGGGCAGGAGGGAATTAGATCATCAGTTGCCAAGACAGCGAGGTGGGGTCAGTGCTATATTTCCTTCGCAAGGCTTGCATAAACTGAGTCAGAAGCAAAAAAATATCTAAATTAGTCTTCTGAAAGACGATAATTTGACGTCATTAGATGATCGACGTACCTTCGATAGTTGCCAAGGCACTGTGCTGGAGTCTGCACTGTATTTCCTTTGTAATGCTTGGAGGAACTGTGTGAGGAGTTTGCTGGTATCTGCATCAAAGGTCAGTTTTCGGATGCAGCGGTATAGAAACGACGTTAGGTGGGTTATGGGGCTTTCCTGAAAAAGATATAATATTTTTTTTTTTCTTATATCAACCAAAACTAACACAAATATAATAAAATATATATATATATATAAATATTAGATTACAACCGACTTCACAGAATTCATCTCCAAATTGTTCACTTTGAGAGGTGGAATATTTTCTTCTAATTTAAACGGGACAAGTTGTCTGTTGCAAACTATTTAGGGCAATTGTGACGCTTACCATCAGGCGAGTGACTTGCTCGTCTCATCACTCAATTGAATAAGAAAGTCAAGGAAAGGTACGAGGCATCATTCAACGAAAAACTGCTAGTTTTTATTTGCATCAAAATTTGGTAACGAAGGTTCCAATTTTTTTTTATCGCATTGCGTTGGACCACCACCTCACCTGTTGGTAAGCAACGATTTCGTCGAAGATGAAGCACACAGACATAGAAGATTCACTCTGACTTTAAAAGGACCTAGATTGCATCTGTGAGAAAACAAGGAAGCCGGTTGATTGTTCTATTTCTTGACTGTATGGCTTTGGAAAGAAGAACGAAAATGTATGGTATGTTAACAAGAAAATCCCACAATGTAACCTAAATGTGGTGCTGACTTTTTTCCTTGTCCAATAGTGGAAATCTTGGAACAAAAATATACATTACCGGCATAAATATGAGCATAGCCTCATGCAAAGTTCCGATGTAGCCCTCTTGGAGACATATCTCAGCGATTTGTTGGAACTGGTCTGCTTGGACTTGCTGCTGAGTAAGGAGTGACTGGATCGCGGCTTGCGACCGGAGGTTAGGCCCCAGAGAACACATAATCCATTGCGCCCAGAGCATGTCTACTGCGTTGGGCTGAAACAAGTTGGGCATTGGTAACATTTTGTGTTAAATTGTTTCTGTAGTGGTGGCAGTTCCAGATTTATATTTTTTACGAGTGTAGGCCACTTTATTTCTGCCGCCCCATGTACCTTACGAAAATAATATTTTTTGAGCTTCCTCTAAAATCTGCCGCCCCTCGGCCGCGGCCTTTATGGCCTATTGACAAATCTAGGACTCTTGTTCATAATCTGCCTTGTTGATTAGGTACCACACCTTTGCCAGTTATTCAACCCACAAGCAGTAGTGTGCAAACACCACTGTAAGCCGAATTGAAGATTAGATTTCCAGTGAAATTACTAGACGTAAAGAGATTTTATCACATATGTCATATTGTAAGTCATGTTGTAGTTTGTTGTTGTAGTAGTTATCATATTGTTATCTTATATCACAGGGTGACAAGTGTAGTACATTGCCGCACAGTGTTTTGAACTGGGGACTTACACCCAACTCTAACCGCGGGCTCGAAAACGCGCAGTTTAAAAATCACGCGAACGCGAACCTTAACGCGCCGACATACGGTTTGCGATCATGCAACTTTTCGCAATCACCTAAACTGAATCGTTTATAACAGGTAGGCGTAAGGCCCCTGTTCGAAATTCTGGGTGGCACTGAACTGTTATGAGTAAGCGAGACGCTTACAAACAGGCGAGCGACTTGGTCATCTCTCAGTTGCACTCAACAGTAATAGTCAAATTTCCCCCATTTTGGCATATTACGAGGTATATAGACTGCTTAAATATCATGCAATTCTGTGCTACAGTGCCACTAGAATAGCGCTTGTACTCTTTGCGGTATTTTGCTTTTTCTCAGAGTGTTTCGCTCCAATGCCAAGTTTGACGTTGTTACACTAAAGCAGACAATTTTTTTTTTATTGTTGTATGGGACTTCCCTTTAATTATTACTTTTTTATTTTATTACTAGATTTTTTGCCCGCGACTTCGTACGCGTAGATTGTCATATAAACCTTCAATCCTTTTTTCTGCCCTTAATCCAGCCCTTGTGCAAAATAACATAGCCTATACTTCATTCTGGTCATAGCTAAGCATATTCGTGAAAACAGCATTTAAACCGTCTGCATTTTCTTCCAGGGGTTTAGGAGATGTGCGTAAACAAACAAACAAAAATTCTAAAAACTGCCTTAACATGTTCAGCTGCTTATTTTATGTCGCCCTGTGTGAAGAATTGATAGAAGCATAAAAGTAAAAACACCGTCAACAGTTTTCAAATCAAAAAGATAATGTGACCAGAGCAGACCAGTGCAGAGCATGTTTTGAAGTATTCTTTTTGTCTAAACCATAAAAAGTATATCATGTCATGTCGGGATGATACAACTCTGAAATTTGACTGTCCAGCTTCGCTCGTTCGAATTTTTCTATGACCATCCAATTTCTGAACTATGAATACGACCACAAGTATATGGCTTTGGCCACGGAACCCTGACATATGCTTGTCTTGACACGCTCTTGGCTAGTTATTTCTTATTTCGCGTGCATTTGTATGTATACCTTGATTAAAAAGCCATGAAATTGAACTACTCTATTTATCTGTTAAAATATCACAGTAAAAATCATTCTTTATTCTTATTGCAAATATACACTTTCTTCTTCTAGAAGCTAAGTTTATATACCCTGCATAACGGGTGCAGCAATGACTTATGTAGTGGCTGGTCACAAAACCACACCACAGAGAGAAGTAATTTTACCAAAAAAAACATACTTAGTGTGATAGGTTACTTAATTATATATGAGATCATACAAAACTTATGGCGCTACTTTCTTAACTATTTAGAGATCGATATTTATTTTCTAATTATAATTTTCTAAATTTTATCGTCGAAAAAATATTTTATCTCGTAATAACATGTTTGGGTTAGAAACTTACGAAGTTGGTTCTGGAAAAGTGCTATTATTTCTTTATTGCGTCCGGAATTTTGTTGTATAGGTTTATTGTCATACAAATGGCCTTATTTAAATATTTCTATTCGCGGGACTGAATTAAAATAGGATGCGGTACTCGTATATTTTGTGTTTTAAATTCTAACATAGAATAAAATCTCCGTAAGAGTATTATATTCTCTTGGGAATAAAATACATTGGATTGAATCACCAAGGAGGTTGTTCGGCCTATGTTTTTATAAAATCCTTGATCTACACGTTTATTTATCTAAGAAGGTTAAGGAACCTTCTTTAAGGTGATACGTTTCATGTTAGGCGGGAAATTCAAATTTCAAACAGTTTTTTTGTCCTTGTAGCTAGGCCGGGTAATTATTGTGAAAAGACACAGTGTTTGCGAAAATTGGTGGTCGTTCTTTACATTATCATGTACAGCTATTACTCAGTTACTCACCATATTACTTACATTTAGCAATAAACCGTTTGAAACAGCAAAAAATTGTTTATTGACAAATGTATGTAATAATGTGCATTGGAGATAAATAACTTTACGCGAGTTTGTAAAGAATAATAATCCATTTTCGCGAACATCATTATCGTTTACAATAATTACTCGGCCTAGCTACAAAAACAAAAAAACTGTTTGAAATTTGAATTTCCCGCCAACGTGAAACGTTTCACCTTAAATTTAAATAAAAAGTTTTAATCTAGCTGATTATCTGAATGACAGTAGACAGTTTCAATTTTTTTTATGGCTATGTCAATAACATTCTCTTTACTTTGGACCTTTTTGCTTGAGGCTATGTGACGATCCTCATATTACGTTTCGGGTAACGAAGAAAATATTCATTGATTTTTATTTTCGTTTATGTAAAAATAAAGAATTAAAATAAATGATATAACATAGCCTATGTTTTAATCTGGTAATTTCTAAGCATATTCGTGAAAACCGCATTTAAATCCATCCAGTGGTTTAGGAGATGTGCGCGGATAAACAAACAAACAAACAGACAAAAATTCTAAAAACTGTCCTATCGTGTTCAGCTGCTTATTTTAAAACGCCCTGTGTGTTTTTTTTGTTATCTCGCAATTACAATTTTTTTTATCTCTACGTTTTTATTATATGTATAGAATAGACGATTTCATATTCTCAGAATAGAAAATTGCAACTGGCTATCTATTACGGTTCAAAAGATACAGCCATAGGAAGTTAGGACAGACAGAATATAGTCTTAGTAATTGGGGCCCGTTGATACCCTTTGGGTACGGAACCCTGATAAACACACTTGCGCATTAATAATATCGATTGTCATCACCGAATCATTATTAACTACTATCTCACCTCATAGCAGCTTGCGATGAGCACGAGCAGCGGCTCGCGGCAAGTGTCGGCGGCGCGGAGGAGTGCTGCCGGCGGGTCCTCCGGCCCGTGGCACGCCGCCGCCACCTCCCACAGCTCGCGGCCTAGTCCACACGCTGGGTACTCGAACGTACTACCATGTATTGGACTCTAAGGGAACAACATCAACCAAAAAATTATAGTTGAGAAAATATGGAATGAAATTGTAATTTTCAAACAATGTAACTGATATGCTCATTCATAACTTACAACTTCCACAGAGTTCAGGCGCGAGGCTCTTCGTTGGCCATTATGAGAGTTAGTCCTTGAGAACTCTTTCTCGTTACTTTCTTCTGTGCTTCTGTGCAGCATGATGTGCTTTAAATGCTCCGCGTAAGACTTCTTTTCAAACTCTTGTGACAGCTGTAGCATTTGACCGAGCGGGTACCGGAACACGTCGCCGAAAAGCAAGAAGTTGAACCAAGAGTTTGATTCCACGAATTTCCTCAACTGCGTCTCAGGTAGTGGCAGATTATGCAGCGTCGCAAACTTGATCATCGTTTGAGATTCGTAAAGCACTGTCGACATTTCGACTTTACCATCTGCATCCTCCTTCTCCTTGAGTTTGCTAAGAGTTATTTCTTCTAAACATCTCAGTAATTCTCTGGCAGTGTCATCGTCGCTTTGGATCAGTTTTGACATGTACCCATTGACAGTTTTGAATGCTTTTTCCTCAGGAGCTCCTTTGTCCATCATGTTTGTTTTGATCATATTTGCTGCGGACATGTGTACTCTACACCTTGTTGGATTGCATCCAATCATGGCGATGAAAGACACTGCACACGCGGTCAGAGCCGGATCAGACCAATTTTGCAAAGCCAACGCATGAGCTTCGCAGCAAGCGCTCTTTATACTTTTATCTTGAAGGCGATTGTATGTCTGGTACTGCTGCGATACGAAAGCTTGACTCGCGTTGCACGGGCGATATTGCTTCAGATAATAAACGTGGTTCAGTTTCGCCACATACCCATATCTCTTCATCAGCTTTTCGTTGGCGAAGTCTGGCATTTCCATCGCTCGTTGTGACAACGCCTTTATACTGGCAGCTTTAACGTCTACATCATTAGACAGGAGACTACCCAAACTGCGCCTATCCGGTTTGTCATTCATGAAACTGTTCATGTTTTGATTAACCAGCTGGAATTCGAAGATTTTGGACACATCTAACCCTCTGTACCCAGCCAGCAACTGGTAGACGTTCACATCTTTGCCTTCATACATTTGATTGACATCAGCATGCTTTTTATAAACATTATAGAGGTGGGGCAGTTTCTCTTTGTACATTTTGTTTTGAAGTTTGAAATCAGTGAATTCTAAATAGTCTTCCTGCGAGAAGATGTCGAATAATTTAGTGGCGTCTTCGAGCAAAATCATGCCGAGAACCAAATGAGGGTTAGACGAGATGTAATCGTCGATATCATCTTTAGCTATTTGTTCACAAGTTTTATAAACTGGTAACACATGGCTCTGCCTGTCTGATGTCTGTTCAATGCTTTTGAACATTAGCCACAGCTCAATGCAATCCTTTGCCTCTTTTTCCACATCTGACAAATCTGCTCCTATTATATTGTTTTCAACGCAAATCGTCAGCACTTTGTACAAGTTATGTTTCACGCAGTATTTCGCCAGTTCGACGTAAAAGCTCTCTTTAGTTATGGTAGCACAGGATTCGTTAAAAATGTCGTCAATAAGTTTTAGATTTTGAGTCCGAGCTAGCCTTGATATGATTTGATAAATGTTGCTTCGCTCGTCTTCATTGACTATTCCATAAGAACAAAGTGTGTCATAAATACAAAGTTTCGTGTACGCGAAACAGTTGCTCTTGGCAACGCTATCGATCATTTCGTTGCTTATGGCTGATTTTCTAAACATTTCGTCGACATTTTCGAGGATTTTGGTGTCAAAGCCTTTGGTGTCAACATTGAGCATCTTGTTGGCAAAGTTTTCATTGTTGAAGAAATTGTATCGTGCATTCATGTCGCGTACAACTTCTGAGGTCTGGACGCTGATCCAGCGCACCAGAATCATGGCTTTGTTGTCGTTGACTAAATAATTCCACATTTCAAATGGTGACGAGAATTCCAGTAGAGAGAATTCTGTGGAAAAAAATCAATATGTTTACTGTCAATTTTAATGTATTATATATTTGGAAATGTCTCCAGCAGGCAACTTGAATGGCTGCTGGAGGTGGTATGGCAAAGTGCTAAAAATTTATATTTGAGTTCAGACGCAGAACAATAAATATTAACTTAATTTGCTGTTTTAAGTAACAGCGGGTTAGTTTATGACATATGGAAGCCTTTCCGGGGGACCAAACTGAGCCAGATAATAGTGGGTTTAGGTTTTTTTTTAAACCCAAAAATCATGATACAGAAACCAATGCGATGACGACTAGTTATTTTTAATGACAACACTAGGGGTGTACTTGTGGTAATAGAAATGAGTCAGATGACACAAGGATTTTTCCGCCATTCTATTATTTCATGGTTGCCGGTTCTGGCAGTGGATGCACATCCTAATTATCTCCATAGATAGAAAAATAATTATGCATCATAGGCATAAAACTTCAGCTGAGTGGATTTTGATAGATTTAGTTAGTTTAGTTTATGATAGTTAGTTTTTGGTTTTGTGTACATTAGATAATCATGTAAAAAAAGCAGAGAACATAAAACATTCCAGGTGAAAAACATTGCTGTCATTTGTATTAATATTTGGTAATTACTGATGAAGATAATTTAACTGTTGAAGATTTTTTATTTTGTTCTGGTTGTATCTATTCTGCGATCAGTTCTCTTTATATAATACTACAAGCAGATACAAATTACTTCAGAGCAAGGTATACACCGAAAGGGTAAGGTATAAGCCGAAAGGGGTCCATTATACTCATCATTATGAACAACTTTTACTATAAGAACAACTCTGAAAACTAGAAAAAAGTAACAGCTGTTCTATACATTTTGATGAGTGGCAATGGCAGTTTTCTATTGAACAGCTGTTTTTTTGCGATTTCAGAGTTGCTCCCTTAAATTTGTATATATGCAATAGCTAGGGATACATTGATGTAAACATTTACTGGGTTAGGCTAGTAACTCATTGTCAACAAGCCCTCTTATCAAATTAGCCAGTTTTACAAAGTATTTGTAATGATACCAGTAGATTCAATAGGCAAGTAAATAGATTTTATTATGTAACTAGGGTTGCCAACCATGCTGTTAAAAACGGTATTATAATTTTTTTTTGCCCTATAGTAGTGTTTACTTACTATTGAACAAAAATAAAGTGTACTGTTTATTTCACCATCACTTTAAACATGTTAAAAATATATTTCTATGCGAGCGTGGTACATGAAGTTTTTTCCCGGGCCTCTAAAAAGTTTTATCAAAGTTAACTCTTTTTTTTATACTGTGCATTTTCTTTCTTCCACCTTAAAATACTTTATTTTTATACAAAATGTTGTCATTATAATTAAAAAAATATATAAAGAGGAAAGACCCCTCTTTATAATTTTTTTTTATCGAATGGTCTTACCAAAATGTTGGTGGCTGATGATGAATTTTGTATAGGCTGAATGGCTAACCTGATCCGAGAGTTTGTATGCCTCCTGGAGGCTTCTGTAATGGCTTTAGGGATTCTAAATTATTAAAGAAACAACTGAGACCTACAATAGTTATATTACTTACCAAAGGTAATAAAAAACAATGCAGTAGCTATTCTGCTTTTCCACACATTAGGATATTTCTGAATCTTCTCAATAGTAAGAGCCTTTATTTCACTTTCATTGACAATAATTCTCTCTTTGCCTGAACCGAATGCTTTATTTTGTTTGAAAACTCCTTCCGTTTCAAAAGACTTTTCCAAATATCTCAGGAGATTCCAATGTCTTCTCACATTCTGCCACCTTGTTAAGATTTCAGAACTCATGTCTTTAGTGGACTTTGCCACATGTTCGATGATGAAGTCTCTGTACTCAATCTGTGCGGAATCTTCAGCTAATGTCATCAGGTGTTCTTCCGGATTTATCTTCACTTTGTTTAGAATGTGGAGAACTTTGAATATCTGCTTTCGGAGCAGCAGTTGAACTGTCCATGCTTTCACCTGGAAAAGAGATTTAAATGGATAGAAAACGTTTTGTAAGAAACAGACAACTTAAATTTAGTGTAACAAGTGGCAACATTATCACTTATGGTTGTTAAGAAAGCCATCTAAAAACTCTACTCTACAAGGTATTTTGAAACTAGCAGAGAGTGAATTTTACTGTCTATCCGGAGAAATTTACCAGTTTTAGTATTTAATATTCATTAGTGATGTAAGAGACATAAATCTTTAAGCATTGTTGGCGACGCAGTGATGCGGCCTCCTCTGTGGAGTGCGGCCTACATGGGCGAGCTGGGAGGCTGGCAAGCACTGCTGACACGGCGTGTCACAAAAAGAACTTTCGAACTAAAAATAGATAAGAAAAAAGTGGAACTTTGACCAAATTAGTATAAAATAGCAATAAACGGATTTTGTGGTTTACAAAAGCCTTTTCACTCTCTCCTGCACCCACCGGTCGCTAACAAGCATGAATGCGAATACTCAGTTTCTAAATCTTTATTGTAGATTGTTAAAAAACTATGGTTTTGTGCTAAACAACACCATGAAGTAGGTATACCATACAACTATCTGTATCAAACACATCGGATCGTGCCAAATTAATTTTAACTACTAAGCTGTGGTTGTACTATTATTTCTTCTATGCCTACAGTAGCCACAGAGTATGCAGTAAAAAAGAATGGGATGGAGTAAAGTGGATTATGGGTTAATGCAGAACTGGAGTAGAGAGAGTGTGACGGGAGTAGAGTGAATTGCAAAACAAATGCGGGACTAGACCGAATAGGTTGAGATGGAATAAAAGGAATTACAGGCTGGATGCGGAAGTGTAAAGAAAAGGGCGGGATGGGAGTAGAGTGTGCAGTATGCGAGTGGAATGGACAGATGCTGGACTAGATCAGAAAGGACCGGACAGAAGTAGAGTAGATTATGGAATAGATGCAGAGCTGGATCGCAAAAGAGAGTATAGTGGATTAGGGGATGGATGCCAAGATGGATCGGAAAGGGCAGGTCTGTAGTAGAGAAGATCACGGGACTGACACGGTAAGAGCAAGACGGAAGAAGAGATAATTTCAGGACAGACACGGGCCTGGAGCAGAATGAGGGGAACGGGAGTAGATGGATTGCGAGAGGAATGCAGCACTGATGCGGGAAGGGCGGTATAGGAGTAGAGTGGATTACAGGATGGATGTGGGACTGAAAGGGTGGGAAGGGAGTAAGTGGATTTCTTCTATAATACTCAAGCGAAGCTAGTAGATATAATAGCATTGATAGATATAATAGCTAAAAGACTTTTTCTTATTATAATGAACAGAAATTAATATTTTTTTGTTGCTTTTTTACCTTTTATGTTGTTTTCACATTCTGAATTTTTTTATGATGATCTTGTTCGCAAGATATTCGTATAATATTTGCGAATATTCGTTACATCACTAATATTCATATACTAAGTGCAATATGATTGTATACGATTTTTTTACTAAATCAGTATAATACTGCCTTGTATAATATGTGGTTAACAAAGCAAAATGCAATCAATGTGCGTCGGAACATACTTACATTGTTTTTAATGTACAGTAAAAAGCCGCTGATACAAGTGTAATAGGCTTACCTCTGCCATAAACCAATCCCGCGCCGTGCTTTCAATCCAACCATTTTTCGCCATTAGATACTTCACAGCTAGGTCGATGTGAGTGCCCTTCGCAGCCGCCTCCCGCACAACGTCTCTAGGAGACTTTTCCTCCCATACCGACCAAATAATCTTCTCATTTTGAGTCAAGCTTTCCATGCTCAGAATGAAGCCGAGTAGTGATGCATCAGTAAACAGATTTGTACCTATGTAATCAATTGGTATGATCGCGGTACAGTATTGAAATCTATGGAATCACAACGAAGAACTAGATATTTTTTTACATAAACGATATAATCACAAACAAAGAACAACACATTCACATCACAAACACATTAAACTCAACGTACCTAAACTACGCAAAGCAAAGTTAAGAAATTGTTAAATTGAAAACAATGAAAACCCACTTCCCACTTTCGAAGTTGTTTAATCTAATTTTGCTAACCATACATAGATCTTATTCGAAAGCAACAAAGTCTATTTATTAAAATCTTATTTGTAGAGAAACGGGAGCAATCAGATGAATTGACGTCTAACAGCTGAAGTTTTGTTGAGAATGACATTAAAAAGTCCACCCACAATGTCAGATTTTTTTACTTTTATGGTTTGGACATCTTGTCTATTTAGCACAAAGATCTAGGAATTTAAATATTTTGTTTTCAAATCCGTGTTGTATTAGATCTTTGATTTAGCCAAGTGAAAGTTTTTTTTTGTGCATATCGTTATTAAACAAGAAAAGGCATAAAAAAAGGTCACGATTTAGCAAAGTCAAAGGATTCTGTGCTGATAACCACAGACTATAATGCTCTATTTATAGGCAATGACGGTCATCTGTGACGGTCATCCTAGAGTCATTGACTTAGGATGTCAAATTTTTTTTTTTTTAGGTCTATGGATTTATAGCGGTTTTTTTGAACGTCGCTAACAAGTAGAAGTTTGTGTTTTGTTGTTTCTAGGCAACGAATGAAATGTAAACTAATAACATCAATAACATAGATCAGAGTATATATCCAATGATAGATCAGAGTATATATCGGGAAATATCCAATATATATCGGGAAGAGAATAAGCAAATATATATGTGAAGCAAATATCAAGAAATCTACTGAATCTACATAAATGTCCTCTGAGTCAAGGACTAACAATATTATCAGGTTAGTACCTACCTTATGTAATATCAGATCCTAATATGCTGATTGAAGATTTACGAATTGTATTTGCAATTATTCCACAGCAGAGCAAGTATCTTATTTACCGACCTTTCACAGGTTAATTTTATTCAGATTCTAGACCAATGGCTGAAGAGCTACAGAAGCACCATTTATATTACGATGATATAAACAAAATAAGGATTTTAGAAACTACTGTTACGAAGGAAACTGATGACTTAAAAGATACATGCAAGGAGTATGATACAAGTAAGTTACCCCTGAGATAATTCTGACATCTGTATTTAGCGGTCTTGGCTTGGCGTCCAGGGCCGGATTAACCCTATCAGGGCCCCTAGACAATGTAATTATCGGGGCCACTTTTCGATAGAATACTTCCACATTCAATTTATTTATTCAAACCGTTAGATGGCGCTTTTTAGTTTTTTTTTCTATGGCTACATTAATTACCGCATGTAAATAATGGGGAATGTCACGAATGAAACTTTTTTTTGGTGCGTGGCCCGCATCGACTGTGGGCCCCTAGGCAGTTGCCTACTCCGCCTTATGGATAATCTGGCCCTGTTGGCGTAGCTGAGTTGCTCAAGAATTGGTAACTCAAGACGCCACATTCTATCTCCTGATAGTGGGTACACTGGGCACCACATCTGCCCTTTATTTGCTCTGACAGCTGCAATCAAGCTGCAACGACATTCCAAAACTGGAGTATGAGTATCACTATCTGCTTGTCATTTAAAACCCTAGTGAAAGTGATCAGAAATCGTGGTTTCCATTAGATCTTGGATCTGAAATAAAGATATAATAAATAATAAAATAAATATTACGCATTTTTCAGAAGTTCAAGACTTTGGAAAAATTATAAACTCCTTGCTCGAAGTGCTCAAGGAACTGGGAGAAAACGTAGAGAAGCAGAAAATGGCTGCAATAGGCTCCATGAATCTTTTGAAATCCATTGCCAAGGAGAAAGAATCTCAACAAGCCAAGTTACAAGTAAGTTATTTCAGCTATATTATTTTGTGCACCTAGTGCACTGGTAGTTGTGATGGGGCGGAGATGCAGTACCGATAGCAAAGCTTGCACTATGTAAATTATGTAATAAGATGCACTGACCTGACATCCCACATTTTGGCATGACAATGACATTCTCCGAACATAATAATTATTATCATTTATGGTTTTATTATTATCATACTATGCTAGCAACATCTGTAGACAGTTTCTATTGGCCAACCGCATAAATTCAGTGTCAAGCCATTTTGTCAGTTTATTAAAGAATCCTAACGCGAAGCTTTGATGGAGTGACTGTATAAATTGAGCTCAATAAATTCAATTTATAATGAATACCAAACCATCAGAAGTTCTGCTAATTTTTAGAAAGCAACTATGGTTTTCATTTGTAAAGGATGTGTGTGGAAAGTTCTAACACTGTATTTTTTCAGGCAGAGCTAAATGATAAAACGTTAATTTTGGAGCAACTGGACAGTGAATATGATTCGCTACAAATATTAGAAGCAACACAGATGGAAACTATCGAATACTTAACACAATTGCGTTAGTCCACTACGAAATCTTATGTAATAAAACAATATATTCAGTCTGTAAAAATGTATTTTCCTTATGTATACACACATGAAATAAGAACACGTACAGTTCCCATCCAGTACACAAACTGTAAATTATCTTGGGGTTTTTAATTTGTTTATCCTGATTTATTGGTAATTGTTTTCACAAATTATGTCATAAACAGTTAACTGATTTAAATATTATGTATGTGAAATTGACCACTTATAATAAAGTTCCCTGGACAGAAAAACTATCTTTAAAATTGTAGATACCTGTGATTACAAAAATATAACTACTTATCACTACAGAGTAACACAGATAAATAATTGAAATACAAACACATCCCCCTTGATTACGAAAACTTTTTACATTTTCTAATTATCCAACAAAAATGACAGGTCCTTCTTCTGTAGGCGTCAATTTATTACAAAATAAGAAATAAAGTTAGTAAGTCCAAATACAAAGAAATATAGATTTAGTAAGCTGCATTGTATGAAATATTTTAATACTTCGTCGACAACAATTATCACTTCGAAAAAATCAGGCACATTTACACCTTAATAGTAGGCACACATTACACCAACTCTAATTATATTATTATTTTTACTGGGAAAGAGTTCTAGCTGAAAACAAATGCCTCTTGAAGCAAACAAAAATATAAATGTCCATTTATAATATTTAGTGGGATTCGAAATAACTAGATCAAAGTAATGTTTACTTAAACTTATTGCTTACAAACTAGATACCGTCAACAAATCAGTTCTGAATTTTATTACCAGAATGTATCTTCCTCTTGGCGCAGTATATTTACTATGAGCTGTTTTAAAGCTTTGTGTATTGAGCGGCTCCTGCAAAGGAGACAAGTACAAACTCGAAACGCTTTTACTGAATTCCCAATTTTCTACCTACCCTCTTCTTATACCTTTTACACAAAATGTTTGTACTTTATTAAACTGTCCATGCTCAGTTGCAAAGTCGCTCAGGTTTAAAGCTCAAATAATTGTTTGACCATCCAGTTGGCATCCATTTTCTACCTACAAACTATGCACCTTTACACAAGCCTATCATGTATTCAGACTATCGACACGACTATACATCGTATTGTAAGTATATAACATTATTGTTCACGTACATGAAGCAATAGATGTTTTTTAAATGCTAAACAAATTTCACACCCTCAATTGGGTTGGCAACTGTCAAGTGGCACTAGCATAGCTTGTAACTATGAGCACATTTCGAATCACACTTTAGCATGCCCTTAGTTATGAGATTTTAGACAAACATGACATTTTTCTATTAATTAAGGCATTTTCTAAATAAAAAACCCTTAACCCAGTAATATAATATATATTGGCCATAGCTCACAAAAGAAGGTGCTACACATTGGAACAGCCAATTTGCTTAGGCTTGTCATTGGTCACCAGATCTCGTCGTATCTCGCTAGCTGGCCGAGTGCAGGCCAATGTCAATGTTTATTTGGCTCGTTTGGCATTCCTAGCCACAACTTGGCTTGCTTCGTATCGGTGTCGGTTTCTCTGCATAAATCAAAGACGTTAGCTTGCACTCGGTAAGCCATGTCCACATGTTGGTTGGCATTGGCTCGATCAAATTTGACCAATGTGTAGACAGGAGCTCCCACCTTGTATTAATTTGCCTACGCTCGTATGTATTGCCGGCTTTATAAAAAGGTACAAGCTATGCTACCGCCATCTAGTTTCTACTAGCCAATCCAGACCAAGTTACACACTATTGAGAACAGCACACTATTTGAGTCTACTAATCTATAGTGAACATCTACTGCCTAATTTAATGAGTTAAAAATGTTACATACTTCTAACTCAACTTCAATGGCGCAGTTTAACGTAACATTTAGTTTTTAGTATTCAATATAAGGCGAATCACCACAGCAGCGTAGCGTGAAGGGGTGTTTTAACTTGTTTTTCTTTTTACCATAGCGATACCAGGTTGCCAGTTATTGTGAACAATAAAGAGTTACCTATCTTTTAAAATCAATACAGCAGTGCAAGTACCATTCTTATAGATTGATAAATTTGACAGTTGAAATCGACAAATTCGATAAAATGTCATTTGATTCAGACTCGCTATGATCGACACAATGGCATTTTATCCAATTTGTCATTTTCAATAAATTTATTGATCTATAATAACAGTATTTGCAGTTTTGTCGAACCTAGAATTAGCATGGAAGTTTTTATAATTTAATCTGTGATGGAACTGAGGAATCCACTTTATTTTGTGAATGAGTTATAACTACACTCGCATAAAATACAGTCTTATAGGGGAAGTATGTCAAGGTGTCTAGGTAGCCAAGCAAGAAGTATGTGATGCAATAGACATTGATGAAGAATGTGTAGTTGAATTTTCAACTTTATTGTTCTGCCATAAAAATACATGTCAAAGTTGAAATTTAATTTGTTTGTATTCTTAACATTTTGCAAAAGTAACTTGATGCATACAAATAAGTTAGTTGTAATAACTTTTGTAACAAATGTGTTTATTATATAACACATAAATACTCGTATGACTTCTTTCATTCAGCGCAATTACACAACAATTGTATTTTTGCCAAAAAGTATTTTAGGATTTATGTAAATTTTGAAGCCTTTTGGATTTAATAATTAAATAAAAGGGGCGGCGAATTTGGTGCACGCTACGCTGCTGAATCACCGCATTCGAACAAACCCATCAGTATGAAACTATTGAGGGAGAACTGCTGAATTGTATAATTGAATTAAAAATTAAAATTGTATAATATAATAACAAAAAATGAAATCTATCCCAAAATAAGATGTAGAATTTGTTGTACTATTCTATTAACCATGCTTATCTGACAACTAAAATTGTCTGCATCTCTTTTCATTTTAAGATATTAAGTAAGTTTAGAAATGGTACAGCAAATCAACACCATTGCATGTTCACTTACCTAGAGTCATCAGAAATTTTAAATAGATAGTTTATACCAACTTCACAATACTAGCGTGGCTTCAACACTTTTGTCTGTTAACTCTATACACTAGATGTCACAACCGAACTCGAGAGTGGGTCATCAATTTTTTGCCTTTTGGAGTCCTGTTGGTCTTCTTGGCTGGGTTCGTCCTCCGCCGCGCGTTTTTTGGCTCCCTCTACGTTACTCGTGTGTTGACCCACATCCGAAATGGCTCCATTCTTGAAGCGTATGATTATAGCCGTCATGTTATCGCACCCAGTGCCATCTCCCATTGTACTGGGCGCTAAGCAGTGATCGAACATCTGAAAAGGGAAAACTTAACTATAGAGCCAAGCCAAACAAGGTGAAAGGGTATTAATAATACCTGATACTGTTTAAAATCATAACCTGGTACCTAATTAGCGATAATAGTTACATTGTTTACCTGTCCACATTAATTATTGTTGCTGATGTTACAAAATAAAATTATATTTCTTTCTTTCTTTCTTATTTTCACGCAACATTGACCCATCAGAAATTGAAATGTATACTTAATTTTTATTTTGTAACTATATCATGTTTGCTGCTGTGGAATGAGCTGCTTGCTTCTATCAGCTATCAGGCAGGCCAAATCCCCTTCTATTTTTGACAGACTTCCAAATAGTTTTTTTTTTTTAATGTATGTTACCTCTGAACTTTCGACTGGGTAAACCGATTTTGATGATTCTTTTTTATTTGAAAGCTGGTGCTTCCCGTGTGGTCCCATTTCAATTTGGTCCAGTTCTGACATTTTTATGAAGTCAGTTTTTTTTATTGATAATTATTAAGAACCTTGTCTACAATCAATATCTTTCTTTATAATTGGTATGTATGTATGTATTATTTATAGTATGTATTAGTAATAAATACATAGAATCATTTGTATGTTCAGTATTTCTTTTTATGTATGTATATTAGATGTATTATCTACACCACCAACCCTACTCCTTTTTCAGTCAAGTCCATCCAAAGGTTGCCTAGAAGAAATCGCTTAAGGCGATAAGGCCGCCTATTAAACTGCCGGTTTTTGTATTAATTTTAAGTTACTTTGTATTTTTTTATATGATACATAGTAAAGTGATATTGGATTGTATGTTTAACATGGTGATCATGAAAAAAAATATATTTTTGATTAAATTTTTATTCAGTTTCAGTTTACGGTATGACCTTGATTGTGTGAAACTAGTAATATACATTTTTTGAAGTCAAAACTTTTTTTTGAGCACTTTTGGGTGAACAAAAATCATGAAACTCGCGTCATCGTCACCAAACGCTGTACTGTGTGCAAACCGTGCAAACGTGTATTTTAAAACAGCGCCATCTCTTGTAGAATAGGTGAATTACTACTTAAGTTTTCACTTCTGACGTGCAGTCCTATATGACGGACTTTTTTTATTTATTAAAATTACACCAACATACCTAGGCCACTAGTACCTAAGGCCTACGCCACAAGTACTAATTTTGGCATTAAAAAGATTTTATAACAAAAATCATACAGCAGTTTCAGCCATCAAAAACAACTAAAATGGTAGTTACTTACCTCTTCACAAATCTGCGACAGTTTCTCTCTGCCCTCAGTCAGCCTCGGCAGAATGAAGTCGCACACATCCTGACTAGACATGAAGTTCCAAATTCCATCGCAAGCCAGCACCATGAACTGATCTTTGACCGGATCTATCGTCAACGTCTTAACGTCTGGCAGAGCTGTAATCATCTGCTCTTTCGGACCGAGATCTTTGTTCTGTTTGTAGGAGTGATCTCCAATGGCACGTGATAGATTGAGCCCTCCATTGATGCGACCATCGTTAGAGACTTTGCCTCCTGCTTTGGTGATTCGGTCGAGCTCAGGCGTGTCCTCCGGCTTGTGGTCTATTGACATGTCGACGGCTTTGCCTTCCCTGCAGATGATACAGCGAGAGTCACCGGCGTTTGCGACGAAAAGTTCGTTTTCTGTAACATAATCATTTAAATTATTTAGGAGAGAAAGCAAACGTCGCAAATCCCTACTGTGGCCTGCGCCGTCACAGACCAACACTGCACACCACATTCTCAACAACAGAGTCGTTATCAATTGGAATAGGTTGCCCGAGGATGTGGTCGCATCGAAATTCATAAATGCGTTTAAAAACAAACTGGACAGATGGATAAGAATGAAGAAGATAATCTTTACAGATAAATACTAAATTTTGACACTGTGTGATATAGGCACATCAGCTTATGCTGCTCGCTTATAATCAATAAATAAATAAATTTACTAAGTCAGAATAATTTCTTTGGCAAATTTTTTGATTAATTCAAGATTTAGGTCACAAATAGTACATCATTTGATGCTACAAGTTATCCATTCACTCAGGAACATAAAATTTTCCTGAAAAAAAATAATCCTGTGTTACTGTTTACACTTCCAACTATCTCCATACAAAAACATCACATTTACATATAATTATTAGTATCAGCCTAACTTATGAGTGACCTTAGGGTTTCAACAACTTACAATTTATAAATACTGACAATGTCATGTCCTTATCTAATAACCTTAAATAATATATGTATTTTAGAGCTTTAAGAGCAGAGTTACAAAATGCAATCGCTCAATATTAGTTGACTGGATTTTCGGGTAAAAAATATAAAGCCGTAATTGTCAAGATGAAAATAAAACAAGTATAACATTAAAATTGTTGATTTTAGTCAGTAATTTAGCGAAATCTACTCTTAAACTTTCGCTACGAGAAATTTACGAAAAACTAATTTTGTAAATTGGAGGTAATAAGCTAATAATACAAATCTATTTATTACAGAAATTGCATTTTCTATAGATCTTTCTTAGATTCGATAGAATCACAATGCCAAACTTCCGTTACCGTTAAATTTTCGTTACTTTTTACATAAAAAAATGTGAGAGCGCTCTTAAATATATTTTTTTATAACATGTTACCTCGTAGGAGTGCAACGACAGCAGTGCAGCCGCTGTCAAGGCCGGGCTCTTCAGTCAAGTTGATGTCCTCATCATTGTCCTCATCGCTGGATTCGCCTTCCTCTTCCTCGTCTTCTTCCTCTTCTGCTTCACCTGAAGAAGCAACATTTTAACTAAAGTAACTTTAATAGATTTTCTTCCGGACTGTTCCACATAGAGATGGGCCAGCTCAGACACCAAAAGGAATTATTGATATCCTTGACCTCGCCAATGGTGCTTTCACATGGTGATGTATTCTGTTTTCACAAGTGCCTTTGAACATACGCAAGTAACTCACATCTCGTTTCCTATTGTATAAGTCTTATAAACCTGTTTGGTAACCTAACATTCCAATTTTTTTAGAGAAAAATGTATTCAAAAGCCTTTCGTCTTTTACCTTGTCTTGGGTTAGCATCTGAATATTCCACTGGAAATGGAGGGCTGTATTGCTAAGTTTACTGTTATTGGAAAACTCCCCAATGACATTGTTAATATTCTCTTCATTGGTTTAGTTGACCGTCCCTCCTTGTGAGTCCTACAGTTTGCCAGAGTTTGGACTCTACTCATCATTAGAAGACTATGCAACATCATTAACATTTTCCTCATCCGAGGAGTTGATCTCGACTCCTTAAAAATCTCATCATTGGAGTCGCTCTCATCATCAACCTGCATAGTTTGCTGCAGCATTTACAACTCACCATTATTACAAAATTGATTGAAGATATCTTCAACATTATAAACATTCTCCTTGTCTCAGGAGTTAAATTGTCATCGCCTTCCTCGATGATCTCGTCATTGGAGTCACTCTTATCATCATCATACTGCGTAATTTGCTGCAGCATTTACAACTCACCATCATTACAAGATAGATCAAAGATCACTTCAACATTGTTAACATTCTCCTCATCTGAGGATTTGTCAACGCCTCCCTCGATGAACTCATCATAGGAGTCGCTCTTATCATCATCATACTGCGTAGTTTGCTGCAGCATTTTTAACTCACCATCATTAGAAGACTCCTCAACACCATTAACATTCTCCTCATCCGAGGAGTTGACTTCGCCTCCCTCGAAGGTCTCGTCATTGGAGTCGCTCTCATCATCGTCACCCTCCTGTGCAGTCTGCCGGAGTATTGACTCGTAGACCGCTGCGGCCGCGCGTCGGAGCTTGGATTTCTTAGGGCGCTCCGGCGGCTTGTCAGAGCTTGATACTGGCGATAACTTGTCTGAAATGTATGATGCTGATTAAAAAGCATATTATTTTCAACTGACTTCAAAAAAGGAGGTTCTCCATTGTGTGTATTTTACACGATATTTCCGCCGGTTGTGAACTGATTTTAATTTTATTGACTAGGCTATATCTCAAGAGTGGTCCCAGTTAAAATTAAAGAAAATATTCAATTTCTAAGGATGGAAAATTAGGGGACAAATCCATACAATAAACATAACAACTGACTTCACTGACAGCTCAATAAAACTTTCAGTGAAGTTGTTCTTTTCTCTGTAATTCTAATACAAAGCAACCTACAAGTCTACAAATAGTCACCTTTTGCTTTACCCTTCAGAGGTGTAGTGGACCCATTTGAAGATGTAATATTGCTCTCCTCGCCATCAACTTGCTTGGAATCAGTCACTTCTCCATTGCAGACTCCGGAATCATTTCCAGTGGGCACCGGAGCCTTTGCATCTGCGCTTTGCTCTGGCTGGTGGCAATTGTCTTCCGAACTATCGGGGGCAGCTGATACGGGCTTGTCTACCTCCATCGATGAGGGTTCAGCGGCATTTTCATTTGGATCACTGGTTGACACCTAGGATAAGATTATACTTAGTTTATTTTACATTTATGTTCTTTTTTTGACCAACATGCAGCCAACCGGATATTCTAGATATTGCTGTAGAGCAAGTATTATCACTTTCACATACAGCTTAGGTCTTTCATTTTGCCTTCCCCAATGTAATCAACTTAGTTTCCAACTAGCAGCGCATGTGATTTCACCTGCTATCCTACAGGACCCGTATTTTTTTTGGGATAAAAAGCCTGTCTTACCAGGATATTACCTCCATACGAAATTTCATCCTAATCCATTCAACCATTACAGAGTTGAATGTAGACAAATATGTATACACACTTATACATAAATTTATAAGATTAGTAGTGTGCTGTTGTATGACAAAAAAAAACAATCATTGTTTATACCTCTCCATTCACATCTTTGTCTTCTTCGTTTGTGGAAGATACTCCGCCAGTGTCATCCTCAGTACTGCTCCCGCCCTCAATGGAGGGCAGTCCGTTCTTGCTGGATGACGCTTCGCTGGTTGCCTGCTCCGAGCTAGAGCCAGCCGCAGATGAGGACCCAGCACCAGAACTTGATGAACCAGCAGCTGGAGTGAACACACAAATTACAATATATTTACTATCATAAGTTGTCACTGCCTTCTATCGCCGTGTAGCTCATGGTCAATGCACACAACACTCTTTCTTTATGTTATAAAAAGATGCCCGCAACTGCATATGCGTAGACTTTAATAGATATATTCACCCCCGTTTGACTTACTTAATTTGACCCTTTTGCAAAATCCTTTCCTATCGGACTTTACTCGTACTTGTAGGTCAAGTAGTTTTCAAGACTTTGTGATCTGTCTGACAGATTTCAATTTTATATATTTATATAGATTAGTTAACTGATGCCAAGCAAACCACCACTTATGGACACCTCAAAACTATGCGACATATCAACCATGCATTTGGCAGCTTGGAGAATTGATTGTTTTCGCAGATAGACCTTCTTAGTAAGAGCATTACATAGGTAGATATAGAAACTCTTTATTGTGCACACCAGAAATAAAAGTGACAGATAAAGAAACTTAAAAGATAGTGCCACAAGTGGCAAACTTCTCCCAAAAAAAAAAACCACTCAATCACTCAGTCGCTTATTCAAAAGCGACCTCTTCCAGGCAACCACTGGATGGATAGAATTTATGTATAGGTGAGACGAGGTATGGTGTAAACACTTTGAATTATAGTAATAGGGACTGGACTCGAGCTATTAGGGTAGAGTCTTTAAATCACATACAATCTAGGGGATGCAATACATACTACAACTCACAAGGCTCTAACACAAGTTGTGCTCTTTTGCAATGCCACAAATGATAAATGGACACTCTTGCTGCTAAAAAGGCTCTAGTATCTGCCATAGAAATCATACCTGAGCTGCCTGCTTCATCATTATTCTTCTTAGCCCGTAGGCATGGTGACAGTGGCGTTGCTGAGTCTCCAAGGCGTGCGCGGTGGAGATTGCTCAGTTTGTTTTCATACTTAGCCAGAACCTCCTGTGACAAATAAGAAAAATATTTAGAGCTGTCAGAATACAGAAACAATAAAATAAAAAACTCGACAATAGTGTTATACCATTACATAAATTATATTGAATAGTTTATAATATTAATAATTAGACAGCGCAGAAGAGCCATCTTAGCTCAAAATCTGTAGATCTCAAAGTATTTCAGGCCCTCATGAGGTTAGTTAAGGCTCAACAGATTTGACAAAAATACTAGGATCCTGATAAAGCCAGTGGTGGCTTTAGCCTCATTGATAAAGGTCCGGGCTAGAACCGTGAGTAAAAATAAATCTTGATAATAATGCACAAAGGTGAAGGGCTTGCGCTGTATTGCTTTTCTTAAAGGAAATTATCTTTACTTAAAAGAGGGATGACTTTAATAATAATCATTTGCGAGCAAGATGAGCACAAAATGTTGAATTGTATTTGGTCAAATTAAAACTATTATGTGACAAGATATTCATAGGTGTAATTTTGAACCTAGCACAAACTAAAAGTGCTAGTACTTCCAAGGCCACTTGTTCACTGGTTAGTAAAATTTGCTTTATCTTTTTTCACACATTATAATGTCTGCCAGCGAGAAGTTGGCAAAGCGGTTAAAGCATTAATTACCTTAAAAGTAAGGCCGATAGAAACTGCATAGGGAGTATGAAAATTCTAAGGGTTTTCAGTGGTACTTAAAGGATAGAGCATAGTTGCTTATAAAACACACTTCTGGGTTATTACAGAAACCATACTAAATACTCTAAATCTGCCACTGCACTGCATGTTTCAGTGTACTGGTAAATTTGTTGGTATAATATAAATATTGAAAAAACATTTGGGTTTTTACAATGCTCTTGCAGTTGTCATCTGCATTCTTGGTTTAGTTAGAGTATAGGAAGCTTTAAATATTATAGTGTAGATGGATGAACTGGATTACCTGAAGTGGAAGCGTGGATTCCTGGTACAAATTGCTGACATTTTCATCATCAGACTCTTCTTCATTGTCACTGGGTCCTGGCGGGTTAATTTCACCTGAAAATTAACAGTAGAAAGTTAGAATTGTTAAAACACTGTACATTTTCTTGTTTTCCAGCATTTTTTCTAGCCAATTTTTATCATTGTTAAAGCATAAAAATGGATATCAATAAAGGGATATCATAAGTCCCCAGTAATCTCATGATTTTATTCACTACACACATCCAACACTACTTCAAAGACCCGAAAATAGACACAAACACACACCTCTAATATAGGATAGTCCATTATTCACATTTTTTTATTTCAATTCCTCGAATCAGGGTTTTTATGGGTGAAGCGCACCGCATGCGTAACGGTCAAGGCTTGCATTTTGGATCAATGAAAAAAAAAAATGATTTGACATAATGCCCACACCTCCTAACATGTTTATTCAAGAAAGTTTTTGTACTTTTTTCTCCCCTTATTGAGCCTGGCATGTGATGAACAGACCACCCCTAAAAGAATAAGAAGACCATACCTGCTAACTCCTTGAGAATATCCATAACCTCCTTTGTTGCAATAGCGGCATCAAATCCCAGGAAAGCCTCCTCCAATGCTTTGACAAGTTCCCCATTTTTATATGCTTCTGTGTTTTTAATATAGTTTGGTAGATTTTGAGAACAGTATGTGGCAACTTCAGCACCTCCATGTCCATCGTAGACAGCAAATAGAGCAGTATTCAGATCAAAGTCAAGGATTGTATTGTGGGCATCCTACGACGAAAGTAAGGTTAGGATTTCTATTCTTCCTTTAATGCATTTATCTATTAAAATTTATAAATTACTGGCCAATACAGGCCTTAAAATTGATACTTAGGTTAGGCACTCATTCTTCACAACAAGAGTAAGCATTGACAAATTACATTTATCAGTGTTATTGGATGTTAGGAAACACTATTATCCTGGTCATTGTTCCAATATCCCACGTTTCCTACCCTGATTATATTCTTAGAATCGAGTTTGCATTTATCTATTTGAGAATAAGTAATCTTACAGCAAAATTCTACTCTACATTATCAACAGTGGAACACACTAAATAGATGCAAATAGAAGATTTCAAATCGAGTAAATCATAGCTATGATTCTGTCACAGCAAATGTTTGTTTCAAAGGGATATGCACGCAAATATTATGCATGGTCTATGTACATAGTCCAACACCCTAGGTACAAAAGAATCTTTTACATGCTAACGCCTTTCAACTTTGTTATGCATTAATTGCTATTGTTATGATTGTAAAAACATTTGCATTATGGTTCTAATTTTATATTCAAGATAGATGTACATCATTGATTCCAAATTCACGAGCATTGTAGGAATTTACCTCTTGGTTGACACGCCATCCCTGCATGGAGCTCGAGCCGCACTCAAGTTTGTCGTTAGCTTCATCGCTAGACATTTTTTCAGTAACCGGTTCAGATAAATACGCACCCATATTGGAATGTAATGCACATGAAAATTATATTCACTTAAAACTACGTTTAATAGGCGCGAAAATTCACAGAAAAACGCGCAGGCGGCAGGCGGCAATGCTAAAAGCTAAATCAGTACAAGTGTTGCTAGAAAAGAACTTAAGAAATTACCAAAAAAAAATATTAAAGCCGTACGGACCACGAACCACGCACCGCCGCACCGTCTTATAATAAATTATTATTTTTATCAAATTAAATAAAAATTGTGATGTCTGACAACTTATTTGTACAGACAAGGAAGTCATAAATACGATCAACATAATGGATTATGGATGGGATGTGACTTTATAAAACTATAGTCATGAAATAATTTTTTATTTATTTTTTTGTTATCGTCAATTTCATCATTTAACATTTCTACTTTTTGACTATATCAACATCAGAAAAAAATATATAGAAGCGTTATACCTACTATGGCATTTACACCCCTCCCCCCCTCTCGGTCGTCCATTCGTATACATTTTGATCACATCATTTGCCGTTGTGTGCGCTCAATATTGAAATGTGCGTTTGTTGAACTAGTAAGAATATGTCAGTGTGTGCAATACGTATTTACTTGGCCCTCTTCAGTTTTTGGCAGACTTTTTTCGGTACTAGCTCGAGTTTAAAGGCAGATCCAAACCATATATTATCAAAGATATCAACCAACAACTGAAATGGGAGAAATTATTTATTATGGCAATTTCTCGACTTCAAATGCATTAATTTATCTATGGTCTTGTCCTATTTTCTTCTGTGGTACTGTCGACGTCTGCTGAGAGTATTTTTTATCTGTGGTCCACTTTGGACCATTCCATAGTGATTCCATTCCAATATCCCAGTCAAAATTCCAGTCTTACAAGAAGGAAGGATATAGCATAGAAGTAGTGCTAAGTTAGCCAAATCTAAGATATTAACTTCTTATTAAAAGGGCAAGTGCTTTTGATAACTAAAGAAGATACAAGCTAACAGTAACATTACAAAAACATAACTGTTTTTGGCTACCCATGGACAGTCCCACTATCAGCTAAAAGTTACAATTTTTTTATCTATGTCTTGGTAAACTCGATATAGAGAACTACAAAGTTTTACAAAGTTACCGATATAGAGAATGGGGAGGCTTTATAAAAGGCTATCAAAAAATAATTGGTACTTTAAAATACGGTAGATGGCGTTGACGAGAGATAAATAAATAAATAAATAAATAAATATGTGGGACATTATTGCACACATGGTCATCTGACCCCAAACTAAGCAAAGCTTGTAATATGGCTGCCAGAGACTGATATACATACACATTTTTAAATACATACTTAAATAGATATTAACACCCAGACATAGAACAAACACAGATGGTTATGAAGTTCTGCAAAACCGCAGACGAAGAAAGATCAATTAAAAAAAAACATACAAACGGACAATATTTGGCTAGCCGTGTTATAAAATGTCTCCTCTTCCTTGTATTGTAGGTTTCATAAAACAAATTATGTGAAGAAAATGTAAACCATGTCTCGTCATCGCCATCTATCGACCATTGTAGAACTATGTTTCTTCAGCTGTCAGAAAACCACCCATTGTCTATGGATATTAGATAAAGTAGAAAGTAGTATTGTCTGTTGATCTGTTATTTTGTTTGTCTATGGAAAAATATATCACAAAACGTTGATTGATTGAAATTGCATTTTTATTGTGATTTTTATGAGGTTCCAAAGTTTTTTAGGATTTATATTACCTGCGCTTAATCTAAACATATACTGGAAGTGTTTTCTCGTAGTGTAAAATCAAAATGAGATGAGACATTAATCGGAAGAATACGACTAGAGTTGGTACTTGCTTGGTATCATTCTGAATCTCCGTGATCCGTGTCCGTGTGTTGAGTGTCAAAACTTTGCTAAAAATGTCGGGCGACCACAAGACGTTGATAAAGGGCAGCCCGTCGCAATATGTGAAGTTAAATGTCGGCGGAACTCTGTTCTACACCACGATCGGCACACTTACAAAAAGCGATAACATGTTACGGACTATGTTTAGTGGGCGTATGGAAGTACTCACTGATTCTGAAGGTACTTATTGAGATTTTTATCTCTCAAACAACCGATGGCTATAATATTGGTTCTATTGATAATTAGAGAACCAATAGTATAGTATGGGTTGTACATTTAGATTAAGTACTAATAAACCTAACCTTTTTGTACCTGAAAGACATTAAATACATATAATATACTTATCCTACAAAGTATAAAATAAAATAGTTAACCTAAACCACACAATGGATTTTGTTGTAGTTTTCACCATCAGTTAGATAATTTTTCACAGAAGGTTTATATACCATATAATAAAACATACGCCCGTGTGAAGCCGGGGCGGGTCACTAGTAATGTATACTATATACTGCGCTAGCATTTTACTAACATTCTTATTTTAAATTAATTAATTACAGGATGGATACTCATAGACAGATGTGGCAAACATTTTGGCACAATACTGAACTATCTACGAGATGGAACCGTTGGTCTGCCAGATAGCTACCGTGATATTATGGAACTGCTTGCAGAAGCAAAGTACTTCCTTATTGAAGAGTTAACGGAGTCCTGCCAACAGGCATTAGCCAAAAAAGAGAGGGAGGCAGAACCAATATGCAGAGTTCCTCTTATCACATCACATAAAGAGGAGCAATTACTTATCATGTCAACATCTAAGGTATTTTTTCAAGTCTATAAAATAAATAATTACCAATATAAAAACCCGACTTCATAAAAATTTCAGAACTAGACCAAATTGAAATGGGACCACACGGGAAGCACCAGCTTTCAAATGAAAAAAAGAATCATCAATATCGGTTTACCCAGTCAAAAGTTCTGAGGTAACAAACATAAACAAAAAACAGTCGAATTGAAGACCTCCTCATTTTCGGAAGTAGGTTAAAAAATGCGTTTATTCCAGAATAAATTGATTTTTATTGAAAAATATCTTTTCAAACCAAGCTTTTATTAAATTTGTGATTGGATTGCTAATCAAAATGAGCCCAAACACTGCCAGTCTACTATTATCCATCGAGGAGTGCCGCTGTCCACCATCACCTTCATTATATCAGCTCGCTGTCACCATAATATTGTATTGTCATCAGAACTGGACAAGTATGCCAAATTTCATTTAAAAACCGGGAAGTGGGTCAAGTTTTACATGCAAGATTTGATAACAGACACACACCGGGACACTAAATAAAATCTTGTAAAAATAAAATATTTTGTAGCATAATATCAAGGAAATAATTACTTAAAAACTAGGTTTAACTCGTTCCTCTTCATAAGGATTGATCCTTGACTATGCATGTGCGAGTTGAGCACCAAGTTGTTGAAGCGGTAGAACCTCTTGTGCGTGTTCGTTGTTTGTTGCCGCATTAGCACCATAAAATCAGGGAGTCTTCGTGCCGCATATGACAAAAGCTTTATTTAATGACTTGCTGCGCTCCATGGTTTCACCCACGTGGTTCCAACTCTCACACATTAATTCCATCCGAGTTCAGAGTCCAAGTTTTTCCCGCAGCCCAGCAGTTAAGGAGGACGTCTCAGTAGATAGATAGATAACTCTTTATTGTACACACCAAAAATTACATAGGTACATAATAAGATAAAAACAACTTAAAACTAGTGAAAAAATTGGCGGCCTCTTCGCTATAAGCGATCTCTTCCAGGCAACCGCAGTACCATATGTCATCACTGGCAACACACACTCGTTAAAGACCCTTGCCTTTAGGTCCTGTGGTATATTTGATGAGATGTCACGCAATTTTCCCATCCAAGTTGTATTCTTTGGGCGACCTAAGTTCAAGATAGTCACATCCAAGATAGTTATACTGGTTAAAAACTTTGTGAGTATCGTTCCCAACAACTACCGGCACGGGTACAACATGGACTTAGGACATGATTTTTAATAAGCATCTGACATTCCGCATAAGAAATACCAATCACTGTAAAATCCTATTCTAAACCCCTATTTTTAGTGTTATTTACATTATAACATTTTTTATTTCCAGCCCGTTGTGAAACTGCTGATAAACAGACACAACAACAAATATTCATACACGAGTACATCTGATGACAACTTACTAAAAAACATAGAACTATTCGACAAACTGTCACTCAGGTTCAGCGGACGAGTGCTGTTCATAAAGGATGTCATTGGTTCTAACGAAATATGTTGCTGGTCATTCTTTGGACATGGCAAGAAATGCGCTGAAGTCTGCTGCACATCTATTGTGTATGCTACAGACAAAAAACATACTAAAGTTGAGTTTCCTGAAGCGAGGATCTATGAAGAAACTTTAGGCATTTTGCTGTATGAAAGCAGGAATGGTCCAGACCAAGACTTGATTCAGGCGACGTCATCCCGAGGTGCAGTTGGCGGACTATCGTGTACTAGTGATGAGGAAGAAGAGCGCTCGGGACTCGCACGACTGAGGTCAAACAAACAGAATAATCAGTCTTAGCGGTTACAGTCGGGCCTGGCGCGCCTACGGAGCTCTAAGCGGACTAACGTCTGATATCGAGCTGGCATCTTTTTGCCATTACTAAGACAATGGCTGTCTTGCTTCGGTCTGTAAACTTGGAGCGTTTCCTCTACGGGTTTCTACTTCTGTGAGCTCTCTTGAGAATAAGTGTGGCAGTTGAGATGACATACGGCATTTATGAGATAAAAACGACAATTTCACTATTATACTATGTGTCTACATATCCATGTCTTGTCTAGTGAGTAATGGTGTAGAAAATATTCTCTGAACCACATTTTCCTGTAAAATGACATATGTATTAGACATACCGTAAAGTTCAGTATACGACAATGATTAGATTACAAAACGAGCAGTATTTTCTTAATCAAATACTATGTATAATTGTATTATCTGTGTATTACTTTATTGATAAGGTCTACAGTACTGGTGACTAAGTTTGTTATCTAAGAGCGTGTTCCTAATCAATCCCAACGATGCCTACAGCGCTAATGAGAAACAATATGACATAAAGAAAATTTCTTTGCTTCGCGCTGTTTGGCGTGATTTGGATCGCGCCCATTTTATTGTAGGCTTGCCAAAATTAAATTTGTGATCACTTTATTGTAGCCTATATTAGTCATTGAAATAGGTTTGCCACAAATTGAGGCTATATGGATGTTGGCTTAGCGATGCCATGCTCTTATTGTTCATGCATTTAACTTGTCTACCTATATGGTTGTTGGCTATAGGCCCAATGTACAACTTGTACAGTCTTAATATTAAGACGGGAACTGAGCTTGGGGTCATTTTTATACTTATTATACAAACATTACAACTATTAAGAGCTGTGTTATAAAATGCTTAGTTTAATTTTAGGTATCTGGATTTTAGGGCATAAAGCTAAAAAATAAAGGCGTAATTGTCATGCTAAATACCAAGTAAACGATAACATTAAAATTGATTAGTTAATACAGTAAATAATGAAACAGAAATCCACTCTTAAACTTTCTGTCCGAGAGTTTTACAAAAAGCTACTTTCTACATTCGAGGTATTAAGTTATTATGTTGAGTTTTTCCAGAAATCTTAGCCTCTTTTTTTTTCATTAAAAAGTACAGATCTATTTATGACAGAAATTTGATAGAATCAAACCACCAAAACACTACTTTATGAAATTTTGCACAAGTTTTCCTTAGGTGAGCACTTAAAAAGGTGTTTTGAAAATTATATCTCTTCGGCGAGGCCAAAGGCCGAGCTCTGTGAAATGTGTATTTCCAAATTAAATTACACACAATTATTATAAAGTTACAAGTGTGTCTTCAAGTCGCTAGTGATTGGTTTCTTCTAGGCAAGCAGTCTATTGTAGATAGGATCATCGCTTAACATAAAGTGGGGTGGCGGTGAAGCTCAACTCAGCACAAGCCTATTATTAAAAAAAAAACCTCACCATAGTTTTCAAAAGTGTAAATGAGTTACCTATAACGACCTGAGCTCCGGCCCCGCCTTAATACGTCCATTGCATGATTTATGAATGTTCGTTAAAGTGTATTTTGATGTTATAATATTCAACAAAACTACTGTTATTAATTGCACTTTTGTACAGTATAATATGTTAGGGAGTTATCTTGTGGTATGTGTGAATTTAGTGCGTTATCACCGCTCAAGTGGTTTGCCAAATGGGTGTTGTAAATACATGTTCCTAGTACATATTTCTAGGCTTCTAATATTATGGGTTTTAACATCTCAATTTCTAGAGTTATAATTACATGTTGAAGATTTATTTGAATATAAATGTGCT
This sequence comes from Agriopis leucophaearia, assembly GCA_949125355.1. Lineage (NCBI taxonomy): Eukaryota > Metazoa > Arthropoda > Insecta > Lepidoptera > Geometridae > Agriopis > Agriopis leucophaearia. The sequence goes on along the minus strand of OX421265.1, from coordinate 7,539,224 downwards.
GTATATTGTGAAATATAACAATAGCAATAATACAGACATAAATATTCAATTACAAATGTTGTATTAGCAAAAATTCTATGTTCATATTATTATTTGAATCAACACACATACCTATTATACATAAACGCTTAAAATATATTCTATAAAAGTTTCTGCCTTTCACATGTGACATTTCTTGTTCCAATTTGACAACTGACCGTCATCGACCGTCATTTTATAACTGACAACAAAATATATTATGTCACCTTAGACCCCACAAGATTTTTTTAGGTCTGTGACCACAAGACATTGGCAAAATTGCGGCGAAAAAACACTGCACACAACTGGCACATAAGCCGTGAACAAAAGTTGAAGAACTGAATGGCTTATTAAGCGTTTGTGCATAACAGGGTTAGCATTAGCAGACTAATCTTCAGATATGTATCTTATAGTAATAATGAATTGAGGTCACATTAAGGGGAATACGGTGGACGTAGGCTATGAAGGCTGCACAGCTGGCTCTCTTTCAAATCGCCAAACAGTCAATGTTAAGTCACAATAACAGTAGAAAACTGAGCAAATTATTGGGCAGTCTAGTACACTACTATACAAGGTGTTTGGTAGCTGGGTGCAAAGCCATATGGAAATGACAGCTTAGGCCATTTTGTCTTAATGAAGTCATATTATTTTTACTCGAACTTTAATGATTTTTCAGGGGAAATTCGAACAATGGGGAATATCAAATTAAAATGGTCAGACTTTGGTATGGGCAAAGCTACCAGACACTATATATATATATATATATATATATTTTTACTGCCATCACTGACAAATTGAGAATTACATGAAATATATTTATTGATGTCACTAGAAAAGTATAAAACTACATAGGTGATAATAGGTATGGTATGTTACTTCTATAATTTTTTTATAATTATATGCTCACTGTGTAGGCTGAAACAGCTTTTTTTATTTCCTAACACTAAGTGGAAAACAATTTTATCCTATAGGTTTTCATAAATCAATAAATAAAATTGTCTTTAATTTCTGCAAAACCAGCATCTAGTATGCGTACTGCGACAAAATCTTGTCATCACTGTCGAGCGAGAACGTGAAAAGGTGCCTACGGTTTTATATACGCCTTTCTCGCTTTCGCACGATAAAAAGAGGCGACAAAATTTTGTCGCGACGCGCATGTTAGCCCAGCCAAAATAACAAAAAAAAAATTTACATACCGAATTACGAATAATAATAGCCGTAACAGACGGGCCAGCATGGCTGACGTCAATCACCTCAACCAACGAGAGAACAAGAGATGGAAATAATGTTCTCACTCTTTCTCTCCCGTTGGTCAGACGGCGGTTTGTGGTTCGAGGCGTCTGTTACGGCTTTAAATTACCAGCGAATTTTATTAATTTAGATTGTAACTGTCAAAAAATGGCTCTACAGAAAGTTCACCAACTCACCAACACTGGTAATTTGGCGTACCAGTCATTTTGACCAAATTTGAGGGCTGTAGGCAAGGTCAAAAGATGGAAGTTAACATTTTCTATGGAAAGCTGTCAGTTTTGTTCAGAAAATATTATAGTGGCAATGCACAGATACATATTTTGTTGTCCATGGTCCTATTGCATAGTTCTACTGGTAGTACCAAGGGCATTTTTTGTTTGTTTCACTAAAGACAACTAACCGCTAGTGTTACAGGTATCCGTAGGCGGCGGTTTTACTTACCATCAGGCGGACCGCATGCTCGTTTGCCGCTCTTTTTATATAAAAAATAATAATAATGACATTGGTTGTCTCAATACTCTGTTTTTGGGCAGGCATATATTTTTGTATTTTAATTTATAGGCTTGCATTTGACCGCCACCTCACCTGATATTAAGCGATGATGCGCTCTACGATGGAGCATGCTTGCCTAGATGAAACATTATTTACTACATCGCACTAATACAGGGCTACAGAACTATCTGCGTGTATGTGCTGCTAGCCTTAGGAAAGGCCAATGAGTAGCAGTGGAGACTAGTATAGGTAGATGACAATGACACAGAACTGTACTAAGGTTATTGTACTCTTCATTATGAAATAACTTTCACTAGGGGAGCCAACTTTAAAAAAATTTGCAGCCCCATGTAATTTCAAACTTAAATTGTAAGATTTCAGGGTTCCAGGGCCCGATTCTACTAAACCAATTGTTTTTCAATTGTTAATGGATTGCCTATTTTTTTTTAACTTTTGACCCTTTATCTATACAAAAAGTGTCAAAAGGTAATTTTTGAGAAAATTCATTAACAATTTAAAAACAATTTTGTTTTTCACTTTTGACACTTTATCTATACCAAAAGTGTCAAAAGGGCAATTTTTGAGAAAATTCATTAACAATTTAAAAACAATTGGTTTAGTAGAATCGAGGGCCTGGTGCCATTGTAAAAATTTCCTATAATGATGAGTACAATGAACTTCTTTCAGGTTAGTACCACTGTTCCATGATCCTGTACAATAATTATTCGTAAACCTCAGTCTACCACTGTTGTACCATTCACTATTTTCATAAAGGATTGTGGAAGATAAATTAAATAAATTTTAAGTTTACTGGCCTAGACTTCTTATATTTTCTTTATAGCACTGAAAACTACATAACGGTACTCCAGTTTTAGAGCAGTTGTACTTTTTTATGTTACTGCAACCACTGACACCGCATATGACTGGTTTTGGAGGATCTACAGGAGGCATCTTTCGTAAGGGGAAGTCCATTCCAACAGGCATTGATAAAGATATTTCATCTTTATTATTAATGTAGACAATCATTGGTTCTTGACTTTTAGCAGGCTTCGTCTTTTGTGCATTTTTGAGGTTTTTGGATTCTTGTTTTTTCAGGAGTCTATCCATTGTTTTCTTTTTATCTTTTTCCCTCTTTTCATCAGCCATTTGCTTCCGCTTCTGCGATTTGATAGCAGCTTTTTGTATTGCTTCTGCTGTCATGACTTTTTCTTTGTACCCTGATGGTAGAGCTAGGAGCACTTCACCCCCGGGGCTGGTTTCTTTGTCTGTACCTCTTTCATACATGGCTCTTTGTCTTGCTGTCATCATTTTGGGATCTTTCGGCTTAATTTTCTTTAATTCATCGTCAACCTATAACAAATAACAATAGTAATGTACCCCCATAACACTAAAAACTCAAATGCCAGTTTTACAACACTTAACTGTTTTACCAAAAGAGTTATTATCTTTTCGGTATACATTTTCAGCTTACTACTTCTTTGCTACATTTCATTAAGACTGCTGTGGAATAACAACGTGATAAGGGCAGTTACTTTCGAATCTATAATTTTAATGAAATGTATTACCTCTTCAAGTTTGCCAGATTTAATAGCATCAAGCCACCTCTCTTCTTCACTGGAAGTCCCACTATCCCGGCCTTTCTTTTTTTTCTTGGAGGTCGAGGGTTTTGGAGGAGTACTAGATGAGGAGCCAGGAATGGACCTCCGCGAGTCTGAGGACGACTTCATGGTCTGAGCTTTTAGAAGATCTGCTGCAGAGGCGGCCGCTACCTCCCTACCTTTAATTTTTAATTTAAAAGGCTTTTCCAATGCATCTTCGTATGTTATATCGATAGAAGTATCGCTGTCAAACTCATTTTCTAACTTCCGCTTTTTGTGCTTCTTGTGTTTGTGTTTCTTATGCTTTTTCGGCGGAGGAACATCTGCAATTAAAAAAAACCATAAAGACAAGTGAAATTTCATCGGAAACAAAATTTACTTACCTACCTAAGTTTTGTTATTACCGATAACAATTTCATCGTCCGTGGTGCTTGGTTCTCGCTGCCTACGCACCATTTTACTGAATGATAAAATCCGGAGATTAATATGAGATTTTAGTGATCCTTTGGAAATGAGTTTCAGAAAATCTTTAGATTTTTGAGTACGCAAAAAATCAAATCACTAAAACATAATAGTTTTTTTTTCTTCAGACAGAACCAGACCAGTCCACAGACAGACCAACGCAGAACGAAAGTTATGAAATATAAATAAATGAATGAAAGAACGTGAACACGCAATTGACGTATTGTCAATAATGTCAAGCAAGTTTGACAGCGTAACTTCGCTAAGAAAAAAAAGTGTGCGCCGTACACAAAGGGATCCCCGTTGCTCTCGGTCCATAGATGGCGTTAAAGACGCAACGATCGACGACGCGGATATTGTATGAAAAGCTCATTCATTTTTGAATTTGTTCCCTAAATTTCTCAGGATGTTGGTTAAATGATGAAACATAAAAACTATGGTTCCCGTGATTATAACACATTCATTGACTATGGATTTATCTACCTGTGACCACGGACAAAGAAAGTCAAAGGACGAAGAAAGGTTCTTGAGGGGAGACCACGAACCGGAAGACGCAGCGTAGGTAGGTACACTAGATGGACCGGCGACATTGCGAGACTTGTGAGAGTCGCGGACTCGCGGGTATCCAGTGGATGCAGATGGCAGGATGTCGTGCAGTGTGGAGGTTAAAGGGGGACGCCTATGTTTTTTTTTTTTTTTTTTTTTAACGCGTATAAGGCCGCGTTTGACAACCAACTCGCCTGTTGGTAAGCGACGATGTGGTCGAAGATGAAGCACGCAGACTTAGAAGATACCTATTCACTCTCGCCTTGAAAAGGCCCAAATTATATCTCTCAGGAAACAAGGAAGCCGGCAGGTTGTTCCAATCCTTGGCCGTACGGATCAGAAACGTAGAATCGAAACGTTTGGTACGTATCCAAGGAAAGTCCACAATGTTCAGCATGTTCAGTATGTTCAGCAGTGGACGTCTTCTGGTTGATGATAATAGAATATAAATATATAGATAAAAAAAGATAGATAAAAAATTAGTTAATTCGATGCCTGTGGTGGTATATTTTCCATTCGCCTGGATGACTTATTAGGGTCCACATTGCTCTCGCTACTAATGCCTTGGTTGTCTGGACGCGTTACTGGTTTATGTTGACTGGCCAGGTTCATTTCGCTGGGTTGAATGTGAAATTGTTTTTGTACTAACGCAAGCTTTTGATTGGCAGTGGAAAAGTCTTGTTGTAGTTTTGCGTTTATTGCCTCTATTCCTTTACATTGGTTATGGCTTGATTCTACAGTCGTTTTCAGCAATTGATGTTCATCTGTGATGTTTTCTGTGACCGCTGTAAGAGCTTCTAAATTATTTTTAAGGATAGCGTAGTTATTTGCAAGAGAGCCGATACTAGACTGTATTTCAGTTAGTAGTTTACAAGCATTTTCTATTTTTGTTTCTTGAGATTGAAACTGTGTTGTAAAAAATTATCGCTAGAGTTTAATTTCTGTTCATATTTCGCTGTTAGAGCCGCCTTCGGATAATTCTATTGCAGCGTTTGGGGTCTTCTTGTCCGTCGTTTTTGAGCTACTGTGGGCGGTCAAGCGAGTGGTTGGAGGAGAGTACGTCGGTATGACGTACCTATTTAGGTTTAGATGGGGGAGTATGTCTGACGCGTGCTATTTGATTTGCTTCAGTTCTGTTTCTACCCTTTGCCTCTATAAGCTTCTAATAAACACATGGTGATTTTTTTTAGTGGGTGACATCAGGGCATATCGTTTGAAATTTACTCGTCCACACTCCAAATCAAACATGTTTTTGCATAATGAACAAGTAAGATGTTGTGTTGCCTGTCTTTTATAATGTTATGGTATCCGGAGCACGCAGGCGCCATATTTACCACTGTATTGAAAACACTGACAGCTGACCTATTAACTAGTATGGTTCAAAGTTCGATCACTCAATCACAGGTTGTGCAAACTGTTCTGCAAAATGTTGCTAGATGGCGCTCTACGATAATTTGTCTTTCCACTAGTTATTATGAAAAACTTCAAAAAATTAAATATTCGGCTAAAGTCCTAAAAAGAAACTGTAGGATTAGAGGGTGTCTTCCAAGGAAACTTCAGGTTAGGTTTCACGTAAGTTATTATTGATACTGCTGCACTGTTAATCATCACCGTTAATCCTACTTTTATAATTAAAAGATTGTAAGACGTGAGAGCCCGTGCGTTGCACAGCACACGCCGGGAGCAGAAGAATGAGAGATGAATGAGTGAGATGCATGATGTACAGAATGAATGGAAACAATGATACGGAAATGGATCTTAAGAGCTAACACAGATTATTGATAGGAAATAACGCTATACAAATAATATTGTGAAAGGCGCCTAGATGGCGCCGCACCAAATGGCACACCAGTGCGGCGAAGATGGTGCCCCACGTTACAACTGTGGCGTGTATGGACGCCACATCACCCCCCTACGGAGAAAAATACAGCCGGAATAAGAAAAATTAATTGTCGCCTGTAAAAATAATTTAGTGCTAGAGGTCTAGAATGTCGCGAAACCTTACTCTGCGACCAGTGCGGGTGGTGACTGTGGGAGCAGGGGGGGCGGGAGCAGGTTGCGGAGGAGAGGAGGGAGCAGGAGTCAGAGGCTGAGGAGCGGATGGAGGCGTGACGACAGCCTCTGACTGTTAATTGTTAATTTTCAATTTAAGCGCGGCAACAAATTCAAAAAGTTTGTACTGGTCACTTTTTCGAACTGAAATAATTTTACGAATAGCAGTTTATATTCGACAATAACACTCGTAGAGTTTATTTGACATAATATCACTTTAGTCACAATATCACTTTAGTCAAAAGGTGTTTTGCAAAACTGCAAACTGCATCGGAAAGTGCGGTAACAGATTCAAATAGTTTGTACTGGTCACTTAGTAAAACTGAAATAATTCCAGGAATAGCAGTTTATATTCGACAATAACACGCGTAGAGTTTATTTGTCACAATATCAAGTGAGTCATTAGCACAAAACATCGCAAACTGTAAATTTACTATTTTATTTGAATTAAATTTAGCGGACCTAATGTAGCGCCATGTTTACAATTCTGCGCCCCCTGGCGGAACTGTTAGAAGCTTCTAACAAATTCGGACGGACGGACGGACAGACAGACTGACGGACAGAACGAATAGATAGAAACATAACTTGGCTGACGGGAGAGAAAGAGAAAATTTTCTTTTTCCCGTCAGCCAAGTTGACATGTCTGTTACGGCTAACCTCAACTCAATACTAAAATCGTTTTATTTTTGTTTGCATTTCCAACTAGGTAAGTTCAACTTTCCCAAATTTCTAAGCCTTTGAGGGTTCTATTGATGATTTAGGGGAAGCCAAAATATCGACCCTTAATAGAACCCGTCTTAAAACAATATTCGATTGAATTTAACTTATCAAACTGAGTAGGCACCAATGAAGTAGGTATTTGAGACGGTAGGTACAAGTAGCTAGGGACTTATTTTATATTCTACGACTAGGTATATATAAAGGGTTACGCGGAATGGGTGTACTAAGCCGAAAGGGGTCCGTTATACCCAAAACGTTATATTCAAAAAGTTGGCTTCTATACATTATGAAATAAAGGCCAACTTTTTGAGGTACACTTAAAGTGGCCATATTAGCGCACGTTTGCTCTTTAGATCATCAGCGTCGATCAATTATTCCGCTTAGCACAGGATAGAGAGAAGTTTGCTGAGCTGACGACCAACCTCCAGTAGTGGAGAGGCACTTGAAGAAGAAGGAGTAAAAGTTGTTTCATAATGATGGGTAGGTACTCTAGGTACCTACTATGGACCGCTTTCGGCTTAGTAGGTACTAGGTACACCTTTTCTGCGTAACCCAGTATTTATCATAACACAAGTAGCACATATAGATCGTTGTGTTCAAATGTCTACTCTTGTCGGTGGTGTAGATTCTAGTCTTCTCGGTCTTCAATTAGCCTTTTAACATCCTCGTACGACATGACGTTCACCTTTTACCGTGTGACATTAATTATTGAATTTTGTTTTTAAATAAGTAGGTACCTGAACTCATTGACCTAAACTACTCAAACTTAAAAAAAGTTCAAAAACACATGGTAGTTTAGTTAGGTTTATTAGTTAGAGCCCACCCTTTCTCACTGAAGGAATGCTTAGGCCCCAGCAGTGGGAACATACAAGGCTGTTATGAAACTACTTAGCCTATTGTACAAAAAACAGTTGTTTTACCCATATACCGTTGAAGGTCTAGTCTAGAGTTTGTCTGTAAACGCTTGGTCTTCCTGGACCTCTCGCTTTCTACTTTACCTTCCAAGATGTAGATTTCCTTCTTTTTACAAGCTTTTATTTAACTCAGGTTTTTAATGATCAAGAACAAATTAACTTAAAATATCGACCAACCTTTCCATGAATATCAGGTGTCTTACCTTCCGACTTCGATCTGGTTACCAATTAATTAACACCAGGAAAGTAAGAAGGCTCTATCCCAAGAGAACCATTGTCGACCTTCAGAAGATCCCATAACCGTACCCTTGACAATAATATTATAGAAAATTTTGTCTCACAATTTTTTTACGATGACCAATGTTTTCCTTCTACAATGTTTACGAAAGCACCTACTCCGCTTTTCCCATTTAAAACCCGTTTTTTATGGATGAATTTAGATCTACATAACAATATTATTGAAATTACTAGCCAAAACAATACTAGCGAGATTCTTTTTTAATATTTTAGCAATAATAACTGATCAAGAGTGTTTCGAAAGACGGATATGGTAGAGTTCCTTAGCCAAAGAACGAATGAAGCTAAGGTTTTTGGTTATAAATTTATCATTCGGTCATAAAATAAATACTTTTTATGGTTTAGTCAAAAATAAAGCTACTCGGAATAAATTCTTTGCTACGACCGCTACGAAAAAAAAAAAACCTTTGAACTGAACGTCTTGAATTTATTACCCAAGAGAATGTAATACTCCTACGTTTATTACTTACTTAGTTGTTATCATAAGATGTTCAAAATAATTCTGAATAAAGGTGTTTAAAATGATCTATCAGCATGGCAAAGGACAAGTTTATATCTAATAGATATAAACTTGTATCTCGTGTAGAAATGCAGGGAGGGAAGAACCAACTTTTTGCTAATTTTACATATACCAGAGCAATTCTTATGTGCAATATTGTATTTTTATCCTTGATTATCTACATCTACACTAATATTATAAAGAGGAAAGATTTGTACCTATTTTTGTATGTTTGTATGTTTGTATGTTTGTAACGAAATAACTCAAAAACTACTGAACCGATTATAAAAATTCTTTCACTGTTGGGAAGCTACACTATCCCCGGGTGACATAGGCTATAATATATTTTGTAGCGAGGCCGAAGGCCGAGCTTACACCCGTGCAAAGCCGGGGCGGGCGGCTAGTTGAGATATATATTAAAACTGTATTTGTGCAAACTTTAATGCACTTATCTTACTAACTATATAAGTTGGAAGGTTCTAAATCTAAAGAATTAAGATGGACGGACAGACGGACATACAAAGTAATGAGAGGACATAATTAACTTATAAGGGTAATCTAACCTTATACCTTATAAGGTTTAACCTAAGTTTGTACTACGGAACCCTAAAAGGCAATAAACACAAAGATAAAATGTAGCTACACTAGAGAATCGCAACTATTTACTTACTAAAACAACTTTGGAGATATAAGAAAAATTATGGTTCTACCTCAAAGATTGTATTGTCATTGTTTTAGCTACTATCTAAGTGTTACGTCGTAAGAAGGCAAATACTAAATACCTAACTATTATTAACCTAGAGTAAGTTTTTTGAAAAATTAAGTAGGTAGGTAATAAAGGTGATAATAGCAGGTAGTAGTGCAAATATGACGAGAATATTACTCCAGTAACTAAATTAATTAAGTGAAGTAAAACATTAAGCAAGTTGCCAGCGCGGCAGAGAGCACGTCTTTTTAGAAAAACGTTGAGAAAACAACGGCGTTTCTTGTTTCTTTAGCCAGTTACAGGAATAGAAGATGTAATTTGTTTCTAAGATTAATTCACATAAAATTGATTTCTGAGTCGGAGTACCTTTTTTTATTTTCTTTGTTTTTCCTCTCTGGCGTCTTATGTTAAGTAAGTATTGTTTTTTAAGTTTTACTAAATATCATCAAACAAGTCAGAGTCAAGCAAAGTAAGCCACGGCCAAGTCTTGCACAAATACAGTGGCGGAGACTACTACCATTAGAGGTTTCTAGGTGTATAAAGTTTTGGTAACAACAAAAACTTCAAGTCTGTGTCTGATATAAATAAATGTGAGCTTTACCTATATCAAATCGCTTATAGTTTGTACTATTATGTCGTCTGTGTTATAGTAGAATTCCCAATAGATAAATTCCATTCAAATTTATATTGCCGCCCTTAGTTTATTATTTGTTTCGCTGCTTGGTGAAATATATATCATCGCAAAACATCAAAACATTGTTCTATGAGTAGGTACCGAGGTCTAGGTCAATCTTGAAGCTCAGCGGAAATATATAAGTACATTGTTTTTTTTTACTCCCGATAAAAGATCTGATAATCTTTAAGCGGCTGACAAGATATTCATGAATTGTAGCTAAGAACACTCTCGACCAAGTCACCTTTCAAACAATATAAACTAAATTAAAATTGGTTCGGCCGTTTGGTAGCTGTGATGCCATAAACAGACACACAGATATGTACATAGCTTACAAATACAAATTATTTATTTCACATAAAATACAGTTACAATAAAACAATTGCCTGAGGGCCTCAAACTAGGCTAGGCCTGTATCTTGAGGTCCGAAAAGGATACACCAATGGAATTATCGCGCGCGCTTACACCTTAGAGTAATAATAGTAAAGTAGTAATAATAAATTAAACTTATAATATTCAGTTTCTGGGGCCTTACCCCTAGCTTAACTTTTGCGAGCCAACTTTTAGTAGGTACCTGATAGGTAACTAAAATTAACCAATTCATTTAAGCTGCATAGTTTAAAAGCGTCTAACTTGAATGAACGATAATCACAATCACATGCATAGTAAAACGGATTTTCGTTCATTCAAGTTAGACGCTTTTAAACGATGCAGCTTAAATGAATTGGTTAATTTTAGTTACCTATCAGGTACCTACTAAAAGTTGGCTCGCAAAAGTTAAGCTAGGGGTAAGGCCCCAGAACCTGTGTTAGAGCTGCTAAGATATTACCCTATTTATTACGTTAGTTGTTGTAAGCTGTTATTCTTTAGTCAGTATACTAATAGTGTAGATGTATCTATCAGAACTAGCTATCCAACTATCCAGGGAAATGCATACCGGTCTACATTGGCAATCTGTACAGCATACCCCAAATATGCCATTTTGATTCCGTTATTGGGCCGCCCTGGGCGGGTACAACAATTTTTATGCAGATTCTGGAAATAGCCAGATAGGCATATCCACCAAAATTTGCATATTACTCTGTTAACTGTAACTAACTGTATCAAAAACAGAAGCTTTCAAGTTTTATTGTTCAATCCATTCTTGCGAAAGTTCAACCTATGCTGCAGTTAGGTACCTAGTACCTAAGTGTGTTTTTTTTTCGTTTGTTGGTTCCTCTTTCACACAGCAACAGAGCAACGTATCGACACAATTTTATGCATAGAGGAAGTTGGAGGGCCAGAGAGTTACATAATTATATATACCTACTTTCTATCCCGGAAAAATTTACGGTTCCTGGGGGAATATTCACGCGAGTGAAGCCGTGGGATGCGGTACTTTATAAAAGAACAAAAACGATTGTAGACATCTGGAAAAAATAGGTACTTACTTCCTCCCTAATTCGAAGCAACAGTAAACTTGCTTGTTGAGTAATTATTTTGCATAGGTACCTATTTTTTATCCCCGATGCAAAAAGAGGGGTGTTATGAGTTTAATGTGTGTATTTGACTGTGTATAAAACTAACACTGTAAATTGGCACATATCGCATTATGGTATAACGTTGCCTACAATTCTCCCTAGATGCGCTTGTGTCGCGCCGTCTCGAATCCTGCATCGCGGTGACGAGATTCTCCGAAGAATTGTATGCAGAATTGTAGGCTGTAAATAAGTAAATCTCAAAACCCACTGGGCACAAAACAATGTGTTTACTTTAAACCCAGTGCAACCCATTCCTAGGAGTCATAGGACATCTTAACGTGATCAGACTGTTTGTATGTCTGTGGCATCGGAGCTCCCAAACAGTTTAACCAATTTTTATATAATGTTCTTTGGTTTGAAAGAAAAATCTTTCAATCGGAACACAGTTGCTAAACGCAACTGCATGTAACTGCGCCGAAATATCGGGAGCTCCTTCCACAACCTTACCACGGTAAATATCCCGTAAATAATCATTTAACTTTAGTAAATACTCGTTACACTTACAGCTACGCCAAGGCGTGTAACGAGTCCTGCCTTTTGAAGATTATCAGTTCTTTTATAGTTTTTTTTTTAAACTTTCAATTTATAATTACGTGTTAAGTCATTGGACGTCGTCCGTTTTCAAGTGATGCTATAAAAGGAGAGAGCAGTTTATCTAATGGCTGTGTTAATTTTTTCCAGTGAATTAGGTGCCCATATGCAGGCTGAGCCCGTCGACCTTTCTCACACCTCCACCGATTCAGCGCCACTGAACCGCGATAATCCAACCACAGTACTTGGTGTAAACAATGCGCTTATAACCTCGATGCTTCACTTTTTTTACCGATTTAAAGAAAGGAGCGGTTCTCTATTCGTTTTTTAGGGTTCCGTACCCAAAGGGTAAAACGGGACCCTATTACTAAGGCTCCGCTGTCCGTCTCTCCGTCTGTCACCAGGCTGTATCTCATGAACCGTGATGATGTATTTCTGTTGCCGCTATGACAAAAAATACCCTCTGATTCAACCTCTATAGAGCTGAGAACATATTATCTGGCTGGTTTAATTACGAGAAAAGTTAGCCGGCTCCAATCAGAAGTATTAATATAGCTTCTTGTAAACAAAACCTAGTAAAAAGGGCGAAATAACGTTTCGGTTATAAGAACTGAGGAAAGAGTCTGGCTTCAGGCATCAGTCCTAAAATTAAATAGACCTCTAATGACCACAGTACGGTTTTGAATAGCTGTTTACAATATAATTTTAATGTTCACATTAAAACTATATTGTAAACAAAACTAAACTTTATTTTAATGAAAATTCCCCAATTTCATAATATCCACAGTAATACTTACCACGCCTGCATGGGTGAGTTAACCCTTACACGATAGGTAGGTACATCTTTCACTATGGTCCGTTCCGAGAGAAAATTTCTGTGAAAGGTTGAATTGGTTGAACCTTTCATACACTGTGAAAAACACTGTCTTGAAAACTCATTAGTCATTACTTGAAAATCGGACGGACGGACAGAATGAATTTATTAGGGTTCCTTGTCGGGCTACGGAACCGTAAAAAACGGAAAATTGTAGATATATTTATTCATTGGAGGACGATTGCTATTTGATACCATAATTTATCCTGCATCATCATTAATTCATTTGCCACCACCATATATGATTTAATAGCACTTGGTCCAATACGTATTTCGTCCAAATTGCGGGTTAATGGTTCACTGTACACGTATATGTAGGTAGTACTTACATATCCGTTGACAAGCCCGGCTAGCAAATACAGTCCTGAACAATTGTAGCTCATGTCAGAATCAACTGGACACTAACAGCACATCAATCTCCGGGGATTACCCGAGCACAGTTTTCCTTTGTTACGGCATTAGCCACGGTAACACGGTCAGCCGAGTATGACGGTCAAACCAGTGCTTTTTACAAATCCGTGAACCCTCGTAGACTAATAAATTTTGCTTTTTGTCGTGGAACACCATAAGTACTTAGATAGAAAGGCATTTAAACAGGTGTACTTTGTTTTTCTTTAATTCGACTTCAAAAAAAGGAGAGGGTTCTCAATTCTATTGTATTTTTTTGTTTGTTACCTCAAATCTCCATCATTTATAAACCGACTTGGAAAACTCTTTTTATTTGAAGGACAGACTTTCAGATAAGTCCCACAGAAATTTCATCAAAATTTGTTCAGTTGGTATCTAGTTTGGTAATCAATATAACTTGAGAAAAATATGTCGTCCAAGTAAACCAAATTGCGTATTTACTAATTTTGAAGTCTGGTTTTTAAATTGATATTTATTAACGCTTTCATTAGCTTCATGTATTAGTTACAAATCCCTACAAAATAGTCGAAATAGTTAAGTATATAGTTACTAGATAAATCTAGGACTTCTAACTGTCGTATCGATTTAAAACTTTGCAAGTACATATATATAATCCGGATGACAATACAATAATTTAGTACCATTGAACTTATCTGATAAGAGATAAAGGGAAAATGAAACTTATCCATGGCTACTATTGAACCCTTCGAGTTTGGGTTGTTAGGTTTGTTTTAACGAGTCCCATAAATTACATTTAGAGACGAGGATCTGATGATGGAGTCGCGAGGTTGAAAATTAATCTTTTAAATAGCTAAGGGTATTTTTTAGTTTTCGAACAGTTAATTGTGTAACTATATAGACCAGCACTAAAGCGCGGTAAATTTCAACTGTACCACAACATTTAGTTATAGTACGAGAGCTAGCAACGTCGGGAAAACAAGCATTTCAGGTAGGCTAGTTTTTAGATATGCTATCTCTCTCACTCCCCCGGACGTCATACGGGCTATCTGGCTGGTGGTAGTGGTTGCGTTCATCAGTGCGCATCCTAAATGTCCAGGTAAAATATCGATTTTTCAAATCATTTTAAGAAGTTTTTTTTTCTTTTTATTATTTTTATTGAATTTTTCGCAACATGAATCTATTATTGCCAGACATTTTTATCGTTGTTTAAATTGTGCCAGACGCTAATTTTGAATTGAAAAAATTTTTTTTTTCAAAATATTTCAGTATGGCTGAAATTTTTATATGATGTTATTTAAGTATCTAAAAACCTAAAATTAATTTGCCAAACAATAATTCGATTGTTAAACCTTCAGCCAGACCGATCTAAAAGTGAAAAGTGATGTGGTACCATTTTGCTTGGTCTAGGAATAGTTGTCGAATAAATTACAGAGAAAGAATTAAAAACTATTGAATTAATTGTGGATTAACATAGCATTAAAATAATTATTTATTTTTGTGCAAAATTAAGGTAATAATCAATCTCAAGGATGAAAGTAAACAAAAATTATATTGAATTATCTTGATAATTATCATCATCATCATCTTCATCACTGCTGTCATTTTCATTGTCATCGTCGTCTTTTGGATTATCAACGTCTTGTAAGCTATTATCTGTAAAAGAATAAAAAATTTATAATCTTTCGGCAAAGAAATTTAATTTAATGATAATGTCGGCAACTAATGATGGTAACTGCTCTCCAACAAACCAGATAAAATCATATTTATCGTCATTTATGGTCCAGCCAGAAGCTTGAGGTGATAGAGATGTTGGGTGTTGTAAATGAGCATTTCTCCAAAACTTTGTTACGTAACGAATTCGTAGTAAATGCTGATACAATTCAGCTTTGCATGGTGGTAGGCTTGATGGATCAAAATTACGATTTTTTGTTTCAAAATTATCATCTGATTTTTTAGACCGATAAGTGTTTGAAAACAGATGAAACCGAACTTCATTGACGTTCCAAGAATCACGAGCTCCGTAAATGTCAAATGTCAATGTCATGTGTATTTTTCCATGGTCTTATATGGTAAAAGTGGTGCGTAATAATAAGCACAATGACTTTCATTCGGCATAATAACACCAATCCAATCTAACCCTGTACTTATAATGTTTTGTTTTATCAGCTTTAATACTGTTTTGTAGTAAAAGATCATTTGCAGGCTGAAGTGGCAACGGGCAGGCCACATCGCTCGGAGAACCGACAACCGATGGGGAAGAAAAGTTTTTGAGTGGAGACCACGAACCGGAAGACGCCGCGTAGGTAGGCCTCCCACTAGATAGACCGACGACATTGTGATAGTCGCGGGCATCCAATGGATGCAGATGGCAGAATGGCGTCTAGTGTGGAGGTTAAAGGGGGAGGCCTATGTTCAGCAGTGGACCTCTTCTGGCTGATGATGATTAATAAAAGATCATCGGAGTGAAATACGGTTGCTCAGACTAAGGGCGACACCCACTGAAGTGAGAATTCTCTTTTCTGTGGGCGACACCCAATACAAGTACCTACCTACATGTCCATTCCAATCTACTTTTGTTTTGATATTCCGTATTTTTCACCATACATTGTTAATAAGCCACGATACTCCGGAGAGCAGTCGTCTCGCCTAAATCCCTCAGCCTTGTTAGAGTGAGAAATTTACACCGTCTACAATTTAATCTTGTTTTGTTTCATTACGTAGAGTAAAAGAATCAAGGACTGAAAAAAACGCCAGATGCGTGAGAGCTTTTGGCTATTTTGGTTTTGGCTTAGTAGCCGTTGTATGAACTAAAGTCATCTATCTAAGTAGGTACCTATAAAAAAGTTTTTTTTTTTTTAATTTAGACACATTCTCGGGTCTAGCCCGGACCTTTGAAAAGCATTGGTGGGGCCGAAGCCAACACCAAGAGTTCCTGTTGAGTATATAAAATACAATTATGGGGTGTGTATAAAATGGAATATAAAACTATTGTACAGTATAGGATAAAAAAACTGGACTATTGAGGTGAACAACTTGTGGATCATCATCATCATCATCATTTCAGCCATAGGACGTCTACTGTTGGACATAGGCCTCCCCCATCGATTTCCAAAAGGACTGGTTGGAAGCGGCCTGCATCCAGCGTTTTCCTGCGGTCTCTTTTAGGTCGTCTGTCCATCTTGTGGGTGGACGTCCTACGCTGTGCTTACCGGTCCACGGTCTCCACTCGAGAACCTTTCGGCCCCATCGGCCATCTGTTCTGCGTGCTATGTGCCCTGCCCACTGCCACTTCAACTTGCTAATCCGGTGGGCTATGTCGGTGACTTTAGTTCGTCTACGGATCTCCTCATTACTGATTCGATCTCGTAGAGGCTATGATTCGATTCAGGCTATGATGACTTGCCACCCACTGAATGCGCCCCCCCTAAAGGCTGCCGTATCTTGGCACCGAAGGGGTAACATTAGTGTGGGTGGCTTAGGGTGTTGCGAAGTGTGCTGCACTTTCACTAAGAGTTACACGCGGCGTTATGCCTTTTAAGGCTTCCACCCTGGAGCTTAGGTTCTTAACTCTTGCTGTTTCCACCTACAGACGGCCGGTTAAGGCAAGCCACGGTTCGGAGTCTCATTTAGCCCCATTAGCTCTCATTTTTTCTCCTGCAGAAGTTGTTCTCTATGTACGTACTAGTTATCCGACCTACGATAGCGATAAGTTGTTAATGCCACTCGTGGACACCAATATGAAGATTTACTGAGCTATACAATGATCCTTCCGTAGCATTGTTGTGTAGCTCTTCGCTATCGGCATCATAGTCAGCCTGTCTGCGAGCACTGCTGGAAATAGCTTGGGTCTCACCCAAGGACAACACTCATCTTCTTCAATTTTCACATCTAACCACTTCGAAAATGTATCCTAGTGTACCTATTTGAATTAAAGATATATGAACTGAACTGCAGCTACGTATATCGTCGCTCCATCGAGTTTCGGGGCGTCCTACGCTTCGTTTGCTGATTCGTACTCTCAACTCTATAAAATGTCTACCCTGACTACCAAATTTTATGACCAGCCCACTACCACTTCTGTTTCTTCTATGACCCCTCAGAGAAACAAAGAACATAGTTCTACTCAACACTTCGCTAACCTATACAACAACTAAGGAACGTTTTTTTATTTAACATGCAACAATAAGCGATGTTGCTTGATCAGGTAGCCTGTCTACCACCTGTCTACTTGTTTGCGACCTATAATAAAAAAGTTAGTAGTTGGAATAAATTCAATTTTCACTTTTATATGACACAATAAAGATAATCTAGTATTGTAGATCATGTGTCTGTTGTCTATAATAATTAACTTGCTAGATAACCACAGCTTTAGTACCAAATATCATTTAAAAAATTAATTTGGGGCTGTCAGATCAGAAACTGCATTTTGTATGACGTTTTGCGTTCATCGGATACGACTATGGAATGGGCAATTACCTAGGAAACAATTGCAGTATCGACCAGGGATGTTGAATACCAATGGATCTGGCGTTAACAGATGAAGTAATATTTTGATTACTAAATAAATAAAAAACTGTTAATAATAATAGGTAGGTATACTTAATTAGAATGACTATATAAACACCAGTTATTTTTAAACACTGTTTTATACTATCACGGTTGTTCACTAAAGTTATATGATTATTTACGGGATATTTACCGTGGTAAGGTATATTTCGGCGCAGTTACATGCACCATGTTCACGGGGAGCTCCTTCCACAACCTTACCACGGTAAATATCCCGTAAATAATCATATAACTTTAGTTATTTTTAAGTTAGCATAATAGGTAAAGTTTACTTTATGTTATTGTACGCTCGTAAAAGGCAGACTGTTGATACCACTATGTTTTAGCATCTTTTGTACACAGTTTTTATAATGAATTAATTATATATCTGATTCTTATTTGATCCCGGCAGTTTAAGAGCAAAAAATTAAGAGGTACAATATGGCCACTAGAAAGTCACATCTGCAGTAAATGACGACTTCTGCATTTTGACGGTTTTAACTACAATGACATGATATTATATATTCTATCCAGCTTTAACAGTCAAATAGTACAGTATTGCATCATGTCTTCTGTGTTATAATAACGTAAAAAACTACCAGCCCATCACTTTTGAAGATATAAACGAATTCCAAAAACTAACTTACTATTAAGAATATCTTGTGTTCTCTCATATAAGTGAATGTACAATTCTTTGAGAAAATAAATTTCTTCAACCATAATGAAAACCAAATCTTTACGTTTGCTGGGCTCAACTGTAATTTAGCAAAGAAATAGTAACCCGAAATTAATTCTGACAATATTGTCTCTATCTTTGCCAAACTACAGTATTTCTGTATGTTTATTTCGTTATTATTTAATTATTGGACCCCCAGATCCATTTATTATTCATCCTAGTTTGCGAGGTATTATAGACTGACTGGCTGATTACGGAGAACCAGTGTGTGAAAATAGTGAAGATTTACCTATTATTTTGTGATTGTCAAAGCAATTAATTTTGTGTGCACATATAGCTTGAACTGTGTTGGTCTGGCTATCACTAAGTAGGTACCTGCTAGCGTTATGTACAGTTTCCATCACAATTTAATATGATAAATGTGAAATTTTGCGTGTATGTTTGTTTTATTTAGAACAAAACAACTTTTTAATGCCATAGGTGGCAAACAAGCAGACGGGCCGCCTATGGTAAGCAGTCACCGTCGCCTATGAATACTTGTAACACCAGAGGCATCACAAATACGTTGCCGACCCTTGAATATCTTTGATTATGTTATTCCAATCAATACATCATAATCAAAGTATTAGATTGACAAGGAATGACTTATGTTGGGGGAAGTATAACAACAGT
Source organism: Agriopis leucophaearia (assembly GCA_949125355.1). Classification (NCBI taxonomy): domain Eukaryota; kingdom Metazoa; phylum Arthropoda; class Insecta; order Lepidoptera; family Geometridae; genus Agriopis; species Agriopis leucophaearia. The sequence goes on along the minus strand of OX421265.1, from coordinate 7,519,809 downwards.
TCTTGTGGAATATCGAGTGGACCCGCGTGGTGGTGCTAGTATTATATAAAACGGCCAAAAAGTGAAAACTCACAGATTGAAAGTTCTTGAAACTAAAGGTAGGTACTAATTAATAAACACGGCAGTTAAATGATTATTAACAGGATATTTACCGTGATAAAGTTGTGGAGCTCCTGATACCTATTTGGGCGCAGTTCAGGTTCAGTTTTTCCGTGATCATGGTACAATAATATTTATTTTTGTTCATATCGACTTCACATGTCGCAATCTCTAGTATTTCATTGGTGCTTTATTCAGTAATCATACAAAACAAGTTAGGAATCATAATAAACTTACCTAAATTAAATTAAAGACAGAAATAAATAACCGTGAAATAAATAGTGAACAACCATGATAGTTCAAAACAGTGTTTGTTTTGAACTATCACGGTTGCTCACTACAGTTATATGATTATTTACGGGATATTTACCGTGGTAAGTTTGTGGAAGGAGTTCCCGCTATTTCGGCGCAGTTACATGCATCATGTTCACGGGAAGACTGACAACCTTACCACGGTAAATATCCCGTAAATAATCATATATTTAAGTATAGAAATAAATAAAACATAATAAGGACTGCTGTTCTTTGGCGAATATCGACGTTTCGAATTCTATCGCGCAAAGAAACTCCGAGCAAAGCTCTCTCCATTGCCCGTTGTGTGACTCTGAGTACCAAATACCTACCCTAAAATATCACTGCCCACCTATCAATATGATATAGAGACTTGTTAAATATCTGTCGGATCAGTATTTGCACAGGTTCCGATGATTGTGCCAGTTAATTAACTTCGGCACAATCACTGCGTACCTTGTTACGTATTTGTGACATATTGCATATTCAAACACTGGGAATTACGCATGCTGATGAAATTAGTACGAACTAAACTAGAACACTGATGGGTTACAATGTTATATATAATCAAGGAGATTAATATTGTAACGGAAACCGATTCGATTTAAACAAGTGGATCAATAAAAACCGACTTCAAAAATATTTGAATAACGTAATACGTGCCTATAAAATTTATGGGTTGTCCTCGATTTCCCTGGGACCTGGGATCATCAGACCTTGACTTGGTTATAATGGGACCGAATTGGAGGTATTTCGGTAGGGTTACCGAACAAAATATTTTTTTTTTGAATCTGTCAACATTTGGCGGAGAAATCGGTGAACATACATTTAAAAAATAACAGCAGGACATAGAACTGTCCTCCTTTTTTTAAGTCGGTTAATAAACATAAGTGTACTTTTCTAAACAAATAAACCCGGCAACGGTACTTTTATCAGATATCGATTGTAAAATCATCATTGTATTTAGCAAACGGTAAAATTGTGCATCAAACAATTTTATTTTAAAACTAGTTTTTTGCCTGCGACTTCGTACGCGTAGATTTTCATATAAACCTTCAATCCTTTTTTCTTCCCTTAATCCGGCCCTTGCGCAAAATAACATAGTCTATACTTCAATCTGGTCATAGCTAAGCATATTCGTGAAAACCGCATTTAAATCCGTCCGCATTTTCTTCCAGGGGTTTAGGCGATGTGCGTGAACAAACAAACAAAAGTTCTAAAAACTGCCTTAACATGTTCAGCTGCTTATTTTAAGTCGCTGTGTGTGAAGTATTGATAGAAGCATAACAGTAAAAACACCGTCAACAGTTTTCAAATCAATAAGATAATGTGACCACAGTGGAGATCATGTTTTGAAGTTTTCTTTTTGCCTAAACCATAAAAAGTATATCATGTCATGTTGGATGACACATGTTTGAAATTTGACTGTCCAGCTTCGCTCGTTCGAATTTTTCTATGACCATGCAATTTCTGAACTATATGAATACGACCACAAGTATGGCTTTGGCCACGGAACCCTGACATATGCTTGTCTTGCAAAATGCATTGGATTGAATCACCAAAGAGGTTGTAAGGCCTATGTTTTATAACATCCTTGATCTACACGTTCATTCATCTAAGAAGGTTAAGGAACCTTCTTTAAATTTAAATTGATTCACATCACACATCATCAGCCAATTAACGTCCACTGTTGGACAAGGCCTCCCTCATAGAGAGGGGTGTTGCCATAATCCCCACGCTTGGCAGGCGGCTTGGGGATCGCAGTACGTTCACCGTGTACTATTAGGACGCTGCTGCCCATCCTCCGGTGGTTCTGGTCGCAGTTTTAGGACATACCCGGGTCCAAATTTAAATTGATTATATTATCTGAATGACAGTTGACAGTTTCAAATTTTTATAATGGCTATGACAATAACATTCTCTTTACTTTGGACCTCCTTGCTTGGGGCTATGTGACGATCCTCATATTACGTTTCGGGTAACGAAGAAAATAATCATTGAGTTTTTTATTTCTTTTATGTAATAATAAAGAATTAAAATAAATGATATAACATAGCCTATGTTTTGATCTGGTAATTTCTATGCATATTCGTGAAAACCGCATTTAAAACCGTCCAGTGGTTTAGGAGATGTGCGCGGACAAACAAACAAACAGACAAAAATTCTAAAAACTGTCCTATCGTGTTCAGCTTTTTATTTTAAGACGCCCTGTGTGATTTTTTTTGTTGTCTCGCAATTACACATTTTTTTATCTCTACGTTTTTATTATATGGATAGATAGATAGACAATTATTCACTGATGACATGACGGTCCAGGCAATTTTTTTCCTCAACAGTTGGAAAATCCCTAAAGAACCGTATAACAAAAAAAAAAAAAAAAAAACTGGGACATTATTGCACACACGGTCATCTGACCCCAAACTAAGCAAAGCTTGTAATATGGCAGCCAGAGACTGATATACATACATATATATTTTTATATACATACTTAAATAGATACTAACACCCAGACATAGAACAAACACAAATGTTCATCACACAAAATGTTTGTCCTAGATGGGAATCGAACCCACGCCCCCAAGTGCAGAAAGCAGGTTCACTACCAACTGAGCCACCGAGGCAGTCGAAAAGTATCATCATGTATCAAAAAGTATGTTTATTGGGACTTATCATTAGGTTTTTTTCTTTCAAAATGCATCTCCACGGACACCAGGGTCCGTGACTTTTGTTATACTTAACAACAACTTTGTTAGCTTAGCTTAAACTAATTTACATTAGTTATTCATAATACAGGGAGAGGAAAGTTATTAAATATAGGTAAAAATAGATTCGACCGTCGATTCCTCGACCTTTCGCTCGACGTTTCGACCATGTAAGTCCTCGATAAGTCCCGATAAATATGAAAACATGTGTTCGAATCGCGAAAGTTTAAAAATTACTAGAGGAAAGTTAGTTATATCTTAATCTAAGGTTAAAACAATTTAGTCATGTTACTACTAGTTTGTGTGTATACTGCGAGCAGACCAGCGACCCGCAAGTATCACCCGATCACGAGTATGACACATGTGTCAGCCATCGCCCTCCTCAACCATATTTGAGGGAAGAGTGCGACCGATACACGACACCGCCGCAGGAAGGTGCCTTCGATGGAAGTTCTGAATGCTCAAGGCATAGGTGTAAGTACATACACACAATCCTTATTTCTAAACGCTTTTTTACATTTCAATCGCCTCCTGCCGGCCCAGGGCCTCAATTACTGCCGTGTTCCGATATCTGATGGTCATCTGCAAGTTGTGCTCTTTACTGGTCTTCGGTGAGGCATTCGAAGCTCGACGCACGAATTGACTGATGGCATCGTCTTCGATGTCATCGGCGTAGAAGATGAAGGTCCTGGTGTGCCACGAATCCACGATACTGCAACGAACACGAGCGACACTATCTCGTGCATCTTCATAGGTAAAATCTGGTTGCTGGTCGTTTCATCCATGTTACATAATAGCCGTGGACACAAGCTGACTGAAAACTGCGTTTGAGTCCGGCAAGAGGAGCGGGAGTTTTGTTCTTCTAACCGCACTTGATCTTGAATAATTGTAGGGTTGTCATTACGACACATAACACTGACTGTATCGGTAAATGTCCTAGTATACCTTCACCATGGTTTGGACACTTGCTCACTATGGGATTCCATGACGCCGCTTACTTAAATCCATCTTCCCGATTGAAATTATGATGTTTTCTTATTACAACCGAACAATTTGGAAAAATACTGTGTGATTATAAAGCTGAATACATGAAATTTTCCCTAATAACGGCTGAAGATTACAAACACACTCTTGCACATTTAACATACACGATGTCCTATATTTCTTACTAAGTACTTACTCCAGTGTATAACGCAAATGAGTCACGGGTGACGTCATTAATTAAATAACACACCGTTGCTAAACTGCCAAAGCCCCCATAGAATCCACCCCATCACGCCCACTATAGGTGGAGAAGTCTTTGGCCCGCACAAAAACAAAACAACGCAAGTGGCTCATGTTTTGTAAACAGGAAGAAAGAAAAACTTGGCACTTGCGTGTTGCTAGACATAGGAGCCAGTCATACTACAAGTTTACGTTGTTCCCTAGGTTGGGTTAATATCGAAAATTATTTTCTAACTGTAAAAGATATTTTTATTTCATAGGTGCTAAATAAGCTGGCTGCCTGATTTATGACCACGCTTTTTTTACAGAGCAGTCCGATTTTGATGTTTTTTTTTTAATAGAGATTGTTGAAGAGCCGGATAGCGGTATAGGATACTTACTTTTTATCCCAGAAACACATACAGTTCCTGAGAGAATGGCACCCACGCGGGTGAAACAGCGAGGCACAGGGCTAGTAAATATTATTTCTGTGTTCTGTGATGAAAAACAATGGCTATTGCTTTGGAATTAGTAGTCCAAATACATCTAACTGTTGTCGATTACTATTGTGGCATATTTTTTTAGCTAATATTATTTTTTCAGTGACCCAATCTTAGATCGAACGGGGTCAAGCTTGCGTCCAATGCATAGTAGAGAGTTGCGTGACCACACAGCATAGTACTTACGAAAATGGTAGTGCAAACTGTTGCCCAACCCTCTACGATGTCGTTTGTGGAGCTGACAAAAATCTCAGAAATAGTCGCAAATAGTGCTACCTTATATGTAACGAAAAAGATTTTGGTTAAGGTAGATTATTAAGTCATCATACCTAATGCACATTAGATAGGTACGTAATGTGCATCATACCTATAATGCATTTTACATACCTACCAAATATGCATTATACCTAATGGATTTTAGGTACCTACGTAAAATGCATCATGCCTAATGCAAATTAAGTACCTACATAATGCATCGTACCTAAAAGATATTATGTACCTAATGAGCATTCATGTAAATACGTCGTTGTGAAGTTGAAGAGAAACATACATATGTAACACAAACTTTTTAAATATTTATATTACTTTGATTTGCAAAAAAAATATGAAAATACAAATGCTATCAAATGGTGTATAGGTTTTTTAAACAGGAAGTTTGAAACAACGTGTAGAACATGGAAAGAACACTTTATTTTAAGCTAGCACAAAATTGCCTGAAGCGACTTTTGTAGCTATTAAACGTATTATGTCGAAAGCACGTGAACTTTCAGTACTGTTGATCTTATCGGCGTGTTTTTAAAGTAGCTGATGCTGAAAGTTCAATATTTGTTTTAAGTCCACGAAAAAATAAACATTCAAGCACCTATTTGAAGCCAAAACCTTTGCTACCAGGGCTGGAGTGAGGGTTGATTTTAGGGCGGTGTTTTATTGGCAAAATATTACCTAACTGTCGAGTATTTTTAATGCTAATGAGTCTCTCGCCTGATGGTAAGTGTCACGTTTGACCATAACATAACATATGTGTAACAATATGGGTTCCATGCCTGAAATAAATACATTTTATTTATTTATTTATTATAACAGTTCAGTGATACTCAATTATTTTGAACTTTAACAGTAACAAAAAACGGATGTAGGATTCAAGGCAGACCGAGAAAACGCTGGCGCGATGATCTCAGTGCTTTCCAAATACAGTTTTAGTCTGGCGGTGATCGCACGCTGTCTGGAAGGATATGAAGGAGACCATTGCTCAGCAGAGTGTTTCAGGTAAAACTAAAAATAAAACGGTAACGAACAAAATCCTGTATAACAATGCATTGCGCTCGCTACCCTGAGATATTAGTTAGTAGTTAGCTAAATCTTTTTATGTAGTAATTTCACTGGAAACAACAGACGAATTGCCGTCTGACCAACGGGAGAGAAAAAGAAAATTTTGTCATTCTCTCCCGTTGCCCAGACGGCGATTCGTCCGCCAAGTTGACATGTCTGTTACAGCTATTACCCTTCAATGCAGAACAGAGTAATGTTTGCACACTACTGCTTGGTGCTTAAATAACTGACAAAGGTGTGGCAATTTCTCACGCCAGATTGACTGGCAAAAAAATCCTACCAAACACGTATAGTCCATGTCTGTGTTTATTTTTCCGGTAAAGTAATGTTTAATTTTACTGAATTTAAACTCGTACATAAATAATACTATATTACACTTCAAACATACAAATTAAACTAGACATCGAAGACAGCTAGACAGACAGCCACTCAGCCTATAAGAATTAACTTACTGAAGTTCATCATCATCAAAAGCCAGAAGACATCCAGTGCTGAAAATATAGGTGCTGCTCCCTTAGAACTCCACACTGAACGAAAGCCTGCCATCTGCATCCACTGGATGCCCGGGACTCTCACAATGTCGTCCATCTATCTAGCAGGAACCTTACCTACCGAAATTAAAGTAGGTAAACATATTAAGTAAAAAGAAAAAATAAATCTATGGACCAAAATAACTACTACTCACTAAGCCTAGTAATTGATAGAAAAGAATCGATTTTGATGAAATAAACTAAATACAAACCTGTTCGTTATTTATTTGGTTAAACAAACAAACCAACATTTACATAATGAACATAGATCCGCGATGGAGGGATATAGGCTAATTGGCAAAAAGAGATATTTTTGTTGGTAAAAATAAAGTTTAATTAAAATCGGATCATGTTTGCTTCGCCCACTGTTGCCGGGTGGAGTTTTAGGATCATGAATTAAAAAGACAGGTACTCGTATTTCGAAATGAGAGTATCTCGTTTATTCATATTTTGTGGATAATAAATATAGATTACACACACACAGTGGTATGTTAATTTTCAACCGACTTCGAAAAAAAGAGGTTTCCTATTCGTCTGTTATTTTTTGTGCTAGTAACGGGATTTCTTCGCCAACTAACCCTTCGAAAGCAGTTGGGTAAAAAAATAAGTTAAAATTTATTGATGTGAAATATCTATTGGCGCCCCTTGGCAGTAAAACCACCTTGTATGCCGTGACAGATGTGATGTAATATTTTGCTCTTTTATGCCGTCATGTTTCACATCTGACAGGCGTCCGTGACGGTTAACATTTTTTTGTATGTTAAAAGAAAATAACAACGTAAATCACATTTTATTAGTACATGATCCTGATTTCTTAAATATCAGCCCAGTTGTTTCTATAAGTGAATATACATCCGTTTACGCTGGAAAATAACAAACCATTTGGATATTTCCTCACATAACAGAAATCACCGAATACGATTTATTTCCCCCAAACAAATTTTAGCAGTTTTTTCTTTTCTTCGTTGCCCGCCACAGGCAAAACTGTCGTTCGTTCGACGAGAATTTCATCAGTTTTTTGTCGAGACATGGAAAATAAAATTACTTTTCAAATACGCTTGATGTTAAGTGCGTTGGACGTTGAACCTAAAAATGCTGTATTTTGGTTTAACTTTGATACAAAACCGTGGTGTCAAAACAAAACATCATCAAAAATCTACAAAAAGTTGTAGCATCTCGTAGCATTTTCGTAGCATCTCGTAGAAGAATCGTAGTATCGACGTAGCTACGGTGTAGTAAGTAGCAGGTAGGGTACATAATCTTTACATCAACAACAATATCAGCCTATCATGTTCCCACTGCTGGGCCACCACTGAGGATGGGCTACAATCCATCATGCTGGTCCAGTGCATGTCATGTCTTTGAACTTTGGAGATTCTTGGTTTCCTCACCGCGTTCTTAGTCTCCTCAACATACCGGTTTCCTCACGATGTTTTCCTACACCATTTTTAGGGTTCCGTACCCAAAGGGTAAAACGGGACCCTATTATAAAGACTACAAAGACTATAAAGACTTTGCTTTCCGTCTGTCTGTCTGTCTGTCCGTCTGTCTGTCTGTCTGTCACCAGGCTGTATCTCATGAACTGTGATAGTTGAAATTTTCACAGATGATGTATTTCTGTTGCCGCTATAACTTTTTTTTTTTATAAAAAGTATATTTAAGGGGGCTTCCATACAACAAACGTGATTTTTTTGCTCGTTTTTGCTCGATATTGATAACGGGGCCAGGCAGACGCTTGAAATATTCACAGAATATTTAGTTATATATTCACTTTAAAAATAAATAATGAAATTAAAATCAAACAAATATTCTGCTCCCATACAACAAACTTGTTTTTTTTGCCTTTTTTATAGATAATGGTACGGAACCCTTCATGCGCGAGTCCAACTCGCACTTGGCCGGTTATTTAACAGTACCATCAAAACTGTACTTAACCAAGAACGATCATCATCATTCTTGACTTAACTTATTTATGTACTGAATAAGTCAGGGCTGAGGATCGAGCCGGGTGCAGTCAGATTGTGAAGCTCACATGCTACCGCTCGGCCACCATCGCTCATAACTTTTCAATACTTAGTAAAATGTAACGTATACAGGGTTAAGCATTTTCCCTGTACTAATCCGAAAGGAGGTCATTACACTCATCATTATGAATAACTTATAGAAATATATACCTAATAACTTGTTTTTAATTGAAAGTCCCTAAACTAAACTTTTCACAGAACATTATAGTTGCTTTGCCTGCCCTAGCAATACGGTTGCGCGTATATGTTAATAAAATTAAGGTCAGCCGAAGCCGGCCTTCTGTACCTTTTTATTTAGTGCTCACACGCACCTGACAATTTGAATCTCTGTACTCTGTACGTAATCTAATTGCAAATATTCATCCACGCTTCCAGAGGCGGAGACGCGACTTGAATGCCAAATTGCCACTGCATGTAGAGAGGACCGCCTCTCGTATTTCAAACGGACAAACACCATCATATTTCCACCTTTTTTGCAAATTCTATTTCATATACCCCACGTTATATTTTCACAGGCCGATAATGAAATTGGAGCCACACAGAGAGGTCGTAAACATATTCCCCCATAAAAAAGATGTCGCAAAAATGCGCGATTCAAAGCATCGCAATAGGTTCTTAATAACTACTCTGAAGCGAGTTTCATATGTCTGCTTTCGTTGTCTGTTAGTTCGTCTTTTCACTGCCTAGTGTTCGGAGTTTCAAAAAGGAGGAGGTTATCAATTTTATTTTTTATGTTTGTTACCTCAGAACTTCCGACTGGGTGAAGCGATTTTGATGATTATTTTTTAATTTGAAAGCTGGTGCTTCCCATTTAGTCCCATTTTAATAATTTTGGCACTCTGCGACAGACAGTTTCGTGTTCTTGACTTCACAAGAAATCCAACGATTTTTAGTTAGTAGTGTAGTTTTGCTTATATCTGCACTGTACAATTTGAGAAACAGGTAGAAAACGTTTTTTCAGCGAGGACAGCTCAGATTGGCGCCTTCCACTCACAAACCAAAGGATTCAAATCCCAACTATGATCTTGAACTGAAAGGAAAACGTCGTGCATAAACCATAGTCCTTAGGGCATTTTTTTTTTAATCTTGGACATTATGCACACACGGTCATCTGACCCCAAACTAAGCAAAGCTTGTATACTTTCTAATGACTAGGAAATTGATTATACCTATGTAACATAAAATGCTCGAAATATGCATATTTGCATAAAAAGTGTCAAAATATGCTATACCAGTCCGGGTCTAAAGGAAACGCTCTCTAAGCCAAAACGGTATTATTATACTGTCTAGACACAATCGAATACCAATAAACATTTGCCTTATACTTGTTGTTTTAGTGGTTTAGAATGTTACCAACCGGCAGTGTAAAGCGTACAAGAGTGCGCGCGGCGCAGCGCGGTGCAGTCGTTCGTTGACCTCTAGCGTCAGCTGATATTTTATTTGCATTACATTGCAAACTTTTTTTTTACGCGTTAGCATATTTTTAAAACAGTTTTCTAGAACTAAAATGTCAAAGGTGTAGTATTCGGATTACAATTACGTAAGCCGCAAGCAGGCACCGTGGTTACGTAATCAAGTTTAAGCTTTGCAGGAAAGCGTGTAGAATGCATTTTTACGTAAGTAACTGGATTTGGGTACATTTTTACCACAACCACACATTAATATCGTGGAGAAGAGCAAGTAGCGAAAGTTTGTGTGTTTGTTCTCATTTAACTCCGCAATGGTTTCGTAGATGGATTTGAAAGAAGTAACTATTAAACTTTCGCGATTTGAATACATGTTTTAAATGTATATAAGAACATATCGCGCAAAAATACGTACAAAAGTACGTAGTACCAGTGTATCATAGTCGAAACGTCAAGCAAAAGCTTGACGTTTCGACTATGATACACTGGTCGTGGACACGCGCTGACTGAAAACTGTGGTGAGTCCGGCGAGAAGAACGTTTTGTTCTTCTAGTAAGTAAGGGTTACTTGATCTTGAAAAATCGCAGGTTTGTCACTACGACACTCAACACTGACTGTGTCTGATTTGAAATAGACACCTCTGATTTCTCTACCTTCATACAACTTTTAAAAACAAGTTTTCCCACCAACTCGCATAAAAAAAAATCTATGATTCTATTGTTCTATATATATATATTCTATTGATCTATATATGATCTAGTACCTAAAGTGGATAAAACTGAGAAGCGCAGGTCATAAAATAATTTAAACTCATGATAATTAACTAAATTATCTAATTGATATAAACAACAGAATATTCAGTACGACCTGTAGGTATAGGATAATTTTGATAGCTGATAGCATTGAATTAAGCACAATTTAAAAAGGAAAAAGACAGTAGTTTTTTTTTCAATATAATTTGAAAATGAATGGCTGTTTCGTTTGGAATGAAAATTATTTACATAAAACTCGTATACATTATCAAAAATACAGGATTACACGGAAGGTTTCACATTTTTTACTATCTGAAATCTGATTAATTTTTTTTCTGAAATGAAATCAATTCTGAAATCTCAAAAAAGCTGTTCCATAGAAAAATTACGTTAATACTCAAAATATGTGTGCTGTCAATATTTTTCGCGATTTCAGGTTTGGTTACATGGTATAAAATTTTCATAATGGGAACCTGCTTTTGGCTATAGTACTACTGTATACATTTCAGAGCGAATAAATATTTAAGAATCCTTAATACGAGTACTTGGTTGACCTTTACAACCACTTGATATTTGCAATAATAATTCTCGCAGTTTTAAACACTAAAATCCACGTTTTATTGTATTGTCATCGGTCCTTGATAAGTATGCAAATTTTTATATCAATCCAACGTTTTTAAAGGAGTGAAAATCAAGTTCAAAAATTCCGTTACATAGATACATACCAATAAGCTAATAAAAACGTGTTAATAAGTATGTATGTTCAAAAATATACCTGCGCACTACTCAGTATAATTATTTTTCAATCGAATATACGAATTAAAATAATAAAATAAAATAAATAAATATCTGGGACATTATTGCACACATGGTCATCTGACCCCAAACTAAGCAAAGCTTGTAATATGGCTGCCAGAGACTGATATACATACATATATATTTTTAAATACATACTTAAATAGATATTAAACACCCAGACATAGAACAAACACAAATGTTCATCACACAAATGTTTGTCCTAGATGGGAATCGAACCCACGCCCCCAAGCACAGAAAGTAGGATCACTACCAACTGAGCCACCGAGGCAGTCAAAACACCGTCAAATTAGACCGTCGTACTCTGCAATAAAAGTTAATTTGAATATCCAAATTACACTGTAGTTTATTTAAATCGGTACCAATCACAGACGAAATAGAGATAAGTTTAGAGTATCAAAAGTACTCTAACAAACGTTAAAATCGGGCTAATGTCGTCTGCAAAGTTTAGAATGTCCCAAATATATTCACATAGGCAGTAAGTAGGCCCTAGATATTACCCCTTCCGTACATACACGATAAAATGCCGAGGTCCCAATGTACAGAATTAGGGTAACATAGCCTTATTCCAAAACGAATACAGCATTTTGAGGTCAGTGAATTTGAGCGAGATGACTGATGCGTGTTCAATTCAATGGCAGAGTCGCTGGAGAACCTTGAACCTTGAGAATGCTCAACGACCTCATATGAGTAGCGTTTCTCAACAGGTGAGTCTTAAATGATTATGAACAAGATAAAACAACAAGACACGTGTCGGTAGTCGTTGGGAACGATACTTTTGAAGTTGTTGACCACTCTATCTATCTTGGGCAGATTGTTCAGTTAGGTAGATCTAACTTAGACAAAGAGGTTACCCGAAAAATTTAACTCGGATGGGCAGTGTTTGGGACATTACATGACATCTTCCATAACAAAAATACCGCATAAAGAGAAGGGTCTTTAACCAGTGTGCTTGTTGCCAGTGATAACAAACGTTCGCTGCAAATTCTTACAAAACTTTTCCATTTTAGATTGAAAAGTGCAAATAAAATTGCCTTCTGGTTACAGAAACAATTTTCTGTTACATTCTGCGCATCAAAAGTTGGATTGAACAAAAGATAAGTCAAAATATCGCGTTTTAGTGACTTGTTATTTTTAGTTTTGTTGGCAAAAACATATAGATGACTCGGTGGTTCTATGTTGAAAGTTTTCACTTCATAAACGTTTGTTGTATGGGAACCCCTTTTTAGTTTTTACTTTTTGACTTTATTATTATTTCTTAGATAATCAGCCGTAACAACACATTTTCTCTGAAAATGTCAACTGGCTATCTATTGCGGTTCGAAAGAAACAGCCGTTAAAATTTAGAATGGACAGACGGACAGACAGACAGACAGCGTAGGAAGTAATAAGGTCCCGTTTACACCCTTTAGGTACGGAATCCTAAAGACTAATCTCTTGGCGTAAGGAAAAGAGGCCAGTATGCTGCATTGCTACGTTGAATGGCAGTGGAACTGGTTTTTTTAAACTTGTAAATATTTAAAATATCCTGTCACCAAGTAACAAATGCATATACATATGTTTCGTGGTTACTACCAAAGGTTACTACGGACTGGGCTACGAACCTTTTATTATAATGCCGATATTTGGCGTAATATCTTGTCAGGGGTTGTTCGGAGATCGTGTATTACTTAATATTTCCTGTATCTCTTTGTTGTTATTATTTATATTCTAAATTTATGTAAATATATTTTGGAACTTGCAAAAAGGCAAAATATATTAATTTTAACAAAGCTAATTTTAACTTTTTCTCTTGACGCATGGTAAAACATTGAACATTCCATTTCAAGCTTTTTCTCAACTTTAATCTCGAATATTTTCAGCTAAAAAGTGTCTTGATGACACTAAAAGATTTTAAAAGAATTAAACGTTTTTCTGTCCACTAGAACATTTATCATCAAATCTGTGGCTTTATTCACATAATTTGTGATAACGGATCTTGAAAACTTTTCTGCAAATCTGACAAAATTCGTTATTAAGGTGAAATTCAAATTTCAAACAGTTTCTTTGTCCGCTAGGTCGGGTAATTATTCTAAATGAACACAGTGTTAGCGAAAACCGATGATTATAAAGTATTTGCATTATCATGTAAACCTATTTATCAGTACCCGGCCTAGCTACAAAGCAAAAAAAAAACTATTTGAAATTTGAATTTCCCGCCATAGGTGCAACGTTCCACCATAAAATGTCGTTCCAAGCATGTTATTTGTGGACTCAGGAAACCTGCGTTGAATAAAATATGAGCGAGTTTTTTTATGGATGACATCCTATTTATCTTACGTTTGACCACAGCAGCAGTTCACCTGATAATTAGAAAAAGAGAACTACAATTTGACGTACTTGTTTATGTATTCTTAATGCGAACCTCTAAGGACTGGAAGCTTTGATACCGTCCATGTTTCCTCAAAACTATATCCTGGGTGTCTCTAAGGCCAGGTCAATAAGTACCTTCTAGATCTACGTCTCCAGCAGCCCCCGGCAGCTCTTCTATCCCTGGCCAAGTTAGCGGACCAGGTAACGGTGGAGCAGGGGGTGCGAAAAATTTCCAGCAGTTGCCCCGCTACCACCCTCAACGGAGAGTAGCGGGCATCCAGTGGATGCAGATGGCAGGCTGTCGTTCAGTGTGGAGGTTAAAGGGGGAGGCCTATGTTCAGCAGTGGACGTCTTCTGGCTGTTGATGATAATGAGGTCTACATGCTCTATCTTCGGCCACAACATCGCTTTCCATCACGTGACTTGGTGGCCAACCGTACACCTATCCTAAAAAAAAAACGGGTTTGGTACCTATTAGAATAGATACGATTCGAATCTCATGGCTATGTAAATCACATTTCATAAAATGGAGGGTAGAAAATTAAGCAGATTGAAGGCTCCAAGGAAGTTTGAGCCTTACAGTAAATTCCAGCTTCTTTGTTGGAACAGGCGTAGTTTCCCGGTAGGGAGACGTCGGGAAAATTAGATTTAATCTGCTCTTATCTTTAGGGCGTCTAGTTTGTTCTTCCAGTTAAGTGTTTCTTTGAGAATGTCTTGGAAATTTGTGCTGTTGGTTTTATACATTGTTAATTCGGACTGCGAATTAGTATAATTATCTTTACATTTACGAAATTGACTTAGATTTATGTCTTACTAGCTGCGCTCCGCGGTTTCACTCGCGTGGTGATGAAAATCGGTGATGATGATGAAAAGTAGCCTGTTGTAACCTAGGACATAAGCAATGTATATTTCGAATTTCATCAAGCTGTTTCTGCGTGTTTGAGTAACAAAAATCCATCCATCCATCTATACATCCATCCAAACTTTCACATTTATAATATTAGTGGGATCAGAATCAGATTCAGAATATATTTTTAGGGTATATTTTATCTAGATATAGAAGTGAAGTATATTTTATTTACCAACCACAACACTCCTTTTTAACCAACTTCAAAAAAGGAGAACAGTTCTATGTTCCACTGTATTTTTTTATGTATGTTCACCGAATTCTCTGCCAACTGTTGACCGATTTTAAACAAAAAAAAAACGGGTTAGGTAGGGTATACTTCCAATTTGGTCCCATTGTCACCAAGCCAGGATCTGATGTTGGGATCGTAAGGAAATTGAGGGCAAACCTTTTCTTACTTTTCACAATTTCATTATAATGGTAACCCTAACGTTCATGTAAAAATTCAGCTTCTTGGGAATTTTTGCAAGAGTTTTCGGGCTAACTTGACTGGGCTATGTGAAGTAAGTCACTTGCCGACTTCTTAGGTACAAAAATAGGCACGTCTTTCAGGGTTGATGATAAATACTTAGCAACATCTCTCGAGAGCTTCGTACATATAAAACCTAACAACTTTAGTTCTGTATCTGATGTAGCTAGTTGAGATTCCTACAGACGGCATTCATATTTCAAATATTACAGTCTGTTTTTATGGTTCGTAGTCCTACAAGAAGCTCTTATAACTTCTTTCTATCCGTCTGTCTGTCTGTCTGACCATCCTAATTATTTAGAATATTCTAACTTCTATTCACGGGAGCTCACCTCATTTTGAAAAATCTTTTAGAGCGCCTGGTTAATGTGACTCATGACTAAAATCCTGGCGTGATTCTGGCTCAACGCATAAGCATTTCCATTCAGCGTGGTAATGCTGCCAGCATGCTTGGTACGCTGCCAACTAATAGTGGGCTTGAGCATTTGGATTGTCTTTTGACCTTCAACGGTCTAACGGTCTAACAGTCTATCAGTTATTGTAGTGTTTGTGTAAGCTTTTTGTTTAGTTAATAAAGCCACTTGCCTTTTTTTATCCAACAAACATCTGCCAACGAGAACCGAACTCTGAAACTCCGTCTTATAAAGCAGACGCCCCAACTGGTCTTCATAATATATCGAGTCCATATTGTAAATGAATCGAGAAATAGCCAACTGTGTGATTACGTCAACTAATCGAATAAACGACAAAGACGAAGTTGTCGTTGTAGCGTAGAAGCTCAGTAAAAAGTTAAATTGCCCGAACTCGAACGCTGCTAAGCGCTGGAATTTGTTTGCACAGAGGCGTTGCCAACTGTGCCCCTAGCTAATACAGATAGTATACTGGGAAGTTTTTTCAGCCTGTCTGTAGGGATGGAATTAGAGATTTCAAATCTTATCTCAGAATGAACCGACGTGACATTAGATTACGTGGCGTAAGTGCTATGTAAATACATATAATATACAGCCTGCATCGAGATACAATATCTACAACGTCACAATCTATAAGTGAAAACAGTCAAAAAACATCTGACCCTGGTTGTACATACTTAGACATCAATTATATGGTTCACAATGCCAATTTAATTCAATTTTGACGTTATGTCGCTTTCATAGTGTTCAACGTCACTTGTCCAATAGGGCATCGTAGCACTGGCATCGGTAGTCGGATCGTGGTTGCCTTACAACTAACCAAAAAGTCTGCGGAATGCGTAGCGTGCGCCGAGTTTTGGTTCGGACATTTTTTTTTGGCACGATTGTGACTCTTTAGGTATTGTACCTCGATGAAAGCCTGCTAGAGACTAAAAGCGTGTCAACAGCAGCACAGCTAACACGGGCTCGCGCATTTTACAAGCTTTTATTCAGTTTCACCTGTCGCGTGACTTTCTGTCTGTAATCAAATCTTGCAAGTAAAATTAGACCCACATCCCGGTGCTCAATTGAGCTGAAATTTGGCATAGTTGTCAAGTTCCGATGACTATACATATTATGGTGACAGCAGCTGATATAATGAAGGTGATGGTGGACAACGGCACTCCTCGACGGATAATAGTGTAGACTGGCAGTATTTTGGCTCATTTTGATCAGCACACCGTTCCGATCATTAATTTCATAAAAGCGGTTTGAAAAAGATATTTTTCAATAACTATGTTGTGACTAACTTGTTATTAATCACAAGATCACAACACAACGTACGCGCTGTTCTGTGGTGCTCAGATTATGTGCTCAGTGAAATTACATCGACCAAATAAACGTTGATTCAATGTTTTTGCGATATAAATACTATCGATGTAACAGTATTTTTACTAACGGTACGTAGCTCAAGTAAGGCTTATAAGTAATAAACCATCGCACTATTGAGCTGTCGATAGATAATGTTCGTAGTAAAAAGTTTAGGATAAATAGGTTTCAATTTCACGTGGAAGACCCGGTTTATACAGTTCATATTCTGCTGCTGCATTTTAGTTTGTATATAGTTAGACAAGTACAAGGAATAAACATAAGTAGCACCTAACTCCGTTAAAAAGGTAAAGAATTGGTGCTGCAAGAACAGGGAGCTTTACTATGTATTACTAGTCAGTAATGAGCAAAGGAGTTGATATGTGCAGTTTTAACAATCTTCTACAGTTAAAACATATTTGACAAATTGATATCCACGAATTTAAAAAATATTTTGGAAGCCACGCCACACAACCTCACATTTCTCTCACCATCACCAAATAGAATAGATCCATGGAAACAATTTAGCTGCAGCAACACTCAACGATTTCAAAAGGTATTTTTAAATTGGACGTATAGCATGGCGTGTTTTTCTAAAACTAGAAGCAACACCTGAAGCACTCAAGTATTTATATTTCGAAATTCTCGTAAAATAGACTAGGATGTTTAAGTTTGTTTAACTCCAAATTCAAATAATTAAGAGAAAAACAAAACGGACTGCTGGAATAATATTGTAAAAATCTGAATAAAAACTTTTCCTTTTAAAACTTCACTGAAATATATCGGGTACCTGCTAGGAGTCTTACAAAACCTAACTAAAGTATAAATAATGATGAGCATTGGTGGTTTTTATACAGCTTTTAACAATGTTATTGCAGTTGTCAGAGCAAATAAATGCTTAGATCGAGTTTAAGTGTAGAAATTAGTTAAAAATGTATATACATACGAGCACAAGTTTCTCTGAAAGCTTTTCTTTCTTATGTTTTCTTATGGGTTATCTATAAACAAGAGGTTGTTTCTTGGGTTGCTAAGTAATCTTATTATATTCACCAAAGGTCAACGTATTTGGTTTTATCCGGGACAATCCTGTAAAAGCGTATTACTTACGTCTGTATAATAAAATCATCAAAGTGCTTACGTAAAAGCTTATCTAATGAAACTGTTTTAATATCCTTATAGAATAAAATCACACAAACTTCAAAATAAAAACATTCCAGATAAGTATGGAGAATTGCCTAACAACCCATAATCATTTTAAATTTTGCTTGGACCTTCGTAATGAAATATTAAAGGGCTTCCCGCTTCCCGTCGCCAAGAGACATTAAATTCGAACCTGTTAAAAGTGAGAAACCCTCATAAAGATGGCAAGTAATTGGATTCTGTAATGGTTGAAAATTATAACGCAGTGCACAAGCTAAGTATTTGATAAACATATTTTTAATACTAGCCTACTTTTGTCATTAACATCATCAGCAGATCGTTTCTGCCAACTGCGGGGCATTAAAATTCCTTGCACCTGTCTTTTTCTGATTTTTGTCTCGAAGTTAGTCTGATTAGTTTTGTTGTCTATTATGACCACGTTATAGTTAACAACAAAACATGGTTTTGTAACTTTTTATTTATTCACACTCAGTGATATTTATTGTGATCTTAATAATATGATAATAAGCGAGCAAGAGAACTGGAGACGGGGAAAGTACCTTAATATAGGGTTGAAAAGAAAATCAGCAGCGTGAATTAGCATACAGTTGAAATTGCAATTGAAATTATGAGAAAGTTCCAGTTCAGTACTCTTTTCTTTTTTAACTTTACTCCCGATCAGTGAGTTGTCCTAGAATATCTTAGCTCCCGATGCCAAAAGTGGGGAGTTTTAAAGCTTATGTCTGGGGTATCGTATATATGGGATGCGTTTATTTTATTTGAAACAGTTTTTTTAGCGAATTAATCCGCATTTGACCACCAACTCGCCTGTTAGTAAACAAAGATGTGGTCGAAGATGAAGCATGCAAACTTAGAAGATACCTATTCACTCTTGCCTTGAGGAGGCCCAGATTTTTTTGCGGCGGTATAAGCTACGTAGGATGAAAATCTGCCCAGCCGCATGAAATTTATGAGCTCCATTCCGAATTGATCCAGGGTTTTTTTCGCAATGAATATAGCAAACAATACCACTACAGCAATATGGCTAAAAATATGTCTTAAAACTTTTCAAGGTACCGTTTTATTTGCCGGATTATAAATAAAAACTGGTCAAATGCGAGTCAGGCTCACGCACTGAGGGTTCTGTATCATCTAAGTGAAAACATTAAAAAACCCGAGCGTCGTTGTACATACCTAGACATCAATTATATAGTTTACAATGTTATTACTTCAATTTAGACGTTATGTCGCTTGCATAGTCGCTTTTCCACGTCCGTTAGGGCATCGTAGCCACTGAAGTGAGAATTTTTTCGTATCGTAGCAATGGCATCACGCGGCGTTGTATAGACGAGTCGCGGTTGCCTTACAACTAAAAAGTCGGCGCAACGCGTATATAGCGTGCGCCGAGTTTTGGTCCGGACATTTTTTGTCACGATTTTGACTCTATAAGTATTGTTTCTCGATGGGTAATACACGCTAAGTTGTGATGAGCTAAGCACGATCAAAACATTGCATATGATAATATGATAATAAGTAAGCGATTATAGGAATAAAATTATTAATTAAAAAAAAATCTTCTTAAAAACCAGCCTCAATAATTTATTTCTTATTTTCCTCAGCAAACCCTTTTATTTGATTCCCAATTCATGATGATAGATAAGAAATTTTTGTCCGCAATCTTGGAGCGTCAGAAATATTGAATTTAGTCTGCGTCATTTAATGTTTCGTATTCTTCTCTGTAAACCCTTTCATTTGTTACCTATATCATGGTGGTGCATTAAAAAGAGCTGGATTGGATTTAGTATGACGTCATTTAGCTAACCATGTCATCCAAATTAGACGTGTAGGTATGCAAAATTTAAGCTGCAAGATTTTACCCAAACTAATACGGCAAGTTTTATAAATAAAAACTTGTAAAAATGGTTGGGGCTCGTCAAGGATGAATCGAAATCTATAAACTTCACGTTAAAGTAGATCGATAACTAGTACTTGGTTTTGCTTGGTTCTACAAACTAATCGAGGACAAACTAATAAGTAAGTATAGGTTAGTTGAAGTTGTTCGAACCGTTACAATTTTCAGAACTATAGGTTGTTTGCAGGATTTATAAGCTAAGCTAAGCTAACTAGCAACGCGCTGCGGCAGTCACTTCATTTCGCAAATGAAAACGAAAATATTTTGCTTGAAAGAAGTCACTGGTCAGTTAGCCGAGCAGTATATAAAAAAATAAAATAAGCATGAGTTTTATCCATAAGCAAAAACATTTTAAAACCTTACAATGTCCTAGTCCAAAAGTATGTATTATTCCATTGTCTCATAGAGGGGAATATAATTAGCTACACAATTATTTTTCCTTTTCAAAGGCACCCTCGCCGTAAAAATACTACCGACTCTACTACGTCTACTATTAATTTATGAATTGTTAACTCGACGCGTGACCAAAATGCTGGCGTGTATCTGGCTCAACGCATAAGCATTACCATTCAACGTGGTAATTCCGCCAGCATGCTGGGTACGCTGCCAACTGATAGTGGGCTTGAGCATTTGGACGTCTGTAGACCTTCAAAGGTCTATGGACAGTCTAACTGTTTATGTAGTGTTAGTGTTAGCTTGTATTTTGTTTAGTCAGGGTGATACGTTTCATGTTTGGCGGGAAATTCAAATTACAAACAGTTTAACACTGTTTTAAACTATCACGGTTGTTCACTAAAGTTATATGATTATTTACGGGATATTTACCGTGGTAAGGTTGTGGAAGGAGCTCCCGATATTTCGGCGCAGTTACATGCACCCACGGTAAATATCCCGTAAATAATCATATAACTTTACAAACAGTTTTTTTTGTCCTTGTAGCTAGGCCGGGTAATTATTGTAAAATGGCACAGTGTTTGCGAAAATTGTTGGTTGTTCTTTACATTATCATGTACAGCTATTAATCAGTTACTCACCATATTACTTACAATTTGGCAATCAACCATTTGAAACAGCAAACATTTGTTTATTGACAAATGTATGTAATAATGTGCATTGGAGATAAATAACTTTACGCGAGTTTGTAAAGAATAATAATACATTTTCGCAAACATCATGATCGTTTACAATAATTACCCGGCCTAGCTACAAGAATAAAAAAACTGTTTGAAATTTGAATTTCCCGCCAAACGTGAAACGTTTCACCTTATAAAGACATTTTGCCATGTTGAAAAAAAAAAATTATAACATTTATTTCAAACTCGAGTTTAGGGTACAGAAGCATCAAAAATAGCAACTTTTGCCGCATTCTCGTATCAGCGCGAGTAAGCAAAGGATTATGAATAGTGAACTACAAAATAAAGAAGTTATCTGCGTGATTATCCGCCTCTACAATCTGATGAGAGTTTAAAGTCAAAATTCCCGCACATGAAATTGTACGGCTAGCCACAATTCCACTGACGTTATCTTATTTCTCCCCTCCACCCCACTCCCTGTGGCAAAGAGCGGTCTTGTTTTATTCTCATACGCGATACGTGATTGGTGGACACCGAATTTTTATTGTGCGGTATGTAGATCTGTCTCGTTTCATTTCGAGACAATGGTTCTTTAGCGCATTTAGTTTGCGGTATTATCTGCGTTGGTTAATTAGATATGCATGGAATACTATTCACGAAGCTAGCTAAGTAAATATTGGTTTTGTGATCTAACGTGAGCTTTGAGATAAGAATGACTGAACGAATAATAATAAAATAATAAATAATAATAAATATCTGGGACATTATTGCACACACGGTCATCTGACCCCAAACTAAGCAAAGCTTGTAATATGGCTGCCAGAGACTGATATACATACATATATAGATTTAAATACATACTTAAATAGATATTAACACCCAGACATAGAACAAACACCAATGTTCATCACACAAATGTTTGTCCTAGATGGGAATCGAACCCACGCCCCCAAGCACAGAAGTTAGGCTATAATAAAGGGGTTGTACTACAGAAAAATATATTTTTTGTTAAATTAGAACGGCTGTCAAGGCATTTTTGTAAGAAATTTGTTGTAGCCACTTGCACCCATATAAACGAAACGTCAGTTATTTAGTAACTGTGACGTGAGTTCGACGCGTTGAGCTAAATAAGAATGTTCAATAAAGGTTCTGTCACAATACCTGGTGACAGATTTTCCTTCTCATTTCCGTTTAGGATTCCTATTTAGGTACTTCTCTTTTCTGTGGGTTGGCCGGACGGACGGACGGACAGACGGACGGACAGCGGAGTCTTAGTAATAGGGTCCCATTTTACCATTTGTGTACGGAACCCTAAAAATGAACTACGCAAGTGAAACCGTGGGCAACAGCTAGTTTATTATATTAACCTGTGTCATCCTACTACTGGGTAAAGGTCTTCCCTAACTCCTTTCACTGGTCTCTGTCCCGAGCCAGCCTACCGAGCTCGTCGTGCCATCAGGACCGGGGGAGACCCGGGGGTCGATTACTGATCGGTACCAACTACAAAGCTCAGATTAATGATTAAATATAGTCACATTTTTCATAGATAACTAAAATAGAGACAACAATAAATCGATTAGATTGGCATTTTTTTTTCTCATTTAACTACATGAGATTTTTACAAAGTACCCACAAAAATCTCAGTAAAGCCTATCTCCAAACAGCAATATCATTGAAATATTCAAGCCTCTCGGTTCGCATAGAAATTTGAAGATATTGTTCAATTCGACGGGTACGTTTGTTCCGTCGTTTTGGATTCAAGTCGCGGCTCGCGCCTCGCCTAAATCACACAGACGGCATTATGTGGCTCGTACATGATACCTCTAATTTCCCAAGACTGCGGGCGCACTGCATTTATAAAAGATAGAATTTCTCGGGCTGTGGCGTGGTTTCAGTTTTACCATTCGTGTTTGTCTTTATTTGACATGGTAGCTACCTACTGATATATGTATACAGGGTTACGCATATACACTGTGCTAAGCCAAAAGGAGGTCATTGTGCTCATGTTTATGAACAACTTTTACTAAGGCACCAACTCTGAAATCACGAAAAAAAACAGCTGTTTCACATACATTTTGTCGAGTGCAGATTACCGTTTTATATAAAACAGCTGATATTTTTTTCGTGATTCAGGGTTGGTCCCATTGTAAAAGTTATTCATAATGATGAGTATAACGGACCCCTTTCGGCTTAGTACACCCTATCCGCGTAACCCTGCATAAGTAGCGCTCGTGGCGTAGCGCTCGACTAGGTTAAGTAACGGAAGATCCGGCCACTGTTAGGATGGGTGACCATGACTGGCATTTTACAACTGAACGCTACCCTGGGTGGGTTCAATTACACTTTAAATTGTAGGTCCGGTTATTTGTGTTATAACATCAACAAGCCACGTCAAATGCATATATATGGGTGGCCTAAAACTGTTATTTGATAGGGTTAAGAACTTACTACGAGAATGTTGGATGCAATGATCTCTCTTACGCATTTGATATTTTAAGATAGTCATATGCTTCAGTCATTTTACGACGTTAACATTTCATAAAAATATTATAAACATTTTTTTTTTCTCAATATGTTGAAATATTAACTTCTCAAAATTACCAAAGCACATTCATATATAAAAAAATGTGCGAGTGATATACCGGCGCGCCATATGAATTTCATTTGTAACTGCTTGTTACGCGGGACAAAAGCTTGTGATGTGGAACAGGAAAAATGTTTCCGCTTGTAAAATACATTTTAACATCAGCACAAGCGGTATCATTTTTACAATAATCTAGGGGGATATTGTCGGAATTAAGACGGATTATGCCTAGGGAGCGCTTGCACTGTTACGCAGTATATTTTTCTGTTAAAAGGAAAGCAGCGTTTGTTACTGGCTATCCCAGATATGTACCAGGGAGTAAAATATTTTGAAGCTATAGACTAAAGAGTTTTGCAAGAAAAATGACTAAGAATCATTGACATAAATAAATATCTGGGACATTATTGCACACATGGTCATCTAACCCCAAACTAAGCAAAGCTTGTAATATGGCTGCCAGAGACTGATATACATGCATATAATATTATTAAATACATACTTAAATAGATATTAACACCCAGACATAGAACAAACACAAATGTATGTCACACAAATGTTTTTCCTAGGTGGGAATCGAAACCATACGCCCAAGCGCAGAAGGCAGTTTCACTACCAACTGAGCTAACGGGGCTGTACATTACTTATACATTACTGCGGATTTGTACTTGGCCAATTGAATTTATTCATTCTTATCAAGTTTATCAAGACCCAAGTATTTATTTGCTCCGACAACTGCAAAAACCTTGTAAAAAAAAAAGATGAATGAAAATTAAGAATTATGATTACTTTTGCTAAGTTTTTGAACATATAATAAGACTGTATGAGGAACCCGAAACACTTTAGTGAAATAACAAAAGAAAATGTCTTCATTCAAATTTTTACAATACTTTTGTAGATCTCATTTGTTCGATTTGTTGCTGAGAAAAACAATATCAAAGTTTCATTTATGAATAAAAAGTTCGTGAGTAATGATGCTTCACAATGTTGCAATAGATATATGAATAATAAAGTAGTAGATTATTAAGTAAAGTCATAAATGATTACTCTATACTCTAAGTCTAAAGCATATAATTATAGAACTTCTTTGAAAGCACTAATGGTGAATTAAAACGCTCGGAATTGCATTGCAATTCTCTACGTTTCGCTGTACGTTATTAATTTAAACACCGGTTTGTTTAAAGCGTTTTGTAGGAAGTATTCCTCGGAGTATCTCCCTGCCATAAAACGTCAATATATTCAGCAGTTTTGCCGTAAGTGTTATGTTGAGTTTTCTATGCATCATTCTGAAAACAGCAGAAATATTCTCGCGAAATTGCAATAGATTTTCTGGTAGGGAATTATTTGTTAGGTTCATATGAGCTCAAAGCTTTTTGTAAAATGATTTTAACCATAGTACATTGTTATCCTAGGGGTGAAAGTAACTCTTTAACCCCGAGGTAAATACTGTGCTTTTCATTACGAATACAAGGAAACTAAAAATAAAAACATGAACTGACACTGGTAAATGCACGAGAAGTGCGGGACCATAATCCTCTGAGGAGAAAAAAAAGTTGGAACATGGTTCAATACAAATGTGAAATTAGAACTAGTTTTTTATTTTAATAATTTGAGTGTGTCAGTTGTCAACTGTCACTGTCAGTTGAAAATGATTGTCCCTAGGGCTGAAATGAATTACTTTCAACCCGCTCCTCAGGCAACTTCAGACCTACTTTCCGAGTATGAGTACTCAAAAAGTTTTTTTTAAATATATTTTTTTCCATAAACATGGAAATAATTAAGTAAGGCGTTTCATTTTAATAGCTCCCCACTTGTCCCCACTAGGCTTTCCTGTGTCGGGAATGACATGGAACATACACAATGACACGCACAACACCCAGACCCAGAATAGATATTTAAAATTCATCACTCAAACATCTGCTCGGGCGGGAATCGAACCCCGGACAAACAAGTCATCAAAAAGTTACAAAGATTTGCTAGTGCCCCTATACTTTCACAGTTGCTACCCCATCGTTTGTATATGTGCTAAAATCTACCGCAATCACAAAATGTATATACGGTAGTAAATCCATGAAGTTTAGAACATACTTTGCTAAGCTAGCGAATTTATGAAATTGACCTAAATATCTTCAAAAAATCGATCGCTAGTTTAGCTATATTTTTTCACATAGGATTTTTATGACTGCAAATGGGTATTGGAATATCCATCGAAACGAGAACAACGTGTGCGCGAGACAGGAGGGAAGAGTTCCGGGTTTCAAACAATACGCGGTTTCAGTGTTGTCACGTCTCGCAGATGTTCATGGGTTGAGGTTTCATATTATGGGAATGTTTTTCAAATAACATGAACATGTTACGAGCATCTGTTGCCGCGTGATTCGGAGGCATGATGACGGTGAATCAGTCACGTATTTGGATTTGCTGAGATGTTCTATGTAAGTATGATTATAGGAACCATCTACTCGTAGCATGGTCTTTTGGAAAATCTCAGAGTCGTAAAGCGGGCAATGGAACAGCTATACTCGGAGTTTTTTCCGCGATAGAATCTGGAATGAGGAGATTCACTGAATAACTACAGTAACCGACATAGCTGCTAAGATTTGCAAGTTGAAGTGGCAATGGGCAGACCACATTTCTTGAAGAACCATGACATCACACATAAACATCGTGGGCATCCATATTGGATACAGATTGCAGGCTGTCGTTCAGAGGCTAAGAGCCAATGTTCAGCAGTGGATGTCTTCTGGCTGATGATGATGATGATGACCTGATAAGTATCCTCAAAACTTACTATTGTTATACACATTCGTTTTACTAACTAGAAAGAAGAACGTCATGACTTTTCACTACACTTTTAAATAAATTCTGTTACTTCCTAACCTCCATCGTACGATAACTTACCATCCTCATCCTCAGTTTACTCTATAAACTTGCACAGAACTGGACGGGCTAGCCGTCGACTATGTGGGGCCAACAATGATGCTATAACCAACTCTTCCCCCTGAGGGGACAAAAGCTGTTATCAATTACCCGCGGTGGCGCCTGCATTGCACCCACATAATAGATACTCCCTGGGTCGCCACAACCGTCGGTCTTCTCAATTAGCACCGGGTGTTATATCTTAACATCGCACTAACCTAGTTAGTTCAATTCTCGCGCTAACAGTGACTGTTCTCTCCCTTTGGGGCATAGCATGTTATTGGTTGGACAGTGAATGCACGGTATTTTGTCTGAGTGCCATTAAAGAGCATTTGCCCGGTCATTCGGGACAAATGAGGCGGTAATTTATCATAAGTAATAGGCAGGTAACACAAAAGTTTAAAATAAACGTATGGACTTAATCTACACTTAATATTATAAAGAGGAAAGATTTGTACCTATTTTTGTATGTTTGTATGTTTGTAATGAATAGGCTCCGAAACTACTGAACCGATTTGAAAAATTCTTTCACTGTTGGGAAGCTACACTATCCCCGGGTGACATAGGCTATATTATATTTTGTAGCGAGGCCGAAGGCCGAGCTTACACTCGTGCGAAGCCGGGGCGGACGGCTAGTGGCTTTATAAAATTAAAGGTTTCTTATGCTTATGTGTTGTAATAACTCTTTTGTATTTAGTAAAAAATTAGTTTGTATTTTATAAGAACGTTTAGTGACAATGCCAATACTTTATTTCTAATAAAATTGATGAATTTTCAATATTATGTTCGTGTTGTTTCTAAAGCTCCATAGAAGTCTCCACAACTTTACTAGGCCATGACCATTCCCGGTATAGATACCTAGTACTCGAAGGCCATGACCAAAGACGATATAAAACCTAGGCCATACAACGTCCTTGGGCATGACTATGACTTGACACTGACTTACTCTGCTTGACTCTGACAGTATCTATGACTTTTATGACGACATTTCATCAAACTTGATAATATTTTAATACTTGACTCTGGCAAATGCATGGCACAAGAAGTGCGAAGCCAAAATCTTCACAGAGAAAAGAATATTAAAAAAACCTTCGTTATCAGCGTAAATAATATTAACAATTCAAAGAAAAATTGCAGAATTTTATCTGGATTTTTTAGCGTCCATTGATTTCCTTTATAGCAAAGAAGTTAAATTATTAACTAATTTTCGAAAAAGCCTGAGTTATTTATGTTTATTAAGAGTATATCAAATGGTGTACAAATTTTACCTTCGAAATGTCAACCATACAAATAGGGATGTAGGATACAAGTAGTATTAATATAATTATATCTGTATGGATTTAATTAAACGAATGATCTATAAGAATTGGGTGACTTATTTGTTTTAATCACGTTTATTAAAATGCGCTTAAAATGTATCTTTAATGATACGGGTGCACAAATGCTGATATTTCCGAAGCGTTTCTCCTTGTATCGAATTTGATATATTAATATAATATAAAAATAGTTACGATTTTATATCGACATTAAACAAAATCGGATCGAAATATCAGCTAACGGTCAGCTCTACTTTGGACTTTGACAGTGACTGAAATGATTTTCATTTTTTCTTGTTATCTTGTTGCGAGTTGCTATTTAAGTTTAAAAGCTGGCGCAAGTAGTAGTACTTGCTCAAGCTACTGTGCATCGTCTGCAACAGGCTTTAGGTGCATATAAGGTTTTGCAGGCATCACATACTGCATAGCATCAATCTTTTATTATTCAATAGTTATACCAACCACTATTACATGTCTCGCTTACAAAATGTAAAAATATTTGATCGTTATTTTATTCAACTGTACAGTTTTCTGCATTCACAAGTCAATACAATGTGTAAACTTGGAATCCCTGCAGAACACAGATGGCGATATCGATTTCGCATGAGTTAACTTTACAAATTGTAATGTAGAGCAATTTTTCAGCTTATTTTTTGGGAATCGCGACGTGTAAAGTTTTATTTGATATCCCAGGGATCAGGAAAATGTACATAAAAACTTTAAAAACTCCTTGAACTGATTATGAAGTCAAAATAATTATATTACTTTGATTAAAATAGTTACATGGTCAATTCATTAGGTTTTGTTATCACTTGACTACACTAGAGCACGTTCACGAACGCAAAATAAACAATAATCTACCATTATTACACATTAACACTAAAAATAACATAAGTTTAGGAAAATAATACGATGATGCGATATGTATTTTTAACAAAAATCCCGAGTGAATAGTACTAAGTAGAAGAAAGTTCTAAGTAGTAGAAGTAGCGTGCCTCGCAATTATTAACCGACATCCAAAAAGGAGGACGTTATCAATTCGACAGTTTTTTAAATTATTTTTCTATGTTTGTTACCTCAAAACTTCCGTATGTGTGAAGCGATTTTGATGATTCTTTTTTATTTGAAAGCTGGTGCTTCCCGTGTGGTCCCATTTCAATTTGGTCCAGTTCTGACATTTTTGTGACACAAGTCTGTTTTTTGTCTCTCTCTCTCCTCAACAACTCTAGAATAGATCTGTGCTAGAATTATTAACTTGGCCATAGAGAATGCGGACGACAACTGATTAGTAAGACGTGGGCAGAGCGCTGAAGGAAAACTCGTTAGGATAGTGAGAAAGGATAAATTTTTGATAAGCCATTACGGTTACGAAGGAACTTTATTTTTGCTTACTTAAGCGTCAGCGATGTTAGCGCTGGTAGCAGATTTAATTTTCAAGCGAGTCCTCGACATAAATGCGCAGTGGGACGTCGACTAACTGACACACTTTTAGAAGTACGATTTTGAAACAAATTTATTATGTGAATAGTGAAGTCTCATAGAGCAAGCAACCTTGTGTTTTTCAGGTTTTGCAACTGTAGAGCGTGCCTTTTGAAGAACTGAGGCCCTCATGACATTCTAGCATATACGTGCAAATTGTAGGAGTTGCTTTGCACTTTCTTCAATCATTAGCGTAAGATCGTAAAAACGCATAGGGACATTGCACTTGTTGACGAGGGTCTGATGATGAAGCCGGGCGGGCGGTGGCTAGATGAACTCTCGAATAGTTACCAATAAATCCTTCGAGTTTGGGTTTCTATGGTTTGTTTTAACGAGTCACATAATTGGCGTGTTTGTTAGTTTTATAGATTACAAGCTGCGCCCCGCGGTTCCATCCGAAGTATATACTTCTTTGAAGCAACCTCCTTTAACTTAGATGTTTTTTTTAATGATGTGTATAGACTTTAATTATTGTTCATGTTTTTCGTTGGGAAAATATTATAATACAAAAAAAAAAAATGTTGATCAGATCACTACCAAACTTCACAGGATTAGGCAATCGATTAGCCCAGCGAGTGCGCTGGGCTAATTGATTGTCTGATAAAATTATCAAAATCGGTCCATCCGTTTGAGTCCATAAGGAAAATAATTATGTCTATGTCACATCGCCTTATACATAATTTTTTTTATCATTATTATAAAATAGGCGATGATGCGGCCTACGATGAATCATGCTTGATGGATGGATTTGCCTAGCTGATTCACTCTTGACTTGAAGATACCCAGATTGTAACTAATACAGTAGAACTCCAATTATCCGAACTCCGACTATCCGAATCGCCGATTATCCGAATCACAAACAAGTCTTGACTTGACTTGTCTTAACTTGCCGTTGTGCCTACACTGACTTCCCCCCGCGTGTGTAGGCACAACAAAATTCTCAATGACGATGAAATTGTTGTAAGTGTGAGAGAAGATGTTGAAGTGGAAGTGGAAGAAGAACTTTCTGCTGATGTTGAAGTAGACGCTGGACCATCAGCTAGTGAAGCATTTACCGGCCTCGAGACTGCTTTGAAGTGGATGGAGCGTCAGCCCGAGTGTGACCACTTGCAACTGCTCACCGTCAAGCGAATGCGTGACCTGGCTGCCCGAAAACGGTTGAAGACCGCAAAACAGCTTACATTGACGGAGATGTTTAAAAAACAATGATTTTTATTTCTAAACTTGTACATAAGTACATTTTATTTATATTTAAAACATGTGAAAATTTCATGTTTCTTTCATTTAATTCAATAAAAAAATAGTGCAATATCAAAACGTAGCTTTTATTCTCTCCAATGGCATTTTTTTTTTAAAAATCCGATTATCCGAATATTTGATTATCCGAATGGGTCCCGGTCCCCATTAATTCGGATAATTGGAGTTCTACTGTAGATACAAAAAAATATTTGTGCTGACCGAAAAAGATAGTTAAATGTCCTAAAAATATTATATTTAGTTACGGATAAGAAGAAGAAAAAAACTTCTTTTTAACACCCGTTTATTAGCTTGGTATGTACCTATGTAACGGAATCTTTGAACGTGATTTTCACCCCTTTAAAAACGTCGGATTGATTTGAAACTTAATTGCATACTTATCAAAGACCGATGACATGCATTAATTTGTATAGTTTGTCCCATTATCCTTACCAGAATCTTCAGGATTAGCGATTTTAAAGCGTGTTTTTTTAACTACGAGAATTATTATGATTGTCACAGGCTATATGCATGGTGCACAGTGTCTTTGAGCGGTAAGCTCTGTCATGTGGTGGCAATCTCTCACTCGTATGTTACCACTAGAAATGCTTTCTTGTGTAGTCTCAAGAGAATCTAGCCAATCAAGTGGCTTCGTTTGAGAAAGATTTTTTTGTTATTGTGCGACAAGGAAGTTATTGTTGGAAAAAAAATGCATTGCTTTTATGGTTCGGTATTTCGCAATAGAAATCTCTTTGTTCGTATTTTATTTATTTTATAGCTTGGATTTTCTTTAAACTCGAACTAGTACCACAGAATACATATAAGAACAACTACAGAAGATTTACTCCGCAAAATCATTTAAATAAGTATCTCTTGATACTACACTATAAAGTGCAATTCGGGACGTGCGAGCGCTATCTATCTACCTACAGCTATATTAACCTAGAAGTTGCCTCTCTGTCTAACGCGTAACTCTTGTCGCGTTATCTCTGTCTATCGCACGGCAGCGGGCACGGCAAGTCCGACAAGACGACTACTTGTAGCTTCATACCTAAAGTGCGGAGTGTGCCAGGCCCGAAAAAGGTTTGCCAAAAAGCTAAAGGGGCGAGGTAAACACGTATTGCACACTGACTGATGCACTGACATATTTTTACTAGTTCTACAAACGCATACTTCAATATTGAGCAGCATACAACTGCAAACGAGATGCTCAAATAGACGACCAAGGGAAGGTGTAAGAGCTAAATAAACTAGGGAACTGTTAGTATAACACTTCCATTTATTTTTTATGAAATTTTATGTTAGGAATGTGAAAAAACTGAAAATCGCTGCACGCTGGAGGGTGATTATGAAGAAGTAGAGTTACCCTATTCTAAATAGTTAGAGACCTAATCAAATAAACTTCGAGAGGGTTTTCTTTAGAGAAAAAATTCAGATCTCAACTTCGATTTATTTTCAAACTTATGTAGATTGGATTCGAACTCAGCAAGTAATCTATGAAACGAATGTTGCAAACCTAGTTCGAAAGAAGCACCTGTATTCCATCCCAACTTCAATTGATAATGTTTGAAATATGAAAAATGTGTATCGAAAATATCACAAATTCTCACTAACAGATTAAATACAGAATTTATCGTTCCATTTAATAAAAGATTAAGATTGTCCAACTAATGGTCCAATACTGGAATTTAATTTTGTGGTAAAATAGTCACTTATTCATAATAATTAGAGTTGGTGTATGTACGCACGCCTACGCACGCACGCTTGGATAGTGTTCTAAGGACACTTTTCCTTTCAGTTAATTCACATTTTATACGTTAATAAATTATATTCCACCCTAACTGACTTACCCAACTCCAATGCAGTACAGCGGAAAAGTAAAATAAAATCTGTGAGCGATGTTTTCCCAAGTGCGTCTTTGGCCTAATTTGAAGATTACTTTGCGCTGGTTCAAAATGCGCAGAGCATTTATAATTTGTAGGAATGTTTACCGTGATAAAGTCACAATTTATTGATACTTGACGGATGCTTACGGTTTATTAAAAAAGGTACACCTTCTACAATATTTTATTGGAATCCCGACTAAATATACAATGAATTAACTAGTGAGATTGTGATTTATAAAATATTCACAGCCCCAGGATTTTCAGGTGTCTATTGCAATTGCTTTTATAATTGTGGTATACCTACTTAATATTTGAACTGGATTTATACCATTATAATTATAAGAGATCAACATAGCAACAGATAATAATGAGTTAAGTAGTAATAATGAGTTAACCACTTGTAATCATTGTTTCCTAGATTAATAATTTACTTATTTAATTGGAAAACATCAAATTTTGTCCAATACTTAAGGAAGTTGGCACGAGTAAGGAGTAAATATACATTTTGATTAGGTAAATACTTATGGATGGAGTAGGTCTCTTGGCAGCCAAAACAAAGAAGTAGAGGAAGTGATTGGTGTCTACCGAACTAATCTCATCCAATTGAATCACGATTTCTATTTCCAGTCCGGTATCAGCCACCTTTGAAAGGAATCGGGAAAATACGTGTCGCAACACGACAGTCGTAATGATTTATTTTCTAGTATATTTGTGGACGCTGAAGTTAGTTTAATCTTTAACTTGGGTCTGTTATTATTAGTCGTTGAGAATAGAACTCTTATCGAGTTTGATAATATAACTGTCTCGTTATTTCTATAGAAGACAGAGTGGCAAGTGGATGCTTCAAACTACAATTCAAGCCGTCGGCCGCCGGCCGAGTGCCGCCGAGAGATCAGGGAGTACAAAACGCATATTACCCTATGCCCTTTCAAATTTTTTCAGAATAAATAATTTGCAAACAATCATTGGCCATTTAACGTTTAGTGATCACCAACGGCTATGGACATCTACAATACCCCAGGCATTGTCAGTGCGCTGCCTACCTTTGAGGACTTTAGACTAAACGCCATTCGTTTGAAGCTGATTGTATATACTTTGAAGGAAAAATGGAAGGTGGTAAGCCATAGGTGCTAGTGGATATGGATATCCACCAATGCGCACAATTCTTTACCTCTCGCCATGCATTCTGCCAGACGGCCAGCCAAAATGAAGCAAATATTTAAGACACGACGGAACCCGACTACGTTTTGTTATTTTTTTTTTGATTAAGCGATTTTTGTGGTAACCTTCACAACATTAACTTCATATACACACTTTATATTTGTAAAGCGATGATTATCTCAGGTGGTTGTTGCCGGTTTTATATCCAAACAACGAGGTTGATCTTTCGGTAAAAGAAAACATAATGAGGAAACCGTGAGGATATGGTATCGTGGGGCACTGTGCAAGTTTGATAACAACTGAATGGTTATACTTATACCTAGCTGTATGCGATGTCTAGATAGGTATGCGAATGTTTGTGCGCAACCTTTTAATTTTAAACTCGTTTAAAACAATTGCCAATAATACGTGACAAGTGCGTCTGGAAAGTTCGGTCACGATTTGGATTATAAGATCGTTTTATTGCGCATTCGACACTCCAATTTAAAGGGCAATTTTGAGATATTAACTTTGAATTTAGCTTTATTTCGGTTTGTAGAAGGTAATGGTAGAAGATATTTCGGTATTATGGGCAGCACAATAGATACATATTTTATTGAGATACAATTATCAATAAATGAAAAAAATATGACATTAATTTAATTTATTTATTGAATTTATTATTTTAAAGTATTATTTTTATTTATCAAAACATGACATTAGTTGTAATAAAAGCTAAATAATATTTTGAAACCTGTTTTGAATATAATTTTTTACCTTGTCTATTCTATTTAGCCAGTGTCATGTTATTATGGAAATATTTTTTTAAATAATTTACAAATTTTGGTAGATACCGTCAAACAATTTGTATAGTCATGGTCAAAGTCAAACAAAGTAAATTCACGGTCAAGTCCAAGTCATGTCCATGCAATGTCTCATTACTTTACTAGATGTTTCATGATTACTGATCACAAGTCAAAATCTTGTTGCAGGATTAGGTACCTATTCCAACCCAACATGATGCAAAAGTAAATTTATTATCTCTTTTTATTCTTCAATCTGAAGAGTTCTGAAGAATAAAAAAAGTTGGGCGTCACGGAACGCCCGGTAGATGTGAAACATGACGGCTTAAGAGAGCGTCATGTCGTTTGCCGTCACGGCATACGAGTCGGCTTTACTGCCAAGGCACGCCAATAGATATTTCAAATTAAAATACACACCAAATCCAATCCAATTTTCCAAGTACTTGCCAGTAAAGCCCAAAGCAATCAAAGGTAGGTATATTTACTTACAGCGTATCGACAAGTTAGCGGGAAACACCGTCCCCCGATAGTGTAGGTAAATAGCAAAGTAATTCGTTGCTTAGTAACGAGCTACCCGAGATTTGACAGGGTTGGCAACTCGCAGTTGCAAAACTTAGCAAGGTAAATAGGTATAAATATGAAACATAGGTACCTACTCATTTATTTTGGCTGTGGCCGGAGGTTCGCGATTATAAATGAAACACCCGTTCTCGGTTATGGTCCGTGAAGCTGGCGATGCAACGCACCGCACAGCTTCAAACAATACAATGCACGGGTGTGGTGGGTACATACATTGACGGGTAAAAGCCTACACGACTTTTACCGATTTATGAGTTAATTATATATTTGAAATTTGCATTTTTTTCTGCGTCGTTTAGTCTAGTTTGGTCCAAATAGGTCTTTTTGTCGCTTCATTCCATGCCCAATTTGGGGTAGGTACATTTTTAACAATAAGGTGTTATGCGACTTGATTTAACCCTTTTTGATTTTTAAACCATGCATAGGAGCTAATTTGAATGAAGCATTTTAAACAGATATCTGTGATTTGAATTAATTTTCTTTTTATATTTTATTCATAAAGTTCCAATCGATTAATCGACTTCCAAAAAGGAGA
Source organism: Agriopis leucophaearia (assembly GCA_949125355.1). Classification (NCBI taxonomy): domain Eukaryota; kingdom Metazoa; phylum Arthropoda; class Insecta; order Lepidoptera; family Geometridae; genus Agriopis; species Agriopis leucophaearia. The sequence goes on along the minus strand of OX421265.1, from coordinate 7,484,073 downwards.
AGGTTCTCAATTCGACTGGTTTTTTTGTTTGTTACCTCAGAACATTGGACTGGTTGAACTGATTATGATGATTCTTTTTTTATTTGAAAGCTGGTGCTCTCCGTGTGGTCCCATTTCAATTTGGTTCAACTCTGTCATTTTTATTAAGTTGGTTTTTTAAATTGATAATTATCATCAAATCTAAAATGTATATTATTTAATAAAACTTATTCTCGGATATTTGAGAGTCATTGGGCCGAAGCCAATAACAAAATATGAGTACAAAATACAATTATGGGGTGTGTATAAAATGGAATATTGGCACTGGAGGGACAACACTTGGGTCCTAGAGGTTTGTTCGTTGATTTATTATTTACTTAATATTTAATTAAAAAAAACTAGAAAACATCAATGAAAACAAACATTTGGCATGATTTTGACTACCAGATTCGATATTTTTGGAATCCCTTGAAGGATACGAACGAAGGCACAACTCCCGCTGATTATCAAACAAAAAGATACAGCATATATATATGTACCTATAGAGATTATGCCTATAGACTTTGACATACCGGTTCGCGGCGCGCCCGTTCGAGGATTTGGTGGCGCTATGCGCTACCCCAATAACCACCATACCAACCTTAAGTCTATGTATTACCAAGAAATTAATTATTTCAGTCCCAAGGGAGCAAAATATTTCCGTGTTGTAAAAATATGAGAAAATTGTACAGGTGGCCCTACACAACCCTACACTTTGATTAGCCATCCCTAGACCTTCCACGTCAATATTCCTGGTAATTGTTTCTTATTCCTCTAATAAGAAGGATACGTCAGCTTCGGACTTTGCTATAAGTTTATTTTTATTATAACTGAGTAAAAAGGCAGGAAAGCCAGAAACTTGATGTTGTACTTTGCAAAGTTTTGATTTAATAACCGGATAAGTTAAAGCTATTTTTGTTAAACCATATAGTTAATGCATAGATCTACATAATGAAGGTTGTAAAATTGATTAACTGACAGAACAAAAATGTCTTCGTAGAAATCGTCCACGATATATTTGTCAGTAATTCAACAAAATTTCAGGCAACATTTTATAACAGAAAACAAAGCCCACCATCTTTCAATCCTGTAACAAGATTTCCGATTAAGTTATGTTTTCGACAAAAATGTCGGTCAACATTTGTTTCGGTATTTCAAAAAATGGGTAAAATTATTTTGTTTTAGAGTAACTTGTGAAAATTACAGTGGGCGTTTCTGTTTAACATTGAAAACAGATTTAACGGACTCACTGAGTTCATTTCCCAAGCGATACTAATTTACTAATCATGAACCAAATTATGTAATTTTAATATCCCTTAACTCGCTATAGTCTCCCAACTCCCGTTGTGCCTACCTACATTAATTACAAACACGATAACATGCGTGTTCTTAAGTATATATGCTCAATAAAAACATAATTTCGAGTATGTTGAAAATGAACCCATGTATTTTTAACACGCTTTTATTAGCTTGGTATGTATCTATGTATATAACGGAATCTTTGAACTTGATTTTCAGCTACTTCAAAACGTTGAATTAAATTGATATTTTGCCTACTTATCAAGGGCCGATGACAAAGCAATAATTTAAATAGTTTGGTCCCATTAAAGCATGTTTTTAAAGTTTTTTTAAAGTAATTAATCATAAGCTTTTATTTAATTGTATGTGTGGGCAAATCTTGCAACTGAATTTTAGACCAGTTATTCTCAACCGATTGAGCTGAAATTTGGCATACCTAATTATGTAAATTAGATGACAATGCAATGTTATCGTACGATCGAGCTGGTCTGATCATGGAGACAGAAAGTGGCCATAGGAACTCCTAAACGAAACGACGTAGCCCCGTTGAGATTGAACTCGTTAAATTTGTCTTTCCAAGCACTTTGGTCCTAGATGATGACCAGGATCCTGAAGGTGGAGCTGGAGGGGTTCCTTTTTGATATGGATATCAAATGAAGGGGTTTACTGAGACGAATACGAAAAGCTTGTTAAAAATGTCTTTATATCAATAATTTATTAGGCGTTGAGTTAAGTTGACACGATTTTCATTTCAGTCAGAGTTAACATTTTGATATAATATAATGCCCGTTGTAGACGTTTTAAAAAAATATGTGGAATTGATCTACGTTTGACAACCAACTTGCCTGATGGTAAGCGACGGTGTGGCCGACGTTGATCTTGAAGAAATCTATAATTTCTAGCCTTGATGATGCCTAGATTGCAGTTCTCAGGAAACAAGGAGGACGGCAGGGAGTTCCATTCTTGTCCAGTACGTTTCATAAATGATAATCCAAATCGTTGAGAACGAATCTTTGGAATTTCCACGAGGAAGGGGTGATAGTGTGTATGCGTACTTCTTGCGCGAATATTACTCGCACGGGTACATACGGGGACTTAGTACCAGTGGCAGTGGACGTTGCTTAGTAGTCTCGTTCTAAGCAAAAAATATTGTAGATCGTTGCAGGAAATGCGCAGAACTCGCGTGAGTATTACCATATTACTCGTGTGAGTTTACTATATACATCGTCTGCAACGGGATTAAAAATACGACGGTTGTTAATCAGTCTCACAGTTAAATTATTTAACAAAGTAAGAAACTCCAGCCTTCTGCATCCTTCAGTGCTTTGTGCCTAATTTAAACTCCGCAAAAGACACCACTTACAACAAATTGAAGAAGGTAAGTTCCATTACTCTTTGGCATATGTCGTCTTGTGAGTTCATTACTCAGACTTAAAATTTAATTAAAATGCTGGAGGTTGGTGGCATCAACTACAAGTAAAAACACGTTTCAGTACTTTTGATTGTCCTGTAAAAAGATTCCAAATTGTAAGGTACGGGTGACAGTAAAACATATTTAGGTACCTACACTTTTTACTTACGTAATTGGTCTGAAAATTGACATCATCATCAGCCAGAAGACGTCCACTGCTGAGCATAGGCTTCCCCCTTTAACCTCCACACTGAACGACATCTTGCCATCTGCATCTATCCACTCGATGCCCGCGTCTCTTACAATGTCTTCGGTCCATCTAGTGAAGGCCTACCTACGCTACGTCTTCCGGTTCGTGGTCTCCACTCAAGAACCTTTCTTCCCCATTGGTTGTCGGTTCTTCGAGTGATGTGGCCTGCCCATTACCACTTCAACTTGCAGATTTTAATTGCTATGTCGGCGACTTCTTTGGTGAATATCAACGACAGAGAGCTATGAAAATTGTATCACATGACAAATAAAAAAAAAACAAAAAATCATTACTTTATAGTATTAAACTGTTAATTTAAAGACGCTTAGGTGAGTCCTACACGTCTCGCTAAAACATTTCATTAGTTCAAATATTAGCCTGCCAAAGCCAAAGTCACCTCTACGTTTTTTTTTGTTTTTTTTTTTAACGCGGGTAAGTCCGCGTTTGACCACCAACTCGCCTGTTGGTAAGCGACGATGTGGTCGAAGATGAAGCACGCAGACTTAGAAGATACCTATTCACTCTCGCCTTGAAAAGGCCCAAATTATATCTATCAGGAAACAAGGAAGCCGGCAGGTTGTTCCAATCCTTGGCCGTACGGATTAGAAACGTAGAATCGAAACGTTTGGTACGTATCCAAGGAAAGTCCACAATGTATGGGTGGTAAAAGGCCGTTTTCCTACTTGTCCTGTAGTAGAAAGGGGATGGTAGGATAAGTTCATGTAGCTCCGATGCACATTCTCCGAAATGAATCCTATAGAAAATTGACAGACTCGCTACTTTACGGCGGTGTTCAAGACTGAGAAGTTTCTTAGCCACTAACTTCTCATCGCCTATAAGTCGAGCAGCACGCCGGTCTACGGAATCAAGAGCTTCGAGCTGGTATTTGGCTGAACCATCCCAAAGATGACAACAGTATTCCATACACGATCGGACTTGGGCTTGATATAGAGTAAGCAACTGTCCCGGTGTGAAATACCGCCTAACCTTACTCAGGACGCCCAGCTTTTTGCCAGCTAATTTAGCCTTTGACTCTAGGTAGGTGCCGTAGTTGAGGGTTGGTGTAAGGGATAACCCCAGGAGTTCCAGGTGGTCTGTCAAAGGTACAGGAACATTCCGGAACTGTGGAGATAACGTGAACGGACACTTTTTTGCGGAGAAAAGACAAGCTTGGGTTTTACAGGCGTTGAATTTGACGAGATTTTCGTCACCCCAATTTGATACGGTCGTGAGGGTCTGATTCATTCGCTCAAACATGTCCTTTCTTAACGCTTGGATCTCTGCCTTTCCGGCCCTGGGATTGGATAAGTACTTCTCTACAACTGTGCTATCATCTGCGTACCCAAAGATACCGGGTATGAGCAGATCGTTGATATGAAGCAGAAATAGAGTTGCTGAGAGTACTGACCCCTGAGGTACCCCGGCATTAATAGCCATTAGATCAGATGAGCAGCCGTCAACAACAACTCGAATAGATCGTTCCCTCAGAAAGTCAGCGATCCATGTACACAGGCCTGCAGGTAGCCCGTATGAAGGAAGCTTGTTAATCAGGCTTTCGTGCCAGACCCTGTCGAAGGCCTTCGAAATATCGAGGGACACAGCCAAGGCTTCGCCGTGCCTCTCAATGGCCTCGCCCAATATGTCGCACCCCACAACTAGTATAGTCTTAACTCAAAATAAACGATTTCGAGATATCGCGATTTGAATATTTAAAAAATCATACTGTCTGAAATATCCATTATCGTGCCCAAACTTAAATGACAGCTTAAGGGTATGTTATCTGGCTTTATTTATTTTCTATTCTAACGAGAATTAAATGAATATCTTTAGAGTTATGAATATTTTTTCATTAACACTTTGAGTAACGACTATATTGCCTGCTTGTAGAAATACAATTTTGAAATAGGACTTAATTACTTGTTTTTTTTGTTACACTCTTTTGCATATTGATGGTATTAAATTGGTTTGAGACTTTATTGATGAATTTTTGCTGTTCATATTCTTCTTATTTATTGAGTAATAACTCCAAAGTACCAATCATCATCATCATCATTAGCCATATGGCATGCACTGCTGAACATAGGCCTCCCCCTTTAACTTCCACACTGAACGACGACCTGCCATCTGCATCCACTGGATGCCCGCGACTCTCACGATATCGTCGGTCCATCTAGTGGGAGGCCTACCTACACTGCGTCTTCCGGTTCGTGGTCTCCACTTAATTACCTTTCTTCCCCATCGGTTAACGGTTCTTCGAGCGATGTGGCCTGCCCATTGCCACTTCAACTTGCAAATTTTTACAGCTATGTCGACGACTCTGGTTCTTTGGCGAATATCTACGTTTCGGATTCTATCGCGCAAAGAAACTCCGAGCATACCTCTCTCCATTGCCCGTTGTGTGACTCTGAGTTTCTCCAAAAGGCCAACAGTTAAGGACCACGTCTCAGTTTCATATGTCATCACTGGTAACACACATTGGTCAAAGACCCTTGTCTTTAGGCACTGTGCTATCTTGGACGAGAAGATTTCACGCAATTTCCCGAACGCTGCCCATCCGAGTTTGATTCTTCGGGCGACCTCGTTGCTTAAGTTGGACTTACCTAACTGAACAATCTGTCCAAGATAGGTGTAATGGTCAACAACTTCGAGAGTATCGTTCCCAACAACTACCGGTACGGGTACAACATGGACATTGGACATGATTTTTGTCTTATCCGTGTTCATTTTAAGACCCACCCTGTTGGGAAAGGCTGCTGAGGTCACTGAGCATTGTATGGTAGGTCCTCCAGTGACTCTGCCATGATAACTAAATCATCGGTAAAACGAAGGTGAGTGCTGTAGTCGCCATTAATGTTGATGCCCAATCCGTTCCATTCCAAAAGCTTGAAAACGTCCTCCAATGCGTTCGTGAACAGTTTTGGAGAGGTAACATCTCCCTGTCTCATGCCTTTATGCAATTGGATTCCGTGCTCTCGTCCCGTAATCGGATGGACATGGTGGCGTTTCTATACAAACACTTCAGCACTTCGATATACTTATAGTCGATATGACAATGCTGGAGGGACTGCAATACTGGGAGAGATTGAATCGAAGGCTTTTTAATAGTCCACGAACGCTAGGCATAATGGCTGATTATACTCCTCAGTCTTCTGTATAATCTGGCGGAGCGTGTGTATGTGGTCTATGGTGCTCCAGCCTTTACGGAAACCGGCTTGTTCGAGAGGCTGGAAGTCATCAAACCTGTTTTCGAGACGGTTTGTAATGACTCTGGAGAACAACTTGTACACATGGCTCAGGAGTGAGATGGGTCTATAATTCTTCAATAAGGTGTTGTCACCTTTTTTGAAGAAGAGCACCACCACACTCCTGTTCCATGCTACAGGCGTAGTACCTTCGAGTATGACGGAATTAAACAACTTCTGGAGGACTAAAAGTACCGGTTTTCCACCTGCTCTCAGTAGTTCTGTCGTGATTCCGTCATCACCCGGCGCCTTGTTAATCTTAAACTGTTTCAGAGCCATTCTAATCTCGTACAAGCTGATGTCTGGAATGTCCTCAGTGTAATGTCGGGTCAGTTTAGCTCTCTTGTTCTGAGCTGTACTGACAATGGGCTGTCGTGTCGAGGTGTACAACTGTCGGTAAAACCTCTCAAGCTCTCTCAGAATCTCCGGCTTTGATGAAATGATACTGCCATCCTCGATCTTCAGTTTCGTCATTTGGCTTTTTCCAATAGACGAATTCTTTGCGAATTTTTTCGAGCCTTGGTTCCGCTCAATTGCGTCCCTAATACATTTTGTATTATAGGAACGCAGATCGTGTCGCACCGATTTCGAGATTCGTCTATTAAGTTTGCCTTATTCCGTAGTAAAGTACCAATAACTCAATACAATAATATTAGGTTTTTGGCACATTAATAATTATAATACTTAGGAACATAATCAATATCTCATAATAACAAGAAGAATATCTTATCTATATCTTCTTGTGGTGTAAAAATAATAATTTCCTAATAATAATATTGCAAGTTTATGTTTTTTTTATTTATGCTAGTTTATTTATATCTCTTCATTGCAATTTTGGCCTGCAATGTTTCTGTAAACTAATGTATTTTAGCAAACATGAACAATTAATACAGTTGCATTTATAAATAAACAATACCACGAGAACCTCACAGGATACTCTGAACTGGTCATAAAGTATTAACTCAAAAAAACTGACGGCATTATAGTCTTAAGTCAAATCATTTTTCATTATAATCAGAAAAAATAAATTATTGTCAAGCAATATAGTCTTAACTTGTAATAAAACCTAATTGACTTATTTTATGCCCAGGCAAAAAAGTCGCATGTTAGCAATGGATCTATATAGACTACTCACCTGCAACGTTTTTGTATCCGATGCTAACACTCACAATGTCTTATGTTCGAATGTGACAGGTTACATACGTCAGCCGTATGCGTTTGTTGAGTTGCGACCGATTAGGCGAAGATGAGACGGTGCTACTTGGTAAAAGAATGAACGTATTGAATAGTCAAAAAAGAGTTTTTGTGCCATCTTTCAGTGATAATCGGAGGTATAAATGTAACGGTCTTACCAGTTTGTAGAGAAAAAAATCTACTTTTTGATGGCATACTTAACTCAAAAATGCAAAATTTTGAGTTAAGACTATATTAGTTGTGACGTGCGATGTGGGTGGCATACACAAGAAGATCCCCAGTAGAACGGTTTCGGCGAAAGCCATATTGACGATCGCTGAGGAGGCAGTTGTCTTCAAGGTATGCCATGAGCCTCCCATTCAGAACACGTTCCATCGTTTTGCAAAGAATGGAGGTGACTGAAATAGGTCTGTAGTTGTTAGGGACGGCGCGACTACCTTTTTTGGGAACCGGTTGTACGTTCGCAAGCTTCCAACATAATGGAACTACCCCCGCACGTAAGGAAAGACGAAACAAACGTGTCAGAACTGGAGACAGTTCGGGTGCACAGTTCCTCAACACTATTGCCGGTATACCGTCAGGGCCACTTGCTTTATTCACGTCTAAATCTCGGAGCGTTTTGAGCACCTCTCTTTGGTTGATGCGGAAGTTGTATACCCATTTTGAATGTTGAGTAGGTATTGTCAGTAGAAAATGCTTTTATTGGCATTTATTTGTATCAGTCAATCAATCTCAGCTATGTCAGTAACTTTATTAAACGACAAGCCAAAAAATAAATAAATTAGTAAGCAAGTAGGTTATGTTACTGATAAGACTTTATGCCTACAATACTTCAGTGATTTCAAATACAATAATATTGTACCAAAACGTTCCAGTTCAACTCAAGGTAATCCCCACCCTCCCACTTTCCACTCCTGAACCAATCCGAAACTTGCCTTTGTGTGAAGCATTCTTGTAGTTCATCACTATCAACAAGTTCAAGTGTCAAAGGACGACGCACCAACAATGCGGGCCATTAAGGCAGCGTACAAAAGCCAAAATCTGGAGAGCCATCCTGACAAGACGTCGGCCACTCCAAGCGAGAGCAGTTAGTCGCAAGTTATCGCAAAATGTACTGGAAAACGGTGACCTGGGTTGCAACAACAATCCAAATAACAAAAGTTAAACAAAATAATCATTATAGTTAAAAACTAAAAAGAGAAACTAATGTGACTCGAGCGGTTTACTACCAGCGATTAATGCAGAGTTCCACTATGTATTCATATATGATATCCTATAACTAGTCAAAAGAATTCCATACATGTACTTCAACATCATCATCAGCCAGAAGACGTCCACTGCTGAACATAGGCCTCCCCCTTTAACCTCCACACTGAATGATAGCCTGCCATCTGCATCCAGTGGATACCCGTGACTCTCACAATGTTGTCGGTCCCATCCGGTGGCAGGTATACCTACGCTGCGTCTTCCGGTTCATGTTCTCCACTCAAGAACCTTTCTTCACCATAGGTTATTGGCTCTTCGAGTGATGTGGCCTGCCCATTGGCACTTCAAGTTGCAAATTTTAATAGCAATGTCGGTTAATCTGGTTCTTTGGTCGTTCCATATACTTGTAAAATTTTAAATTGATACGATAATTAGATAAGTATTCCAATTAGAAGTAAATTTTAACCAACTTCTTATTTTACGCTCATTAGGTTTAGAATTGTTAACATTTGGTTAGAAATGAAAATAATAAAATCTATATCTATACATATAATAAAAACGTAGAGATAAAAAAATCTGTAATTGCGAGATAACAAAAAAAAAATCACACAGGTCGTCTTAAAATAAGCAGCTGAACACGATAGGACAGTTTTTAGAATTTTTGTCTGTTTGTTTGTTTGTTTGTTTGTTTGTTTGTTTGTTTGTTTGTTTGTTTGTTTGTTTGTTTGTTTGTCCGCGCACATCTCCTAAACCACTGGACGGATTTAAATGCGGTTTTCACGAATATGCTTAGAAATTACCAGATTAAAACATAGGCTATCTTATATCATTTATTTTAATTCTTTATTTTTACATAAACGAAAATAAAAATCAATGGTTTATTTCTTCGTTACCCGAAACGTAATATGAGGATCGTCACATAGACTCAAGCAAGGAGATCCAAAGTAAAGAGAATGTTATTGACATAGCCATTAAAATTTTGAAACTGTCAACTGTCATTCGGTTAATCAGTTTAAATTTAAAGAAGGTTCCTTAACCTTCTTAGATGAATGAACGTGTAGATCAAGCATGTTATAGGCCTTACAACCTCTTTGGTGATTCATTCCAGTGCATGGAGTAGGAGTGTGGCGTACTCATACTCCTTGCGCCAACCTTCGTGAATTTCATTCCAATTTTCCACGACGTGTGGCGCTGGGGCGCGAAAAGAAAAAAAATAAAAGAACACCGATTTTCAAATGGAATTGTCATTCGCTTTTTCTAAGATTTGTCTAAGATTTTTCTTTGCATTAAATTTATAATTTCTTTCGGACTCAGCTATTTTCTTCCATTGTCGGTAGCTTAACCCTCTCCTTCTATATAAATAGTACAAATCCACTATAATTGGTGACCACTGAATGGACCGTACACCACCGACAAAGGTCAGAATGCCGCTAGATCGTACTGATAGCACTGCGGCTGACACGAAGAATAAAGATGATGACAATGTATTCCGAGTTGGCGTGCGAATTCCACCGTTTTGGCCCGAGAAGCCGGCGATTTGGTTCGCCCAGATCGAAGGCCAATTCGCGATTTCCAACATCACTGCAGATAGCACCAAGTTCTACTATGTGATTGGACAACTTGACCCGCAATACGCAGCTGAAGTCGAAGACATCATCGTCAATCCGCCTGTGACCGAGAAGTACGAAAAACTCAAGCTGGAGCTAATTAAACGTTTGTCCGCATCAAGAGAAAAAAAGGTACAGCAACTTTTAACACACAAGGAGCTAGGTGATCGTAAGCCTTCTCAATTCTTACGTCATCTACGACACCTAGCAGGCCCCGGAGTTCCAGAAGACTTTTTACGCATGATTTGGACCAGCCGCCTACCGAACAGCACGCAGACCATCATTGCTTCGCAGCACATGACGTCATCACTCGATGTGCTGGCAGACCTAGCCGACCGCATACATGACGTTGTCCCTATAGCCCAGGTCGCATCTACATCCAGTACCACACCGGGAAGCTCCAAGCTCCATATTACATTCTCATGGTTTTATTCTATGTTAGCATTTAAAACACAAAATATACCGCATCCTATTTTAATACAGTCCCGCGAATAGAAGTATTCAAAAAAGGCCCTTTGTACATGAAAATAAACCTATAGAACAAAATTCCGGACGCAATAAAGAAAGAAAGAAATAATAACATTTTTCCAGAACCAACTTCGTAAGTTTCTAACCCAAAAATGTTATTACGAGATAAAAGATTTTTTCGACGATACATTTTAGAAAATTATAATTAGAAAATAAATATCGATATATAAATAGTTAAGAAAGTAGCGTCATAAGTTTTGTATCATCTCATATATAATTAAGTAACCTATCACACTAAGTATGTTTTTTTTCATTCCTTCCACTCGACACCACCAAAACGACACCATCCGTGGTGTCGTATGGAATCTCTAGTCCATACGACACCACCCTAGTGATGTCCAGAAACGCGTGTTTTTGACTAACAGCTCCCAGTTCATTAAAATAAATAAATAAATATCAGACAACATCACATACATTGATCCGACCCCAAAGTTATTATTTCAAGTTATCTATAGTTAAACGATAATTAATAAAACAGAGTTTATGAAATATGATTTTTTTATTTCAGTGAAGGTAATTTTTTTATTTTTATTTTAGGTAACCTCACTATTAGTCGGTGGTGTCGTATGGACTAGTGATTCCATACGACACCACCGATGGTGTCGTTTTGGTGGTGTCGTGTGGAAGGAAGGGTTTTTTTTTGTTTTGTAAAATTACTTCACCCTAGGTTAAGTTTGAATAGTATATATAATATTTATGTAATAGATTTAACTATACTTAAATTTATATGTTTATGTCTGTGGTCTGGTTTTGTGAACAGCCACTACATAATTCATTGCTGCACCCTTTGTGCAGGGTATATAAACTTAGCTTTTAGAAGAATACAGTGTATATTTGCAATAAGAATAAGAATATAGAAATAATTTTATTTTACTGTGATATTTTAACAGATAAATAGAGTAGTTCCATTTCATGGCTTTTTAATCAAGGTATACATACAAATGCACGCGAAATAAGAAATAACTAGCCAAGAGCGTGTAAAGACAAGCATTATGTCAGGGTTCCGTGGCCAGCGAAACTGGCCGGAAATATACTTTTAATGGTTTAGACAAAAAGAAAATTTCAAAACATGCTCTGCACTGTGGTCACATTATCTTTTTGATTTGAAAACTGTTGACGGTGTTATTTATTACTTTTATGATTCTATCAATACTTCACACAGGGCGACTTAAAATAAGCAGCTGAACATGTAAAGAACAGTTTTTAGAATTTTTGTTTGTTTGTTCACGCACATCTCCTACACCCCTGGAAGAAAAATGCGGACGGATTTAAATGCGGTTTTCACGAATATGCTTAGCTATGACCAGATTGAAGTATATGCTATGTTATTTTGCGCAAGGCCGGATTAAGGGAAGAAAAAAGAATTGAAGGTTTATATGAAAATCTACGCGTACGAAGTCGCGGGCAAAAAAGCTAGTTATGTAAATAAAAAAAAACGGTGAAAACCAGCAGGTTAGTTTTCCATGATATAATTGAAACTATTTTTATCGACTGGAACGCTGTCATGTAACAGATAAATGCCTGTTGTGCGGGGCAGAACCATCTTAGTATATTCGTGTGAGCATGATGAAATGTAGATTATATGTATATATTTGTAGCTGAAAATAATTGCATGTAAGTAGTTTTACGGTATCATTTGCAAAAGTGGCTTTGTCACGGAACACGACATAACTGTCTCCGTAGTTAGAAAGGTGTAGATACTAATTGGTAAAATGACAAACGAATAATCTTTAAATCATTGAATGCTTGATTCGTGGCTCAATTAATGGGAAATTAAATTTAATGAACAATTCATATTTAAGTATGAGTATGCAATTATTACATAGATATAGAAACAAATATTAATTTTATTAATGAACAATTCATATTTATGTATGAGTATGCAATTATTACATAGATATAGAAACAAATATTAATTTTATTAATGAACAATTCATATTTATGTATGAGTATGCAGTTATTACATAGATATAGAAACAAATATTAATTTTATTAATGAACAATTCATATTTATGTATGAGTATGCAGTTATTACATAGATATAGAAACAAATATTAATTTTATTAATGAACAATTCATATTTATGTATGAGTATGCAGTTATTACATAGATATAGAAACAAATATTAATTTTATTAATGAACAATTCATATTTATGTATGAGTATGCAATTATTACATAGATATAGAAACAAATATTAATTTTATTAATGAACAATTTATATTTATGTATGAGTATGCAATTATTACATAGATATAGATACAAATATTAATTTGATAAGAAATCGTTGCACCAGAAGTCTTCGTCTCATTTTATCATGCAAAAACGTGTCAAACTTATACACAAGCGTAGCCTTGTTACGTTCGACAAAAAGCAACGACAAGATTTTGTCGCACCGCGCACGCAAGGCCTCTTGTACTATTTATATTGTGGTTACACGTCCTGTAACGTTGGTGATTGGTAAAGAAGTTTATATGTGTGTACGTTGATCTGTAGTAATTTGATATGACTAGTAAGATGCCTGCTGTCTCTAGCGTAGTTCAGTTTAACCTAAACTTCTATACTGACTGAATAGGTCTAGTGTGTCAGTGACTAGTTTAACTGTAGGGTGCTCTGCCTGCTTGGAGGTGCTACGTGCCTCGGATGGTGGCCAACTCGTCACCACTTGATGTATTTCTCTATTATTTCTACGAATGTTACTCAGCAGTTAACAACTGCTTGGAGCTTTCCACAGCTTTGATTAACGCATGCCTTTGAAAACTCGTTGAGAGCTGACCTGTACATACCTATCTAAACGTTCTTAGTTAAAACAAACATTAAATTGGCTAATACTACTATGGTAAATATATATTAAGGCTGCTAAATAATACGTAATTATTTCATGCATAATAGCACAACCATGTCGACACGCAATGTCACTCTTTGAAAAACCTCGTTTGTTTCATTCCATCTACCTATGATCATAAATTCGCATACATTTTTAATACCCGCACATATTCCGCGTAAACATAATTACGCCGGCACCCTTTCACGCATTTGATAATACATGCCTTATTTCGCTTTAAATTTTATCCCCGAATTCGCCGCAAGCGGTGTGATAGGCGAGATACCAAGACGACTCTGTTACGGTGTGCGTAGATGTAGATAGATAGTACCTATCCGCTTTGTCATCGGAATTACTCTATTCGTGTAACAAAGTAGGGACGGGGTATTAAATTACTGGATGCCATCAGTCACCTGTCGTACGTCTAGTGGTGTCATCAGCTTCTCTGTGACGAAATTGAACTGTCTATTACAAGTTTTGAGGGTCGACGATCGAAGATTAAATGAGTGTAGGAGTGGATTGGATGTACATTCGCAGAAGTAGTTCCTAAGCTTTATTGGGCCGGGTGACGTAGGCGTTCAAGGATATTAGTGTCTATTTTCATGAGGACAATAAAACTATTTTCACATTCTTCTCTTGCTCGTTAACCTTTCAAAGAGACGTGTCGAAAATGTAACACGTTTCGAGTAGTAATAGGAAATTGTTTTCGGAAAAGCTTTTGTGAAAGAACTCAAATAAGCAAAGCTCTAGGTAATCTAGATTAGGTGGTTTTATCTTTCGCGCCCTGCTCGTTGAAGAATGAAGATTCGGCTGCTCTTTTGTTCCTGTGAATTAAGGAAACTAATTAGATTGTTTTGTAGATAGAGAATGTATTTATTATTTAAGCATTAAATTTGTAAGCACCCACTGTGAATTTATTATTTATGAAGCTATACCTTGTTTTCTTTATGATTAATGGGAAACCCATAGGATAATATAGCTATTAATGATTATTATTATCATTGATCTTTCGCCCTGAATAATGAAGACACAAAATACACGAAGTCCGAATTTTAACTGGTACGATATAAATGTTAGGTGCTTTTAAGATACATATATTTATTTCAGCTTCCATTTTTTCGCGTATTTACATTCGAATGTTCCGGCCGTAATAATTTTCAGTAAAAGACTGCGCGATGAGAATTTTAATGAGTTATAAATGGCGCAATTTACGGGCCTCTTGGGCTCGGGGAATCGATATGTTGCTGTAATGAGGGAACATCCGACATGCACGTGGATTACGTAGGGACTCCAGGTGTGTGGTGACGTAAGCAATGAGTAAGAATGAGGCTTCCGGGAATATCGTGCGAAATTGTGGCAGCTACGTAACGCCGCGTCACGCTGTTGATAACATTAAGCATCACAATAAAGTTTGTGATATTTTTGTAAAGATTCTGACACCAAAGCACGCATTTTGTATCCAAAATGAGTTTTAGTTTTGGTGTTAATCAAAGTCAAAGTCTTTTATTGATAAACATATTTTTAAAGATATTCCTGTTTTTTATTACTATTTGACCACAGTGTCACTTAATGGGAAGATATGACGTGGTCGAAGAATTGCTCTCACCTTTGGGATGGATCAGCTAAGTACCAGCTCGAGGCGTTGGAGTCTATTGAGAAGCGTGCCAAGAGGCTCATCGCCAACGAAGCTCTAGTTCAGACTAAGTTACTTAGTCTTGGGCATCGGCGTAAAGTTGCTAGTCTATCGGTTTTTTATCGAATACATTTCGGAGAGTTTGCATCGGATCTGCATGATCTAATTTCCTCTTGGCCATTTTTCTATCGGACTGCCAGAGCGGGCACGAAAAATCGACACCGCTTTATGGTTGATATTCCGAAAACCCCTACGAAGCGTTTTGATTCCACTTTTATTTTGCGAACTGCTAGTCTGTGGAATGCGCTGCCTGAATGCCCCGGTAGTTACAATCTGGGTGTCTTCAAGTCACGAGTAAATCGGTTTCTTCTAGGCAAGCGTGCTCTATCGTAGACTGCATCATCGCTTAAAATCAGGCGAGTTGGCGGTCAAACGCAAGCCTTATCCTAAATAAAAAAAAAAAAAATGAATTAAAAAAGTAGCATGCTGGCCTAGCGGTAATACCTCTTTTTAAGAACCTCGCGCGAGTGGATTACATGGAAAAGCTTAGTTCATCTGTCCACGGCCCTGCTAAAGCATGCAGTTGAAAGAATGCTTTTGAGTTGCCATAGCATCATAAAAAGCTGTATGAGAGCAGTAAATTCTAATAATTTTTAAATGACTCTAGCTGGTAGCCTATAATACAATAAAATATATAAAAGAAAATATGTTTTCATTCAGTTTTAATTACAATATTTTTGCAGCTGTCAGGCGCATTCTCTCCGCAGCTGTAGCTGTAGTAATATTTGAATATAATACCTTTTATTTACAAGAATGTACAAACATTTCGTTTTTTACCGTTCTACATTGATTGTACCGTTTTACATAGTACAATACGTCTACGTAACACGTACCTCCTACCTCCTTATGTGATTTAGGCGTGTCATAAAATTTAGGTATATTCACCATATCATCTAAGTACACGATCACAAAACCCATAACAATGGAGACGATGTTACGTTAGCACTTTCTTATACGATGTCTATGGTGCTATTCTCCGAAATGTCTTTTGTTCGCACATTTGCGAGTAATTTTCACAGTGAGCGCAGATGTGACCCACTCTTGATGTGATGTCGCCTATTTCAAGCTTTAATTTCTTAATGCTTGGAGATTTTATTACGTGCACATAACCTGAAAGCAACCAATCGGTTCTCAAAGAATTCAAACTCCATAAGAAGCCAAGGCTTTCCAACACGTGCCTTCGGAGAGTTTTTGAATTCTTTGGCCACATAGCCGCCTGGTGACAACCTCGAAAACTGATCGTCACCGGAAAAATAGAAGGTAAGAGACCGAGAGGAAGGAGCCCAATGTATTGGAGAGAATGCGTCAACGTTGCCGAAGCGGTTCTTGCTGCTGAAAGCCGGAACAGATGGCGGAACATCGTAAGGGAGAAGTTGATGCCGTGATGGTTCACGACCCCCAGAATTGGGGAATCGACGCAAGGAGGGAGGAACCTGAAAGCACATTGTTCATTGAAAGTCTTATTGTTGGAGAAGTAGGACTGTTCTCGATTCATGTTTTTTAGCCGTGACAGTTGCTATAACATTGTAAAAAAACGGAATGAAAACATTTTATCCGACTACGGCAAGAGGAGGGTTATGAGTTTGACAGTCTATAATTCTATGTATGAATGTATGTTAATGTGTTCCCCCTAATGTCCTGAACAACTCATCATTATTTTGATCAATGCGGTGTCTATTAACGCGTCTTATTACCCCTCGTGTCATAGGTTAATTATGAAGCCACACTAAAACTAATATGACGGATTTTATGACCTAATTTGAAAGTCGAATAATTAATTTTTTTGGGATAAATGTATCGTGTTTGGTATCAAAAGTGTATTCTGTGTCAAAGGAATGTATTTGGTATCATTTCAAATATAAATAATTTATCCAAGCTTATTTTTATTACTTAAAAAAATTGTAGTTGAGTTTTAGTTTTATTTTTGTTTTCTGTAGTATGTCAATCAACATTGAGATTTTGTAGTACGGCTTGCGTGAAAACGTCTTTTTATTTAGCTAATCTTTTAAAGAAATTCAATACCCTACACGACGGTGTACAAATAACTCGTATAACCGTTTCCATTGCGGAGTTAGACTAATTCTTTAGTCGCGCAGAATTTTGAGGCTCTTTGCAACCCCGCTTAATTTAGTGACAATAAAAGTGTTTCATCGCTTTGGCGGGGCTTTAGAATAGAAGCCTTAAAAAATGATTGCATGTTAAAATGACACTAGAATGTGTAAAAATTATGCTTTGAATAAGATAACTCTTTATTGGAAACAAAACTCTATTTTTTATAGTTCTATTTTTGTAAATAGTTCTTCGAATACCTAATAATAAATGTTAGTAGGTTTTAAATATGCAGGCCTAGCACGGGCTGTGGAAAATTTGTTTTACCAACGTGTTTATCCGCGCGTAGACGCGATAGAGCTAGAATATGGATACGTTTGTCTCTTTCTAGCAGGATAAAAACGGTGGAAAGACAATTTTTCTACGGCCCGTGCTAGGCCTGCAGGTAATTGAATTCGAGAGTACATATTTATTTGACTTACGTTTTCACTTTTTGAATATGACGTCGCTATGACGGAAAGGAGAACGGGAAACGCACAGACATGTCTGTGGGGAAACGTCATGGTGGGTTGTAAGCAAGAGTGAGGCTGGGCATTCTGGTCTGTAAGCACCTTCAATATTCTACATGGTCACTCTGCCCTAGTGTACCTAGATTTAACGTGAAAGTGAATAAATACACAGTACAAGAGTTTAGGTCCAGATTGTGATGTAAAAACGGTATCTACCAACTGAAAGAAGTTTGATTAAAATAATATCCAATTATTTTTACCTTATCGCCAAAGTACCAACAGTAATACTTTTGCACTCAATTCCAGGCAACCTCGTCATGTTTCAACTCTTATCTTTACCTTCTCGGTCAAATCGTAAAGTTTTATTGTCAGTGGGCGTTTATGTAATTAATATTTTAATCCGAATTGCCTTTGTTTTGCATTTTACAGTAGCAATGGCGTGTGTAGTCGGTGTTCTAGTTTAACTCACTCGGCCTTGATTTCCTGCTTTTACCTTGGAGGCCTTGAAAGCCTTGGGGTTGTCATAATTCTATGCCGTTTTATGGCCTTATTTATAACTTAAGAATGCTTATTAATTAGCTTCGTGCGTCTATTTGTTTTAATTGTGGAAAATAACGCAATTGTCAAGGTTCGGCGCTCTGTAGCGATGTCGCCTTCGTTTTATTTTGAGCTTTGGAGCGTAGACCCGCATCTTATTACTCGTTTGTCATAAGTAAGTCTCATTGGTCTCATATCTACCGAAACTGCAGAGATGAGCAGATCACGATTGTCGCAATGTTACAAGTAGCTTTTAAAACATAGCTTTTGGAAGTTTTACAATTAGAAATATTAGATTGAAAGAATAGAAACTCTTTTGTTGTGTGCACCAGAAAGAAAAGTTACATACAGATAAAGAAACTTAAGAGCTGGTGCCATAAGTGGCGGCCTTGTCAATAAAGACGATCTCTTCCAGATTACTATTGGATAGATAGGATTTACGTAACGGGGATATTATAAACACTTTTAATGATGTGTTTAAATAAATACTTACGTAATTGACGACACAACGACATTTACAAAAGTTTTTCCTAACCCCTTAGATCCCACGGGTTAAAGTTCTTCCCATTCGCAATAGTCCCTAATTTCTCAAGCTCCATTTCTTAGCTGGGGCCAGTCACAACGAGTCCTGCCAACGCTTTTATGCTAAACTAGTGCTGTTGCCCGCGAATTCGTACGCGTAGATATTCATATAAACTTCCAATCGTTTTTCCCTCCCTTTATCCGGGTCTTTCGCAAAATAACATAGCCTGTACTTCAATCTGGTCATAGCTCAGCATATTCGTGAAAACTGCATTTAAATCCGTCCAGTTTATGAGATGTGCGTACGTGCACAAACAAACAAACAGACAAACATTCTTAAAATTGTCTTAACGTGTTCATCTGCTTATTTTAAAACGCCCGGTGTGTTTTTTTAATATTTCGCAATTACAGATTTTTTTATTTCTACTTATTTTATAATATGTATAGAGAGATGTTGATAACTATTGTAATAATTTTATATTCCTAACTTACATTAAAAGGTTGCTTAAATATTTTTATGAAAATATTTCTACGGAATCATTTAAATTTACCCTTACACTTATTAGAAAACAAAGTTTATTAAGTATAAAAAGAAATAAGCTTATAAAGTTTTTTCACTGCCGTCAAACACAAAGCTTGAGAGCTTGCGGAAGTACGTGGGTGGTGCTCCGTAGAGACTTGCCGAAATATTGAATTTGGAAATATTTTTACCTAAGTTTATATTTCGTAAAGGTCTAAACTAATCCTTTATACACAACAACTTACAATAACAGAAAAAAAGAATTTACATAAAAAGTTAGTAAAAAAAACTAAAAAGAGCGACCTTAGTTAAACTAATAAAATAAATATTTACACATGAAATACGCCATCCAAATCGCGACCGTGTGGCATGGTCATCGTTGCCCCGCTGGATCGAAAGGCTTGATTTTTGAGCAAAATATGCACCATCTCTAGGATATCCCGAGGCGAGGCGAGAGCCAATCATCACAATTAAATTTTATTAATTGTATTAATTTAATTGATTGTTGTTATCTTTAATTGTCATCTAATTCCACAATTTGTTGTAGCAATTCCAGGGGGGTGTCACTCCGCAGTTTAGGTACGTTCCGCCGGCGCGCCTTTCGGGCAGGCGTAGTGCAAAGCTGTGACTGCTCGGATCTCGGAGAAAGTTGAATTACTGTTATTTGAAACAAGCTCTTGCTCGAGTATGGTCTCCGTAAGTTCGTTTCAACGAGTTACAAAAGTGTTTTTTTTTTACTGTAATAATAGGTTTGTGTTCTAATGTCTCATTTATTACAAATAGCTTAGCGAAGGATATAATTAAATATATTACACATACTGAAAAAATAATTTAAATTGGCAGATAAATTTCTGATATAGGTAAGCGTTTAAAGTTGGTGGGGATTGAGAGGGGTAGCTCTGTCCCTTTCTCGCAAAGCGTGTGTTAGTATAGCATTTGCATGGTGCGCGCAAAGTTTGACATCATAATTTGATTTCGTTCGCTCTCTCTCTCTCTCTCTCTATCATAAAGTTAAAATACTGACAACTTATTTACAATTGAACAAATTTTTATTTTGTTTTCGTTGATCTTTATTGAGGCTCTATTTATGATCAACTTTATTATGAGGTAAAAAAATTGTACACTATAAACCTACGTCGAATTATTCAAACGAACATGGCAATAATCGCAAAATGACGAAAAAAAAAATACACAAAAATTGCTAAATGGCAAATGAGAATTTTATATGACTTGCTTGTGAATACTCGTTGGTTGGACATGAAAAAAAAAATGTGCTAATTTAGGGCGTTTTCCAAGCTATTATAGTTTTCTTTACTCCACGTTCACATAAACTAGGTAGGTATAATATGCACTTGATAAAACGGCGTACCTGCAATTTCTCATTTAAAACAATATATATGTATTAGGAATGTAGACATTCCTTAGCACCTGAATCCATTAGAGACTGGCTATGATTAATTACTGCAATAAATGCAGGTACTTCTGGTTCCCGGGGAATTCTTACCTTTGTTATTGGCTGGCGCTCGCTCAAAGCAAACAAAGTTAATGAAGCGGTGCCAACGGGCGCTTTGCATAAAATATTACATATTTTCAAACTAATTACGGATGCATTGCTGCGTCATACTTTCCGAGACTTGATTGCACCCTTTATTATGAAATTATTTCTTACAATTTCTTCAATAAACTGACTTTTAACCAAGGGAAGAGAGGTCTCAGATTATTATGGGACGAGTCGACGTTTCTATGTTTGTTTGTTTAATAGGCGTACCCAGACTTTTTTTCTCTTTCACTTTTATTATATACTCCAAAAAAAGTTGTTACATCATCAAATCTGCACAATAGCGGTGACATTATTTCCTAGCGACGGTCGTTATAACGCCATATTATACCTACTTACTTCCTTATGAAACAAAGTTTCTTGGAAAATTTATAATTATTAACTCTGGTTAAACCTAATTACGATGTAAAAGTTGTACCTGTGGTACTCAATTATGTTTGCATTTACTTGCCTCCACCTTCTGCTAACAAAAATAATGTTAAATGAATGACAACTACTTTATTTTTAGTAATTTTTAAACTTTCGCGATTCGAACACATGTTTTCATATTTATCGGGACTTATCGCGCACTATTAAATATAGGTAAAAATAGATACCTTTCGCTCGACGTTTCGACCATGTTACAATGGCCGTGGTCACGAGCTGACTGAAAACTGCGGGTGAGTCCGGCGAGAAGAGCGGATATTTTGTTCTCCTACCCTCACTTGATCTTGATCTTGAAAAATTGCAGGGTTACTTTATTTTTGTTGCAAATTGAGTCAATCTTCTGTAAATACCAAATTTTGAATAACACTGAAAGGAAACTTGAACATACAAACTGATCATTTTTATCATACTCGTATATATAAACGTTTTTATCATTTGGACAACATGAATAGACCTAAATTTTTTCAGAAAACATTTAGGTTGTTTTTTTTAGTAAATTTTTACAAGACGTAAATTCGACTTCATGGAAAGTGGGTGAAATTAAATAAACGGGATTCATCCCCTAATTTCCCACTCTTAGAGGTGTCATATATTCTTGATATCTAAATGGGACCGCGCCCATTCAACAAAAAAACATACAAATCGCTTCACAATCGGCAGAAATATATAAAGAAAATACCACCGATTTGAGAACCTTTTTTCGGTGGATATGAGAGTAGTTAACAAGAAGGCTAGCTACTAAGTGGTAAGTGTTTTGTTTTTTCGTACCCAATACTAGGAGAATACCTCGTTGCACTTAGGTTGCTACACGATATTTAAGTATGTCAAGATGGAGCTCCGGCCTAAAACACCCTATCCGATATTGTATAACAGCGATTGTTCAACCCAGTAGGTAGGTACAGTCAGCAGTAATTAAACAGAACCTACAAATGGATACTAAACCAGATTGAAGCTCGGCATTAAATGAAAGGGGTCTGCGAGGCGGCCATTCGTCACTGGAGCCTCCAGAGCCTCGTAGAAGCCTCGTAGCTTTGTCCCGCTGCGGCGAGATTGAAGACTCTATTCAACACCTCGCCTCGCACACGCCTACCGACTGCACGTTGAGCTAAATCTTGTTTATAGGTATATGAGATAGGTTGTTACAGTCGAACAGGTATTTACGAACTAATACGGTTTCAGAATTTATTAATCTCATAAGAACAATTACATATTCATTTACTGAGATTACACGTCAAACTTATAATAGTTGTTATTTGTGCCGCTTAGCGCAGCGTGCAGACTTAAATAGAATAGTTATATTTACAATAATAATATCAAAAACGAATATAAACTTAAATATGTGTAACAAAAATATAAAAAATACAATAAAAAGCAAAGAAAAATGAGTAGCAAAAAAAATTTTTTTTTTTAAATAAAAATGTGAGGTAGGTAGTTACTTTGTGATTTACTCGTAAGAAATCGGATAATTTAAAAAAAAATATGCAAACGAAATTAAACTTAAATATGCGTAACAATCGAAAATACAAAGAAAACAGTAAAAATGAAAGAAAACAACATAAAACAATTTTTATTTTTTTAAATAAATTGTGAGGTAGGTGCTTTGCGAACTACTAATATAATAAATCTGTTTTTTTGAATGAACTTAAATATGTATAACAATTGAGATTTAAAAAAAAAAGGAAAAGAAAAACCAACAACAAAAACAATTTTTAAAATAAAATCTGAGGTACTTTGCGATTACTCATTATGTAATAAGTAAGTTTATTCTGGGAATGCCCTGAACCAAATTAATAAGAGGAAACCGGTATATCCAAGAACCTCAACAGTTCAAAGACATATGATATTCTTCATTATGCACTAGGCCAGCATGGTGAATTAGGGCCAATCCTCTCTGTGTCCCAGCAGTGGGAACATGATAGGCTGATAATGATGACGATAAAATCAACAAGCTCAAATTAAAAGTTATTTAGACGTTTTTAAGAAGCAGAAATAGTTAATTTTCTCTGTATCATCATCATCACCAGCCAGAAGACGTCCACTGCTGAACATGGGCACTCCTTAGAACTTAACACTGAACGACAGCCAGCCATCTGCATCCACTAGATGCCCGCAACTCTCACAAGCGACATATTGCTTTTTCTTTATAATTTACTTAGCTGCACCCATGTACGATTTAACCCGCGTGAAAAGGTGGTGTTTGCCCTTTGGAACCTTACCTTTTTCCGAGATAAAAAAAGAAATATGACTGTATTTATTTTAACATATTTATAAGGTTAATTACGGTAGGTACAATAAAAAATGTCGTATATAAAGAACAAGAAAAAAAGCTAATATAATGCGTAAGTTTATTGAAACAAAGGTAACTTAAAAAACAAAAAATTAACATAAACTTAAATATTAACTAAAAACTAAAACTTAAAATAATAAAGTAGCTAAATAAATACCTAAATTAAATCTAAATTAAACTGAATACCTATCCAAAACTATAAACTACAGGTAAAAAACTGCATTAAGGTCACTGTCTTCGGGTAGGGTACCTAAAAAGCTAGCGACATTACCACGTTAATTGGCCAAACTTATTCTTTGGCCAAGGTAAGCGCCAGCTCTTTGATCACCCGTCACATCTATGAGGCGTCTGGACAGCTCTTTAACTAAACCCCGAGCGGCCGGACCCCACGGGCCCATGGTTTCAACTCCAAATGGAAGAAATATGTATCCCTCTATATCCTATGCGTAAGTACTAAAAAATATATTACGTCATTCTCCGGCCCTCAAACTGTTTTGATGCAAAAAAGCTCATAACTATATCCGTTAAGTTGCTGCGTCACAAAGTAAGTAACAAACACACTTTCACATTCATAAAATTAGTGTGACGCATTCGACTATTATTGTCTGCCCCGGTGGCTAAGTTAGTAGTGAACCTGCCTTTTGCGCTTGGAGGCGTGGGTTCGCTTCCCACCTAGGGCAAACATTCATTATACTATTATCCATCGAAGAGTACCGTTGTCCACCGTTACCATCATCAAATCAGCTCTCAGTCACCATACCATTGTATATCAGCACTTGACAAGTAGGTATGCCAAATTTCAGCTCAATCGAACATCGGGCAGTCGGTTGAATTTAACTTGCAAGATTTGATTACAGACAGACAGACAGGGACAGGTGAAACTAAATAAAAAACTTGTAAAAAGTGTTATTTGATCGTTTTAAACCTTTCACGTCAAAATTGAGCAAGGGGTCAACATCGTATTTGTACAGGGTCAAGATACAAAGTAAGAACATATTATTTCTTTTGAAATGTGGGTGTTTCTGTGTGATGTGGGTGTTTCTGTGTGATAAACCACGTCTGCTAGCTATTATTTTCAGTATTTTTACGGATTCTAGCTTATAGTTATAGTGCTTGTTCGTAAAAGATTACTGATATTAAACAACGCATGAACCGGTCAGTCTCTGGATGGGTAACCGTGCGTGGATGTACAAATATACGCTACTGTAGATCATGTAACATAACAGAAAAGAGAAGTAAATAGAACGGAAATGAGAAGGAAAATCTGTCGCCAGGTATTGTGACGGATACTTGATTGAACATTCTTATTTATGTCAACGCGTCGGACTCCGCGTCACAGTTGCTAACACAGTTGCTATGGGTTTATGTGAGTGCAAAAGGCTACAACAAATTTGTTACAAAAATGCACTGAAAGCCGTTCTAATTTAAAGAAAAAACTATTTTTTCTTTTCTGTGGGTAACATACACAGTCACCCATATGAAAGGACCTTAAACTCTTACATCACGGATGGACACTTTAACCTATAGACATTACTTTCTTTATCCTTGTAACACCACAAATAGTCTCGCTTGCTACAAGCAAGTACTGCAGTACTTCATATTCGTGTAGTTATATGCCCACATCGAGCCCCTAATCCCGGACCGTATGTCTCAATAGAGAGCAATATATCGTCTTAATAACCTCGTTTATGGCTCCACTGAAACAGAAACTTCTGTCCGTGATTTAATTACTTGCTCTATTTACTTTGTTAGAATCCATGTATTGTTTTTGATCTAATGTTAATGGGTCTAATCTACCACAAAGCATAATAACATTATTCATATAACAATTGTTATTTTTGCGCCTTCTATAAAAGGCTATTACTTTTTTTGGGTTGTAAACTTATTAATTTAAATAAGCTTTTTGTATTCTTCTTGGTGGTGTTTTAATGGAATAATTTTATTATAATGTCGTATAACACTGTTTTAAACTATCACGGTTGTTCACTAAAGTTATATGATTATTTACGGGATATTTACCGTGGTAAGGTTGTGGAATGAGCTCCCGATAATTCAGTGCAGTTACATGCACCATTTTCACGGGATGTTGTCTTCCCGTGAACATGGTGCATGTAACTGCGCCGAAATATCGGGAGTTCCTTCCACAACCTTACCACGGTAAATATCCAGTAAATAATCATATAGGTATAATGTAGTATGTCCATAAATAGTATTTTGTCCCACGTCATTGTGATGGAATAGGATTTGCAAAAAGAAATTAAATCAATTGTTTTAGAATCATCTCTCTTCTTCGAGGTTGCAATTTTTCGACTACATGGGAAAATTTAATTTGTAGGTACTTAATTGTTCTAAGATTAAGTAGAGATTAACGACACAATAACATCATATAAATTGATGAGACTAGCTATCAAACTAATTGAAGAGTTCATGAGCAGTAGGTTAATGATACTATCAGAATTTTACGCGCGCTATAATAAACTTGATATTTGAGATTCAACACTGGACCGAGTAATTAAGCTTAATGGTTGGTTAGTATGAAACAGCGCCATTTTCTTAAGAAAAAGGTGTTTCACACACGAATAGTTTAAGTGCCTTGAAAATCAAGACTTTCTGCATGCAAAGAGTGGCCACTTAGAAACGAACATAAAAGCAAGTTATGGCTCCCTAACTTAATGCACTTCATAAATAGCAAATAAGTTGAGCTAGGTACTTACACACAGATACACACACACATGTTCACATTCACGTTCACATAATGTTTAGCAATATGCGCGTTTTCTTTACTCATTTTATTTCAATCGTTTTAAAGGTTTCGCACACTCAAACACAAAATGAGTATGCATGGAACGGTCAAAAATAGCATTTTAGTACTTACAAGAGAGACAACGATTGAAAAAGATTAGGATATTAACAAGATTAACGATTAGCCAATCAAACCATGGAGACCTTAAATACTTAAGGTATTGAAATAAAGGCGAGAATAAAAAACTTCAATATAAGTGTACGAAATATTATTTTTGTTCTTTGTAGTCGTATGGGTTCACCAAGTGGCAGGTGGGTTATAATACTTTTTTTTTAAATAAATCCCTATCCCTACCATATTATAAATGTGTAGATCAAATACCTTCACACATGACTTCTAACTAAGTAGAAGCAATACCTGATATTGGTTTAACTTTCAAAAAAATGCCGTTTGCGTGATTCAGGTAAAGTGTCGTATTTACCTATAATAGACGCACTTTTCATATTTGTGAAACTACGATCCATTTACACTCATTATTTTAGGAATTATTGAATACCTTATTACGTTTTTAATAATATTATTCGTAAAGTTTAAGCAAATTTACAATTTTTTCGCAAAACATCGTTTTAGTACGCAATCTATTTTCAAACTATGGAACTACAAATCTGACGGCTGTCAGTTTGTTTGTTTGTCCGCGAACATCTTTTAAACTACTAGAAAGATTTCAAAGCAGTTTACATGAATATGCTTATAAAATACCTGATTGAAACATAGGCTATATTAATTTATGATAATAAATAGTAAAAAAAATTTTTTTAAATAATTATTTATAACGCCATCTAGCTTATTTTATAGTAATGTTGTCGTAATGACAGACTTCTACTCGCAGACATGGTAGGTAGGAAGACTGAAGCGGCTGTTGCCATATAATCTATATGTAAATAAAAATATAGATATTCGCCAAAGAACCAGAGTCACCGACATAGCTATTAAAATCTGCAAGTTGAAGTGGCAATGGGCAGGCCACATCGCTCGAAGAACTGTTAACCGATGGGGAAGTAGGTAAGGTTCTTGAGTGGAGACCGCGAACCGGAAGACACAGCGTAGGTAGGCCTCCCACTAGATGGACCGACGACATTGTGAGAGTCGCGGGCATCCAGTGGATGCAGATGACAGGATGTCGTTCAGTGTGGAGGTTAAAGGGGGAGGC
Source organism: Agriopis leucophaearia (assembly GCA_949125355.1). NCBI lineage: Eukaryota > Metazoa > Arthropoda > Insecta > Lepidoptera > Geometridae > Agriopis > Agriopis leucophaearia. The sequence goes on along the minus strand of OX421265.1, from coordinate 7,456,441 downwards.
CTATGTTCAGCAGTGGACGTCTTCTGGCTGATGATGATGATGAAATAAAAACGAATCGCCGAAATGTATGTACCCGCATAACTTCCGATAGACTGCACCAAATAGTTTTTTTTGTGTTTGTTATTTTCAGGACAGCCAACTGCTTTTGAAGAGGTTTTACAGTTTATTATGGCGTTATTTAAAGTACGTTTATTTTTGTATTGACTTCTGACGTGCTAATATACCAAGTCGACGGAGATTAAAATGAATACATTTTTTTGCCAGGATCAAACTTAAGACCAATAACAGACACGCAAAGTAGGTGAACTCGCGGCATCTAATCTGTTACTGATCTATGATTAGCAGCTATTTTGGTGGTGAACGAAAGCGGTTTAGTTGTTGGAAGGGTCGAGGCGCAGAAGGCGGGCAAAAATTATTTAGACATCATTGATTGGCAGTCTTTACGCGGAGTAATGTTAAATAACAGCGATTAATTATAGATACCGCTCCATGCTTCCTACTTACTATTTACTAATAATTCAATAATAACGTTTGTCATGCATGACATTTCGCTTGACTTATACCAATTTTTTTTTCCTTATTGGCTCCATGGCTTCACACTTCCAAAGTATTTAACCAGTGAAAGTAATATATTATTTGCTTGAAATATATTTGAAACTATGGACATGTCGGGATACCTGTATCGAGTCAGATTAAAACTAGACTAAAATCATACTATGACGATAGTATGACAATCCGCATTAAAATGGAGAGCAATAAATCTACAATCATGTCATATGTGTAGGTATTATCTATAAAATATTCAGTATAAATAATCCGATGGATTTGTGCCTATTAAAAGTTCCGTTCGTGTTCGTTAGTGTAACATTTATATTTGGATATGTCAGTCTAATCGTCCACCCACTAATTACTTTGCGCTACGCGTACGAAGTCGCGGGCATTAGCTAGTTAATCATAAAAACAAACAAAAAAAACACTACCGCTAAACCCGAAAATTCGAGGTCAGCCGGTCTATTCAGCAAGCTAAGTGAACGCGCAAGTGAGGTGATAAGCTAAGTGACCATGTATTTTATCTTGTCGACTACTATAGACAAATGTCAAAATGTCGAGTGATCACCCTTGACTGTAGTCCTTTACCCTTATAATTCGATGTTTTGATATTTATTTGCAAAAATAGGCAAGAAAAATACACATTCACTTAGCTTATCACTTCACTTGCGCGTTCACTTAGCTTCCAGAATAGACCGGCTGTGGCTAAACCACTTAAGGAGAAAACGGTAACGGGTTTTTATATAAAAACGTAAACAAAAATTTGCCACGTTTCTAACTTAATAGTAGATTATGCACTAAGGGAATAAAGCAGTGTCTTACGTCGCGGGCGGCATATTGATCCCTGAGCGTAACGAGGGACTCTAGAGTTAACTAATGTACGAAGACAGGCTTTATTCCAGTGGAGTATACTCTACTTTTCACACATTCTGCGACACAATAAACCACAGAAAAGAGAAGCAAATAGAACGGAAATGAGAAGGAAACTCTGTCGCCAGGTATTGTGACAGATACTTGATTGAACATTCATATTTATGTCAACGCGTCGAACTCCGCGTCACAGTTGCTAACACAGTTGCTATGGGTAAATATGTGTGCAAGTGGCTACAACTTTTTTTTTTACAAAAATGCCTTAACAGCTGTTATTTTAAACAAAAAATAATTATTTTCTGTGCAATAAACCAAGCACCGTCTCTTGTTTCACATTCTTTGTAAACGCATCTTTTTTTTTCAGTTCTGCTTATTTTGTGGCCAGTTCAATTTTCGAACAAACCTCTTTACCATTGCCATATGGGCATTTTTTTAATGGGAGTTTTCCACGAGTTTCCACATGAATTCGACGTTCCAAATTCAAATCACTTTATTCCCTATATAGGGAGTTTCATACAACTTTATATCCCTTAAGAGATAATGCTTTACTTTACGTTGAGGTTGCATGTATAATTGGACATGGTCGGAGCAGGTGGTATGAAAAATAATTATCAATAAAAAATTAACTTTTTTTTTATAAAATGGGCAAATTCGGTTACTTGGATGATCATATTGTCAACCAAATTCCAGTTATTTTGATTTAAAAGCCAAACTACTGAACCGATTTTGATGAAATTTGGACAAACCTGAAAGTATCTCTCCTTTGAATAAAAAAAAATAATTTTCGAAAACGGTTCATAAACAACGGAGTTCTGAGGTAACAAATATAAAAAAAATATACATCCGAATTGAGAAACCCCTGAGGTCCGTTAAAAAACTCGCATACAAACTTTCATCCTTTAATTATTACCACCGTTATATAAAGGATAAATTGTGCACAATTTAATGGTTCTAGACCCAACCGTACCCAAAGATCGATTACATGCTCCTTGTTCATTGGGGGAAAAGTTCTTTGGCAGTGATTTAAATATCCCGCCAAAAAGCAGAAAAACGCTAACTTAACTCCCAAAACTTCTCAAAAATACCTTTGAGTAAAACGAATCTGTGCCGCTGCCCGGATAAAGAGTTCAAACGATTCAAGATTGCGAAAAACTTTTTTTAATCATGTTATAATTCAAGGAACGGGAAATCCCTTGCACCCAACCCTTCGTCCCCAGTAGTGACAGTTAAAATCTACTAAGGCTAAAACTTCTATTGGCCGGGCAACTCTTAAATCTTTTTACAGCGAGACCAACTTATCTAGAGCTGAGAGCTACCATTGCAGATTCTATACAAAACTGATAGTTTCCCGTAGAAAGTTTTAGTTTCTTCATTTAGCCAACTGTAAAGATTAAGTTGGTTAGCTCTATACTTTACTGCTCGATACCGAATACGTTAGTAAAATAAAATCAACCCAGAATGTAATTTTTATGTTTTCAGTCTTCTATCATGTTTCTGATTTTCTGATTTAATACAATGTTTGGTTAACCGATTCTGTTTGCTTTTTGATAAAAGATTTTCTGTATTTTACAATGCTTATGTACTAATAATATAGTCTTTTGTTGATGATTGATAGTTTTACTTTTCTAGAAATCTTCGTAGTTAAACAGAAAGTATCTACATATACCTTACACAGGATTACACATAGCGGTGATATTAATCTGAAAGGAGGTAATTATCCACCTTCAATTAACAACTTTTACCAATAGTAAAACTTTCCGAAATACATTTGATAAAAAACCGACAGACTAGCAACTTTGCGCTTTAGTCTAAACATTATCAAGAACAGTTTTTTTCGCGACCATAAATTCATAATAGACAATAGATAACAAAAATCCACTACACACACTTAAAGCTACACATTTAAAAAACCTAATGATAAATAAAAAACTTATTTCGGCTTAGTACCGTTCCGTGTAACTCTATATTTACAGCTTAAGGTACAGTTCACAAGGCAGTGGCGGCACAAATTAAGTACCAGTTACTGCGGCTGGAACCCCGTACGACACGGAACGCTAGCAAATGGCCATTGACGGGCATTAGTAACGTGACCAGCAGCTGCGGATAAAAATGGCTGGTTAAAAAGACCGAAACGATTGGCTTTGCGGGTACACTCGTTTTAGTGTTGGTTAAAACCGCGCGGTAGGCTGAAACATGGCGGTGTACGAGTAACTTCCGAGAACGGAACCCACTTCTCTATGCACTTGATTACACCTGTTGGGAGTTTTTATCCAGTAAAAATGTTTTAAAGTGTATATAAAGGCTGAATACAACTGTCACAAGAACTATTTGGCATACGAAGATGACATTTGGCAAGTAGATTCTTAATGGGGTGTAGGATATCTACACCTCGTTAAGAATCTACTTGCTAAGAAAAGATACCACCGGGACGAAAAAGGGTTTAAAGTTACAAACCCGTCAATGCTGTCACCCAGCTGTGGAACATAAAATAAATAAACGCTACACACTCAAAGCTTCCCAACAGGATTCCCTGTGTCTGGAATGCCGCGGAACACACACATAAAAACATGGTCAACCTGACCCACAAGATTTAATAGTCTCAAAATAATTTTCAACAATTTCAACACTCTTTTTAGTTAATGCAATCATCATTATCGTTAGCATTCCCTCAGTTCACCACTGGAGGAAAGCCTCTTGAAGAAAATGTATGCCAAAACAATGCGTCAAATCAACACTATCTGAAAGCAGGGTGCTATTCCAAGTTTGCCTAAACGTGGTCTCCACTCTGGAATTCACGGATAATAGTAAATTCTAATTTAACCGAAAAAATAAAAAGAGGAAAATAAGCTATTACAATATTTTCCAAAACAAACCGAATCCAGCATCCTGTATTAGATAGTCTTATTTAGCATAAACTATGCATCTTTAGCATAAACTAAGCGTCTTTTACATAAATATGAGCATATAGGCAAGGGTAGGCCCGGGTAATCCAGCATGCACGGTAGCGAGATAAACCGCCGGCTTCGACCGTAAATCTGACAAGATTGATGACGACTCTGACCTTTGCCCTACCTGGGACCCGAGACTGTTCAGAGACCGATTGCCGGTTGCCATTGCACCCCTATTAGTGAATGTTATTTTTAGCGTGTGACACAGAGGTGTCTAGGTTTGTTTGTGCAAGACAAAGCTTCTTTTTTTTAAACGGCAAATGCCTTTATTAACTTAACAAAATACAAGCTAACGCTAACACTACAAAAACAGTTAGACTGCCCATTAGTCCGTTGAAGGTCTTGTTCTTTTGAGTCGATGTTTCATTTTTTATTTTAATTTTATATCAAGTTTTTGGACCAAAATTTTGCCACTCCAATGGCACTCTCCGTGGCTTCATTCAGGACGTCTAGTGTGCAGGTTGTAGGGCACAAGCTGCACACTCCATCAAGTGTGACATTGTCTGAGGGTTCACACCATAAAGACATTCGGTATCAGAGCCTTCTATATAACCCCACTTTGCCATGTTATCCCGACTTCGGCCCACTTGAGACCAAAGTCAGTTCAGGGTTTTTCAAGTGGGCCATGGTTCTTTATGGCCTGGGGGGGAAGGTCTAAAGACAATTCTCAGCATGCTGGCGGTATTACCACGCTGAATGGCAATGCTTATGCGTTGAGTCAGAAACACGCCAGCATTTTGGTCTTAACGTTTACTTATTTATAGTTTTCTTGGCAAGTACTGCTTTATTTTTTAGTTATACGCACGAAATCCAAATATCTAAAATTGAACGATGCATTTTGTAATACGGGTCAAGGCAAACTGTTATGTTACTGTCATAGAATGTAACAACAAGATTTAAACACGAAACGTTTTACTGAGTTTACGTTTTGAAATGTCAGTTATTAGTATGCAGTTTGAGTGCAAGAGATTTATCTGAACAGTACAATCAACGTACAAATAATTTGAGCCTTATTCATTGGTGATAAGTATTCATATTACTCAACTCGCTGCTACACAGTTATAAGGATAAGTGCTTTGAGGGTTCTCGATTCTATGTCGATTTGGTGTGGTTCAAAATGGTTCACACATCACTTTTGTCATCGACAGTACAGACAGCTGCAATACACTGACAATACACAATACACTGACTACAAAGTAAATCTAAAGAAAAGTCAAATATTTTTTTTACCAAAATCTTAATATTATAAATACGAAAGTGTTTTTTAATTCCTCTTTCACGCAGCAAAACAAACCGACCGATAAATATGTTATCGGTCGTGCGCAAATCTCGTCTTTTGCGAAATCAAATTTTTTATTTATAGTACAGATGTACGTTTGTCCACCATCTCGCTTGATGGTAAGCGACGGTGTGACCGAAGATGGAACACGTTGATCTAGAAGAAATCTATCCACTCTAGCCTTGAAAATGCGGAGATTGTAATTATCAGGAAACAAGGAGGACGACAGGGAGTTTCATTCATGGGCAGTACGAATCATAAATGACGACTCAAATCGTTCTGTACAAATCTTTGGAATTTTTACGTGGAACGGGTGATAGCGTGCAGTCCTTCTCCTTGTCTTGTATTAAAAGGGGGAGGGTGGAATAAGGTCATGAATTTTTTTTTAAGAAAACGAAGAAAAACAACATCGTTCTTACACCAATAAGGCAAAGTGGCCAAAGAATAAGTTTGACCATTCAATTTCGAATAAGAATTGATCGGAATAAAACCATTTTCATAAATTCAACATCAGCCTGCAGTTTTCGTGTATGTGTATTTGTGTGAACAAATAATCTTAAAATATCTTCTTAGTTGCGTCTTAAATTTTCCACCATTATTCTGTTTCCGAATTGTTGTGATTCAATTATGAAGCTGAGTGTACAGAGCGAAGTTTAGTATCAACAATCAGATGAGGCACGTAGAGGCGCGGAAAGGCGTGGGTGGCTTCCTACGCATTTTGTACGTTACAAGAATCGTACGTTTTCTACGAATGAAGCAGAGAAATTGTAAAAGGAAATTCTGACACCAGGGGTGAGCACTTACCTTGTACCAATTAACTTACAGTTAAGTTTCATTCGCATTAAGCTATAAGAACACTTCACATACCAAAACTTCAAGTGATTGTTTTAGTAAAAAAACACTTAATTCACATTACGTAACAATTGATCACAATAAAAAATAAAATGAAAAATTACTTACTGTTTTATAATATAAAAATAGCTACTACACATCACACATCATCAGCCAATTAACGTCCACTGTTGGACAGAGGCCTCCCACATAGAGAGGGGTGTTGCCATAATCCCCACGCTTGGCAGGCGGCTTGGGGATCGCAGTACGTTCACCGTGTACTATTAGGACGCTGCTGCCCATCCTTCGGTGGTTCTGGTCGTAGTTTTAGGACATACCCGGGTCCCCCGGGTTACCCGGGATAAAAATAGCTACTAACGTTAATCTAATTCCGCTGACATCCTAGTTACATAGTGTTGTAAAACATTTGCTGGATAACATTTTATCACAAAATATTTCATGTTATAATGGCTGTAAGTATCTCTAAAATAAAATAAATTATGAAAAAATTAGGAGTGCTCATAAACAATAAAATAAATTAAACACTTTGAAAGGATTTCATCGCGTGTATTTTAGATTATTTTAATTTCTGGCGTTGCTGTATCCGTAGTCACGTAGGATGTGGTTGCCATCTAGCCTACCAGTGACCACGGACACTGCAAAGTGTTTGAAACGTTAGAAATTATAATAACGTAAAAACTTAATGATAAGCGCGATACTATCCGTTAAAAGTGGTGTATTTCAATGTGTAATAATTGCGAAAACATTATGCTCAATACATAGATTTGTAACAAGATTAATTTGTGTAAAATTTGATATATTTTTTATAATAATGTTATATTTTCTGAAAAGCAAAATATGTATAATGAATGGTTTAATAGCACCATAAATATTATGCGTCTAAATTCTAATGTAGCGCTATTAGGAGTTGAAACAGAAATAAAAGTCTACGAGTAAGACGTAAAATCCAAAAAAAATAACAGAAATGTACTAAAGTTATTCCATTTTTATTAAGCGGGAAAATGTTACAAATGTGGACGTTCCTTTAGATTAATTACAAATCACGTAGAGTTGTTATTGATGAATTATGCGTAGGCCGCGACCTACGTAGGCAGCTCGTAGCTCGTTGGAGCGCTACGATGTGCTACGTGGTTGTAATTTATTTAATTACTCCGAATATTGACGAAATTGCTGATTTGATTAATTAATAACGTTCATTATAAATTTAATTTCGCTAATTAAAATTGGTTATATTTGAGGTATACACAAACAGTAATTAAGAGTTAATTATAATTATAGTGTTTGTGAACTAAAGATCTGTTCAAGTCAATTCTCCATATCTGATTTTCAATCCTGAATCTTTTTTCTGTTTTTAATCTTTACTCATGTTATAGTCCCGACATTAAATGAAAATGAAAAGTGTTTTATGATTCTTATCATAAGACACTTTTCATTATAAAAAAATAATGTTTTGTTCGTTCTTACGAACAATAATAATTATTTTTTTATTCATACAGAATTCTTAAGCACCTGATACAGCTGGCTCATTATCATTATCTTAAAATAAGATATATTTTATTTATCACAGTAAAAAAAAACATCTATCAGAGTTAAACAACATTGCGAAACTGTGTAGCAGTTTATAGGCAGAAATTGACTCTCATTATTTATATTTGACTATGTAAGAGTAGGTATACAAAATTTTTGACAAAATACTACAAAATTAGATGTCATTATATTGTAACAAAGAGTTATCACCTAACCCACAATAAAAGAAAAAAAAAACAACCATTTTAAACCTTTTTTTAAACACTGTTTTTTTAATAAAAATATATTAAATCAAACAACAACTTTTTCTAAAAGTTTTTGGTCCCAATTTTGGTCTTAAACTACTGACTTAACTTTGGGTTGAAACTTAAATGATTTATGTATTATTTAAAATACATCTGTGCCCATGGCGAAATAAGCCGTTTCGTTAGCCAGAAATGTGGTCTCATTTATTGCCACGAACTCTCCATTGCATGGAGTTTAGCCTGCCCATTTAGTAACACAGGCATGCCCAAGACTTGCGCCACGTTCTCGACCTACCTGCCTGGGCGCACAAGAGGGACGAGTCACTACGTGTCATTCCGGATACCACCACTACCGCTATCTTTTATCTATCTACTCGTATCTATAATTCTATATAAATAAAAGGCGATATCTGTATGTTATGTATGTATGCAATTATGTATGTATGTTCCCTATGGACTCGCATAACAGCTGGAACGAATTTGATGAAATTTTCAGGCTGATCTTCAGATTAGCCCAGCAAGTAACTCTGTGAAGTTTGATAGCGATCGCAGCAACAGATTTTGTTTTGGTATTTTAGTAAGAATTGTATACATTGACATATTACATCGTAGAAGTAAAAAAATAATTTAAGTCAAAGGAGGTTGCTTCAATGAAGTATATAACGCGGGTGAAACCGCGGGGCGCAGCTAGTAGATAAATAAAACAACGGCCTTACTTAAAAACTTTACTTAAGTTAATCTATACTTAAAATTGGTCTGCCTCGCTTTCGCGTGTGACCGTTGCCGTCAGCGAGAAGTTGAGAGAGCAATTTTAAGCATACCTATATTAACTTGAGTAACGTTTTTAAGTAAGGTCATAAATGATTACAATGAAATTTAGCTGAGTAAGTACGAGTAAATGCCTGTATTGTAATCTTCTATACTTTTAATAAAAACGTAAAGCTAAAAAAACTGTAATTGCGATATATATATATCGCAATTATCGCCCTGTTTGTGTTTATATATATAAAAAAACACAAACAGGGCGTCTTAAAATAAGCATCTGAACACGTTAAGACAGTTTTAGACGTTTTATATGTGTATTTGTTTGTCCACGCACATCTCCTAAACCACTGGACGGATTTCAATGCATGAATATGCTTAGCTATGACCAGATTGAAGTATAGGCTAGGTTATTTTGCGCAAAGGCCGGATTAAGGGAATAATAAAGGGTTGAAGTTTTATACGAAAATCTACGCCTACGAAGTCGCGGGCAAAAGCACTAGTACTACAATAATTTTCTAAAACTTTAATTAGTATATTCTAATAATTCTGCGAGCAAAACATGCCTGCCTTTGAAATTCTATACAAAAGCGTTGTTGTCTTGATAGCTGCTCAATCGCGTATTATTTTATAAACAATGAGTCGTGAATGCACTTTGTACTATTGTTCCCAAAGGTCAACGCCCGCATGGACGGGTAAAGCTGGAAAAGGGAATAACAGAGAACTTTTACTACTGTCCGAGAAAACGCTAAGTAAAAGAGTGATTGTAGTAAACGAGTTTTTAGCGTTATACTCCAGCTTTATTCTAGGGCCATCTGGGGAGTATAGTCAGCTGTTTTAATTTACAAAGTCAGCAGAGTGTAGTATAATAAGTCTGTATTTATTTGATCGTTCCGTTACATAGCCCGGAGTTTGAATTAGTTCAATTGTTAATTTGAAATAAAATAAAATATATTTCGAGCACTAATTTAAAAAAATACTTTTCTAAATTGGTACTTCAAATATCTGAAAATTTTATGCTATTTAACCCCTATTTTAATAATCTGTAATTATTAAAAAATATCTGTAAGACTGTGGAACGTGTGCTCAACAATAGGCTACTGGCTTATCTGGAAGCTAATGATCTCCTCAGTGACCGGCAATACGGACGCCGAAACAGGTCCACATATAATACAGTGAGGCCATCGAGAAATACGGAGAAGCGCTGTTTCCATCGACATCTCGAAGGCTTTCGATAGGGTTTGGCATGACGGCCTTAATAGCAAGCTTTTTTCGTTTGACTTGTCCACCGGTTTTGTTGCGTGAATATTGAACTTCCTGAGAGATAGATCGATTCGAGTTGTCATTGATGGCTGCTCGTCCGATCGAATGGCAATTAATGCCTGTGTTCCCCAGGGGTCAGTGCTTTCTGCAACGCTCTTTCTGCTGCACGTTAACGATCTGCTAAAGCCCGGTACCTTTGGGTACGCAGATGACAGCACAGTAGTAGAGAGCTCTACATCCAATGATCGAACCAGCGGGCCGCGAACCCAGTCTCTCAGAGAGGCCATGGTCGAGCGCATGAACTTGTCTCTTAAAGCAGTCTCCGATTGGGGTGATGCCAACCTGGTCAAGTTACATGCCGCTAAGATTTCTTTGATTTCGCTATTTTTTTGCGGAGAAAAAAGAAAGAAGGTTATATAAAATCCACCCCAAGTCACGTATGTACTGTCAAATGCCATTGAACATAGACGTAATATCCTAACCTTAAGGCTATTGGGTCCATGATTGGGACACTGCTGTCCAGCTATGTTGAGACTGATGATCTTTTGCGATAGACCTGGTATTTTTTATTTAAACTTACCACCACCTAAGTGAAATTTCTATTTTCACATTATTTTATCTGCATTCGACTTCAAATAATTCCATTAATCAACACCATACACGCTTTTTATTTCAGCCAATCACCCTATTGGGAAATTTCGTGCTAAAACGAGTAAGTATTTTATTCGATTTATTTTACCGTTAAGCAACATTTTGTACACACAAATTGAAACTCACAGTTCTGGGTTATAAACCGAGTTGGCAAAAATATCCCTTTGGGAACACAGAAAAAAGTTGTAAAAAAATTCATTTAATCATTATAAGTACCTACTTACTTTATAAAATATTTATGTACCAACCTAGATATTTATTACAACTTTCATCGCCCCTGGATGTTATGGAACTTGCGTCATAAAATTCTGTACAAAGTTACCTTTTTAAAGTTAAAGTTATACCTTAAATATATACAAACAATTTCATAATATTTTCCTTTGTTTTAAATTTTCTTCTAGGATTTTTTATAAGACAGCAATAAACTATCGTTAACAACTTCATAAGTAAGTATTGATTGACTAAAAGTATTGAAAAAAATCGAGAGTACTTTAGCTCTATGCTCAAATAATTTAAGATTATCCTATTTTGTGTATCTTCTAAATAAAATAAAATAGTTTTACTATTTCTTTCTCATAGTTTTTATAGTGTAAAAATTCATTTATTTTCAATTAGGTGAGTATCTACTCAAGTAATTTTATTAGATACATTAAAAATACTTTTCAGGGAAAGAGAATGAAGCCGAAATAATGACTTATTTAAAAATAAAACCGGTCAAGTGCGAGTCGGACTCGCACACCACGCGTTCCGCACACAAAAATTTCTTTTTTTCAATTTCAGTCGCGCGCCCAACTCACACTTGGCCGGTGTTTCTTATTTTGTTCTTTAACTTTAAAGTGTGCACTATAACAATGGTAAGTTTGGCTCTTGTACGTACAATAGAGCTACTCTTTAGTTTTCACTTTGTAACTTTCGGCGTAACATTATATATTATATTCAGTAAAAAGGTCAACAATAGATATCTATTACGGATCAAAAGACACAGCCGCTAAAAGGTAGGACGGACAGACAGACACCGTATATAGGCTTAGTAATAGGGTCCAGTTGATACCCTTTAAGTATAGAACCCTAACAAGTGAAAAGAAACAAAGTGAAACCACGTCCAGTTTCTTTTTTTAACAGACTTTAGGGGGAAAGGAATTTCTAAATTAGGTTCGTTTTTTGTATGGACGCCGATAACTACGCCGTTTGTGAGCTGATTTAGGTACGTGATCTATTTGTTATGTAGAGGAAAGTCTCAAGATAGCCCCAAAAAAACTCATTGACTTCTGGTTTATTAGTTTCTAACCAACTCTAATAATACAAATATTATTGTTCGAGCGCCAATTCTTTGGTAATATCAATAAATTGTTTGAGTGCTTACTAGTTTTTATGTTTGAATGTATAATGTATATATTAAAAAAATAAAAAATGTATGTAAATAAAATAAAAACCTACGATGTTGAAATATAATTAAAATTAACGATGGTGCTAATTAAAGCTAGGCTAAAATGCGCGACGACGTGACGCTCATCCGCTTTCTTTCGTAATTCTTGTTTAATTAGAAGGCGGTAATTATTCACGTCGGAATTATTTATCACAACCCCGAGTTCCCTCGAGTCTTATCAGAGGTGATAAGATGGCGCGACTTTGAATAATATCTATTGTATTGAAGCTTATCTGTAAGAGCTAAGTAGAGGCTATACAGGGTTACTCAAATAGACTGTACTATACTATTATATGTACCTAATACTATGCCGAAAGGAGGTCATTTTACTCATCATTAACATATGAACAACTTTTACTATGGGACCAACACTAAAATTAGTTGTACCATACATTTTGTCGAGTGTAAACGACCGTTTCCAAGCGCTATAACTGTTTTTTTTTCGATTTCAGTGGATTGCCTAATTGTTTTCTCTATTAAAATTTTGATGTTTTGTATTTATATAAATAGCATCCTAGGTATATACCGGTGTGGTACCTTGGCGAGAATTTGATAATTACCAAAACGAATTGGTCGAGCGTCAAAAAGAATATATGGATAATTAATTTGGTAATTCGTTTACGCGGTTGCAAACAAGAAGCAGGGCTGAGGTGAAATTTAAGAGCAGACTTTTGTAACTACAAAATTTTATATAAATAATTACATACAAAAATTTAAATATTTATTTTGGTGAGTGGAATGGTTATGTTTAGTGAACAGTTGTAAAACATTTATTGTTTTTAAGTGTGATGTAGAGACGCTACCTGCGAGGTTATTATCAATAACCCTGTCATATCCACTTTTTTAAACAAAAAATCAGAGGTGTGGTGTGGATCTCTTTACCTGCGTCAGTCTTTCCGAACAGGCTATCAGGGGTTTTTCAAGAAGAGTAAATAGATATTTCCTAGGCAAGCGTGTTACATCTTCGACCACATCATCGCTTCCCATCAAATGAGATTGTTGTCAAGTGCATGCCTAGTCCGTTGTAAAAAAAGAAAGATTATTTTACCCGAAAGATAGGCCTTGAAAAGTGTGATGACATTGTAAACACTCGATATGAATACAAACTGCTTATTTATAATTTTATTTATTATTCTTATCGCATTTGAAGGCAATATCGGTAGATTGGTCCTATCAATGTTTATTTCCACATCGTTTTACCACATAATTTGGACCAGATGATATACCATAAAGCTGATTACCACTAGATCCTGCTGTGAAATTTATATTTCCGGGTTACGAGTTAGCAGGATAAACTGATACAATAAAATCTCTAGTTACGAGAACGGAAGCTAATAGTAATTTGATAATATAATGATTACTTCATCATCATCATCATAATTATCAGCCTATAGTGTTCCTACTGCTGAAACACAGACAGAGAGAGAGAGAGAGAGAGAGAGAGGTAAATATAGACAGAGAGAGCTATAGGATAATAAGCCTTAATCCAACATGCTGGTCCAGTGCACGTTGGTGAATTTCATAATTATGTCTTTGAGCTTTTGGAGATGAATTATTTGACAGTAGTTAAAATTAATGACATCTTGAATTTGCGGTATATTCTGAGCAGCATTTGTTTCAAAATTGGTGTGTATTTTTTTTACTGTGTATATATACATTTTAACGGACTTACTTAAAGAACGTTAGTTTAAGTTAATCTATGTTTGAAACTGCTCTGTCAACTTTTCGCTGTCAAAATTGACACGGGCGAAACAAGACATATAATAATATATCATTTGGTAGTATTTATTTAATGTTAGAATTAAAAGTTTCCAGCAAAATTACAGGGCACACAGAGATTTGACATCTTATATCTCGGGGTGACGAGCGCAGTGCATTGCCATCCAGGGTTTTGAACTGTTTAAGTTCAAAATTCTGAGTGGCGTTAAGCTGTTATGGGCAAGCGTGAAGAGCCATTAGGCAGGTGACTTCGCTCGTCTCGTCACCAAGTATCATAAAAAAAGAGTTTTAGGATCCCCCGTAGATCCTGTTACGTAAATTCTTTCCATCCAATAGATGTCTGGAAGAGATCGCTTTTAGCGATAAGGCCGCCACTTGTAGCACTAGCTCGTGCTACAAGTGGCAAGTGTTTTTTATCTGTTTGTATATATTTTTTCCGGTGTTGTATACACCGGAAATAATAGTTTCTATCTACCTATCAATTTTAGGCATAGATATTAGGGCCTTTATCAAAAATATATTGATTAATTGGCAAAAATTCTGAATTTTGATGTGTGAAAATTCATTCCTTTCAGAGTTAGTCTTATAGAAAAAGTTGTTAGTCATAGTTAGTAGTAATGGACCTCTTTTAGCTTAGTACACCCCTCCTGCTTAACCCTGTAGATTAAAACTGAAAGTAGTTTGATGTTTTCAAACTACTCGTATAGTAAAAGCTCCCTAATTAATCAATGCTTACCATTTACTTGTACATATTATAATTTTTATTATAATTTATATTAGCTTTTAAGTTTATATAGAAATTTATTTCACTAACAAGCGGTGTTCACACTCCATAACTTTACAAAGGGTGAGCTGATGCATCAAGTAGCTTGACGTACTCAGTGTTCTCCAAACAATGACTGGATTGTAGTAATGATGGTTTTGTGTGCCCGTTCTTGTGTCTGCATGCATTTGCCTCATTCAGTGGCTTAACGTGGCGTAAAGCGGCTATTGCACCGGGCAGCACACATCTTTCACTGGCGCGTTTATTGGTCGTCATACTAGCATGTCATATTGATATGACCAGTAAGAATAGTTTGTATTGGTGGTAATTATTTTTGTATGCCATAGGAGGCAATCAAATTAACGGACCGCCTGATGGTAAATGATCACCTTCTATGGATAAAGACCAAGGGCATCACAGATATGTTGCCAACATTTGAAAACTCTATCACCAGCCTATTTGAAGAATCCCATGTTACAGTTACTCGAAAATGATGCTCATTCCACTAATTGCAGGTGAGGCAAAAAAGATCAAGTAAAACGCACAGTAGGCATTTATTGGGTGTACTGTAATGCACTGCTTGAATGGGTGTTCCCCGATAGTTACAATCTAGGTGTCTTCAAATCATGAGTGAATCGGTTTCTTCTAGGCAAGCATGCTCCATCGTAGACCGCATCATTGCTTACCATCAGGCGAGTTGGCGGTCAAACGCAAGCCTATTTATGCATTACGGCGATGATAAAACTGTATCGCCGGCATCGGACTGAACAGTTCTTCTTCAGTTCTGTTCATTTCGATTTCTAGGTAAATGAAGTAGTCGCCTCTTTGAGTATTAAATATTATATCACGTAACATTTCTAAAAATTTGTAACCTGAAATCATGCAGTGAGAGAATCCACTCTAGTTACCTACTGTGGGGCAAAGTTCTTGGTTTCTTACGATGATAGGTAAACGAATCTATCTTAAGGTCACTGCGCTGCAGGCATACGACCTTTGACTTCTACGTATATAGGTACTAGTATTAGGTATAGATTTGTAACACCCGCATCCAACTATAAAGGTGAAACGATATCGATCTATCGATAATACTAAAGTTATTCGCCCCTAACTGTGATCTTGCAACCCCTATAATTAATATCTTCACAATCCCTTGATCGATTTTACTCATATTAAAATTAACGAGCCGTATTACAAAATGCATCGTTCAATTTTCGGTATCTGGATTTTAAGGCATAACACGAATAAATGCGTTTCGTGGCCCTCCGAGCGTTTTACAAAAACTACTTTTTTAAATTAGAGGTAATATGTCAAAGTAAGCCGTTTTTTATATGAAAAATACATATCTGATTATTACCGTAACTGAATTTTCTGTAGATCTTTCTATGTGATAGAATCTGATCGCCAAACGTTCAGTTTTCGTTGCTTTTTTGTGCAAAAAATGTGATAGGACATATTCTCTAAAACATACCCAACAATGACAATGGCCCATCATGTTGTACGTAACTCATAAAGTAATTTCTGTGACCTACATTAATGATCCAAAAAAAACTGACATTTGACAACAATTCGCCCTTCGCCAACATCTTCACATAAACATCTGAACAAATGGAATGAAACCTTAATATTTTTGAGCATGGACCATTAACTTCATGTAAATAATAAACATGTCACAGCCCGTTACATAGGACGGGAGTCTGACAAATAATTACAATAGGAAATTGCTATGTCTACATACCTACCTCTGGGAAACGGAATGGGAGCCAAAAAGCGTGTTGTTTTCCTGTTACGTGGCGCTATTTATTTAGCCGCAGATGCGATCGCATTGCTCTACTGTTTGAGTTGGATAGACATGGATTAAAAAAACAGTATTTTATTTACAAGTACTCATACTTATTCTTATCTGGAACTTTATCTGCTTGACAATTAATGTTTTTGAACCAGTGTTAATTTTTATATTAGATTGATAGATAGATACATAAACTCTTTATCGTTCACTCCTGAAATGACATACATGAGACAGAAAGACTTTCTCAATACTTATTACTCGAAAAGTGTCCTTAGTAGGCCTGTGTACATACTGTTAAAGTAAGCTATCGCCCACGCTATAATATATGAAACAGTACGATATTACAAACTTCGATCAAAAAATACAAATATGCCACAATGACAAAACAAATGGAAAAAAGACTATCAACATATGGCGGAACATAACATCATCGGTAAGTAAATAGTCCATACCTCCGCTAGGAGTAATTAGTGTTATGTGGTCCATACACACTTACATTATACTGTTTATCCTCCAAATATTCACAAAAACCTGTGGGGGAAGTAAGAGTATTCGGTACGTAAAAACCTAAAAACGTATTGAATTTCAAACAAATTTTGAATTTCGTATTTGAAGTATGGAGTTCGATACGCATTTTACACAGCGAAAATTCGTCTTTCATAATATGAGTTCGATTCGTACAACACTAAGCCACATAATATGTATAAATGTACGTTTGGTATTAGTAAAATAGTTTTGTTTCGGCGTATATAGTTGAATACGCAAGGAGGTCATTATAGTTACGCATATTATATACTGTACAGTCTATTCCACTTTGATCACCTGGGTGATATAATCTGGGTGATCATAGACAACTCTTTAATGTCCTTTGATTACCTGTGAATATAATCACCTAGGTGACCATAAGTGACTCCACTCAAATTATTATTTCAGAGGTGCGTAAAGTAATTGTGGCCTACTTAAAAGTTATGAACATGATGTTTTTATAAAATTTTAAACACAAGGTTACACGAAACGATTCTTCGATGTACTCATCATAATAAACAATGTTTACTATGCGACTAACAATGAAATCGCGAGGAAAATAATATATACATACAGACGAACATAGTACCTCCTCCTTTTTGGAAGTCGGTAAAAACAGCTGTCCCATCGATATATATATTTAAAATTAACTACAATACACTTAACGAAATGAATGGAACAGCTCAAGTTTTTGTTCGCGATTTTAGGCTTAGTACATCAGTTCCGTATAACCCTGTGTTACTGTTTAGGTAGGTAGGTATTATTACATAGTAAAAGTAGTTTACTTGTAAACTACCTAAATACGTAAATACCTATATTTTTTCATAAATCTATACGTACTCGTAAGTTACAGGCAATGTTGATCACACGGCGAGGGTCGAAGATTGCGCCGTGATTGATGCTGGCTGCTGGAACCATTTGCGAGTCTATTGAGGTCAAGAATTTATGGTTTAGAGGCAAAACACGCAATTTACCTTGCGCTACTAAGGGCCCGTGCTCGTGAGTTATGTGTGTAAACAAGCTACTAGCAATTTGAACAGGCTGCCTACTAATGCCACGGGCTTATACATGATTTTCAAAAAAAAAAACAAGACTTTTTGGGATAATAGTAGATGTCCATACACACTATTTCCTGCTGTTTTGCCCCGTGGACATTTACTCAGTTAAATTGTTCTCTTCTACACATGCTGCTGCAGTGCAGGCCAGTGAGGTATAATAGAGATGTTATAGAGGAACTACCGATGGTTACACCGTTACTGTACCGATTGTTAACCTAGACAAATAAAAGTCGGTACTACAGGTGGTGTCACGCAGTTCTGCCACGGGTAATTCACGGTATGTCTTGTAATTGTAGAATGCTCTTTAAAACGGTTCACTACCGTTACTTTCATATTATAATACGTCTTTATTTAACTTGCATTGTATGGGTCAAATATTGCAACAGAGTTTCAAAATTTATTTATATATTGTTATTTATTATTTTATTTATTTATTTTTACTGATTGAGCTGAAATTTTGCATACACGTTAAGTTAGGATAACAATGCATGGTTAGCTAAGTAACGTCATTCTAAATCCAATATGGCGCATCTGTTTTTTATGCCATGATGTTGGTATCAAATGAAAGGGTTTGCTGAGATAAATACGAAAACTAAAATTACGTCTCACTAAATTCAATATGGCGGATGCCTACAAGATATTACAACATACAACAAACTATTTTTTTCAAATTAATAATTACTAAGTATATTAATTTCATTTATATGCAAGCATTAACCTAGCCTGCAGTGAAAGTACCGTTCTTATCGATCGATAAATTTGACAGTTGTTGTTGTAGCAATTTTGTCTTCCACATTATTTGGCACTGATTACTTTATTTACGGCTTTATTTTACCTATAACCGTCAAACATCTTAGCAACTAGCGGTTTAGTGGAGAATGTTGGCGCATGTAAACAGATCTAAGTACATCTACACGCACTAAGTAAACATGCACAAACTACAACCAATAGCGCAATAGAAATTGCCTCTTCCCGCATCGATCAGCCAGAGATCTACTATTATTTCTCAAGATCCTCTCGGTGTATAATGTCACCTTCACACAACGTTTGGCTGGTCATTGCCAGCTTTTTCAGAAAAGCCACCGGCACTGAAATAGAAAAACATTTGAAAATTTTTATCTCAACGTCAGGTATCTGAATGCTTTCATACTTGACCAACTTTTAATGTAATTTCAGGCAATTATTTAACAAAAAAGAAACGGAGGCGGGCTCTACACCGTGGGTAATTATCCTTACAGAGCTTTAATTATCTTTTAAAAACAATGGAGTGTAAATAAAAAGAAACTCAACTACTTTTGTTTTTAGGTTTACAACGGTGTGAAATAAGACGACGATACTGTTCTTGCTTCGTATTTAATTGAAGATGTAGGTACAATGGTAACTTATAGAAAGGATTTAAGAAGATATTTACATGATTTTAAGGTAACATTAAGATTTAAGATAATACTTTGTAGATTTTAATGACTACTAATATTTTATTTTAAAATAATAAATAAACTATACCTCACAATCAACAAGATACCAAAACATGAAATTTTATAGAAGACAAATTGAAATACATAGAACATCTGAAAACGTGAAAGAAAAACTTAAGTTGTATGATCCCTAAAAAATAAGTACTATAAAAATTATTATTATTGCCCTAATAAAAATTTAACTACGCCTTACGAACGTGCACAACATTTAACAGTGATTAAAATATTATCTAATTAACCTAGAGAATCACTTAAAATATTCCTTAGATTAACTTAGTGAATGAGAAACCTTAATTTAAAACTTATCTACATTTGATATGCTTGATATTCTTACGTTATCACAATTCGTTGAAATAACTAACTTTGTACCAGTTATAAGTATACTTAGGTATTGCTTTTTTACTTTTAAGATAAGTACCTACATGTTTACCAGTTTTAAACGATACAAAAAGTAATATAACATACGATACTTTTCTTTTTAGATAGACTTCTTTTAAATAGAACTAAGTTATCTGCGACTTGATATAGCCTAGCCTTTCAGTTTAAATTTCAACCCTATTTGACCCCTTTAATTTGTCTCTGATACTCATACTCTTTATTCGTAACACAAAGAAGTTGTTAGCTAATTGCAATAACAATTATACAAAATAATAATGAGCACATACTAAATAATTTCAAAAACATACAAATAATAATCATTACCAATTAATTACGGCCAACAAAATAGTCAAAAAATTATAAGCTTTATTAATATTAAAGCTAAAAAAATAAAATAAATAAATAAAATAAATAATAAATATAATAATAAAAGGTATCAATAATTAATTGTTACTATACAAAACATAAAATTATTAATAATAATTACGTACCAATTATATATTGTCCACAAAAAAAAAACGAAAAAAAAAAAAACATTTCTGTCATATAATCCTTTCTAGTAGACATCCGCTAAGACCATAAGAAATCTATCTACCGAATTTTTAGCTTCGTAGATCGAGTAGTTTTCGTGGCTTTGATTATGATTAGTCAGTCAGTGAGTGAGTATTTCACTTGTTTATAAATAGATTTGCCTAAACAAAAGAGCTTTTCCATATTTTATTATACTTAAAATAACATGTTCACTTTATTTACGCAATAAATGTAATTTGCAATAAATATTGCGCAAAATTTGAAGGTATCCCACTTGAATATCCTAAAACCCTTTTAATTTCAGGTATTCCAACAAATTGTGATAAATCCGCCGCAAGGGCTCTCAACTCTACAATTTTACTGTATACTGTATGACCTTTTTTAGTCGAGCGATATTATTAAAAGTATATTATAATAAAACTTTTAGGAGTGCACTTACGTTAGGGTTCATAAAAACATATAAATATTCGTTGACTCTGAAATTTTGATTTGGAAGCAAATTTTTTAATCTACTTAAAGACCAACATTTTCTTATAATAACAAGTTATATGCCGTCGATTTTAAATAATGATGGATTTGATGTTCGGGGAACGTCGTCTCATGTATTACCTATGGACATTTTATGCTAAATAGGTATTACTTACGACTTATTCAACTAACTCTTCAGTCTTGGACGTTACACTTAAATAGAATACTCTAAAACCCGCGTCGAATTCATATCGTAATCTCTCCATGTTTTTTTTGTTACAATAAAACTTATATTATTTTTTCCCGCTTTGGTTTAATAATGAGAGAAAACTACAGACACGCTTTAAATAGAATTTTGTTTTTAATTTCAAATCAACCACTATACCCTAAAAGACAACGTTTTGATATGTTAAATTGCCATTTTTATAATATTTCTATGTTAATGTATAGCATTTATAGATAAATCTAGGATCAGAAAAATCACAATCACTAACGAACCTAAATTCCACGAAAGTCACAATACACTGCCAAAAATTACAACATCTAAAATAGAAAGCGACATTCATACATTATTCATCTTACAACTATCAAAATTCAGTAATCCTAACGAACGAAACTATTACAAATAGTAAAAAAACACATCTGTATAATAAACGCTGTATAGTTTAATACAATACTTAATTATATATAAAAATATATTGCTCAGGGTTCCAGTGGGTCGGTCTATGAAATCAGTGCACAATGATTGCCAGTGAGTAAAAATGTATAACTTTTAAATATATAAAATTATTTTACAACAATAATTGAATAGAATACCCAACGATTAATTTCTTGTTCCCTCTCAATGTTTATTACCAACCTCTTTACACTTACAATTCATCTAAAACTCAAATACCCTAACATAAAGCTACAATGAGGATCTGAAAAACAGTTCATAAATAAAATCTCTTATAAATACAATAGTGTATGCTATATGTATACATAAATGATTTAAAAAAGTTACAGACTAGTGATATGTTTATGTATAGTAAGATTTGATATGTATGTTTGATCACATAACGATTTTGATCGATTAACCATTACTCGGTAAATCGATATATTTGTGTGGTTTAATCTTCAGGCCAGCCGAGGTCTTCGCCTACTAAATCGTAGAACCTCTGATTGTGCTGGATGAAGAACTTTCTCAGCTTGGTGACGACCGCGGGGTCCACTCGAGGGTGCTTCCGACCCTTCGTCTCCCGAAGACACTTGTCCGTCGTGTCATTCCGCAGGCAGTAGAAGCCTTTAGTTTCGTTGAAGTAAAAGTTTCTTCTTCCTGTTTGGAAAGTTTGTTTAAATTTATACTTGGTTCAGTCATGACTGCATTAAATATTCATAAAAACCCTAATACAAAATCATTTAGCCAGGATTATGGCTGGGGTTAGCTTTACGATTTACTATATATTTATGAAGGCATGTGAATTACTATTTGCTATATAAATTATTTAGTTAGAATAAAAAGTTTTACTTTGTCTAAGAATTTTTAATTCTTAGGCAAGGTAAAAGATATAATAGTTAATAATATCATCCTTCTGATACTAATGCCAGTTACAACATTTTCAAACAATATTAACTCCAATTTACAAAATTCGTTCAAGTTTGGAACAGAAAACAATCATAACTTTATATTATAATTACGTTTCAAGTTTTGAAACATATGCTATTTGTGTGTGTAAAAGCCATTAGAACAATTTACTAAAGATTATTATTTTCGTTTTACTTTTAACCTTTTCTGAGAATAGAGAATATAGGCAAAAGTAGACTCATTTTTTGTGTGTGTCTAAAATACAGTTATGAGATGCGTGCGAATGGAAATTATAAAATAGGGCTATTGTGATGAATTCTGGATTGTGTTGAGTTGGTCTATGGTATGAGGTACGGCACCCGTAAATTATGCCTCATTTTAAGATATTATGGCGGGCGATGACTTGCCACCCACTAAATGGGCCCCATAAAGGCTGCCGTATATTGACGCCGGAGGGGCAACATTGGCTTGGGGTGGCTTAGGGTGTCGAGAGGTGTGCTGCACTTTCACTAAATGCTACTCGCGGCATTATGCCCTAAAGTGTTAAAATACTTCCATTCTGGAGCTCAG
The DNA here is from genome assembly GCA_949125355.1 of Agriopis leucophaearia. Classification (NCBI taxonomy): domain Eukaryota; kingdom Metazoa; phylum Arthropoda; class Insecta; order Lepidoptera; family Geometridae; genus Agriopis; species Agriopis leucophaearia. Next base: position 7,433,232 of record OX421265.1, on the reverse strand, counting down.
ATATAGTATATTTCATTTATTATTATTATCAAATGAATAAAAGGCGCATTATATCACCTTTAAAGAACGACTCGCCCATATTAAAAGAATAATATAGCTAAACTCACCGATCTTATGTTCAAGCCCGAGGAACTTCTCGATCCTGCGCAGCTGCGGCACGGGATCTTCTATCAGCAAGTCACCGTTCACCACTAGGATCTGTTCCCGCGGAAACACTTCCAGCCACCGGTGTAGGTATGAGTGGTACAGCGATATCGCTATTGGCCTGTGAGATATGACGCCCGTTAAATTTTATCTTAAGGTTAACAAAGTATGTTCATGTCATGACAAAGGCTTTTAATCAGTATAAAACGAGGACAAGGGCGACCTTGAGTTGTTTTATGGTACTGAGTAAAGAGACTTACAAGCTGCTCACCTGATGGTAAGCGACACGCATGCCTATAACAATGAAGTAGCACCCAAAATGTAAAACATCAACAGTTCAAAATCCTGAGCGGCGATGCACAGCGCTTGTCATCCTGAGGTATCAGATGTTAAGTCTCTTTATGCCCAGTAAATTCAACGAAAACATTGCCCTTAAATACAAAACACAGTAATGTTTGCACACTTGGTATTGAAAAGTTCGCAAAGGTATGATACTTCCCCAGTCGGACTCTGCAAAAGAGCTAGGTTACTATAACCAAAATTACACGATTATCAAGCAAAGAACCTCAGAAATTTCCAATTTATTGGAGAAAATTCTTGTCCTTTCACTCCTTGTGTTATTTTGTAACGCATTGGATTTAGTTCTTATTTATAAAAGCTCCGTAAGCTTACATATTACATAATTCTAGGCCCGTTGGTGTTTCAACCGGCCACTTTTAACTATTAAGCTATAAGTGAGAACTGATCTTTTAATTATTGTATAATGTACCTATATACAAATAAAGATTTAAAAAAATATTTAAAACCTAAGGGCCTCCACGTTTCTTCTCATTTGAAAATACTTGAAGTTATTGCTACGTATAGTCCTTTAACTGTTTTGTTATTGTGTGGAAGGAAAAAAGATGAATTAATAAAATTGATGGAACTAAAGTATTTGGGTATGACGTAAAGAAATCTGATTGCGAGAAGTTTTTAGTTAATTATCAATAACCATATAGGTATAACATTTCCGTAATTTTTGTCATTATAAGTTTTCCTACTCTTTCTCGGTTTTTCTACAAGCTACAACAACAAGCTTCGAATTCTGAGTTGCGATATGACGCAAACCACAATTCGTAAAATATTTACCGGGGAACAATCCCGTTCGTGCAGTTGACATAGGTGGGCGAACGGCACAATAGAATGTTGACCAACCAAAATAAGGGACAAATCGCCTACTTTTGGTTTCTGATTAGGAATACGTTGCTTTGAAAGAATGTTTACCTACAATAGAGTTGTGTGTTTCAAAGTAACTTTAGCAATAGGCTAAGTATGCCTATTGTTAAGTCTATTCTATCGTAGTTCTATCTTTTTTCTATCTAGACCAGCTGCCTTATTATGGATCTTTGATCGGGATCGCGAGTGTCAAAATTTTGACACTTGAAAAAAAGCGTTGTCCATTTCCAATTTCGTATTACGTCACCTACGAAATTGGAAATAGACAACGCTTTTTTTTGCGTCATAACCCCTTTCAAGTGTCAAAATTTTGACACTCGCGATCCCGATCAAAGATCTATAATAAGGCAGCAGATGAAACTTTATAGAGTCTTGCAGATGATTTACTAGAGATTCTTGCAGATGAAATTTGCCACGTTCGGTTAATTGGCACAAAAGTTTATGATTTCTAGCTAACTAAGATACCAACAATGGATCAATTTTATTGTAGAACTTATTTTCTTATAAATGAGCGATATTTTTCTCGTCTTATTCTTTAGTCCGACTGCCCCGGTGGCTCAGTTGGTAGTGAACCTAACTTCTGTGCTTGGGGGCGTGGGTTCGATTCCCAACTAGGACAAACATTTGTGTGATGAACATTTGTGTTTGTTCTATGTCTGGGTGTTAATATCTATTTAAGTATGTATTTAAAAATATATATGTACGTATATCAGTCTCTGGCAGCCATATTACAAGCTTTGCTTAGTTTGGGGTCAGATGACCGTGTGTGCAAAAATGTCCCAGATATTTATTTATTTAGATGAGGAATTAAGAACATGCTATGCTGTAATAGCTATAGCCATGGCAAAACAAAAGTGAAGCTGTAGGATAGAAAAAATTGTAAGTGAAAAATTGTAGCCTCAAGTATAAGGTATCTCCATAGAAAAATTCCTCCAAATCCGTTCAGATGTTACGGAGTTGAGTGCGTACTAACACGCTTACACTGAAACTTTCAAATTTATAATATTAGTGTGATTATTAATGAGCTTACCTGTAAGCAACGTTGATAGACCCATCGGCCGATATTGCCAAATGCTCGAATGGTTTCGCGGCGTCGGGCGGTGGGTGGCCGGAGGCGGGCAGGTGCGCCGGCGCAGACGGCGTGGCGCGGCTGCGCAATTGCGTATAGTCCGATATGGCGCGCGTCACCGGCTCTCGAACTATCATCAGCAGCCGGACTGACGCATTCATAGCGCGGACTCTTTCAGGGACCTTCACAAATTGATATTATATAATTATGTAGTCTGTTTCAGCAAGCTTAGCACGGGCCGTGGACAAATTAAATTGTCTTTCCACAGTTTTTATCCTGCGATATTATTTACGATTAACGATATTTTTATATGCATTGTATTCAATCAATAAAAAAAGATCTATTTTTCCATTAATCATTAAATTGAGGTATGCCATTTTAGTATATATGGTGCGCTACCGAGAGCAAATAAATCTATAGATTTAGGATCAAGACAGTTCTTTTTATTCTTTTTACCAACAGTTAAAATTAGACTGAAATCGTTGTAACTATTTAGTAATCTGTTCAGTTAGATTTTAGATCATATAAATTCATAGATTACTAAATAGTATCTAGTATTTTTTTTTACTACAAATCTTAATAATACTTTTCAAACGAAATAACGAAGTTCGCGAAAGTTAAAAATATTGTCATGATGACCGCTTATCATTGAAAATGTAACATTTTTTTTTATTACGTTAGGACGATAAAAAAGTTTTCATTATCTCGGACTATAAAAAACTTCGAAACATAATCTGATTATCCATTGTTAAAAGTTAAAGCAGACGACGACAAGTTCTGACATTGTTCGCATTGTACTCTAACTTGACGGTGATTAACCTTAAGTAAGTAACTAAGTTCTCAAAGTCACAAAAATATTGAGAATAGTCAGATTCGTGGTTCCGTTCCATGCTTCATTTCAATTTAATCACATCGCATGCTTTCTTTTCATAACTAAAGCAATAAGTCAAGTCTAGGAAAAGCTAGTTAAATAAAGCTACGTCGGGCTGCATCTATTTTCAGTGTCGTGCAGGTACGTAAATTTCGTATTATTTTAGCGGAATCACGCAACAGAATGCATGGCAAAACCTAATCAACTCATCGCCTTGTAAGGGTAAAAGAACTCTGCGACGTGACAGAAAACTATACAACTTCAATTCAGTGGCTATACAAAGGAGATTGGAAAAGTACGAGTACAAGAAACTTTGGAGGCTCACCTCGGGAGTAACGAAGTAGCTCGGGCTTTTCTCTATCGTGATCTGGCCTTTGAAGGATAGTGGCATTTTGCTTTTGTACCATTCGAGTCCCAACGCGTAGTTCTCGTCTCGATCAAAAAAGTGTACTTCACCATTAGCCTTCTGCACCATTGGATGGAGGTAGAGCATTTCCAGTAACGCTCTGGTACCGCATTTACGGACGCCGATGATCAAAGCCTGTCGTATAAAAACAACAATAAAGCTTTGTGGTAAAGTACTCGTTCCTGTCACCCGCAATGGGCGACAAAGTGACTTTTATGCGATTTCTTGGTAACTGTGCTTACGTGCGTATTTTATACTAGTTTTATTTCGTCTTCTGTTCATTACGAAAACATTTCATGTTATTGCTAAAAAGCAGGAGAGAGAAACCGGTTACTATTATATAATTTTATTCTAAAAGCTTACACCTCCTCAACACCGGAACTTTATCTGTTGTTCAACCCTATTTCGATCAACCGACGATCATACCCCTCCTTAATGTATTTTCTTTATGTAATGATAGGTGCACAAACAGAGTACCAAGAAAAAAATATCAGCATTTTGTCACTTGAGCTAAAATCAGTGTGTTACTTTACTATACCTAAAATATGCTAAAAGATATCAGTACCTGAGGTAGCCTGCGCGCTGGTCGCGGTTGTCGAGGTGGTCGTAGGCGTTTCCTCAATGCCATGGGATGGTTGATGATCCTGCTGTTAGTTTCCTGGTTTGCGAGCAGCTTACGGCTCTCACTTGCTGCTGAAGCCATGCTGGCGGCCTGCAGGTAATTAAAATAAATAACATGAATAAACCAGATTATTTTTTTCTGCTTTATAGGAAAATCTGCTAGTTTGCCATCCGCATAAGATATGAAGAAATAATTTTACGCCCAGTTCAATTGTGTTGATCGTGTTACCCAGCCCCAGTGGAGTTTTCAAGCTGCCCAAAGATCAGAAGCATGCGGTTAAACGATTGTAGTCCTAGGTCTAACAACCTAAAATTACATTAGTTTTGTAGAGAAAAACTAAATCTATTTCCTATCTGTTTCCTATAACATAAGTGACAAAAAGAGAGTGACACAGTTTAAAAAAACTTAAATATTTCTTAAAAAGACCTGATGCAATTTATATCTACACTAATATATTAAGGAGGGAAGATTTGTATTTTTGTATGTTTGTAATGAATTAACTCATAAACTACTGGACGGTTTAAAAAAGTTCTTTCACTATTTGAATGCTATGCTACATTTCCCCTGAGGCTATACTTATTACTAGAATGTCAAAAAAAAACCTTCACCCATGCAAAGCCGGGACGGACGGCTAGTTGTTTAATATAAAATAATCATCATCATCACTATATCAATTCATCATCATCATCACTTCACTAAATATATAAAATTTCCATGTCACAATGTTAGTTACCGTACTCCTCCGAAACGGCTTTACCGATTTTTACCAAATTTTATATGCGTATTCAGTAGGTCTGAGAATCGGCTACTATCTGTTTTCCATACCCTTTCACCGATTTTCATCACCACGCGGGTGAAACCGCGGGGCGCAGCTAGTAATATATAATATACTTTTTTTTTTAAACTTCTAATATGCGGTTGGGAAATCCAATGACATATTATGTATGACAGCTTGTTAACAGATGGTCAATTTAACAGTCCTGTCAACTAATTGTAGATTTGATCATGCTTTTAGAAATTGGGTGTTAGCCTATCACCAAATTTTCATACAATTCTGATAAGATCAAAGTTGCAAAGTATTAGACATTTGTTTTATTTTGTTATTCTAACTGTTGACATTTTATATCTGACGAGCGCAGTGCATTGCCATCCAGGGTTTTGAACAGTTGAAGTTCAAAATTCTGAGTGGCGTTGAGCTGTTATGGGCAAGCGTGAAGAGCCATTAGGCGAGCGTCGTCGCTCGTCTCGTCAATCAGTATCAGTATATATAAAGTATAGCATTAAAAAAAAGCTAAATTACTCAAGAATGAACTCATAGTTCGACAAACAAAAGCGAACTGTCACAAAGTTTAATAACTTGTTGTGCTATTCTGTCCATTCACGAAGTTCGCAAACTTCAGACACGCCATTTTGTTTTGATTCATGCGAATTGGTGTCTCGTGAATGTTAAAACGAAATTAATGTTCGTGACACATCAAACAAAATGATAAAATATATCTGGCAAAACTTTATTTAGTAGTAAATAGATTGACATGACATGTGTGCGTACAAAGTGAAACTTAGGCGTGCACCAAATTCGTAAGGTAAATGTATTATCATAAATGTTAACGAGGCCTTAACAAACGCCAAGGTTAAAAAACTTAGCTAACTTTGAACCTTATTTAAAACTCATATATATAATATATACTTAAATTCTGAGTGGCGTTGAGCTGTTATGGGCAAGCGTGAAGAGCCATCAGGCGAGCGACTTCGCTCGTCGCCATAAAAAAATAAAAAATATTAAAAAAACTATTTCAAAAATATATAAAAAACGTAAGTGCCTATAAAATTTGAGGGTTGGCCTCGATTTCCCTGGCAAACCCATCATGAGATCCTGACTTGGTGACAATGGGACCAAATTGGAAGTATACCCTACCGAACAAAAGAATAATTGTTGAAATCGGTCAACAGTTGCCAGAGAAATAGGTGAACATACGTAAAAAATATATACAGTGGAACAAAGAACCGTCCTCTTTTGATGTCGGTTAAAACTAGGGTATCACCTACAAACGTACATTTCAAAAAACCTAGCAAAAGTGATGACAATTTACGATTTTCATTTGGCTTTTTACAGACAGTTAATGTTAGAGCTAAAAAAGTTGGGCCGAGTGTAGTTTTCATTATTTTAAGGTTTTTGCTTATATTTGAATGATCAAGAATTAACATATTTGCATATTATTACTGTACTACTAAGAAAAACTTATTACGAGCACAGAATATCAAATTAGGTACCTACGTTAAAAAATTCAAAGAAATTTACTTTTTAATACATTTAGAAAAAAAAGTATGGGTTCTGTGTAGAATATTCATTAAATGCGAGCGTAAATTCAAAGTATTTGTACCCATCTAAGCTTCAATAGGTATAGTATACATAATTATCCACGTATGGCTGTTACCTTTATAGATACTTCAACTTCTATTGGTTTCAAGTAAAACCTACGTGGCCTACGTGCTGAAGCCTGCAAAGGCTACATTGAAGCTCTTACTTTAGCAACATAATATCGGCTATCTACCGATGTTGTTCTATAAGTAATCTTACTGAGTTAGCAACTGCGAGATAGGTATAATAAAAGTAAACAGAATCTCCTTGCCAATCCTTACAAATTGGCTGAGAGAACGTTGCGGCCCTGAATTTCTGCTTCAGTAAAATTAGTTTACATATTGTTGTGATTTCAATTTATTTCTCACATTCTTATTATTACTTTAGTGCTAGATTCACGTAGGTCCTATGTATGCAATAGCTACCTATGAAGCTTAAAATTGTGTAAGGTGATAACACGCAGATAAGTTGGTAACAGCTAAAGAACAACAAGGCACCGGGTGATGACGGAATCACGACAGAACTTCTGAGAGCGGGTGGAAAACTTACTTTTGGTACTTTTGGTCCTCCAGAAGTTGTTTAATTCCGTCTTACTCGAAGGTACTACGCCTGAAGCATGGAATAGGAGTGTGGTGGTGCTCTTCTTCAAAAAAGGTGATAACACCTTGTTGAAGAATTATAGGCCCATCTCACTCCTGTGTACAAGTTGTTCTCCAGAGTCATTACGAACCGTCTCGAAAGCAGGTTTGATGACTTCCAGCCCCCCGAACAAGCCGGTTTCCGTAAAGGCTGGAGCACCATAGATCACATACATACGCTCCGCCAGATTATAAAGAAGACTGAGGAGTATAATCGGCCATTATGTCTAGCGTTTGTGGACTATGAAAAAGCCTTCGATTCAATCGAGACCTGGGCAGTGTTGCAGTCCCTCCAGCGTTGTCATATCGACTATAGGTATATCGAAGTGCTGAAGTGTTTGTATAGAAACGCCACCATGTCGATCCGATTACAAGACGAGAGCACGGAACCAATCCAATTGCAGAAAGGCGTGAGACAGGGAGATGTTATCTCTCCAAAACTGTTCACTAACGCATTGGAGAACGTTTTCAAGCTCTTAGACTGGAACGGATTTGGCATCAACATCAATGGCGAATACATCACTCACCTTCGTTTTTCCGACGATATAGTCATCATGGCAGAATCGTTGGAGGACCTTAATACAATGCTCAGCGACCTCAGTAGCCTTTCCCAACAGGTGGGTCTTAAAATGAACATGGACAAGTCAAAAGTCATGTCCAATGTCCATGTTGTACCCGTACCGGTAATCGTTGGGAACGATAGTCTCGAAGTTGTTGACCATTACACCTATCTTGGACTGATTGTTCAGTTAGGTAAGTCCAACTTAGGCAAAGAGATCGCCCGAAGAATCCAACTCGGATGGGCAGCGTTCGGGAAATTGCGTGACATCTTCTCGTCCAAAATACCACAGTGCCTAAAGACAAAGGTATTTGATCAGTGTGTGTTGCCAGTGATGACATATGGTACTGAGACGTGGTCCTTAACTGTTGGCCTTTTGGAAAAACTCAGAGTCACACAACGGGCAATGGAGAGAGCTATGCTCGGAGTTTCTTTGCGCGATAAAATCCGAAACGTAGATATTCGCTAAAGAACCAGAGTCACCGACATAGCTATTAAAATCTGCAAGTTGAAGTGGCAATGGGCAGGCCACATCGCTCGAAGAACTGTTAACCGATGGGGAAGAAAGGTTCTTGAGTGGAGACCGCGAACCGGAAGACGCAGCGTAGGTAGGCCTCCCACTAGATGGACCGACGACATTGTGAGAGTCGCGGGCATCTAGTGGATGCAGATGGCAGGATGTCGTTCAGTGTGGAGGTTAAAGGGGGAGGCCTATGTTCAGCAGTGGACGTCTTCTGGCTGATGATGATAAAGTTGGTAACTTCAATACTTTTTTTAACTTATTGATTAAGGTCATGGTTAATGGTCGCTGCTAATTAATAAGTATGGAAACTTACAGTAAGTAAAAGGGTACCAGATGGATGTAATTTCATAAAATTCTTGAGTCTGTATTTCAACCTTACTATAAATTAAAAATATAATAACATAAATTAATAAAAAGATCCATTACATGGTATTCGATTTTGAGAGGACTCATACCCATATTGCAGTAGCGGTCTATTGTCCGTCCTAAAATATGCTGAAAAATTTCGAATTAATTAGGTTTTTAAAAGGAAAAACAGATTTTCTAAAAACAAAGCTAAGAACTAACGCAAAGTAAACTTGTTTTCAACTAAAGAGAAAAACATTCAAATTGATGCCATTTTGATGCCACAGCTCACAGACGCACATCAGCCCCCCTTTTGCATCAAGGGTTTAAAACGGTTAATTTGAACCGTATTGCGACCTTGAATTGTAGGCCGAAATTCTATAATAACATGGAGTACCGCGTCTACCACTAATAGTGATTGATGTTACCCGGATACGACACACGAGATCTGCGGTAAAGGCATATTGGAGTAATATCCAATGGCATCCAGATTAACGTCACTTGTGTATGTCAGCCTGTCAGTTTGTATGGACCTGGACTCGTATATTTGTGTCAGTATTTGCAGTATATATGTACGGAACCACTCCAATTTCAGCATGGAACTTCCGGGTTTCGAAGTATCTTGGCATAAGTGAATGGTACCGAAATATTATTTGTGTCTGGAACAGGATAATGTGTCGGATATCAAGGTTCTAGTAAATTTATATCAAAATCACCTATAAGTATGTTTGTTTCGCATTAACAATGATTGTTTTTAAGAAGCTGTGTAGTGATCTATATACATATAATAAAAAAGTAGAGATAAAAAAACCTGTAATTTCCTCTGTTATTTTTTTAGTATCTCGCAGATACTAAAAAAATAACAGAGGGTGTCTTAAAATAAGCAGATAAACACGTTAAGACAGTGTTTAGAATTTTTGTGTTTGTTTGTTTGTCCACGCACATCTCCTAAACCACTGCACGGATTTAAATGCGGTTTTCACGAATATGCTTAGCTATGACCAGATTGAAATATAGGCTATGTTATTTTGCGCAAGGGAGGAAAAAATGGTTAAATATTGCAGTGAGTTTTCGTTGCTCGTCTGTACACAATTAAAACGTGTTTAATATTAATTGTTCGGTTATGAATACACATTTTAATATCACAATCAGTGACGTTCGACATGACTGTCAGGAATTAATTCGAGTATTGTACAATTTCATCGCCCTGAATTGTATAACCAATTTGTACTGATAACAACGTCGCTTACATTTTAATTAATGTTAAATGAATTTTCAAGCAGGTGAATCGATTGGCTGTTGCGCTGTTATTGTGAAATACTTAATCAGTGTATTATTGATCGTCCCTACTTCACACGGGAGGAGATTTTTTTTAACAATCTATCAATAATTAGCCTATGTTACTCAAGGATAATGTAGCATTCTAATGTTTAAATATTTTTTTTAATCGGTCCAGCAGATTTTAGTTAATTCGTTATAAACAACCAAAAATACAAATACAGTATAATCTCACTAATCCGGCACTTCGATAGATCGGCACGTCCAATAATCCGGCACCCTCCGCCCACGCCTCCCTTTCCTCTCTATACCTGTGCGCTTTGGTCGCTGCGTCAACGACTAGCAGTCTAACCTTATCTTATCACGTGCACGTGCTAACGTATTGTTTCTTTCAAGTAAGACTAGTTTATAGTTAAAAATGTCAAATAAATCTCTATGAAATGCTTTATTTTATTTATTACCGATGACTTTTTCAGTATAACCCAGTAATCCGAACATTCCAATAATCCGGCACCCTCCGGTTTTTAATAGTGCCGGATTAGTGAGATTGTACTGTATTTCCTCTTCATAATAATAGTGTAGATAAACAGTTTTGATCGTTTTTTATTAATGTTAAATAATACGATAATTATTGTCTATCAACATCTACAACGTATTGTGTAGAACAAGAATAAATCATATAAATTCTACGTTTATACCATTTAAGTACAAAAAAATACTTTATGTATATTAAGGTTTGTCCTATTAACTAAGTAGATAGCTCTATTAACAAAAGACAACTGTTTTTGTTTTGCCTCATTACCATATTGATGAAAATGTTTTAACCTAATTAGTACACATTATTTCCCGGAAGTTCCGTGACAATGTTGTCTCTATCTCTGTAAAGTACTGTCGATTTGTTATTCTATCTAATCGCAGCAAAACTATTTTCAAGCAAAGCAAGCAAGTTGATTCCTGAAAATTATATACTTACTCGTACATGATATATAAATATACATTTGACTAGAGTCAAGTCTGGAAATGATACTAAATTCATAACATGTATTTATTTGTACCGACTACTGCAATAAAATTGTAGAAAGCTGAATGAAAACTATAAATTCTGATCACTTTCGCTAGGTTTTTGAAGGTAAGAATGTAAGCATAGGTACCCGATATACTTCAGTGAAATATTAAAAGAAAATGTTTATTCATTATCATCATCATCAGTCAGAAGACGTCCACTGCTGAACATAGGCCTCCCACTTTAACCTCCACACTGAACGACATCCTGCCATATGCATCCACTGGATGCCCGCGACTCTCACAATGTCGTCGGTCCTTCTAGTGGGAGGCCTACCTACGCTGCGTCTTCCGGTTCGCGGTCTCCACTCAAGAACCTTTCTTCCCCATCGGTTAACAGTTCTTCGAGCGATGTGGCCTGCCCATTGCCACTTCAACTTGCAGATTTTAATAGCTATGTCGGTGACTCTGGTTCTTTGGCGAATATCTACGTTTCGGATTTCATCGCGCAAAGAAACTCCGAGCATAGCTCTCTCCATTGCCCGTTGTGTGACTCTGAGTTTTTCCAAAAGGCCAACAGTTAAGGACCACGTCTCAGTACCATATGTCAAATGTTTATTAATTAACTTATTTACAATGTTATTATAAATAAGCTAATAATAATGTTGTTATATTATTATGTTGGAGCTGTTGCAGCAAATAAACGAATCAAACAAATGTAGTTAGAGATTTTGACTGTTGAGTTTTTAGAGGAGATATTTTTTTTTGAGTCTTACCGGAGAGATGGAGCTAAGGAGCAAAGTGAGATACAATGATATTTCTTGTGACCAATATTTATTAATTAAAATCGTGGCTATACCAGGAGCGGAACGGCTATCTCTTAACGTGGGTTCGAAACAGTGCTGAAACAGCGCAGAAAATGACGCGAACGTGAACTGTAACACGCTGAGTTACGGTTTGCGGTCGCGAAACTTTTTACCATCACCTGTTTAGGTTCGCTTAGAATCGCTTAAAAGAGGTAGCTGTAATGCCCCAGGTCTAAATTTGCATAAATCAGGGGCGATTGATGAAAAAGGAGGTTATCTATGCGCTGCAGAAGGCCGAATAAACTGCCGATGATGGTGATAAAATATTTACTGTCCTTTCAAATTAAATAGCTACCAAAAACTAAATAAAAAGCATGATATTACTATAATTTTTATGGCAACTTCGTGAGGCGGTTTTATGATATATACAGCGGGTTTATGCGTGTTTCGCTCTAGTTAGAAAACAATACACCGTGCGCTAAAGTTAGTGCTATAGAATCGTCATCACGCATCTATAAAACGGCACCTAGAGCAGCGTTTACATGCGCTCATTACACCCCGCCGGTTGTAGTTGTAGTCGTAAAGGGACCGTTATTTCGCGAGGTACAAGTGTAAAAGGGTGTCATAAAGAAGGGCGGCGCGGCTGTCGCGTTATCTTCGAAGCATTAATTACGATTACGGGGTTATGGGCGAGCCGGGGCTCCGCTAGATTGTTTGCAATCTAACATTTTAAGGCAGGTTTTTAGCTCGTCTTTTTACATGGTGACAGCTCGTTTGGCTTATCAAAGGAATCTAGGGTGTTGTGTGAAGATTTCATCTAAAGGTGGCTTTTTACAAAACGAGATTTTAAGAAAGCATAAACTCTCAACAGCGTTTCGTATGAGAGGCTTGAAATGGTGCTACGCGAGCGTAGAATGGTGCTACGCGTTCGTAGCGGTACCGTTCTGTGGTCGTTTCAGTGGACATGATTATATTTACCTAATGTTAGTAAAAATGCGGACAGGCTAACAAAAAAACTACATATGACTAAATTTTTATTTTGTAAAAGTGTTTTTGTATTTTCATTGGTTTTTTAATGTTTGACAGGCTTGGAGTTTGACCTCAGCTCTCCTGATTTTAAATGATAGTGTGATCGAAGATGACACATGTACACCTGGCCTTGAATTGTTCTAGAATGATGCCGCCAGAACACACCATTAAATGTTTCATCATTATCATTAGCCAGTAAAGGTACACTGCTTAACAAAGTCATTATAATGTTTGGCGTCTGATTTTCAGCTTGAGAGTTGTAGCTAGCCAGCCGGGCAATGGAACGTGGTCTACCATCATACTGTGGTTTCGTAACGATGCCTTTCCTTCACTGACAGCTAAAGTAAGCTTGTTAGAATTAGAATCCACGTGTTTTGGTATGGAATTCGAACGTGCTAGCTACTGAGTTATTGTTGTTGACAGGCAAGTATTTGACTATAGGTCACTTGTCATGTTAAGAGAAAGTGTTATGAAAAATTGGTGTTTTCGAATTTTTACATTTTAAACCTGTACCCAAAATTGTACAACGCAATTTATTATAAAGATATTAAATTTACTAACAGGCAATGCACAACTAAGCCTTGTAGACTAGTATTAATATAAACTTCAATATTGCTCATTTCACAAAGTTCAAGTACCTCGATATCTCTAACACAACCACTCCTCTAGATTGTATACTCCATAATAACACTGCCATCATAATAAAAGTTATCGTCCATCAGCTGCACATCACTCCATCTATCTAGCGAGGCCTGTTCCGGCACGCCCACGCACGCACTGGGTTCAACAAACCGGAATCTACTCTCAGCTTGTCTAGCACCAGTCAGCCAGACAGGCTTTGAAGGAGTTATGCCCTAGGAAGTAGATTGCAACATAGGTAATTGTTACAGGCACGTTATGTAATTTGCTAGTTTATTATGAAACAATTTTAACGAATTTGATTTTCTGAAGTTCCGAACACTTTGCAGTGTCTGTAGTTGCAACATACAGTCTATGACCAAGGACACTATAGTGAGTTGAAGAGCCGCAGAGTGACCTAGGATACTTTTTATCCTATGTATGTAATACGGTTCTTGGAGAAATGTACACGCTAATGAAACCACGGACCAACTAGTAATAAAAAAAACAACAAAAGCTTTAATTATTAGTTGAATATCGACATTAAATTTGGCGTTTCATTACTAACAGACTTCCAAAAAGTAAGTTTTCATTGCGACTGTATTTTTTATGTGTGTATTTTACACGATATATTCGTCAACTGTGAACCAATTTTTTTTATTTGAATAATTAAATAATAATATAGAAATTGGAAGGAAACTTTTATGAGTGGAACATTAGGGGATGAATAGAATATATTACCTGTGTTGAACTTTTCGTAAAGTCGGTTGTTATTATATAATTATGTATTTTTATCCCCATAATAGTTATTACTATTACTTAAATATTAACTAAAATTTTAAATAATTAATCTACAAATTTCAAACTAAAAATAATTAGTCAAACTTTTTTTTGCACAATTTATTATGCACAACATGAAAAACAGAAAATTAACATAAACGAAATATGCTAAAGTAGTTAAATAAATACGTAACTAAATTAATTTAACCATATAAACAAGTAAAAATCTTATGTTTTAAAGATGGTTTATAACAAAAACTTCATTCCGTGCTTCTAACAATTACTCAGCTATCTGTTGCTATATCTGCTTCCGCTATATCTCTTTTACAAGCTCTAGATTGATAGCACCTTTCCTTAAACTGCCTGGGTATTGTACAAGCGTCCGGCTTGTTCAGGCGTGTACGAAGTCTTCTGGGCGGGAAAGGCCAAGCCCTGATTTACTAGTAACGGTAATATTGTTGATACCTAGTTTTGAAGAAATACATTTTATAATAAAGTTCATCCAACTGTGGTCAGCATTTCGGTGATATCTCAGATCAGACAAACAAGTGAAATATGCCTTAGTACATAAGGCTTGTCACCTATTTTTTTATTAAGTAACTCATAAAACAGCTGATCTTAAATAGAGCCAAACATAAAAAAACAGATAATTTAAACTTGTAAAAAAAAGTTATAAGTATTTTAATTTCTTGCTAGACAGAGAGCGCACTATAGCACAACATGACGTCAAGCCGTGCGCGTGCGTGCGCCATACAAATGCTATACTAACACATGCCTTGCAAGAGAGTATCCGCTCTCTATCCCCATCAAAAACTTTAAGCGCTTACATCTCAGAAATTTGTCAACCAATTTGAATAATTTTAAGCATATCTAATTAATTTAATTATATCCTTCGCTAAGTCTGTTATTTGTAATAAATAAAACATTAGGACGTAAGCCTATTATTCTTCGTTTTCATATGTCTCCACACAAAAAAAAACTCTCTTCTGTGTATGTTTTCATGTTTCTCCCACTTTTTCGGGTTCCGTAGTCCAACAAGGAACCCTTACAAGTTCGTTCTGTCCGCCCTGTCTGTCCAGTGTCCGTCCGCCAGTTTTTTACAACCTTTCTTACTTTCATAATTATTATGATAAGTGCATTAAACTATGCACGATTACAGGTGTAATATAGATCTCAACTTAAGAAGTATGAAAAACATAATATTTCATTTTAGGGGTGGGTTGATACATGTGAAATTAGGATGTTTTTTTTTCACTGGACCTCCTCGTGTGTGATATCGTTGAATAGGTATTTTAAAATGAAAGTAAGATTTAATACATCACTTTTTTAGCAAGTCTATGCTTTGCCAAATATGCCAAATATATATTGCAGCGACACTAATCAACTAACAGTCCACATGCAAAAAAGGCTAGGCCGTTTGCAGGCGACCGACTGAACGGCCAACTGACTCATCATGAAATCTTGAAACCTACTTGACTTGCGAAGCTGAAATTTGTCAGGTAGATTCTTTAAGGGGTGTAGAGATCCACTTAAAATATAAATTGCGAAAGAACCGAATTAATGAAGCTCAAAAGGGGGTTTAGTTAAAATTTATTTTTAAGCCTACGGGTACCTACGTTTCGCGGGCAACCCCGCTAGTACACTTATAATTGAAAACCCCCAGAAAAATTTGTTCGTTTAGAATCTTACATGTATGCTGTAGAGGGCGCTGTCGTAGAGCACGTGGAAGGTGAGGAAGAGCGAGAGCAGTGTTACTGAGAGGAGGGCCGCGGCGAGCTTGGGCCGCGACACTCCCACCACCAGTACGCAGTCCGCCAGCTCGCCTTCCGCTGGGCGGAACGCCGACCGCGGCAACCATCTGCACAACAAAACAACTACCTTACACAGGTCTGGCTCACTACCGATTGAAACCTGAAATCTAGCGACTTCTAATGCAATACCAATACTCTTTATTGTCAACACAGAAAAGACATTACAAGAAGAATACATTGAACAATAACGCTTCTCGTTTTAACTATTATCCGTTATTATCATCATCATAATAATAATCAGTCTATACTAGTTACTGCTGAACATAGGCTGGCGTTCTCACAAGGAACGCCAGCCTAGGGCTTTACGGCTACCTGCTTGTAGCGATTCTGATTAGGGGATTGCGAAAAGTTGCGCGACGGCAAACCGTATCTCGGCGCGTTATAAATAAATTAATTAAATTAAATTTCATTCATAATTTATATAAGGCTTGCGTTTGTTCACCAACTCGCTTGATGTTAAGCGATGACGCGGTCTACAGAACAAAAAATATAGAACAGCTTTTTTTTGGTATTTCTAGGTGTGTGGGTCTCTTAATTATAGTGGTCATAATGATGAGTACAATGACCTCCTTCAGCTTAGTATCACCGTTTTGAGTAACCCTGTACTTATATGTAATCAAATTTTAGTATTAGCCACCATGTTTACCTTGAATTTGGAATTATATCCGAAATTAAAGGATATAAATATAAGTAGGTATCACTCATTCTCTTTAAATACATCCTAGGTAAAACCAAATGACTGACATTTAAGAATATGAGCCGCACGTAATTGTAAATGAGAGCACGTTTGGTCGGAATGTAAGTGCTTTTTGCTTTACACCAGCAGGTGTCTTTACGCTTAAGCCTAATGGATGACACACCTAGAGATTGGCTTAGAGACATGTCGTATACTCAATGATTTTGAATGGTAATTCAATGAATTGAGAGTTCTATAACAGAAAGTTCTATAACAGAATAGACACCGTAGTTACCGACCTACTTCCGTGTCTGTGGCCTGTCTTAAGTTGGATCAAAGCTGCAAATACCACGCCGCATAATTCATTTAGATCTCCATCGTCTTGGCAGTATTACACAATTACACATGCACTCAGACACCAAAACTATCAAATTGCGCCATAGTATGTAGTAAAAACTCTTGACATGTTTCGTTTTGACGTCTGACGTGGTACTGTTAGGACGACGGAAATCCAAATGCTTACGGCATGCTAGTTGAAGCAATGACCTAGGGTATGACTTGGACTGGGCCGTGACTTACTTTGCTTGACTCTGACTGTGACTATAATTTTTTTGACGATATATAAAAAAACTTTTAAAAGTCTCAATACTTGTTACTAGCAAATGCACAAAACGTTGTGTTTGGGAGGGTTGTGTTTGTCTAAACAAAATACAAGCTAACAATAAAAAACTAAGTAAGATTTCTTTAAAATGTATACTTACAGAATGTCAAGTGGCAGCACTTGCGAGCAATTTCTATAGGTAGCCTCCGGCCTGTGATGCTTGGCGTGACCCGAACTCATCTGAATGCGAGTCTCCATTGGCTTCCATCGAAGAGCTAGCTCATTCCTCAACCTTTTACATCCTATATCCACGTGAAGACATACGAAACGTCCGGAAACTACATCTCAATTCCATCTCCAACTGAAAAAATATCAATTTCGTTACAGACATTCAAATAACTTAGCGACGCGGAAAGAGAGGTTTCCGAGAAATATTACGAATTATTCTAGTTCTACTCATAAATTGTGTAATATTTCTTTTGTAGATAGGACAAAATATACCTACATTGAAATTGGTTTTTTACCTATGCTCTGTATTCCGTTATTGACGGGAGATTTAAAACCATCTTCTAAAAGGGAGGTACTGTATTTTTTGTGTGTATTAATTGTAAACCGATCCTGAAGATTATTTTTATTGAATAAGCAATACTAGAGAGTGATAATATTTAAATTTAAAGAAATTACAGTTATATGATTATTAACGGGATATTTACCGTGATAATTTTGTGGATGGAGCTCCCGACCACCACAACCTCTACAAACTTATATAAACATCCCGTTAATATTCGTGTTAGTAAACAACTGTGGTAGTTTAAAACAGTGTTGAAGATAATGTCACACATCTAAAGGTAGAAAATTACGATATCGTATATTGAAATTCCCGTGAAGTCGGTTGCTATTTCTTTGCAAACATATACTTATATTAATTGTTTTCTATCCTTAACTTTGCGTGCCATGGCAAGTCTCACAGATTTTATAAATCATGAAATAACAACCTAAAATATTCGTAATTAGGTTTTCATTTACCTTTGCACGTAGGCGTAAGGTAGCTTCACCAGTAAACATGTTTTGCTTTCAATTATCGAAATTAACATTTCTACCTTTTACACATATATGAAACAATAATTGTAAATAGTCGTTCCAGCTCACGCAAACATGGCGTCATCAGTTTACGTAACATCGAGGTTTGATATTCTGTTCTGTTTAAAGAACATTAAGATATGAGATCGCATGAAACTCGACTTCAATATTGACAATGTTATTGAATTCAAATAATGATATAAAAAACTTTTAGAAAAAAAAAAGACATATACTATACTTACATTATAAAACCTCCTTAAAACGTCCTTGACCTACATGTACAAACTTGAACTAAAAAGTAATGACAGTTAAAACAGAGATTGAAAGTCCTCGTCAAATTTGCTGAAGAGAACCGCAAACCAAAACGTAATTTGTGTATTTTTTTTTTTTTTTTCAAAAAGCTTTGTATCAATTTCGATAAATTTTGTATGGGACCTCTAAAGTATGGACCTACTAACTAAAAAAATAATCGTTAAAGCGATAGATAATAAAATTGGCGGCGTAATCGCGTAACAAACATACAAAAAAACATTCAGTTGAAATACGAATCTCCTCCTTTTTTAGGTCAGTTAAAAAACAGGTGACGATTAGGTATTGTTAATTGTATTTATATATCTGCTATAATCTGTGATGTATGTGCTCACCAAATAACATCGCCTTTTGTGGTTACTCCTACACCTGTAACAACGTTAAGGACAAAATTTGAGTTGTGATGTGATGATGGCGCGGACGTAAATCAGGCGAAGCTATACAGCGCAGCGGTCAGAAAAAAACGAACCGGAAGACGCAGCGTAGGTAGGCTCCCAATTACTAGGTCCTTACTGTGATTAGTTTTGCCTATTTGTCATTAGACCGTTACGTAAAGGGGGCGTAACATAATCTCAAAAACATTGTTATATTAATATTCTTTTTATTCTTCTTTCCTCTTAAAGGATTTTGGCATTGCACGTCTTGTGCACTTGCCAGTGTCAAGCATTGAGATTTTGAAGATTTATCATTGAATCTGCAGTAATTTTGCTGCTGTTTACGGCTAGATTCCATCGTAGACCGGTATTGTCTGAACAACCATACCAATAGATACTCGTAAAATACTGGTTACATAATACCAGTACACGATGTCAAGCACGTAATACGGGCAGACGGAATACCTGTGATGCCTAAGTCCTTTGTGTGGGAAGCAAAGCGATGATAGAGATTGTGGACTAAGTATATTGTTTGTGTAAGTCCTGAATAATCTATGTTACTTTATGGTGTATTCAATATCTAGATTTAAAGCTAGGGAATATGTTTAAGTACTTAGCCACATATAGATTGATGTCATTTGCTCTTGAGAAAATGTATGGAACAGCTAATATTTATTTCGCTATTTCAGGTTTGGTCCTGTAGTAAAAGTTGTTCATAATGATAAGTAAAATTAACGCTTTTCAGCTTAGTACATCCTTTCCGCGTAACCTTATAAATATTATATATATAAAAGCGAAATACCACTCATTCGCTTAGTAACTGACTCATCAAGAACTCTCGAAAACTACTTGACCTATATACGAAGCTGAAATTTGGCAAGTAGATCCTTATGGGGGGTAGAAGTCCGCTAAGAAAGGATTTTGTGAAAGAGCAAAATCAAGCGGGGCAAAAGGGAGTTTAAAGTTTATATGAGTCTACAGCTAGTTTAATATCAATATTTTAATATAAATTTAGTTGCGCCCCGCGGCGTAAATTGACTTGTCGCAAGTGGAGAATAATATCAGATAAAAAAGCATAATAATAATAATAATTAGCCTATATTATTTCAGAACCTAAACTATCTATATTCAAAATTTTATCAAAATCGGTTTAGTAGTTACAGCGATACGTGGTAACTAGCATTCACACGCACTAACTTTCACATTTATAATATTAGTAGGAAGGATAATAATATTGATTGAAGGAGAAAGTGTATTTTTTTTTTTATCTGGAAGCAGTTTTTACCACCACAAAATACAGATATGAGATTCGGACAGTTCAAAAGCTACCAATAAATCGAAGGTAACAGCAGCGCCGAGACACGTAACCAGTGAACTATACAAGACCAATAAATTAATCAACCTTCGGCTGAAGGGCAATTGAGTCTCCGGTTTCAATAGCAATTGATTCGAAAAAATATTGAAACGTTATTTGGACCCAGATTCTCAATTGATACCTCAGGAATAAATCTAGGTCAAGAATAAGGCACGTCAGAAATACACAAGTTTCTATCTTTAAGAAAATAATTCAATACCCCACAACAGTATTTCATACTCGTACATGTTCATAATTATACTAATATTGTAAATGTGAAAGTGTGTTTGTTTGTTGATTTGTTTGTTCCTCTTTCAGAGCAACCGAATGCCGTGAATTTTTGTATGGGTGACATACATACTTTTTACCCAGAAAAAAATACTATACGTGTGGTCCTATGGTGTATCTACGCGGGTGAAACTGCGGGGCACAGTTAGTGTGGAATTATTTTAGAAACCCCAGATACGACAGATACTTTATTATTTTTGGTGCATTATATTTCGCAAACGAACCTAATTATTAACCGAATGTCACTTTCAATTTAAATACCTATATTTTAAACTAGCTTTTTTGCCCGCGACTTCGTACGCGTAGATTTTCATATAAACCTTCAATTCTTTTTTCTTCCCTTAATCCGGCCTTGCGCAATATAACATAGCATATACTTCAATCTGGTCATAGCTAAGCATATTCGTGAAAACCGCATTTAAATCCGTCCGCATTTTCTTCCAGGGGTGTAGGAGATGTGCGTGAACAAACAAACAAAAATTCTAAAAACTGCCTTAACATGTTCAGCTGCTTATTTTAAGTCGCCCTGTGTGAAGTATTGATAGAATCATAAAAGTAATAAATAACACCGTCAACAGTTTTCAAATCAAAAAGATAATGTGACCACAGTGCAGAGCATGTTTTGAAATTTTCTTTTTTTCTAAACCATTAAAAGTATATTTCCGGCCAGTTTCGCTGGCCACGGAACCCTGACATAATGCTTGTCTTAACACGCTCTTGGCTAGTTATTTCTTATTTCGCGTGCATTTGTATGTACACCTTGATTAAAAAGCCATGAAATGGAACTACTCTATTTATCTGTTAAAATATCACAGTAAAATAAAATTATTCCTATATTCTTATTGCAAATATACACTGTATTCTTCTAAAAGCTAAGTATATACCCTGCATAAAGGGTGCAGCAATGACTTATGTAGTGGCTGTTCACAAAACCAGACCACAGACATAATATTATATAATATTATATAACATATAAATTTAAGTATAGTTAAATCTATTACATAAATATTATATATATACTATTCAAACTTAACCTAGGGTGAAGTAATTTTACAAAACAAAAAAAAACATGCTTAGTGTGATAGGTTACTTAATTATATATGAGATGATACAAAACTTATGACGCTACTTTCTTAACTATTTATATATCGATATTTATTTTCTAATTATAATTTTCTAAAATTTATCGTCGAAAAAATCTTTTATCTCGTAATAACATTTTTGGGTTTGAAACTTACGAAGTTGGTTCTGGAAAAATGTTATTATTTATTTCTTTCTTTATTGCGTCCGGAATTTTGTTGTATAGGTTTATTTTCATGTACAAAGGGCCTTTTTTGAATATTTCTATTCGTGGGACTGTATTAAAATAGGATGCGGTATATTTTGTGTTTTAAATGCTAACATAGAATAAAACCATGAGAATGTAATATGGAGCTTGGAGCTTCCCGGTGTGGTACTGGATGTAGATGCGACCTGGGCTATAGGGACAACGTCATGTATGCGGTCGGCTAGGTCTGCCAGCACATCGAGTGATGACGTCATCTGCTGCGAAGCAATGATGGTCTGCGTGCTGTTCGGTAGGCGGCTGGTCCAAATCATGCGTAAAAAGTCTTCTGGAACTACGGGGCCTGCTAGGTATCGTAGATGACGTAAGAATTGAGAAGGCTTACGATCACCTAGCTCCTCGTGTGTTAAAAGTTGCTGCACCTTTTTTCTCTTGATGCGGACAAACGTTTAATTAGCTCCAGCTTGAGTTTTTCGTACTTCTCGGTCACAGGCGGGTTGACGATGATGTCTTCGACTTCAGCTGCGTATTGCGGGTCAAGTTGTCCAATCACATAGTAGAACTTGGTGCTATCTGCAGTGATGTTGGAAATCGCGAATTGGCCTTCGATCTGGGCGAACCAAATCGCCGGCTTCTCGGGCCAAAACGGTGGAATTCGCACGCCAACTCGGAATACATTGTCATCATCTTTATTCTTCGTGTCAGCCGCAGTGCTATCAGTACGATCTAGCGGCATTCTGACTTTTGTCGGTGGTGTACGGTCCATTCAGTGGTCACCAATTATAGTGGATTTGTACTATTTATATAGAAGGAGAGGGTTAAGCTACCGACAATGGAAGAAAATAGCTGAGTCCGAAAGAAATTATAAATTTAATGCAAAGAAAAATCTTAGACAAATCTTAGAAAAAGCGAATGACAATTCCATTTGAAAATCGGTGTTCTTTTATTTTTTTCTTTTCGCGCCCCAGCGCCACACGTCGTGGAAAATTGGAATGAAATTCACGAAGGTTGGCGCAAGGAGTACGAGTACGCCACACTCCTACTCCATGCACTGGAATGAATCACCAAAGAGGTTGTAAGGCCTATAACATGCTTGATCTACACGTTCATTCATCTAAGAAGGTTAAGGAACCTTCTTTAAATTTAAACTGATTAACCGAATGACCATGTTGACAGTTGACATAGTTGACAGTTTCAAAATTTTAATGGCTATGTCAATAACATTCTCTTTACTTTGGATCTCCTTGCTTGAGGTCATGTGACGATCCTCATATTACGTTTCGGGTAACGAAGAAATAAATCATCGATTTTTATTTTCGTTTATGTAAAAATAAAGAATTAAAATAAATGATATAAGATAGCCTATGTTTTAATCTGGTAATTTCTAAGCATATTCGTGAAAACCGCATTAAAATCCGTCCAGTGGTTTAGGAGATGTGCGCGGACAAACAAACAAACAAACAAACAAACAAACAAACAAACAAACAGACAAAAATTCTAAAAACTGTCCTATCGTGTTCAGCTGCTTATTTTAAGACGACCTGTGTGATTTTTTTTTTGTTATCTCGCAATTACAGATTTTTTTATCTCTACGTTTTTATTATATGTATAGATAGATAGATATAGATAGATGTATATCGGGACATATCGCGCAATATTTTATTTAGGTAAAAATAGGTCTTAAGCTCAACATTTTGACCATGTTACAAAGACCGTGGTCACGAGTTGAATGAATACTGCGGGTTTTATAAAAAAGCGATTAGGCATTATCTTAACTTTTCATTCCCATTGATATAAAGCAATTTCCGTCTTGGTATTTTATAGGATGGCAGACGAGAAAAAACTCGTGTTTTTTTAATTTTTCTCTCTTTCGCCTTATAAAATATTGAATTAATATGTGCAACACGAAAATTGATTTATAATATGTGCTATGCACTAGGTGATTTTTTTCTTCAAAAACATTACAAACGTGCGAATGTAGAGTATATCTGTAGCGCGTGGCCTTAAATAAAATAGTAGAAACAAATGCTGAAGTAAATGAGAATATAAGTAGGTCAAGAAATTTATAAAACATTGACTCAGTATCCTGGTATATTATGCTGTTGTTGCCGCTGTTTTAATACAATAAAGACGGCGGAATGCGGCACGAGCCAAACCGAATAATACAATTGGGCCTTCACAGCTTACGTCAATAAAAAGAAATTATCCTCGACCGTACGGATTGAAACTAGCATTAAATGCATTTTTAGTGGCTTTTCACACGCGCCATCCGGGTTTTGTAAAGGTGACCCTGAACAGTTTTATGCCCGATTTCTCCAGAGCTTTTATCCAATGTTAGAGCCACGTAGCAAGTCGTAGTTAGCTCGTAGCAAAGTCGTAGTAGCGCGTAGCTCGTGGCATAGTTTACTCAGACAAATTGAAATTCACGACAACTTGTTAATTTATCATTTCACTTGACAGCTTCGTGAATGAACTATAGAAAATACTGTAAACTTGTTGGTAAACCTCGTACGTTTCTCTCATGTCTATTTAAACACTATTACACTATTAGTTTCTGTCAGGTGGTTAAAGCCAATTCACGTAGTAATGGGGATAGTTTTTTTCTTTACATTGTAATTACAAAACCATTTGGAGGAATAGTCTCGCTGATACGATACATCAGTTTTTGTTGAAAAATAATGGCTAACGATCTGACGATGGATATAATTATTTTAATAAACGTGACCTTCATTTGCCCTCCAATGACGCCATCATCATAATCATAACGGCAGGTTCCGTACGTTCCCTGTCGTTAAAAAGCTGCATAGAGCAAAATCTCAATATTTTTTGTTTTATCTCTTTATCTCTTATATGTTTTGCACCGCACGTTACTATATTCTGCCGATGCTAGTCATTCGTCTTAGGTATATCTACGGCAAGGGATTTTAGGCGCCAACGTGAAAAAAACATGTCGCTTCATTATATAATTTTCCTAACCTTGTGTATTTTTGAGTGGTAATGTGTAATGATATTGGATAAACGTGGTCGAGTGTAGGCAAATGATATAACGATGCAAAAATTTGTATTTCCATGTTGTTTCAAAATTCCATAGAAGCTTCGTGTAATGCCTCCACCACTTTACTGGGGCATGAGTTTGTCTTGACTGTGACATACTATACTTGTCTGTGACTGTGACTTGCATCACAATATCCAATAAAACTCGAAAATATTTCAATATTTGACAATGGCAAATGCACAAGACGTGGGATGCCAAAATCCTGTCTCAAGAGGAAAACAGTTTAAAAAAGTAAACAAAATTTGTAGAATATAACTTAAAAACCAAGTGTAAACTATCCCCAGTGGTGTTAGAGATTGAAATTGAGGTTGAGTATTTATTTAACTCTGAATTAAAAGATTAAAAGCAGCTTTTTTTATCTGCTCTGTGAATCGGCGAAAGCACGTGTCAAGTGTCACCGGCACTCGAGGTAAGCCGGGCCGAGCCGGTTGTGCACCCCGGCATGTGTGAAAAGCACTTACAGTTAATATCTGTCTGCTGCAGGGTAATGGGTGAAGGCCGGGTCAAGGCTTCTATGCACCGGGTATATTATTACTCGAATAACGTACGAGTACCTAGTACTCGTACGAGCCCGATGCTATTTCAACCGAAGGCCGAGTCGGTCCGGTCAGACGTTGAATTTATTAATGGTTTGGGACCGCGTTACTGTAGCTGTGATTAATAACACAAAGTATACCCTTTTAATAGTAGAGAAAAACTACACAATATAAAAAATGTTTATCTTTTCTAGTAGTTAACAATGTTGGTTGAAGTGAGTGTGTTTAATAACCTTGATACCAGCGTGGTATGTTATTATGTTGACATCAAGTATTTGTGTGCCTCTTTAATGACTATAATGTATTAGTACTCACAACCATACTCGCACGGTATAACTGTTAGTGTACAGGGTTATTTTTAATGTTTCAAAAATCTCTTGCAGACTGCTTCACTATTAGACACACGTCGTTCTGCGGTTTTACCCGGCAGTTAAGGTTAGGTTATTATCACAGGAACAGTTTATCTTTCCGGAATAGACAAAAAGCTTCTGTGTTAATCTAGGGTTTAAAAAAATGCACAAAATCATTCAACTTGTTAGCTGTTACGGTGTTGAGTGGGTACAAACGTACACACTTACATACTTGCACACAAACTTTCACATTTATAATATTAGTGTGATGGTGATGTCAAATTTTGTTTCATCATTTTGAATAATTCGTTGTTTTAAGGTTTTAAATTGCAATAAATTTACACGGTTTCAAATGAGAAGGAACGCAAAAAAACCCGACTCTTGCATCTAAAAATACAAAACTAACAAATCAATCAAACTTTGATACATTATTTTGACGAATGATGAACGGCTTTGTGACAAGTCATGAGACAAAAGTTGTCAAGCCTGAGAGAGAAGAGTAGAGTTGTAGAGAAGTTGCTTGCGAGAAGTCAAGGGTAAATAAAAAAATGTAACTATGAATAGTCTATGAAATAATCATGTGAGGGTATTACTACAGTAAATATATTAGCTAAGGCAGTAGGTTGACGTTAAACAAACGCCCGAATCTAGTGACGTAATAAATCGAGCGTCCCTTCGCCCGCCTGTTACGATACTTCACGGTACGCTCAGAGCGATTGACGCGTCATTGACATTCGCCGTGTGTGTCTGTGTCGTCAGCGTAGAAAACTACAAAAATAAAATGATGAAAATTTTCTTAAAACCCGACAGCCCAAGCCTTGTGACTGACAGTAGGCATTGAATTCAAGGACACGTCTGAGTCAACTAATGCTTTAGCTTATATATCTAGTGTAGAATTACTTTGTTTTGGCAAACAGCCAAACTTTTTTTTAAATTAAGTCTCTAATGTCGTTAACGAGTTGCAGAATAATACCATGAATGCAATTACCAAGGCAGTTAAAAATAATTAAATTATAATAATCCACAGCAAAGTAGCGGCTTGGTTGTTTCGTTACCGCAAATGGAAATTTATAAGCTTACATTTCAGTAGGGGTAATAATCATTTGTTTCTGAACTTATTACCCCTTGATTATGTAACTTGCAACTCGTGACTTGAAACTGTCAAACTTGCGACTAAATCGCGAGTTTGGGGCCGTTCTGCTAATGTCTCAGGCATCATGCTACACCGCAAATAGTATAGTCTTAGTACATTCTTATAGCCACGGATACCGTGATTAGCGGGTAAAATATTCTTTGAGGGAAACAACTCTCCGGGATCCGTGGTTAATTCGTTCTGATCGCGGGATCCGTGTAGATAAACATTATAAATCACTACAGCCACTACAATCCCGCACCTGCATATATGTAAAAAAAGCACTTTGATTCCATTTTTATTGTACGGACTGCTAGTCTGTGGAATGCGCTGCCTGAATGGGGTTCCCCGATAGTTACAATCTGGGTGTCTTCAAATCACGAGTGAATCCGTTTCTTCTAGGCAAGCGAGCTCCATCGTAGACTGCATCATCGCGCGAGTTCGCGGTCAAACGCAAGCCTATTACTGCTAAAAAAACAGGTCTGAGAGTGGCGATAGTATCTCTTATTTTTTTTTATGAATTCATTAATTTACGAACAGACAATTAAAGACATACGATATTCACTTACATGCAGTTGGCCAGAATTGTGGAATTGTGAGCCCGTCCTCTCGTTCTGAGAGAAGGCCTGTGTCTCAGCAGTGGGAAGTTGAAAGGCTGATAACCATGAATGCAAATATCTTTTTTTCATGAAATTACCTTATGTTGGAAGCGTTCCCCAATAACACCCATCGTAGTAGGTAAGTATCGCACACACTGTCACACGCACACACCCACACATACACGCCCATACACACAATAAGGTCACTGAAACAAGTATAAATTAATTTTTGAACCCCTGATAAAAGAACTGATAATCTTCAACCGGCTGAACACATTTTCTTGTACAAGAACTAAGAACACTCGATCAAGTCACCTTACAAATAAAAAAGAAACAAAAACATTGAGCCGTTAGCGAACTAAGATGCCACAGACAGACACTCGTAAGCTTTTAACACCCCTCTTTTAGCTTCTGGGTTAAGGATTTAATTTTGTATATCGAAGCACGTATCAGACCTAAAAACTTATCATGTTAGTACGCAGAGTAGAACCAGGAATGCCCCTATATGAATCGTGTAAAACAAAAATGTTACCCTAATTAAAGAATGAAATTGGCTCCCTTAGGATCTTTTTACGAGCAATCATAAAACAGGCTTTTAGAGCGTAACATAAAGCAACCTACCACCCAGAGTTTTTACAGGAGTCAGGCGTTTTATTCTCAAATTAAATTCGTTCGCGGCTTCCGGATTTTATTCGCCATTTCGAATGTCAATTTTGACGAAGCACAGATT
Source organism: Agriopis leucophaearia (assembly GCA_949125355.1). Taxonomy (NCBI): domain Eukaryota; kingdom Metazoa; phylum Arthropoda; class Insecta; order Lepidoptera; family Geometridae; genus Agriopis; species Agriopis leucophaearia. The sequence goes on along the minus strand of OX421265.1, from coordinate 7,404,788 downwards.
CGTTGAATTATTGCTCTACACTACAGTTTTCGACACTTCAATTAATTTGGATTGAATTTGTGCCGAGCTAGTTCACACATGCGATAGTGCTTGACATCGTTTTAACCGAAAACGGCAGTCAAAGGCTGGGTATTGGAGCTACCATGCATGTATGCTTGTATGCCTACAGCCTAAACGTCTCAGCTGATTTTTAAATATGAGGTGTAGATTTCAGAGCAGATAAACAAGGGAGATATGCTTTTGTACAATTATCGTTCGTGTTCAAATTTCTTCATTTTTATATATGTTTTCATCGCTAAACCGCTTAACGCAAAAACTGTCAGTACCTCACTTAAAAAAAATTCACGCACGCTAAGAAACTTGCAGGGACACCAATGAACTAACTAATAATTCAAATGCAAAACAAAAGGCCGATAAGGTCATCTGCTGGGCGAGTTTGACTAAATAGGTATGAAGCCTGATTTAGGCCAGATGCGTTCGTACCCGCTACGCCACCTTACCATATTATCTCGCTTGTTTGTCTGATCTGTGATGGAGGCTGACAGGGAAACGACAGAATCACAGTATAGTTAGAGCAATAGGGGCAAAAAACAGCTGTTCCATAGAAAACGATCATTGACACTCGACAAAATGTATAAACAGCTTTTTTGCGATTTCAGGGTTGGTCCCTATAGTAAAAGTTGATCATATTGATGAGTAAGTACATTGACCTCCTTTCGGCTTGTTACAAGGTATATGCGTTTTCTTTATTGTAATGAATTGTTCCTTTCTTTAACATGAAAACTACTCGTCTGCGGCAATACGTATAATAATACCATAATTATTCTGTGATAAATACTGTTATAAGTTTATATGAAACTATATTATATATTACAGTAATAAAACTTTAATGACATGGAAACTTGTATTCCCAACATGCATTATCCTCCAGAGCAGCAATGGTGTATTATTGAACACCACAGCAATTTACTTTTAAGGCCAAGCACCGAGAAAGGGTTATTTATGTTTAGTACGAAACGGGGCTAAACACTTCCGCGCTGCCTTTTATTTCTGAATGCGCCTGAAATAATAGTTTTTAAACGCAATTTTAGATAAGCAAATATTTTTTTTATTTTAAAAGAATCTGTTGCGCGCAATAAGCTTTTTAAATCGAATTTACGTTCTGTAAATTTTTCGCTAACGATATACAAGGTATCATAGGTGAAAATGAGACACATTTTTAACCAACTTCAGAGGTTCACTTCGGTCAATATTTTTTTAAGTTAAGAGACTGGTGTTTATTGAATATGAAATGCATTTTTTTATTTATTAAATTTAATTTAATTAAAAAAGAACTATGTAAACCGATTACTCTGCCATTTGTGAATCGATTTACGTGATCCTTTTTTAGGGTCCGTACCCAAAAGGTAAAACGAGACCCTATTACTAAGGCTCCGCTGTCCGTCCGTCTGTCCGTCTGTCACCAGGCTGTATCCATGAGATACAGCCTAGTGACAGACGGACTAATTGTCACGGACACCGTGACAATTAGACAGTTGAAATTTTCGCAGATGATGTATTTCCGTTGCCGCTATAACAACAAATACAAAAAAATATAATAAAATAAATATTTAAGGGGGCTACATACAACAAACGTGATTTTTTTGCTCGTTTATGCTCGATATTGATAACGGCAACAGGTAGACGCTTGAAATATTCACAGAATATTTAGTTATATATTCACTTTAAAAATAAGTTATTAAATTAAAATTAAAGTAATATTGGGGGGCTCCCATACAAAAAAACGTGATTTTTTATAGAAGTGTAGGCCGTTTTTATAGAAAATTGTACGGAACCCTTCGTGCGCGAGTCCGACTCTCACTTGGGCAGTTTTTTATTATTTAGAAAAGGCTTTCTAATTGGTTTTACAAAGTTTTATTGACTCTGGCTCTGTAAATTGTAACTAACGATGTTTTTTTTGTTGAACGCCTTGATTTGGCAACATCAATAATTTTATTCCAGCGCTCAGTAATTTTGAAGTCGGTTTTTTTAAATTGATAATTATTTATAGAACATATTAGCATTTCGAGCGCTAATGCATTAGCGGCCAACTCCTCAGGTTTTTTAAATCACTCTCTTTTGAATTAATAAATCGTTGCTCCATTATACTTAATCAAAAATTACTTTTTATCTACGGAGTGTTTGCTAAGCTTCGGTGGTAAAGATTTTGTACTTTTTTACGAGCAGATTTAGCTTTATTATGAAATATCTCATATTAGCCTGCGAAATGATCTCAAGGAATACAGAATAATCATATTAATGTCGGATGCTCGTTTCGGGCTTACGCCTACTACTGTCTCTTCGTTTTATTTTAATGAGGCTCGCGAGAGTGCCACGAATATCTGGCGATGTTAGGAAGCTTATGATTGTTTAGACATTATTACTTCAATGTTTGACAAGATGACTGCTATTTCTAATCATTAGGAGAAGTGGGAGGCATATTGCTCACTGAGCTTATTTTAATTTCACAAGGTTAAAGTTTTTTTGCGATATCAGGGATGATCGCAATTTACAAGTTGTTACTGATGATTACAATGATATCCTTCAATATGTCTGTCGCGGTCGGACTGACTAAAAACTACTTGACCTACGAAGTTGAAATTTGGCAAGATTTCTTTTTTGGCCACATCGCTCGAAGAACTGATAACCGATGGGGAAGAAAGGTTCTTGAGTGGAGACCGCAAACCGGAAGACGCAGCGTAGGTAGGCCTCCCACTAGATGGACTGACGACATTGTGAGAGTCGCGGGCATCCAGTGGATGCAGATGGTAGGATGTCGTTCAGTGTGGAGGTTAAAGGGGGAGGCCTATGTTCAGCAGTGGACGTCTTCTGGCTGATGATGATGATGAAGATTTCTAAGGGAGAGTACAGGCGCCTTACGCCCAACTCTAAACGCGGGCCCGAATAGGTGAAGTTTGCAAAATCATACGACCGCAAACCGTATCTCGGCGGCGTTTGCGTGATTTTGCAAAGTGCACCTATTCGAGCCCGCGTTTAGAGTAGGGCGTAAGGCAGGGGCCTTACGTCCTACTCCGCTAATAAAATATTTTGGAGTTTAAATGAAAGTGTACCCATACGAAGTCACGGGCTTGAGCTTGTTTATGAATATTTCTTTGAATGCACGAGTTTCTTTTTTATTTAATTTAATACTGGCTCTACAGTAATGCTACTGAAACTCACCGTTAGATGTTTGGCGACAGATTTTTAACATGAGGCTGGCCAGCGGAGTATTAGAAATTAGGTAATATAAGTAAGATGGTTTTTAGAATTCCGTACCCAAAGGGTGTAAACGGAACCCGAGTACTAAGACAATCTCAACCTAAGGTAGACCTGGGAAAAGTTGACTTTTCCGGCGGCATCCCAACGTGTATATAAGAAGTAAATCAAGCCGTACGAGTACATAGGCGATTAAAACTGTATACCTACATTTTTATCTTCAAAGAGCTCTCTTAACGAGCCTTCAAACACGATTCTGCGCTTCTAACCAATAATCGCTTACAACGATCTACCTAATTTTGCCATTACAGCGAATATAAGCCTATTATGCTATTTCTCAATTGTTACTTTGATGTTCGAAAGAGTACCTATAATAAAGGTAGCTACGCTTCATTTTTGTACAGACGTACTCAATAAAGACACAACAGGCGACCTTTCGGCCGCGCCTCCATTCAAGGGAACACTTGGCCTTTCTTTCACAAAAGACTGATCTTAAGTCTGGTGCTGTCACAAGGTTGCTTTGTAGTGTCTTGTACTTTTGAGCTTTTTACACCTTTAGTTACAAACTCATAAGTTTGTAGGAATCAGTGATGGGTTCAATCCGAAAATGAGATTACGCAGCCTGTGAAAAAAATTAAAACCGATCATGTGCGAGACGGCGTCGCGCACTGAAGGTTCCATACCACTGCATAAAATACAAAAACTTAATATAAAACAAAATTATATTTTATTGTGCCCGTTTAAAAAAAACACGATTTCAATTCATTATTAAACTACTATTAAAGTACAAAAAGACATCACACCCAGGCCGTCACCGCGGACTCGCATATGGCCTTGACTTTATACCTAGTTATTATTTCGCTGGGTTCGAGAGATACAGCCGTTAAAATACAGGACTGACAAACACACAGACTTCTTAAATCCTTTGGGTATGGAACCCTTAAACGATTGGGCATTCTTTATCATTTTTTCCTCGCTCTGAGAGAAGGCCTCAGTGCCAATGTACTGCCTATCAAGTTCCCATGGGAACATGATAGACTGAAATGATGATTATCTTTTGAATAACATAGCAAATAACAAAGGAATTTTCATGTTGATATTTTATAAGATGGCGGAAGAGATAAAAAATTACATTGTTAGAGTTTTTTTTCTATATCCACTTTGCATACTTGGAAGTTGCATACTTTGCAATGTTATTCAAAAGTGCGATAGTGCCTAATCGTTTATTTTATTGTCACTCGGTGACTTTTTATCTTCAAAAAAGTTAAAAACTATAATTGAAAAGGTACATTTATTCTCACATAAGATGTTACATAACTCCATGAGAACATTGCTAACAATAAATTTATACAGTTCGTCGTCACTAAAATAATACATTACCAACTTACCACACGAAAATGAATGAATTCCACACATACTCGTATTCATACACACACGAACTGATTTGTAAATGTGCGTTAATAATTTGTCAAGAAATATTCAATGTCAAGACCTTTCATTATTCCACCTCCGGTGTATTTTGTGCCTACAGCTAATAGTGGAAATACCTAACGTTGTGCTAGACCATAGACCGTCTCTTGCCTTTATTAACATAAAGTGCGGAAGCTATAAAACGGAGCTACGAAATTAAGTTCGTACCACATCGATACTACCGAATATGAAAATGAACAAAATACCTTCGCTGGCGGCGAATGTTTGAATAAATTAATAAATTACACCCCAATTTTCATAAAACCTTCTTGAATAATTCATTTAAAATGTCGGTAGTTAAAAAATGGATGTAGAGTTTCCCTTCTTTTTTTACTTAGTAAGTGGACGAGATTTGGTGTGTCTAGTGTCTTTTTACTGTTTTTGTGTAGGTTCTCCTACAAGCACATACTCGTAAACTATACTGGTATAGTATAGGTTTTTTTATTAGGATAAGTGCCTTTAATAAAGACTCTATTAACAGCCCCTTTGAAGAACCCTATCTAAACCGAATACAAGCTAACACTAACACTACAAAAACAAATAGACTGCCCATATGAAGGTCGAATGACAATCCAAATGCTCAAGCCCACTATCAGTTGGCAGCGTACCCAGCATCTGGCGGCATTACCACGCATTATACGAGTTGAATATTCATATGCAGAGTTACACAGAACGGTGTTACTAAGCCAGGAAGGAGGTCACTGTAATCATCATTATGAACGATTTTTACTATGAAACCAAGCATAAAAAAGCATAAACTCGCGGAGGGAAATCAGTTGTTGCTGTATTATCTTCATTTCGTTGAGTATATATGACATTTTCTATGGAACAACTACACACCAGGGCTATAGACCCCAAAGTTGGTACTTCCGCCCTGCCTGTTACCACTGTAAATTCAACTCCAGCTACGGCTCTGCTACACACTCTACATTATTACTACTACTACACTATAACTAAAGTCTCACTTTAACTATTTGCTAATTAAAATGAAGTGCGCGAGAGACAAAAAGATAATCGGCTTTTCTTCCGAATCGAGTGGAAAAAATGTACTTTTTCTATCGCCTCTGTTGTGTTTCTAATGTTTTTCGGGAACAGAATTTCTACCTTGGGGATATTTTTTTTATTTAGAGCTGGGGAAATTGGACAAATTGAATTCTCTGTTTTGTTTGAATATAATGTCTGCGGGACACCGGCGTCGCGCCACGTGGATGTCGCCAGCAAATTGAAAAAGTTCACAATCAGTAAATTAAATTCTGAAATTTTGCGCCAACTTGAGCTATGGTTAATTTTGATTACAAATAAGTGCTGTAGTACTAAACTGTCTAGCTGTGGGTCATTATGGTTTTCTATTACAACATTTTCAAGATTGACAAAATCGTTAAGTTCGTGTAAAAAAATACCGATACTAATTATTTAGAACTAGCCGTCCGCCCCAGCTTCGCACGAGTGTAAGCTCGGCCTTCGGCCTCGCTACAAAATATAATATAGCCTATGTCACCCGGGGATAGTGTAGCTTTCCAACAGTGAAAGAATTTTTCAAATCAGTTCAGTAGTTTCGGAGCCTATTCATTACAAACATACAAAAATAGGTACAAATCTTTCCTCTTTATAATATTAGTGTAGATAACATTAGGTACTAATGTTTTCAAGAAATTTGATTAATGCAAGCAACGCAAATATTACACAATACTCGAAAAGATAGTTATTTTAGATCTCATTTGACAATAGAAACATGGTTTCCCAATCGGTTCTTTAAATTCTTATCGAGGGATTTTGTGCGAACTTGATAGCTACGACGAGAACCAGGCACTTAAGTAGTCAGGTATATTGCATTTAAAAATAATGTGGATACTTTCTCGTCATAATAACTAACACTAACACTAACACTACTACCTACTATACTACTATTTTCAGTTCAGATTTATCACAAACTAGTGCTGTTGCCCGCAACTTTGTGCGCGTAGATTTTCATATAAACTTTCAACCCTTTTTTTCCTCCCTTGATCCAGCCCTTGCGCAAAATAACATAGCGTATACGCTATGTTATTTTGCGCAAGGGCCGGATGACTAGATTGACGCATACGTCAATCTAGTCATAGCTAAGCATAATCGTGAAAACCGCGTTTAAATCCGTCCAGTGGTTTAGATGTGCGTGGACAAACAAACAGACAAAAATTCTAAAAACTGTCTTAACGTGTTCAGGTGCTTTTTAAGATTTTTAAGACACCTTATGTGTTTTTTTTTTGATTCCGCAATTACAGGTTTATAACAACTTTTTTATTATATGTATAAATAGATATAGATAGTTCTCGCAGTTTAAAAAACACGCTAATCCTGAAGATCCTGGTAAGAATGATGGGACAAACTAAAAAAAATATTGCATTGTCATCGGTCCTTGATAAGTGTGCAAAGTTTCAAATCAATCCGTCGTTTTCACAAAGGGGTGAAAATCACGTTCAAATATTCCGTTACATAGATACGAGTACATACCAAGGTAATAAAAGCGTGTTAAAAAGTACATCACTAATAGTAGTTGTTGTGACATAAAACGCTTAAATGGCTGCCCCTACCTTAATTATATTTTCACTCCGGTATAAAACCGCGGCCATTTCCACGAGGCAGGTTAAATATTCCCAATGTCACAGTTTTCGAGCAGTCTAAGTTTAAGAGCCTTGACCTACGCCCTCCACCAACTGGATTATGTAACAATACAGGTATTTTAAAATACACAGGCACTCCAAAATATCAGCTACCTTGCAGGCTTATTTATAATTTACAACTGGCAATATTCGAACTCGGACAACGGGCTAGGGCTCAGACAATTTTACGGATCACTAGCCACTTGTACCTATTTTCAATATACGTAATTATATATCTACTACTAGTCGACCGCCCCGGCTTCGCACGGGTGTAAGCTCGGCCTTCGGCCTCGCTACAAAATAGTATTCTATGTCCGTCTCCTGGTTCTAAGCTACCTCCCCACCAATTTTCAGCCAAATCGGTTCAGCCGTTCTTGAGTTATAAATAGTGTAACTAACACGACTTTCTTTTATATATAAATAGATACTTGTGAAATTATAAAAACTTTGAGTAAGTGACTTTGTTTGGGGAGGTAATTAATCTTTGGAATTACGGGCCGGATTCTGGAGAAAATTTTACTGGTAGAATTTTTATCACTGAATGAATTTTTAGTATTGATGCTATCGATACTATCGATAGATCCGATAGTAACAGGGACAACGAAGTATGAATTTTCGCTACGTGAAATACGTATCGAATTACTGGTAGAAAGCTTAACTATCCAAGAGTGGCATAAACTATGTTTTGTGTACTATGTGAGCCAAGCCACGGGCAAAAACTAATAATTATTAAAGTGCCCACGACATTGTCTATAACTCATAAAATCTGAATTTTGTAAAGGGCAGAGATTCAAATAATACCGTGGCCTTTTAAATTGGGTACAAACATAAATGCCTTTGATTCTTTTTACTGAATATCAAAATGCTTTTATAAGAGGGTTTTTGAATTGTAGAAATTATGGTTAAAAAATAATATTAATGCTTATTCTTTTAAAAAGGTTATAAAAGACAACCGACATAATTATGTTTTCAACGTAATGATAAGTATCAATTTTATAAAACAAGACAATAGTTGCTCATTGAAATATTATTCTTTTTAATCACAAACAAAATGGCCACTTTTCTTTTTTAAGCACTCTGTCTCCGGTACCTCCCACTACGTTCAACCGAACAAGTGAATTTCAATGAGGTGAAAAGAACACAAATCTACCTTTTTTCCTTCACTGAATAGGGAAGTACTTTGCTTAAGTAGCTGAGAGATTTCAACGAAAACTCAGCAGAAAAATTTCGACTAATAGAAAAATAAGTAAGTACTCATATACTTAAATAACGATAATTGATATTAAAAAATATTGATTAAACCGACAAAGCTAATTCTCATACGAAGAAAAAACATCAGGGGGTTTTCTTTGGCTGAGGGATGGTACTTAGTTTCGCTTCGCTCCAGGAAGTTCGAATCAAGATTATGAAGTTTGGTTTTCCGTGGAGCGACGATTCAAAATGCATTAGTTAGAACGACTGAGATAACATATTCTCTTTGAAAACTTGATCCGCTTCCAGTATTAAGAAATCATTTTAATAGAACAACTTCTGTGCAAGTTTCTCTGTCTGATTTTCGAATGTAAAATCTATGTTAAGATCATTTAACCAATGATACAGCATTCTAACCTTCTTACCTCAAAAAACCTAACATGGATTAAAATAATTCGAAACATTAAATGATTAGTAAATTTTTCAAAAAAAATATTAATTCAAAATGCAGGTACTGACAGCTCATTTGTAGCCCAAAAGCATGCTACTACGTAAGATAATAAGTGAAAAAAATTGCTAGTAATGAGTATTTTCAATACTAGCGTTTTCAAAAATCAACTGCCATTCGCTTTTCGAGGTCGCTACTTGAGTGGAAGGAGGTGTGATATGAGCACGTCTGAACAGCCCCCCTTTATCAGAGTCATTTATGACATACGATCTCTTCACAAAAAATGTAAAATATAATATAAATTTAGGTTTCAGTTAAATTTCTATTAATTACTAGATGAAATGATAAACGCCGATTCTTTTCAGGTTCAGAAACCTGGGGCTACCACAATGTTAATAGTATTCTTGAGATTTGTTTTTTTCTCTCTTGGCTAATGAGATCAAGACAAAATTCAATGTAAGATTAAAACAAGAATGTTTTTAAGGATGTGGTAGCCCCTAGGTTTCTTTTATAGACATGCATGCTTATATTATTAATACAGCTTGCTGCGCTGCTCTGCAAATAGTATGCTTATTGGTAGCATATATATACATTGAACATTATGCTACTTTTGAGCATACTTATTGCTTATTTATAAGCACGTGTGAGCAACTCAAAAATCCACGTACGTCTAGTTATTGATAGAAATAAATCATGAGACTGTATATCATTAATAATTTTAATAAATAGGCACTATGAATAAGAATCCTTGTTGCTTGAGACATAAGCATTCATTATATCCATCCAAACGTTTAACCAAGGCCTAGAATAAACTAGTTTGGCCTTGAATAAAAATATAACAAACGGGTGCTTTAATTCTGCGCAAGGTCAAATTGGTCGAGGATTCAGCGATCAGGGATTTTTCAGACCAGAAAATACATAAACAATATTATTCGGAATTTCGCCATGCGTAATGCCGTGCCGGTTCAACTTTTACGATCTACTTATTCGATAGACCTTATAAAATCTTTATTATTTCACTGTCTGGATATTTTCGTCCTCTTTGCTGTGCCTTTTTGGCACCAATACGGCTATTATTCAAAACATACTCTAGTCTGAAAAAACCGTAACATTCAAAATTTATTTGTGGGACGTCTAGACATGCTAGGTAAAGAATCGAAGCCGAATCGTCTTCTCTAATCTGCGAGGGCATGATGTGTTCCTGTCACGAAAGCGCGAATTGATTGCGAACCGGATGCCATGAAATATTTTGTGTTTGGTTCGAGGAAATGGTAAAATGTCTTCAATGTAAGATTTATGGACAAAAATGTGCCGGAAAAGTCATTTATTGTGAACATTTTTATAGAATATATTCATATATTTTAGTCACTAAATTATTATCTGACAGAACATATACATGGGGGTTACGCGGAAATGCTGTATAAAGCCGAAAGGGGGTCCATCACACTCATAATTATGAACGCCTTTTTCATTGAGACAAACCACCAAATCGGGAAAAAAACAGCTGCTCTATACATTTCGCAGATTGTGAATAGCCGTTTTCTATGGAGCATCTGATAATTTTTCACGATTTCAAGGAATATTTTTCCTACAGTAAAATTTATTAATCAATTTACGAACTTAATTTATTTATTTGAAATGCATTATAAAACTTTTGACCGACCTGTAGCTTTGCAATTAATACATATTTCATTTCATGTGCCCAATGTACAAAAAAGCATATCGTACTCATAGAAAATAAACTCTTTCAACGGATATTAACGAATGTATTTAACATTATTTTAATCCTTGTCTTTTCGAACAATTTGCAGTGGTCACACAGTCAGGTAAACTAGATGACAACGACGCTGATGATAAATCTACCTGTGATCACGGCACACTGCAAAGTGTTCGAAGCGTCATGCATTCAAATAACGTATAATTATCAATATAAAAAACCGACTTCATAAAAATTACAGAATTGGACCAGCACCAGCTTTCAAATAAAAAAAGAATCATGAAAATCGGCTCACCCAGTCGAAAGTTCAGAGGTAACAAACATAACAAAAATACAGTCGATTGAGAACCTCCTCCTTTTTGGAAGTCGGTTAAAAATACAGGAGATGAGAATGAGTAAAATTGCTAAAAGTTTGAAAAGACGTCCTTAAAAGCAAGTAAAAAAATGCAGAGTTAAAAAAGACAACCAACAAAAAGAGTACGGCGCAACGCTTACATAAGTAGGTAATGCTAATGCAACAACCGTCGCCGTGTCCAAGGCCAAACGATGGTGCAGCGGCTGTATTCCCTACCTTAACTTTATTAAGGCCACCCATGTCATTTACCACGAATACCCATCAATAGTAATGTGCCAAATGTACGAAAAGGCTTTTCATATGCATATTCTTGATGGAGGCTTTTAGCAGATTTGTGATTCTTTTGGCAGGCTTTTTATCTTACAAGCTTTTATTTAACTTGCCTTGTTAATATGTATGGGTCACATCTTACAACTGAATTTTAAAACAGTTATCTCTAACCGATTGAGCTGAAGTTTTACATATTCGTTTGGTGACAATGCAATGCATTGGATAATCACTCGAATTCTGGGTTGCCTTTATACAGAATACAAAAAATTCTCCATTTGACGCAGCCACCCTCAGTTCTGGGAACCATAACCGGTAAACCGGTAACTTCCGCAACGTCAAAAGGAACGTTCATAAAAAAACAATGATTATTTATAGTCTGATTAATTGTCAAATGTCACCAAACCAAAGAGAATGTAAATACTATGTAAGACAACAAAGAACATACTATCAGATTTTCTATTGTGAGAAAGCAAATTCGAATGATTCTCTACTCGTTGCGTTACTTTATATGACTGTTAAAAAATGCGACTATTGGGATTCCGTACGCAAGTAAGTCACTTAGCATGAAAGAGTCCTACGAGCGTGACGTCAAAGAGTGACGTCATTCTAAATTCAATATGGTTGACTCTCAAAAATGTAGATTAGTTATTTTTTACGCACCCCCTTAATATGGGTATCAAATGTTCGTTGAGTAGAATACGAAAAACAAAATGGCGTCACACTAAACTCAATATGGCAGACGCCTATAAAACTTTTTATTAAAAACCTGTTTCCTCGTTCTCGCAGCAACAGAGCAACGGGTGATCTGTTTTTTTTTTTTTTTTTTTGAATTGACATAGTTGGAGGGCTAGTCAGTGACTTGATTTTTTTTATCCCGAAAAATGGTTCATCCAGTGAAGATCCACGGCGGTGAAATTGCAGCGCATAGCTACAAATAAATAATTATGTCTACTCGTAGTCTCGTATATGTGTAAACAACTTATTAAAAAAGTTTCGATAGTTTATATCTTCATTCATGTATAGGTTTACAATTATGAAGGTCTTGTACTTAGCTCGGAGCTATCGCCTTAGATCAGAAAAACAAGGGAGATATTCCTTAGTAGAATTATACTTCGAGTTCAAATATCTCCAATTCTCCTTAAAAATTCACTATACCTACCGCCGTAAAAATGGTAAGTATAGCTCACTTAGGTACTAATTATCACACACGCTAAGAAACTTGCAGCGACGCTAACCAACCAACTAATAGTCCACATTCACAAAATGGCGGCAAGGTCGTCTGCTGGATGAGTTCGACTAAAGGCATCCAGACTCATTAAGACTGGATGCGTTCGCACCCGCCACGGCACCTTACCATATTTCCCTTGTTTGAATGATCTGAAGCTATCACGACCAAAGGAGAAATTGTCATAGAAAGCTTTTTAACCTAATTAAATGAGGAAAAATGGTTATACACATTGATATGCAGATAAAGTAAGAAGAATTTATGTCTGAAATGTTAAAGGATTTCTGGACACCATGAGCGACTACTGCTCACATGATTAAAGTTTTTGTTTAAAAATCATTGCAGGTACTCGTAAATAACTTCATAATATTTCTATACACATTCGTCAAAAATCTTATCTGCCTGTGACCACAGACAATACAAACTGCAAAGTGTTCGAAACGTCATGAATTAAAATTATGTAAAATAAACGTGATAAAATCTGTTAATTTAATAATTGCGAAAACCTAAGAAATCATTAATTACTTCTGACTTACTTGGAGGCACTGAAAAAATACTAAAACATCTCAAAATGTATCTATATCAGCTGCAACAAAAACCTATATATAAGAACATAATAGAACAATTTTTTTAAAGGCTTCGGGGCGTTACGAAGATTCGATCCCAGCGATTGAATGTAACTGTCGCAAATAAAAATAAAATGAAACGAGTGCATAAAACATACGGGACAAAAGATCGAAACAGGCTGCGTTTTATCGGCACAGTGTATCATTGGTTTAGCTACAAAAATATATGATCGCAAAGTTAAACTGAGGTATGATTTTGTCGGCAGCAAAAGGTAAACGTAGTTTATTATATTAACTTATAAATCAGTAAACTAACATAAACTTAGATTAAACTAAAAACAAAAACTTAAAATAACAAAATATAAACTAGAAACTTAGTTTAAGTATCTAGTTTAAAATACCATTAATGAAGTAGAATTCCTGAGAACTGAAAAAGGAAAACTGAAACATCGTGAGTAAAACAGCTATGCAGGTGTTACTCTTCATTATGAAACTTTGTCCTAGTATTTAGTTGCTCTGACAGTTATAATACCGTAGTAAAAAGCTGAATGAAACACACGAATTCTGATCACTTTTACTAGGTTTTTGAACGGATGACTAGTAGCAGGTACCCTATATCATTTAGTGAAATATAAAAAGAAAATGTTTTATACGGCGTTTATAATGTTATTACAGCTCTCAGAGCAATGCTTGGACCGAGTTTAGTAGTTGTTTCCTCTTTTCAGAGATATCATTTTCCAATCGCATATAACACTTTTCTTATACTAGGTTACGTTGAAAGGGTGTAATAAGCCGACAGGGGTCCTTAGTACCCATCATTAGGTACAACATTTACTATGAGAGCAACTTAGTAATATCCCACTAATATTATAAATGTGAAAGTTTGGATGGATGGATGTATGGATGTTTGTTACTCAATCACGCAGAAATGGCTGAATGGATTTGAATGAAATTTGGAATATACGTTGCTTATGTCCTGGATTAACACATAGGCTACATTTCATCATCATCATCATCATCATCACCGATTTTCATCACCACGCGGGTAAAACCGCCGGGCGCAGCTAGTAAATAATAAACCAGCTGTTTCATAGAAAACGGTCCTTCACACTCAACAAAATGTATAGAACAGATAATATGAAATGTTGATTCATTGAGCTGTGTTCAAACAACACACGTTGGCCTTACAGATTACAGCGAATGTAAATATCACATTATTTATTTGCCGTGTTATTATCATTATTTTAAAATAATATTGTTGGATAGGCCAGGAGATTATTTGCCGGTTATTTTAGAAGTTTTCTAGTAAATAATAGGATCCGAAATGAGAATATCTGATAAATCTAGATTTGAATACGGTATTTGAAAATTTGTATTAATATACAATCCATGTTCAATTAGAAATTAAAATTTATTAATATACGATATAAAGAAAACTATAATGTATGTATAGTTTACCTGCTACACACATGAAAACTCCTCTAGAAGTATTTTTAAACCGTACCTGCCATGTCCTATTAAAAACTTAAAGCTACCGCAAGCGGTCTCTTTAGTAATTTCATTACCATTAAAAATAAGTGAGCTTTAACAGAAGTTCCGGTCGCCATTCGTAGACGTAAATAAAGCGTAGAATGTGACACTAATTGCTACGGCACCGTAGCCGTAGACCTTCGTAGACGGTCATTGCGCCGCTTGCCTCTAGCCCGCGTAGCACTTAACCTTTCATTATTATATTTATTGAATTTTTACTAAAATAATATCCTGATAATTTCCTAGGTTCTATTCGTTATTTTAAATTAATTATGTACCAAGAAAAAAATTTGGTAGGTAATACATTTGTAAAGGAAAACATGCACTGTTATAGGTTATTTTGTGTATTTTTTTATTCACATTTAGAAAAGCATTAATTGACATAATTATGTAACACTTCTTTTAGCAAACAGAATAAAGACACTAAGCACGTAAAGATATTATTTTCTTTATTTACTAGACGTCAATAATATCTAGAGCGAAACTTTACAGCCTCTTATGAAATCGATGAACCGTACCTTTTAAACAGCTGCCCGTTGGTCTATAGAGTGCGGCACTGCATCACATCACACGTAATGTTTAGGTTTTGGTATTGTGTTCACTAGTGTCCGTTTATTGTGTTAGTGTCGGCAGCTGTCAGTGGTGTAGGAGCAGTGCGTGCGGCGGGTGGCGCGCGGGATCGCGACTGACGCGGCGCGCGCGGGCGGTCGCTCCCACCGGTCGATATACGCGACAGAATAAACACGCCGTCGAGTAACACCCGAGTATTGCCAGTGCCAGCATCTCCCCACTTCCGGTCGACATTACTACCCAGTGTTACCATTTACTTTTGCCGGGGTTTTTCTCTGCAACTTGTATTCTTGTGTGGCACACTACGCCATGCATCGACGCTCAAATTGCAAAACCGAGATGTGAAATAGTTACCTTATCTCGCATAATTTGAATGTAACCTTCACTTATCTGTGCGTTTGAGACATTTGCATAATTGGTCCATTTGTAGTCGAAAGGGGATTGTCTTGCAGTTTTGTCATACGTCTATATCACCATCTAAGATATTGTAATCGAATTTACTTTTGAGATGTTTGTTTTCAAGTAGGTTAATATGAATTTTCCTTGGTGTAATCAAGAGCATTAGTTTTAATAAACCCGACAAAACATTTCTGGATAAAAGCGTATTTTAAGAAATAATATAGCAGGGCTGTTGAAAGAATGCGTCTGATAGTTGCTATAACGTTGTAAAAAAAGCGAATGAAAACAGTAAATTCTGATCATTTTTACTAGCTTTTAAACGACTACAAGGTTACGATTGACGGTAAGTTTGTAGCTAGTGGCCAATATACTACAGTAAAATAATAAAATAAAATTATTTAATTCAGATTTTTTCATTCTTATAAGACTCATTCTCGCAGCAGTCGGACTGTCGTTTATTTAATTCGTGTCAAACGAATAATAATTTTAAGTTAATAACCTCATTTCATGATTAATTATTACTTCAGTTAGGTAATGTTTCGATATTTATTTTATTGAACACTAAACGGAACCGTATAATAACATATCAAATACCACATCCCGTGGAATAATGTTACCTTCATTATTTCGGTGGGAGTAGGTAAACTAGGTACATAAACGACAATTGCGAGTGTACCGTTATACCGTACATATTCATGAATTCAAATTCAGTTTGAGTAAACTACGGAAGTGCGAGAACACCACCTAACCTAATGACTACGTTTATTTCAGTAAAAGCTACATTGATTATATTAGGTGCGGTGTCGATCGACATTATTTCACTGGTAGAGCGACGGTGTTTGTCATTTCAATATTTACATAATGTCCAAATATGTTTGTGCTTTGAATCGAATTCAATTTTAGATAAAAATGTGTTTTCCTCTTGTTTCGGCTGCGTTCCCTTTTCCCATTTCCTTGCATGGAAATAGAATGTTTTAAAACCAGAGTGCTGCCGAAAATGTTACTAAAGAATAGAACACGATAACAAAGCGGAATAATCTCTAAGCACAAATTCACTCGTATTTCCCGCTCTAAGTAGAAGCATGTAGTTAACAAACCGTAAAGAAATGTTTATAATTGACCTATTTACGGAAGAACGGGGCCGGTATTTGCTTTCCCAGGACAGAATGAGTTTATCCGTAAACGTGAAACGTATAGTAAGGTCCTTTCAAAGTTCGTAGGCAACGTGCAACTAAAGTCCTTTCAAACCCGGTAAGCTCTTGGCTTACGTCGGTTCGGAGCGTTATTCATATAGCTCGTCGAGACTTTTCATATTATGTGAATATGAATGAATAATGCCGACTTTGAATCAAAGAAAATGCTTATTTGTTTACGTCAAAAATACATTTTCTTTTACATATATCAATTTTACGGTTACTTACCCAAAGGGTGAAACGGAACCCTATTACTCAGCCTACGCTGTCTGTCTGTCTGTTCGTCTGTCTGTCCGTCCTACTTTTTACGGCTGTACCTTTCGAACCGTAATAGATAACCAGTTGAAATTTTCACAGAATATGTAATTACGGCGGATTCCTCATACAACAATTGTTTTTTTAAACTTATTTGTATTTGCTCTAGTGTTAAAAATGTAATACGTAAATAAATAATACGTAAAAAAACGCTAACTTGCCATGGTTTTAGTACACACTATTAAGTAAAATAAAAAAATAATAAATACTAGTCAAGTGCAAATCGGTGACAAAATTTCTGTTCACCGAATTTAAGCAACGTCAGGCGCGCTCGGTACTTGGATGGGTGACCACCTGGGCGCAATGTTGTCTTTTTGCGCTACTTATTTTTACTTAAATTAATAACAATTTATGTGGTGGTACGGAACCCTCCGTGCGCTGAGTCGCCGCATGAGTCGAGCTTCGACTCATACTTTGCCGGTTTATTACTATTTTGGGATTTGTGCCTTACGCAGTTTACAATATAATCCTCCTTATATCGACATACACAAGTACTTGAAATTCCACTGCTCCGTGTCTTGTTGAAACTTGGAAGTAAAACGAAGCTCTGGGTTCAATAGATCAAAGTAATATAACCTAAACAGGAGCATCCGAGTGTGTTATCTTTTCCTTCCATAGATGAAATCTAACCGAGATGTAGCGCAGATGTTCTTTTGATTGAAAGGGTTTGGGTGCTATGCGCGATTGGTAGGGACCTGCGCGGTTGATGTAACCCAACCGTAGTTTGGTACTGTAAAATCAAATGAAGTTTATTCTAGCTACATGTTCGTGCCGTCACATTTCGACCCACAAATATAGCCTTGAATATAGATTATGCATAGAATACTATTATTTACCTAATCTAAGGCACTAAGGGGGAATTATTTTTTTAATTAATTACACTAATCTTGCTCCAATTATATGTTCTGACAGCTGCAATAAACACTGTTTTAAACTATCATGGTTGTTCACTAAAGTTATATGATTATTTCCAGGATATTTACCGTGGTAAGCTTGTGGAAGGAGCTCCCGATATTTCGGCGGGATATTCACGGGAAGACAAACCGACACATGGAACATGGTCTTCCCGTGAACATGGTGCATATAACTGCGCCGAAATATCCGGAGCTCCTTCCACAACCTTACCACGGTAAATATCCCGTAAATAATCTAATAACTTTAGCTGCAATTAAATTGTAAATAAATGCTTAGAACGAGTTTTTTTTATACAGGCTAAAATTGTATGGGTAAGCACTAAGCATGTTTTTTAAATTTAGTAATAGGCTTCGGTTTGACCGCTAACTCACCTGATGGAAAGCGATGATGCGGTTGAAGCAAATTTGCCTAGTAATAACCTAATAGGTTGTTACCCATACTTGTTATTTCCTATTCAAAATAACCATGCAATATAAATACTATGATAAAACGCCACCTACAAATTCGCTTCTACACTTGGCCCAAAAACTGCAGTTTCTGGCCTATTTTCGAACATCTAACCCATTTAATAAAATAGTGTTTACGAAGCAAGTTTACCAGCGGAAAATAACGCTTTAAATTCAAATTTGCCGATTGGAAAATTGCTTTTGTGTTTGATAAAGCAGTTAACTAGAGTTTAATATACGGAAACCTTACCTGGTGTCGTTAAGCGAATATTAAACAGCACTGTGTAAGTGACTAAAGTTTACAAAATAGGAAGTTATTGATAGTTTTAGTTTTACCATTAATTAAAAGTAGGTTAAGCTATTGCTATCTTTAGGCCTTTAACAGTCTCGACTGTTAAAGGCCTAAATATATAATAGTTAGTTAATTAGTTTACTATTATTTTTGACCGACTTTAAGAAGGAGTTCAGGGAGGGTTATTAATTTAGTACTTTTTTTTCAAATTTTTATTTAACTTGCCCTGTTAGTATGTTCGTTCGTATGTGTGGGACAAATCTCGCAACTGAATTTTAGACCAGTTATCAACAACCGAATGCTGAAATTTGGCATACTTATGTTCGGTGACAATGCAACGTTATCGTACCATCGAGCTGGTCTGATAAAGGAGACAGAAGGTGATCATAGGAACTCTTAAACTGAAAAACGTAACCCCGCCGGGCTTGGGTTCGTTGGATTTGTCTTCCCAAGAACTTTGGCTACCTTCTGCTACACTACGTCTACCTTCTTGATATGGATATCAAATAAAAGAGTTTCCAGGGAAGTTTCTTTTAAATTATTTATGTATGTATACCGATCTCTCCGACATTTGTGAACCAATTAAAGTGTATTTTTGTGTAGAGGAAGCTTTCGATGTGGTTCCACATTTTTTTTTATTTGGCTCAGTATTTTTTAACCAGCTCCAATAGTATGAATAATTTTGTTTAGGCTCCTGTTGATTTGGCAATGGCAATAATTTAGTTCGAGTGCTTACTAATTTTGAAGTCGGTTTTATGTATTAAATATTATGTTTAAAATGCGGCAGCTGTCTGACGGTTGCCATAAAATTTTAAACAGTTGAACGAAAACAGTAAATTCTGTAAATTCTGATCACATTTTAACCGACTTCCAAAAAGGAGGAGGTCGTCTGTATCTTTTTTTTAAACTTATGATTAGTTGGTAGCCAACATACTACAGTAAAACATTAAAAGAAAATGTATTCATTCAATTTTTTTAAATGTTATTGCAACTGTCAGATGCATTATCTCAGCGGCCACACTGTAGTTTATAAATGCACTTGGGTTTTGTCATTAGGTGTCTTTATTGACTGCATGATAAACTAAAGTCACTCGACACCGCTTTATGGTTGACATTCCGAAAACCCGTACGAAGCGCTTTGATTCCATTTTTATTGTGCGAACAGCTAGTCTGTGGAATGCGCTACCTGAATGGGTGTTCCCCGATAGTTACAATATGGGTGTCTTCAAGTCAAGAGTGAATCGGTTTCTTCTAGGCAAGCGTGATCCATCGTAGGCCGCATCATCGCTTAACATCAGGCGAATTGGCGGCTAAGCGCAAGCCTATTTTGGAATAAAAAAAAAGTTGACTATAGAGTCAATGCAGAATTTGCCGCGGTGTTATTGTAGACACAACGTATTCCTTTTACCTGACGACGCAAAGCCAAAAGGAGGGTATTGTGTTTGGAGTTTTTGTTTGTAATGTTGCTTGTACTTTTTCAAACTACAGCTTCAACGTCTCAACAGCTTATGATAAATGAGGTGTCGATACTTTTGGTGTAGTTACAGGGAAGGTCACTGGACAGATGACGTCATCAATACAACATGTAAAATGGAGATATTTTTATTATTACATCCCCTCATTTTACATATTACTGAACAGGTCTTTAAGGTTTTGTACAAAAAGTTGTGTTCCATAAGTTTCTTTACTTGCTATGGGAACTCGCGCAAAAAGTTGTGTTCCATAAGTTTCTTTACTTGCTATGGGAACTTGCGCAAAAAGTTGTGTTCCATAAGTTTCTTTACTTGCTATGGGAACTCGCGCAAAAAGTTGTGTTCCATAACTTTAGTTGAGTGTGAATAACATTTTTGAAACAGCTGACGTTTTTCGTAATTTCAGGGTTGGCCCCACAGTAAAATTTGTTTATATTTATGCGTACAATTTCCTCCTTTCGGCTTAATGCCACCTTTCCATATACCAAACTAATAGATGAATCGAAAGTAGTTATCTATCAAATTGCTTTTTTTCTGCTGTTTTTTTTCGCGATTCCCGTGTTGGTCATAAACTAAAAGTTGTTTGTTATGATTACAACAATGATATCCTCGAATATGTTCGTCATCTAAAAGAACAACCCGTATATACGAGCAGTGATTTCACAATGTAGTTCACTTGTTATGATTACATGCGCCAATTTCCTAATTTAGCTGTAGCTGCCTACTTGCTAGTTATTTACACTTATAGCGAACAGCTCACCCACGCTTGTCAACTCTATCCAACGTATCAAAGGGATAAACAGGTAATCGCTCATCAAATAGGCTGTAGGTGGCAGCGCTTAGTCGGATAATAACAGGTGCTGTTTACATTCCTGGCGGCTTTTTGCAACGCAAACATGGCGTCGGCACACAGTACGCCTTTGAAAACATAATTATGTGAGCACACGGGGGTATCTGATTCACGAACGCGTTTTTGGAGCCCTACCGCATTCTCAATATTCTTTTTCTAAACCTGATTTTCGCTTTATCTTCTGTAAAGATATAGACAGTTCAACATGTCTTCTGTGGTTCAACGATTAAACTATAAATAATTTAGAGCCTTCTCACACTTTAAGAAGCGAAAATTGGATTTTAACTGGAAGTAGAAAGATCTATAGAAAATTCAATTTCTGTAATAAATTATTTATTATTGAAAATAACGGCTTCAAATTTTGATATAACTCTACATATCAACTTATCACCTCCAATTTGCAAAAGTAAATTTTCGTAAAACTCTAGGAACTACCCCTCCTCCTCTACCTATCCCCTACTAACTCTAGGGGAAAATTTAAGATGGATTGACATAAAATAAACCATTTTAATGTTATGGTTTACTTGTTTTATATTCGCCTTGACCAATTACGGCTTTATTTTTTCGTTTTATGCCCGAAAATCCAAATACCTAAAATTTTACGATGTATTTTGTAATACGGCTCTTAAGAGATTGTGTTTTTCCCAAAGATCTGAGCTACATTTTGATTGGTTATACAAGAAGGTTAGTTACAAGACGTAGAGTCGAATTAAAAGCGAAAGCGAAGAAAGAAAGCGAAAAGCGAATTAACAGATAAATTATCAATATAAAAAACCAACTTCATAATAATGTCAGAACTGGACCAAATTGAAATGGGACCAAATGGGAAGCACCAGCTTTCAAATAAAAAAGAATCATCAAAATCGGTTCACCCAGTCGAAAGTTCTGAGGTAAAACCTCCTCCCTAAAATCGGTGAAATCGGTTAAAAATAAGCATGCATCTAGAAATTAGGATAGGTACAATGATAATAAATTAGGATATGACGACCGGTAGCACGTCTGCCTCATGACTAGGAGGCCCTGGGTTCGATTCCCGACCTGGCAGATGTATGAATGATGAAATAATAAATCTGCTCTGTGGGTGGGTGTTAGTTGTCCTTGTCTTTATGTGTGATCCATGGCATCAACGACACAGGGAATCCTACGGGAAATTCTAAAACATTTTTTAAGCTTGGAATCCTGTCATCAAATTAACAAAATCGCAAGTCCGGCGCAGATCTTCAAGACTTCTGGACACCGTGAGCGGCTGCATAGAAACGTTTTGGTTAAAATCACTGGCGGTACTTGTATTTGTTACTATAGTGCTACAAGGATCATTTCGCCGCGGTGAATTTAGCCGTTTGGCTGCAAAATGTTTTTTTTTAGGAACTTTTTTGTTTATTGCGCAGCTAAACGACTAACTGCAACCAAATGATCTTTGTAGCACTCTAATTTCAGAACATTTAAATAGACATTCGTCACACACGCACACACACACACCTACATACGCACTTTGTACGTCTATTGAAAATACATAACATTTGTCCCGAATCTAAAATATGTATCATACCTTGTAAAAGTTAGTCGAAGGTCAAAGTAATTACGATTCGGTTACGTTTTACCCATTAACGCTTAGTAAACACAGGGAAAGATGTGAAAGGTCGTCATAATTTAAAATTCAGCACAGCTTTAGGAAAAATTATGATAAATATTAACAATTTTTCCAATATCCGTCGTAAGCAGCGAGGTTGTTTGTCAACAAATAAAAGAATTAAAACCAGAAGACGCTTCGGTAAAGGAGCCATATTTTTCAAATGTAAAACAGGACACCAAAGCTGGCGCTGGGTGGCAGGGGTGATTCGCGAAGAGGTTCTTTAGGTAAGATGAATTCGAGTTTGCACATTTTGTTTGTTTAATGGTATTTGGAGAAATTTCACTGTGTATTTTAGCAGAAAAAATAAAACTTCAGTTTTCATTTCTCTATTGTATTATATCTCCTCCATTTTCGGAACAAAGTGATTTGACATAGAACCGAATTTACCGATATAGCCCAAAGGATTAAAAGGATTAGTAAGCTGAAGTGGCAGTGGGCCGGCCATATTAACCGATAACCGACGGGGTAGACGAGTTCAGCAGGGCTAGCATGCGCACCGCGACAAAATCTTGTCGTCACTGTGTCGAACGAGAACGCAACAAGGTGCCTACGGTTTCATATACGCCTGTCTCGCTTTAGCACGACAAAAAAGTCGACAAAATTGTGTCGCGGTGCGCATGCTAGCCCTGCTGGAGTAGAGACCACGTTTAGGCAAACGTAGTGTAGGACACCCTGCGGCCAGGTGGAGTGACAACCTGCGTAAAACGGCGGGTAAAAACTGGATGCAACGAACTGCCGAACGAGCTAAGTGGCGTGCATTAGAAGAGGCCTATGTCCAGCAGTGGACTGTTAAAGGCTGATAATGATGATCAATTTTCCGGGTACAAATTCCTTATTGTACTTGAAGCGACGTAGAGGCGGAATTACACTAGAAATTCATCAGAAAAACAGTTTTGAAATTTCTGGTTGCCCGTGTTTTTAGGAATACTTATTTATATCTCTTGATGGACATTACTTTTTTGCCAAATGTCATCAAGATCAATAAAAAAAACTTGACTTCTGCGGAATTGCCGCAATTTTGCCAATGTCTTATGAAGAGTCATCATCATCATCGTTTCTGCCATAGGACGTCCACTGCTGGACATAGGCCATAGATCTCCAAAAGCGCATCAAGCGTTTTCCTGCGGTGTCATGTAGTTTCGGTCATCTGTCCATCTTGTGGGTGGACGTCCTGCGCTGCACTTACCGGTCCGTGGTCTCGATTCAGACCTCTCAGCCCAATCGGCCATCTGTTCTGGGTGCTATGTGCTCTACCCACTGCCACTTCAACTTGCTGATCTGGTAGAGTCAGGTAGATATTTATTCTGGAGATTGTCCTGTTTAAGGGCGACGTTATCTTAATTTGCGCAGGATGTTCGGCAGAGTCTTCAGGATCTTCTATTAGTGCTTTATTCTTCGTGAATTCTTTCACCGGTTACAAGAGACAAATATTACAACACAGATAGGTTCAGGCGTTTTATCGATAAAACGTTAGAAACGTACACAATGTTAGAGAAAAGGGAACATACCTATTACTTTCGTATTTGGAAGATATTTATCTAACAACTAGCTGCACCCCGTGGTTTAACTCCTTATAAAATCAGCTATCTGCCCGTCAAAATCGGTCCAGCCATTTTGGAGTCCATAGGGAACATACGTACACACATAAATTTTTATATATCTAACAATTAAATCCAAAAGTTTATCAAGTCGATCAAAAAAGTTTACAACCTATGACACCGTTTTGATTTATGTGTGTATGTCGTACATAAGCACTCAACTGTGGCGTACGATTGGTATGTTTCAAGCGTGACAGACAACAATCGCCGCCCGTCAGTGTCACGCCGCCCTTGGCCACTGTTCGCTTGCAGCTTGTCACGTTATCTCGTGTCGTAGCTCACTTTATGGCAGATGTCACGCATCGCCGATATCTGTGCTTTTTGGATACGAAAGGGTTAAATTATGGAGATACATCGACTGCTATTCATAAGGGTCGGACTATAAGCTATTGGTTATGGATGAATGTCGAGATTGTACTAAGCGTACTGTGTTTTAGTTGTCTTTAGTTGTCTTTGTACACGCACATGTTATGTAAGTAGAAAGCAGTGAGGCCTAATAAATATTATATACCTAACATTTTGAAAGAATTTGTATATCGCAGATAAATACCAGTATTGATGGATTAGGGACCTGTTACTTGAATAAAAACGTTGATTCGGTAAAAACGCCACATCTCTCGAAGAACCGATAACCGATGGGGAAAAAAGGTCCTTTAGTGGAGACTACGTACCAGGAGATGCAGCGTAGGTACCTCCAACTAGGTGCACGGACGACATCGTGAGAGTCGCGGGCATCCCGTGGAAGCAGATGGCAGACAGTCGTTCAGTGATAGAAATCTAAGCGGGAGACCTACTTTCAGCAGTGGACGTCTTCTGACTGATGATAATGATTATGACATTGGTACTATTACATGACGAGTTACTTACCAATTAGCCTAAAAAATATAAAATTAAATAGTAAAGCGAATGAGGTAGGGTGCAATACCTTCTAAAATAGATAAATAGTGAATTTTTTTAGCATTGGTAAGTAATTGCGGCGGCGGCGGTACCATCACGTGCCATTGTATAACCCAAGTGATACCTACGCTCGCTTATGAGCGTAGGTGTGTTGGCATGACAAATACATAATAAATGTATAATGGTCGTCGAGACTAACGCTGGAATCGTATAAAAGAGGTATGGCTAATGGAAATCACCTGCCTAAAGTGCCTAGCGCCTAACCCTGCTGTTCTTAATTACCATAATGCCTTTTCTATTTTTATGCTAATGTTATCATAGTGACAATCTAGCAAATTCGTAGATTTGCTTAAGTGTTACGCGTTGTAGTGCTTTTTATAGGTCTGAAAAGTGAACGCACCTTTTCTTGTTTATTTTCTGTAACTTTGAGAAGGTAGAGCCAGGTAATAAGTTACATTCCTAAAACCCTGCAGTGGGCGTAGTACGTAATATTCGTTAAGTAAAATACGTATCAAATTCTATACAAATTTTCAATTTTGAAATTCATATTTGTATGGAAATCGATATTTATTTTACGTAACGAATATTGGTCTTCGTCCACAAAAGTAAAGACATTCAATACATTTTAGTTCACTTGTTACTTCATTGTTGCACTGCCAGTCATCACAATCTGTATAATAGCATGATATAGCATCATCCCTGGAAATGGTGAAATGCCATAACCATAAAAAAAGCATTTTTCCATTACATACATTATTAGCCTATCATGATGTTTCCGCTACTAGGACACAGGCCTACTCTCAGATGAGAAAGGATGCCCTAAGCCGCTATACTGGCCTAGTGTGTCAACAACATTGTTGAATGTCATATGTCTCTGTACTTTTTTGAGAAAAATATCGCGAGGAAATCGATAAGTCTTCATACCGGATACCTCACAATGCTTTCCTTCGCCGTTTTAAAGCGATGACATTGAAATCGAATATAATAAGTACTAAATAAGTAATTGATGCAGGGCTGAGGATCGAACCGTGTATTGTGAAGCACATGAGCTACCTCGGCCACTATCGCTCAACTAAACTAGTTCTCTCTCGAGTTTAGTTATTACGAGTACATACTATGCATTTTCATTGTATGCATGTGTTTTTATCACGACTCACGAGGCATACGACCTCTAATCGCGATTGAATGTAAGCTTTCAAATAAATGCCGCCGTATTAAGACGTTGCCGTTTTAGACTCTATAAATATATTATATACCATCAACAGTATCTTGGTTGGGACTGTGGGACTGGCTAGTTGAGGTAACTTGAGATCGCACTAAAGCTTTCCCGTAGCACCCGGCACATGAGCGCCAAGCAGAAGCTCAAGTTTCTGTAAGGTTGACCACCGTTCTGACGGAGAGCCCACTAACATAACCACTCTGAACCCAGGCTGGTGATATTAATAATAATTTTCCCTGGCAAAAAAGTACTACGCACAATGTAGAGAGAGTAGAGGCTACTCTAGTCAGCTCGTAGACTGCCTCACCGCATAACATCAGGCAAGGCGGCGGTCAAATGCAAGCCTATATTATTTGAAAAGCTCTACAAAGTCAATCAAATTACTTTCACCTGCACATGTCATGCCAGCAAACAAATAACAACTTGTAGCAACCTTGTCGAGCTCATCAAGGATGTATGAGCTCCGTGAATGCATCGCTGACCCATCGATTGTTCTATTTCAGCGTATCCTTGAGCGGAATGATGCATAAGTAATAATTTCGTTGTTTAGCTGTTCCGATGTAACCACGTCGGTATTTGACGTAATGCCTAAATATGTTTTCTTCGATTACGTTGGTAAACATGACAAGAAAAGAAATGTGTATTTTACGGGGTCATACCTACTCACTGAGTTCATTGTATTGTTGTCCTTATTCGTCGCCTTTAAGATCTCATTTCTTTAAACGTTTAACCGTTATGAATGTCTTGCACGTTGCGTATTTGAAAGATTTTGGCAGTACTGTCAATAGGTACGTACTATCTCATACATTGGCAATTTAGTGGTTGCGGTTTCAATTTTTTTTATGTTATTGGAAAAAAATACTAATGAAAATCCTAGAGTGATTTTTGCGCAGACCTCATTTAACGTCTGTAATATGAACGACACATTAAACATTCTCATTTCACTCGATTTTTTTTTTAAAACTTGTGATTTACGCATTTTTTTTTAATAATTATATACCTAATCTCGGTCCTATTGTTGCACATTACTATTGAGTGTTTTGTCGTGAAAAGATAACTAACAGACATGTATGGGAGCACCTATTTGCTAACTACATAGTCCAGTTTGTCCAACAACATTTTAACCTTTTTAATCTTTTCATCGAGACTCGATTCCAGGGATGGATAAACTATCTACATACCATAAGTAGTATTAAGTTTGTACGGAACCCTTTGGGTGTAAGTCCTACACGCTTGTCCTGTTTTTTTTTTCACTTAAATTTAGCAAACATGTGTTCTATAAGTTGTTCCCTTGGATGATCTGCCCTTAAAATATTACCATATGTGTGATAATTAGTATTTATTACACATATGATATTACTACATCTTTCTATTACACGTTGTATCTACACAGATAGCCAGTATTGTGGTTTCTTTTTCTGTTTCACTCGATACAGCTCTCTGTACAAACCACGTTTTATGGGCTCCGCCCAACGACAGATTGTCATTTTAAGTGCGGATCACGAATATGAATTATTCACGACTGGTAAAGGGTGTATCGCTCGCTCGGATGTAAAATCTCGCTGAAAGCGTTGTCGTATATAGTTTCGGTTATCCTATTGAAATGGCGCGTGTTGTTGGGAATCGTACTGATGGAAGTTTTGTTACCAAACTACCTACTTTGGTAGAGTTTAAACGTGATATTTCGGTTTCTGAGAAAACTTGAATGTACTGTGAATTAGCTTATTATCTGATGTTTTGTTGAAAAAAATCGTACATACACTGTAACCATGCAAAAAAGAATTATCAACACATGCTGAATAAAAAAAATAAAAAATATACAGGCATAAAACTTACGCATTTTTTTTTTTCTGTTTTTTTGAAGAAATGAAGAATGTGAAGAAACACTCTTTTACCAAAATTAAACTTTAAAGTCTCAGAATACAGAAAATGTTTATGTTAAATTCTTGATCATAAAGTAATAGTATAGGATCCCGCCATAGAACCTTCACCGAGCTGGTTAATGGATGAAAAGTATTTTATATATAATTTAATATGTCAATAAATATATTGCAAATGGGTTGTCTAAAAAAATTTAGTCCAGAATATGATTGATTAAAAATTATTTAAAATAATTTTTTTAAATATTTTTTTTATGAATGTTTTAAATATGACCAGTAATGACCAGTGTTGTAAGTTACAAGTTTCTATGTCTTATAGTTTAGAAATTCAGGGGGGGGGGGCAACTTTTTGCCACTTTGGCGGGCTATATTTCGCAAATTAAAGACTTTATAAAAAAGTGATGTATGAATCCTTACATTCATTTTATAAGGCCTTATCAACATAACTGTTCCCATAACTGTCTATTAACCAAACCAGTGAAAAGTAAAACAAAAAAAAATTTTACTAATCATATTCTGGACTGAATTTTTTTAGACAACCCATTTGCAATATATTTTGTATATATGAAATTCGTATGTGAAGCTAGTTAGTGTATGAAAGTCTACGCGTACGAAGTCCTAGACTTTGATAATACATGTATATAATCAAAGGAAAATACGGACTGATTTGAGAACCTTTCTCCTGAGGTCTGTTAAAATAGTAATTACGCTTAAAAACAAAGGCATCTTTGCAACATATTTTAGAAGCCTATTCATATAGGTCCCCAACAAAAGGTACGTCATTTTCATATACTGAATATGAGATATATCTGAATGGGTAGGTAGGTACTAGCGCATATATTGTAAGAACACCATACGTCATCCATACAAAAGCTTACAATGATTACGAAACCATACGATTGCTATTAGATTCTACAAAAGGTATATTTTTTTAATAACTGTTGTTTTAAAATAATAAAATTATATTTTACAACTTAAAAACCAGCTCCAAAATTTAACCTGCATTTTCTTTTTATACACGATATTCAAAACAAAATACAGGATGTCCCTTTCAGGTTACCTCTGGCAGAGGATAAAAGCAAATCTGTCCGCTATCGGGGTCACATGGAGTATCCTCAACGACGCCGACACAAAGGATACGACTGTATAAGCTATGAGATTGAATACGATGCTGAAAATTGACGACAATTTTAAGTATTTATTTTACGAATTTTGGTTACAACTTTTAAACTCGTGTCAAGAACGGTTTTATCTATTTAGGTATTATTTTTATTACCTCTCTGTAAGGTGATGGAGCAAGTGGTAAACACCCAGCTTCTCTCTTCTATATAGTTACGGTATTTAATGTTAGCTTATATTTGGTTTAGTAAATAGAGGCACTTTTTTATCAGTTATTATTAATACAGGCAATGCCATACATTCTTATCACTACTCTAAAGACTTTTAGAAGAAATATCAGTCTTCATCTTTTCGCTTTAAAATCAATGAGCGAACCACTAAGCAGATACGTTTAAAACAAATTGGCGAAAGCTTGTGAACAACGGTTACGACTACATTGGCAAAAGGCCTACATACAGTACGGGGAAAACTGTAAATCTGCGTCCGAGCTACGAAGCAGGCAACTGACGTTTGGTCATATTAATTGATATTTCAGTTATCGGATGGAAGGAATAAGATCGGTTGAGAGAAACGTGGAGAGTATATACAAAAGTTCAGCGATGTTAAAACATTCGTGAGGAACCAGCGCTTGTATTTGATTGTGTACGAAGACGTAGCATGTTTGCTTAGCTTAGCATGATTGCATATTACATGTTTTCTGATTTACACTTTTGTTTTCGTAGATTATATTACCTAAATATTCATATAGAACAGCTGGTATATAATTAATGCCGTAAACATTAAAATAATAAATAATTCAGGTATTTAAACATGTATATATATATATATATATATATATATATATAATTACAACTGTATGATGATAAGTGCAAGATGCTCGCCTGGTGGTAAGCGCCAAGGCTCATTATGCATGTAAGACTACTATTTCTATTGGAATTTGCAGTTATCTATTGCGATATGATTAAATGTAATGAAAAAATACATGGAGCCATACTGTTATTAAACTTAGATCGACGTGGGTCCATTTAGCGAGATGGCTTTATTATGAAAATCGGCCCAAGAGGGATTCCCCGCTTGCCCGAGGCGTCCTTTGCGTTAACCTAATCGACTGATGTCAGGGAAAATAAAAATCGAATAAAATAATATTTTAATAAACCGATTACAATCCGATTTCAAAAAAGTCAGGGGGTGAATTAACGTGTTTTTTATAACGAACAAGTTCCTTTTTAACTAAATCTAAAAGTAAATACCTAAACAACTTACCCTATCAGACAGAAACCAGTTGGATTGCCCTAGCCTAGACCTTTGAAGGTCTAAAGATATTCAAAATGCTCAAGCTCCCTATACTTGGCAGGGTATTGGCTCTTTAAAATAAAATTAATATTTAAGGGGGCTCCCATACATTAAACGTGATTATTTATTATTGACAATGGTACGGAATGCTTCGTGCGTATATCTAGAATAATTTCTTTTCGCGTTAATTTTGTTTATAGATATATAGAAAGTTTGGTAATATATTTGCGATACAAACAAACATAAATCAAACAAAAATTAAAGAAAGAAAACATCAATTTCAAAAAGGAGTCTCAGCATAAGTGCTGTGGATAATCTATTCGTAATCTTGGTTGATGGTTAAACGCAATAAAAATATTGTCGACTGGAAAGTAAAAAGCCATAACCAAAATCATACCACCTAATAAGTCTCACAGTTGCACATTGGCTTCCTGAAATATGTTTGTAATAAATAAACAATGTACAGTTTAAATAAACAATGTTTAGAAGTGAAATTTGCAAATAAATATATATTTTCATAGAACTAAATTTATGAATTGATATATCTGCCACATTATTATTCTCCAGAGCATAGCCCTATTTGACCCCTTCATTTTCAACGGTTGTAAATCGTTTAATCTAGATTATATTAAGCGCCTGTCACTTTATTCAAAGTTCGTCTGTCCCAAGTGCCCTCTTCGCCAATCGATTGAAACATCAGACGCAATCTGTACAAGAAAAAAACATTTCGCTGAAATTGTTAGAACCATTTGGATGTCTGTGTTGTGTTAGTTCTGTTGAAAATATATACCGTATAAAAGATACCATGAGCGTCTCACGACACGCACTTTTCAGTTCATTTATTTAATTTACTTGTGGAAAACAATTAACTAAGTAAAAGCTGACTTGCAATTTGGAAAAATTTAATTTTCATGAGTGCTATTCAGACTTTTACGTTACTTATTTGGAAAATGGGAAAACAAACGCTTCGACGAAACAAATTGTGTTCATGGCAATATAATTGAAATAGTTAATAACGTTAACGTTCTGGTTAACTGCGACGAGTGACCAAAATGCTGGCGTGTATCTGGCTCAACGTATAAGCATTGCCATTCAACGTGGTAATGCCGCCAGCATGCTGGGTACGCTGCCAACTGATAGTGGGCTTGAGCATTTGGATTGTCTTTAGATCTTCAACGGTCTATGGACAACCTAACTATTTTTTTTTGTATTAGTTAGCTTGTATTTTGTTTATTTAATAAAGGCACTTGCCCGATTGAAATAGTTACCATCGCCTATGAGCTGTAAAGAAATTAACAAAAACCATCTACTCTCGTCCAAGCAATTATTTGCTCCGACAGTTGCATAAAAACCTGAACAAAAACATTTTCTTTTAATATTTTACATCGGGTACCTGTTACAGTCTTACATTCAAAAACCTAGCAAAAGAACAGAATTCGTGGCTTATTACAATGTTATTGCAGCTGTCACAACAAATTAATGCTTGGATCGAGTTTAATCGGCATTATTATTAGTCAGTTTTAATTTTGATTGGCTAAAATTGGTTTGGGTTTTAGATTAATTCTAAAAACAATTGTACCATCGTTTGGCCAACTCTACATATAAGTTAGCAGGTCTGGGCCCTGATTCCATAACTAAAACACGCACGTAACACGGCGGGTTAAGTTAACCTTTAAAAATTTGCCCTCTATTCCTTAGGAAATAAAGAACGTTGTTATTAAGCGTTAACATCGTTACATTAGAGTAATAAGAAAAGAGCAAGTGCCTTTATTAACTTAACAAAATACAAGATAATATTAACACTACAAAGACAGTTTGACTACCCATAGACCGTTGAAGATCTAAAGACAATCCAAATGCTCAAGCCCACCATTAGTTGGCAGCGTACCCTGCATACTGGTGGCTTTACCACGCTGAATGGCAATGATTATACGTTGAGACCGTAACACGCCAGCATTTTGGTCACTAGAAATAATTTAAGGTATATGATTTTATTTCATAGAGAAATTAAATGAGTTACCTGTAGTTAGAGTTTAATTTTAGTGCATGCCTTGAATAAACTTTGAATAGAGAGGTGCAAGAAAACTAGCTGGAATGCTTGAAAGTGGGAGCTTGCATACTGAACACAAAGCGAAAAGTTTCAAAATCTGTAACAAGAAGACTGGACTCACTCATTTTCATTCTCATCCGATTATTATGTAAACTGCGGCTAGTGCCTCTTTGTTTCATCAGCGTGGACATTCTCCCAGGAATCGTACATTTATCCTATATCCAACATCCAACCCTCCAACTAAGTATCTCTATACAAGCCACGCGTTTGATCTTATAATAATTCTCGTAGTTTAAAACACGCTTTATAATCGCAAATCCTGAAGATCCTGGTAAGGATAATAGGACAAACTATTTAAATTATTGCATTGTCATCGGTCCTTGATAAGTGTGCAAAGTTTGAAATCAATCCGACGTTTTGAAAGGGGTGGAAATCACGTTCAAAGATTCCGTTACAAAGATAAATACCAAGCTAATAAAAGCGTGTTCAAAATAGGTAAGTTTTGATTTCAGTAATAATGTAGTATTTATATATCTTCTACTATTACTAAATTTATTTTATAAGACACGTGAGTCCATTCTTGAAAACAAAAGATCAACCTTCAATTAGCCTAAAACTAACTCCCATTTGCAGTCAAATGTAGCGAGAAAACGCAACGGAGTCTGCCTCGACAGGAAAACTCGAGACATAAATCAAACGCAGAGTCCGGTGCGCAGAACTTCGTACATTAATTGTTGGAAATAACAACTGAGCACTGAATTACGCCATTTTCAGTCCTCATTTGGTAATTAGGTATTGTTTTATTACGGTCTAAGCTGATTACAATTTTGCAGAGGTAGTTTATTGTTCATAAGGTGAGGATAGAAAATACTGTACCAGCATTTTACGGGATGTTTCCGCAGGCAACATGTTAGCTGGTGCACCACCCAATAAGTACACTCTATATCCAGTGTGTTACTACAGAAAACAAAACACAACATATTCAAATTTATTTGCAAATTTTTGATAAATGATAACCGCATATCCAATAACCTTTTTTAATCAAAGCCCAGTGTTATTGGCTTTGATTAGTTCTAGTATCAAATTTCATAGAAATAAATAACTTTTTTTAGACACAGGCCAGCTAAAACAAAGTTGAATACTAGCTGGAATCTGGGTCTTTTCAAGGCCCGAGTGTATAGGTATCTTTAAAATCTGCGTGCTTCATCTTCGACTACATCGTCGCTTACCAACAGGCTAGTTGCTTATCGCGCTTATAAAACGCGGACTTTTTCGCGATAAAAAAATAGGACAATAGTAATACAATAATTTGGTACCATCGAACTGATTAAATGATGGAGCAAGGAGGTTATAGTGGTTCTCTTCAGGGGCTACTAGGCTTATTATTTTTGGTTTGTTATAACGTGTCCCTTACATTAGACTTGTTGACGATGGTCTGATGATAAAGCCCAGATGGAACCCCTTCGATTTGTGCTCTTTTTTTTTAAGTTTCGTTACACTAAAATATTTTTTAGTTTTTATACTTATTATTTTACTAGCTGTTACTCGCGACTTCGTACGCGTAGACTTTCATATAAATGTTCAACCTCCTTTTCCCCTTTAATACAGCCCTTCCGCAAAGTCATTCTTTATTGGACACATTCACCTCATAAGGAATCTACTTGCCAAATTTCACGTACTAACATACTCGTAATATTAAAAATATAATGTTTTTTTTTATAACTGTATTTATTTATTTTAAACCATTTACCTGAATATCAATTTCAATGAGATTCAATTTATTGTTGTAAAGACCTTTAATAGCCACAAGAAATAAGTATTAAATAAATAAGTACAGAAAACAAATAAATGTACTTCATATTCACACTTAGTTTGGTACATTCGTGCAGTAATGTTAAATGTGTTCTATCATAAAGGCAGAAGGCCGGTCCCTATAGAGAGAGCCTCGTAGTATTATATTAACGGTCTCTCAGCGTTCGTTATTGTGATGGTCTGGCAGGACGGCACTTGTGACATAAAACCTCTTCAGACTAG
Organism: Agriopis leucophaearia; assembly: GCA_949125355.1. Classification (NCBI taxonomy): domain Eukaryota; kingdom Metazoa; phylum Arthropoda; class Insecta; order Lepidoptera; family Geometridae; genus Agriopis; species Agriopis leucophaearia. The sequence goes on along the minus strand of OX421265.1, from coordinate 7,369,947 downwards.
GCTATAATGTATACTTGTCATCATTCAAAACTTATACTTTTGGGTATATTCCTAACTTTGCTGGCGCAGCGACCCAAAATGGCCTTCGATACCAAAAGCGCCAACCTTCTCCATCTTGCTCAAGTTCATGCCAAGCATGAACATCCAGTTGAGTCCAACCCTGAATACGCAAATAAAATCTACTTTTTTAGGGTTCCGTACCCAAAGTGTAAATCGGGACCCTATTACTAAGACTCCGCTGCCTGTCTGGCCGTCTCTCACCAGGCTGTATCTCATGAACTGTGATAGTTAGACAGTTGAAATTTGATAGTTTTCACAGATGATGTAATTTTGTTGCCACTATAATAACAAATACTAAAAAAACAGAAGAAATAAATATTTATAGGGGCTCCCATACAAAAAACGTGATTTTTTGCCGTTTTATAGATAAGAATAAGAACCCTTCGTGCGCGAGTTCGCCTCGAACTTGGCATTAAAAAAACGTCATTCACTCGATTAAGTAAATGTATAGAATTACGGCTTATAGCTTACTAAAAGTTGTGAGTCATATTAAATTGTAATTTCTAATATTTTAGGTACCTGGATTTTCATGCATAAAACGAAAAAATCAAGCCGTAAAAAACAAGAAAATCATAACATTATTTTTATTTCATGTCAGTAATTTTACGAAATCCACTCTCAAACTTTCCCTCGAGAGTGTAAGGAAAAACTTCTTATGTAAATTATAGGTAATGAGATGGTACGTTGAGTTTTTCAAAAATGTCAAGCAGTTCAACCTTATTTCAGCCATAGGACGTCCACTGCTGGACATAGGCCTGCCCCATCGATCTCCAAAAGAGCCGGTTGGAAGCTGCCTGCATCCAGCGTTTCCCTGTGGTCTTTAGGATGGTCTGTCTATCCAATTTTAAGCCGTTATTTTCAATAAAAATACAGATCTTTTTATTGCTAAAATTGAATATTTGTTAGAATCAGAGCGCCAAAAACCCAGATTTCTATTTTTCGTCAAAAAATGTGAGAGGGCTCTTAATAATGATGAGTACAATTAATGACCTTCTTGTTGACTTAGAAGCTTGTTTAGCATGATATTAATTTCATCCAATCCAATTGCGGCTTCGAGGACTAAAATGTATGTAAGCTACTTATATTAAGTAATGATAGACTTAGATGACGTGCTATCTATCATACCGCTTAAGTAAGCTACCCTTTTTTTGTAAATATCCTATAAAACTGCGACTCAAGATGCCATTGACATTTGTCACGCTGCAGATTCAGCTTACGCATTATTAATCTTCAATAAACACCAGCCTAGTGCGAGTCTCGCGCAACGAGAGTTCCGCATCCAAAACAGTGTGTTTTCTTTTATTCAGTTCGGGATCTCTAGAGCGCCTGACTTTTTTAAAAATAGAAAATAGGCTTGCGTTTGACCGCCAGCTCGCCTGATGTTAAGCGATGATGCGGTCTACGATGGAGCACGCTTGCCTAGAAGAAACCGATTCACTCGTGATTTGAAGACACCCAGATTGTAACTACCGGGGAACACCCGCATTCAGGTAGCGCATTCCACATACGTCTGTTAGATCTCATTTATTTTATTAATATTTTTTGTTAATTTCCGTAACATTATATATTCCATGGAAATTTCAACTGGCTGTCTATTACGGCTCAAAAAATACAATAAGATAGACAGACAGTGTAGCTAAGCTTAGTTATAAGATGCCATTGACTTGACACCCTTTCAGTACGGAACCTTAAAAAAGGTTGTCGTTTCTTTACAAACGAATTAGTAATCTCCACTCTATTCTCAGCTTTAGATTCCCGACCAGAAATATAGTCATAGATAAAAGCGTAGTCTGAAGTGGACTTTGCGTGGTAATGATACAAAATGATAGCACCTGCTCTCTATTATATTTCAAAAGCTCTACTTAAGAGGCACTAAGATAAGTAAATATGTTTGAACCTTATGATAATGACCATAGAGGCATTTGTTAAAGTAGAACAATTATCATAACTTTGTGTAAATAAGAGAAATTTAAATTACAGATAATCGTTAATATATTGGTTTATCTAATTGTAAAACTTTAAAACTAATAACAACTAGGTACACATTGGAATAAGTACGTACAAGATGATATTGGAGATGGAAAAATAGACCACCATCTGCTAAGGTCGACGCCATTCGCCGCGCTACGCGCCAAACGCTACACGCTACGAGGTCTCGTAGCGTGTAGCGTTTGGCGAGGGCTACGTTTACCGATTCAAGGAACCAGTCATTATAGATAGATAGATAAACTCTTTATTGTTCACACTACAAATTACATACACAAGACACGATAAAACAGCTTAAAACTAGTGCAACAATCGGCGGGCTTATCGGGGGGCTTATAATTATACAGTTTTTTACCCGTCACAAAAAGAGGGGTATTATAAATTTGACTTGTGTTTCTATGAGTCTGTCTGTGGTGTCGTAGCTCCCAAAAGGCGGTACCGATTTTGATTTAGTTTTTTTTGTTTGAAAGGTGACTTGATCGAGAGTGTTCTAAGCTATGATTCAAGAAAATTTGTTCAACCGTTTAAAGATTATCAACTCAAGGGTATTATCAAGGGTTTTTAATTTATACAACTATATACAATTTATACTTATTAACTAAAAGTTAAAATTCGATTTTTTTTAAAGATATATTTAACGTAGCGATAAAAACCTAGACACACTCTATCTAAAATTGGAGCAGTATCTTTTGAGGCCTATGAACATCGTAACTTCATGACAAACGAGTCCGGGAGCGCTATGCAGTGAATCTTTACTTTTATGAGCACAGAGCAGGACTTATTTTCTCAGAAAACGAGGGAACCGTATAAAAGTAAGGGTTACAACAAAATGGTGTTTCGGATTTATAATACGTTGGCGGGAGCGGATTTCTCATTGTGTGAAAGTAGCTGAGAATTTACTTTCTTGTAGTAGCTTTCGGGGTAAAATAAGTCGGGGTTTCAGGGTATGGCAAAAATTATTTATATTTTTTGGCATTGCTTTTTAGATTAGTGTAGGGTTAAGTATATAATAGGACAAGTGCCTTTATTAACTAACTAACTTTATTAACTAATTAACTAACGCTACAAAGACAGACTGCCCAAAGAGCTGCTATAGACACTACGTACTTATATTAAGTACGCCAACAAAATAATACTCCAGGTTTTTTATTCCTCGCCTTCACAAAAATAGAAAATCATGAAAATTAAAACGCTATTTTTAATTTAAAATGCATTATAAGCCTGTATTTTTTTCTTACTCTGTGAGATTTATGTTTAAAAAAAATGTCGAAAATGTACGGAAGAGATATAGCTCTGGCTAGGGGCGCGGTCTTAAGTGGTTAATTTATTTTAATATAGGTGACCGCGAGCAGCATCCATTTATAGTTGCTTCCATAGACGGATGACACCTTAATTTCAGATTTCAGGTGTTTGTCCAAGATGACTTAAGAACTCTTACACCAGAGATATAGCCAGTAGCTATTCACCCTATATGAACTCAACTCAAGTCCTTCTAATGTACTGTCTATCAGATCTCAACCTATTTGAACTTAAGCCATTCTAGTCAAGTCTATTGTATTGCCTATTAGTTTCTGACCAGCTGAAATGCCACACAATTGTTTGTTGACAGACATCAAATCTATATTGGTAAGTAGGTAAATCAATCATCAGAGAGTCCGTTCCTCGCAGCAATACGTAAACAGCGCTACGTCTGCGGTGTGACGTTCCGAAAGTTCAATTTGCGGGAATTTTCTCATTGGAACTGCCAGTTATTGGCGTATTTATTGATAACTCTGTACAGGAAATGGTGGGAAATTATGAACATGTTGCACAAAACTTTACCTGAAGCAATTTGATAAAGCAACTGTTTTTATCGGTTTGGTTTTACAAATAAACAAACACATTGTAGATTTTCAACGACATTTATTTGACCTTACATGTTGACATTTATCCTTAAAATTTTATCCCTCAAATTTTATCTTTATAAACATTATCTGAATAACACCAATAAATCCAATTTCATAACTTCGGTTTTATAAGCGGACCGCCCGTGGGAGCTCAGGTGGGTTAATGCAGGATCTGCGATATTAGTTTTGTGAATGTCACTCTCATCTGCATTAACCACAGAGAAGAAAAACAATTTGTTTTATTTACATAAAACGGCTGTCAAGGCATTTTTGTAAGAAATATGTTGTATGCACTTGTAAACCCATAGCAACTGTGTTAGCAACTGTGACGCGGAGTTCGACGCGTTGACATAAGAATGTTCAATCAAGTATCTGTCACAATACCTGGCGACAGAGTTTCCTTCTCATTTCCGTTCTATTTACTTCTCTTTTTGTGGCATTAACATATGAACGACGAAGACAGAAACAATACACAAAACACCGGAACTGATGCACAGGCCTCGATTAGGTGGCGTTTAGTAGATCATTTTACAGTGACATGGAATGCTACATACCGAATAACGAGCTATCCGTAGGCAGACACATGCGAACCGCGTACAGCTGTGAAATCAGCCTTATATATATTCGTAAAACAGTCTTGATTCGGCTGAGTTACAATGAATTAATTAACAGGTACTCTTTATAATACTAAATATTAAACCTATTTAAATAACTAAACTAGCCTTAATGATAGTTGATATATAAGTATCAAGAGCCCTTCGTTGCCTGTGAAGTGTAACATGAGAAAATGAAACGCCATCCTTAAAAGTTAAACATTTCTTCAAATTTCAATGGGCCCACCCTCGATAGATCGCAATATAAAAACGATTCACTATCGGCGAAGATGCCGCGTAACACACAAAAATACAGTCAAACTAGGAACCTCCTTTTTTGAAGTCGGCTGAATACAAAATAGGTATAATTTCAAGATTTGGCACTATTATTTATTATGTAGGTTTGGTACTCCAAAGTTGTGTAAAAATTAAGCACTCCTTGCCACCATAATCTAAAAACTTCCTAATTATATTGGACTAGGTCCGATAACATTCACAAGCCAATCAGCTGTTTATCACTCACTCTCAATTTAGCGTCAATATTAAAGCCATACTTCACTGTTCCCACGACAATCTTTTCATTTGGAATATTTTGTGATTCCATTACATCGGCAATAAAGAAACCATAAAAGTAGTGACCTCTATGTTGAGGACTATAATTGACAGCTGTTTGTCCTTGAAGAGACATTTTGTATCCAACTTCTATTTCTAAATATCCTGTTGATACTGACAGATCCGCTGTGATACTTTCTCCAGCGTTTAGTTTGGCTTTGACGTTATGTTTGCTACCAACCGTAGTAGATTCAGATTTTGCTTCCTCTATGCCCCAACTGGAACTAGTTGTCGTAGAATATTCAACACTTCCGGACATTTCTAAGACTTTAATCTGTAAACCAAACTTGAAACCCAATGACACTGTTTTACTTCGAGTATTACCATACCGCCACGTTGTAGTCACGGTGTTTTGCACTAGTTGGCTTAGTTCGGTATCCACTTCGATAGAATGTGTTGAAGGATTGTCAAAATCTTGCTTCAGAACCACAGCTCGCCTTCCACCAACACTTTTAACTTTTGCGTATGTTACTTCTATTTTTTTGGTCACTGGCTCCCAGTTAAACCTTTCGTAAAGGTCTCCCCAGTGTGGTGTGGGTTTTGAAAAGTATACTTCTGCAGGTGACCCTTTATAATACTTCTCCACTGCCCCATAAAGTCCTGAGCGTGGGAAAAAACTTTTTATATCGTCTTCTGTAGCCGGTACAACTTCCTCGCCATAGTAATCGATAATTGCGTTATGGTTTGAATCCATTGTTATATCGATTTCTATTTTTGATTCAATTTTATGAAAACATATCAATAATAAAAGAAAAGTTTCTTTCATTTTGATATTTTTGTTTTAGTAACGTCGGCAAAGCGTCTGCAAGTTCGTTCGCTCAATAATTTATGAGTAATCACTTAGCCTCGTTTTGGTATTTATAACCAGCGCTGAGGTCTTATCACTGACACTGTTATCAGAAGCTGTAATTTCACTAGTTTCGCATAATGAAGCACATCATTCCAAAGATTTTTTTTTTAATAATGGTAGTCGTAGACGTAAAAAGAACTTATTTTATTATGAAAACTGACGTGGTTTTTACAAACAATTCATTCGTGGATTGACTGCAAAGCGAGACTGAGCCGCACGCCGGCACTCACCTTGAATAAGACCGCCGAATACTGTTAAAACTATTGTCGGAATAACCTGCGGTGTGATTTTTTCTGACACTTTAGGTAAATAACATTACTATATAGAACTTTTTAGTATGGGGCATGAGTTTTTTCGTACTATCACCATAGTACGAAAAAACTCATGTGTACAAATATCAATTAAAGCAAGTACAATGAATTTGTATTGTATTACTAAGTAAGTAGGTAGGTATTTACGATAGCCTTAACATTAGAAAACTATGCCTATAAAAATAACATGAACTAGTTAGGGTTCTTTAGTTCTACTACAAGGAATCCTTATAAGTTTGTTATGTCCGTCCGTCTGTCCATCCGTCCTAATTCTTCAGAACCTTCTAACTTCTATATAGTTGTTTAGATAAGTGCATGAATTTTTGCACAGTTACAGTTTTATCGATCTCAATTTTAAATATCATCTCAAATAAAAAAATCGCGTGGTTCTGGTACATGTAAAATGGGAATGAAAAAAATATTTTTCGCTGCACCCTTCTCAGTTGGTGAATCGTAGGTCTTTTAATATGAAGGTAAGGTTTTATACATCACTTTTTTTTATCAAGTGTATCCTTCGTGAAATGTGGCCCACCAATCAGGGGGGGTGTAATATCTTGACTATCCTAGGCCTTTGGAAGATTGCCACCCTTTTACTCTAATTTTCTTTACTTTTTGTAAAGGACGAAAAATTTAATGATCTATAAGAATAGATTCATATAAAAAAAACTCAGTCAGTGTCTTTAGATTTTTTATGAGATGCTGTGGACATATTTTTGTGTTTTCAACGTTGACGTGTGTTACTAACGCGTAGTTATAAAAAAAACTCACCAAGCTTTGCCGTACCCTCAGTAATTAGGCCATGGGGTGTAGTGGGGAATGAAATGGTTTTTTTAATTTCATACTTGATCGGCTGCATATTTTTTATTTTTTTTCATGTTGTAAGTATTTATGATAGAATCTACATTGAACTCCCTACGAGCTCTTCGCTAGTGGCTCCAAGTAGCTGTAGTGTACACAGCGGCCACACCCTGGTAACCACGTCGATCCGTGGGCTAAACTAGCGAAGGGGGCTATGAGTAATAGCTATCGGGCGATCCCCCGAGCAGTACACAGCGTCTATTTCGGCGCGATAGGCGAGCACCGTCGATAGGCACTGCTTCCGGCTATCGTAGCGATATAGCAAGGCCGCGTGAAATGCCTGGAAGAGCGTTTGTCAGGATCCTTAAGTGACATACGGTCATTCACTGCATCTCAGTCTCTGCCAATCGTATCAGCCTGCTGATCCATTGGATCCCAGAGAAATGGGACGAGAGAGTGGATGTGTGCCCGCGCAACCGCACGTCCACTATAAATTTGTCACGCGCAGATGACCCTTGCTATTCTTTCCTCTTAGAATCATAAGAGTCCTGTGGCGATGGGATGGAAGCGGTGGGGCTAAAGTATCGGTGTACTGAGGCTCTAGTTGACATCCTGCACGCAGGCGGCCAGTGGAGAGTGGTCGCTCATGGAACCGACTGAGATGGGGTTCTGAGTTCGGCAGCACGACTGGTGACAAAGCAGCCCTGTTTAGGACCGCTCTGCTTTCCTCTGCATAGAGGAGGGGCCTAGAAAAGGTGGCCCAAAAATAGTTCATCTCACCCTTCACCTGGGTGCCAAACCGCGGGCGCTTAGGCACCATTTTATCGCGGTCGAAGAAAAGAGCATAATAAACCAAATAAACCAACTAAACGACTTCTCACAGCAACTTGGAACGTAAGAACATTACTGGATAACGATCGAAATTTATGCCCTGAAAGAAAAACAGCCCTTATTGCAAGAGAGTTGGCTCGTTATAGAGTGGACATAGCTGCCGTGAGTGAGACTCATTTGAGTGATTGCGGTGAACTCTGCGAACAACTTGGTGGCTATACCTATTACTGGAGCGGACGCCCATCTGGCGAAAGAGCAGGGAGTGGTGTTGGATTTGCTATTAGGAACAGTCTGGCTAGAGATCTGAGTGAACTACCCAAAGGTGTGAGTGACCGCCTTATGACTTTACGCATTCCAATAGCAAATAATAAACACATCCATTTTATAAGTGCTTATGCACCTACGTTGCCGTCATCAGATGAGGCTAAAGAGGAGTTCTATCAGCAGTTGCGTCTAATTCTTGAAGCAGTCCCGAAGCAAGATAAGGTTATTTTACAGGGGGATTTTAATGCTCGGGTGGGAAAGGAACATGACACGTGGAAGGGTGTTATTGGTAAGCAAGGTGTTGGAAAATGTAACGATAATGGCTTAATGTTGTTGTCGTTATGTGCTGAATTTAATCTGAGCATCACAAACACCTTTTTCCAACTTGCTGATAAACATAAGACTTCGTGGATGCATCCAAGGTCAAAACATTGGCATCTCTTGGATTATGTAATTGTTCGCCGTAAAGATCTACGCGACGTGCTTATAACAAGGGCGATGCGGGGAGCAACTGGTTGGACGGATCATCGTCTGATAAGATCCAAAATGTGTCTCATGCTAAAAAGTCCACGTAGATCCCCCCACAAAATCCCACCTAGACTAGCCTTTTCAAGTTTAATCCAGTCTACAGAATTGGGTATGAAGTTAGATCAGACGTTTGCGACAGCTTTATCGGACGCAGAATTCTTTACAAGTGACGTTGCGTGGAAGTCATTCTCTGAACAACTCTACACCTGTTCTCTGGAAACACTCGGTAAACCACAGAAGAAAAACCAGGATTGGTTTGATTCATCGGATGTGGAGATTCGTAAATTAGTTGAAGGGTATAGGCGTGAACTGAATGATAAGTCCTTAAACGCAAGTAGTAGAAAAGATGCGCATCTAAAGTTGCGTTCGAAAATTCGCGAATTGAAGGATAAGTGGTGGAACAACAAAGCAGCCGAATTACAGGCTTGTGCTGATACTCATCAAACTGGCAAGTTCTTTGAAGGTATTCGAGCGATATTTGGCCCCCGTGTGCGGAAAACTGCACCAATGTATTCCCGTGACAGGCAACACCGGGTCACTGTTAAAGGCGATATTTTGTTGCGTTGGGCGGAACATTTTAACGATGTTCTGAACCCAGGTGTGCAAAATGTTGACCTTTTGTACGTTGATTCGCTTGATAGACTACCAGTTTGTGAGGAGTTGGGTGATCCACCATCTTTCGATGAGTTTGTGAGCGCAATAAAACGTCTTAGAAATTCCAAAACTCCTGGCAGTGACCAACTACCTGCCGAAGTGTACAAATACACCGGAAAAACTATTGTAAATGAACTTTACAATTTTATATTAAGAGTGTGGGAGAATGAAGATATTCCACAGGCCTGGAGAGATTCGGTTATCTGTAAGTTGTACAAAGGGAAGGGAGATGTCTCCGATTGCAGCTCTTATCGAGGTATATCGCTTCTCTCCAGTGCAGGGAAAGTCCTTGCACACATTATTAATACCCGTTTGAGTGCTGTAGCAGAGACATACCTACCTGAAAGCCAATGTGGGTTTCGGCCTTCTAGAGGTACCATCGATGCTATATTTGTAATTAGGCAACTCCAAGAAAAAAGTCTGGAACATCATCGGCCGCTCTACATGTGTTTTATCGATTTAGAGAAAGCATTTGATAGAGTTCCACGGGAGGCCTTGTGGATTGTTCTTGAGAAGGCAGGATTTCCAAAGAAATTTATTAACCTTGTTCGTCAATTTCATACTGGGATGAAAGCACAGGTTCAGCATGAAAATGAACTTTCTGAGGAAATCCTTGTCACAAGCGGAGTGAAACAAGGGTGCGTCATGGCTCCTACACTCTTTGCCTTTTATTTCGCGGTAGTAGTAAAAGATGCACTCCAGTCCTGTGGTAATAAGATTGAATTAAAGATTAGAACTGATATGGGCGTATTTAACATCTCAAGATTTAGAGCAAAGTCAAAGGTGCATGAGATGTCTATTAACGACGTATTGTATGCAGATGACGTATGCCTTCTGTCTGATAATATGACGGATCTTCAACACTTCGTGGATGCGTTACATCAATCTTGTCAGAGGTTTGGCCTGGTAATCAGTGCTACCAAGACTGAAGTCTTAAAACAACCTCCGAGAGGATTTAATGCTGATGGTTCTACTCTTAATCTCGGTGGCAAGCCTCTGGTGGAGGTAGGTCATTTCAAATACCTTGGTAGTAATATTAGGTCAGATAATACCCTCGCATCGGAGATTCCGTCGCGCATCACTAAAGCTGCTGCTGCTTTCGGTCGTCTAAATGATCGTGTTTGGAGGTCCCATAATTTGAAGCTGAAGACCAAGCTTGATGTATACAAGGCGCTGGTTCTGTCAGTGCTTTTGTACGGTGCTGAAGCATGGTGCCTTTACAAAACAGACATTAAAAAACTTGACACATTTCATCAGAGGTGTCTAAGATCAATCATGAAAATAAAGTGGCAGAACCGAGTATCTAACACCGACGTCCTGCGGCGCTCCGAAATGCTCGGTATGGAAGCTTTGCTTATGAAGCGCCAACTTAGATGGTGTGGGCACGTACTGCGTATGGAAGATCATCGCTTGCCAAAGGCTGTCTTCTATTCTGTTTTGGCAGATGGTAAGCGTAAGCAAGGAGGCCAGCATCTTCGATATAAAGACGTCCTTAAGAGACATCTCAACGCCTGCGGCATGGACCCTGGAAGCTGGGAGGAGCTTGCAACACAGAGATCCTCATGGCGAAATACAATTAATAAAAAGGTTAAAGCGTTTGAAGAAAACCGTCTCGAAAATCTAGACCATAAACGCCAAATTCTAAAAGAAAGACCCAAGCCCTCCTATAACTACACCTTTAATTCTTCTGGCCAACTCTACTGCACAGCTTGCGATCGGGTCTTTAAGACTAAGTTTGGCCTAGCGAGCCACATTAGGGCTCATGATAGGAAAGCTTTATTAGGAAGAAATGATTAAGGGTCGCCGTCATCGAAATCGATGAGGAGGACTATATAATTAGGCCATAGGCCTGGGCCTACTCAGCCTATAGGGAAATCCGCCCCTGTCGCCAAAGTGGCAAAAGGTTGGTTCTCCCTGCATTTCTAAACTATATACATAGAAACTTGTTATCGGCCATGATGATAAATAATAATAAAAAAGACTAAAATATTTTGAATATTTACTGATGATATATTTTTTGCCATGGCGATAAAACTGTAATAAATTCATGACGTTCAGCTCAAAGGAATATACCGGAATCGGAATAATTGAAGTCGGAATATACCAGCCTATGGTTAGTAATTCCAGCATATTTAGACAAAAAATACAAAAATATATATATTTTAAGCTTTTATTTTCATAATTGTGCGAAAATTGAACGCTGGTTTGCCAGCTTGAAGTCTAATTATTATGCTGTGTTTTTGAACTAATAGAGAAAAGTGCTTTATTGCAGGCATTCATTTGTTTTGATTGGCAACACAATTGACAATGACCTTTTTAATCAACTCTTTATGTCGATTACCTTTCTATCGTACTCTTTGACTCTTGGTTATACCCAAGAGTTGAAGATAAGCATGGATCTAGAGGAAAAAATTATCTATGCGTATGAGCGGGCAAGAGTTACTCACGTATCAATTAATGTTTTGATATACATAGTTCTAAATTTTTAAAGTATGAAAAATATATTTTTGTATTTAGAGTTGACACTCATAGATGTGTAATGGGGATGAACTTTTTGCGATGCACTCCACTATGTGGCGTTTCATCACTTTTTATCAAGTGTATTTTTGCTAAATATGTTATTTCTCTTTGGCTAACATTAAAACTTAAAACACTTAAACTATAAAAAGTTTATATTACGTATCTCTGAAAGGAGTATGGTTATCTTTATATGGACTAGTGGGGGCATTTTTTTAGCAACCATTGTTTTAAGGGTCCTGTACTAAAAGGGTATAAACGGGACCCTATTACTAAGCCAACACAAGTATGTCTGTCTGTCCGTCCATCCGTCCGTATGTCCGTCCTACCTTTTAACGGCTGTATCTTTCGAACCGTAATATATAGCCAGGTGTAATTTTCACAGAATATGTAATGTTACGGCGGATTACAAAAGAATTCATAAATGAGGTGAAGTGCTAATATGATTCAAATTATTTTTTGGAGTACCTATATAGGTATTAGTACATGTAATAATTGTTTGGTTAGAAAGACTTACTTAACCTCTCGTGCACTTGAATAAATTTTACTTTGACATTTTCTATGTTTTTTTTTAAAGAATAGTGCTGGCTACGGCCTTGCACAGCCATAAACCGTATCATTTTTTGAGAATTTAAAAATAAATTAAAAATATAAATATGGAATTTAAAAGAAAACTAAAACATAGGTGTTCATTATTTTTATATAAAGGAATGATATGTTGTCAATTGTTGGTACGCGTTACGGATTTCTAACAGGCGTTAAATCTATATTAGTAAGTACATAAAGTACTTACTTTTGGTCCATGGGGTCCATGTACCAAAAAGTTTTTTAAACAAATTTCGCCACATTTAGTCGACGCTGCTGGTGATAAGAGAGCTGGCTCATTCTTAGAGAGAATTTCTCTGGCAATTCAACGCGGGAATGCAGCCAGTGTGCTTGGTACTTTACCACACGGACAACATCTTGTTTTTGATTTTTAGTTTAAGTTTATTATTTAAGGCTTTTTTTGTGGTTGCTTCATTTCATATACCGTTGTACACAAAATTGATTTAATGTAATTTATACACCTTTAGTTCTGGTGACAATACAATATGCTATACCCAGTACATAAATCAATCATCAGGTCCGTTCCTCGCAGCAATATAAAGTTGGCGTCACGTCTGCGGTGTGACGTTCCGAAACTTCCATTTGCAGGAACTTCCTCATTGAAACTGCCAGTTATTAGAGGATTCACCGATAACTCTGTGCAGGAAACGGTGGGAAATTATGAAGATGTTGCACAAAACTTTAGCTGAAGTAATTATTTCATAAAGCAATTGTTTTTATCGATTTGGTTTTACAAATAAACAAATACATTGTTGGTTTTCAAGGACATTTATTTGGCTCTAAAAATTTACATAGACGTTTATCTCTAACATTTATATTATGCTTGAAATTCTATAAATTACATCAATAAAGCCTATTTCACAACTTTTCAGTATTAATAAGCGGATCGCCCGCGGGAGCTCAAGTACGATATTAGTTTTACCGATGTCACTCTCTCATCCGCATTTACATAAGTGCGACAGGGGCAGAAACAATACTGAATGCACAAAAATACCGGAACTGATGCACAGGCCTCGTTTAGGTGGCGTTTAGTAGATCATTTTCCAGTGACATGTAATGCTACATACCGAATAACGAGCTATCCGCAGACACTCCGTAAATGCAAACCACGCACAGCTGTGAAATCAGCCTTATATATTCGTAAAACAGTCTGCATTCGTATGTTTTACAAATATTAACATATTTAAAACTAAATTAACTATAAAGGTAGTTTAATCTAACATTATCAAGAGCCCTTTTTTGCCTCTATACCTACCTATTAACCGATCTTGATTTCTAGCAATCAAAGTGCCCAAAATGCAGGCCTTGTTACCCAGTTGGATTGCGATGCTAACTTTTCGCCCGATATAATGGCCAGCATTTAGGTAACTTGCAACCTTTAGTCTTCCCCAAAAACTCCGTTTCTTCTTCAAACGGCATAGATTTGTGTAAAAACTAGACACGAACCGTACAGTAATGTATGGTGTAAAACTACTAAGTATTCAGTGAATATAGAGGCCACAATTAAATTGATTAAAATGTAATTTCGGATAAGCAAAATAACTACTGTAAATACATTTTACTTACATTATAAATTTATCGCGACAAGGAAGATTTTGTTAAAAATGTAATCTTAGGCAACAGCTTATAATAAAATTTATGACATGCAACATAAAATGTTGACAGCTTGAGAGGTTACAACATACTACCCGTATCATTTTCACATAACTGTGTTTTTTTTTACGTAATAACAATTTTAGATTTATAGTTTGCAACATATCCTTAATTATGTAAAACTATTAGGATGACAAACTATAAAGTAAATAAAATAACTGGCCAAGTGTGAGTTGGACTTGCGCATGAAGGGTTCCGTACCATTATCTATGAAAACTTAATTTTATATTAATTTGATTATTTATTTTTAAAGTGCATAATATAACTAAATTTTCTGTGAATATTTCAAGCGTCTACCTGTTGTCGTTTGCAATATCGAGGAAAAACGAGCAAAAAAACCACGTTCGTTGTATGGGAGCCCCCTTACATATTTGTTTTCTTTTAAATTATTTATTTTTAAATTAAGTATATAAATAAATATTCTGTGAATATTTCAAGCTTCCACCTGTTGCCGTTATCAATATCGAGCAAAAACGAGCAAAAAAAAAACACGTATGTTGTATGGGAGTTTTTTAGTATTTTTAGTTATAGCGGCAACAGAAATACATCATCTGTGAACATTTCAACTGTCTAACTAACACGGTTCATGAGATACAGCCTGGTGACAGACTAACAGACAGACAGACAGACAGACAGATAGACGGACGGACAGCGGAGTCTTAGTAATCCGGGTTCCGTTTTATCCTTTGGGTACGGAACCCTAAAAAAACAGCTTAGGAGTGGGAAGTGGGAGAAATTCAATAAACGTCGTTAAATACCTAATTCCCATCCTTAAAGGTGGAACATTCAAATATTTATGATTTATTATTATTTATTATATTTATTTACGAAGATGCCGCGTAACACACAAAAACACAGTCAAACTAGGAACCTCTTTTTTGAAGTAGGTCGAAAATAAAAAAGGTATAATTTCAAGATTTGGCACTATTACTTCTTTCGTGGGTTTACTTAGTACTCTAAAGTGTAAAAATTAGGCACTCCTTGCCACCATAATCGAAAAACTTCATAATTATATTGGACTCGGATCGATAAGCTCATTATGCTTACTTATTATTTAGTTCTGATATTAAACATTCACAAGCCAATCGGCTATTTATCATTCACTCTCAATTTCGCGTCAATATTAAAGCCATACTTAACTGTTCCCACGACCATCTTTTCATTTGGAATATTTTGTGATTCCATTACATCGGCAATTAAGAAACCATAAAAGTAGTGACCTCTATGTTGAGGACTATAATTGACAGCTGTTTGTCCTTGAAGAGACATTTTGTATCCAACTTCTATTTCTAAATATCCTGTTGATACTGATAGCTCCGCTGTTATACTTTCTCCAGCTTTTAGTGTAGCTTTAAGGTTGTGTTTGCTACCAACCGCGGTAGATTCAGATTTTGCTTCCTCTATACCCCAACTGGAACTAGTTGTCGTAGAATATTCAACACTTCCGGACATTTCTAAGACTTTAATCTGTAAACCAAACTTGAAACCCAATGACACTGTTTTACTTCGAGTATTGTCATACCGCCACGTTGTAGTCACGGTGTTTTGCACTAGTTGGCTTAGTTCGGTATCCACTTCGATAGAATGTGTTGAAGGATTGTCAAAATCTTGCTTCAGAACCACAGCTCGCCTTGCACCAACACTTTTAACTTTTGCGTATGTTACTTCTATTTTTTTGGTCACTGGCTCCCAGTTAAACCTTTCGTAAAGGTCTCCCCAGTGTGGTGTAGGTTTTGAAAAGTATACTTCTGCAGGTGATCCTTTATAATACTTCTCCACTGCCCCATAAAGTCCTGAGCGTGGGAAAAAACTTTTTATATCGTCTTCTGTAGCCGGTACAATTTCCTCGCCTTTGTAATTTATAATTGCGTTATGGTTTGAATCCATTGTTATATCGATTTCTATTTTTGATTCAATTTTATGAAAACATATCAAAAATAAAAGAAACGTTTGTTTCATTTTGATGTTTTGTTTTAGTAACTAAAAAAACTCTAAGCACAAAGCGTCCGCAACGTCGTTCGCTCACAAATGTATGAGTAATTACTAATGAGTAAGCCCCGTTTTGGTATTTATAACCAGGGTTGAGGTCTTGTCATTGACCTTGTTATCAGAAGCTGTCATTTTACTAGTTTCTAATAATGAAGGACTTCTTTTCAAAGTAAAATAGAAAAATGTTAGATGGTTTTTTTTTGTTTTTATGGGAGTGTTCCTGTATATTTTAAACTAGTTAATAAAAAAGAAGGTATTTTATTATGGTAATGGACGTGGTTTTGACATATTATGAATCATTCGTGGTTTTGAGTGCAAAGCGAGATGGAGCCGCACGCCCGCAGGCACCTTGAATGAGCCCGCTGAATGCTGGACATAACCTGCGGGGTGATTTTTTCGAGTCTTTAAGTAAAATAGCACTCTAACGTATAGGTACATAACTGTTGGCCCTTTGGAAAAATTCAGAGTCATACAACGGGCAATGGAGAGAGCTATGCTCGGAGTTACTTTGCGCGATAAATTCCGAAACGTAGATATTTGCCAAAGAACCAGAGTCATCGAGATAGCTATTAAAATTTGCGAGTTGAAGTGGCAATGGGCAGGCCACATCGCTCGAAGAACTGATAACCGATGGGGAAGAAATGTTCTAAAGTGGAGACCTCGTGGTCTCCACTTTAGAACATTTCTTCTCATCTCATCTCACGCCGGAAGACTCAGCGTAGGTAGGCCTCCCACTAGCTGGACTGACGACATTGTGAGAGTTGCGGGCATCCAGTGGATGCAGATGGCAGGATGTCGTTCAGCATAGAGGTTGAAGGGGGAGGCCTATTTTCAGCAATGGACGTCTTCTGGTTGTTGTGAGATGCTATGGACAATGTACATTTTGAGTTTTTAAACGTTGATGTGTGGGTTTACAAAAGACACGAACTACAAAAAAATATAGTTTATTTTTCTAGCTTTGATTTACGAAGTTGTACTGGTAAAACAATGCTTTGCCAACTTAAAGTCTAATTATACTCTAAGTGTTTTCAAATAATGGACACATAAACGATCATAATTAAGAAAAGTACTTTATAGCAAGTATTCATTTGTTTTAATCGACTATGACCTTTTAAATAAGTATAATCACTTTTCATATCGATGGGTAAACCCAAATTTTGTACGTCTTTGACCCAAGTGTTAATCACGGATCTAGAGGAAAAATTTATCTATGCCTATATTGTGTATGAGCGGGGTCAAGAGTTACTCATGTTACATGTATCAATTGCCAGTATTTAAGAAACATTATTATCTTGTTAACAGCTCACGCCCGCGTCATCACCCGCGTTGTTTCAATGGAAAACTGTTTATGTAAGCAAAGTAGGAATATTTTAGATTGCTATTCTATACGTGGCGTAAGTGCCTAATCTCTTGGATATTGACAACGGATGTGACACAGTGGTAGCTTAACTGCCTTATGAGCAGAGGTTCCAGGTTAGATCCTCGGCCTGACAACTCACTCAGAGTTTCTGGAAACGATGGAGTCTTGAGTACCTCCACATATTGCAGTAGCGCGTCAAGTGGACAGACAAAACCGATACACTTAAGATTGGAGTTAGCATCCTTGTAGGTTCATCCAGTAGGTTTGCATCATTGTTCTGATCAAGGATGCCAACCTACTGCCACTGAAGTGGAGCTGACGGCGCATAGTTGATCTCATAGCTGGCACTGATGGAGTGCCCCGTTTTACTGAGGTTCTGGTGAACGGTTCGATTCTGAATAGAGCGGTAGCAACCTTGTCAAGATTGCCAGTCGATAACAGGACTGGTTCCCTATCCGAGGCGGGTAGATGTTTGCGACCAATCGTTTATTTTGTTTAAAGGCGATTCGGGGAAAATTACGTCACGTTAGCCTGCCCATGACGTTTGACTGACTGGTCAGATTTTGAATCATCAAATTGTCTCTATGTTTAAGAAACTATACGACCAAGATGTAAAGTTATTTGTGTAGTTGGTTCTTGCAGTTCAATCATATTGTACACTAGTGTGCACGCGTACTATTGTACGAAAAATCTGTTACCGTGCGCCAGGCCGCTCTAGGGTCTCGCCGTTTGATACGAACAAAAACATTGACTGTGTTAAAAAAGATTGAAGTTACTTGAAAACATCTGGAGTCCCCTGTTTACTCTTGTGTGTATCATGAGATTTAGGTACCTAACTTAAGCTTGGCCAAGCCATTAGGTTAGTAGTCTATAACTTGGGCTTCATGCGCGCCTCAACTTGGGACATAGCCACATAGCCGGAAGACGGCCACATGTCTGTTTACATCAAAGCCTGGGTGAGTCCCTGACGTCGTGTGAAACGCGGATTAGTACGGACTTTGTCCGAGGTTCAACTGCAGAAGGTCATTTCGTGTGGTACAATTTTTTTTAACCTCACCACGATAGTTGTATGAACTCAATATTTTTGGCCCACACACCCATAGTACAGAATATATGTATAGTAGTACCCATAGTAAAAGTTGTTGATAATGCTGATTTTAGTAAGTTTATTTCGACTTATTACATTCTATCGGCTTAACCCGGTGAACAGAGTTTCGGTTCAAAGTTTCAAAATGTTAAAATTATTTTTTTGAGTATATGTATGGTTCTGACTACAACCAATGTTAACAAATTTAAGAAGCTACATCGTGCTAGCTTGAAGAAAAATCTCCACTCCATACAAACTTTCACACACCATTTAATGGTATGGGATAAATATAAAAAAAATACAGTGAAATCACTTTCTTTATAAGTTTCATCAGTTTAGCTTGAAGGGAAATCTCGGCTCTCGGAAAAAAAGTTTTACTGAGTTTTGTTACTATAGTAATATAATCGAGAATAAAAAAATCGAGAAACGTAACGATATTTTAAAAACATTCTTTCCTAGATATTTTACTAAATTTCAATGACAGTTTTAAATATCATTTTCATCCATTTTAGCGTTTGAACCCTCATAAACCACCCTTACAGGATGAATTTTGTAAAACCCTGAGCCTCTGCCTTTTTTATTTTTTATGCTTAATATTTAAATCGAGTTTCAGCAATATAGCTTTTTTATTTATTTCCATAGAATGTTTAATGGTCGATTTCACTGTAGTACCCACTACTGAGTAGTTCAACTGGTAGTACGAATCAATGATACAACTTTGTCCCTTTATTAGTAGTACAAAAGAAAATTTATAATGACTAGGTATACGTACTCTTTTATTTTTATAAAATGCAAAATCAAGTTAAAATTGCGCGATTCTTCTCCTGTTCCTAAACGCGCAGATTGCAGATTTTTACAAATTTCAACTCTATTGCCTCGCTTTAAAACTTTTTAAATTTATACAGCCCTAAAAAGGATAGTTAAGTATTACTATTATTATATTATAATAAATTGTTTTCTGACACAATATCAAAGGGTGTTATATTTCTATATTTTGCCATAGTATCATTTGTACTACTAGTTGAGCTTCGAGTGAATTTGCTTGTATTTTTGTAGTAGTACTCTCTAGTACTACTATCAGTTGAACTACTCAGTAGTACTACTGATCCAGAGGGTCACCAGGAATACCGAGTTCCTTTTGATTTAACCGCATAAAGTTATTGTCATTAAGAGTCCTTTTTTTTGTTTGTTTCTCTATGGAAGTAAAAACAAGACGAATTTTATTTATATTGCACGGGAATTACTCATGCCGGTTCACTCCTACTATAGTTTTTAGACCGCATTCGGTGGTCTTTATCAAAGTGAACGCGCGCGGCGGCATCTCGAAATACGAACTCAAGAAGAATTATTAAAATCAAGAAACTATAGTTGTTAGGTATTTATTATGGGATCCTCCTGCGAGACGATTTTCGGTATTTTTTAAATAACCCTGTATATTGATACGTATGAAAGCAGTAAACTATTACAAGAATAGATCAAAATCGACCACTAGCTACGAAGATAAGTATGCCAATTCAAATCTACTACGGCTTTGTAAGAGTGGTCTTGGGAATCAATAAAAAACCGGCGTTCATGACTCACCACTATATACAGTGCAGAGAAGCGCAATGCGAACTTATTAAAGTTAAATTCGCCTTCCCGGCACTTACATTGGCCTTTATAGCGGCTTTATAGCGGCTGCAAATTGGCTGTAGGCGCTTTTACAACGCCGCGCCAAATAAAGTAACCTCAGATATTTACAGTATACAATATTGAGTAAATCACCGTTATAAAAATGAGAATCTCCGACGGGCTAAGTAGAGCTCGCACTATTTAATCTTGTCTATTTCCGACACACTGCATTCTCGGCTATCTGGCTGCCGTCGTTTACCAGCTGGTTGTGGTAACAGATACATTTATGTAGAACTTGGAACATGTGGACCAAAACTTAGCCGAGGCTAGCATACATGAATCCATCGAAAAAGTTATATGCATATTACCAGAGGTTGCTTGTACTGACTAAACCAATTACGGGATACACAAGCGAGAGAATCGGTTTCTTCTAGGCGTAATCGTAGACCGCATCATCGCAAGATGGAGGTCAATCACAATTTACCAATTTCAAAATAGCCATTTGGAAATGTCAATTACTCCAACCTCTATCCCCCTCTTCCCCTATTTAATGGGAAAAAGTAATCAATCCTCTTTGCTTTGTGAGTAAGATATTGGAGGAGACCAAAATAGGGCACCAATCATTTTAAGCTCGAAGCCTAGTAGGTATGTATTATATATATGTATTCGACCAATAATTGACAGGGACACATTATCGACCATGTCTGAGAAAAAACCGGCCAAATGCAAATTGGGGTTGCGCACAAAGGGTTCCGTACAAATTTAATAAATAGGTCAAAAATACACTTAAAAAACATTATTTTGTTTCCAGCACTGCAGTCGAGTATTAAATAATGGCCATGTAGTTTTAGTCACATTCACAGTTCAAAAACTGATGGTTATAGAAAAATTCAAACAAGCGAAGCGAAGCATTCCTAAAAAATGTCTTGATAAACGAACGGACAGACAGACGGAAAACAAAGTGATCCTATGGGTTCTTTCCGTTTGATGTACAAAATCCTAAACATAGCCATATTGTAAGCGTTTAAAAGGCATTCGACCCAATTATGTATCAACCCGCTTTAAACAGGAACAAACCAAGCAAACCTTTATGTTCAAAATATTTCACTAAAAACTTCTTTGTATTTAAGAAGCGAGCGGTTCGAAAACAGCGTCTATTTTGCCCATAAGTGCTTCTTACAAGGACGGTATAATGAAAGCAGGGTTGAGTGAGTTCTATACTTTTTTTTTTGTGAAAAACATAAAAATAATAAAAGTGCTTTTTGTACGCGGACTCTGTGGAAGGTTTCAAAGCGTTTTTGTGTTGTAAATGTAATTAAGTCCTTAGCTCCCTTGTTGCAGTCACTGGCAGGACGTGACTCGGTACGGGAATTAAAAATGGCACATACAAACTGCCACAGCAAGCCTAAGAGTTCGGTTGGGTCTTATTTGTAATGTCAATATTGTTGTTATTGTATTATACTGTTGAACTCCCAATAAATAAAACTTACATTCATTACATTCTTTAGGAAAATACTGCTCTCTGCTATCTACTGTTCCATACATTTTGTAGTGTCAATGACCGTAACCAATACTTTCGTAGATTGCTACGCCGCGCCGTAGCAGCTAACCACGTCGGTCTTTAAAAAGTACCTATAGGTCAAATTTATAGAGAATTGCTTATTCAGTAGATATCAAAAAAAAACTTCATTAGTGTTAAAAAATAATTATGCATTTTTTTTTATAATTTGCTTTGAGTTATTGTGTATTGTTTTCAGGCAATTAATTGAAAATGGTACTGGCCACAATATTTTAATATTCTATGTTTATTCCTTTAGTAATTTAATAGTAATTTGTTCTCCCGCGTTTTTTTTTAATGGCTATATTGTTTTCGCCTTGTCGGAAGGAAATAACAAAATTTTGTATTGCGCTGTCTCAGTAAAGAAGGAAATACGGCGACGTAGAACTGAGAGCGCATGTTACAGGTATTCGTAGATTAATGTCCATCCGAATTCGTTATAAAATTTTGGTCGAAGGGGTTCAAACATGGCCGTGAGAGCTTAGAAGACGATCCTCGTAGTAGAAAGCCTAATTCTGCAACTCTGCAGAAAATGTGGAAAAAATGAAGCAAACGATTCTTGCTGACTGACGAATCGCGCAGTGGGAGATAGCTAGAGATAAGAATTGCATTAGCAAAAAACTAATTCAAGATATAATTCATGAACATTTCGGGATGTCCGAGGTGAGCGCGCGTTGGGTGCACATAATGTTGACCCCGTTTGATAAGCAAAGACGTGGAGAATGTTATCAAGTATTTTTAGATTTGGTAAAGGATAAGGAATAACAAACCATCTCGCAAATAGGGACCTTTGATGAAACTTGGATTCGCCAGTGGGGATCCCGAAAGCAAACAAGAATCGATGCAATCGAAATTCAAAGGTGAAAAGCCACTAAGAATATTTAAGGTCTGACCGTCAGCAGGCAAACTAATGGCACAACATTTTTTGGGGATGTAGAGGAGATTCTAAGGGAACTACCTACCTATACCTGGCAACCTACTTCTAGACTACATACCTAAACAGCAGTAAACATTCTACAACGACAATGCTCAATAATATGTCAATTTCACCAGTTTCGTCAACAAATATAAGAAAAGCGGAGTGGCATACTTAGCAAAGCGTTTTGTTTATGTAAGACAATGCGTCGGTATATACACAAGGCCTTTACGGTGCAGTTGTCGCAGACGAAAAACGGCTTTACAGATCAACCATCCGCCTTATAGTCCAGATCTGGCCCCCTGTGACTATTTTTTGTTCAAAAATTTAAAGAAACATTTGAGGGCGCCGATTTACATCGGACCAATAGATGAATGAAGGGCGCAGTACCTAAATTACTATTTTGACGAATAAATAATATAAAAATATTTAATTATTTAATTACACTTATTGACAAATGTCATATTAATATTTCTATATTATATTAATATTCTATAATAATATTTCTTGTTTTATTGTTTATTCATTGTCACAAAATAAACTTTTCTGATTTCTGATTTCATAAATGTATTTCAGATGCAGGGGGCTACGTACAAAAATATAAAATTAATCAACGTTCCACGACTTTTTTTTCATATTTAGGTAGATTACTTTTCAGCTACCTTCTCGTATGTCATTTAAAATCCCGGAAATAATTCGTTCATTTTGAATAATAATACAATAAATATATTTTAATTTTATAAGGTTATCTCGGTAATATGTCTGGGCCAGAACTTCATACCTAAGCATATTTTTTATACATTAATCCATGGACAAAATCATCCATGCCTTTGTTTGCTCATATATCTTCTATATCTATGCATTTATATCTATCTATACATATAATAAAAACGTAGATATTAAAAAATTTAATTGCAAGATATCAAAAAAAATACACAGGGCGTCTGAACACGTTAAGACAGTTTTTAGAATTTTTGTCTGTTTGTTTGTCCACGCACATCTCCTAAACCACATAGGTTTTAAATGCGGTTTTCACGCATATGCTTAGCTATGACCAGATTGAAGTATAAGCTATGTTATTTTGCGCAGGGCCGGATTAAGGAAGGAAAAAAGGTTTGAAAGTGTATAATATGAAAATCTACGCGTACGAAGTCGCGGGCAACAGCACTAGTTTTAAGCTAAAAATAAAATTATCTTAGAAGTTAGGTTTACGACATTTAGACTTAAAATAAAATTTAATACTAGTATGTCTAACTTTTTTGAAATATAATTAAACATTCATATTTATTATCATTTAGCACAACTTCACAAGTGTATCTTAAATTAATAGTTTTAACAAGACAAAGGTACCAAGCCTAAAGCAGACCGGCTCCCGCATTCATAATCATATTCGGCGTACACGTACTGAAAACATTCCCATGCTGTCGAGTCAGTGTAAGGTCGCGGTCGAAGTTTAGTTTGGTTACATTTTAGTTAAAGGGAAGTTGCAATTTATGTAACTACTGCCAGGAACTAATGACGTAGCTCGAAGATAGATACGGAGTTTCTATAATGGACGTGTAATTGGAAATGGTGAACTTCTCGTTAAACGTGAAGTAACGTGGCACTTAGAGATGGGGTGTTATTCCACGAATTGAGGTCTGCCTACGGTACGCTCTTGTTTTAATTGACATGCCTATTAATACATTGACCAGCCCAAATATAATCTGTCTTGTTACTTAATTATTTAAGTACCTACCAATCAGGTAAGTAGATATCACAAGGAATAATTAAAAGTGGTGGAGATTTTATAAGAGTCTTCTATGGAGTTTTTGAAACACAAAAAGATATTTCACCTCATTCATTAAATATAATCCCTTGCCTACACTTTAACGAACACTTAATTGACCAAACTAGGAGGTTTCAGATTTACATAGGACAAGTAGGCGTTTCACAAAAAAATCACGTTTGTTGTATGGGAGCCCCCTGAAATATTTATTTTATTGTTTTTTTAGTATTTGTTCTTATAGCGGCAACAGAAATACATCATCTGAGAAAAATTCAACTGTCTAACTATCACGGTTCATGAGATACAGCCTGGTGACAGACGGACAGACAGCAGAGTCTTACTTAGTAATAGGATACCGTTATACCCTTGGGTATGGAACCCTAAAAAACCACAACCTTAGGTGCATCTTTCCCTGAATTGATATATTTATCATTTCAAGCAAAGCTGCACCGCTGATATCGTACAAATAAAATTCATAGTAGTCTATAAATTTCAATTTATAGTTTTATACGGTATATTAGGGCTAAATTAATTTCAATTTATATCTCTTTACGCCAAACTCGTAAATTTTGCACAAGTCTAAATTTTTCTGTTGATAAATTATAGTGCTGTCCAAGTTGTACCTACTACTTACTTACATACTTGCTACCTGCTCGAAATTATCTATTCATTTCTAAATACGAATAGCACGACAAGGACTGTTCTGAGGAGTCGTGTGTTTTTCTGCGCATATGTTAGATGCTTCGTTTTGTCCCGGTTCAGTCAGTTTTGTTCAGGGTCAGGCCGAGATTCTCTGCCTCCAGGGTCCTTACGCCTAACTCTAACCGCGAGCTCGAATACGCGCAGTTTGTAAAATCACCCGAACGCGAACCTGAACGTACCGAAATACGATTTGGGGACGCGCAACTTTTCGCAATCATCTAAACTGAATCGCTTATAACAGGTAAACGTAAGACCCTTAGATCTCTAAACTCAATTACATGTCTTTGTCTTTCCCCCAATAAACCAGAGTCACCTGCATGTTACCAACCGATGTTGTCCATTCGTTGTAATAATTCTAAGACTTTCCTTATGACGTTTTCGAGTGTACCAAATAACAAAATTATAAGATGCTCTGTCGCCTAGTGAGCTTCTTGCCAATAAAAAACAAGATGTTGGTTGAGGATAATAGATTTGCACAGTTTTATAATTATGTTGGTGGGTATTCCCTGTTTTTACGATAACGTGCGAATGTTTTATAAACGTCTTTAATTATTTTTAGGGTAATTGGGGTTATCTATATACATATCTAAAACAGGAAATTGGAGAGTTCGATAATGTGTTCATTTTCATGGACGTGGACAACAAACAAGACACCCAAAACAGACATTTCATTAAATTCATCATTCAAATATCTTTCTGGTCGAGAATCTAACCTGGAATCTCCTGCACATAAGGCAGGCGCGCTACCACTGATCTATATTATTCAGCAATAACCAAAGAGATAAAGCAATTATACAGCGTATACCTAAAATATAGCTACTCTGCTTACAATAATTTCATTATTTTTCTTTATAACAACAAGGAAGAAGCTGTGGGCAGTAGGTACCTAATTTAGTAAAAAAATCTACGAAGTTTTCGAGCTCAATTTAAACAGATAAGATGCTCCGTCGCCGGATGCGCGAGGTTATCTATCACGAACGGATAGCCGAAATTATGTTCAAATCAAACCTTGAAACATACTTTTAAACTTCAAAGTGGCCATAGAGTTGAAATTTTACAGCATGTGTTCCGATGACAATAGAAGATTGTGGAACCTTGGCACCTTGAAGTTTGAATTCATTATAGAACGCATCATTCACATTTCAAACGCATTTGCACGCGTTTGCACGAAAGCTACTTTGAGTATACCAATATTTATTTTAATATCGCTAGTCTTCACAAAAGCAAGCACAACATTCTGAAAGTGTGCATAGGGGCCTTACCCCCAGCTCGAAAAGTTGACCCGTATAGGTGTTATTTGTCTAAACGGTACCATCGGCTACGATAAGCGGTAGTTATTTGATAGCCGCCAAGCTTTGTTATTTTCACGCACAAACGCATAGTAAAACGGATTTTCGTTCATTCAAGTTAGACGCTTTTAAACGATGCAGCTTAAATGAGTTGGTTAATTTTAGGTACCTATCAGGTACTTCCTAAAAGTTGGCTCGCAAAAGTGAAGCTAGGGGTAAGGCCCCAGTACTGTCAAAATACGCAACATACCCGAAAGAGACAAAATGGTGAAACGATTAAAGAAATGAAATCATGGAATATTAAAATAAGGGCGAGAATTAGATAAATAAACTATGTGATTAGAACGCATCCACCTAATGTAAATGATGCGTAAATAGTACATTGTTAAAGTAACTTATTTAGTCCCGAGACTGGTTTTGGCGCCCAAGCGTAGCGAGGGCGCTAATAGTTCGAGGGACTAAATAAGTCTTAAGGTAAACGGTAAAAGGTCCGAGGTAAACACTGTGCTTTTCATTACGAATACAAGGAAACCAAAAATAAGAACATGAACTGACACTGACAAATCCACGAGAAGTGCGGGACCATAATCCTCTGAGGAGAAAAAAAAATAAGTTGGAACATGGTTCAATACAAATGTGAAAATAGAATGTTTTAATAATTTGAGTGTCTGTCAGTTGTCAACTGTCACTGTCAGTTGAAAGTGATTCTCTCTAGGGCTGAAATGTATTACTTTCAACCCGCCTCAGGCAACTTCAGACCTACTTTCCGAGTATGAGTACCTAATGAAAAACGTATTTTCATCCGAGTTCCAATAAGGAGGTTTTCAATTCGATTGTATTTTTTGTGTGTACGCGATATCTTTACAGATTGTAAATTGAATATGCTATAATCTTGAAAAATGAAAAAAATGCTCTCATTTAAATTCATAGAAAATATTCCAACTCTAAGGATGGATAAATATATAGTACCTTTATTTTTAACTAGTTTTTTTGCCCGCGATTTTGTACGCGTAGATTTTCATATAAACCTTCAATAGTTTTTTAGGGTTTCGTACCCAAAGGGTTAAACGGGACCCTATTACTAACCCGTCCGTCCGTCTGTCCGCCCGTCCGTCTGTCACCAGGCTGTATCTCATGAACCGTGACATTTAGACAGTTGAAATTTTCACAGATGATGTATTTTCGTTGCCGCTATAACACAATATACAAAAAAAAAATAGAATAAAATAAATATTTTAGGGCGCTACCATACAACAAACGTAATTTTTTTGTTCGTTTATGCTCGATATTGATAACAGCAACAGGTAGACGCTTGAAATATTTAGTTATATATTAACTTTAAAAATAAATAATTAAATAAACATAAAATTACTATTTAAGGGGGGCTCCCATACATCAAACGTGATTTTTTTGGTCTTTTTCGCTCGATATTGATAACGGCAAGAGATAGACGCTTGAAATATTCACAGAATATTTAGTTGTATATTCACTTTAAAAATAAATTATTAAATTAAAATGAAATTAATATTTAAGGGGGGCTCCCATACAAAAAACGTGTTTTTTTTTTGTCGTTTTTATAGAAAATGGTACGGAACCCTTCGTACGCGAGTCCGACTCGCACTTGGCCAGTTTTTCTTCCCTTACTCCGGCCCTTGCGCAAAACAACATAGCCTATACTTCAATGTGGTCATAGCTAAGCATATTCGTGAAAACCGCATTTAAATCTGCCCGCGTTTTCTTCCAGGGGTTTAAGAGACGTGCGTGAACAAACAAACAAAAATTCTAAAAACTGCCTTAATAGTATAAGAGCTAGCAACATTTTTGAGAGAGAATTTCAGGTAGGCCAGTTTTTAGATATGCTATCTCTCTCACTCTCCCGGACATCATACGGGCTATCTGGCTGGCGGTAGTGGTTGCGTTCATCAGTGCGCATCCTACCTGTACAGGTAAAATGTAGATTTTTCAAATCATTTTAAGAAGTTTTTTTCTGTTTTATTATTTTTATTGAACTTTTTGCCACATGAATCTATTATTGCCAGACATTTTTATTGTTGTTTAAACTGTGCCAGACGCTAATTTTGAATTATTATTATTTTTTCAAATATTTCAGTATGGCTGAAATTTTTATATGATGTTATTTAAGTATCTACAAACCTAAAATTAATCTGCCAAACAATAATTCGATTGTTAAACCTTCAGCCAGACCGATATAAAAGTGAAAAGTGATGTGGTATCATTTTGCTTGGTCTAGAAATAGTACAGAGAAAGAATTAAAAACTATTGAATGGATGAGTGAATTAATATAGTATCAAACTAATTATTTATTGTTGTACAAAATTAAGATAATGATCAATCTCAGGTATGTTTTTTTTTTTATCCATTATTGTATCACAAAAATGGAGGCATCTTGATAAACATCATCATCATCTTCACTGCTGTCATTTTCATTGTTGAAATTAATTTTAGATAAATTACGATATTTTGTCATTAGTGCTGTAACAATTTCTGTAATATCCATAAGTGTCATTAACTTCCTCCGGTAACTGTACACTATCATATTTCAGTTTAAAATTTACACGTATTTGTAAAACTTCATAACATTTTTTTTTATTTATCTTCTACAAAAGTTTAAATTTTTGCATTTCTGTCTTTACAAAAAACACATTTTAATTTTTCACTAGCCATTATAACACAATTTTGTTAAAAAACATAAAAAATAACAGCAACGAATACACCAATGTAACTAAATTGACGCCATCTTGACTACAAACAGCTGCTGTCGTCTATCTCGCTTGCGCAGCTAACACGTGATTGTCTGTACTATTCCAACATGCCCAATCACTTTTAAATTTTAGATCGGTCTGGCTGAAGGTTTAACAATCGAAGCATTGTTTAGCAAATTAATTTTAGGTGTGTAGATATTTAAATAACATCATATAAAAATGTCAGACATACTGAAATATATTGAAAAATAATAATAATTAGCGTCTGGCACAGTTTAAACAACAATAAAAATGTCTGGCAATAATACATTCATGTTGCAAAAAGTTCAATAAAAATAATAAAACAGAAAAAAAACTTCTTAAAATGATTTGAAAAATCGATATTTTACCTATACCGGTAGGATGCGCACTGATGAACGCAACCACTACCACCAGCCAGATAGCCCGTATGACGTCCGGGAGAGTGAGAGAGATAGCATATCTAAAAACTGGCCTACCTGAAATGCTTGTTTTCCCGACGTTGCTAGCTCTCGTACCATAACATGTTCAGCTTCTTGTTTTAAGTCACCCTGTGTGAAGTATTGATAGAAGCATAACAGTAAAAACACCGTCAACAGTTTTCAAATCAAAAATATAATGTGACGACAGTGCAGAGCATGTTTTGAAGTTTTCTTTTTGTCTAAACCATAAAAAGTATATCATGTCATGTCGGGATGATACATCTCTGAAATTTTACTGTCCAATTTTTCTATGACCATGCAATTTCTGAACTATGAATAGATAGGACCACAAGTATATACTTATGGCAAAGCATATAAACGAGTGGAAATAGTGTAGTTGTACTATACCGTTATATTCTAAGGACCCGGGTATGTCCTAAAACTGCGACCAGGGGCCTTACCCCTAGCTTAACTTTTGCGAGCCAACTTTTAGTAGGTACCTGATAGGTACCTAAAATTAACCAACTCATTTAAGCTGCATCGTTTAAAAGCGTCTAACTTAAATGAACGAAAATCCGTTTTACTATGCGTGTGATTGTGATTATCGTTCATTTAAGTTAGACGCTTTTAAACGATGCAGCTTAAAAAGTTGGTTAATTTTAGGTACCTATCAGGTACCTACTAAAAGTTGGCTCGCAAAAGTGAAGCTAGGGGTAAGGCCCCAGAACCACCGGAGGATGGGCAGCAGCGTCCTAATAGTACACGGTGAACGTACTGCGATCCCCAAGCCGCCTGCCAAGCGTGGGGATTATGGCAACACCCCTCTCTATGAGGGAGGCCTTGTCCAACAGTGGACGTTAATTGGCTGATGATGATGATGTGTTATATTCTAAGACTTTTCTTTTGATGTGTTCGAGTGTACCAAATTACAAAAGATTAAGATGCTCTGTCTCCAAATGGCCAACTAGCAACAAACAATCAATTACCAACTGGAGAACAGATTATGGTTAAGGAAAATAAGTTTGCACAGTTTTATAAATATGTTGGTGATTATTCATTGTATTTTTTACGATAACGTGCAAATGATGTTTTTACCACCTGTAGGGTAAGTGAGGTTATCAGATAGTAGACAGAAGTCTACATATAGTTGGTGACTGTTTATCATCATTATCATTTTAGCCATAGGACGTCCACTGCTGGGCATGGGCCTCCCCCATCGATTTTAAGAAAGGCTGGTTGGAAGCGGCCTTGCTGAAGGGGTTGCTAAGAGCAGATTATTTTTTAAATGCCTTCCAAAACGGATGAGGTTCTATGTTCGTCAGTATATTTTTTTTAGTATGTTCTTCGATATTTTCGAGAATTGTGAACCGATTTAAAAAAAAAAACTTTTTAGTTCCAAAGGGTATACTCCCGAGGTGGTTCTATTATCATCAAGTCAGCATCTGATGATGGAATCTATAGGAAATCGAGGAAAAACTAACAAACTAACAATGTTTGACCCACTTCCCGGTTTTCGATTGAGCTGGAATTATGTTTACTAATGTAAGTTTAGTAACAATGCAATAATCTGGTATTATTGACATGATCTGATGATGGAGTCAGGGGGTGTATAGTGGAACTCCTCAACGGCGAACAGCAAAGACACGAAATTGTGTAAATATATTTCACTATAATATAGCCTGATCCCCACGGGCCCATGGTTTCGACCCCAAAAGGCTCATGAAGGTACTATATTTGCGCCTTTTGAGGTCTTCTGCGATTTCAGCCGCCGCACCAGCCCTACTCTGCGTTCTGAAAAGATGTGACGGCGCAAAGGTGTCAACGTAAGTCACGAGCCACACTAAGGGCCGCCACATCTTCCACGGAATCAGAGTCATCCCGTCCGGCCTTTTACCGTGGCCACGTACAAGGCCGGCCAGCTCAAGAACGGCCGCGCTGTTGGAGATGGTAAAAGCACGGCGGATGATATAATTAAGGCTGGCGTGACGGGGGATCCTACCTGAACTCCTTGTGCATGTAAGCCCGTGGTAACCGAACTGGTCGACAGGAACGCCACACTGGCAGCGGTGTAGACCACAGCAAAATGCGCCCAAGCGGAGGGAAGTCGCGATTCTGAAAGTGGAGGAATCTTATAGGATACCAGTATTAGGCGAAAGAAGGGCTTGTAGCCACAGGTAGTATCTATCTACTACTTACTTGACTTGGCTGGCACCGACTTCAAACAGATGAGTGGGTAGCGCTTATAATAATGATATTAATTTATTTTTCGTTTTTGAGTGACTATGTGTGATTTTGAAGTTTTTTTAAAAAAAATCATTAATTAGAGTTTTAATTGAAACCTTGTAAACATAGGTATTACTAAAATTATTTTTTTAGGGTATTATAACTATATACTACTATTATACAAGTGAAGATTTATGTTTCCTCAGCTGAATACATTCATGAATAAGACTTTAGTTAGTAGCTTTACCTAGTCTGTGCGTCCACACTTGTGGCTCACTGCGTCGTACAATGTTCACCCGTTATTCCATGTTCGGCCGTTTCTTCGGGCGTTCGGGATGGGTCAATTCATGACATTGTCATAACAATTGTTCGTGTAACAAATACCGTCTACATTACCCACAGAAAAGAGAAGGGTATTATGACGTATCGTTTGCATGTGTGCAACTGGCTACAACGGATTTCTTACAAAAATGCGTAGACGGAGGAACCAATGGACACAAGTACGCTGTAACCGGATAAGAGATAGCGATATTTTCTAAGAGTGTTGCCACTTTATTATGGCTCCATAGAAGATAGGGAAGTTAGGGTGGGTTTTATTACTATTGTAATAAAATAAAAAACAGTAAAACTTCAGGTTATATTTTATTTTATTTTATTTTTATTTTATTTTACAAGGAAAACAAACAGCTGCTAACAAACACGGTAGATATACAATGAATAGTTACACAAAAGCCAGAAAAAAGTTTTCACTAATATAAACTAAAATTGTGTAAATGCCTCGTTGCAACACCAACATAGGCCTGCATAGATAGGTAGAATTTAGACAGTAGGTAAGATAGTTGATAATTAGTATTTACATGAAGATATATTAAGTTAAATTAACAGAAATAAGAACAAAATCAATACATAATAGCCAAGTTACGATTATAAAGCCTCTTATAAAGTTACTGATTAATGTATTTATAGGTTTATTTTGCTATTTTATGATTACGTTAAATATGATTGAATCGAAAGTTATAATTCTCGTTGGTGGAAAACTTATGAGTTGTTTTTTTTACTGGTCATAGTTAGTGGTTCTGGTTACTCACATAAATATCATTAGTTGGCAGAGCACCTGGTTTCAGACAGTTTTTTTCTCCACGCTTTATAAATAAATCATTCTTAAAATGTTTGGAACAAATTCTGGAATTTCGTGTTGGTCTCCAATCATATCTACCACATGCTTGTATCCAAATCTCTACCGGTCCTGCATTCGATGGAAATCTGTAAATAAATATTAGGAAATTTTAGTATATGGTAAATTCTGTGATTACAGATAACATAGATTCCGACTCTACTATTAGTTTAGTACAAACAAAAAATCACTTTTCGTTAAAAAAACGCTGCTATACAAAACCGATAATACAGTAATGGCATCTAATTTGAGCGCATAAAATAAATCTGTCAAATATCAATACATCGTCGGTAAACATTTAGAAAACTAGGGAAAAATTGAAAGCTACATTATGGCAGCCCTAACTCAATATCTTTGAGTTTACGTTCTTCTTTGCTTTTGTATAATTTGTAATTTTGCAGTAAAACTTCACATCTAAATATGTTGCCCCTGCATCAATACATCATATTTATTATTTTTATTGATTTTAGACGATATATTGTAAATAAAAACGGCCATTACAAACCTGTGAAATGTAACATCAGATAAACCTTGTTCTGTTCTGTTCGGACAACCCAAAACACAACACTGCACCATTGTGACGAAATCCAATACTCTTGACCAAGCGAGGATAATAATTTAAGGATAACGAATTGAATTTAGATGATTTATTTCCGAAAAAACACAAAAATCTCTCAATGTTTGACACCACACTGTCAATTAGAGCTTAGAGTCAACCGGTTACAACGACAAAGAGGCAAAAAGCATAGATCCTTCTTTTTCACGCATGCTATTTTTTCATATGGCTGTTTCGCTGCGGAGTAAAAGAGTAGGAAATGTGATTGCGTCTATTGTTTTCTCTGTCTACGCAAAAATGGCTTGACGAAAAATCGAAACGAATAAAATCTCACTTCAGTGACATTACCGATACCACGCGTATAAGACACGATCATGGTGTCATGTCACGGTGAAATGTTCTAATTTGGGTAGTAGGTTCATGTCTAGCTGTAGACATATATTATTATTTTTTTATTTTTTTTTTATTTAGACCCACCTTTACGGTGACAGCGACGAATTTTTTGCAGGGTTGGCAGATTGACTTTTTTTTTTTAATATTGAGCTTCATTTAAAGAAAAAAACATAATAAATTATGTTAATGGTTATACCACATGGTTACCAAAGGATGTATTTATTATATTTTTCCTCATGAAACTAGTGATGAACAATATTATAATTTCAAAATAAGTGTGTTACGGGTTTGCGATATATTTCCACATCAAAATTGTATGCTGGTTACAAACAATAAATGTGTGCCCCGCCGCTCACGCCCAAAGGCGCGAGGCGCCATAATTCTTTTTCTCTCTTTTTTTTCGCTTATTGCATTTCGGCGCCCTTTGCCATCTGGTGCCTAGAGCAACGGCCCCTCTCACTCTTCCCCAGGACCGGCACTGCCTGCCATAGGTATGCGTGCTCTTGGTCAGTTATTTGTATTTGTATAACATTGTAAAAACTTGGATTAAAATATTTTCTTTTCTATAACAACTAGTCTTACAAACCTACCAAAAATCATTAGATTTTCATTAATTGTAAGGGTTTAATGAAAACCAATACTCCAGCTACGTGGCCTACATTATTTGATAGGCAAAATAAAGCTTCACTTAAAATATATTTTCATTTTATTCATAAACAAACATAATATTATAAGTAATGGTAAAACAATAAAATCATAGATAAATCTGTGGGAGGACAATTTTTATTTGATACCACAATTACTTCAACAAGTATAGGTACTTAGAACGTTATTTGATCTACTGGCACAATAACCGTTAAGTATACCTTATTTAGTGAGATGAAAAACTCACAAAAGCAATTCAGTGTCTCTATCACTCACTTTTATTTTAGCGTCAATATTATATCCAACCTTGATTGTTTCCACAATTAATTTTTCATTCTCAATGTTTTGTGAATTCATTATTTTGTTAATATCATAACCCCAAAAGTAGTGACCATCATGTTTCTTATCAAAACTGACAGCAGTTGTACCTTGCAGAGACATTTTGTATGCGACTTCAATTTCTAGATATCCTGTAGTTACTGATAGCTCCGCTGTCACACTTTCTCTAGCTTTTAGTTCAGCACGAACGCTATGTGTGCTACCAATTGTTATTGATTCCGATTTCTGCTCCTCTTTTCCCCAACTAGAACTAGTTGTAGTAGAATATTCAACACTTCCAGACATTTCTACGACCTCAATCTTTAAACCATACTGGAAACCCAATGACAATGTGTCACTTCGAGTATTACCATACTGCCATGTTGTAATCACGGTGTTTTGCACTGTTTGACTTAGTGCAGTATCCACGTTGATTGTATGCCTTGAAGGATTTTGAAAATTTTGCCTTAAAACCACAACTCGCTTTGGATTAGAGGTTTTAACTTTTGCATATTTTACTTCAATTTTTTTAGTCACTTGCGGCCAGTTATGTTTTGTGTAAAGGTCTCCCCATCGTGTCGGTTTTTTATAATATACATGTGAAGGTGCTTCTCCACAATAGTTTTTTACTGTTTCAAAAAGCCCGCCTGTGAAATAACTGCTAATATCTGCATCGGTAGCCAGTATAACTTCCTCGCCAGAAGTATTTACGATTGTTCCACCGTTTGAATCCACTGTTATATCAATTTCTATCCTTGATTCTATTTTTTTAAATATAGTACATATCAAAAATAAAAGTAGCGTTAGTTTCATGTTGATGCTTAATTTCACTGATTTGAAAAACGAAAAGCACCAAGCGTTTGGATGTCGTTCGCTCACTGATTTTACATGAAGTACTTATTCTAGTATTCGGTTCTGTTTATTTATAGTCAAAGGTCTAGAGTTCCCGCCATTGAATTAATTGTTATGAGGTAAATAGGATATGTACGTACGTATTTATGTATGTATGTATGTATGTATGCATGTATGTATGTATGTATGTATGTATGTATGTATGTATGTATGTATGTATGTATGTATGTATGAATGAATGTATGTATGAATGTGTATGTTAGGCTCAAAAACAGAAAACGGTCTTTGAGTGAAAATACAGCTTTCCACAGAGATGTTGTTCAATCAATCTTTCTTTTGCTATATTACAAGGATATTTTAAATTAATTAGCTACCTAATTAATAATAAGGGCTGTTTCTGTACATCCTAACCAACAAAGTTTGTTTCTACGACCAAGGAAGATAGCAGTAGTATTTAAGGATCCTTGCTACGACTTATAAAAATTCGGAAATAAATACCAGCTGTTCCAGGCTTCAGTTCCATACATTTTGTTGCAGGTCTATGAAGGTTTTGTATGGAACAGTTGGTCGTATTCCTGATTCGTTAGCGTTGTTTTACTATGGTAGGATTGGTAGGTATATGAATTTTTCTAGTTCTCCCTTTTTCCCAAAG
The DNA here is from genome assembly GCA_949125355.1 of Agriopis leucophaearia. Taxonomy (NCBI): domain Eukaryota; kingdom Metazoa; phylum Arthropoda; class Insecta; order Lepidoptera; family Geometridae; genus Agriopis; species Agriopis leucophaearia. Next base: position 7,333,542 of record OX421265.1, on the reverse strand, counting down.
TACTTTTCGTATTTTCTAATTAAGAATATTAGTGGCCAAAATTGATTTCGGTGATAAAAATCCAAGGCAAATTGTTAGACGGAAAAAGTCAACTTTTCTTTAGAAGTTGCGCAGTACACTGGGCTGCAAGTGTCCAGCAAGGGCGATGTTAAAGAAAGAAGTGTTTAAAGGAAGAAGTTGCAACGGAAAATTTCGCAATAATTCTTAAATAATCTCAAACATGCAACAGCTTCAGCAGGCAAAGGAAAATAGTAGGAGAGTGCAGAGTTCGATAATGTGTTCATATATTGTTGCCTAATACAAGACCATGACAGTGTGTCATGGGATGTCATGGAACACAGACGTGGACAACTATAGACCCAGAGCATATATACATTTCATTGAATACGTCATTCAAATATTTGCCCAGCCGATAATCTAACCTACCTAAAACATCCTGCTCATATTAAGACAGACGCGGTACCACTGATCCATTATTGGTCGGCAATACAAAGGGATGAAACACTTATACAGCATATACCTAAAATATACCTAGTCTGGTTATAAGAATTCCATTATTTTTCCTTATTAAAACGCGGGTGAAGCTGCGGGCAGAAGCTAGTTTAATAACAAAACTCTACGATGTTTTCAAGGAGTTGTTGAGTAATCTTAATAATAATATGATAAGATGCTTCGTCGCCGGGTGGAAGGGGTTATCTGTCACTAATAGAATAGCCGAAATTATATTATATAGGTACTTATATAAAAATCTCGTGTCACGGTGTTTGTGGTCGCACAGTCGCACTCCTCTGAAACGGCTGACGGCTCGACCGATTTTTTTATTTTTCAATGTATATTTGGTAGGTATGAGAATAGGTCGTAAAATATTTTTCATCATCATCATAGCTGGTTGGCTTATATACACTTCCCCCTTCAAAGGCTTGGTAAGCTGGCATGGCGTCAGGGGATGGTGTTATGGCTGCATGCTGTCTGGCATTGGTGAATTTACAGGTGGACGTCACATCCGTTACACAATAGAAGATTGTGTAACCTTGGTACCTAGCAGTTTATCTCATTCGTTAATTATCATGTAAGTACAGGACTCCAAAGCGTGCGAGAGAGACAAAACGTTAGGTACGTCTACCGTACGCATCGTGTACGCGATAAATATTCGCCGATTGTGAACTGAATTTTTATTTGTTAAATATGCTATAATCTCGGGGGTGCTCTCATTTATATTTAAAGAAAATAATCCAACTTTAAGGGTGGATGAATAGGGGATGAATCCTGTTTATTGAACTTTCCGTGCAATCAGTTGTAATAAAGGGACTAAGTACCCTAATAGTTACCCCAATAGTTTGTTCGTCGAGGACGTTATTTTGAATTCAGGGCGGAGCGAAAGATTCTAAAGTAGAACCCTGAGCGTAGGAAGGGTAAAATATTTTGGCCCCTACTCACTAATTTTCATCCACTACCTATGAGAAAAATAAAAAGCTACGAGTGAAAATAGCGTGAAATTTTCTGAGAAAAAAGAAATGAAAAGAAAGAAGAATGCGCATAACATTTTTTTTCAGCTCGCATAGCCACCAATACCTACCTAACCGGCCAACATAGAGGAAAAATACTGTATAGGTACCTACTAGTATTTTTCCTCCATGCCGGCCAACACTAAACCTCAGCAAACGTCTCCAGTCTCTTTATGGAGATGAAAGCTAAACAAGATTCCGATAACACCCAGACAAGCTCAGTGCAATGAGTAGCTTTATACGATACACCGTCCCGAAGGTAAATAGACTGGATAACGTAAATTTACCGCTATAGCTCATACGGGGTGCATAATTAATTCTTAAGTACTTACACCTTAAATACCTACTCTAGCTATATTGAGAGGTACTTACCCAGGCCAGACCCAGGCTACTTAAGTAACCAGCAATGACGATATAAGACTATCGTTGGTAACGAGCTACTCTTCATATCTACTGAACAAATTTGGCACTTCGAACTGCAATGGTAGAAATCTACGAGCAACGGAAGTTCAATTTACCTTCACAATCCGATCTCCAACTTCAACACCGTCGTGGAACCTACACCTACCTATATTTTATCGTTGCAAAACCGCTAACTACCCGAACGCCTCTCAACTTGAATGTCAGACCGCTATTTGCGGCATTCCGGCTTCCGGCCACTTCCGGGATTTACTCCGACACTCAAAAACACTAATGACTATATTCAAATCCAGACAATGCTGGATAATTATGGAAAATTAGCAGGATAATCTCGGAACGATCGAGGTAGCGTTGCACGAAATGCAATTAGCATTCGAAAAGCGCTATAAATTCTCACTTGTAACGTTACTTCAAATATCGACGGTCCAACCGAATAAAGCGGTAATATCATGTTACGTCAAAAAGTTTTTATTGCATATTTGGATTCCATGGACCTAGACGCATTATGTTTTTTTTTTTATAATTTTTAAGGCTATAATTACAGAGTTATTATCAGAGACGTCTTTGTACTTCCAAAATTTTTCACACGAAATGTAGGCGAATAATATCATTATAACACATTACCTTTAATCAGATATTAGCTATTACTTAGCAGAACAAACAAGGAACAAAATGTTACGCCTCTATTCGTCTGAAAATAGCAGTTATACGTGTGGATTGTATTCTGTTTTAACTCTTTTATTCTAATACAAAAAGGCTCATATCTATAATGTAAGTGGTAATACAATTATTTTCTCTTTTAGTCCTAAGCGTAAAAATTGTTGTGTGCTCGTGGATGACTTGTATAAAATGTATTAAATCTATATAAAAATAGTAACCCTGTTCCCGCTAGGCAGTTGAAATTAGGAATGTGTACTCCTGGGATAAAATAAATAATCCTGTGTTTCAGGATTTTTCGAAATATTCAAAACTATAATTAAAAGAAATATTGTGATATTATTCTAAGAATAGCTATAAACGGGATGTAACTATAATTACTAAGCTCTGTACAGGATAACGGTAGAAGATACAATTTTGAAAAAGAGATAATATATACTCATGAATAATACTTAAGCTTCATTAATTCCTGAAAAGTGTACGGTTCCTGTAAGATAACTAAGTACTTATGATCACTAAACTCCGTAATAACTTAATGGATTTGAATAAAATTCAGTATGGAGATAGTTTGTACCCTAAATTTGCATATTGACTTATTTTTATCCCGGAAAGTTAACGACTTCATTAGGATAACTATAATCACTTAGCTCCGTAAATCCGTAATAGATAACGGAAGTGAATGAAATTTTGAAGTAGAGATCTCTTGAGTACTCTTGAGTAACACATAAGCTTCATTAATTCCTGAAAAAATATGGTTCCAGATCCACGTGCTTCGTTAATACTCAATGAATTTGAATAAAATTTGGTATAAAGATAGTTTGTACCAATTTTTACCTACACAAAATATTGCAGGCGATAAGTCCCGATAAACAATACAACATAGTTTGTACCTACCCTGTATCAACGCGTGGGCTAATTTTTATCCCGTAAAATTTAATGATATCTGACGCAAAACTACATTATATAATCAATAAATAATTCCGCTACTGCGTTAAAGGAAGTAGAATATGAAATATTGAAGAAGAGATAGTTTTAAGCTCCTTAATAAGACAAAAGGTGCATTATATCCTTGACAAATATATTCTTCCTGTAGGAAAACTATTTATAATAATATGGCTTCATTATGGCTTGATGGGTTTGAATCCAATATAATGTGATGGCAGTTACAGCTGGGATCAGCACAATAGCTACTTTTTATTCCAGAAAAATGTATGGTTCCTGTAGGATAACTATAATCATATAGCAACATAATAACCTAATAGAGTCGAACAACATTTGATATAAAAATTATCGACTCCTTTGGGATAGTAAAAAATGTATATTTGGTAATTATGGGGCTAAACTATAATATATTATTGTATTATTTATTAATATATTTCATTTAAATAAGGTTTATTGAAACAAAGGTAACTTAAATAACAGAAAATTAACATAAACTTAAATATTAACTAAAACTTAAAATAATAAAGTAGCTAAATAAATACCTAAATTAAATCTAAATAAAACTGAATACCTATCCAAAACTATAAACTACAGGTAAAAAACTGCATTAAGGTCACTGTCTTCGGGTAGGGTACCTAAAAAGCTAGTGACATTACCACGTTGAATGGCCAAACTTATTCTTTGGCCAAGGTAAGCGCCAGCTCTTTGGTCACCCGTCACATCTATGAGGCGTCTGGACAGCTCTTTAACTAAACCCCGAGCGGCTGGACCCCACGGGCCCATGGTTTCAACTCCAAATGGAAGAAATATGTATCCCTCGCCGAGAGATTCATATTTCCTCCGTTTGAGGCTTTCCGCCACTTCCGCTGCTGCACCAGCCGCTCTTGATGTGCTCTGGAGGTGAGAGGGAGCCAGCGTATCAGCGCAAGTTGCGTCCCATACTAAAGGCCTCCCACGACTGCAGGGAATTAACGTCAAGCCATCAGGCCTCTTGCCATCGTCACGTGAAATACCGTTCGGCTCTAAGCAAGCCGGCACGTTAACGGTGGCAAGAGCCCGACGGATGACGTCGTTCAGAGCGGCGTGGCGTGAGAAGCGTCCAGCACTGCGGCGGCAAGACAAACCATGGTGCCCAGAGCGATCAACCTCGCTTCCGCAGCGACAATAGTGGGGTTCTGTTCTAGGGATGCCCAGACGCAGGCCTATGGCTATTGAAAAACTGGAATTATCCATTAGGGTCCCAATGTTAGAAGAAGGAATTGCCTGCAACCAGTAGCCAGACTCACGTTCACTCGTGGCAAGGAGACGAGCCCGATCCGAAAGATTATCACAATCTTGTAATAATTTTTTTTCAACTTTTTTGCATAAAGGCTCGTCCCAAAGCCTCTGTGAACGCGGACTTAAAGGGAAAGACTCACCCGGACAGATTGCACTCCAATCATTTCTCGCATCTTCTAAGTATAATAATAATAAATTAAAATAAATAATAATAAATTAAATAATAATAATATTTAAATAATAATATGTTCGTGATAACGAAGGAGCAAATTTTTTTAACTCTTCCCCAGGAATCGTAAGTTTCCCGGGATGAAAAAAACTATCTTACAGGAACCGATAATTTCCTGGGATCAAAGTAGCCCATGGAGCTAAACGATAGTTACCATAATTACCTAATATATTTAATTTAAATAATATGGTGTTGTATGATTAATTCTACTTACTATCTTTTTTTTATAACCCACCATGTACTTGAATCTGATTTACATTGAAACAAATCAACATTACAACAAATTTTCTTAACCGCTTATTAACTAGCGATTTTTTTGCTGCTTTGTAAATACTTCAATTCCATCTATTCCATTGCGAAGAGGCGTGAGACAGAGAGACGTTATCTCTCCGAAACTGGTCACTGCCACATTGGAAGACGCCTTCAAGCTCCTGGAATGGCAAGGACGGCGAGTACACCTTCAGTTTCCCGACAATATTGTGGTCATGGCAGAATCGATGGAAGATCTCAGCAAGATGCTCGAAGGCCTCAATCGAGTCTCTCTCTCCGAACAGGTGGGCCTTAAGATGAACAAGACGAAGATCATGTCAAACATCCATGTTTTGCCCACCCCAGTATAAACTGTAGGTATGTGTGGTTTTGTATCAATTGGGAACTCCGTTCTAAAAGCTGTTGACGCGTACGTCTACCTAGGACAAACAGTCCAACTAGGCAGGTCCAACTTCAAGAAAGAGGTCAATCGACGAATCCAACTCGGCTGAGCAGCGTTCCGTAAACTTTGCAACGTTTTCTCACCCAAAATACAGTGCCTGAAGCGCCCTAAATAAGTAGACAAGTCGTGAATCGATAAGTAGATAAGTCAATAAGTCGATAAGTAAATAAGTAGATAAGTCGATAAGTCGATACGTAAATAAGTCGAGAAGTAGATAAGTCGATAAGTAGATAAGTCGATTAGTAGATAAGTCGATAAGTAGATAAGTCGGTATTCAATAAGTAGATAAGTCGATAAATATATAAGTCGATAAATAGATAAGTCAATAAATACTACTTATCGACTACCGTACGTCCGATACCGTACTGTCATTTCGTTAACTTTATCACGTATTCTTCTAAATCTCAGTCCACCTTTTTATATCCTCTAATTTCTTATTTTTCCTTGTCTTATTTTACCTCTATTTAATGCAATTTAAATTCATTGTTATCAACAAAACCGTAGAAGTTTATTTTGGTCCCTGGAGGCAAGGATTAAAAGAAGATAGAAGGATAACTGTAAAAAAGTGTGCAATATCAAACGGCTTTAAATATCTTTCTAGTATCGAACAATTCCGTTTACGGTCAAGATTGCCGTAGGTACTATACGGCATAGGTATTATCACGGCAGAACTTTTTTCAACAAAGCGGCAGCGACGCATTCTCGTTAAATAGTTCCCCCCATATTAATAAATAGCCTTGGAATTAGTTACTTCTTCGTTGAAAGCACGCCACTTAGCCCGATTTTCAGGTTTCCGCTTTCTAGCTTTACGCATATTTTTAGTCTTATCGTCACTCTATTGATCTCGACGTTCGATACTACGTTTGTCGATTCGTGATCTTTACACTCACGTCTACCGACGGTTATCAGTTCTGCGTAATGTTGCAAATAGAATAAATGGGTTTTTTTTTCACATTTATGAAGCAACGTTGTTTTTTTCATCCTTTTTTCTTCAGTAAAACAATATACCGATTTGATAAATTATTATTTTATTTATGGAACTTACATTATACATGTTCCTATTGTTTGTTTTAATTCTTACTGAATCACATAACGTATTACATAATGATCTATAAAAGTACCTAAGTAAATTCAGTCAATGTTGCCAATATTTTCATAAATTTTGGTCCTACTGAACCAGAAAAATATAGGTATGTATGAGTAAAAAAAACTTTAAAACAGTCATAGTATTAAACGATAAAACTGCCTCAAGAATTTGAGAATCAGTACATGGTAAAAAAAGTGTTTTTTTCTGTTTTCTTTTGTCTGTTCTCACGACATAAAACCGTTTTTTGCAACACTAGTTCGACATGTCAAGAAAGGTTATAAAAGTCTTTGATAATTATTACTATATATATAGCAACTTTTTATGTATTGAGTATATACGTCTGTTGGCGAATTTGTGGCCGAAGATGAAACTTGCAGACTTACTATTCAGTATGACCTTGAAAAAAAATCTAGATTAAATATTTCAGGAAACAAGGAAGTATAAAGCTTTGCATATAAGGTCGGGGAAAAAGTTTCTTCGTATTTTTTAAACAAATTCAAGACATATTTTTTTCAAGTTTAATTACATTTAATTATAATATATATGTGCCATTTTGTTCGATAACTTGTTGCCATCTTGTAGGTAGTGACATGATCCCGATGCTGTAGAATTTTTGGGACTTCTGATCAAAAAAATGCAACAAGTAGTTTTGACAGTCCTCTCTTGATGTTAATCTAACACTACCCAAAGAATTCTGAAGAGATCGAAACAGGTGGAAATCTGAGGGTGCAAGGTCTGGGCTATATGGTGGATGCATTAACACTTCCCAACCAAGCTCTCTAAATTTTTGCTGAGTGGCCAAAGATGTGTGCGGTCTGGCGTTATCATGATGAAAGACCACACTCTTTCTGTTGATCAATTCCGGCCGTTTTTTCTCAATTTCTTGTTTGAGTCTCATCTGCTGTTGGCAGTAGAGATCCGAATCGATGGTTTTGCCCGGCGGTAAAAGCTCATAATGAACGATGCCCTGCCAATCCCACCATACACACAGCATCACCTTATTACGTGTTAATCCGGGTTTCGCTACAGTCTGTGGTGCTTCACTGCCCTTTGACCATGATCTTTTGCGCACATTCTTGTCGTAGGTGATCCATTTTTCATCACCAGTGATCAATCTTTTCAAAAACGGTTCTGTTTCGTTACGTTTCAATAGAGAATCGCAAATGAGTACACGATTCATTTGGTTTCTTTCAGTGAGCTCGTGTGGCACCCAAATATCGAGTTTTTTGTATACCCAGTTTTTTTCAAATGGGTCAAAACTGTTTTGTGGTCAATCCCCAGTTCTTCAGCTACGTCGTAACTACTAATATGCCGATCTTGGTCCACTTTTTCAGAAATGGCATCGACTTTATCCGTAACAGGGCGACCAGAGCGAGCTGCATCTTTGACATCAAAATTCCCGGACTGAAAACGCTTGAACCAGCATTGTGCTACTCTTGATGACACTGCATTAGGTCCATAAACGTCACAAATTTTATTCGCGGCGTGTGTCGCATTTTTCCCTTTTTTGTTATAAAATTTCACAATATATCGAATTTGTTCGTTAGATTCACTCATTTTATCGAACAAAAAAACAATTGAAAAATGGCGGGAAATTGCTTTTTACGTTTTGTATTCCTTTTTTAAAATGTCATATTTTTAATGGTATCAAAACCAGCCAGATACAAACAGTACAACGGATAAGATTTTTACTACAACTTTATACATACAAAATACGAAAAGACTTTTTCCCCGACCTATTATAATAATAGATACCTATAGGCTTCGCTCGGCCGCTCCCTTCGTTCATCGCTTTATCTAGCCCTTTGCTAAGACCTAGACTAGAAAGCCAGCCTGTTTTTCACTAGCCGAACCATTTTAGAGTATACATCTGCCTCACGCTACTCTGTCCCGCAGGAGTCTTGTCCGTTTAACCCTCCTGAATTATTCATGTGAAATGCAGACCAAGAGTCATCTTGGAAAGATGACCATCACAAGAATAGCGCACAGATGAAATGAATATTTATAATATATATCATATTACTAGCTGTTGCCCGCGACTTCGTCCGCGTGGTGTTAAAATTAAAGAAAAAAATCTAGGAAAATCTTGCTTAGTAGGATTAATGGAAGGGTAATCCGAAACATACTTACTTCCGTCCTTTCATAGTGGGTGATTTTTTGAAATTGCTAAAACGGATGTTTAATGTTTTATTTTGCTTAGGCAACTTAAAACTAGTGAAACAATTGGCAGCCTAATCGCTATAAGCGATCTCTCCCAGGCAACCTTAACCTTATTTAATATTTTATTTTAGCGTAAAGTTTGATTATCATACATAGCATATAAACATTTATTTTACTATAAGTACAAACATTATCACCCCATTGCGCCCTCTTAGGAGATGATTTTCTAAAAATTCTGAAACAGTTGTCTAATATTTTCTTTTGCTTATATACACATTATACTATATACCCAAAGTTTGATAGTCATAACATCAAAAAAAACATTACATTACATTATCACTAAAATAACCCTTATAGGGGTGATTTTAAAAAATACTGAAACACGTGTTTGCTTGAACATTTTTTTTGGCTTAGTAAAATTGCAAAGTTTGGTTATTTATATCATTAAAAAATCCATACAAACATTACCACCCCATTTCACTCTCTTAGAGGTTGAATATCCCAAAATCCCTTTTTATCGGAAGTCTATACCATAACAAGTGGATTATATTAAAAACCAACTTCAAAATACCTACCTATATGATTTTTCATAATAAGTAATAAGTGCCTATAAAATTTAAGAGTTGCTCTTGATTTCCCTGGGACCCCATCATCAAATGGGAAGTAGGTATGTATACCTTACCGAACAAAAGAAAAAAAAATTGAAATTGGTCAGTAACAGTTGGCGGAGAAATCGGCGAACATACATAAAAAAAAAATTACAGTGCCACATACAACCGCCGCCTTTTTTGAAGTCGGTTAAAAAGAAACGACTGTCCAAACTTCATACTTATGTTCTATTTTCAGTAGTTTAGGCTGTGCGCTGATTTTTGGGTTTGAGTTTGCCTTTTACAAAATTACTAGCTGTGCCCGCGACTTCGTCCGCAAGTTCTTCAGAAAAATAGCCTGTCCGTCCTCATGATACATACTATTACCTCGCAAATTTTTATCGAGATCGGATAAGCCGTTTAGCTGTGATTATGTAGCAAACAGACAGAGTTACTTTCACATTTACAATATTAGTATGGATGGAAGTATGGATGGATGGATGTAGATTGTATTAAAGCGAAATACTCGCTCACTAATAACGAAATCTTGAACACTACTTGGTATATGAAGCTTGAATTTGGCAGTGTATCATATTAACATCCATTATGAAATAATTTTAAGACAGGGAAGAGTTAAAGGGGTCAAAAATCAAAAAGCGGGTTTGCAACTCGCTTGAAAATTAATGATGATTAGAATTATCTAACTACTTCAACTTTTGTTCATGGGCGGTGTTGCCGCAATTTTCCATATAACCAAGGATATATCGTAAAAATCCTTCATCCCATGGGAACTTAAGTCAGCTAAACAAACTTAAGGTTGACACAGTCGAGCGGAAGTGGTTACTTACTCATTCAATAACGATTCAACTCAAACCGGAACAAGGTACCTAACGGGGAGTTCAATGATACTTGTCTTGACTCCTGTGACTCGGAGGACTCTTATGGATCGATCCGCAGCAAGAATATGTAGAAGGTTGCTTAACGTTTTCCTAGGGTAGGATGGGGTAGGGACAAAGGCTTTATATAACTATAGACATTTAATGCAGGGCGAACATGTTCAGACACTTCATCAGTTGACCACTACTGATATTATAAACACGCCCACTGATTCCACTGAACCTAACGTCATTTCCGACGAATACCGTAGGTACGCCATCGCTTTGTTTACATTTTGAACTGACGTTGAATGGGCCAATTAGCATTTAGTAACCCCTTACCCTGCCCCTTAGGTATTTGACTAAATTATTTCCATTGAAAATAATCGTAACTACAAGTCTGCGCTACGTAGTAGCAAGGATGGATGGGTAGTAGCTATACCTAGTCTGTGGGTAGCACAGAAAAGAGATCTAAACGAAAAATTCTCACTTCAGTGGTAGGTAGGGACCTCAAAAGGTAGACACTTGCAATATTCACAGAATATTTAGGTATATCTTCACTTTAAAATAAATAATTAAATTAAAATAAAACAAATATTTAAGGGGGGCTCCCATACAACAAACGTGATTATTTTGCCGTGTTTTTTTTAGATAATGGTACGGAACCCTTCGTGCGCGAGTCCGACTCGCACTTGGCCAGTTATTTTTGTTTGCATTTTTTCGATCTAGGTATGTCGATAAATTTGAAATTAGGCGTCATTGTAAAAAAAAATATGTCGCCTCGTTTTTTTATTGTATTCATAAACTTGAGTATTTTCGAATTTGATAGATTATTATTAGTACCTAGCCTATGTAGGTATTGAGTTTTCGTTAACGTGCTACGGGTAAAGTATAGCCAAGGGATTTATAGTGAGATGAAATGTGTGTTTTCGTACCGTTTCCATAACTTCATAATAGTAAAGTTATATGATTATTTACGGGTCATTTACTGTGGTAAGGTTGTGGAAGGAACTAAATGTGTTCAAAATATTATATGCAGTGATACAGTGAGTGTGTTTTGTCGGGACTTAAGTTCGAGTTTGAGTTCCAGTGATAACCGTAGCAAAAAACTAAGAAAGGGTAGATCGTTTTGTCGATCAGCACCTAACTTTGTACTTTTTCACCACCCACCCGCATTCTTCAGTCACAACCTTACCACGGTGAATATCCCGTAAATAATCATATAACTTTAGTGAACAACCGTGATAGTTTAAAACAGTGTTTCATAATAGTAGATTGTAACATAAGGGAGCAAAATAATATTTTTATGGCGAGGGATTCAAAGTACGTCGCCCGAGCCAAAAAAATAATTTGGGCCCGAGTGATACCTACACTACTTTTCATCACCCACTATGAGAAAATAAAAGGCGCCTCATATTTTATTGTAATATTATTATTTAATAAAACATAGTAACAACTAAATTGAAGTTAAATTGTCCAATAATAAAACAACTAAAAAAGTGCAGCACACCTCTCGACACCCTAAGCCACCCACGCCAATGTTGTCCCTCCGGTGCCAAGATACGGCAGCCTTTATGGGGGGCCCATTCTGTGGGTGGCTAGTCATCACCTGCCTAAATATATTTTGAGATGAGACAGGATAAGGCAGGTGCCGTTTCTCATTCTATAGATCTGTTATTCCATCTACAAGTTGTTCACCTCAATAGCCCAGTTTTTTTAAATCCCATACTGTACAATAGTTTCATTAGTATTCCTTTTTATACACATTCCATGATTGTATTTTTTATATTCAACAGGGCCTCTTGGTGTTGGTTTCGGTCCCACCAATGCCTACCAAATGTCCGGGCTAGACCCGAGAATTTTACGAAATAAACAACTAAAAAACACTGTTTTAAACTATCACGGTTGTTCACTAAAGTTAAATGATTATTTACGGGATATTTACCGTGGTAAGGTTGTGGAAGGAGCTCCCGATATTTCGGCGCAGTTACATGCACCATGTTCACGGGAAAACTGAAGAATGCAGGTGGTTGGTGAAAAAGTTCAAAGTTAGGTACAGACAAAACGATATACCCTCTTTCTTAGTCTTTTGCTACGGTTATCACTGGAACTCGAACTCGAACCTAAGTCTCGACAAAACACACTCACTGTATCACTGCGTATAGTATTCTGAACACATTTTGAACGCGGACTTTTATTTTTAAGGCAACTTAACACTGGATTCCACGCACTAGCGAGTTGAAAACCAACACCTCGATTGAAATTCTGGCATTTCGAGATTTCAATAGTTTCCTTTACCAGCCTTGGTATGTAGTGACGCTCGATGGACAGGATTTCGGGATTATGAAATTCAATCCACTGGTTAGGACCCGCGTCCAGCAGATGCTCAGCTATGGCAGATTAATGTCTCTCATTATTTTTGACTGCCTTAATGTGTTCCTTGCTGCGGCATGAGACAGTTCGCTTCGTTTGTCCTATGTACGAACTTCCGCAGCTGCAGTTGATTTTGTACACCCCGGGATGCTGAAATGAAATCTTGTCCTTGGGGGAACGCAGACATTGCGCAATTCTCTTATAAGGAGTAAATATGGTCTTGATAGCATATTTGTCAAGAATACGACCTATTTTATCTGTGACTCCTTTTAAATATGGCAAAAAAGTCGGCTGTCGTTCCACTTTTGGTTTCATCTGTTTCTTTTTCGGTTTGGTCTTACCGATCTGAGCCTTGTAACCGTTCCTGCGTAACACGAGTTGTACGTGGGATAGTTCCTCGTCAAGGTGTTCAGCATCGCACAGATCATAGGCCCGATTTGTTAGTGAACTGACCACCGAATTAAGATGCCGGGGATGATGGTGAGAGGTAGCATGCAAGTAAAGGTATGTGTGCGTCGGTTTTCTATATACTGTGTGGCTCAGAGACCCATCTTCTCTCGCTGTTATTCGAACATCCAGGAACGGCAACACTCGATCTTTCTCAACCTCTGCTGTAAACCGCATAGCATGATGATCACTGTTTAAATGTTCCAGGCATTTGCTAACTTCTGTTTCACCGCCCTTAAGTATGCAGAAGACATCATCTACGTATCTCTTCCAGCACTTGATTTCTACGGGACAGGTGGAAATAGCCCGGTCTTCGAAATGTTTCATCCACAGATAAAAAACAAAAAAATATTCACAACAAAACCATGAATTTCTAACAATCCGTGAAAATTTACGAAAACGCGGGCTGTAGTTCGCGCGTTTTTAATTTGATTTCTTTTTTTTATTGACCTGCGGCGCGACTATGTGCCGTCGTACCAGCCAGTCTTTATTCAAACAATATTTACGTTCGATTTCTTTGGCGCTGAACTTGAAAGTGCACGGAAAAGATAATTGCTGCCACAATTGCTGCGCACTTATAAAGAGGATTATTCCAAATTAAAAAAATATACGTAAAAGCCGTAACAGACGCACGAACCCATAGGTTTAGAAAAATAATACAACGAGATGACATGCCTTTTTCATGTTGCCGCCGAAAAACTACACGGAGCCATAATTTAAGGGCAATGATTTTGAGATTATGGAATCTGTAAAAAAAAAAACAACGGACAGACAGAACGAATTTATAAGGGTTCCTTGTCAGACGACGGAATCTTAAAAAGCTAACTAATAGCCGTAACAGACGTTACGGATTTGGCTGACGAACAACAACGAACAAGTTTCAACACGTCTGTTACGTACGTCTGATAAGCTAACCCCTCTATGGTTTATTGGCTTTAGCGTGCTCAGTAATGGATGAAAAAAAAGGAGAAAAATTGTCAATTTTTAAAAAGATAACAAGACACCCAAACACCCGAAAAAAAAACACACCGACAGACAGTGAATAAATTCCACAAATAAAATATAAAAATGTGCGATATGTATATTTTGGCGTGAACGTGAGCAAATAATCCGTTTATCACAAATATTTGAGTACACGATGGCGGACGGACAAATTGGTAAGGCCAAACAATTATTGTTACACGTGTCGTGATGCCGGGGTGTGGATCTGTACTTCATAGCGAAATACTTTATTGCATGCACGCCTATCAAATTGTCTTTTTTTTCAGATGATCTTGAGATGGTCAAGGCGTTATTCGATTTTGAAGCAACGCTAGCCAAGACCCTTAGTTTCTGTGATGGAGAATTCTTCTATCTCCAACAAACTACCACTAAGCAGAGAAACTGGTGGCATGTCATTAATAGAAAAGGTCAAATCGGGTTTGTTCCTTCCAATTACGTTGCTTCGGTTAAGGTGAGCGTGCCAATACACATTATCACAATTAGCTTAGTTATTAGTTTCTATTATCAGACTCCTATCTGATGGTGTGAACATTGTTGTAGGTTGAGCCCGAGTTCTTTTTGGGATTTCTTACGGATTGCATTAAAAATATGAGTGACTGTAGTGCAATGTCGACACAAAAGCCAGACTTGCTGGCTAAACTTAATGAAAAGAGAAAGCACATTCAGTTGATGGTAAAGCCACATCGGAAACAACAAGCTCCCAAACCCCCGCCGAGGTTGGATGACAGCACACCTCCTAATGGTGTGTCTCCATCTTTCGACTTGAGGCCTGTGGTATCCCAGCAACATATTAGTGAAGAAAGAGAATCTACGCAGTCACCTTGTAAATCTGCTGATAGCAGCTTAGCTAAAGGTAAGTTATTGACTGCCAACAATAGGATTTAATTGCTTTGGAATTATGTTATTATAGGGTATTTTCAGGATAGTTTGATGTAATTACTTTGGAATTATGTTATTTGGCAACTTATTTGTTATTATTGTTATTTGGGAGTAAGGATCCTAGTCTCTTTTACGTTGTGCCCATCTTGTAGGTGGATATCCTAAACTGCACTTACCGGCTCATGGTCTCCAATCTAGAACCTTCCGGCCCTATTGGCCAACTGTCTGTGTGCTATGTGCCCTGCCCACAGTCACTTCAACTTGCTAATCCGGTGGGCTATGTCGGTAACTTTTGTTCAGCTACAGATCTCATTTCTGCTTCGATCTTGTAGAGAAACCCCGAGCATAGCCCTCTCCACAGCTTGATGTGTGACTTTGAGTGCACTTGACCGCCAGCTCCCCTGATGTTTAGCGATGATGCCGTCTATGATGGAGCATGCTTGCCTAGAAGAAACATTTTCACTTGTGGTTTAGTCTTATAAAATAAGTACAAGAGTTTTGACGTTTCGAGATGTTTATTTTGAAATTATCTATCAATTACAGATCTCGAAGATGACCATAAAAAGATAGTCAGTAAAACATCATCTAACCAGCTGTCTTCTGACACTGATAACCAGGACGACAGTCAAGACAGCAGTGACAGCATCAAGCCCAATGCTATCTATGAAATTGTGCAATCTGTGAGAAAAGAGACCCAACTCAGTCATGAGATGTCTAAAGTTGCCGTGGAGACTGTACTTGTGTCTTTAAGGGTAAGTTTTTATACTTTAAAACAAAAAACATAAACAAGGGTTTCCGAAATACCAACCATGATCGTCTCGCCTTTTCGTGCCCACTCTGATATTCCGATAAAAAGTTGCGCCTGAGGGAATTTAATCATGCTGATCCGAATCACACTCCAAAATGTATCTGGTAAAAAAAACGATAGGCCAGCAACTTTACGCCGTTGCTCAAGACTTAAAAGCCTAACCTTAGCCTGAACTAGTTGTTGCTGGTGAACTTTTGAGAAAGTTTTCAAAAAGCTTAAGACTAATATTACATTTAGTCAGATTTAGAAGAAAAAAAAAACAAGTCATATTTCATAAATGTCCCATAGTCATTATGTCATATCATAGTCATACTGTAATTTTTTTACTAGCTCTCGGGATAATGCAAGGATTCTAACGATACTACTGACATCAAAATCTATCCAGGCGTTCAGGCAGTTGTGTGAAAAGAGTTTTTATCTATCAAATTTTTAAAGCACTAAGTTATCTATGTTTAAAATCTTTCAGGAATTCCTTCCCGGTGGTGCTGCCAGATCCATCATTGACGCTCTACTTCGCGAAGCAAACAGTAACATCACTTGCCCCAAGAATGCTATAGACGCAGCCCCGGATGCAATGAGAATGATGACTGCCCTGAACTCACTCTCTAAAGCAGCAAATGACGCGCAGCAACGTGGCTGGGCGTTGCACGATGACGCTCATGACATACAGACTCAGTTGCTCGAGTTGATCTCAGTTATGGTATGTGTACTTCTGGTTCCACTTTGGTAGTACTGGGGCCTTACGCCTACCTGTTATAAACGATTCAGTTTAGGTGATTGCGAAAAGGGGCGCGACCGCAAACCGTATCTAGGCGCGTTTAGAGTTAGGCGTAAGGCCCCTGACCTGTGCATGTGATATTGATTCTTTCCCGTTGTACTTAAATCAATTCTAATAAGAATTACAGTTTACAAGACTAATATTGTAGGTCCTGGAATAACACACTGAGATAGAAAGTCGGGATGGTTATAAAATAACTCAAAAATGTTAATGTTTGTAGTCAAATGCGGATGTAAACATCTCACAGCATGTACTAAGCAGCCACCGCTACGCGTATGTATCAACACTGGTCCAGTATTACCAAATGGAAACAAGATGGCCGCTACGACAGCTTTTATTGCAAGTGAGTTTTTTTTTAAATATAGAATAGATCTACGTTTGGCCACCAACTCGCCTGATGGTAAGCGACGGTGTGGCCGAGGATGGAACACATTGATTTAGAAGAAATCTATTCACTCTAGCTAAAACTGTCTATTTGCCCCCCAGTCCCGCATCGTTTGCCCCATCAACACAATTTTATTATAGAATTGCCTATCATGTGCGAGACAATAATTCTTTTTGTACCGAAAAAGCCATTGATAATAAAATCATACCCTTTCGATCTATCGCAGTTCATAGGTTCAATTGATTTTAAACTAATCATGCAATACTATGATATCTTCTGGGAAACATGCTCCATGATCCTACACAAAAATTAGACAGATTTAAATGATATTTTAGGTGTTGGTTTGATACTGTGTCCTTATTTAATAGCAGTTGTGCTAAGTGGAGTCAATCGATACAGAGAAACGTCTACTAATTCGAAGACAAAAAGACCACCTCAAAAACAAACCGCCTTCTAATATTACTTACAACTTTGTAAATGGCGACCTCACTGAATTTTCACTGCTGAAATTCGCAAAATCGTTCTGGAGTACATCGACATCATATAGTGTTGCTACAATACAGTTCTATACAAATGTTATATTTACAGGCGTTTGGCGTGATGTGTGGCCTTGAACGCACAGCACTGGCAACGCTAGCCCTGTCAGCATTGCCAGCGGAGATCGCGCGAGACATGCGCGACAACCCACGTGCGGTGAGCCGCCTCTCGCACTCTGCTCTCCTGCTGTCTATGGTATTGTCTATGGGTGATAAACTGCCTGTCACTCACTTCGGTAAGAAAGTTTACTATAGACCCTGAAAAATATAACTTAGAATACAGTATTAGCAACTCTGTGAGGTTTCCTGAGACTTTGTGACAATGTCTGATCAGACAAACACCCTTGTTTGTCTGATCAGACGCTTTGCCATTTTACCATATCTCCCTAGATATGGTAAAATGGCGAAGCGGGTGCGAACGCATCTGGACCAAATCAGACTTGATGCCTTTAGTTGAAATCGCCCAGCAGACAAGCTTGTTGCCCTTTTTTGCATGTGGGCTATTAGTTAGTTCATTGGTATCGCTACAAGCTCCTTAGTGTGTGTAAAAAATGAGTAAGTGAGCCGTACTTACAGTTATTGAGTTTAAGGTGAAAGGGGTGCAGGAGTGGCGCCCTCATTGGGGAAATGCATTACAGTTTAAATTATTTATATTTTTACTTGATAAATCCTAACCCAGTTTAGGTACGGCACCAGGGCCTTTAGTTACCTAGCTACGCCACTGTCTGAGGTGACAACCTCGCTCAGTGAGCTACCAATATAAAAGTCAGTTTGTATAGACTACGCTGTGGCTAGCTGCACAGAATAGTTTACTAGAGCGCAATTGTTCTATATCAAACAACTGAGACCTGCAAATGAACGATAAACTGCGGAGAGTCCCACACATATTATTGCTCACATGGTCATCTGACCCCAAACTAAGCAAAGCTTGTAATATGGCAGCCAGAGACTGATATACATACATATATATTTTTAAATACATACATAAATAGATATTAACATCCAGTCATAGAACAAACACAAATGTTCATCACACAAATGTTTGTCCTAGGTGGGAATTGAACCCACGCCCCCAAGCGCAGAAGGTAGGTCCACTACCAACTGAGCTAACGGGGCTGACAAAAAAATAAAACACTTTCAACCATTCCAGAACAACTAGGCGTAGAATTCACTCAGTACCTGCTGGAACTGATCGAAAACCCGCCGGAAACGGACGTGGACGAACAAATACCAGACTTGTTCCTCACTCTGCTGTTAGCCTACAATCTGCAGTTTGAGAATCCTCAAGACAATCTCCTTTTAAACGCACTGGCGCTTCAGGACAATGCGAAGACCTTCTGTGAAAAGATACTGCTGCTACTTAACCGCGAAGGTTTGTTAAACTACCTTTTTGACTTTTTAGCATCATCGCTTAACATCAGCGAGTAGACGGACAATTGCAAGCCAATAAATAAAAAAAGAGAGTTCTCAATTAGGTCGTATTAAAAAAAAGTTTGTTACCTTATAGCCATAACAGACGTGTCGAACTTGGCTGACGAACCGCCGTCTGATCAACGGGAGAGTAAGAGTGAGAATAGAATTTCCCTCTCTATTTCTCTCGTTGGTTGACGTGGTTGAAGTCAGCTAATTTGACGTGTCTGTTACGAGCCGTAAGATTTAGAGCTCCGCATTTATGAACCGATATGGAAAACCATTTTTTTTGCTAGGATACTTTCATATTAATCCCATAGATTTCATCAAAATCGGTTTAGCAGTTTTGTTTTGGAAACTGGAAAATTTGTTTACTTGGATGTCATAATATAAACGAAATTGCGTACATATTTGACTAATCTTGAAGCAGGTTTTTTAAATTGGTAATCATTTAAATATAACGAAAACTAGTCGACGAGGTAGATTGGCGGAGGACATTGCTATTGACCGAGTGAAGCTTTCACATAAGCACATTTTAAATCTTAAAAATGTTGAAATGCGCGCGTGAGATACAGGACGCAGAAGGAATAGACGTAATAATTAACGAACGACGTTTAATTCGTAAGCTTTGTTAGCAGCTCCAAATTTTTTTAAATTGATTATTACAGAAGATCCAGTGCATATATTCGACCACGAGCCGGCGCCCGCGCACGCGGTCCTCAAACTGGTGATAGATCTGTTCAATCGCAAGAAGACCGCCGACCATTTCTATACCAATGACGTCAAAGTCGCCATCGACATCATTGTTAGGCAGCTGGCTGATCTCTCGCCTGGAGATTTGGTAATACATTTAACACAATAAGCTTATTTTTATTGCTATAGGCTTGTTATCTACACTAATATTATAAAGAGGAAAGATTTGTACCTATTTTTGTATGTTTGTAATGAATAGGCTCCGAAACTACTGAACCGATTTGAAAAATTCTTTTACTGTTGGGAAGCTACACTATCCCCGGGTGACATAGGCTATATTATATTTTGTAGCGAGGCCGAAGGCCCAGCTTACACTCGTGCGAAGCCGGGGCGGACGGCTAGTTACCTCATAAAAAGCTGATCATAACATAAATAAAGACCATCAGCGAAAACATTGTAATAAATAATCTATTGAACCAAAAATTTCAATACAACAATATTGTTAAAAAACTTATCGATCTAGACATAATATTAAGATTTCATACAAATTCACAAAAATGTTTGTGTCTAGAACTGACTGGCACCCGTACTAGTAATTAAACTGTGCCAGAGGCGCCTTCCGTTTGACCACTATTAGGTTTAAACTAGAATATGACATGATATTTCGTCGTCAGGTTTTCATAACGGTTTTTCCACATACGTTTAGAAATATAAAAAAAATACAATTTAAAACAATACGAGTAGGTATGTAAATAAATGACCTCGACGCGTTTCAAACCCAGTGGCCAAATTTGACGGGTGATCGCACTGTCTGGAAAGAGATGGGGGAGACCTTTGCCCAGGAGTGGGACAGAATAGGTTAAAAAAAAAAAATGGTTTAAACCGGTATTAAATTTAACATATAATAAGCATGCAGTGTAGTAAACCTGCAGGGGTGCATAAGAGGATGTGTGTTATATATAACACTAGCCGTCCGCCCCGGCTTTGCACGGGTGTAAGCTCAGACTTCGGCCTCGCTACAAAATATATTATAGCCTATGTCACCCGGGGATAGTGTAGCTTCCCAACAGTGAAAGAATTTTTATAATCGGTTCAGTAGTTTTTGAGTTATTTCGTTACAAACATACAAAAATAGTTACAAATCTTTCCTCCTTATAATATTAGTGTAGATAGAAATCATCATCATGATGCTTCTCAATTAATAAAACAGACCACTGGGAGACGCGTCGCATATGAAATCCGACAAAACATTGAAATCTAAACCTTATGCCGAATCATGTTCAGTAGTAATACATAATGCATGCCGTAATTACAGTTGCTCGTTTTTGCTCGATATTTATAATCGCAACAGGTAGACGCTTAAAATATTCACGGAATATTGAGTTATATTATTCACTTTAAAAATAAATAATTAAACTAATATTGCCATACAACAGACATGATTTTTTTTTGCGGTTTTTTTAGATAATGGTACGGAACCTTTCGTGCGCGAGTCCGACTCGCACTTGGCCTGTTTTTTGATAATTGTATTGATGTACACAGTGTAGGTGGATTGAAATAAATAAATATTTAACATGCGCATAGTTCGTCAATTTATTTATTTATTTTACACACAATACGAATTATATTTTTCTAATAGTTAGTTATGGTCGATGTAGAAATAAGGCTCAAAAGTCATTATTTTGCATATATTCTCTGCGCTTAAAACTTCTCTTATGTGGGATATAAAAAAAAACACTGCTTTTCATGTGTCTTAACACCTCATACGCTAATCTCACCATAAATTCAACCATAATTAGATTCTTACTTTTTTTTAGCGTCGTCAAGAATACCTCCGAATACTACAGGGCATAATCCGCAACACAGACTACAGGTCACACCTACACCGGCGCGACGACTTGCTCCGTTGCTTCGCCCGTATTTTCTGCGAAGAAGGAGAACCGAGCAAAGACGACCAGGTGCTTGTGAGGGCTATATCTAATGAGTTTCCGCAGTTCTTCAAGGCTTGAAGATCGGACTTTAAATGTGAAGAATCAATGGATAGAATATCGATTTTGAACGAGTAAGATTTCGCTGAAAGCTTGTAAGTCTAATTATATTCGTTGTCTCGGAGATCCAATTTTAAATGGGTGAAGCTTGAAGTTTTGATTTTGAATGCGCAAGCTTAATCAATTTTTGACATTCCAATTTTGGATGTGAGCTAAATGAAGGTTCTCGAAGTTCACCATAACGTCGCCTTAGAGAGAAAACCTCGGGAATGCAATTTTGGTAATTTTCTTATTATTACATTTCTGGGAAGAAAACCTCGCAAAGCATGTCCTAATTTTACTAATTCATGGAATAATATGAAAACTTATTCAATTTG
The DNA here is from genome assembly GCA_949125355.1 of Agriopis leucophaearia. Classification (NCBI taxonomy): domain Eukaryota; kingdom Metazoa; phylum Arthropoda; class Insecta; order Lepidoptera; family Geometridae; genus Agriopis; species Agriopis leucophaearia. The sequence goes on along the minus strand of OX421265.1, from coordinate 7,311,414 downwards.
TATGAAATTTAACACAGAATTTAAATATATGTAGTTTTTTTTTTTTATGAGGTAGTTTTTTCTTCTTCCTGATTTTTTTTCTCTTTTTCACTCTAAGACGACGACAAGGCGATGTGGATATATGATTGCATATACAGGGTCTCGCATATACCCTGTCCTAAGCCGAAAGGAGGTCATTGTACTCATCATTATGAACAACTTTTACTATGGGGCAAAACCTGAAAAAAAAACTGTTGTTCCATAGAAAACGGTCATGGATACTCGACAAAATATATGGAACAGCTGATTTGTGCATCGCGATTTCAGGGTTCGTCCCATAGTAAAAGTTGTTCATAATGATGAGTACAATGACCTCCTTTTGGCTTAGTACAGGGTTTATGCGTAACCCTGTAGAATTGTTTAACTTCCTACTTACCTATAATGTATGAAACAGAGGGAAAAGATGATCGACATTTATTAATGATCTCAGAACTTTCCATGACGACATTAAAACTATTAATTACTTTATTTAGTACTCTCTTACCAATTAACATTTATAATATGTTTCGAGGCTGATTCCCTCAACTTTATTGATGGTCAGATTTTATACAATGCCCCAAAATTATGCGTCTGTGTTAGTATTAGAAAAACCTACCTACTTACTCATCAGGTCCATACTCCATGCATTTTTTTGAAAACAAAAAAATTAGGCATTGTATACATTTATGACTCTGTTGCAACATTATCGAGAATCCAAAATTCAAACTAATTTTCGTTTCATAAAAACATAGTAATGTATCTCACAGAAAATTATATATTTTTTTTTGTTTATATTAGAACGGCTGTCAAGGCATTTTTGTAAGCAATTTGTTGCATAGCTACTTGCACCCATATAAAACCATAGCAACTGTGACGCGAAGTTCGACGCGTTGACATAAATAAAAATGAACATTCTTATTTATGTCACAATACCTGGCGACAGATTTTCCTTCTCATTTCCGTTCTATTTACTTTCAAAGAGAATACAAACGCTACGCTAGAATAGACCGCACTATGATACATTGATAGTCTGTAAACGTTTTTGTACGAAACTCCTTCCCCCCGTACCATAATGACGAACAAAATTATAGCCACCACTAGTGCTGTGCAAACTTTTATCGATAAAACAGCTGTCAAATATAGTGATGTGAACTGTCGATAATTCTTTATCGATATCGAGATCATTCCCATATTCCTAATTAGTATTTTTGATTCAGGTAAAAGGTACACAAAAGAGCGTGAACATAATATAGATTCAAGTGTAATATGTGTTACCTTTATAAAATGAAACATTGTTTAGATGATGTAGTTTTTATTTAAATTAAACTAATATATATAATACAGAGCCGCCGCAAGCAAAGACATAACTAAAGTGAGCATGAGCATATAATCTAGTTTTTCTTAGACATTACATAAAAACATGAAAGTTACGAGACATTTCACAGTGCACTTTTGTATATTTGTTTGAGCAAATTATTATATTAAAATATTCATCTATATAATTTTAATAGGCAAACTTTTAACTTATAAAATCAATACACAGCTCAAACTACTGAAGATAGAAATATGAAATTTGGACAGTCGAGTTATATGATTATTTACGGGATATTTACCGTGTTAAGGTTGTGGAAGGAGCTCCCGATATTTAAATAATCATATAACTTTAGTGAACAACCGTGATAGTTTAAAACAGTGTTTGGACAGTCGTTTCCTTTTATGGCGTAGACCTCCGATAAGATGGGAATTTGCTATATTCAACCCCATTTGCTATATAAAGGGGTGAAATGGGGTGGTAATATCAATGTTTTTTTTAATGCTATGGTAATCAAACAGTGTAATTCTACTAAGCAAAAAAAAACATGTATTTTAGCATTTTCAGAAAATCACCCCCCCCCCACCCCTATTATAGATATTGTAGCTCCTTCCGACTTCAGCAGTGGGACAACACTCTCTGGGATTCCCAGGGTAAGAAAAAGTGCTCCATCTGCCGATGTGTTGTGAGCGTACACCGTCCACGGACGCACCACGGCCCATTGGTTCTGATAGTCTAGGGCCAGACTTGTATCCTCCAAAGAGTTTACACAGTCTGCCAGAACCAGGACCGCTCGTACTTTCCTGCACAGCTCACTCTGCCGTCTCACCAACAATCTCGGGCACGTATTTGTTGGCAGGCTACCCACCGCTTCGTTCAACCACTTTAGTGTGGGCTCGTCTTCACACCACAGTTTGAGTGCACCATCATTTATGATGGGCTTATCTCTAAACCGGGCGATAATCGTGCTGGTACCCTTGTTCAGATCTTCAAGGATTCTGGTTTCCAGGTACCGCTTTACTTAAGTGGCTTGTTCTTCTTTTAGGGGTTGGTCGTCTGCTCTGACTACCGCTACGCAGAGTTTGTTGCCAGCAATATTTGCATAGCTAGCGGTTGGCCTACGCTCATTTTCCATCCGTTGTTTCTTGCGCTCTCCCCTAGGAGAGATCGTGTCGTTTAGTCTGACTCTTTTCAGAAGCTCGTTATGAACAGGAGCTTGCGCAGATTTGGAGACGGCAATTTCCACACGCTTCTTCCTGTTAAAGTGGTTGTTGTTTGTGGTTCGCGTTCCTTGGCCTCTGATACCTACAGTCCCGAGGGTCTTCGTGGACAAGTCCACGCTGACTACCGGCGGGTCATGCGGCTTCAGGTCGCGTCTCGTAGGTTCGTTGTCATTTTGTTTGTTGTGTACAGGCTTCTCCCTGTTGGCTACTCCAACCGGGTTCTTCCTGTAGCTAGTGTTGCCACTAGCTGCTTGTTGAGCAGTTGGATCTTGCTCTTGCTGATTAACCCCTGGGACGCGAGCCACCTCGGGGTCAGGTATCCCGGCTTTAGATGCTCCGGCCGTTTGCCGTTGCCCCCCCGATTCGGTTACCGTTTTTAGCCTTGGGCCTTACGACCGTCCAGCCAGCAGTGTCATCCTCGGCAGCAGCGAAGGCTGCTGCCAGGTTGTCCACTACCTCCCCCATTCTGGAGGGTCCAGCAGAGCTGTGCGCCATCTTTGTTTTCTCATTCGGTTTTTCTTTTGTGTTGCTCGGTTGGAAGTTTTTCTCCGCCATTGAGTTCCTTAGAACTTCGTATCGCTGGCTCCCCGCCCTCCACGGAGCCCGCACCAGGGGGGACGTGCCGTTTGCACACCTGGACCATGGGGACCTGAACTATTGCTGTTTGAAGGAAGAGGGATTTGTGTTGGAGTTTGTAGATGTTTGTATAGGTTCGCATTGTCCATGGACAGAATTGTCGCTATTGCCCTCACTATCAACGCAAAGAGAGTCAGTTTGGACTGAATTTTTTTAGGCAACCCATTTGCAATATATTTTTTGACATATTTAATTGAATATAAAATACTTTTCATCCATTAACCAGCTCGGTGAAGGTCGTTCTATGGCGGGATCTTAGACTATATTCTAGGCGTAGCTATACTTTGTACTGCATGGAAAAACGACGAATTGATTACTCGAGTGGTAATCGTGGAATGGATTTATCCCTGGTATAGTTACTCGCGTATAAATTCAGGTTTGGTTGAACTGACCCTTAATGATACTTAAAATTTTCACGTATTACTATTTGATACATATTTGAAAAAATAACATATATTTTTAACAGCACAAAGATCTTATATAAAATAATAATTATAGTCTTGAATAAAAACAATAACACTACTACCTAAACATTATAGAGATTCGTATAACTGTTATATAATATCACGGAATTAGGTTCTTGTTAACAAATTCCATTAAATCTGCTTTTTTTTCTCGGATATTCCGGATTTTATTTCATACACTTTTTTTGATTCTACATCTATTTCCCTTCTTTTCTTTATCACAGTTACCCTCTTATAGCTTTCCTCTGCATAAGAGTATTTAAAACGAATAGCCCGAGGCTCGTCTTTCGTGACTTTTATTGTCTTCATTTCGATGATTTTTACAGGTATGTTCCATCATCTTTGTGTAGAACAAAGCTCATTTGACAGCATACATTTTTCCAGTCCAAAAAAATCCTCATAGCGAATTTCTGCTACTCTAAATGGCTCACTTTTCTTACGAGCTGACTTAATGGCGCTAATAAATGCATTCGGGGAGTACATAGGGCCACTTCGTAACTCTCTTTTGACTTGTTTTTGTTAATGTCCACTTTGCCGCTGAGTCGATCATGGACTGTGGTTTTTGGTAGACCATAAAACCGACAAGCTTCTCTGAACCCCATTTTTTTGTTTTGGATATCTGCAATTGCCCTTAGAATATCTTCTTCTTTATACGTAAAGAGACGCCTTACTGATTTTTTTGAGACTCCTGGCTGTAAATTACATAAACATTTCAATAGATGCGATGTTTTACATGATATCTTAAATAAGCAAGCGAAAAATTGCTCTCTTGCTAAACTTTTTTCTCTTGCAATTTTTATTTTTATTTTTGGCTTTTAGTGGCGGGACCATATGGAAAAAAGCATAAAAGCACATGCAATATTATACCAAGCAACCATTAACACTCCCATTTATAAAATCGCCACAAATGCATAAAATAGTTTTTTTTTTTTTTTATAAACTATATTACCACGTCACATTTTTAGCGAACGAGAAAAAGTCAATTCTCGACCACAGTGTGTTTGCGTTGTTACCCGTGTTCGTATACTAGTTCGAACACGACCGCATAAAAATAATGCTTTTGTATGTAACAAATTCAATGGTCGCCAACTAATCCTTTCCCGAGCACCTTGTTTTTGGGGCCGCTTTGTGTGGATATTGTTATACAGAGCAGCGGCGCCAGCGGCTCTGCGGCTGGCACGCGCAGTGGACAAGATGCGTGATGCAGTGAAGGAACAGAGATTAGGAAACAAAATAAATACACTGTTTAAGTCAATGGCACTGTATGCTTGTATTTCCGTGTTTTCAGGACTTTCTGTATAGTAATAAGTTCTAAGATGCAAATAGATTTACGAGGTGCACAAAAACACACTTGACGCGGAGGGCCATGAAATCAAGAGAGAGAACAATATATATTGTGTGACAGAGAAAGGAAGATTTACAAACGTCACAAATAATACAGACCTACAATATTGGGGATACAAAACAAATAGCATTCCCAATAGGAGCATTATTCAACAGATATTTCCCGTTATCCCTTAAAAAAGGCCGATCGCCATCTGATGTCTAAATAATACATGTAATAATGGATCAAAAGACATAATAATATGCCCGCCAAAACATGCAACTTGCTCAAAAACCTCAAACGACATTTCGATCAAATTCGCTCTTTTATAACGAACACGTGATCGTAAACCAAAAGAAGTGCACTTTTCCTCCGCATTCATTAGCGTCCACCTGATATTTTACTTTAATATCCATTCCCACTTCCAAATACTGGTTAAAAGTGAAATGTTACTTTATATTAATACCACTGACATGATAAACATGCGTAAAATATACAAAGACTATGTTTTACTCACGATCGTAAGTTTGCTTCCCATTAATTTTTCGCTTAATGTTTCCTCCAAAATGACCGCGTGCGCTCCGGCTCCTGTGGGCACAGAGATCCAAACAGAATATAAAAACTACGTAAGAAGAGACGGGACTGCCATACTTACGAACAAAATGTATGAAACGTGAGCTAGCCACTCTGTCCAACATAACCAAACTAATGACAGTTCATTCGAGCATGTCAGCCAACTTGATAAACTACAAATATCTGCAGAAAGGTCCTGCTGTATTTTATCGATATCGATATTTCTAAAAAATAAAAGCCAATGGGTAAAAGTTGCATCATATTAGTTTATTGCAGCCACCGATCAAATATAGTTTTATGGCTTCTAGACATTCATTGTAATACACAATAATTACTATGCTTCCTATACTGATATGCTCTAAGTTAGAGCATATCACTATAAACCCAGCGTTTAACCCTAGTACGAGCCGACCTAATGAGAGTTGTAGTTTGTATAATTTTTTTCAAATTTAACTTTCCTTTCGGCCTAAATTGAATTAACACTATAGAAACATAAAAGTTATTATTGTAGTTTTACTATAATCTCAGTCCAAGTCGACATAATGAGGTTTGGAGTTTGTAAATTTTCACAAGGTTATCGTCCATTAAGACCAAATGGCTCCTTCTTCTTTCGAATCGATGTTTCGCTCCTATTTTGAAATTTTAAATTAAGTGTTTGGATCAAAATTCCGCCACTCCGTGGCTTCATTCAGGTCGTCCAGTGTGCAGGCTGCAGGGCACGCTGCACACTCCATCAAGTGTGGCATTGTCTGAGGATTCACACCACAAAGACATTCGGTATCAGAGCCTTCTATATAACCCCACTTCGCCATGTTTTCCCGACTTCGGCCCACTTGGGATCGAAGTCGGTTCAGGGTTTTCCAAGTGGGCCATGGTTCTTTATGGGAGCTTTTCGGAAGGACAATGTAATTAGGAGGTGGACTGTGTAGTTTTTGCCACACGGCAAGTCGAGCGTCTTGGGGGTGGCCTTCCAAAGCTATTGTATGTTTTAAAAAGCATCGGCGGCTTTTGAGACGGCTGTTAGATATCTGTACGTTAAACAGTGAGTGGCGGTAGTCTGTTTCCTGACGATTATTTTCTGCGGCGCAGGCCACATTTCTGCGAGCTGCTGGTGGTGCGATGCCTGCAAGTGGGTACAGTTTGTTGAAAGGTGTCGGTTTCAAGCACCCCGTTATTGTCCGAAATGTCTCATTTAAGGCTACATCCACCTCTTTTGCGTAAGCAGTAAGATTCCAAACAGGGCATGCGTACTCCCCAGCAGAGAAGCAGAGTGCCAATCCAGTGGTCCGGAGAACATGTGGAGCAGCTCCCCCGGTTGTTGAAGTGAGACGCCGGAGTAGGTTGTTACGGGATTCAACTTTCATTCGTGTCTTATGGCAGTGGTTTCTGTATGTTAAAGTCCTGTCCAATGTAACACCCAATAAACTGGGTTGTCGCAGTGTAATACCTTGGTGCCTCGCCACAAAATTTTAAGCTTTCGGTTAGCTTGGTGGTTGCTCAGGTGGAAGGCACAACACTGGGTTTTGGGTGGGTTAGGTCTCAAGGAGTTCTGATCATAATATGAGCCAAGGGCATCCAGTGATTTGCTAAGTTTTTCTTCGGCCTCTTCAAACGTGGAAGTTTGTACGGCTAGTGCTAGGTCATCGGCATCTGTGTCAGAGGGTTTTATTTGGTCGTTGGTGTAAATGTTAAACAGAATCGGCGCCAGTACACTTCCTTTTCGAAATACGAAAGAAGATTTTCGAAATACGAAAGAAGATTTTCGAAATTCGAAAGATGAAATGGCTCCTCAGCTTCTATACATTGAAATAAAGATAGATAGAAACTCTTTATAGTGTACACCAGAACAGACATACAAACAGATAGAAAACACTTACGAGCTAGTGCCACAAGTGGTGGCCTTATCGCTTAAAGCGATCTCTTGTAGGCAACCATTGGATGGAAAGAATTTACGTAACAGAATCGATGGGGGATGCTAAAACACTGTTAGTGATAAAAGATAGTTACTAAGGCGAGTATGCTCCAATCAAAGTGAACATATCCTACTATTACGTGGGGTACACTGAAAGGTTTGCGTAACTCATAAATAAGCCTTTAAAATGCCTTTAAAGTAGGCTTTAGAAGTCATAAAAAATCATCAACCTAAACTATTTTGCGTTAATTCATTTTTTGCTACGGACAATTAAATTTAACTTGTAAAAAAACTATTCTTCTTAGGACTTGGGACTTCCCGTCAAGAAATATTAGAATCATAACTATATAATATGTATACAACATTCAAAATTCATACATTTAGCGCAGAATTTTCTGTGTGTATGTATTAATAATTTTCATTTGAACAAAAGAGAACAAACAATTACTATAGCTGCTCTGCTTTTTTAACCGACTTCCAAAAAGGAGGAAGTTCTATGTTCCTCTGTATGTATATTTTTTTTAACTGAACTGCCCAATAATTCTTCCAGAAATGCGAATGACATATTTTGATTTTTACATGCACTTCTAATTAACAACAGGCTCAGGCGCCGTAACAGCTGGTGTGCCATGATGTTATTATGCTCTGGGCACATCCACGACAAGTTGGTGCCAGCCAGCATAGCAGTAATAGAATACTGGCAAATATGTTTGTCAAATAATCTTGGCTTCACGTCCAAATCAAAAATGTTCGTTGCCTTTTCTATTGTCTCGCAAAGTTGCAATGAAGGATAGGTTAAAGACTTCTCTGCTCACCCATTCCTTTAATTCAATGTATTTATAAACCGATTTATGTTCCGGATCTTCCGGTGGCTCGTGTTTCTGTAAAATCCTGTTATACTGCGCTGATAACTTAGTGTTAAGCCAAAAGCACTCCCCATTTCTTGGCGACAGCCATTTAGATGAAATGATAACAATACCATTCGTTTCATCATCTTCTGCTACCACAAACATATTTTAATATGTATTTTTCAAGATGTTGATATTTATCCGCCATTTGTAAGAGCATGAAGAAAGGAGTTTTTCCCGAGAACCTGAGCTCTGGATTTGACCAGTAGGCAATCCCGTGTGCCCCGGCACTGCTTGTACTGCATCTATACGCTCATTTGGGTCACATACTTTGTTTTTCAATAATTTCCAAGATGTTGATATTTATCCGCCACTTGTAAGAGCATGAAGAATGGAGTTTTACCGAGAGCCAGTGGTCTTGGTTTGTCTACAAGGCGATCCCGTGTTCTCCGGCACTGCTTGCACTCCTTCAATGTGCTCAGTTGGATCACATACTTTGTATTTCAATATTTTCCAAGATGCTGATATTTATCCGCCACTTGTAAAAGCATGAAGAATGGAGAGTTTTTCTCTAGAGCCAGTGGTCTTGGTTTGTCCACAAGGCGATCCCGTGTGCCCCGGCACTGCTTGCACCGCTTCTATACGCTCATTTGGAACACATAAATTGTTTTTCAATAATTTCCTAGATGTTGATATTTATCCGCCTCTTGTATGAGCATGAAGAATGGAGTTTTCCCGAGAGCCAGTGGTCTTGGTTTGTCCACAAGGCGATCCCGTGTGCCCCGGCACTGCTTGCACCGCTTCTATACGCTCATTTGGAACACATAAATTGTTTTTCAATAATTTCCTAGATGTTGATATTTATCCGCCTCTTGTATGAGCATGAAGAATGGAGTTTTCCCGAGAGCCAGTGGCCTTGGTTTATCCACAAGGCGATCCCGTGTGCCCCGGCACTGCTTGCGTCGCTTCAATGTGCTCTGTAGGATCACATATTTTTTTTTTCAATAATTTCCTAGATGTTGATATTTATCCGCCTCTTGTATGAGCATGAAGAATGGAGTTTTCCCGAGAGCCAGTGGCCTTGGTTTATCCACAAGGCGATCCCGTGTGCCCTGGCACTGCTTGCGTCGCTTCAATGTGCTCTGTAGTATCACATAATTTGTTTTTCAATAATTTTCAAGATGTTGATATTTATCCTCCATTTGTAAGAGCATGAAGAAAGGAGTTTTCCCGAGAGCCAGTGGTCTTGGTTTGTCCACAAGGTGATCCCGTGTGCCCCGGCTCTGCTTGCACTGCTTCAATGTGCTCAGTAGGATCCCATAATTTGTTTTTCAATAATTTCCAAGATGTTGATATTTATCCTCCATTTGTAAGAGCATGAAGAATAGAGTTTTCCCGAGAGCCAGTGGTCTTGGTTTGTCCACAAGGTGATCCCGTGTGCCCCGGCTCTGCTTGCACTGCTTCAATGTGCTCAGTTGGATCACATACTTGGTGTTTCAATAATTTCCAAGATGTTGATATTTATCCGCCACTTGTAAGAGCATGAATAATGGAGTTTTCCCGAGAGCCAGTGGCCTTGGTTTATCCACAAGGCGATCCCGTGTGCCCCGGCACTGCTTGCACTGCTTCTATATGCTCTGTAGGATCACATAATTTTTTTTTCAATAGTTTTCAAGATGTTGATATTTATCCTCCATTTGTAAGAGCATGAAGAATGGAGTTTTCCCGAGAGCCAGTGGTCTTGGTTTGTCCACAAGGCGATCCCGTGTGCCCCGGCACTGCTTGCACCGCTTCTATACGCTCATTTGGAACACATAAATTGTTTTTCAATAATTTCCTAGATGTTGATATTTATCCGCCTCTTGTATGAGCATGAAGAATGGAGTTTTCCCGAGAGCCAGTGGCCTTGGTTTATCCACAAGGCGATCCCGTGTGCCCTGGCACTGCTTGCGTCGCTTCAATGTGCTCTGTAGTATCACATAATTTGTTTTTCAATAATTTTCAAGTTGTTGATATTTATCCTCCATTTGTAAGAGCATGAAGAATGGAGTTTTCCCGAGAGCCAGTGGTCTTGGTTTGTCCACAAGGTGATCCCGTGTGCCCCGGCTCTGCTTGCACTGCTTCAATGTGCTCAGTAGGATCCCATAATTTGTTTTTCAATAATTTCCAAGATGTTGATATTTATCCTCCATTTGTAAGAGCATGAAGAATGGAGTTTTCCCGAGAGCCAGTGGTCTTGGTTTGTCCACAAGGTGATCCCGTGTGCCCCGGCTCTGCTTGCACTGCTTCAATGTGCTCAGTTGGATCACATACTTGGTGTTTCAATAATTTCCAAGATGTTGATATTTATCCGCCACTTGTAAGAGCATGAATAATGGAGTTTTCCCGAGAGCCAGTGGCCTTGGTTTATCCACAAGGCGATCCCGTGTGCCCCGGCACTGCTTGCACCGCTTCTATGTGCTCTGTAGGATCACATAATTTGTTTTTCAATAATTTTCAAGATGTTGATATTTATCCTCCATTTGTAAGAGCATGAAGAATGGAGTTTTCCCGAGAGCCAGTGGTCTTGGTTTGTCCACAAGGCGATCCCGTGTGCCCCGGCACTGCTTGCGTCGCTTCAATGTGCTCTGTAGGATCACATAATTTGTTTTTCAATAATTTCCTAGATGTTGATATTTATCCGCCTCTTGTATGAGCATGAAGAATGGAGTTTTCCCGAGAGCCAGTGGCCTTGGTTTATCCACAAGGCGATCCCGTGTGCCCTGGCACTGCTTGCATCGCTTCTATGTGCTCTGTAGGATCACATAATTTGTTTTTCAATAATTTTCAAGATGTTGATATTTATCCTCCATTTGTAAGAGCATGAAGAATGGAGTTTTCCCGAGAGCCAGTGGTCTTGGTTTGTCCACAAGGTGATCCCGTGTGCCCCGGCACTGCTTGCACTTCTTCAATGTGCTCAGTTGGATCACATAATTTGTTTTTCAATAATTTCCAAGATGTTGATATTTATCCGCCACTTGTAAGAGCATGAAGAATGGAGTTTTTGCGAGAGCCAGTGGTCTTGGTTTGTCCACAAGGCGATCCCGTGTGCCCCGGCACTGCTTGCACTGATTCAAAGTGCTCAGTAGGATCACATAATTTGTTTTTCAATAATTTCCATCTGAGCTAGGTCTGGGACTGCTCCAAAGATATATGCTAACTCATAAGTGAAGACAGCTGCAGATGCCGCATAATCTATAATAATCTGTATTTATGAGAGCTTTAAGAAATCTCCCATATTTGGTCAATTTACCACCTATTCGAGCTACAGGTCTGACCATTCGCAAGAGAGCAATAATTACTTTCAGTGGTGATCTCTTCAATCGATGAAGCGTTGAGACATCTATACCTGGATTTGCTTGAGCTACTTATTGAACAGGGTAAGGAGTCGCTACCATCTGTTGAAAACCTGATATTTGCTCATTAAATCCTTTTGATGACACCTTCTCAACTTTCCAAGTATTAGTTAGGTTAGTTCCGGCATTTCCTCCCATTTTTCAGGAAGTCGAATTTATTAACCCGTGTTATATACCCCTGGATTACTCATACTGTTAAGCTCATGATGAGGCTACGTTATGAAGCTGCCGCGGATAGGACTGGATCTGAGATAAAGAAAGAATATTACAAAAGCTTGAATTGAATTGAATAGACTGTCAATAATGCACTTTACCATGAAAAGACAGCGTACTTTAAACACAATATGAATAATAATATACGTGACCCTAAGCTTCTGTGGAAAAATCTAAAGAACACCTTATTAAAAAAAAGTGATATCGAGTTACCATCATTTTTAATGACCCTAACGTAATAAATGATCACTTTTTAAGCATACCTGGGATCTCTAATACTTCTATATCGTATCTAAAAATTTTTGAGCATCACAGGCATAGCGAGGCACTTTTCCACATTGAGCAAGTTAGTCTCGATCGACTTCTTAAAATCATTAGCAGCTTAAAGTCTAATGCTGAAGGTTGCGATGGTATAAGTCTGGACATGCTATTAATGACGTTCCCGTATACGATAGATTGCATTCAAGCTCTTATTAATACCTTCATTGAAAGTAGCACGTTTCCTGACATTTGGAAACATGCAATCGTTCGACCGTTGCCAAAACATGATAACCCAGTAGAGTTAAAGGATCTTAGACTTATTAGTATTTTGCCTTGTATGTCTAAGATTTTAGAGAAGGCAGTATGTATGCAATTAACAGATTTTATTGAAATAAATGGTATTTCGCCTGATGTACAATCAGGGTTCAGGAAAGGTCACAGTGCTACAACTGCTTTGCTTGATGTCACTGACAACATACTCAGTGCACAAGACAAGGGCATGTGTACCCTTTTGGTGTTATTAGATTTTTCTAAAGCATTCGATTCTTTAAATATAAATATCCTTCTATCTAAATTAAGCTATTACGGTTTTGATTGCAAAGCTATAAAATGGTTCAATAGTTATCTTAGTAATCGCTTCCAGTCTGTTAAAATTTGTCGCACAGATGGTTCTTCACTGTTAACAGACAAGCAACCGGTTAATAGAGGGGTGCCCCAGGGGTCCATGGCGGGACCTATCCTTTTTGCGTTGTATTCTGCTGACATTGCATCACATATAAAACACTGCAATTTTCATAAATACGCCGATGATATACAAGTTTACATATCATGTAATCCGTCTGACCTGACCTGAACTATTATAAAATATGTGAAATTATTTCTGAAGCAAGGCACTTGAATCAATTAAATTGGCGTACAGCGCCTCATTTTATATTTAAGAAAAATATAAATTATCTTCTTTATCCAAAAGAAATTCTTTGGAATATCTAGGATTTTGAGACAGGTGAACTTTCTTGACTATAGAGTATTCTAAAACAGTATCACGATCTACTTGTTTAGAGTGTTTGAATTTCAGTGGCTCTTTGTACGTTTTGTAAAAGTTTATATCATAACTAGTGTCAGTAGTATCGCTTCCATAAAGTATATTAAATTTTCTATGTAACCTACAAAATACACCCACCTTTTCCTGATAAAGTATCGAATCAAGACATTGTCATTTATTTTATAATTCTCCGTCTCTTGTATATTTTTCTTAACATCCCATTTGTCATTACCTTCTTTTGTCTTATTGTTCCTTTGATGCGATCTCTCACCAACTTCCTTTGCCGCTTGATATCTCTCATCCGAACTATCACAAACTTTTTCCACCACATCGTCTCTCTCATCCGATATTCCACCGACTTCATGTATCACCTTGTTCCCCTCAGTAACTGCTTGGTCGTTCAATGCACAATATTTTTCCTCTTCCACTTCTGTCATCCCATCCCGTTAAATTCCCCTGCTACCATATTAGTTTCATGTGATTTCTCAGTAAAATTCACTGTCTCCTTGCTTTGTTTGTCCAAATTCTCACCAACTTTCTTCACCACATTGCTTTTCTTATCTATGCTAAAGATTTCATCCTCATGTTCATTACAGGGTTCATAAATTTGTAAAAACTCGTTTTCCACTTCTGTCAGCCCATCCCATTCGCCGTTAAATTTCCCTGCTACCATATTAGTTTCATGTGATTTCTCAGTAAAATTCACTGTCTCCTTGCTTTGTCTGTACAAATTCTCACCAACTTTCTTCACCACATTGCTTTTCTTATCTATGCTAAAGATTTCATCCTCATGTTCATTACAGGGTTCAAAAATTTGTAAAAACTCGTTGGTGTTTAGATCTCTTGTTATATCATATTCATCATCAGTCAAATCTATAATATCAGAATCCTCATGCACGCTCATGCAATCAGATATGCTGGTAGATGAGGATGATGATATTTTTCGGAGTTTTTTGTTTCGTCGATTTTTTTTTTGTAGAATTTAAGGTTTTACTATTTTTTGACTCACTTTTAATTTTCCTCTTTTTGTTAATACCTGATGGACCTGGTAATGACATCCACTCCAGAAACCTGTATATCAGTCTGCTTATAATTACCTCCGTTCTCACACCTTTCCTCAAAAAGGCTCAAAAGGCTTTCCTTTCTTCCTTTTCCTTTTAAGGTTGCCTGGAAGAGATCGCTTATAGCGATAAGGCCGCCAATTGTTTCACTAGTTTTTTAAGTTGTTTTTATGTACGTGTATAATTTTTGGTGTGAACAATAAAGAGTTTTCTATCTTTCTATCTATATTTATTATTTGTGCTCGCTCTTTTTTTCCGTTGGTTTCTTTTTTTCTTTTCTTCTTGCTTTTTCAAATTTTCTGTTCTTTCTGCTGCGTTTGTTTGATATCTTTCGCACACAAGATCATGAGTGATGACCTCTGCGCCTGTCGCTATTTTTGTTTTTTTTTTTTGGTCGTCAAACATGGTTTTCCAGGTTTAATCATTTTCAGAAGCAACTCTTCAAATGTGACATTGGTAAATACACGCTGATTGTCAAGAATTTGGACTTTAGGACGCTGTTGAACATTTTCAATATTTAGCAATAGAGCAGCTTTTTCTTCGCTGTGTAAAACGTACTTTGATGACGTTCCTATAAAATTACACTGAGGAACTTCCTGCTGTATTATATATATTTCATTTACAACAGTCAGTGCAATTTCACTCAACTTTTTGGGGGCTACTTGTGTAACAAAAAAAAACTTCTCTTCAGCGATGACATTTTTATTTATTGGGTACATCCCTCCTTTACGGAAGCCTGCTTTACATACTTGGGGATCTATCTGAATCCACACTTGGCCAAGAATCGTTGAAAACTCTTTTTTTGGGTAAAACCTTGCCGACATTCAGTCTTTGCCATTTGACCAACGCTATGTCCCATTTGTCTTTGAACGATTTATTTACCGCTAGATCCAGAGGCTGCAATAGATGACTCGTATGAGGTGGGATTTTTAAAATCGTTATGTTGTTTTCTCGTGCCTTTTGTATAATATTAATTCCCACATGAGTAGAATGACCTGAATTATTTTCAACGGTTGGCAACAAAACTTTCTCGAAAAAAAAAATCGAATACTGTCGCCTCCATCCAACATTTTTCAGTCGCAGCATAAACGGTTCCAGGAAACCCATCTTTAGAAACCCATTCGTTCCAGATATTTTTTCCTGTGTATCCTGTCCTGTGCAAATCCATCAAGTCCATTTCATATTTTATTTATTTATAGAGATATAACAGAATCACGATTTATAGTTGTAAAAACAAGCACCTGAAAACCTACGCCGTTGTTATAGTATTTTCTTCTATATTCTTGACATGGTCGCATTGTTTTTTCCACTCTTCTGATGTTATGCTTGAAAATGCCTCTTCGGTTATTTTAATTATGTTTCTTGCTTCTTGGCCCATATTTCTTTCTGCAATCCTTCTTTTTTAATAGACCTCCAAATGAGCTCAATCGTGTTCAAATCACAGTGGTAAGGCGGAAGCCTTAATACTTTGTGACCGTACTGTTCCAGTATCAAGTCTGCTTCATAAACAGGCGGTTCCTTGTGTTCTGCAATTATTTCAAATAGTGCACCTTTCGCCATCGTTGGCAAATAAGCAAGTCCTTTACTCTTTATCCAGTTTTGCATCTCAGCTTTAGTTCTGGACATCGTTGGTGCTTTGTTAACTGCATTCGGCGATAGTTTTTCTTGAAGGCATTTCTTTAAAATTTCCCTTGCGATTTAAAGATCAGTTGACCGATGGGTATGAAACCTGCTTCACTGCCTGTTTGGACTATTGTCCAACGTGGTCCCTTTGAGTCCGAAGATAAAAGAGTCCTTCTTCTGTGTTACTTTGCACTGCAGTATCAGATATTCTCCTGCCAAGCAGTAGTATACATTACTATGTTCAACTTTAAAGGGTACTGTCCCTAGCAAAATTACAGGGCCAATGCGATTCATTATCGAATATCTCAAGCAATGAGCGACAATGCACTGATGCATAATACTCTTACCATCGCAAGAGTGCCTTGCTCGTCTCATTTCTAAATAATAATAAAAAAGTTAACAGAATTTAAAACATTGACTGCATATGTCTGTGAAATTCTGTGTTAATAAATAAGTTTCGCATACAGAACTTGCATGATAAAACTAGTTTTGATATAAATAATATGCTTAGTATATTAAATTCATGCTTAACTTGCTTTGCTTGAGCGGACAAACAAAATGACAATTGAAATGATTTTTGTATTTTATTTATTAGATTTGTTTCCCAATTTATGATTTCATGAAATTCAATGAGGGATCGACCATCCTTTTTCTTTCATAAGAACTGCCATAGTAAAAAATTAGGTAAGTACATGTTTTAGTCAAATCTAGAGATAAGTTCGTCGGTCTTAAGAAATTGAAAGCTAATGTTGTTTTTTTTTACTAAAGAATTACTATTACGATACATTATATTATTATTATTGATAGATATATTAAAAGTTTGCATTCGTGCCATTTGTCTCGCCAAAGATGTATTTTTCAGATAGATTTTATTCTACAGTCAATTACACAGAATGCTTTAAAATGGCGGTTCCATTAATAATCGAATACCTCACATTCCACAAAACGTATCTAAAGTATTACCAAGGTATATTACATATGCATTTCTGGCCTACATAGTTACGAATTATTAGATTGTAAATATAAATAATGTCTTATGTGTTAACTGACTGTGACAAACATATTTCTTAGAATGATGTCATCAATTGAAACGAAAATATTCAATATCTCTAAAAGATTAATGTGTGAGATTAGTTTAGTAATATTTATATTATAACATAACAGTACTAAATTAAATAATATAAAATTTCCACCTGCACTATATACCCAAACCCTATAATTTACATTATTTAAATTATCAATTATATTTTGAGATACTCGTGTCTTTGTCAAATTAAAAAGGTCTCACACATAAACACAAAATCACAAATACAAAATGTACCTTTATCAGACTACATATTGCTAGTCACAAATTAATTATTTTTGTAATTTAAAATGAGAAAATGTATCCTCATTACATAATTATATGTACCTACATAAATATTATATACTATATAATATATATTATATAATTATTGTTTGTGCATAGGTAGCTATGCACAAACAATAATTATGTGTTATGGTTTATGTAGTAAATTGTGTGTTGTGTAGTAGTATATTTATGTATTTCTTGTGTGTGATGCACTATCCCTCAGATGCAAATGCTAGGTTAAAAACCTTACAATATTATGAGCATCTGCGCGTTTATATTACCTGTCTTTAAGTTTTTACCAGTTTAAGGCAATACGTTTCCCGTTAGGCGTGTCATTCAAATTTCAAACAGTTTTTTTTAATTTGATTATTATTCTTTACAAAATCATGTAAACCTATTTATCTCTAATGCACAAATGCAACAAATTTTTGCTGTTTTAAACGGTTTATTGACAAATGTAAGTAATATGGTGCGTTACTGATAAACATCTGAACATGATAATGTAAAGAACAACCAATGATTTGCGGAAACACTTTGTCATTTTACAATAATTATATTACCCAGCCTAGCTACAAGAACAAAAAACTGTTTGAAATTTGAATTTCTCGCCATAATTGATACGTATTACCTTAAACAGTCGCCATTTTTACGCAACAATAGTTATAGCTAGTTTCAATGTATGTAATAAACCTGTTACACGGACTACACGATGTAACTAAAATTAAAAAAACTGACTTCAAATTTAATAAATATGCAATTTTTGATTTAAAAACTTTTGTGATGACAATTTATATGGGACCACCTCTGAAGTATGGCCTACAAAACAAAAAAAGAAATCATCAAAATCAATGCATAATTGGCGGAGAAATCGGTGAACATACATATTTTAAAAAAGTTAAACATAGATCCTCCTCCTTTTTTGAAGTCGGTTAATAAGTGCGCCTGCGAGAGCAATATGCATGTATGTGTAATGATACCTGCATCCTTCTCTTGGTCCATAAATGGCATACACATTGTACATGCACAATATCCACATATACGCGCACAAAAACTTATGTTTTATGGCATTTACTTATGTTCACTATTATGAACACTTAGCAATACAACAATAACACAAATAATATAAATGTACTTCTTTAATTACTTAATTCCACAATATTTATTACATAATGCACTTTTACTCATATTATACTCTGTCCAAGATTTTTTAGCTCTGGCAGCTGCAGTCGATTGTAAATTGCTAAACGAAAACTGTACATTCTGATCGTTTTTGTAGTTTTTGAACGTGAGATTGTAGTAGATTGATATACTGGTTCAAACAATTCTCTGGTCTAGCCCGGACATTTGGTGGGCATTGGTGGAGCCGAAGCCAACACCAAGGCCCTTTTGAATATAAAAAATACAATTATGGAATGTCTATAAAATTGAATATAAAACTATTGTACAGTATAGGATTAAAAAAATCTGGGCTATTGAATTGTGGTGAACAACTTGTGGATGGAATAACAGATCTATAGAATGAGAAACGGCACCTGCCTTACCCTGTCTCATCTCAAAATATATTTAGGCAGGTGATGACTTGCCACCCACTGAATGGGCCCCCCATAAAGGCTGCCGTATCTTAGCATCGGAAGGGCAACATTGGCATGGGTGGCTTAGGGTGTAGAGAGGTGTGCTGCACTTTCACTAAGAGCTACTCGCGGCGTTATGCCCTTTAACACTTCCACCCTGGAGCTTAGATTCTTAGCTCTTGCGGTTTCCACCCCCGGACGGCCAGGGGTCAGGGGTCTCATTCAGCCCCCCCCCCCCCATATACTGGTTATTATTAGTACAGTAAATTATTAAATTAGTTTATTTTTCTTTCTTTTTTGTGTTATTGCAGTTGTCAAAGCAAAATACAAACGAATATTAGTCCTTTCTTATTATTGTATCTCATCGACCAACATTTCAGGGTACTCATTGTAAACGTCAAATAGTTCAAAAAGTCGTTATTTATAATCACAATTGTATTTTTGTAAATAAAACCTTATACATATTTCAATATGGTTATAATTGTTATAATGTAATTTGTTTTTAACTAGATCATGGTAATTTGGCAATGTTTAGGTAATGACTTAGCTATTCACTAAAAGTATATTTTTTTTTAACCTTACGATTAATAAATCAATGTACCTACTTGCTTGGAAAGTTGCTTAGCTTTATTTTATGACGGTGATTAACTGTTAAATCGAATGAATCTCTATTTATTATATAACTTTACGATAAAGATTAAAAATTACATTAAACGTACTTATACGTATGAAAATGTTAAACTATTTAAATTATATACTAAATTGTAAAATAGACTTTAGGAGCTCGTTGGCCTAACTATTAGGGTATTTGCTATTTCACCTTATTTCATCTGGTGCTCAAAATTTGAAGCCAAATTTTTTATCATTGTATAATTTGCATTTGATTTTTATATTAGTATGGTACTTATCAAAGAGGCCAAATTCTCTTATGATCTAAATTATATTCCGGGTAAGTTTATTCTTTGAAACAGAAAAAAGTTGGTCTTAACATCTACGTATAGCAGATTAACCTTATGGCATATTTATTGTACATAATTCAGTAATGAAGGTCTTTGAAAATAATAAAAACTATGCCATACACATGAACTTCATTTTTCTGACAACATATTTTTCCGTTTCATTAAAAAAAACACCTCTATTGCAACTGATTTGGCCAAATTATTTAATTTGTAGCTTGTTGCGACTTTTGTGTACAGCTATTGCTGACTTGTTAGGATTAAGAAGCTATCGTTAAGTTATATTAAAGTGTGACTTTGTCATTGCAATACGATGACAAAATGTTAAATGTGTTACTTTTTCCGCAAATTTATCTCGTTTTAAGCTATTCACAGTATTATAGAAAATCGATATACCAATGAATAAATATGTTTTCTCGTCAGTCAATGTTTAATTTATAAAATTTAATACCTACCACTGCACCTGCACTGTTGGACCCGGGTATGTCCTAAAACTGCGAGCAGAACCAGCGGAGGATGGGCAGCAGCGTCCTAATAGTACACGGTGAACGTACTGCGATCCCCAAGCCGCCTGCTAAGCGTGGGGATTATGGCAACACCCCTCTCTATGAGGGAGGCCTTGTCCAACAGTGGACGTTAATTGGCTGATGATGTGATGTGTGAATACCTACCAATAGACAGGATATTAAAATCTCTTCAAATATGTTCGTTGAATTAAAATCAACATCTTTGGGGGTGTTCTTAAATTGCGTGAGGGGTTTTGGCGATTTTTCGACCCCTCTCCCTTTGGTGAGATGTCGTGAGATTTGCCTCGACCCCTCCCCTGTATTGTGTAGGATTTAGCCATATTTTATTAGAGAACCATGTTTTACCTAATATAACCAAGTATCCTCGTAATTTTTTCTTGCGGGGTGAAAAAGTTACGTGATGTATTCCGGGACATTTTCCTTCACCTCCACGTGAGTTTGGGTGAAATTCGGCTCGACACCAACACCTCACGTAGTTAATGGACGTCCCCTCATGTATCATTTCAGTCGGAGTTGAGGCGGAGTAGTCACCATATTCTCTGAACCCTCCAGTTAGCCTCCAGTTAAAGTTTATCTATATTATGACCACCTGTATATAAATGTTGTCAATATAACTGCTTCGTACGTAGACAACCCAGTGAGTGAGTAAGTTTTGTGATTCACGAGATATAACAAGTATAAATTGTTTTTTTAAGAGTTGACATAAAAGCTAGGTGTATGTTATGTGCTAGGTGTATGATACATCTCTGAAATTTGGCTTAAATCCACAGAGCTTCGTTCGTTTTTCTATAATTTTTCTGTGACCACAAATTTCTAAACTATGAATGTGTTATCACAATTATCTATATGGCTTTCACGCTCTTGGTCAGTTATTTATATCAAACATCTCAAAACTTCGTATAAGTATAGGGGTCTCTTGCGTTTGTCCTGTTATCAAATATTCTCAGTAAGTACTCGTATCGTAGTAAGGTGAGGTCTAAATAAAACAACGCATGGTGGTTTATACAAGTATTTAATGTACCATAATGTATGCCGTATAAATATTTCAAAATGTAACACAGTGATAAAATTCATATTCCAACCAATAGTAACTGCAACCAACAGAACTAATTGCGAAATTATATTTCTATATAAGTAATATAAATAAATTGAAATTACAATGCTATTATAACGAAGTAGAATCTTAATTACTTTAATACATCGATAAGCAGGTACCGTTTTCTTGGTGTGTGGTACTATTTATACAGAAACACCTAAGCACGAGTTTATAACGTTTCAGAATAACATTTTGTCATTAATACATCCCGAAACCAATTGACTTGTGATCCTCAAATTTTATTTCTCAAAATGCAGTGGCGCTTTTTTTGTTTATTGTCAGTATAAAGGTCGCTAAAACAAAATAAACTAGTGCTATGGTTAAAAATTTTTAGGAAATGTCTTCTAGAAAACGTGACTTATTTCAAATCTATTAAAAAAGAAACATGCGTCTGTACAAATGGAAAATCTATAATAATATAAAAAGTTGGCCCCAGTGGTTGAATAGGGATCCGCAAAACTGGAATATTTAAAATTTGTTATACAAATGCAAATACATTTGCCAAAAATCATCGCAAAGTTTACAAAGAACCTACTTATGAATGCAGTCTTAATACGGGTTGAATTAGTTTGTATATACTCAAAAATAAATTTAAAAATTCATCGAATGTTTTTTTGGAATGCAATTTTTATAAAAATGAATACTTAGACATACGTTTTTGTATAATTAAATAGTATATGTGGTTTTTTATACATAAGAATGAAAAATGCATAGGTACCTCTTGTACAAAATGAAACATCTTGAGCGATATACTAAAGTTATGACAAACATGCTATTCGTATGTAATTAATAGATACATACATTGACGTACACGTGGTACACGTCGATGGATACATATTAATAATTGATTAAATGACATAATACCAGTTTACATCAAATTTGGCAACATGGATGAACACTTGTCTTACTCGTACATAAAATACCTTACAATAAATATGCAAATGTAGACGTTAATATTGTTTCTTGGGTTTTTATTGGAACTTTCACCGTGTTGAAGGTGAAAGCTAAGTTTGATTCATAAAACAGTTTGATCAGGCTTCTTCAAGTTTTCCGGCATCTAAAGAACTGATTGTAAAAATCTTTCAATGGAAAGACTACATATTCAGTTTTAATCTACTTTTTATACCCGGATATAACGAGCAGCCTACATCAGATATTAATTTCAAGTTAAGTTGCGCGTCGGGCTTTTATTTTCAGGTGATTAGTGGTTGGTATACAGGTACAAAGAACTGATCTTTTTGCCGACCTTTATAGTTTTCATTTAGCAAGGTTAGGGGAAAACGAACCGTTGTTTTATAGAATACGGATAAGTAAGTCCTCGTTTCCTGCGATTCTGGTTACTATAGAAACATCGTAATTATGCTGTCAATAGAACATCATCATAAAAACACAAGAAACATTACCAAGTTTTATCGCTGACCATTAAATATTATGTAAATGGTAAATTTCGCTACTACTCCATCACATACTACATCTATCGAACACTCGCACATTACATTAAATTAATTAAAATTTATATACAAGTTATATCTAAGACCTAAAACATAAATAAACTACATATGTTATGTCGACGCTGAAGCGTCAGTTTTATTTATGGCCTCTGAAAATTAAGAAGAGCGTCTGATTGTATATGACAATAGTTTCATTATCTTTGTTCCTTTAAAAGCTTTCACTGTAGGTAAATACCAACTAACTATCCTTACTTATCTAAGTTTTTACGTTACCACAATATATCAAATAGGTACGATATGAAACTATACAGTTTCTAAAAAATGTTATGTTGCCCCCGAACAAAGTTATACGAAAGTTATATTATATAACTGTCAAAATGTTTCAGTAGCATTTCATTTTCTCCAACATAAAAACGGCATTACACTCTCGCCAACTAAACAAAGTTTAGGACAAGGAACATGAAAAGATAAATCAGAACAAGATAAGAATTACTAAAGAGGGTTATATAAGTATACGCGATTTAGCTAATAATATTTTTTCACGGCGAAATTTTTAGGTATAAAAATTATCGTCGAGAATTTGAACGAGAGTGTAGTGCTAGTAAATAAAGGAACCAAGTTGCGTCATTAAAGGCAATAACAATAATTTTCAAACATTATTAGAAATCAACGAGAAACAATACTACATTTCCGTAATATCAGTCGAATTAATTTGGACTAAGACGGAATCAACTCACATTAATAGTTTACATAATAAACTGGAACAACGCACAACCCCATGAACGATAAAATATTTATAATTTGTTTAACCTAAAGTTAACAAATTGAGCTAAACGATATAATTTATATTCTCATTTAATTTGACTTATTAAAACGTATTCTGTTACAGGAATCAATGTCTTTTTGATGAATTAAAATTAATTTATGAAATATTGGAAGAGATATACGAACATTCGTTTTATGCTTACAAAATACTCCTTTAGAAAAGTCATGGTGTTATCGTTATCGAGCATAAAGACGAATTTAATATGTTTGAGAAGGCAGTACAGTTTGGCGACGAATTTTTATTTTACTCTCTTTTCTAGACTCTAAACATTATTGCTCAAGTAAAGTATTTATCTGAGCAATAATATTTATTTCAATATCAGTCGAGGTGACCTGAGAATGCCAGGACAAATTGCCATGTCAAATCGCAGCAAGCCTTGGAATCGGTTTTAAGCTTATGAATATTAATGCGCCTCTCAATTATGCAAATTTATATTTTTATGTATACAAAATAAAATCACTTGTTGACTGACCGTTTTAATAATTTCAGTCTACCCTTTAACTTTTTCATGATCTATAATAATAACATAATTATAAATAATATCTACAACATTATCAAAAATGTCAACAACATTATAAATAATGTCGTAGGAGGGAGTTACATGTTCAGTTTGACACGAGTTCTGTCCACGATTGAGGTCAGTATGAAGGAAAGCTGATCGTTTACGCGTAGATGATGGATAATCGCTTACAAATCTTGATCAAGGTCACGGACTGAACTGATATCAGACTTTACATGTTACCTCCGCCGTAAACTTCTAATAAGCTGAATAGATAAAATATTACCAAAAAAAGATGCTGTAATTCGTCACCAAACCCACTGGTACCTGTTGACCGCTTAGCTGGGGTGCTGGGCCACCTTGCGTAGACGGTAGCCGCCGGTTCCACGGACGGTGTAGAGCACCACGATGGCCACGGCCACGATGGACATGCCGATCGCGTTGATGATGATGCCCTCGGTCGGCAGGATGGAGTACACCTCGCTCCTGCGCACCGCATGCACCCAACGTTAGTCTCAAATTACTCAGTTAAGAAATGTTAACTTTGTATTGTTACGTTAGTATGGATAGAAATTAGACAGGGCCCCGATTCTACTAAACCAATTGTTTTTTAATTGTTAATGAATTGCCTCAAAAATTACCCTTGTGACACTTTTTGTACAGATAAAGGGTCAAAAGTAAAAAAAAGCAATTCATTAACAATTAAAAAACAATTGGATTAGTAGAATCGGGGCCCAGGTATTTTAAAACCTTTCTTTTTAAAACTTCAACTGGCTTCAGCGGCAGCCAGTAAATCTGATGGTGTTACTTAGGGCCTGTTCTGAGATGCCCCAAAAGTACGGCACAAAAGCACACCTTGCTCGAGCTGTTATAAATTATAACATTTGTAGTGAATTGCCTCAACAAAATTATTCATTGCAAATTCTTGCCAAGAGTCTGGAAAGGCTTTAATTTCTTGAATAATTAAGATATTTAAGGGGTCTATTTATTAACTGGCTAATATTAGTTAGAAGGCTTTTTATTAAAGCAAATTTAAATATAGTATAATACCTAATCAGTAATAAACAATATATAAATGTTAGTTCTTCCACCTTGGATAAAAATAAATTCAATATAAAACGCAGGCTCAATCGCGCAAAAGTATAAGCCAAAACCCAAACCATGCACGTAAAATTTCGAAAACTTACCTTCAAAATTCAATAACATTATTCTACCAAAATCAACAAGTTGCTTCTAACAACAATTCTAAACAAACAGACATTAAAATGAATGATTATAATGTTATAGTGATACCTACTGGGAGTAGTAAGTGAGTCTTAAATGGCTTAACGGCCCATGAAACTAAATATAACATATATTTAGTTTCATGGGCCGTTAGATGGAACCACAACACATGCAACATGCACTCAAAATGTAAAGTATACGAGTATCTTACACGTTTAAAAATCAAATAAAAGCTTGACTTTTAACACCAATAAGTATAGTCAATAATATTTCAAAAGTTTTAGAACTGAACTTTAATTACTTAAAGTAAAAGTCTCATACATATTCTTACAATCATTTTATTTTAATGCAACAAAATACAGTTTTTTGACCTAATCTAATATTTGTAATCTTATTTAATTTGTAAGTTATATAAAAATAACATATTGGTCTGATACAGACCAAAGATGTAACTCTATAAGCCTCAATTCTATAGATGATCGTTATATTTTTTAACTTATTTAATTATTTATTACAATAGTATAAATCTAAAATCTAATCATATTTACTTTCAATATTAAATGCCTATATATACGTACACTAGGTAGTTTTAAATATTCTAATGAAGGGAATGATTTTTAATGTTTTATAATTGCATTAACATAGATAACATAGTTATCGTGGATCACTTTCTAAAAACACAAAAATAATTTAATATTTGTCCAACATGCAGTACCTACTATATTCTAGAATATATGCGCACAACATCTTAAATATTTACCTATCTCTCTTACTTATTTGATTATTCCGTAAAAGTCGATATTATAGCTGGCTTAGGTCTAGAGAAGACCTGACAATAAGTATTACTAGGTATATATTCGACTACATTTCCTTTCTACTTATTAATAAATCTTTGCGTTATTTTCTATTGATAAATTACATTTCGTAAAAAAAAAACCTTGAAAATCAATATCTGCATAGATCAATCTAATCCGTCTGAACTTTCGTCTGTGTTTCTTTTTCTTTAAATTTAATGTTCTTCTGTTTAAAGGTCTACAGAGGACCTAATGAGACCGTCTCTCGACTCGGCTGGTTTGAATTTGTCCCTCGACAAGATGTACATAACGACGGCGAGTATGGCCACCATGGCCACTCCGATCGCGTTCATGATGATGCCTTCATCCACCATGTTGCTGTACCGGTCCGCGCTGCGAATACGAACACATACAAGCTACTGACATACACAGACACAGAAGCATATAGTGATAGTGCACAAACATTTGAGCCGCTTATATTTTTTTTAAAGGCGTTGTTTTTGTTATGTCTTAGGTATGTTTCTTTTTCACGTTATTAGTAGATAAGTGATTTAGTGCTTTAGTCATTGAGATACAATATTTATAGAGTCACAATCTCTGAGTGAAAACTGTCAAAAATCGACCGGGAGTAGTTGTATATACCTAGGTACAAGGTAGGTTGCCAAACGCAAGATTATTTTACAATAAAAAAAAGGTATCAATTATATAGTTCGCAATGCCACATTAACTCCAATTTAGACAATATGTCGCTTGCGTGGTGTTCAACGTCGCGTGTCTGCTATGTCATTGTGGCACTGGCGTTATAGTCGGATCGCAGTTGCCTACCAACTAACCAAAAAGTCGGCGTGCGTGCGCCGAGTTTTGGTCGGATATTTTTTTTCACTTTTGTATCTATAATAATAATAATATATCACTTTATTATACACCGAAATAAAAATACAAAAGTCACTTAAAAAATAATACAAGACCGGCAGTATAATAGGCGGCCTTATCGCCTTAAGCGATTTCTTCCAGGCAACCTATAGGTATTGTATCTCGATGGCTTTAGCCAACTAAATTTGACCGAAGAAACAGTAGATTTTATACGTAAGTTGGTAACTTACCGACTACCTATCGTCGCACTTTGTCGGCAAGTAGATCATGATCGGATCTAATATTTGCCCTTCCCGCTACCCGCAAGCATAACCCTGCCGCCGGCGCGCGGCTCGTGCAGCGTTGCCAACGCCACTATCCTACTGTCCGACCATAGTTTTATTGCGTAGCAAATATTTTTTTAGGTTTGTGTGTCCGACAAACTAAATGACTACTAAAGCATTAAATCACTTATCTACTAATAACTTGTAAATAAATCATTACTGCTGAAGACGAAATAGTGTTCATCTTCAACTAGATACGTGCCAATAGAAACTTAATGTAAAAAAATGCTGCCTTAATACACCAGTTGAGAGATAATGGAGAAGGCTTCATATATTAGTCAACAAAAGATGCCGGCAATGTTTTATGAGTGGCTCAAATGTAAATGGTAATGATTACTAATGAGAAAGTGAAAAGTGGGCAACAATTAAACAGTGGTGTAAACTGAATTGTAAATAGCATGCTTGACGTGCACAAACGTGCAACATAGGTACAAACTGGAGTGCCGATGCCGTTTGAAAAATCCAATATACTGAAATCAAAGTTGCTTTGCATTGTCAATGTTTGTGCTGGAAGTCATGAAGTTCAATTTTGTATTGAATTTTCCTAACTGTTGTCCATTAGGCAAAAACAAAGTGACTAAACACAAAAACTGATACATTTTAAGATTCCAAGTAAACCAGTGGACATACCCAAGCGCGAAGATAGCTTTCTCAGTGAGTCCGGTAAGGCAAGCGGCGACTCCGAGGACAAATGTCAGAATTCCAAAGGCGGCGTGGACGGGGACGAGAGAAGCACGGAAACCGGCAGTTCCCTTGTTGCAGATCAGCAGCAGGAGGAAGCTGAAGAAACCGACAGCATACTGAAAAATAATGACGATTGCAGTAAGTCTTTTGAAATATATCTTGAATAAGTCCTGATCGCGGGTAATTTTTTGAAACTGTTTGGATATCCAAAAACTGTTCAAAATTAAAATAGGAATGCTTTCTTAGGATGTCCTTGCATAAGTAGATTGTTGGTAAGCGAGGTTTTTCGAAACTTAAAACACGTAACACGCAAGATGACCTTTCAGAGTAAAATTGTTTTGAACCAATTTCGAACAACATACCTTCTCATAGATAATAAGCCACTTACATACAAAAGACCTTGATACTATATTGTGACCGTCACGCTATGATGTCAACTTATTTAGTATAGTCGAACAAACTAGGGCCCTGATTCTGTTACTACAAACACGCACGTAACGCGGCACGTTGAGTCAACCTCTATAAGTTAGCCTTTATTCCCTAGGCAATAGACGTAACATTTTTAGAGGTGAACTTAACGCGGCGCGTTACGTGCGAGTTTTGGTTAGTGAATGAGGGCCCTGATGATGTGATTGCCTGTATGGTGAATGCTTGTGAATTACCTAATTCACAAGAGACAAAGAAGCATTTTTTTATAGATTTAGCTGAATTAAAACATTTTCTTGATCTCGTAATGAAACCAAGGGCTTTTAAGAAATAAGCAGTATAAATTGGAAAACGAAGAGAATAAGCAACTGATAAAGAAAATGTCAGCTTAGTTCCAAGCTCAGTAGGACTAAAATTTATGAGTAACAATGAAATAAAAATTGAAATCGATTTATTCGACAGAAACAGAAAACAAACAATGAAGAATTGAAATTTTAGAGGCTAAATGAATTTATAGTCTTAGATTTAATATATTTAATATTTTTCATTTCTGCACTAAGTCGGTCAACAAAGCCCAGATTATAGGTTACTAAGGTGAATCAAAAGTGAGACATACCTGTAAACCAAATAGTCCCATGGCAACGAAGCCGATCCAGCTGTGCAACGAGTAGAAGTTGTTGATGCCCTTCTTGTTGTGGTAGTCCAGCACCGCCAGGAATCCTATCACGATGCACGGGAACGCCAGCGCGTGGAAGATGGCGTGAAGCAGCTTCACGTAGATCCGGCGGAAGCAACGGCAGATACGGTACAGAAGCACCGCTGAAATTGGTCGAGTTACCAGTTTATTTATTATGGATAAAGAAGTTACAGTTACTTTCTTATGCTCCGCCGCGTAGCCTAGCTACCACCCTCAAGTGAAAAATCTATTGCCAAGCCCCTAACAGTGCGTTTCGGCAGTATCACATGAGATACTGCCGAAACGCAACGCAACACGACGCCGGTTCCCATTCCAAGCTAGAGCCCAGTTGGTAGCGTATTCAGCATGCTGGTAACATTACCACGCTAAACGGCTATGCATATGCGTTGCAAAAAAAAAAACGCGTAAATACGTTTTTTAACCTACTTAATACGTACTGCGTTAAAATTGCAGCCTAGTAGTGTGTGTGGTATATAGTTATTGTTGTTAGCCTAGTATTTTCATACTATTAAAATATTATTTCAGAAGTATCGGAACCTATTTGATCCAGTATATAAGCTAATAATTACGCCTCTACGATGCTTCACTTTCCTACAAAAAAAAAAAAACGATATTGTATTTACAAAATCCGTCAAAGGTGACAAATCGAGCTATCATGAGCGTTCGTCTGGCGTTTCACGGTCCAGACATATCCGTTCCGAATTCTTGTAGCTCAGAACACGATGAGCTCTAACCTGATAATGCAACAAGAAGCTACACCATGGGGATCTTTAAGAGGCGATTTAATAGATCCTTAAAGGGTTGGCAGCATAGTTGTGATGCCTCTGGCGTTACAAGTATTCATAAGGACGGTGACTGCTTACCATCAGGCAGCCCGTCTGCTAGTTAGCCACCTCCTATGGCATAAAAAATACTTACAAAATCCGCTAAAGGTGATGAAGCCAGCCACCATGAGCGTGGGATGCAGGTTGAACTGCTTGTCTGGCGTGTCATCAGCCCAGGCGTATCCGTCCCGGTAGTAGAACACCCAGAACACGGTGAGAGCAGACACGCCAATGAGCAGAATGGTGGCAAGGGTGATGACCAGCGCATACTCGCACCATTCGCACGCCCCTCGCTCATGTTCGTCCGATTCGTATGATCGGGTGCGTTGGCTGCAACAAACAAACACACGCGCTATAAATATATGCATTGAGAATTTTATTATCACTTCTTGTAAATAATATGACATCTAAACAATAGATTATCGTAAATACATGATGTTGATCAGTAACTTTGCTAAGTTCATATAATTTTGTTGCTGCGTGCGTTGCTATTATATAGGTACTATACGGGGAAAGGGTGTACTATGCCGAAATAGGTCCATAGTACCCATCATAATGAAAAACTTTTACTATGAGACCAACCCTGAAATCATGAAGAAAAAATCTGCTGTTCCATACATTTTGTCGAGTGTGAATTGTGAATGACTTTTTTCTAGGGAACAGCTGATATTTTTATGCGATTTCAGAGTTGCTTTCAATAAAAGTTATTCATAATGATTTTTTATTTTAACTTTATTTATTGAGCCAAAAACGAATTACACAGTTACATTTATCTCACACATTAAAATTAAATTTAAATTAAATCCATCTTATGTTATATATCTAATTTAATCAAGATAAAATATATATAAATGTCAAATAATTAATATAACAAATGTCAAACAGTTAATATAACAAAATTCATAAATTAATGTCATAGATCGTCAAAACCATCACAAAATTCTGTTGAGGTGACAGATTTTTTGCACCTGTCCCATTGATCAATTAAATTCTCACAATAGGTCAAAAAACTGTCATGATAGTTTTCCAATTGTCAAACATGAATTCACAATGATAGGTATTATGGACCCTTTTCGGCTTAATACACCCTTTCCACGTAATCCATTATAAGTATAAATTACTAGCCGTCCGCCCCGGCTTCGCACGAGTGTAAGCTCGGCCTTCAGCCTCGCTACAAAATATAATATAGCCTATGTCACCCGGGGATAGCTTCCCAACAGTGAAAGAATTTTTCAAATCGGTTCAGTAGTTTCGGAGCCTATTCATTACAAACATACAAAAATAGGTACAAATCTTTCCTCTTTATAATATTAGTGTAGATATGCCGTCAATATTGAACATTCTTAGGTAAATACTTAAAAGATTTATGCTAGTGTAAAAACTTTGATCTAATTCCATGATTTGTTCTTCACAAAGAAATCCGTGTCTCTATTCAAAGAAGCCATTGAAACCCGCTATCATGATGGAAACTCGTTTGATTTAATGGAATCTAAAGCGAACAGGTTGGCGAGAATGGCCAGGAAACCGCAGGCTCATTCGCATACTACGATACTTTGTACTTGCGTACCTACTCGATACTTATATCTAGTACCTTGACTCCGACACTGTCTGTGATATAAAGTTTAGATTTGAAACGAAGGGTGTCGGATGTCGGGATCATTCATGGGACGCCGGATGCGAGTCATGTCGCGGAACGACGAGCCACAAGCTTTCAAAAGGACAATGGACCCACCGCTTGAGTTTGTGTGGGCTCACTCAGCTTATTACAAATTTTGACACCGTCTTAGGGTTCCGTGCCCAAAGGGTATAAACGGGACCCTATTACTAAGCCTACAATGTCCATTTGTATGTCTGTCCGTCCGTCAGTCCGTCCTACATTTTAAAGGATGTATCTTTCGGAACGTAATAGATAGCCAATTATGAGCCAGAATATGTAATGTTACCCCATACAACTTTTTTAAACCATATTTTTGTATTTCCTTTAGTGTGAAAACCTAAAACAAGCGTCAAACTTTGCATAATTATGGTACAGACTCTAAAGTAAAACAACAAATAATAAATACTGATGAAGTTCGAAGTCAGTGACAAATTTCTATGCACCACCGGTTCTCGTACGATCACCAAAGTTAAGCAACGTCGGGCGCGGTTGGTACTTGGAGGACAGCATGATGTCTTTTCGCCCCACTTTTTTGTACTTTAGTATAGTTAACAATTTATGTGGTGGTACGGAACCCTCAGTGCGAGAGCTCAACTCGCACTTGGCCGTTTCATTAGTGCTACTAAAGGTATCTGTATCACAAACATTGAGTTCAGTTTCCCAATCAATTAGACTTTCCGCTTGACTCAACTCGCGGTTTAATGTTTCCTTCATTTTAATAAAAATTTGGTTCATTTATCAGGAAATCCGTTGCATTTTCTACAGACCTTGAATTCTAAGGAACCGGTATATATACAATCGCGATATAGGTCGCTTGTGTATTGGAATATGACTTAGTAAGCAAAGTTCCGTTGGACATGCAATTTATGTGGTAATCGTGATTGTCTTGACCGTGGCTCTGGCAAGACTTGAAATAAATGCCAGGTTTGATTGGTGCATCCATTGATAGGGCAGAGGTCAGTGAATCATCGAGCTTGTGAATTGATGGGCACTGGCCTTACTGGACTTATACCTCAATAGCGCTGTCTCTCGAAGGTATTGAAAAATTATTTGTCTTAGCGGCCAGTCACCGCTTTCAGGATCGAAATCCATATCTTCTTAGAAGTAGCCGTTATCTAGTCAATTGTTTAAAAATATGCCTAAACATAAAACTGAAGGCATCTAGGAGGGAGGAGGCATAAAATCTCTAATGCAAGCAAGCATAAATAACATCGACCATTTTCACAGAAGACATATGCCATTTTGTATAGAGTAAAAAAAGTTTAATTTTGCATTAGATAGATTCCAAAACTCCTTTTTACATCGTGTAGATAGATAGAAACTCTTTATTGTGTACACCAGAAATAAAATTTACAAACAGATAGAAAAAAATTACGAACGAGTGCCACTTTCCAGGCATGGCATATTATAATAAGAAAAGTTTTAAAAGGTACACCAGTTTTGGTAAGCGTGTTTTTTAAATTAAAATTTCTCGTAGCAAGCAACATGACATGGCGGTAAAATTTAATTTTATCATAATTTGTGGGTCGTGGCTTCAGTCAGCATGCTGACAAAGAGCTTTTTATAATATAAGAGAGCCTTATTCTCATATAATTAATTCCTGCTTAGCCTTACATAATTTCTTAATTGTTATAATGTTTTTAAAATATTCGTAGTTCCTTAAGCCACAATTATTTATCTATAAATTTTGTAGGTACTTCCTAACTTACACACTGCTAGAAAAAGAGTACTGGAGAACGCGAGCGAATGCTTTGTTTGCGTGCGCTCACTTTTGGACCAACTCATTTGTTTGTATTCGGTGGTCACAGGCGTCACAGCATTATGAACCTGGGGCGTTACGGCTACCTTTTAACGCGGGCTCGAAACAGCGCAGTGCGGAATATAACACGAACGTGAACCTTAACTCGTCGAGATACGGTTTGCGGTCGCGCAACATTTCGCGATCACCTAAACAGAATCGCTTATCAAAACACGTAGCCGTCAGGACCCTAGTCGCGCGCGAGTCGAAAGAAAAATGTCATAGCAAGCTATTGCGGATCGAGCGAGTAATCATCAGCATTTTGTTTACCATCCATACGGAATCTTTCGAATGTATGTTACCAGCCTAAGACGTTGACAGTATGCAAACTAGGCGGCAGCCTCGCTACGGCCGCCACACGACGTGACCACTACAACTCTCCGGGTCATGTGAAAGTGAGCTATTACACTTTGCACATCTATCAATATTTCTAACTTGTTTTTGTCTCCTCCAGATTTGTACCTGAATGATTAGCATATTCTTGGTGTAAGCCTGAGGAGTTCCATTGCCAGTACCAAAACGTCTCCTCGACAATCTCGATATGATGACCCCAATTTTCGTCTTGGGAAAATAAGGCAACTTTCAGTAAAAATTGTTCTGCTGCTATTCAAGTTCGGGACTCACAGAAGGTTTATTTATTTATCACTTACCTAAACGTTATCAATATTTTGAAAACAGCAAATACCATATCAATAAGAACTTACGCAAATTTCCCTTTCCCACGCAATTTGTCGGGAAATGGGCAATGATTCGTCCAGTCAGACGCGTGCACTGCGCCGATTAACTCGATTAACCTCGATCACGATCAGTGACGAGGCACTTGCCTCTCGTATCTCCCGGAGCCATCTGACGAAATCTAACCTATACAATGCTCTGTCAATGTAAATCAACAATCTACGAGTTTTCTCCTGACAACTGCTTGGTCATCTTATTACAATCGGTCATCTATCAGTTCTATTATGTACGAGTATCTTCATTTTTTTCCATTAATTATTTCTGATATGTCAATATATCCATGGCACAAATCAGAGAAAAGTGAAATAAATAGAACGGAAATGAGAAGGAAAATTTGTCGCCAGGCATTATGACAGATACTTGATTGAATCTTCTTATTTAGATCAACACGTCGAACTCCGCGTCACAGTTGCTAACTGATTTCGAATGACTGACGTTTCGATTATATGGGTGCAACTGGCTACAACAAATATCTTACAAAACTGCCTGCAAGCCGTTCTACTTTAAACTTTTTTTTTCTTCTGTGGAACAAATTAATTAGGTTAGTTAAGTGATAGTGTGTAAGTTCTATCGTTTCACATTAAGAGTCCTCTCATAATTTTTGACGAAAAAAACAACGAAAACTGGATTTTTGGCGTTCCGATTCTATCAAATAGAAAGATAATTACAGAAAATTCAATTTCTGTAATAAATTGATCTGTACTTATTTTTTATTGTAAATTAAATCTTCAAATTTGAAAAAAAAACCACATAATCAACTTTAACGTCCAATTTTCAAAAGTAGTTTTTCGTAATACTGTAGGAGAGAAAGTTTGAAAATGGATTCCGTAAAATAACAATTTTAATGTTATGGTTTACTTGTTTTATATACGTTTTGACAATTACGGCTTTATTTTTCGTTTTATTCCCGAAAATACATATACTTACCTAAAACTGAACGATTTAGTATACCTATCGCATTTAGTAATACGGCTCTTAAGACATTTAGTACGGAAGTACATTTGTACCTATATAGACCGAGTGGAGAGCCCTTTGTCAGTTTTTAAGGCCGCCCGAATGTCTCCAACATGTCTTAACGATTGCTGTATGAATTGTAATTTAATGTGTTATCCAAGCCACGGTAGTGCTCATTTGTAAATGCCACTCACGGTCACCCATCCAAAGACTGTCCGATTCGTACGTTGCTTGTTTCTCACAAATTTTATCACGTCTGTAAACAAGTGGAAATCAATAAAAGCATCAACAGCTTTTGCTATTCACTCGTGCCACTATTCTCAGTCAATAAAAAAACAATCACGAACGTTACTTTCTTTTTTACCGACTATCAACCAATAAGCATATTCATACATTCAAACAACTGCGCAAGAGATTTGAAAGAAACGGTGTATTCTAAAATTTCAAAAGACTGCAGAAAGCTATCTAGCTAGACAACTCAAGTGGATCTCGCGCATTACTCTCTGAGAAATATAGTAGAGCGAGCCCTTTAAGAGAGGAAAGGGCGGTCATCGACCTCTCCGACCATGGTACTCCTGGCCTACATGAGAATCGCCGCTACACCGCCGCTGCTCTTACCATAACTGGTATAACATCAAGACAAGCGACCAAATAATGATTAAACTTTCGACGAAGCCCTTATATCAGAAACTTAAACAGAGCGTTCCAATTTGAAGCGTTTCACGAGCTGGTTCACGTAATCCTCTGCCAGCAATGTTCCTAAGATTGCACAACTGTTCAAGAGGACCGTTAAATTAACCACATTCATTTGGAAACTTCTCAGAACTTTGCTACTCCGTCTCGAGTATCCTTATCCCATAATTGAATTGACGGGCGCATAAAGACTTTTAAGCCGATCATGTCTATGAATATTTGAACTCTAAGGTGCTCAATTACAAGGGTCAATTCAGCTTGTCCGAAATATAAATTTTATGTCAGAAAGTAACGAATATGTAATTGGAACAAACTGCCAAGAATAATTGCACAAAAGTTGATCAGTCCTTGCGTAATGTTCTTTGGCTGAGAAGTTAACGATGGTTCGAAAACAAAGGGTTTTATTGAGTCAATTTTGGCCCTTTGTTAAGCTTCTTTCAAACTATGGACCTTATGTAACTTTTACCGAAAACGAAGTTGAGGCCGAGGTTTCGTAAACTTACTTATCGATGATTTTTATCTTACTTACTTACCTAAACTTTATCTAAGTGTATTTATTGCATCAGATCTTCACCCAACACTACACGTGGTAGTACCTACTTTATAATTTATAGTAATTAGGTAACTCTACATAATATAAGTACAGTCGGCATCATATTGATTATAGTGTTCAGGGTAGTCAAAAGAATTGAATCGAAATTCTTTACTGCATTTATATGTATGCATATTATTGTCAGAATACACATATTGTTACAAGCATGTTCATTATTATGTTTTTAAATAAAACATTTAACGATATCTATGCAACTATAGTGGCATCTTTAATATGTGAACAAAGCCATATTCATAAAACATGGTTATAGCACCAGAAGATCTAAGTATGAGAAACTTTGAAACGAATATGAGTGAAACATGTGAAAATATGAAACAGGTCGACAGTTATTTAAAAATGAATGTAAATATTATAAATAAACACTCAACTGCAGAATTTGCGCAAGATTTTAGCAAACTTCTGTACTTTTTAAAAGTATCCTAAAGATCTAGTTAGCATAGAAAGCAGGTGTTTCTAGCACTCGTGACGTATTACCTAAACTACTCGTAGCAACAGCACAGATCAGTGATGTTCTACAAGTGAGCCCTATCGTGTTTCTGATAGGTCCCGCTTGTCTATCACAACAATCATTACGACAACAATTTTAATATAAGGTGACAATCTTTTTTGTTTTATCTTATTATCCTAGATTACGACATAGTCAAGGACTTGACGTGAAGTAAATGAAAAAAAAATGGGGTGTTTTTTTCATTATTTTTTTACGCACTAAATAGTGCTTTTGGCTGTCGGGCGATATAAATACTTTGACACAAAATTTGGTCACTCAGACCTTAAACTTTCTTTGCAGCTTCAGTTCTGGTGAAAGATCGCAAATTGTTACAAGTTACTGAAGTCATAAACTCACTTACTAAAGGGTCAGGGACTCAGGGTAAAAGGTCTACTGGTAATAATAAACTAGTATTGGCACCCTTTCTATGCCCAACAATTCTGAGCTGAATTGAGTTCAGTCAAAGCAGTCTATCAGCCAGTATATCGCTCCACCGATTTATTGCTTCACTATTTTATTGAAGTTTATCTTTTCGCTTCTATTTTTTTATGATTTTTTGGAACGTATATTAAAAATAATAATTGTAAAGCACAAAAGATCTTAAAACCGGAGACTAAAACTATTTCTAAGGGGTAGGTACTTCATTTTTATGACCACAATAATAGCTATCATAATGGGCACTTATTTAAAATCATACGTTAAATAATAAATGCCAGTAAATAGTCGTTTTTATACGTATCTATGTAAAAATGTTGTCTCTCCGTTGCGGACGATTTGAAAGCTGCATCTCGGCGCATCGACACCGAGATTTCCAGCTTTGAAGTTAGAAAGTAACCACGAAGGAGGCCCACTTGTGTGTTTGTAAACGCCAGCATGGGAAATCAGAAACCTGGTAATAGGTTACGGTTTGCAAATTAACAACACAACCTTCACAGAGATATTA
This sequence comes from Agriopis leucophaearia, assembly GCA_949125355.1. NCBI lineage: Eukaryota > Metazoa > Arthropoda > Insecta > Lepidoptera > Geometridae > Agriopis > Agriopis leucophaearia. The sequence goes on along the minus strand of OX421265.1, from coordinate 7,273,507 downwards.
TAAGAGTTGTAAGGGTGAAAAAATCGGGATAAGTAGAAAACATAAGTTTGGCAAAGTCAAAAGTAACGTTTTCGCAGAAAGGAAACAGTGTTGTCTGAACAAGATAAATGTTTTTTTTTTTTTTCAATTAGAAAGCAAATCAGCCGTCACCCATCAAAAATTCACGATAACGGAAAAGTTAGAGCGAGGGGTAAAAATAAGTATTAAAAATTTCAATGAGAACCTTCATTTTAACCGTTTTTAATAGGAAGTTGGCTGACCGATGAATGATTTGAACTAATAATATTCAAAATGTTAAAAATCGGGAGAATCTGTTCGTCTAGCGACTGATCGGGAGATGAGATGTAAAAACGGCAGGTTCGAGTAAGCTGAATATAAGTACAGTCCGATCAACTTCTATGTAGAGTATTGTAGAGTGTCCAAATGAAGAGACTATGAGTGGCGCCCCGCTTAGCTCAACAAACAAGTTGGCCGTTCTGTAAAGAATTAGAAGAAGTTTCAAAACTCAAGTTTCTTACGTATACATACTAGTATAATATAATAAAAATATCGTGTCATAACATATTAACCGTGTCTATACCAGGAAAAGCAAGAACGAAAAACCATTTTTAGCAAATCACATTTTATGAATTATTTTCGTTATTTAGTGCTTGCTACAAAAATGTGTCTGAATTTTCCGAAAAATTTCGATGTCGCTATTGAAGCCGTGAAAAGCGGGTAGAAATAATGATTCTGGAAATACATCAATAGTCCGTGCAGTCTGCGTCATTTGTTGTTGCCGTTTGAGTTTACAAAGCATTGTTTATTTTGTTCCACGGTCCGCGATAGCATTCCCATTGAGCTTTTGTCCTTTAGTACAGAGGTTCGTCGTATTTAATGAGGAAGTGCTCTAGAAAAACTACACCAGAGTAGGAATGTCACCGTATCGATACGCTTAAATATTAACTGGCAACTCACATAAATGAGTTAAGTCAACAACAGATATCATTGTCTAGTCGTGTGGGTATGGAGTGAATGATTGCTTCGCTTGCATACTCATGTTGAGTATTTAGGTTACAAAACGAGAAGCAACCTAAATATCATAATTATAAAGTAAATAAAAAATTGTATCGACTTAACTCTGATCTCTAGAATGTCATGAATATCTATTGGCACCGCAAATAACTGAGGAGATAATTACTGGGTTCTCCATCGTTAAGTTTTATCGACATGTCGATAATTCGATATAATGTTGCATCCCTATAACCACCTAGATACAATTATTGTTACAATATGCCACGGTTCTGTTCTGAGCACCTTAATTTACATCTTGCATACTGGTTATGTATAATATCTACAATTCTACAGAGTGATGACTTTTACTTAGTCTAGATAAACTTACATAAGATTAATAAACTATGATTGTTTTTTCACAACGGAAGAAAAAAATCGAGATCGAGCTGATAAGAACGAAGATAACGGAATGAATGAAGAAACTATTATCCTAAATTAATTACATTATAACTTTGATAAGATATGTATTCTACTATTTCTATGTTTCAGTCGCTAATATCGCTATTCATCCCTATGTTGCGATGACTAGTGGTCTTCGTGGGACAAGATTGTTGATCGAGCAAAGGTGTCGGAGTCTACGGTAAAAGATCGAAGTTTGTACCTATGTGTACGTTTGTGACTTTATATATGTATATATTTGTTCGACCAAAATCCATTCTTCGTGAAATTTTGTTAGTAGGTCACCTTAAAGTAGGTAGGTTGTTCAATGCAATTTTTATTTTAAGTTCAAATATTATCAAAATCGTTTCCGCAACCCTTGCTAATACATAGGGATCGCGGAGTCACAGTTTGGGTTGAATAACTAATTTATCTTTAACTAGCCGTCCGCCCCAGCTTCGCACGGGTGTCAGCTCGGCCTTCGTCCTCGCTACAAAATATAATATAGCCTATGTCACCCGGGGCTATCCCCGGGTGACATGCACTACACACCACACACCATAGCTACACTATTGTAGCTTCCCAACAGTGAAAGAATTTTTCAAATCGGTTCAGTAGTTTCGGAGCCTATTCAATGCAAACAAACAAACAAACAATCAAATCTTTCCTCTTTATAATATTATATTATATAGTATAGATGACATTGAAACTAGTTTTATAGCGAATTCAAGAAAGAAAGAACAGGAACAAAGTAATGTCAGCTTCTCAAATCAGAAAACAAGGGAAATATGGTAAGGTAGCGTGGCGGATGCCAACGCCTATCAGGCTTGATCCCGTTTTTCAAACTCACCGTGTAGACGATCCAGCTGACCTTTTTTACACATGGATTATTAGTTAGTTCATTAGTGTCAGTGTAAGATTCATAGTGTGCGTGAAAAATAAGTAAGTGTGCCGAACTCACTCAACGAGTCCCTTCGTAATGGGCATCAAAATATATAATAAATTACCGAACTCAATAAAAAATGAAACAAGAGACAGGCACTTCTTTAAATTCTTAAAACAATTCCTTATAAATAAATCTTATTATTCCATTGCGGAATACTTAACAGACAAAAATATTTAGTACTTATTGCTGTCCTTCTCTCTTTCACGTCATTTTAGCTGTGCCCGACGGGGTACAAAATTGTAACTAAAATACCTTATCTACCACCTAAAATACATTGCGGAATGCTGAAATAAATTAATATGAATATGAACTTATAGCTTTACCGTTAAGCGGTTTAGCGATATAGTGATAAAAATGGGTGAAACACGGAGACATTTCAACACGAACGACACCAAACTTATACTAAGGCATATCTGCCTTGTTTGTCTGATCTAAGGCCAGCCTCTATACTTTCAACGCATATCACAATAATAAAATATTACACGTAACTTAGTGACTAGGTATTTGTAACACTTTTGTTACAAAGCCGTGGAATATGTTGTTCTTTTTACATTTATTACTGTTCCGCATTCGGTAATAACTGTTGCACATTAGTTATGGACTGTGGTAATATTATTTCATTTGAATAATTAATTCCGTTTTTAGAGTAAGTTCGCGCTCAGAGTAACTTTACTGAGTTGGTTTTGTTTTCATTTGTTTTATTATAGTGTTAGTAATTGTATACAGATGTAGAATTATGTTATTAAGGTGAAACGTTTCACTTTGGCGGGAAAATCAAATTTCAAACGGTTTATTGCCAAATGTAAGTAATATGGTGAGTAACTGATTAATAGCTGTACATGATAATGTAAAGAACGACCAACAATTTTCGCGAACACTATGCCATTTCACAATAATTACCCGGCCTAGCTACAAGAACAAAAAAACTGTTTGAAATTTGAATTTTCCGCCAAAGTAAAACGTTTCGCCTTAAGTTAAAACAAATAGCAATATAGTTAGCAATTAATTATTTTTAGTAGTCATAGTCATCATGATGTCTGTATGCCATTTCTAGGTAGAAGCTAGAGCACACTGTAGTACTGTTTTGACACCTATATAATTACCTAGTTTCACAGATCAATAAAGTCATTGTATATTTTTTTTGCGTCTTGCACCATGTGCAAGACGCAAGTTTTTTATATATCCGTTTCAGTTTATCGTAATTGCACTGCTCTACCAGCATTGGTCGGTGAACATACCCTAAGCAATAAGTAGGATGTTGATTAAATCGTCCACAGTCCTGCCCTTAACTGTTCCTAATAGCGCTGATGTATGCCTCTATAATAGCATTATAATGGGAGTTCTGTTTCTCACGACTCGCCTCTCGGGTTTATCCACTGCGTGTAGTTGCTTAAATAGTTGAGAAAAATAACTAATAATAATGTTAATTTATAGTTGAATATTCAAAAAATACTCGATGTGAACAATATTTAATTTTCTGTGAAATTTCAAATGATTTCATATTTGATTATGATGATGACTTGGCTCTTATTCACGAATTTTGTCATGACGTTTTTTGACAGCTTTACCGGGGTAAGTACTCATGGTTTCATCAAGGACGTTATAAACTTAGGTTCCTTGGTCATTGATTCTTTGTTACTATCATTTTGCCTATTGTAAGATTGACGTAACTTTTCATAAAATTTGACTTATGTTATTTCAAATGTCAAACCAAAAAGTTATCTTACTACATCGACATTTCCTCACAAATCCCACGCTCTTAATTACCGCAAGTCGTGTAGCTATTTACGCAACACACAAAAACAATTACAACCATAGAAATTACTCACACATCCAAAGTTGCATTCCACTCCAATTTGGTTACAAACAGAAAGATGCAGTCAGTTTCAATATGGTTTCAATTATTCAGTGAATGAAGGGTAGGGTTCTCACGTAGTTACATTATAACATTTTAGTATCCTACCTTTCAGTGGCATCATAGACGCGGTAATTGTTGTTAGTGCACCGTACCGTATATTTGTATAATCTACCGTCAACAGTAAACATGTGAATAAAAACAATTCACGCCTTATTTTTAGCAGATACGCCATCGATATACAATACCCACATAATCACAAACGTGCCAAAAAAATGTCCGAACCAAAACTCGGCGCACGCCGTATTTTTTTTGGTTAGTAATTGTAAGTTAACCGCGATCCGACTACAACGCCGCGAGATGCCAGTGCTACGATGCCATAGCCGACAAGGGACGTTGAACACTATGCAAGCGATATAACATCTGAATTGGAGTAAATGTGGCATTGTGAACTATATAATTGATGTCTAGGTATGACACTCGGACGTTTTTTGACAGTTTTTACTGAAAGATTGTGACTCTATAGGTATTGTATCTCGATGAGATACGCCCGATAAACTGTATTTTTTTATAAAGAAAGCGGCACACCGGCATATCCGCCGGATACACTAGCGGTGTGTTCGTTGCTTTGCCAGACCGGATAGGTAGATATCCTTTTTAAAACGCTCCATGTTGAAGACCTTCAGAGGAAGGACATTCCACACCTTGCGTGTCCTCGGAAGAAAGGGTAAGTTGAATGATGGTAGAGCACTTTCTACGTTGCACTTATGCAACATGTTATGTTGTTTCTTGTATGCACTTTTTATGTTAATGCCCGGCTGGCTAGCTACCACCCACAAGTTGAAAATCTGTGCCTAAGCGTTGTGTTCCGGCAGCATCTCTCGAGCCAGTTCCAATTCCAGGCTAGGCGTGTTTACCATCTACCATCACACCGTCACTTAACATCAGATGAGCTATGGTCAAACGCCTAGTCTGTCAACCATAAACAGGAACGAAAAAGTGGACGGTGTGGAATTTCCAGATTTTCAAGATGTGGGGGAAAGTTTAAAAATAATGCTGTAGAATAGAGTAGAAATAGAAACAAAAGGCTGGCTTAAAATCATGCTCGCAGACATAATATTCTTAACAACTCAATGCCTCCCTTGAAAAAGCAGTACCTGGTTTACCAGCGGTTGTGGATCCTATGTTGTCGAGTTCAACCAACGCAAGTGTTTTTTGAACTCTTGGCGCAGCCTAAAACATCAGATTACGTTTAAAAAAAATAGATAAAGCTATGATGATGAGAGTAGAAACACCATATTTATACCCTAGCAACACCGTGCTTCTCAAGTTTATATAAGCTACTGGAAAGAGACATAGGGTACACTGACCTTAGTTATATAGGAAGATAACCTAAAGCTTTCTATAAAGCTTTAACATATAACCAGATTTCAAACTTGAGAGAAAACTGCATCGGAGAAAATTTAATCGGTGCTGCTAACAGCCCTAAAGACGCGTGTAATGAGTCAATAAATGATATTAATTGCGGGTAGTCAGAGTCAGGGGCGTTAAATTGGACCCGCGGCGTCCAATATTCCATGGTCGGCTAATCACACGAACGTGAAATATAGGTTGCGCTGCAAGCTTTTTTTCTATCTCTATTTTTTCATTACAAAATTTGGATTTCGGACGATTTTTCATAGCCTATTTTGAAAATATGTCATTTGTGAAGTTTTATCGTAAACCGTCGATAACCCGTCAATCATGCCATTATTAAATAAACAAAATACTAGCTAAAACTAACACTAAATAAACAGTTAGACTGTCCATAGACCGTTGAAGATCTAAAGACAATCCAAATGCTCAAACCCACTATCAGTTGGCAGCGTACCCAGCATGCTGGCGGAATTACCACGTTGAATGGCAATGCTTATACGTTGAGCCAGATACACGCCAGCATTTTGGTCACGCGTCGCGTTAATCAGACGCTCTGAAAGATTTTTGAAAATGAGGTGAGCTCCCGGTCCCCAAGGGCCCAATGTCTCGACACCAAACGCCTCAAATATGTAACCACTGCCGAGGTTAGCATATTTGCGCCGCTTGTGCTGCTCTGCCGAATTGGCAGCTGCACCAGCCCTACCCTGTGTCTCAGGAAGATGTGACGGTGCCAAAGTATCGACACAAGTCGCGTCCCATACAAGGGGCCGCCCCAACTTCCAGGGAACAAGTGTCATACCATCAGGCCTCCTTCCATCGTCACGCGCAAGACCGCTCGGTTCGAGCACAGTTTTAGCTAGTATTTTGTTTATCATGCCAAAGTTTAGATGACATTATTTCCGTTTAAATTAAAAAGCACTAAATTTTCTTACAACTTAAAAGTACATAAACTGAAAAGTACCTACAACTTTTTATTTTGCTTTGATATCTTATTAGTTCTTACTTAGATTAGAACAACTACGCACACTTACACACACACTAGGTACACTGCTACGTTACACTTTTAGAAATACTCTTAGCAACCTGCAGCTTAGAACTTACCGGAAAATTGCTTCGAAAACATTAACAAGAAAAACCTAGTGGAACATTTAACTGCAGCAACAGCGTAAAACCATAACCCTCAGAAAGAAATAAAGAGCACAAGATATATCGCGTTGTTTACATCTTAACTCTGGAAAAATGAGGGAAACATTCATTTACCGCAGCTATTCACGTCAAACGCAGAAATAATTTAAGGTAGAAAGCTCTTCTCCTTAGTAATTGTGCACACCAGCGTTATGAACAGTATATACTTATCTACATTTTATATTCATACAAAAAATATCAAGATTAATGTTGAAGTTTTATTGTGCAAGATCTTTTGGCTATTATGAAACAGAAATACTTACGTAAGTATCTCTATTTGTTCTCTAATGATCGTGATAAGTGCAGGAAATCAGTGGGAGCATGAACGTTTATTACGAGTATAAGTGAACATTTTTGGTACCGAATGCGTGTATAGTTATGACGAATAGGTAATCCCATTACTAGTATATAAGTCGGTATGCCTACTATTTTCGTTTTAAATTAATATGCACCAATGTGCAATTAACTTTACTTTTTATATAGTGTTTATAAAAACCCACAAACTTTAACAGTTTAAGGTACTTGGCGCCTTATTTTATCAGTGCTGACCAATGAACCACCTGAAGCATGCATTGTTCCCAACATTTTCCGTTTCCAATGCCCTACTTCACGTAGGCAGTTTACCAATACGCCCAAGTATGACCGAGAGTTTAACGATGCGGCCAATAAGAGGTAAAAAGTGGCCCACTGACCGCTAACGGTACTAGAGAGCCATAGCTTCGGGTATCAGAGGTGCCCGATAGATTGTGGATTTCACTATTGGCCTTGTGAGGAATAAAATCACATGGCAATATTTGCAATAAAAAAACCGCACTGATATTTTGGTAAACTAAAATAAACAAAAATCGAAGCTCCCTCCCTTTGTTTGGAACTAGACTTAGGCTCAAAGATGTTGTGGTTCCATCCCTAGGGGGGAAAATATAAATATAAATCCATATTAAGCTCTGGGGAAATGGTTTCTTTTTTTTGCCGTGATAGGCTTGCTTTTGTCCAAAGGATGCCAGATATTAAGCAATAACGCAAACTGCAGGCCTAGCACGGGCGGTGGACAGATTGTCTTTCCACCGTTTTTATCCCGCTAGAAAGAGACAAACGTATCCATATTCTAGCCTTATCGCATCTTCGCGGGGATAAAAACGGTGGAAAGATAATTTGTCCATGGTTTGTGCTAGGCCTGCTGATAGAACACGCTTGCCTAGAAGGAACCTGTTTAATCTCAAATTGAGATACCCATATTGTTCTTTTGCTATCATATCTATTCATTTTCTTCACAATTTCTGTTTAATTTCAAAAAAACAGGAAATTGTAATAAAATTTATCCTAAACAAACATTTGAACGTTTTGACATTTAAGCAAGTACAAGAATAAAAGAAAAAATTTTTAATCAGCATTCCCATTACCAATTCAAACACGTGTACCGATTGGCTCTACCAAGGGCCTTCGTGACGCGTCTTTGCCTCGAGTTCCCGTTAGAATTGGAGGAGGTACTACCTTGCCCTTTTAAACTGATACAAGAATGTATTACACACGAGCTACAACAAGCAAGCTGTTGTAAGCTTCAGTTCTTTTATTTTTAAGCCTGTTCCAAAGTTTTGGCGTTACCTTCTAATTTTGGTAGGAAAACATAATGATGCGGTGTCGTCGCTTTGTCATGACCTAAGTATAATTTTACTTACTTGTCGCCAAGTGAGTATGGTGTATCTGTGATGTTACTTACATATTAACTTTGTGGTTGTTTCCTTTTTCTCAAGTGCGAAAGTTGGTTGCCATATTGTTTCCATGTTCCCATGATATGGTTTAATAGGTTCACACGAGCTCACAAGAGCATAATAAATCTATTAGTAAGAGACATGAAGCACACAGAAATAAGTGAGTTTACGGAAATCATACAAACTAGTACAAGTAAAATAAAATGAAAATACATAAAAGAGCTGATCTATATAATATATACTTCGAAACGGCTGTACTGATTTTGACGAGACTTTCGCTAGCAGATAGTTACAAGGAGTAATCTGCGGGTGAAACCACGAGGCGTTCTTATAAAAGAAATGAACACTCTCGATCAAGTTACCTTTCAATTTAAAAAAAACTTAATCAAAATCGGCTCAGCCTTTTGCTACTACAGCCGGAGCTACAATAATACAGACACCCCTCTTTTAGCGTCGGGTATGAAAACAACATGTTACTTATTGAGAATCCTCAAGCTAGAAAAGGTTGCAAATGTTGCAATAGCAACTGTACTGAATTCAACGTTTTTTTTCCTCTTGACTGCTGAAGTCGATTGTAAAAATCAGAACGAAAATCATAACTATTGCTAGGTTTTTGAACGGAATATTGTAGCTGATACAACAGATAAATTTTAATAGAAATTGTTGTACATTGAACCTTTGAACAATGTTATGTCGGAGATAAAAAACTTGGCTTGAGTATAAGTAGCAAAGTAATTCTAGTTAATTGAAACCTATGAACGAAAGTGCAATCAGAACGTGATGAAATGATAAAGCCGTTAATCAAAACAGTACTTACAACACATACTATGTTGTCAATTCCACATAATCTTGAAAATTTCCCATTTCACACAGATGCTGTATTAATTAGTCCCACGGGTCAGTGCCCTCACAGATGGGAGTAGCGCTAATCGGATATGCGTGTTCCATTCATCTTTAACGAGCATTATAGCTCGTGTAGGTTGGGAAATATTGGCCATATCTGATGTTAGGTATTTGCTTCATTAAATATTTTGGTTTGGTTTCGTAGGTGTCTGTATGTATCTTAGGTGCGTAAGTGTCTCATGTAAATCAGTACCCAAAGGATATCTTGAGATACTAGAAAATAATAAAACAGCTTGGTTTCGATCAAATGCCATTTCTTTTTTAATCTATGTTATCTTAAATATTGTAAAAGCGAAATTACTGTCTCTCTGCCTGCCTTTTTTCGCATTTCACGACTAGGCGTAATGAAATTTGATAGGAAGATAGAGAGCATCATAGGACGGGTATTGGGTACTTTTACTCCCAGAAATGCGGGAAAACTAGAAAATTACAGGTAACACCGCGGAATCAGCTAGTATAATATAAAATTATATTATAATAGCAAAATACCTTCACTAATTCATTGACCAACTGACTCTTCTGAACACTACTTGAGCTACGAAGCTGAAATTTTGCAGTTAGATTCCTTATGGGTGTAGAGGACCGCTAAGAAAGGATTTTGCGAAAGGGCTGAATAAGAAGAGGCAAAAGGTGATTGAATTGTATACGAAGTCACGGCCAACAGCAGGCTTATAAGGTGAAAGTCATTTACAAAAATATCGGCAACATAAACGTGTATTTTTTGACGTTTTAAATAGAAACACATAGCCTCATGTTTCTCTGAGTGCGATTTTTCTGAAATGCCTTTCTTGTGAAGTCTAGTTAGATTACCAGATCACGAGTGAACTAAAAGCGCACCGAAAACGTTTGAATGTCATCGACTTACAAACATGATTTGCTGACATACTCTAATTGATAACGGTATTTTCTCTACCTGGTGTTAATTATATTTCCAGTGTGCACAATATAACTTCCATCAATCTATCTAGTTTAGTCAAGTTAAGTTCTAAATATTGAGTGATTTATTCGTAGTGGTACAGATCAAGCGTGGCGCTTACGCGTGTACAAAATATAGCATTGGCAACTCTCATAAAAGACTTGAACAAATAGAGTCAGTCTCCGACAGCAATGTAAAGAAAAGAGACATTAGTATGCGAAGCTTCTACGTATGTTTCAAGTCAAACGTTATGTAGGAGCGCTGAGGAATTTTCAATATATCGTCGGTGGCACACAAAAGGGCCTGACGTGAGACTCATGGGAATAAGTTGACTGGGAAAGTAACGTTTGGCAGTGTACTGTGTCCAGGTAGGTTATTCCAGGACTTGCGACATTAGTTTTGTCAATTTCACTGTCATTCGGATTAACATAAGTGCGATGGGGACAGAAGCTATTAGGTATATTGCGCATGCACATGAATAGCCGGTCAGGAGAAACAAGTAAGTACGACCGATGTTAAGCGATGATGCTGTCTACGATAGTCACATTTGCCTACTAGAAACCGATTCACTTACGACTTTAAACCACCCAGAATGTAACTATTGTAAAAATATACATACATTTATCAGGATAATTTTTACATTACAGACACCATTTCCAGATTGCTATTGGCTTGTACTTTGAGCCAATCACATGAAACCATCTGGAAATGTCAATAAGATTGTATTTGTTAATTCTAACAACCACCGTGCGTTCGCCTCTTTTAAATGGCAAAACGTAATCAAACCTCTTTGCACGCTGACTTATTGCACGCACGTACAAGATAATTAGACGAGACAAATATTGGCCGCATGCTGTGGCCGAAAGCTACTTTAAGAAAGGTATAAGTACCTACTTACTCCAATTTTTGTCGAAATGTCTTCAACAAAAAGAAATTTATTTAAATGCCATGTTTAACAGAATAGTTTGTTGAATATTTCGGTACAGCAATAATATAGAAGCAATATCACGACGCAACCCGACCCAAACATCCCAATCCATCAAACTACCAGTTTCCACCTGTTTCCACGGCTAAAAGATAACACAAGGTCGTACTTCATTTTACTGTCACGCTTTCTATGCCGTGCACTTAATTCCCTTGTCATAAGAATCATTTTGGGGCATGCTAAAATGTCGATGACCGACTAACAAGATTTTGATAAACATATTCTGAGATGTAGATGACAGTGATAATGTATTGCGACCTTCGCGTCGTGATAACAGAAGGTAGCTTGTTTGTCGGTTCTTTAGTTAGACGGCTATCGTAACTTAATTGTTTAAACAAATTAAGACATGTTTTTCTCGGAACTGCGGCAATATGATGCCATGAGATAATAAGAACTGATTTGGTAGTACATGCTTAAGTAACCCAGCCGTAATACTGGTGAAACCTGAAGTCAATATAATAAAATATTATAGTATAAACACGCCATGTGATGCGCTTAAACAAACCAAAGGACCCTAAACTCAAGGGGTTTACTGGTAGCTATTAAAGAGTTCCCAAGTCCACCTCCCTATCATGGCTCTATCATAGAGTGTAATGTAGAAACTCGTTAAAACAAACCATGTGATTCTAAACTCGACGAGTCAATTAGTACCCAAATAAGAGTTCCACTATCCACCTCCATTATCAGATCAGATCGATGGCTTTATCATCAAACCAAATTATTATATTGTCATCTGGATTACATACGCTTGCAAAGTTTTAAATCATTACTACAACCAAAAGTTGTTTAAAATCGGTTTCCATGATTTGATTACACAGGTCGTAAGTTAGTTAAAATACAAGCTAATAAAAGTGTGTTAGTTGAAAATAAATAAACAAGTCTGCTAAAAGCTTCGGCTCATCATAACTCGTAACGGCTAAAGTGTCATCAGTGTTTGGGCCATCTTAAAATCCTAGTACAAAAGGACCATGCCGGTAAAGTATTTAAATTCATCCTCAATCAAAAATTATATTTTATTCAGTTAACTCTTTTTGAATCAATTCCGTTCCAAAACTTTTTTAGCATCGGTCACACAGACTTGCATTATGATAAAGGTCTTTGATCGTTCACCTATTGCTCTATAGCCCTTTTCAAATAAAAGACTCATAAATTTTGTGTTAGTAATATTTTACAGTAAACAAAGAAATAACTTACGAAAATATTTCGTAACGTTTTCAAAATACCACCTGCAACACGCCATGTGTCGATAAGATCTGCGAACACCAACGCCATTGCGTATGCATTCATCAGCGATTCGCGACAGATGTCCGAATTACGAAACACCTTCCATTCCAACACAGTGTGGGCGCAAGGGAATCTTGTTATTGTTTGACAAGTTAAGAGACCCAATATATACTAGCTATTGCCCACAATCTCCTACGCGTACGCTAACATATAAACCAACCTTCTGTTGTCCGGCTTAATTTGGCCTTTTGCAAAATCTACAGTACACCACATAAGAAATCTAGGTACCTGCAAAATTTCAGCGTCATAGGTCAGGAAGTTTTAGAGTATGATATCACTTGTACCATATTAAACGTTGGATGACAAAACAACGAGGAATTATTTTATGTATTAAAAAATATATATGTATGTATATCAGTCTCTGGCTGCCATATTACAAGCTTTGCTTAGTTTGGATTCAGATGACCATGTGTGCAATAATGTCCCAGATATTTATTTAATTATTCTTTTTCTTTCTCAGTCTTATCTTTTAAGAGAACTATAAGTAGGACTTGTTGGATTAAACGGTTTTACACAATATTTTTCTGGAATTCTATTTGTGATTGTATTTCAGCTAGACTATCCCAGGAAATGGACTGAACAGTAACTAGACCAAAGAGGACTGGACTATCCAGAAATTGAACTAAACAGATATTAGACCAAATAGTAATTAGAATCATGGGGATTATACTATCCAGGAATTGGACGTAACGAACAGACTAGACCAAAAGTTAAACTGGACTAAGCGGATCGAACGTTTTATAAACAAATACAAATTTGGTAATTCGATGACAAATACTCACAGAAATAGCAAAATACTCGTGTGTGGCGTTTAGATGCAATGTCAAAATATCAAAACTTGTCAAGCACAATGTCAAGTAAATACATTTCAAAGCTCGTGGCATCTTTAAGTACTGATTTTGATAAAGATAAATCTTTTAAAACTCCGCATTCTCAAAATTTTGTTGACATTATAATAATAAATTCTTAATTAATTTTTCAATAAGAAATACGTCAATAAGTCGAAAAAGGAAACATATTTCTCAATTTTATGAACGGCGCATTAACTTTCTCTCGTTCCAAGTAGTGGAACTATTATTTTAATCTGTGCTGATATAAAATACCAGTTTCCTCTGACTAAAGACAGCATTTTGCTGTTACGAGTTATAATTTCTTGAGAGATAATTGAATGCAAGATACGAGTTTATGAGTATTCTATATACTCCATATCTTCTAGGTATATCTATTATATACAACCTAAGTAAGGAGAAAACATTTTGTAAGTGATACCGTTTGTATTCGATTCTTGCAGTATTTTATACATAGAATACTCGCTGTTTTAAACTATCACGGTTGGTCACTACATTTATATGGCTATTCAATGCAGTTCCACGCACAATGTTCACGGAAGTCGTGAACATGGTATTTGTAACTGCGCCGAAATATCGGGAGCTCCATCCACAACCTTACCACGGTAAATATCCCGTAAATAATCATATAACTGTAGTGAACAACCGTGATAGTTTAAAACAGCGAGTATTCTATGTATAAAATTCTGTGAGAATCGATGAAATATTTAAACTACAAACGGTAACGCTTAGCAAATCTTTTCTTCTTACTTGGGTTGAGTACATTTTTAGGTCTCTTGAGCAAGAATATCTTAGCTAATATCCAAAGGGCCCGTTATGAGAACTAAGCTGAGCTAAGCTGGCACTTGAATGTTATAAAGGGGATATTGACTATCAAAAGACTCTAACTAAGCTCTTCCTGTGTAATGAAAGAGAGCTAATACCTAGCTTAAGAGAGTATCTTGTTTGAGGCATTTCTAAAGAATGGTAGTTAATATGCGCAGTAAATATTTTTTATGACTTACAGGAGATACAGTCAAGGCGTTTGACCACAGTTAAAGGTAAGTGACGGATAAATAATTATTGTATAGTTATCAATTTAAAAAACTTCACATAATTAGTAAAATATGTAATTTTGTTTCCTCGTTTGACATAATATTGTCATCATAGTAACAAAATTTTACAGTTATTTTGATTTCAAAGCCAATTTACAGAACCGATTTTGAACCGAATCTGAAAGTATATCTTTTCAATTAGAATAATAAATTTCAAAATCGGTTCATAAATAGTGGTGTTCTGAGGTAATAAACATAAAAAAAAATGAGTATCTCCTCCTTTTTAGAAGTCGGTTAAAAAAACTTATAGTTAGGTACATCTAGCCTGGATTGCAAACTGGCTTTCAAAAGGAACTGACGGAACACTAGCGTTAGGCGCTTGGGGAAATATTTTTAACTTGAAGGTGATCGCCAGCCTGGCTAATAAGCCTACGGCCATTCAATGGTTTCTACATGATTTTTGTTCGCTTAAAATTCAAGCTTGATTTTAAATAAGTATTAGGAATATTATTAAACTGTGATTATACAAATCTTGGATGAATTTAACTACAAGATACCCAGTGCCGTAACTAGCCTTTTCTGCGCCCTGTGCGAGCTTCTATAACTGTGTCCTTGAAAACAAAACTTGGTTCTGGTGTGGTCATTTCTGCGCCCCTCCAGAGTCTGCGTCCTGTACCTGGGCACCGCTATTACAGCCCAATTAACGGCACTGAAGTTACCTAGTAAAAAAAAAAACGTTCCACAGGGTTACGCGGAAAGAGTATACTAAGCCAAAAGGGTGAAAGTGCATTAGTCTCATCTTATGAATAAATTTTACTACAGGGCAAATCTTGAAATAAATATCGGCAGCTGCCATAGCTGTCGAGTGTAAATTATCGTTTTCTATATGGAACAGCTGTTTTTTTTCGGGATTTCAAGGATGTCCCGTAAAAAAAAAACATAGTGGTGAGTAGAGTATAACGGACGGGGTATCATCTTGATACAGTCTTTCTGCGTAACTCTGTATAGCGGCTTTATACTAATTTACATATTTAGGTAGGTAGGTACTAATTTGTGATTAAGTTGAGCAAAAATTATTCAGTACAAACATGTAAAGTTGTCACACTCGTTATAGGCGAGATTCTGAGCAAACAAAAGAAGGTCACTGCACTATGAAGACATCTCACACGCATTTACAATGAGAACCAGTTTCATTCAGTTCTAGATAACGAAAGCAAAGATTCCGACTACTGTTTGTATAATTAGAATTAATTAATAATACATAAATTTATATAAATCTGTAATAAAGGCAGTTGAAAAAGATGTTTTGGGAAAAGGTACCAAAGCGTCAAACGTTAATATCAAGTGCATTAATGAAAGCCAATTAAGAGCTATAATAGTAAAAAGTATCAATACAAAAAACCGACTTCATTAAAATGTCAGAACTGGACCAAGTTAAAATGTGACTACACTGGAAGCACCAGCTTTCAAATAAAAAAAAGAATCATCAAAATCCGTTCACCCAGTTGAAAATTCTGAGGTAACAAACATTAAAAAAATATAAAAAACAGTCGAATTGAGAACCTCCTCCTTTTTGGAAGTCGGTTAAAAGTATAAAATCTTATTAGATACAAAATAAAAAAATTACTGAACATTTGTACCTAATGTTACTCAAAAGTGGCCGTAATGGCATAGATTTTTACATTCGGTCATTTTATTTCTTCAAAAATGTTGAAATGCGCGAGCGAGATATAAGACGTACGAAACATACAGGCACTTAAGTGGTTTAAAGAATGTAAATTGCTATATCTACAGGTACTTACCAGGTTCTTTGTTATTTCAGCCTAGCCATTGTTGGCACGAACCATAGTACATATATAAACTTAAACATATATGCTTAGAGCTCATTTAGAGTTGTGAATTGTCACCAAAACACAAAGGCTCTCTTCATCCCTAATTGTGTCTCTAATAATGGCCCTTTAATAGCAGTTTATTTTGGAAAGGGAGATTTTGTACTTTATGGTTGCACCATTACCAAAGGCATCCACCGTGGCGAAGACAGCGGGAACCATGACAACTCTGATAACTTATGAAAGTGAAATCGGGGTAGATGACCTGCAGACGTAACATTATACAATATGCTTCCGATAATGAGAATTTTAAACCCAATGGTAGCACATAAATGATGCAAACGTGATGCAGCTGAAATTCGCGTCTGCGCGAAAACGGTTATATTACTTTGCTAGAAGAACTAAAATTCATAAGCGTTTGCGGAATAAACTCTTTAGTACCCCCAATGAAGGATGAAATTAGTTATTATAGGAAATCAGCTGAAAAAGTAAAAACGTATCTAAAAAGATATGAATGGGAACAAATAACAAAAAAAAACAACGGCAATGATCTTTTTAGCGGATCATATATAAAGACATGTCACATGAGGGGGTGCAATTTTTCCCTTTTACATTTTGCCATCTTGCATTTATGGTGACGTCACATATCCAGCGACTATCCCTGAACCCAAAAGATTCTATAGACACCTCAATTATTAAAAATTTGTTGAGGCGTTTAGACTGTAAGGGAACATACATGCTAACCACCATACCCTCCTTTGGCTTGGCATCGTCTGGTAAAAAAAAAAAATAGCAGCAGTGAAATGGAAGGCTATGAATGGATAAAAGAATGGTTAGCAGCTGTATGGCATATTCTAAATTGATGATAGCAGCCATGTTCCACAGCGACAGAGCAGTAAAATGAAAATTGAACCGTTAATCTAAACGATTGGATACCGTTGATAACATCAAACGAAAAATTGTGTCTGCATATTTTGATGCCGATCTTGAAGTCTGTGTCCTTACAGAGTACATACTCTATTTTCACTACTGTCATCTCATTTTCTTTCTCAAATAAAATTTAAATACGTACAGAAAGGAAGCAAAAATATTCATTTCAGTTAAGCTGTGAGCACGTAACGACAGTTCAAAGAGCGGAGTCCTCTGACACAACACTTTCCTTGGCAACGAAAATTGCTTCCACCTTTAAGAAAATCACTTGCACGAAAGCGAAAGTCTAAATGGGAAAAGTGGGCACATCAAAATTGCGAAACAATGTTCTTGGTCTCTATGTGGGAGAGTATGTATGACAAACGAATGGGAGGAACGTGAGTACTCCACTCTACAATCATTGTGAATTATGAGATAGGTACGTGCATAGCTGGCTAGGGAAATTGTAGAGCTCAAATTGTTCTTAGATCTATGATGATAGCTTTACTTATGGTTTTAGGTTATTATTATAATGCTAAAAAAGTTTAGCAAATTCGTGAAAATGTTTACCAAACTCTTCATGAAATAATATCCTAGAATTCGTATTTTCGACATCAAACAAACTCATTGTATTTACTCATAAAATAACAATAAGTAGGCATTGACTTTAAAAAAAAATGCGTGGCAGTCCATAAATCTCATACCTGGCATATGCTCTACTTACATCATTTTTGTCACCTGTTGTAATTCATTTCTGTCACCTGTCATAATTGAGACGTGACGAGAACATAAACAATGACAATAACTTCAGAATTACTTTACATTGAAGAAAGGAAACTAGTAGGTCTGTGAAGGAAACGGCAATATTTCTGTCAACGTCAACATCCTATTATTCATGAAAATCTGGAGTCATGCAATTTAGATAAGGCCGTCCCACCCCGGCCTTTGATGCCCTGGAGAAATTTAATTTGCACTTTTGAGCTCGCCATTGCAGAGCTGCGAATTACAATTTCTCTTTGAAACAGAAGTTTTAAAAGGGGTATACGATGTTGACTCTTGACTTTTACGAAGAGCATTCGATAAGCCTGAATGAAAAGGGCATTGTGGTCAACTAATTAACTTGATAACTGGCAATATGACAGCTGATATAATCAAGTGACAAAGGGTTGTTGAGGTTCACAAAAAACGGGAGGCCTATTTACAGCAGTGGATGTCTTCTGGCTGATGATGAAAGGGTTGTTGTAAGCTCATTCATAATACTTAAGACTACAATAATTCCCTTTTAATTACGATCATGATCTGAGATAATTAAGAGAATATTTTAATATAATGAACGTTATGCAATATTCAAGCGAAGCATTGCTCCACTTATTTGCAAACTGTTTATAAAACGTATTTAGAAATTCTTAAAATCAAAAGCGGCCTTTCATCTCACCCTCATACGCAGAAACGAGAGGAAGACAATGTAATCAATGGTTTCCACGGAGCATGCTCGGTTACCCCACACGGGGCAAGGGTCAAAAATAATTGAGTTTACTGAGGGCTCCCTCGGGGGCTCATGTGTGAGTATTATCGAGTGGAAAGTAAAACATGAGATAACGAAATTTTATATTGTCGTACCTTTGACCCCGTTTTTAAAGGGTTTCAAAGAAAAGTTGAATGCAAATGTTTTATTCTGAACTACAGTGTACAAGGATGTAATTCAATTAGCCACAGTCCAAATTAGGATATTTTTTTATTTACATCGCAAATTCGCAACAAATTACAAGGAACATTTGTCAAAAAAAAAACTGCAACAGTTTACCATAACCTGTTTGTTAATTAATTAGACACATGCAATCATATTCCATTAACACAAAATCTACAGTTTCAATGGAATTCAAATTAAACTTAATTTCTTACTCTAGTACATTGTAAATTACTACTACTATCAATTCTGTGCTAATACTGACAAAGTTAACAGGCATAGGCAAAGCAAATGGTGATTCTGGAGCACAAACCACTAAGCTATTCCTTACATAGCTCTACCCGCTATAAATTACCTACAGGGTATTTAGAATAATGTATCACGTTCCCGAAACGTTGATCTTGTTTACATTTAAGTACATTAAAAGCAGCGAATTTACAGTTCGTGGTAACAGATCATAATATTAGATTTTGTTGTCCACTGAAATCAGACGGTCATCCTCTGATACCAATATCATGTGATCCATGAACACGAAATCCCGAACTTGAAATCCGTTGATGGAATGTTTAATGGTAGAAATCACGAAGGTGAGTTTCGATATAAATAATATACTCAATTATCGCGACGAACATGCCACAATTCATTTGCGTTTTGGCTGACCACTGTTCAGTTCAGAGACAGACATTCAGACTGCTATCTCGGCTGCACAGACATGACCCAAATTATTACTATGATGCGGACGTTTCGATTAGACACGGCTTATGCAGAGTCAGTAGATCGTTTTCACAAGTAGACTAGTTGTGCCAAATAGTGATACCTACATCTTCACCACCTCAGATCTTTCAAACAAGGGAGATATGGTGAGATGGCTTATGGCTTGG
Organism: Agriopis leucophaearia; assembly: GCA_949125355.1. Taxonomy (NCBI): domain Eukaryota; kingdom Metazoa; phylum Arthropoda; class Insecta; order Lepidoptera; family Geometridae; genus Agriopis; species Agriopis leucophaearia. The sequence continues at coordinate 7,253,689 of OX421265.1, read as the reverse complement.
CGGGTGCGAACGCATCCAGTCTAATTGAATTTGGATGCCTTTAGTTGAGCTCACCCTGCTGACCGCCGCTCTTTTTGACATTAGTTAAATAATTAGTGGCTCTGCAAGTTTCTTAGTGTGTGTAAAAAATTAATAGGTGAGCCGTACTTACCTTACCGTATTTGCGTTAGTCAGTTTCATCATCAGCCATAAGACGTCCACTGCTGAACATAGGCCTCCCCCTTTAACCTCCAAACTGAACGACATTCTGCCTTCTGCATCCACTGGATGCCCGCGACTCTCACGATGTCGTCGGTCCATCTAGTGGGAGGCCTACCTACGCTGCGTCTTCCGGTTCGAGGTCTCCACTCAAGAACTCATATGATCGGTTCAGAATCGAGACAGATGGCATAGATAGAGAAAATACCAGTATATTCACTAGCTTATACAAAGTATAACAAAAGCTGTGGATGACGGTGCGAATCTAAAATGGATATACATACAACATAAAAGACACATTTCACTTGTGTGGATGTTTATACTCACAGCGCGGAAATATTATCAGTTCAGTTGTTTTCTTCTAACCTTACTCTGGGCAAAGTATCTACGTATTTTTTTTTTGTAACTGACGATTAGGACAATTTGTCTGAATTGTCTCATTTTATTTTTATTTTTTTCACTGACGTTTCGGACTCTAGTAAAAAACGCAGTTTAGTACAGTCAGACAAAAAAGTATGTACATATTTTACATGCGTAATTAAAATACGTACCAAATTGCATACAAATATCAGTTACGAAATTTAAAATTACTATGTAATTCGAAACGTATTTTGCGAACGTGAATATTTTTACTTCGTCCACAGTTTGCAGAGGCTATAGTGGACAACGCTCTCTATGCTTGCAATACATTTTAATTCGTCCGTATGATTACAATCTTCTTATTTACTTCGTCATTCCAAAGCGGAAACGGAAAAAAAGCACTGCACGTATAACTTAACTACTCCGACAAACACCTGCTTACCTTACGCAATCCAATTTAAAATTATTAACCATTTCCATTCCAGTCATGTTAAGATGCATTGTGCAACAACGGCGTCGTAAATCATCCTATTGTGGTTAGTATACTGGCTGACCTTTTATGCTGACCAGAAATTAGCCAAGTACTTGTCGCCTCGAGCAGAGAGGTAAGAATTTGTTCTATGTTATGCCTCGGGTATATAGATTAAATAATAATACAAGCCTCAGGTTTAAATTTGTTGGTTAATGTGCGAGCAAGTAAGTGATATTGATACAACGTAGGTAACTAAGTTTCTTTGGCTGTAGTAAAATCAGTAGGTGAATACCTATTTTGTTAGCTGATATTTTATTTTTCTATTTCAAGCGATCCTATTCTAAGTGTACGATTCTTCCTGGCACAAGACTAAATTAATTAATTTTGAAATAAAACGGTGGTTTGACATATACTTACATATATTTCATAAGTTATTTTTATATTATGAACAACCCCGAAATAAAAAGCAACAAACTGAAAAATTAAGACCAGTCTTATTTTAAAGCGGTCAATTAATTTTATTGTTTTTAACAAACTGAGAAAACACGAAGTAATTATTGCAATTACCAAAGTGATGTCGGTCTTTAAGTTTTAATTACAGAACCTCTTAAATTTAGATTAGTTATCATATTTACATCATTCAATAACCTACCAGGTAAGATCAGGTACTTCCAGACCCGTATCTAGTTCTATATCAACTAAACGATATTTTAGGACCTTGTAAGGGACATTAGTAACAAGATCAACTTTCACCTACTTACTTTAATAGACTAGAACAAGTTACCTGTTCAGTCAACATTGATCTTATCTTGGAGATACAGTGTTCAAGATCGTTACTAATGCTGGCTGTTTAAAAGTTATGCGCTTGTCATTAAAATGTGCAGTTATTTTTGACAAAGTAGTAATAAATATCTACCGTTAGAACTTAGCTATTACCTTGGTTAATTGGTGTATGATTTTAGCAATAAATATCACTGATTTAGGTGTGCGTGTATAACGTGAATATAGTCGTGTAGTCGTAATATGTAAAAGTAAGTAGATATAATTCTCCTGACATTTGGATGACATGGACGTTTTTTTCACCAATAAAAAATTTCTTTCTATAGTTAAAATTAAAAATTTCATCGCTAAAGCAGCAAGAAAGCAGTGCACAAGACTAGCACAGGGTCGGAAGAGATGGCGCGCTGAAGAGTAGACCTTTACCCAGCAGAACAGAAAACGGTTGATGATGAAAAAAAAAAACATGTCGAAAATGTACTTGTCGGTGATTTAGGTATTAGTGGATTAATAGAAATACTTATATCTTGTCATTTTTTTTTTTCAATAGATACTTGGTATGAATTTACGACACCAGAGCTGCCAAAACCAAGTGGACTCTACAGCAGAAAAGATCCAGGAAGTGGTGGAAGTCTTTTGTTGATGACACTGAAAACCAAAAAAAAGAGATTGAAAGTATAGGCAGGAAAACATATTGGTGAAAGGAGACCAAAGACAGCAAAATAGAGGAATAATTTTGAGGATGCCAAGACCCACAAAGGGTTGTAGCACCGAAGGAAGTAAGTTAGAAACATAAATACTTTGTAAACAAGCAAAACTGTTTCTTAGACGAAGAAAGAGATTCGTTTAACGATTAGTTTTAAAGAACTTCCGCAATGTAACGCCTGATTCAATCAATTAGTAACCAAGCACATAAGTATGACAATATTTCGTAAAAACATAAATTCTGTAGATAATTAGAATTTCACAAGGTTAGACAAGGTAAGAACAGACACTGAATGCTGCATTCTTCCTGCCTTCACCGGTTTGCCTTGAAAGGTACTTACTACTTAGTATGCATTATTATCTTATGTTTCGATTAGCATTATTATATTAGTATATTATTGATATGATCAAAATTTACTCTTGTGCATTACAAGTATGATCTTTTTCTCAAAATTAGTTCATATTTGGTTAAAAGCACTGTGTTAGTTTTTTTTTAAGTTAACTAGCTGCGCCCCGCGGTTTCATCCGCGTGGTGATGTAAAATGGTGTGTTGATAATGATGAAAAGTAGCCTATATGTTAATCCAGGACATAAGCTTTGTATATTCCAAATTTCATTCAAATCCATCCAGCCGTTTCTGCATGAAGGAGTAACTAACATACACACTCCCAAACTTTCGCATTCATAATATTAGTGTGATAAAAACATCCTGAAGATTTATCGTCGATACCACACATTTTTTTCGTCGTTAACGTTATCCATCATAAAAGAAAACAATAGGTCTCAAATAACAAAAACGCAAGAGTATAAGGGGTGATAAATGAAAACTTGCTATCAAGAAAAATTATGCTTATTTTATATTCACCATGACAAGTTTTTTATGATACTGGGTGACGAGACGAGCGAAGTCGCTCGCCTGATGGCTCTTCACGCTTGCCCATAACAGCTCAACGCCACTCAGAATTTTGAACTTTAACAGTTCAAAACCCTGGATGGCAATGCACTGAGCTCGTCACCCCGAGATATAAGATGTCAAATCTCTGAGTGCCCTGTAATTTCGCTGGAAAAATTGCCCTTCAATCCGGAACACAGAAGTGTTTGCACACTACTGCTTGGCGGTTGAATAACTGGCAAAGGTGTGGTACTTCCCCAGGCGGACCCCTGCAAAAGAGTCCTACCACTACAAAAATATAAATATATATATATATATGTTCCGAATATCTCAAAACAGTAATAAACAGTTAACTGTCGATTTATTTAGATTATTTTTGTTAGTGGAAATAAATATATCTTGGTGTCTGATAGCAATCAATATAAATACAATAAAATATCTCTTTATTACACACCGAAAATTACAAATGAAACATAAACATTTTTTTTTCAAACGGCAATATAATGGGCGGCCTTATCGCCTAAAGCGATTTCTTCCAGGTAACCTTGGCAAATGTAGGTACTTTTCTTTTTAGGCTGTTATTATTTTTTAATGTTACTACACTCAGGACGATTTTTTCAAGGATAATTTGGATTTTGGACGATGTATACAAATAGACCGTTCCGATCTTTCTGTTGCCATACCCAAACTGGGTCAAAATATTTAAGATGTACTAAAACATATTGTTAGATAAGATCTGCATGCATACATAAATAAACAAACTGTGTATTAAGTATTGAAGCTTGCTAATGCACACACCAAGCTTATACCAAAAACAGATTCATTAAAATATAGATCTAAAATTAAACGTCAACATCTCAATACTTATCTTGCTTGCACTAATTCAGTCATTATACTTGTCAAATATCTGTCAGTGGAAATAAATATAGCCACTCAACACGTTGTTAATGGCAATAATCTATCATAGTGAGCACACTTAACTTGTCCTCTCATTGTTCCTAGAGAAGCTCAATCGTAAATACAGGCTATAAAACCTATAGTTATTATAGTAGAGGTTGAGATATGCTCAAACTCAATTCAAGTATTTATTTGCTCTGGCAATAACATAAATTAAAAAAGCCGAATGAAAACCACAAACTCTGATCACTTTCGCTAGGTTTTTGAATGATGATGATGAATGTTATTGCAGCTGTCAGAGCAAATAAACGAATCGAAATAGTGTACACATTTACACATCAACTTTCGCATTTATGGTATTAGTGAGAAGAATACATCCTGGTGAATGGTCTTACGTTCAAAACCTGACGAAAGTAGTCGGAATTCAAGCTTTTTACAATGTTATTGCAGTAGTAAGAGCAAATAAAATATGTATAACTACTTGGACCAAGTTTTAAGTGCGTATCAGCTATCAACCCCGTATTTGAATGAAATTTGGTATGGAGGTAGCTTATAGCCCATGTGTTATATAAGCTTTTCATTCCGGAAAACCTCCTTCTTTATCCAGTTCTTATGCAGCCGGAAGGACCGCAAAGAGCTGTATTGGACGAATAAAATAAGTAGATATAAGTATAACCTTTAAAAAGGACGCTAGTAACAAGTTGGTCAAGCAACGTTGTTGTTACTTTACTTTAAAGTTTAGAGACGTCATGTTGAAACTAATTTCTCTATCATCGATAACTTTGTAAGTAGATTTCAAGATTATGAACTCTTGAAACATTGGCCTTAGCAATTTCATTTAATTGCCCAGATAGAGTTATTAATCGGAGAACATGTTAGACACTTAGAAATTACTATTACGTACTACCAGCGGAAATCAGCCGCTGAGACCAAACTAGTTTTATATGTTCTTGAAAAGAAAGTTGCAGTGCAGTGGGAACAGTGTTTCTCACGAGATATCGTAAGGTCTTAGCACTTAAAGCTGGTTATAAAACATGTGAAGCAAAAATGTGGTAGCTCATGACTGCAAGGACTCTTTCTCTAAACGAAAGTTTAACATCATCGTCATCCAAGACCTTCCTTATCCCACCGTTGGTAATAGACATCTCTCTTATGCCATCTGCCTTGATCCTGGAGTCTTACGACTACCTGTTTTAAGCGATTCTGTTAAGGCGATGCGTAAATTTGCGCGACCGCAAACCATATCTCGGCGCGTTAGCAGAAAGGCCCCTGTGCTAATCCAGATTCAACCATTAATTTAGACAATATGTATTGTCTACCCATCTCGCTGCCGAACGACCAACTTGCTAGATAATATAGGTATTTACACCTTTGTTTTTTCCGAATACGACTTTACTATATTCCCAAACCCTTGAGACTAACACAGGAAGAAAGTACCCGTTGAAAGATACCCGTCGGTATCTGTTGTTATAATCAATAACACCTATAAATATTTACCAAATTAAGTAAAAAGTCGAGGTGCTTCTTTTTGGTTTAAAAACAAAAAAGTACCAATAAAATTATCCGTTAAATATCAGGTAAAAATCTTCGACCAAAATAAAATGAATGGACGGGCCCTAACCATTGAACTTGATCAGTAAAAACGAGTCAAAACCGTCAGACATGTACTTCAACACCTAATTATAAAAATGTACAGTATATTTGTTACAAAAATAGATATCGGTGTTATTTGTGTATTTACACTTCGGTAAAGCATACGAATTCATAATTTTGTCAGATGTTTCGTTATTGCGTAACAATAGACTCGTGTTTCACTAGAGACCGACTGAAACGAAGTGAGCGCTGGCGCTTATTTTGTCATCTTCAAAAATGCGCTTCTACTGGTCCCGTCCCCGTGGGAATATTTTGGTCGAAGGTGAAAATCCCAAAAAGTAATGCGGTAAATTGTTGTATTTTGAATGCTAACAGTTAAGAGCTAAATAAGCCAAAAAAGTGAGTGTTGAATATACATTATAAGCTGTTTCAGTGTGGTCATTGTTTGCGAGAGCGACGACTCCAATATTTTCTGCAGTTTTCTGCCAAAATATAACTCTAAACACGATTACTATGCCGCTACTTCTCAGTTCATCCGCGTTCCCCTTGCTCTATAGATATGCTCTACTTTCAACTTCATCCCTGGGGCTTGGGGCTGGCGTACGAAACCGAACTGAATTCGTAAACGAAGCGAGTGTGTCCAATTTGTACAAGTGCTTTTAAAGTTTCTAGTTCAGGCGCTGGCAAAATGTTTAATTACATTCCAATTTGTTTCAAGTAGGCGGTGAAATGTTAGATGTTATTCCCAGTTTTTGCACTTCACATACTTTAAATAAGCTTCAAATTTGACGTTCGTTAGTTACGCGAATAGTTTGAATATGATTAAAAAACAAAAAGTACATTCGAATTGAGAACCTCCTTTTCTGAATTCAGTTGACAATGTTGCATTTTCTAATTTTTTCATCCAAATTCTTTTAGCTGAATATAGCTGTACCTAGTTTAATTTAATCGTAGTAATATTTTCTACAGTAAATTCCAATAGTAAGCGCGTGCGACATCTCCGAACAGAAATTGCTTACTTACTCAGAGGACCACAAAATCAAGCTGAGCCGAGTTTGAGGCCCACAGACAATTCTATGCAGTACAATGTTTTTATTTTTTTTATTAATAGATACCTATCAGTTATTACAAACTGCGTACACTCACATTATGTTTATCGGTCGGTAAGTATACTTAAATCAGATTATATATAGATACTAAGCAAGTACGCGTAAGTATGTCATAGCAAAGTAGACCTATCTGTTTATATTCCAGACCCATTTGTTTTCATTTGAAGTGAGTGCGAATCGGGTCATGAGCACCTCAACATCCGTCATGCTAGAATTGGCACAGTCGCAACGGCCAATAAGCGAAACATTTAACGATGTGATACACCACAATTGTCATATCTGGGCCATTTTGGGCCAATATTTAGCAATTACAGGTTACGTCGCACGGTGCCGAAATATGGCCCGAAAACAAGATACGTAAGTTTACTTGCTGTCAGTTACTAAGCTTGTGTTAATGCGGTGATAAACGTGTTTTACTTAATACAATATATAGGAAAATTCTCTCTGACAGAAGGCCTGAGCTGAGTCCCAGCAATGGGAAAATTATAGGCTGAAAAGATGGTGACGATGATAGAGGAAATTCACACATTAAAAGAATGAAATAAAATATATGCTTTCGAATGTATAATATCTGTGCATTTTTTAGTGTACGTAATGATTTATTTATCAGTAAACTGATGAGGAAATAACTGTTTGTCTTTTCTTCACGCATATTATTATCGTTAGTGGGGTTTATGGTATAATGTGCTCTAGGCGAAAAAATTGGTTAAAATTCAAGTTCCCTTTTGAGTGGAAAACCTGACACCTAGCACCTAGCGGCGTGTTTCGGTAGCCGGAGTTCTCATGCCAGACTAGGTGTGTTTACCATCTTCGACCACAACATTAACTTCAGGTGAGCTGTGGTCAAAGCATAGCCTGTGACCCGTAAAACAAATTATGGAGGTATAGTCCGAAACATCTGCGTCACTGCGTCGGTATGTTTCCACGAATGATTGAAATCTTAGCACTGTTTTACACTTTGACGAAACGCACTGAGCGAACTTTCACGCTTAATTTCACACACATCCGAGTTTAGTGGCAACCTGCAAACCACAGTTTAACTGTGAAATATGTTACTCAAAATGTTGCTTGTGAGAATTTCGCATAGGAACACTACCTACATTGTTTGTGTGGCTTAATGTTTTGGTACTAACTGGCAGCAGAATTACTTGGCTGTATGACTGACCCATTGTAAGATCTGTTGTGTGATAGAAGTATTTCATTGAAATTAACATTTAAGAATTTTTTTCGGGTATGATAAAGATATATAAGAATCCACTTACACTTTATACAAAAGTTTGTAATCTGAGAATGAGGTTGGTACGGCGATATTAGTATGGTAAGGCAGAACATACAATGACATGAATCCAGTGAATCCTACTAGCAAGAGACCGAGGAAAATGGCAAAAACAAAGAGATATCTATACTTCGCATTAGATTATTCAAAGAAGAAACAAATAGAAAGAATCAAACAAAAAAGAATCATTATAATCAATTCATAATTAGCGGAGTAATCGTGTAACAAACATACAAAAAAACATACAATTCAATTGAGAACCTCCTCTTTTTTTGAAGTCGGTTAAAAAGATATTAACTATCATTTAAGGCTGATGATAAACAACAGCGCATCATACTTTTACTTTGGACCCTAATCTAGGATGTCGTGACTTTGCCATGCAGGTGACCGTACGGTCCCAATATATAATCAGTGAAAGAATTAGGTTACTTAAATGTTACCACCCATAGATAATAGTTATGAGTCTTATGACAATAACATTGCCAAATAAAGTAGAATCAGACGTGTCGAAAAGCTTAAAACAATTTTATTAAGACGATCTAACTGTCTCTAGTTACGAGTAGGTATGGTACATTGATAAGTGTTGATGTCAGTATACCTAATTGTATGTCATAAATTCTCAGTACGATGTCACAACAATTTGACCAATGATTATCAACAATCAACACGTCAATTACAAAAGCAACAAACCTACGGTTATCGAGGTGAAACTGGTCCCGCAATAACTTTACAACGAGACCTTTAGCCAGACGATTGGCTCAGCATTCTTGGCTTTCCGCATTCTTGGACGTTGTAACTCTTGCTTAATCTATATGCGCAAGCACTAAAAGCAAGAAAGCTTTCGCCTGAAACGTCTAGGAATAATAATATTGGTACTTTGTACAGCAAACTTCGAAATTTCTTTAAGACTCATTCTACTTTCAGCATTGGACATTGTGGCCCTTTATGTAACAGAAATTCGGTACTTAAATTGCTTATTTTGCCTTTTGTACTTTTTGTAGAAATATTTGTAAGCCTCGTTTTTTTTTATCGAAAACGCCGAATACAAAACACTTGTGTTCGTCCGTAGTCATTATAACTTTTATAACAGCGTTTTTCAGGCATAAAAGGGTCTGGGTAAGTAAATTGTGAAACGGAGCCCGTGTAAATGTGAATAAACATATTTGGGAAAATGCCTACTTTACTTAAAAATTTATTCGGCGAAAATAGCTTCGTTTAAACTTTAGTGTCGACATTAAGTAAAGAAAATTCGATGTAGGTATTTAAACAAGGTTATTGATAAGAACCTAGCTAAAAACTTCTCACGGACTGCTTCCATACATCATACCTAAAACTTTAGCTAAATGATGCTAATATTATGACGTAGAAAAGCTGCCAGCTATTTATCAAAAAACCCTGGAAAAGTTAGTAAATTCAAGATTCTCATTATGTTTTTATTGTTCCTAATCCTAAAAGGCCTCAGTCACCATAAAAAAGACCAACATGTTCATAGACATTTAACTGAGCCGTGTCCATTTAATTAATCAAATTAACAAAACTACACAACAATTAAGGTCAGTTAAGTTAACATAAAACTATTTTCGTTCTTCTAAATTGTACACATAGGTATAAAACATCTTTTCGTATTAAATGCATGCGCATTTCGTACAAGAAACCAAGAAGAAACGCATTTGACCGCATCGGATTTGATCAGCTGCGAAGCTAAAAACAATAGTGATTTGTTACAACTTGAGTCAATACTTAAAATTATAACGTATAATGCAAGGCAGATAAAACGTTACTTTTCTATAGAATCTCTTTCAATAAAATTGTACCTAAGTCGGTACAATTTTAATTTTATTTAAAACATCTACATTATAATTAATTTAAAAAAAGGTAAAGTTTGTAACTTTGTATGTTTGTAGAAGGTAATTGTTTGAATCTAACATTAATATAATAAATGATTATCTATTGATCTGTCAGTTTGCATACCGGTCAATCGATCATTCAAGTCATCTTCATTCTACGAACCATAGATTTAGGATGTCACAAAAAAAATGTTAGGTCTGTGATACGAACTAGATTTTCTCTCATGCACCTAAGACATCTCCATAGACGGGGGTTCCATAATCCAATCATCTATATATTAAATATGAGTAAATAAGTGCATTGCAATAAGCATCAATAAATGCTATTTCCTTATGTACGCAGTGTTTCAATGTAGCACTTCTATATAAGGTTTTTTTTACATAGAGAAATGGCATGTATTAATGCTTATTGCATCTGGGATTCTAAAACGCTTCACTTATACAAAGCTATACCTACTATCCCCAAGTGACAAGGGCTAATGTTATGTAGACAAAGCGGGCAACAGCTAGTAGGTATTGAATAAAATAGGTAATGGCTATAGCCACCTCAACCTATTCTAGGAATGTATAGACCTTTTTCAGATGATCACAAAATCGTCATCATCTCTTATCTCACAATGCATGTTAAAAAAAACCAAAGATAAGTAGGTACATATTCTTAGAAATACAGATAGGTACCTTAACAATGCATTAAGATAATGTCAGCGGCATAGATAAGGCTTGTACCTTCAATAAAATACTCATGTTTTTGTCTTACACCGACGTCGGCAAACGCAAAAGGTGTCTGATGAATCGGGAACTTACCTGAAAATAAAAGATTTAATTGAGTAAAATAGCCGTGAAACATGCAACAGAATATGCAAGCATGTTACTATGTATGGAACAAGGCATTGCTTTGAAACAACTAAGTATTGTTTGTGAACTGGACGAAGATTTCCGTCAAACACCGCCTCAAATTGCAAAACATAATTCCTACATTTCAGATAGGTACCTATTACAAGTAAGTACCTATACTCACTCAGTAATTTGCACAATTTGAGTAATACCACATTTGAGTGAAATGACGTAATATCGGAATAGAATAATATATAATTTTATATAATTGAGTGCATAATGCACATAATATGTTAGTTTCCATCTTCTTTTCATTCCATACGTCTTTAACACTTAGCTGTAAAGTTAGTGACTGATAAAGGGATCATTAATACGTACTGTATTCAATAGCGTTAGAGAATGCCATTGTTTAGGTCAACGTGTGTGTCACTTTCTACCCCATTGTATTCAAAAGGCATTTTGTGAACGCATTGGAATTGATAAATGACTGATAACGAGCGATCTCAGTCGCGTCACGTCTCGAGAATTGGTCATTAGGTCAGCATGCATCGAGCTTTTGTTATCAACGAAGTAATACGTACGGGTTATGCTTCAGTTGATACCGTTGACGCATCGTGGTTGACTAGATACCAAACACAAAACTAGAAGCGTAATCACTAGAACATCGGTTATTCACTAGATAACCGCACAGGACGCTGGTTGTGGACTGGCATCAACACTATCAACAGTCAAACGCGCGTCTCGGCTCTCGCCCTCGCGACTGCTCGCGACCAGACAGCGACTGTGACGCTTTTAGAAAATGAGCAATTGGTGTAAAAGTGGTAAATTGACCGACAATTACGCCAGGCGAGGATGTAATTAAGCATTACGTTACGTGTATCAGTTTGTCGGTTGGGCGCGCGACTGCGGGTGCGACGCGCTCCGTGCGCCCGCGCACCTCGCTGCCGCGACACCGACACCAGCTCGTGGCGTGCAATCAATTTATGCAAATTATGGACGGGATGGGCCGCTACCACGACCAATTGACTATTAACCATACCGGGAACGCGCCAAGACCAACATGTTAAATAAAATCCGTGTTAATAACCTATAGTACGAGAGCTAGCAACGTCGGGAAAACAAGCATTTCAGGTAGGCTAGTTTTTAGATATGCTATCTCTCTCACTCCCCCGGACGTCATACGGGCTATCTGGCTGGCGGTAGTGGTTGCGTTCATCAGTGCGCATCCTAAATGTCCAGGTAAAATATCGATTTTTCAAATCATTTTAAGAAGTTTTTTTTTTTTTTTATTATTTTTATTGAATTTTTCGCAACATGAATCTATTATTGCCAGACATTTTTATCGTTGTTTAAATTGTGCCAGACGCTAATTTTGAATTGAAAAAATTTTTTTTTTTCAAAATATTTCAGTATGGCTGAAATTTTTATATGATGTTATTTAAGTATCTAAAAACCTAAAATTAATTTGCCAAACAATAATTCGATTGTTAAACCTTCAGCCAGACCGATCTAAAAGTGAAAAGTGATGTGGTACCATTTTGCTTGGTCTAGGAATAGTTGTCGAATAAATTACAGAGAAAGAATTAAAAACTATTGAATTAATTGTGGATTAACATAGCATTAAAATAATTATTTATTTTTGTGCAAAATTAAGGTAATAATCAATCTCAAGGATGAAAGTAAACAAAAATTATATTGAATTATCTTGATAATTATCATCATCATCATCTTCATCACTGCTGTCATTTTCATTGTCATCGTCGTCTTTTGGATTATCAACGTCTTGTAAGCTATTATCTGTAAAAGAATGAAAAAATTTATAATCTTTCGGCAAAGAAATTTAATTTAATGATAATGTCGGCAACTAATGATGGTAACTGCTCTCCAACAAACCAGATAAAATCATATTTATCGTCATTTATGGTCCAGCCAGAAGCTTGAGGTGATAGAGATGTTGGGTGTTGTAAATGAGCATTTCTCCAAAACTTTGTTACGTAACGAATTCGTAGTAAATGCTGATACAATTCAGCTTTGCATGGTGGTAGGCTTGATGGATCAAAATTACGATTATTTTTTTCAAAATTATCATCTGATTTTTTAGACCGATAAGTGTTTGAAAACAGATGAAACCGAACTTCATTGACGTTCCAAGAATCACGAGCTCCGTAAATGTCAAAATATTGATAATGATGCTCCTAATGAAAATGATATCGATTGTAGAAGTGATCAGTCCGACATGCTACCACCACCAGCAAAAAGAAGACGAACCTTTGAAGCCATTGTTCCTGAACTTGTTCCAATTTCTGCCCGATTGCAAATGTTAGAACGATTAACACCTATTGAGAACAGGATGCGACTACACACCAGCTTTTTTCCGGAAAGGTAAACTTCGACCTTTTAAACTGTTAGAGCAATCAGAAGAGTATCAATTAGCCTGTCAAAATATTATAACAGATGATGAAGAATTGCTGGATGAGACATTTAAGATCTTAGAAAAGTTTATTTGTCACATTTACGGAGCTCGTGATTCTTGGAACGTCAATGAAGTTCGGTTTCATCTGTTTTCAAACACTTATCGGTCTAAAAAATCAGATGATAATTTTGAAAAAAATATTCGTAATTTTGATCCATCAAGCCTACCACCATGCAAAGCTGAATTGTATCAGCATTTACTACGAATTCGTTACGTAACAAAGTTTTGGAGAAATGCTCATTTACAACACCCAACATCTCTATCACCTCAAGCTTCTGGCTGGACCATAAATGACGATAAATATGATTTTATCTGGTTTGTTGGAGAGCAGTTACCATCATTAGTTGCCGACATTATCATTAAAGGTAAAAATTGAAAATAAAATACTAATAAATTTCTTTGCCGAAAGATTATAAAAATTTTCATTCTTTTACAGATAATAGCTTACAAGACGTTGATAATCCAAAAGACGACGATGACAATGAAAATGACAGCAGTGATGAAGATGATGATGATGATAATTATCAAGATAATTCAATATAATTTTTGTTTACTTTCATCCTTGAGATTGATTATTACCTTAATTTTGCACAAAAATAAATAATTATTTTAATGCTATGTTAATCCACAATTAATTCAATAGTTTTTAATTCTTTCTCTGTAATTTATTCGACAACTATTCCTAGACCAAGCAAAATGGTACCACATCACTTTTCACTTTTAGATCGGTCTGGCTGAAGGTTTAACAATCGAATTATTGTTTGGCAAATTAATTTTAGGTTTTTAGATACTTAAATAACATCATATAAAAATTTCAGCCATACTAAAATATTTTGAAAAAAAAAATTTTTTCAATTCAAAATTAGCGTCTGGCACAATTTAAACAACGATAAAAATGTCTGGCAATAATAGATTCATGTTGCGAAAAATTCAATAAAAAAAATAAAAAAAAAAAAAAACTTCTTAAAATGATTTGAAAAATTGATATTTTACCTGGACATTTAGGATGCGCACTGATGAACGCAACCACTACCACCAGCCAGATAGCCCGTATGACGTCCGGGGGAGTGAGAGAGATAGCATATCTAAAAACTAGCCTACCTGAAATTCTCTCTCGAAAACGTTGCTAGCTCTTAGACTACTATACGACCCTCTGATCTAAGCTTTTACGAGAAGTAACCACAAGTTAAATTCACTGGAAACTTCAGACTATTCTTGTTGCCGTCTGATATGGTTAGTCTACTTTACACAACTTTAATTATATTGGGATTCGCCGGTAGAAACTTAGTATACCTACCTTTCAGTGGTCCCAAAGCTACACAGTTTTTACAATTTGAGGTCTATTGCTCTAGATTCTTCGGTAGGCTAAAGTATATTGTCCTGTCAAAATTAAAATAAATGTGTTTCAGTTATGGTGAGTGAATGAGTTCATACAAAAAACCCATAGAATAAAGGACGATCAGTTTTTCCCAATTTATTTATTTCCGGGAAACTACTAATGTTTCTCACCATTATATATATTGCATTTTTTATTCATCTACTGACTTTGCATATAAAAAGTTAAAAAATGTCCGTTTTTCAAAGAGCCCAACTACCAAAATAGACTTTTTTTTTAATTTTGTTGTGTTTTTCTCGTAGACAGAGAAGTTTTCTTCTTTGAAATGTCAAATGTGTCAGATCAGTGTCATAACACCGAAATTCGCATAACATAAGTAGAAGCTATGATAGCGCCACCTTGACAGTTGACATTATTATCATTAGGTATTTTGTACAGGTTTGAGAGAAGGTTGCGGTAACTACCAGACAGGTAAACAGCTGAACGTGTCACAATACCGCCCGCAATTCGGCAGCGGTTCTGCATCGCTGCGCCCGCTTGAATTGATAATGGCCCAATCATCAAGTGTTACAGACGTACAATTCTAAACAGCAGGTACAAATATATTTTTTCCCTCTTTACAGACTTTAGGCTTCGCACGTCTTGTGCATTTGCCAGTGTCAAACATAGAAATACATTCAAATGCTGGAATTAATGCGTCTGACAGCTGCAATAACATTGTAATTTTTTTATGATAACATTTTCTTTTAAATATTTTATTGTAGTATATTGGCTACCAACTACAATCTTACGATAAACAAGTGGATCACATTAAAAACCGACTTCAAATATATATGAAAAACGTAATAAGTGCCTATACAATTTGAAGGTTACCCTCGATTTCCCTGTGATCGCATCATCAGATCCTGACTTGGTGACAATGGGACCAAATCGGAAGTATACCGAACAATTTTTTTTTTATCAGTCTATAGTTGGCGGACAAGTCGGTGAACATACTTTAAAAAAACAGTGGATCATAGAACCGTCCTCTTTTTTTGAAGTCAGTTAAAAAAACGGTTAAAATAGACAAGTTTAGGAAAATAATACAATAAAGCGAAATGTTTTTCACGTTGGGGCCAAAAATAAAAACAACAATTAATAATAAAGTTACTACAGTGTTTCCTTTCTTATAGTGATCTATGCAAAAATTGGGTTTCTTCCACTTTGGTTTTATCAAGTACTAGCCGTCCGCCCCGGCTTCGCACGAGTGTAAGCTCGGCCTTCGGCCTCGCTACAAAATATAATATAGCCTATGTCACCCGGGGATAGTGTAGCTTCCCAACAGTGAAAGAATTTTTCAAATCGGTTCAGTAGTTTCGGAGCCTATTCATTACAAACATACAAAAATAGGTACAAATCTTTCCTCTTTATAATATTAGTGTAGATAACTCTATATGATCTTTCTTGGTTTTATCTACACTTCTACACAAAACCAATGAGGAAGAAAACCTAAATAATGAGGTAAGATTTGTATTTTTGGATGTTTGTAACGAATTAACTCAAAAACTAGTAGACCGAATTAAAAAATTCTTTCACCATTAAAATGCTACACTATCCCTGAGTAATACATGCTATATTTATTACAATCGACGTAAGCTTCACCACTATTAAACAACATTATATTTGATTTCTTTTAACAAAACAATCGAAAGCTTAAACCACAACACTTTCTTTATTTAATGAAAGTTTTCTACTTTGACAATTCGAAATAAAACAAACTACATAAAACTGCTAACTACTATTTGTATCATAAAATGAATCATGGTGAGATAGAAACTATACTAATCTGAGATATGGATATATTTTGAATTTGAATTTGAAACCCCGTTAACTTTGAAGAAAATATTCCAACAAATTTTGAATATGTGAAATCAGTCCCGTTAATTGAATATTTCACCCATTAGTCCCACTACCCGTGAAGTTGTTATTATTATTTTTTGAAAATCATATTGAGTATCAACAGAATCAACACTAATTCAGAAACTACAGAATAGACTTTATTGAATTTTCCCTATTTTTCAAAACCATTTGAAGCAAAAACGTTTTGGGCATTCACGGATCGTAGATCGAGTATAGCAGTAGTACTTTCAATTAAAATACTTAACATCTTCCACGTTTATCATCCCGACAAAACGCTTTAATTTAAGCTGCTTAGTCCGTAACTAAGTCCGTAGACAAATCAAATTGAGACAACTGCAGTAGCAAGCGCTTCGCCAATTAGGAAAGAGGCAATGCAACGAGAGCTGCAATGCAAACTTGGTTCATTCGAATGAGAAATAAACCGACTTCACTAGCAAGCAGCAAGTATAGCAGCAGACATGTAAGCTGGCTTTCAATGCATAAGAATCCACAGTTCACTTGAGTGAACGTTGTTATTTGAATATATATAGTTATTTCTTCTGAAAGTACTCGGTGTAAGTACAATTATGAAACTGAATTATTTAAATAATAAAATAAGAAACAAAATGCTTAAAATGAATATAGTTATTCATAATACAGGAAGAGGGAAGTTACTTATTATGTTAATCTAAGGTTAAAACTATTTGGTCATGTTACTACTAGTATGTGTGTATACTGCGAGCAGACCGACGACCCGCAAGCAGCACCCGATCACGAGTATGACACATGTGTCAGCCATCGCCCTCCTCAACCATATCTGAGGGAAGAGAGCGACCAGACACACGACTCCGCCGCGAGAAGGTGCTTTAGATGTGAGCAGTTTAGCGTAGACTTTCATATAAAATTTCTGTCTCTATTTGTTCTTTAATTCGGCCCTTTCGCAAAATTCTTCTTAGCTTTTACAAGTAGCAAAAATGTTCATTATTTTACATTTTCTTCCACTTTATACTTAGCTTTGAATACTTCTATAAGCATTCTTGTACTTTCAACTGAAAAACTCAAAGGCGTTCTTTCAAAAGTGACTTGATAACCTTATGAGATAAACTTACAACAAAACTAATTAGAAAAATTAATTGATCATAACAAGGAGAGGAACGTGAAGAGCCAAGCTAGTTCGAGTGAGATGCATTGGGATTTTTCCACCTGTCTGATCGAAATCCGCCATCGCATCGCGTCGCGTCGAATCGGAAACAGTGTTCCGGATTCCGTTCCGTCTGGATGGAACTGCTCTGACAGTTAACGAAATGAGATAGGTCATAAAAAAATATAGTTAATATGGTTATGGTTATTGATAATTTATCTAAGAATGTCTCGTAGACAGCTTCCTTACCTACATTATTCTGAAATTTTTGTTCTATGACGTTTTACATAACTTTAAATATATTCCAACACTTTTTTGAGGCTACGCTCTCCGGTAATAGTTACCCAATAAGTTTCTTAAATTCACGTTTTTTTTTTTCTTTAAAAATGTTGAAAACTTTTAAAAGGGATTTTAAAAGTTTTCAACATTTTTAAAGAAAAAAAAAACATGTGAATTTAAGAAACTTATTGGGTATTATCGTTAGACTAACATTGCAACTAGTATAAAGCAATTTTCGTGGTGATATTTTATAGGACGAAATCGACAAAAACTCGGAAAAAAATGTATTTCAAAGCTGCCTGCGAAATTTTGTTAGCAATATAGCTGTAAAACATCTATGACAGACGAGATGTTGATGAAAAAATTATGCTCAAAATTTATGAAAAATTCAAAAAATGCAAATTTAGTATTTTCATTCAATTATGCGATGTTCATTTTGTATACATTTGTGTAATTATCACATCCATAAAAACTGATTATTTTATTGGTCTAAACATTTCTCTCGAATCGGAAGACGCAGCGTAGGTAGGCCTCCAACTAGATGGACTGACGACATTGTGAGAGTCGCGGGCATCCAGTGGATGCAGATGGCAGGATGTCGTTCAGTGTGGAGGTTATAGGGGGAGGCCTATGTTCAGCAGTGGACGTCTTCTGGCTGATGATGATGAAACATTTCTCTAGTATTTCTATAGATCAATGCCACAACCTCAGCACTTGTTAAAACAATTACGGCACAGCAAACAAAAATTCTTGGCTCAAATACTTTAGTCTTTATTTCTGAGACATACATAAAACTCTATACGATATGAGTGAATGCTCAGAAAGAAGATAAGTTTGATTTAGGGCCTAAGTATAAAATAGCAAAACTACGGTCCTTCAGTCCAGGTTCATTGGCCTCACTTATATTTGAATGAAATATCGCTAAATGTAGAGGGACTGGCGAGAATTTAAAACTAGCACTGCTTTAGCTCTCCCTAGAGTTGTTAGGTCCAGCAACTCCCGGTAGAGTGCCCCTTAAGCGAATAAATCTGAAGTGGGTATCGAGATAAACATTTATAAGGAGGATACAGTAGATCTGCATCAAGGCCTGGAGTAGGACAAACGTCTGTCTTAATAAATCCGACTGGCTTGCTTGAGCTATGGAAGATATAAGAAATATTATAGGAGGTTGCACATTTAGCTTTTGACTCAAGAACCACTAGACCTCTGACCTTGCAGTTAAAAACTAACAGAAAGTAAAGTTCTTTTCTCTTGTTTTTTATTCAGCATATGAAACCGCGGGCACTACTAATATAATAATAATTTCTACTTGTGACCTTAAAGACACGACATAAGCCAAATTTACTGAAACATCAATAGCATTCTGGTTCAATGTCATTTTACTCTCAAAAGCCAGCTTCGTAGTTCATACAATCGGAACCCCGTTACAAGCCTTACATCGAACCCATTCGATGTTATCATTGTTATATCGATGGTAGTGATAACTCGTCACTAGCAGGCCTCCCCTACCTGTTTCAAAATAGTATCTGTCACGCCATTAAACAAGCCATGGGCTAGTCACGAGGAGACGCACGTGATTTTAGTCCTTACGGTCACGTGAATTGTTTCTGATGGAAATAAAATTTGATGCTTTTTTTGGATAACATGTAACTTAAATCAGTACAGTTATGGTAAAACAAAAGTGGCCGCGCTCACCGGCAGAGCATTTTTTGATCGCGAATAACTCCACGTTTGACCACCAACTCGCCTCAGCTATCACTTTCGCGCTATTTCAACATTTTTGAAAATAAAAAAATCACTAAGTTTGATGCGAAAAACTGACTGGGAATTTATAATTATCTTAAATATTATATTCTTTATTTATCTTTAGAAAAACATTATAAATGGTATATAGCATTATTCTTGTTGATATTTTATAGGATAGCGGAGCCTACGGGATCGAAAAAATACTCGAAAGAATAGATTCTTTTTCGATCTCTTCTGCCAAAATAAAACATATCAACATCGATTGGGTATTATTTGTAGAATGCCAATTGTTTTAATTTTTATATCAACTTCTCCGTTATTTAATAACTCAGTTAATGTCGGTAGAGCAGTTTCCGTTTTGTATTCTCTGCCATCATATTGATCTCTTGGTGCAACAACACATAATTCTATGCAATATTTCTATATGTAGTCTTCATGATTCTCTCAGTCTTCTTATGATTCTTATTTCAATTTGTCTTTTCATTTCATGACAGTATCGCTAATAATATCGCATCTGACGATCAAGCATCTTTTCTCATCTCTTTGGCCGTTAATTAACCTTCAGATACGTACCAAATATAACAGCAGAATGTATAGAAAGTTACACGGAATGGCTGTACTAAGCCGAAGGGTGTCATTGATATCATCATTTTGAACTTTTGTTATAAAACCAACCCTGAAACCGCAAAAAATATCAGCTGTGCCATACAAATTTCGTTAAGCGTAAATAAATATTACCTTTTTGCGATTTCAAAGTTTGGCCCATAGTAAATGTTGTTCATATTTGTGAGTACACCTCCTTTCAGGTTAGTAACACCGTTCCGTGTAACCCTGTATACAAGTATGTATATCTCTATGCAGTCAAATTGTTAAAACTGGTATTGCTTTTGCTACTTTAAATTCAAGTTTCCGTTTTAGATACACGACTTTCTTTTCAACATACCGTACCGAAGTACCGAAATCTCCTAGACGTTTTAACTATTGAAAAACCTTAGGTATATTCAAATTTCCATTAGATAATGTTAAGCATTATTAAAATACCCTAAAATTTTAATGTTAGCATAGACTGATAAAACTTGTTTACTTTTGCGTTTGTTTGCAATTACCAAAGTAATTACATGACTCAACTTCGTCATGAAGTCAGCAGAACATTAGCAGTTTTAGCACAACTTGCAATACTGCATTCTGGCGCTGTGGGGAATTCTGAGGTTTCTATGCTCGTAACAAAAGTTACTACCTTTTACACGTAGCATCGCTTGGAGAAACGTCACATACGGGTTTAATGGTCGCCCTTAATGACGTCTAATGATCGGAAGAGCTGTATAACGGGAAGCTTTACTTTAGTAAGAAGACGTCTGCTGGTAAAGTCAGTAAAAGACTGAGAAAAGTGTTGTTTATTTACTTAATTATGAAGATACAAATGTAGGATAATAGGAAAATTCTATCAGTAGACTTTAAACTTGATTGATCGTTTTGATCACCTGATGCATGAAAATAGGTTTTTGTTTGGCCAGATAATTTATTTACTTATAGCTCTATAACAAAACATAGAGCGATGCTGGCCGAGATGTAGCATGTGCGCATTACAATCTGACGGCAGCCGGTTCGATCCGACTTAAACAAATTATGTGCTGTTTCGATGTAATCGCTCAAAAACGGTGAAGAAAAACATCGTAAGGAAACCGGTATGTGCAAGAACCTCAAACTTCAAAGACATGACTTTCGCCAACATGCACTGGGCCAGCATTGTGGAGTAGGGCACATCTTCTTCAGAGTGTGAGATCTCTCTGATGATGGCTTGTGTCCCAGGCGTGGGAACATTATGACTATAACAAAACATAGTAAAGTGAGGGTCGGAAAACACCTGCACTTCCGAACCTCCTCATAGTCAGTCAGCCAGTCTCGACGTCCCAACCATGTTGCAATGACACAAGACGTATTTTTCTACAGTTCATCCCGATAGATAATTTAAAACAACACAGCCGCAATACGGCAAGAAACGTGGATATTTCCTCAGAGAGCGTACACACACCCTCACCCATCTCATAATGTATAATAAACCATTGACGTACGTACGTACTTGAATCCATTTGAATGAATATATTCATCACACTAATATCATATAATATACATATACGTATGTGAAAGTTTGGATGGATGGATGTTTGTTACTCAATCACGCAGAAACGGCTGAATGGATTTGGAATATACATTGCTATGTCCTGGATTACACTGGACACATAGGCTACTTTTCATCATCATCTTCTTCTCCGATTTTCATCACCACGCGGGTAAAACCGCGGGGCGCAGCTAGTTGTAAATATTTTAAGATCAAACTGTGAGTTATTACTTTACATACATAATTCATACAAGTATTTGTCTACCCGGTTTTGCTATTTATACTTACTTAAAAACGTTACTTAAGTTGGCATACGCATAAATATGCTGTCTCGTTTTCGCGTATGAAGATTGCCGTCAGCGAGAAGTTGAGAGAGCAATTTTAAGCAATTTGACTAACGTTTTTAAGTCAGGCTCTATATAGATAATATGGGGCCTTACTTAAAAACGTTACTCAAGTTGATATGATTATTGCGTGACTTGCGTGACCTCATTCTTTGCGTGACCAAAATGCTGGCCTATATTTGGGTCAGAAAGTTAGCCTCGCCATCCAGCGAGGCAACGCGGCCAGCATTTTGGGCACTCTACCTGAAATTAATTATCATTTAGGACTACTTAATTAACTCTATTTTAATTAAGTTGATATGTCCTTTAAAATTCTTTGTCAACTTCTCGCTAACGGCAATCGTCACACGCGAAAACAAGACGGAGCATATTTAAGCGTATGTCAACTTGAGTAACATTTTTAAGTAAGGCCCATAATGTTCAATCACTGAATTTCCTACGACTCGGACCTAGAGCCTAGTCTAGTGCACGGCATAAACGAAACCCAATGTAATCTCTGATATGAAATAAAGTGTTTAAAATATTTTCCGGGACAAAAAGTATAAATTGTCACTCTAATTATCTCTATGCAAAAAATCACGTCGATGTCTTACTCTTTTGTTGCGTGAAAAAAGAACAAATGAACACACTTTCGCATTTAAATATTAGTAGGTATATATAGGTATATTACAGTCAAGAGATCGGTTGTCACTAAGAAGGTTATAAGGATAATGTTTCAATAATTCGGTAAAGTAAAAGAATAGGTAAAGAAGAATCTTTCTGGGCTCTTATTCACAAACGTCATAACGGTTTTTGACAGCTAATACCATATCAAATCTGTCAAAACTCATTGTACGTTACGAAGAATGTGAACAGGTAGGTACGCATCTGAAAATCGATACGAGTCTTCTGTTTTAAATACTGAGTTGCAGACCGAATGTCTTGGATTTTATTGTAAAGACAAAAGAAGATAGCATCGAAATAAGTTTAAATTAAATACCTTGGTCAATTAATGCCATTTTTTTTATTTTTTTTATTATCATCTAAGTTTGTTTTCCCAGGCAATTCTCCAACACTTAAAACCCTGCATGCAAATGCCTCACATAAATCACTCCTACTCGTACAGTCTCGTGTGCCCGTTGGAAGGCAATGAGCATCAATTTCATTCCATATCCTGAGTCTCCCTCGCGAGGGCTCTAATGGGATAACTGTGGCTGCCCGTACCCGTATGGTTCAACGCGCAATGTCACTGGGGCCTTTTTAATTTTAGCGAGTCGAAAGCAGTTTTATGAAAAGCACCTATACCTACCTATACTCGTTCGGTTTTTTAGCCCTGGCAGTTGCAAAAACATTATAAAAATACTTTTTCGTTTAAACTTACACTGTAATATAATCGACCACCAGCAACAACCTTACATCTAAAAACCTAGATTTTTACACTCCAAGAGAGCTAACAAGCTACATAATTATAAAATTAAAAACCACGAATGTCCTTAAAATCTTGCGCGCACAAATCTATCGCGTTGCGTCTTCACTCATTGGATATTTCTAGTAAACTACTGTATATATTATTTTGTAGTATTGTTATGTGTTTTTAGAATCTGCTCTAAAAGTTGCAGACGATTAAGGCAGATATTTTTTTAATAAAATTCACACATTGCCACATAGTCGTACTGTTTTTTTTTCATTGACTATTATATAATAGTCGGGATACTACTCCCATAAAAGTTACATACATGACCCATAAAAACATATTAATACTTTTTCGGGCACTTCGGGCAGTCAAAAAAAAAGTTGGCCGTCACGGACGCCTGGCAGAGGTGAAATATGACGGCATAAGAAAACGTCATCCTGTGTGCCGTCACGGCTTACGAGTCGGTTTTACTGCCAAGACGCGCCAATAGATGATTCACATCAAAACTACCATACAACATAATTATGATATACCATACCATACTTACATTTCCTATGACCATTTTTCATTTTTATGGACTAACAAAAATTTGAATATAACTAAAATCATTTTCTAATATGCATTGCCTAATGTTGAATAATATACCACTCTCTGGTACTTTTAACAGGTAAATAAAATAAGTATTTTTCTCTAGAACGGCTACATTTTCATAAGCAAGTCTGAATGCTACAGTACTGACAATGCCTAGCAGCTTTACCTAGTTTTTTTTTTTTATAGTCTTTGATTACTGATAAATCTATCTAACTCTGAGATAAGCGTAGCCCTGTTTTGTCCACAAAACAAACATGATAGGAACTTTAAGGTCACTGAATGAAATCAATGTTGCGGAAAAAAAACTTGATCGTAGGAGAGAAATGTTTTGAATTGATCGTTGAATTTTAAATAACACTTTCTAACTTATGGTGAATAAATATTTACATTAGATAGATAGATAGATAGAAAACTCTTTATTGTTCACACCAAAAATTATAAACGTACATAACTTAACATAACTTAAAAAACTAGTGAAACAATTGGCGGCCTTATCGCTATAAGCGATCTCTTCCAGGCAACCTTAACCTTGCATTGAAAGTTTAGTTTACGCAAACAGGCATTATTTTGTGGTTCCGAGGTACAACAAGAAACCCTTATAGGTTTATTTAATATCGTTCTGTATCATGTCTGTCTGTACCAGTATGTTACAAAAGCATAACATCTACATGAAATTTGATACCCTGAAATTAAAATGTTTGACCCCAATTTAAGGCCAGTGTTGCCTGGAAGAGATCGCTTTAAGCGATACGACGAAGTTATTCAAAGTCAAGATAATAGTTTAATAGTAATTTATCTGTTTTCCTTGTATATGTGGCCTTTTTATAAAGAGTTTTCTTTAAAGGTCCCAAGTTGCAATTACCTGTTTTCAGTTAGTACAGTTTTGATGGTATGCTTTAAACTCGAGAGACAAAAGTGGCAATACCTTTGCCTACGATTTATGAGGAATTCTGAACGTAAACAAGCAAGTTCCAGTCGTGGGACGCAATGATGTAACAACACGCTTCCTGCGATTATCTCCCGATAGAACCATGCAATCTGCTGCTTCAACTTGCTCGAGTTTTGAACATTTTGCCTGCAGATTTTTTAATAGGAGGAGTTCTTTATTGTTCACGCCAGGAATAAATAGTGTTTTTTTATATATATTTTTTGGTTTGCGTTTGACCATCAACTCGCCTGATGTTAAATGATGATGCGATCTATGATGGAGCACGCTTGCCTATAAGAAACCCGATTCACTCGTGATACATAATGATTATGTACATTTTATGTAGTGTGGTATGTAAATTAGTAAATTCATTAAAATTTACGTAAGCACATTTTTTTAATGATAGATAGAAATTCTTTATTGTGTACACCAAAAATAAAAATTACAAACAGATAGAAAAAACTTATGAGCTAGTGCCACAAGTGGCGACCTTATCGTTAAAAGCGATCTCTTCCAGGCAACCATTAATGCTTAGGTTTAATGCACTTTCTGTGTAGATACGTATAATTATGTAATATCTTATAATAGGTTCAGTCTCAAAAGCTTCTTCTATAACGGACATACAATAATTTAGTATTTAATAATAACCAAACAAACAAACTTACTTTACTTCGCGTTTTGTCAAAACTCTTCTGCAGGGGTCCGCCTGGGGAAGTACCACACCTTTACCAGTTATTCAACCGCCAAGCAGTAGTGTGCAAACACTACTGTGTTCCGGATTGAAGGTCAACGTTTCCAGCGAAATTACAGGGCACACAGAGACTTGACGTCTTATATCTCGGGGTGACGAGCGCAATGCATTGCCATCCAGGGTTTTGAACTGTTGAAGTTCAAAATTCTGAGTGGCGTTGTGCTGTTATGGGCAAGCGTGAAGAGCCATCAGGTGAGCGACTACGCTCGTCTCATCACCCGGTATCATAAAAAATATATGTTTTTTATGTTGCATTTTACCTAAAGTGTCATTGAAACTATAACCTGTGGAATGTGAAACTAAATTACACATTAAGCAGGCCTTAATATGTATGGTGTTTAAATACCTAAGTAGTTGTAACAAACTGTATAAACACTGCAAAGTTGATACCGCTATATTGGCTAATGGTAGAGATATACGTGACCAATTATGAGTTTGGGCAATTGAATTTAATTGATGTAATCATGCGGGTATGTTCATTTTTATTGACAGATGACGCACATAGAGCATAAAAATATTATTTACTAAATTTTCTAAGAAAAAAAAATTGGTACCTATTCGATTATAAAATTAAGGTTGCCTGGAAAAGATCGCTTATAGCAATAAGGCCTTCAGTTGTTTCACTAGTTTTAAGTTGTTTTTGTCATGTAGGTATTTAATTAATGATGTGAACAATAAAAAGTTACTAAAATAAAGAGTTAACTAAAATTCGATCAAAATTGTAGATGAAGACATGCCACTGTCTTTTTCTACAATTAGGCAGCCAACAATATAAATGAACTAGGTAATTTGTAATCACTTTGTCCAAAGTTCTAATTAGACTACGAAAATAGCATGTTGATAAATCGTAAACTTAAGTGACAAATCACTCATAAGTAATATCGTCAGTCAACTAATAACTAATGTTAATTAAACAACTGAGTAAATAATATGAAAACAAAACATACGTTTGACTCTTTCCTCGCGCCATTGCTTCCAAGTGTGCACAAAAAAGTAAAAAAATAACACAAACTGTTTTAAATAAATCACAACGCACTGAACACAATCGAACGGCAATAAATAAAGTTCGAAATTCGAAAAAGAATTGGCGGCAAACTGTCAGATGAGCATTCTCGCGAGGTCCGTATCGCCACTCACCGAGATGTAGACTCGATCGGACAAACTACATGCGCATGCGCCCTACTTCGGCATAACCAGTCTTTGGTTAGAGAGGGACCGACTACAACCATTTCTCATGTTTAAAGCAACAAACGATATTAGTACAAAATCATCAGTAATTCCCATTTCAGATCTAATTATCAACTAAATTTTAAATGGTTTTTGCATAAATCTATACTTAGGGTTAGAGCTGAAAATATGGGATTGCATAAAATGATAAATGATCTATAATAGACGCCAGCGCCATCTATACAAAAGTTGCGGTATTAATATGACAAACAGTTAAACTTCGCTTTCAGTAGAGCCACCCATTCTGAGTTTGAAGGTGGTTTAGTATGCGACAGTAGTCATAGATGACACTACTAAAATAGGAGGCACGTCGTTTCAAACTTTTATCTCACAGATAACCTTTTGTATGTATTGTGTACAAAATAAATTATTAAAATCCATATTAATGGAAACTGAACGAGTTCTTAGCAAAATTTTACCATCATCGTTTAGTTTATTGTTGAAGGAATTGTCACAAACCGCGGGCAGTATTACAAAATGCATCGTTCAATTTTAGGTTCCTGGATTTTCGGGCATAAAACGCATTTTCAAGACAAATATAAAACAAGCCGTAAACCATACAATAAAATTGTTTATTTTATGTCAGTAATAGATCAGTCTTTCCCTCCGAGAGTCTTAAGAAAAACTACTTTTGTAATTTGGAGGTAATAAATTGATATGTTGAGTTTATCCAAAATTTGAAGCCGTTATTTTCAATAAAAAATGCAGATCTATTTATTACAGAAATTGAATTTTCTATAGATCTTTCTATTTGATAGAATCAGGGGCCTTACGCCCAACTCTAAACGCGGGCCCGAATAAGTGCATCTCTGCGCGATTTATATTCTAATTCGCGAAACGGTCACGGTTCGCGTGATTTTGCAAACTGCACCTATTCGAGCCCGCGTTTAGAGTTGAGCGTAAGGCCACAGGACGTCAAAAATCCAGTTTAGTTTCTTTTTTCGTCAAAAAATTTGAGAGGGCTCTTAAGTAAACTTTTTATCGTCTGGTCAAAAGTTTGATCATGATATAATAATATGCTCCGCCAGGTATGCCATTCCAAGACACAAAGGTCACCCGGGTGACACAAGCCAACGTCATCGATGCTGTTTTACCAGTAGCATAAAATCATAACTCCCCAATCTCCGTCCTATTAGCAGTGGGAATCCGATAAAACCATTATGGTTTTGATTTAAATATTATGTTTAATATATTAAATTCGTGTACTTGAATTGCTTCGCTTGAGCGGACAAATAATATGAGAATTGAAATGCTTATTGTATTTGATTTGATAAATTATTTACAAAGTTTCCCAATTTCTATGTTTGTTGCGATGAAGTGGCAACTGGACGTGGGCATTTGGGCATGTGTCATTCCCAGAATGCCAGAACAGAACTCATGGGTTTGATGAACATGCGCCGAATAAAATGCTGTATAAATGAGTATAGACCTAAACTCATACTAAAACTATAAATAAATATTCGTTTATAGTTAACTAGACAGCTTTACCTAGTGACTAGATAGAGCCCCCAGGATACAATAATTTATTTGAATGTCTGACTGGTTGGTATCCCGACTTCCGCGTCGCATTCCCTACATAATACTCACTGCCAATTTTAGATCCTGAAACGAATGTGTTTCACAGACAAATGTGCGTATGAGATTAGCTCCATTGATACTCTAGTCAATGACCATTTATTATGACTCTACCGTGTTACGTCGTTGACTCTCTACGGTACCTAATTTCATATTAACCAATATTTTTATTTTATTTTTATTCAATATTAATTCGTTCTCAATACTTACAATGAAATAATAATCATACAGTCGAATTGAAAACCGTTTTTTAAATTTGGTTAAAAATTAAGTTGTATGTTGCCGCTTCCTCACTCTTAATGTATTTACGAGATGACAAGGCATAACACGTTGACATATTTGTACATTCCAGCAGTGTTAAAAAAATTACACATTGGAGAGTAAGGATAAGTTTAAATACAGTACTTACATTTTCATTTTCTTCCCCTCAGGCTGCGATATAGTCGCAGGAGGCGGCGGCAGGTCATCCATCGGCACCTCCTCATTGGGCGGCGAAGGGGGCGACTTGTCGAACTCCGCTATAGGCGCCAGCTCCGGCATCGGCGACACCGAGTTACTGTCCATCGCTGACAACTTGATCGGAGACACTTTGCCTGCTTTACGAACCTCTCGCAACCTCCGGCCGAGCGGAGGGTAACTGTCACTGAGCTAGTAACACACCACAGAGTAAAAGTCACAGCACTGCACTAGTTCACAATCGATTCAATCTGCAGCACTAATCGTTTCAGCGATGTGACGATGCTTCGAGTTTCGAAATAACTGGACCTGGAAGCGATTAAACTGTTATTAATCAAGCTTAACTTTAGCGCTCGTTCCAACTAAATTGTTCCATCCTTCTAAGAAATTAACCGAGATATTGACCGGAAGGTTCATAATCATAAATCATGCTAATAGAGGCGCAAGATCTGACAGCAAACAACAATTAAGCTAGTACAGGCGATAACCCGAGTGCACACGAAAGCACGGAAGGACAATGTCCTGCCACCCTATTATTATTTACCATACCATACTGACAGGTTACACAGAATATTGAACAGTTACAGCGGACGAGGGCCCTTAAAATGATGTTCCTGGTGGCTTAGTATAAACACCGCTGACCACGAGTTGAATGGGGCCCGAAATAGACGAGCCATAAACGTGTGAGATAGGTATATGCGTTGCTTTCTGGAAATTCGAAGTTATGGATAATTTGTTTCCATTAATTCATTTATGAGTTATAGTTTAATAGTTCAAGGAAAGCTATGAAAGTAGTTTATCATATCAAGCATCTTCAAAAAAATATTTGTAGACGCTGTAATGAGAATATGCGTTGCGTACGTAATTTTTTTTTTGTAAACAAACCGTAGGAAAACTCATTGGCTTCATATACTTTTTTTTCATTATCTATACCTACTATATAAGTATTATAATAACTGCTATGATAACATGAAATCTATAAACTTATCTAAGCACAAACTTCCGCAGACAAGTCAATCCCTGGAGCAAACTGGGAGGGTTTAAAAGCCAGGACTTTATCACCTTTCACGCTCGGCGTTCCTTGGCTGGAGATAAAGTTAAAATGTTTCAGGTATCTACATAACGTAGATTAGCGAACTTGAAGTAAGTTTTAGTATAGGTATAGGTTAGCTAAGTGAAAAATCTTTTATATACTAATAAATTATCCTTAGAGATGATCTCATACCTATACCGTAGCTACCGTTTTTATTCAGCTGTAACAAAAAAACTTGTCGGCTCCCATACAAAAAAATGGATTCTGCACTAGATTTTTGTTTACTAATTTTCGTGTTTTTTTTTTGGCTACTGCCCTTTTGCCTGTTGATGTAATTATTCTATCAACAGTGAGGGAAGATATAGTGAGATTGTTTTAAGTGTGAAGATAATCCTGATAAAAACTCCACGTATCAAACCAACTATCAATGCGCTTTGATTTTTTCTTCGTGAACTGGCGTTTAATAAATTTGCGTAAATACTATTCTGCTAGTCGACATACCTTGCGTAATTGCATTACTATGGTGCATTGTTTTCACTGCAATAATATTTATTTTATTATTTATTTAGAAGCTATTGTGAACGTTATTATTTTGTTCTAATGAATGCCTGAGTTAAGAACTCAGGCATTCATTTTTTTTGACAAGAATTTCTACTTAATATTCAATTAGACAATTTTCTAATAATTAAGATTGCTTGTAAAACATTCACTTAAGATGGTTCCACGTTTAATTTTCTTACGCTTTTCTTATTTATTAAAATTAG
The DNA here is from genome assembly GCA_949125355.1 of Agriopis leucophaearia. Taxonomy (NCBI): domain Eukaryota; kingdom Metazoa; phylum Arthropoda; class Insecta; order Lepidoptera; family Geometridae; genus Agriopis; species Agriopis leucophaearia. Next base: position 7,222,695 of record OX421265.1, on the reverse strand, counting down.
GCGCTAATGGAACATTAGTAGCATTTTAATAGATTAATTATAGGAGTTTCTGTATTACTGTGTTCCATTACCATTTACCATTTCCATTTTACCATTTCGAATTATCCAATGAAAACATACAACCTAACTTCACGATTTTCACATACACGATAATGTCATGAAACTAGCGACTAATTGCTAGTCGCTGTCTCCACATGATCGTTAATAGAATCTGCATTGTGCAATTGTTTCTATAGTGAATGTTGGGTGGTAATAAAAGTGAAGATATCTAGATCGTCGACTTTCCCTTTCTACGTGGGAAAGGATGGACTTGGCTAGTATTTAGTCTTTAGTCGCCGTCTGTCAGGAGTCTTTTCCAACGGAAAATTCGATGACACAGACGCTATTTACTTTTGCATGAATGCATCGACTGATAACCGCCGGCATTCTTGTACGAAATGTTTTATATACGGACCGTTTATCGGACTGTGATATAATCTTATATTTCATTAGTTAAGAGCTCTCTTTTTGGCATATTTTTTTCATTTTTAGTAATAAAAAAAAACACATAATGAATTCGGGTATTCTCTTTGTAAACGAACAGATATTTAATGAAGATGGCATTTTCAGCACGAGGGCTTTAATCGGGTGGGTTTAAAATATCTTGTTTCTCTCAAGCGATGTATAAACTTTTTAACATCTTTTTAATCGAGAAGAAAAAAAAACAGAATTTTACATGCATTTACATACTTTTTTTTCTTCCCTTTTGAGGGTATTTTCTCGTCACACATTTTGTGTCATTTGCCATTGTCAAGTATTAAAATAGTGTTTTCAAAAACTATTAGATATCGTAAAATAAGTCATGGTCACAGTCAGAGTCAAGCCCTAGTAAAGTGGTGGAGACTTTACTAGTCGCTTGTATAGATTTTCCAATAAAATCATTTTTTGATTTCACAATAACATAATTCACATTGGTTAGTGAGACACATAAAAAGTAAATTAATTTATTTTAATATAATGTACCTCCTAGAGGGAACCAAAGAGAATGGAGGGAACAACACGAAAATACATTAAATACTTGCTAAAATTATTAATAAACATAATAAGAACCTTCTGTCATAAAACTTTCTAAAAAGCGAGTTTCTATCTGATTTTATTGTGTACACCATAAATAAAACTTACAAACATGAAAAATACGGAACAAATTCATGAGAAATTCTGCTATTTCCTAGTAACTATGGTAACTACATGACTTGCGGGAAAATACAGATTTGAAACTCGGGTGGATTACGGCCCTCACTGCGCTTATGGCCAAAATACCACCCTCGCTAAAAAGCTGTTCGTTTACCCATAAAGTAATGTACTATTAATTTGTTATTTTATTATAAGTTCGTATATTTACTCCTCTCCTCCCCCATCTTATAAAAAAACAATACACACATTGCTTTATATAATTTGCTAAGTTATTCTAAAAAATAATGCAAAAACAGTTTAAAAAAACTTCATTACAGTAATTCTTAGAGTTCCGTACCCAAAGGGTAAAACGCGACCCTATTACTAAGACTCCGCTGTCCGTCCGTTTGTCACCAAGATAAATAAATAAATATCTGGGACATTTTTGCACACACGGTCATCTGACCCCAAACTAAGCAAAGCTTGTAATATGGCTGCCAGAGACTGATATTCGTACATATATATTTTTAAATACATACTTAAATAGATATTAACACCCAGACAAAGAACAAACACAAATGTTCATCACACAAATGTTTGTCCTAGATGGGAATCGAACCCACGCCCCCAAGCACAGAAGTTACGTTCACTACCAACTGAGCCACCGGGGCAGTCATCTCATCAAGATGTATCTCATGAACCGTGATAGTTAGACAGTTGAAATTTTCACAAATGATGTGGGTACATATATCTGTTGCCGCTATAACAACAAATACTAAAAAACAGAATAAAATAAATATTTAAGGGTGCTCTCTGCTCTCATACAAGAAACGTGATTTTTTGCTCGTTTTTGCTCGATGTTGATAACGGCACCAGGTAGGTAGACGCTTGAAATATTCACAGAATATTATTTAGTATAGTTTACTTTTTATTTGGTACACTATTTTATTTGTATTTGCGATATTATACACGTGGAGACTGTCTTAGATTTCAATGTGATTACTCCTATTGTTTTCATGCATGTGAACGCGAGATCGAAAGCTACACCAACTAATTAAAATTTTACATAATTACTTAATAAATACATGATAATTAAAAATAAGTATGTATATGTGATATTTTTTCACGATTACCCATAGCAAAAGTTGTTCACAATTATGAGTATAATTATCTCCTTTCGGCTGTGTACTACCGTTTCATGTAACCCTGTACAAAAAAACAGAATCCTATCGCGGTCAATTCCATACATACTTACAGCCAGGGCTAAACAGGAAAAGAAAAACACCTAAAAAGAAGACGTACGCCTAATCCGGGTTCTATAAAAATATTCCCTACTCAACAAAAATACTCGTACCCGTTCGTAGCTGAAACTCCCAAGAGAGTTAACCATGCACAACTCTGTTCAAAGATGTGGAGCTACTTCTGTTTCTAAAGGTTTTATACCGTACTCTACTATCCATAAGGTGTACATTACAACGCATATGTGCAAGTTAAAATGGCAGGCTGTGCTGGAATGTGTACTGTAATAAGCACAAAGCAACAAAATGCCTGAAATTCTGCTTGTTTCGAGCAGATGCATGTTAGAGATTAAAAAGTTTAATTATAGGATTGGTCTGGTCAACTCAGCGTCCAATTTTCACATTACCTCTATCAGCTTGAACTTGATGAGAATTACATCTTTTTTTTTTACTAACTTTTACCATAATCAAGGACATGCCTCCAACTGAAAATAAAGTATGTATTTTATGGAGTATTCCCACTAGGCCCGCTAAAGTTTCCCCATGACAGGACTACAGTTTTTTTTGTTACATTTACTAGACTAATGGGATTTTTTTTCCCAGAAATTCCAGTAGGTAGCTGCCCCGTGATGAGCTGATATAGCTATTAAAGTTTGCAAGTTGAAGTGGCTATGGGCAGGCCACATCGCTCTAAGAACTGATGACCGATGGGGAAGAAAGGTTCTTGAGTCGAAACCACGAACCGGAAGACGCAGCGCAGGTAGGCCTCTCACTAGATGGACCGATGACATTGTGAGAGTCGCGGGTATCCAGTGGATGCAGATGGCAGGATGTCGCTCAGTGTGGAAGTTAAAGGGCGGCCTATGTTCAGCAGTGGACGTCTTCTGGCTGATGATGGTGATGTGCCTACTGGGATTGTTTTCCCCAGAGATCCCATTAGATCTTAATTCTCTTTTGGGGCAAGACACAGGACTACAAACTTCTTTGCCATTTTGCGAGTTTCTTTAGTTGGCAGCATGTCCTTTTATTATGTGAAACTAATGACCAAAAAATAATAATAAGACGTTACTAATCGTGAAATTAATTGCGTGAAAATTAGCTGCTACATTTAAGCATACTGCTGTTTTAGTCCCTGCATACCTACTTAAAGCGAGTAAGATGATATTTTTAGCACAGCCTCTACCGATATTTTGGTAAAATATCAAGCTGTCAGTAACAAGGCCAATAACGAGGAAAAACCGCCCTATTCAATAAGTATATAATCTAGGTTAAATATTACCTATTTTTGTTTCCAATAAGCACCTAATTACTTGTTATAAGTATTTTACTTAACGAAATTGGTCATAAATGGAAATTTCCTTCGTCTTTAGCGAGAATTTCGCAATTTCCGCAAGGAGTTTTTTTAAGTGTCGTAATTTTCTTTTATTATTGTTCTGCAGCAAAGATAAAACTAAAATAGCACACGTTTTGCTTCGATGAGAATGAGCAACCGTTTCAAAACAGAATTGACATGCTTAGGTAAGAACTAAGATAAAAACTATTAATGGGCGATGAAAGAGCGTTGTGTTTGGTCTCGCTTATTTTCTGTAAAAGTTTTCAAGTGTATTTTTTTTACTACATTTTGATGGTAATCATGTTTTTACACTCAAATGGTATAAGAACACATTACACACTTCACACTAATACTGACTCGTATTTTTATTAACACGTACTAATATAAGTGCGAGTCACTCTACTCTGCTAAACGTCTGGATGAACTGATCTGATTATATCAATGTGCATCATGAAGATTAAAGTAGACATGTTACATTTTATCCCGGGAAAATATGGTGTAATTGAAAAATCGGCAATAAAGCTCGAAAAGTTTCAAAGGTAAAGTATGTTACAAAGTAATTTAAAATACTCCAGACACAGTTAAAGTTCACAACATCCGTTCTACTCTAGAGATAATGGGGTGCACACGAGAGAACGAGGCGAGACTCGAGCGCCTCCACTACTTGAGTAGTCGCGTAAATGAGGGCAGGACTCTTAACCACGACGATGGCTGTTCTGACTTGCTGAGTAACGTAGTGGGATAGTCCTTGTTTTACATTTGCAAGTTTGAGCCATTGAGTTATTTTGTACTACGTATATTATGTAAAATACGTATCGAATTCTCTACAAATTTCGATTTCGAAATTCATATTTTTTTATGGAATTCCATACGTATTTTACGCATGTGAATATTCTTACTTATCTGCCTAAGACAAAATAGACATCGTAGGTAGCATCATCGCTTAAAATCTGGCGATGTGGTGGCCAAACGCAAGCCTATTACTAATAGATACAAAAAGACAATATCCAGGGATATCATGTCGCAGCCTACATGTTCCATGTATGAATGGAGTTACACCCAAGTGCCTCAATTTTCATATTGAACTAATCACGAAATTGGAGATTACACTTTGAAATGGGTGCTCTGTGTTAAACCAAATAGTCATGACCTAATATCACTTCTGCCTAGTGCAAGGCGCTTGGATTCCACATTATTATTCGCACAACTCTGGTTAACAGCCAGCATTATGCTGAGTTGGGACCGATTTGTGACCTTTGTATCACCTATCTTCTTCTTCATGCATCTTGTATCTTTTAGTGATTTTTTAAAACATAGCTGGTCACAAGTAAACTTTTTTTGAGTCAATGTTCCCCAAATCATGCAAAACGGGTATATTCTAAATCTAGAGTATACAGGTTTTTTCTAGACAAACGCGTGATCCAGCCTAATCCGCGTAGGACAAACGCAAACCTATCTTGAATAAATAAAATCACCCAAGTGCGAGTCGGGCTCGCGCAGTGAGGGTTCCGTACCACCACATAATTTGCTAACTACTAAAGTATAAAAAGTAGTGCAAAAAGACAACATCACACCCAGGCGGTCACCCATCCAAGTATAGTAAGTATCGATCGCGCCCGACGTTGCATAACTTCGGTGATCGTATATACGATAACCGGTGGTGAACATAAATTTGACACCGAGTCGCACTTGGCCAATGTATATTTTTTGTTGTCTTTTGTTGAACTGAGCGTCTTAAAATAAGCAGCTGAACATGATAGGACAGTTTTTAGAATTTTTGACTGTTTGTTTGTTTGTCCACGCACATCTCCTAAACCACTGGACGGATTTACAAGCGGTTTTTTAAAATTTTATTTTTTATCGCGTATAAGTCCGCGTTTGACCACCAACTCGCCTGTTGGTAAGCGACGATGTGGTCGAAGATGAAGCACGCAGACTTAGAAGTTACCTATTCACTCTCGCCTTGAAAAGGCCCAAATTATATCGCTCAGGAAACAAGGAAGCCGGCAGGTTGTTCCAATCCTTGGCCGTACGGATTAGAAACGTAGAATCGGTTTTCATGAATATGCTTAGAAATTACCAGATTAAAACGTAGGCTATTTTTATTAATTCTTTATTATTACGCACTTATTATTAAAACAGGATTAAAGGTTTATATGAAAATCTACGCGTACGAAGTTGCGGGCAAAAAAACTAGTCAACAATATATTATCAATAAAAAACCCACTTATTAAAAATATTCAATTTTCAAATCGGTTCATAAATGACACGAGTTCTGTGACAACAAACATAAAAAAATACAACCAAATTGAGAACCACCTCGTTTTTTGAAGTCGGTTAAAAATAAGTAAAACCATGGTAAAGCAGAAAGAAGAAACAATCTTATCGGTGTTTATTCTGAACCCCAATTTGGTTATAACTATTTTAAAAGTCATCAGAGTTCAAAATACCCGAAAGTGTTACAACTTCCAAATTACACCTCACGCACAATCTTAAGTGTGTCAGGTCAGGACTAGAGAACACGATAACTATTATTCGTATTGGAAATGTTAGAATCCAATCAAATGTGCCAACTTAATCGATATTCTTAGGTAACATTAACCATGTTCTTTAAATGTCAATTACGTCAACTAGAAATCATTACTGCGCTACTAAATCAAGGCTTCTTTCGTTAAGATTTCATATGAAAACGTATTAATTGCCAACCTCATAACCTGAAAACCCTTCGGAAATGAGGTTCTATTTCCACCCACAATCATAAAATAATCATGAAAAACAATATATATTGGTGTACGAGTACCTATACGTAACGTACATGTTTTGTATATATTGTATTGTTAGTGATATTTTTACTTTGAAATACTGAGTATACTATAATTATGCCTTTATAATATACCAGGCGGTCGGCATGATGGTACCAAACCGTAAGAAGAACGTAGTGCTCATCCTGAAATCGCAATAAAAAACAGCTGTCTATAGAAAAATTGCATTCACACTCAACAAAAAGCAAGGAACAGCCGATTTTTTACCGCGATTTCTGGATTCCTATTACAGATAAGTAGGTACGAGTAATGAGTATAATAATGAGTAGGTAACTAAAGGGTTTAAGGTACTGATAACCGATGGTGAAGAAAGGTTCTTGAGTGGAGACCACGAATTGGAAGACGCAGCGTAGGTAGGCCTCCCACTAGATGGACCGACGACATTGTGAGAGTCGCGGGCATCCAGTGGATGCATATGGCAGGATGTCGTTCAGTGTGGAGGTTAAAGGGGGAGGCCTATAGTAATTTTTAAACTTTCGCGATTCGAACACATGTTTTCATATTTATCGGGACTTATCGCGCACTATCTATTTTTGAAAGGTATCTATTTTTACCTATATTTAATAGTGCGCGATAAGTCCCGATAAATATGAAAACATGGGGAGGCCTATGTTCAGCAGTGGACGTCTTCTGGCTGATGATGATGATGATGATGATGAACTAATGGGTTACGCATATCGATGTACTAAGCCGAAAGGATGTCATTGTACTCATCATAACGAACAACTTTTGCTAAGAAACTAACCCTGAAATCGCGAAAAGAAATCAGCTCTTCCATACATATTTTCGAATGGCAATGACCGTTTTCTATGGAACACCAGATTTTTTCTGCGATTTTAGGGTTGGTTACATAATGAAAGTTGTTCATAATGATGAGTACAATGACCTCTTTTTAGTAGAGTTTATTGACTCTACTATATGATCCACTGAAGTGAGAAATTTTTCGTATATGATCATAGTATTCATCGTCCTCCGCAATATTTTTCATGAGGCATAATTGGCGGGTGCCTTACCTCATACTATAAACCAGGGGCTATAGCTTTGTCTTTCTCTCTTGGCTAGTGAGAGAACAAGACAAAATTCAATGTAAAGTTATTATCAGTTTTTTTTTTTCGAGATTATGGTAAACCACCAGCTCAGCACCATCATGAATTCACCACAATAGCCCAGAAGTTTTCAATCCTATACTGTACAATAGTTTCATTTGCTTTGACATAATATATTTCATAATCGTATTTTATATTAAACAGGGCCTCTTGGTGTTGGTTTCAGTCCCAACCCACCGTTGCTTCTCAAAAGTCCGGGTTAGACCCGAGAATGAAAACAAATTGTATAATGACCTCCTTTCGGCTACGACCGTACGACCTTCCCGCGTAATTCTGTATACATATAAGTTACACGTATCAAATAAATACAGATACAAATATATACACTATCACTAATGATAGCGATTCCTCGAAACTAGTACCTCGCACTTCATTAATCACCAGAGCCAAATATCAAGTACCAAACACTGACTTGTACGTATTTCTTGTGACACAGACCAATATTTGACAATAACACCGCTGCAATTCGTCATCCCGTGTTCTGTGCAACTGCTCCCGTTCCCTCGTCACCGATTCAGTTTAAAATAGATCTTGTGTCATAGGATTTAAGAGGGGTTTTTATGTGGGCGCGGTGTGAGGAAGACGCCAATTTGTAGTGGCCTCAAATCAGTATTGGGGAAGGCTCTCCTAGGCGGTTAGATCCGTCCTACCTCGGCACGTAACAACGCAAATTGCTTGTGCAATACGCGGGACATATAAGTATAAAACTTTCATCAGTAAGTAGGATGGAAATTGTATGGAAACTTGCGAAATGCGCCAATTTACAGAACGAGCTCTGCCTGGAATGTTCTAATTCTCCAGCCTTTTTAACCGACTTTTAAAAAGGAGAGGGATCTCAATTAGCTTTAATTTTTTATATGATAGTTACGTCATAACTCCATCATATGTTGCCATTTACATTTCATCAAATTCGGTTCAGTAGTTTCTGAAGTAATTCAGTGGTTTTTTTAATCAAAATATCTGGAAAAAATATGTAATCTAAGTAAACGAAATTGCGTATTTACTCATTTTGAAGACGGCTTTTTAAATTGATAGTTATTTTTCAAAATAAAAAGTATCTATAACTAGTATACTAAGTATATTTCCTGCCCCATATCGCAGTGTGTATGGGGGCAGGACATCGGTTACTTATTTTAATCTACTAGTCAAAAAACTTTGCCTATTAAAAGATTTTACTATTCAAAAAATGCAAAATTAAAACATAGGTAATGCCTAATCAATTTTATGCTACGTTATCAACTTGTATTTTTGGGCATGTCGTACTTAACTTAAAGTTAATCCTCTCGGGTAATTTACAAACGTCAAGTTTAACAAACTTAATTCTACTTAACCTACTCTGACTAACTTTAAAGAATTGGGACACGTACTTAGGGATAATCTTATAAAAATGGCTTCACCAAAAGGGCCTTTGCTCACGCCTAACAAGAACTATAAACATATAAGTACACTAACCATTATCTGTTACGATTTTTCCGCACAAAAATGTGGGTTGATTTCATTAAAGTGACAAACACTCCTTTGGAATGCCATTCCGTGACACGACACGCCGGGGACAAAGTGACAGGGAAAAATGACAGGCCATTTTATTAATTAAATGGGGAATTTAATTTCGGGCTCGTATAAGATCCAAAAGTGATTGTTGGTAATTGGTACAAGTTATTAGTGTCGATATTACAGCCGTAACAGACGTGTCGAACATGGCTGACGAGACGAACCACCGTCTGACCAACGGGAGAGAAAGAGTGAGAATATAATTTCCTTCTCTTTTTCTCTCGTTGGTTGATGTGGTTGACGTTAGCCAAGTTGACGTGTCTGTTACGGCTCTTTTATTAACTCAATTATTATACTTTTGTAGTGGTCGGTCTGGAGACCTACCACTACAAAAGTATCCAGACTCAAATCCAAAATGTCCAGACCTCTGCAAAAACTCTGCAATCTATAATAATATAGATTGCATAGTATATTGCAGAGTTTTTGCAGAGGTCTGGACATTTACCCCTTTATTAATAAACTTGGAGTAGCTATGTAGTGGACTCCGTCTTTTATCTTTTTCGAGTGAGTTCAACATTATGAAAAGAGAGAAAAAGACAAAATACGGAATACCTACTCCTAGGATACAACGCGTGTATTAATAAAGTGGTTAGAGTACAAACTTCTAATAGCTGAATGCTCAAGATGACGAACTCAATACATTGCCGCGCAGGGCTTTGAACTTGAAGTTCTAAATTAGACATTGAACTGTTATCCGCGAGCGTGACTCTTACCATCCGGCGAGAGCCTGGCTCGTCTCGTTCAGTAAAAAAAAAAACTTATCTTATTATCAAGGCCTCAATTTAGACCTGATAACTTTGATTAAATAAACAGAGGATAGTGCACCAACCGCCCACCGAGACCAACCTAAACCTTTGCCAAAATGCGCCGGTGCAGCAGTGGCGAAAAAGTTATCGTTACATAAACTTAGCAAAATGTATGAAAAATTGAACAGCGCCTCTATCGGATATGAAAGGAAACTGAAGTTTTCATACATTTGGTATCGTTTACGTAACGATATCTTTTTTCGCAAGTTCTCGTACCACTGTTTACATCATAGATCAGAGTTAATTCAGTTACTCGTTACCTAGCGATGCGTAAACACACTTGAAACCATAGACTTCGCATTTTTTCTAACGTCATAAAGACGCCAGGAAGGAGTTTCAAATCGATACGACAATAGAGGTCATCAAAGAAAACATTATTATAGTTTGTTCAAAAATAAATGAGTCATAAGTATTTTAATTTCATGCTGGACAGAGAGCTCGCTATAGCACGTTATGACGTTAAGACATGCGCGCGCCTTACTAATGCTACACTAACACACGATTTGAGGGAAAAGGACAGCTTAACCGAGTTAAAAGAAGAGAGAATCGATTAGAATAAATAATCATGATATAATTCTTTTTAATATAAAAAAGAAAACTATAACCTGAGCCAATACATATTGTCCCTGATCCTGTTGTATTCCGGCAAACCTTCCGTAGGGCCGACGGCCGCAACGGCTGGACACTTGTTGTAAACCATACGCTCTATGCAATTGACGATCTCAGGCACCTTTAAACTCGACACTGCGTTGAGTTTATCTTCCAAAGACAACCTAGTGCATTTATAAAACAGCTGAGTACCGATATCGTTGCAAGAGTTCACAACGCCGGTCACATCTCGCGCCAGCTGCACCTTCGTTGCATTCAAAGCTCTCTGCACGTCAGTGAACTGTGTCATCGTGCATATATGCTTCATTTGATGTTGAACGTTTGCTAACATATCATCCACGTTCATTCGCTTCGATATGAAATATACGCCCCATAGGCCGATATCCCTGTAGGTGAAGTAAAACGTCTCGAAATAATCGGCCATATCGTCAACGGCAGCCGCACGCGCGCAATGCGACGCGTTATTATAACCTCCACCTTGGGATTTATGCCACTTTCCTATAATATTACTTGCTACCAGGCATTTCCAATAGTCGGAGTTGTTATACCCAGGAGCTTCGAAAGCTATGGCCACGTGTGCTAAAGGCATGGAGTCGTTCCGGTACATAATCTGGGAGCCAGTGAACCGAGTTGGCCCATCGTCGGACTCGAAACTCGGATTGCCGATGAGATGGCCGAGTCTTGAGAGGACCAAATTCACTATATCGTCATGTGGAACTGCTCCTGAAGTGCTTAAGGTAAACTTATAGGGCTGGTAATGCTGGCACAAAAACAAATTTAAAAATTCTCTGTCGAATCTAGCAACGTTTTTACTCGGTCCAATGACACGCTGGCTCAAAGGCGTGCCCTGGAAAGCGGTCTGGTGCAAGTAATCGAAAAGGACAGCACGCGGATCATTGTCTTCGTCTATCATTTCCAAACAGATATTGTATTTCTCAGCTTCAAGTTGGCAGTGATTCAGCTCTAAATTGGTGACTACAGCAGCGAGATTATCAATCATTTGCGGATAGCATTCTGATGGGAAAACTCCGGTGAACGTTTGTATTTCTCTCGAGGTGTTGGCCGTCATTTTCGCTCCCATCATCAAAAGAGATTCTTCGAATTCACACCTGGTTTGTCCGCAGAAACCTTTGTAAGCCATATGCTCGACAAGATGCGTAATACCGTTAGAATAAGCTGTTTCATATCTAGGGCCTGCCTCGACCAATAGGGACATGCATGAAATCGGCGTCGGTTTATATTCCGTTGCGATCCTTATTCCATTATGAATGATGGTTATGTTGGTTCCTGGATCGCATGGGTCCACGGGCAAACAGTGCCCGTTAGAATAGCTTTTCTTGAGAAAATGACGTATTGATAAGGGTCGAAACAATCTAAACATTGTTGCTAAATTTTTAAAGTTTATTTAACTAAAAATTAAAAACAGGATAGAAAAAACCAATGAGCAAATAGCAGACAAATATTATAGTACTCTTTGGTAGACAACAAAGAGAAAGATAAAAAATAGATGATGTGACAGACTACAGAAACCACAGATTATAGAAACGCAGGAGACAATCATAGAGCAAACAAAGTAGAATATAGTTTTTTTTGTAAGTTATGGAAGGCGACAATTTCTGGATTTAGGAAATATCGCTAAAAAATTTAGGCAGAGTTAAATACAAGCAAAGTAAGTCACGATCAAGTCCAATCCACATTAAAGCAATATAAACTTTACTACAGGTTTCTATGAAGTTTTAGAAAAAACACTGAAAGTCAATACTTTTTTTAATTCATAAATAGGCTTGCGTTTCTCAGCCAACTCGCCTGATCATAAGCGATGATGCTGTCTACGATGGAGCACGCTTGCCTAGAAGAAGCCGATTCACTCGTGATTTGAAGACACCTAAATTGTAACTATCGGAGAACACCCATTCAGGCAGCGCATTCCACAGACCAGCACAATAAAAGTGGAATCAAAGCGCTTCTAACTCACATGAGTTAGAAGATCTACACACGAACATGAAGAATACATCCTCTTGTATACCTAAGACATTATATCTGTTATAATTATAATTAGAGGTGGTCTGAAAGAGACCTAAGCATTTTAAAACACAAATTTTCAGGAGCATGACTTGGTTTTGACCATAACTTAGGTAAATGGAATTGTGACTGCAAAGATACTTAAAATGTGTGACTATTATTTGGCACTGGCTAAAAAATAGATTAGACGTGTGATACTAAATAAAATAAAAACTCTAATAGTATAACGTCATCTCGAATGCGTTGCCAATGTCGACACATAGGCAACTTGAAGATGGAAAAAGGGGGAATCGTGCGAAGCCAATAACCCCAATGGGGAAAAAGAAAAACAAAACGTATTGGACATAGATAATGTAATGTATGTGTAAATATATAAGACTTCATTGTATTAGTTACTACGAACAATACTTAAATAGAGGTTTTATGCAACAGTCACATCACCCATTTGTCACCGTCACATTTTGCTAGAGATAACTTAGAGGCAACTTTTCATCCCCGAAAATTTGTGTACACATCTCGTCGGATATTGAGTAAAGCCACGGGGCGCACCTAGTACCTAAATAAATACGTAATACTAAATATACACAACATAATTCATAATTATACTCTCATACTATACTTCAAATTCTTTGCCATGTACGGTAACCCTAACATCAAGATATGGGTGATTAAACCCAGTTTGATGGGTAGCGCAGTAATTTTTTGTGTAGGTAACTGTAAATTACTATTGTAAAACAAATGATTTGCATTTTTAAATTTTACATTACATAATACGCGCCATTTAAATTATAGTACTCACGCTCAAACGCCTATTTAGTTGACTTTCACCAACTAATGGTTTTCTCTCTTTTCATTTAAACTGGTACCTACCTAGTACTTAGTTTAGCCGTAAGAAAATTGGAAAAGCTATTACTTCATCCTTCACTTGGTACGTTGTGTAACGGCTCTAGGCCTATTTAGACTACGGTATAATGTATAACACAATAGTTAGAATTAATAGATAATAATCACATGCCAAAGGTGGCATAGTAATGTTAGGCATTTATATTCTTCAAAGAAATATATATTAAATAAATAAATTTGTTTGAGTTTTGGTCATGGATTCAAACAAAAATCCAAAATAATTAATATAAAAAAGCTATTTCAGTTTTTTTTTTGTTCTGAGCACTTTTTCAATATTTTTTTCCCTTAAAACCTTATTCGGACTATTAAGAACATAAAAAAAAAGTTAGGCATATCGGTCCAGCCGTTCTCGAGTGATACGCTTAAAAATGAACATCAATTTTTTTATTAGGGTTTCGTACCCAAAGGGTAAAACGGGACTCTATTACTAAGACTCTGTTGTCCGTCTGTCACCAGGCTGTATCTCATGAACCGTGATAGTTAGACAGTAGAAAGTTTCACAGATGATGTATTTCTGTTGCCGCTATAACAACAAATACTAAAAAACAAATAAAAAAAATTATTTATGGGTTAAAATAAATAAATGTTGTATGGGAGCCACAACAAACGTGTTTTTTTTGCTCGCTTTTGGCAACAGGTAGACGCTTGAAATATTTAGTTATATTATTCACTTTAAAAATAAATAATTAAACTAATATAAAATTTATATTAAAAGGGTCCCATACACCAAGCATGATTTTTTTAAATTGATAATTATTGTATTTTGTGGTGGTACGGAACCCTCAGTCCGCGAGCCCGACTTGCACTTGGCCGGTTTTGTTTAAATTGATAATTATTGTAAATATATTTTCTGGTATCTTTTGAACAGTTTAAATTCATCATTCATAATTCATTCATCATTCATAATTCATGTATTATGTCATCCACAGTAGCGTGGTCTGAAAAGCCTTTCAAAGAGGAAAGTGGCCATCACACTGAAAGGAGCTCCCACTTGATTATATACTCCATAAGCACTCAACCCCTGAGAACGTATGAAGGTTATTACATCCAGACGCACGCCGAAATAATCCCTAAAAACAAAGCATTACCATATATTTTCCTAAGACGCGTTTAGGCTACAGATTTAAGGCTGACTAGCAAAGCGTTTACCCGCACGTTAAAGGTTTGAGCTTGTTTTATGGTAATCTTGTTGCGACACGCGGCTTCGCTCGCGTGGAAATTGATTTGTCGAGATTAGAGAACATTTTTAATAGAGAATAGAAATAGCCTATGTATTATTCCAGAGCATAAACTATCTACATTCTAAATTTGATCTAAATCGGTCAAGTAGTTATGGAGATACAAACACACACACAAACGTTCGCATTTATAATATTAGTAGGATTAATTTTGATTAGTTACACGGTTAACGGTAATAAAGAACAAATACAGGCTGACGATGATGATTACGTGGAAATAGTTTTTAAGGTTCTGTACCCAAAGGGTGTAAACGGAACCCTATTACTAGCCTACTCTGTCTGTCCGTCTGACAAATCTTTTAACGACTGTATCTTTCGAACCGTAATAGATAGCCAGTTGAAATTTTGACAGAATATGTAATATTACGGCAGATTAACAAAAAATAATAATAAAGCCAAAAATAAAAACTATAAGGGGGTCCTCATATACAAAAAACGTTTTTTTAAACGTATTTTTGTATTTGCTTTAGTGTAATAATGTTAATATTTACAAACGTCAAACTTGGTATGATTATAGTACACACTCTAAAGTAAAACATCAATTAATAATCACTGGCCAAGTGCAACTCAGTTTTTTTTTATGATACTGGGTGACGAGACGAGCGAAGTCGCTCGCCTGATGGCTCTTCACGCTTGCCCATAACAGCACAACGCCACTCAAAATTTTGAACTTCAACAGTTCATAACCCTGGATGGCAATGCACTGCGCTCGTCACCCTGAGATATAAGATGTCAAATCTCTGTGTGCCTTGTAATCAAAGCCCTCAGTGTCAAATTTCTAAGCACCATACCGTCTCTCGTACAATCACTGAAGTTAAGCAACTTCGGGCGCAGTCGGTACTTGGATGAGTGACCGCCAGGGCATGATGTACTTTTACACTACTTTTTGTGCTTTAGTAGTTAACAAATTATGTGGTGGTAAGGAACCCTCAGTGCGCGAGCCCGACTCGCACTTGGCCGCTTTACTAAATAAACAGACTAAAATTAACTAAGATACTACGCAAGCAAGTATTAATTAATATGTAAAGACAGTATATTATATATTTGTTTATGATAATTAAATACATTACTTTATGTGTTAGTTGCCACCTGATAAATTAAATACTTGCGCGTTGTTTGTACATCTTTATAATTAAAACTTTATTAGCAAAAAAAAAAATACGTGGAATGTTAAAATATTCAGCCCACCTAGTTACCTATATAAATATTTTTCATACAGTTAAACCTCCCTAAATAAAGCATAATTTAACGTATAAATCTGACCTTATACAGTGACGTCGATTCAGTATCATCCTCTATATTAAACTAAATTTGACTGAAATTGTTGTCATCCATTTCTAACGTATGAAAATCTCAAATCCTGTCAGATTAGTTTAGTTAAGAGAATGGTACAATAGAATTGACACCATTATATACTTTTTATCCGAATTTAATTTAACTAATGAACATGAGAAAGTTTCACTCACCAGTATAGTTTAGCAAATTGAGCACGGTGCGCCTTTCCCTGGAGTAAGTTCATAAAATATTTAACACTACAGCAGGTAGGTAATTTGCTTGCCCCAGTTTAGCACAAAGCTCGCAGAACCAACAAAAGACCGTAATAAGGGGATGAATAGAGCCTATAATAATGGAGCCTTAATTTTGCTCGACCTTGGGACGGAAGCGATGGTTCTACGGGCTACGAGCCTCGTAGCAAGCTCTACGGAATCCAAAATTGGGCATGCTTCAATTTTAATTACCGCAGCGAATTTACAAAATGTTTTTCATGAGCGCCGCCAGTTGCCTGTTGTATGTGAGACGAGTTTTTCAGCTCAAAGTAAAAATATAGTAACACGTTTTGGAGCCAACCAGACTTTTGAAATGTTTGTGGCGTAAAACTAAGAAGCACTATACCGTTTCAAACGCTATCCTCAATTCCTACATGCAGAAACATTCAATACAGCCAGGGTATGAGTTACATCTAATTTCGTTTAGCCGTTTAGGAGTTAAGTTACTCTTCATTTACCAGTATTGAATTCGATTGACTAGCAAGTTTGTATAAATTCATCATCCTCAGAAACCCTCTATAAAAAACTGATAATTTTCAACCTACTGAACAGTTTTTAGCTATCCTAGGAAACCAGAACTTTAGTTCAAACAAAAAAAAAACCTTGCAAAACATTGGCAGTCATATTTTGAAAGTTGATAAGTTCATACAATATTCGTATTTGTACTGTTTCAAAATGTTTCTTTTGGTATCTTAGTTCCGTATTAATAGATCTGTTTCAATATGCAAAAACGATTATGGTTAAATGTGCATTCTTAAAACACTTTCATTGGCTTCACTTGTAAACAGAACAAACTATGTAAACAACGCTTGGAAGAGATTTTAACCTATTTCGAAATGTCGTATCGAATGGGTTTTCTTACAGCTCTAGGAACATAGTTCTGTAACCAACGATAGATGGCGCTGACGAGACATGGCTTTCATTTTTTGCATTTGTTAAATGAAACCTACAATACAAGGAAGAGCAGACTTTTATAATATGGCTAGGCAAGGCACATTTATGTACCTACTAATTAGTGTTGTGTTGTGAAAAAAAAAACTTTGTTAGCAAACAATAACCACTAAATACTATACTACGGAGTAAAATAACATAAAAACAAACATGACGGACAGTGTCAGACAGACTTGTCTGTCTATGCGAATAAGCATGTTTTTTTTAATTGACCTTTCTCCGTCTTTGATTTTGTAAAATTTTCATATCCATATCTCGTCATATTCATATCTATCTCATTTTTATGAACTTTCTTTTAATATTGCCATTTTAGAAAACCTCCCATTGAAACTTTACAAGTGTGTGTAATTCAGTGGGTCTTTTCAATGGCTCTTGGCTACTCATAAACCCCTCGAGTTTGGTTCGAGTTGTCACACTTCGAGTTGTCCATTTGGTTTTTTTACTAATCCCCTACTTGGTGACGAGGGTCTGATGATGGAGTTAGGAGTTGAATAGTAAAACATTTCAATATCTACGTGCAAACGCCTTGAGTTTGGGCTCAATGACGAGTAACATAATAAGCGTGTAAATATCGTTTTTTAAACAAATCAATCATTACGCATTTTAATGAAGTGCTATTCGAACTTTGAGTTAAGATTAAGCAATGAGAAAAAATTGCGGTAGAGCAAAAAAGCCATGAGACAGACGGTAAAAAAATTAAACTGATTTTAATTATCTTTTTTTTAAAGTTTCGTAGTAGGTACAAGGAACACTCAGAACCTTTTAACTTCTAAAATTATTAAGGTAAGTGCATAGGTAAAACATTGCACAATTACAGTTTGGCTATCCATATATGTATATCTAAGTTTTAAAGATATGAAAAAATATAATTGTGTATGCTATACACAGAAAACTGCAGTCGAATTAAGAATCTCTTGAGTCGGTTGATAAAGAACATAGTTTTATAAGAAATGTCCAATTCAAGGCTTAAATGTAACGTCAACTGTAAGTCGGTTACCAGCGCCTATTTTACGCACTGTTTGATATTACGTGGCAACGTAAACAAGTCACCGGCTCATCGTCTGTTTCATAAAACAGGAAATACAAGCAACTAAGGAATTCTCTTTTTATCAGGTGTTCTCGGTTCATTTGTTTAACTTATGGCTTATTTACTGTAGGAAAGAGGTCGAGGTAGTCCATGGAGAGCATACGCCAAAAAATGTAAGTTAATGTCATATCGACCCTAATGGTAAAAACGAGTTGCACCGACTAATGTAAAAAAATAAAAAATAACTGGCCAAGTGCGAGTCGGACTCGCGCACGGAGGGTTCCGTACCATTTACTATAAAAACGGCAAAAAATCACGTTTTTTGTATGGGAGCCCCCCTTAAAAATTAATTTTATTTTAATTTAATAATTTATTTTTAAAGTTAATATATAACTAAATATTCTGTGAATATTTCATGCGTCTATCTCTTGCCTTTATCAATATCGAGCGAAAACGAGCAAAATAATCACGTTTGGTTTGTTGTATGAGAGCCTCCCTTAAATATTAATTTTATATTTAATTGAATTATTTATTTTTAAATTCAATATATAACTAAATATTCTGTGACTATTTCAAGCGTCTACCTGTTGCCGTTATCGATATCGAGCATAAACGAGCAAAAAAAATCACGTTTGTTGTATGGTAGCCCTCTAAAATATTTATTTTATTATATTTTTTTGTATTTGTTGTTATAGCGGCAACGGAAATACATCATCTGTTAAAATTTCAACTGTCTAACTGTCACGGTTCATGAGATACCGCCTGGTGACAGACAGTCGGACAGACGGACAGACGGACGAACAGCGGAGCCTTAGTAATAGGGTCCCGTTTTACCATTTGGGCACGGAACTCTAAAAAGAGTAATAATCCAATTTTACCTATTAATTTTACCCAATTTTAGAAACACCCTAATCGGAAAAACGTCCAAGTATAAAAACGTCTACTACTAGAAAAGTTTTAACTTTTCTTTGATACATTGGTCGCGCAAATCGTAAAATTAACGCTGACCATGAAATCTACAAACTACCTCACCAACAAGAAAGAAAAAGTAGTATACCGAATTTTTCGGAGAGGATATATATTGTTAAGCCGAAATACGTTTCGAAAGATACAGCCTTTATAAAGTAGGACAGACAGACAGACAGCTTAGGCATAGTAATAGGATCCTGTTTACACCCTTTGAGTACGAAACCCTAAAAATTACAACACGAAAATAGTTTTCGAACATTCGCAAAGTTACTCTAAAGACAATTCCATTCGGTGAAAATGTGCCAAAGAGATAGCTGTGGCCAGGTTACTTAATAGTACCTACTTTTTATTTCAAGAATTTTCTACTAAAACAGACTAAAAAGCCAATGAGTTAAAGAAACCTAAAAAATGTGCAAACTACGACGTACATGGTTATAAATTACTTACTGCCCGGAAGAAATTTCCTCAAGGAAAAGGAGAAAATACCATCTATTCCTAACGGCCGTAAACCAGCATTTCCTTCCCTGGCGGATTGGAGCATTATCAGCAACTTTCCTAAACAATAATTGCATTTGAGAATGTTCGACCATGAAGGAACTTTTCTTTCTCTATCTGCGAATCTTCGAATACAAGTGTGGAATACGAATTAATAACTTTAGTAGGTATCAATAAACATTCGCCTGTTTGTGATTGTGAGTGCAGATTGGGCGCGTGCGACGCGAAAGTGAAACGCGGAGAGCATCGGCTTCATGATTATAGTCGGACTCTAAATAGACTGTCAAGTGTTTCCAGATATTTAAGAAAGTCTAAATGGAAATTGCAATTCTTACATTAGATGACAGAGCTGCAGGCCAATATCACAAAATAAATAGGTACAGAAGGGCGACTTCAGCTAACCTGACCATGATTTAAATAACCGTAGCGCTTGGGCAGGCAAAGCAACTACTATAATGTTCTATGAAAAGTTTAGATTTGGGAGATTCAACTATGACAAATTTATAAGGTATATGTTACAAAAACTAATAAAAAAGGGAACCAAATAAGTCTACAAATTCCTAACGAAAAGTACTTTCATCGATTACGGCACGTACGAAAAGCACGATAATTATATTTTAAGGTATATATAATAATAAAAAATATATATAATAAAGCCTCATCCTTAATTAAGTTGGTTGCAATATAACAATGGAAAACATCTAGGTATAATAATTACGTGTATTGCCAAAGCGCGGTCACTCGCGACTGGCGTTCGACCGACTTGACCCGAGATCGTTGTACGTACGTGCCTTGTGTGCGTGCGCCTGTTAACACTCGTTGTAGCCGGCTCTCTGTAGCTATATATTTTGTGTATGTATACAGTAGAAAGTAGCGAACAAAGTACCCGGTGTGATCTCGTAGTCCAGAATCTAGCACTGAACGGAAGCGGTTTTTTTATAGTGCACAAATAACCTGAACAATATAATACTTCATAGATATTTAGCCTGCAATTGTCGACTGTACCTACTAAAATTGGTGCAATAGATTTGCTAATTTATATTTTACTAGCTGCGCCTCGCGGTTTCTCTCGCGTGGTGATGAAAATCGGTGATTATGATGATGAAAAGTAGCCTATGTGTTAATCCAGGACATAAGCAATGTATATTCCAAATGTCATCCAAATCCATCCAGCCGGTTCTGCGTGATTGAGTAACAAACATCCATCCAAACTTTCTCATATATGACATTAGTGTGATAGTGTGATTACTTTTTGGAGCCGGTAGTAGCCGGTCGTAGTTTTGAAAGCAATGATGCGAGTAACATAAGCTCTATTAACACTAGGCGCAAGTTTGCTTATCTATCAAAAAACACATCATCATCAGCCAGAAGACGTCCACTGCTGAACATAGGCCTCCCCCTTTAACCTCCAAACAGAACGACATCCTGCCATCTGCATCCACTGGATGCCCACGACTCTCACAATGTCGTCGGTCTATCTAGTGGGAGGCCTACCTACGCTGCGTCTTTCGGTTCGCGGTCTCCACTCAAGAACCTTTCTTCCCCATCGGTTATCAGTTCTTCGAGCGATGTGGCCTGCCCATTGCCACTTCAACTCGCAGATTTTAATAGCTATGTCGGTGACCCTGGTTTTTTGGCGAATTTCTATGGCTCTTTGGCGTAATAAAAAACACATCAATCAAAAAGAACTCGAATAATGCATCATCATTAGGTACTTCATATCCCACTTAAAATTCTACTACAAAATGGTATCAAAATACCAATACTTAGAATGCATTGGTATATAAGTAAGTCTCTATTACCTTGATATTTAGCATTCAAGTGATTTTAAATTTCACTTTCTGAATTAAAATTCGATGTCTCTTCGAAGTTGAGATACTTGGGCAGCTGCCAAAATGTTGCAGCCTCCAACGAACTCTAGTTCACTAAATTGCACTTTTGTTTCGTTAGTTTCATATTCTAGTTTGTATCATACTGTCTATAATAAATGTTAAGTAATGAATGAATTATGGATATCTATCTATCTATATATATTTTCCCCAATTTTTTACGTTTCGGTAAAAGATTCACCCAATCTAAATGAGATGTGATATCAAAGACATCAATAAGTCTTTTGGTTCACACAGTAGACTTTAAGAAACAAAAAGGTATTGGAAGGAATCTTACTTTAAAAAAATATTTTATGTAAATTAGTTAGCACCTATCAATATATTTTTTTGTAAAGGTCAAAGAATTAAAATTAATATAATTAAGGCAATAACTCCTCGTAATTTATAAAAATTACTAATATTATAAATGTAAAATAAACATGTGTGCATACGTCAGTGTGTATATTTAAACCCTACTCAACTCCCATAAAGACTGAACATATTTGAATGAAATTTGGTAAAGAGGTAGCTTGTACCTTGGATTAACACAAAAGTTATTTTTATCCCAGTTAGATGAACGGCTCCTGTATGATAACCGGTGAAACCGTGGGACGCTGCTAGTTATCAATAATTATGTCTCCGTCCGCATGACTTCCCTCCCTATTACTACAGGAAGACGTATCAAGCAAAATGAAATGTTCGACGCATAGATCCGATGGTCTAGATTGCTACAGTGTTGCACATCATAAATATTAATTAATATTAAGTAAAATACGTATCGCTATTGCATAAAAGGCCAGACAAATGCTAATTTGTCGAGTCTAGAGATGCACTACAAATTCGAAACTAAGAATGTCAGTGTATTAATGACCTACTGACATTATGAAACGGGTAACACAACATTTTGTCTGCAGTTTCATTTGTGATTTGTTTTATTTACTTATTGCACGATCTGATTATTTTTCGTTACAAAATATTATCCTAATTTAATCAAGTCTGTGTAATAAAATAGTCAATTAATTTAAATTCTTAACGAGTACGTACGACTAATGCCCTATCTCTAGTGACTCTACTAGCGATATAGTAAGTTAAATAACCGGCCAAGTGAGAGTCGGCCTCGCACACGAAGGGTTCCGTACCACTATCTATAAAAACGGCAAAAAATCACGTTTGTTGTATGGGAGCCCCTCTTAAATATTAATTTTATTTTAATTATTTATTTTTAAAGTGAATATATAACTATATATTGACTGAATATATAATTATATGTGAATATTTCAAGCGTCTACCTGCTGCCGTTATCAATATCGAACAAAAACGAGCAAAAAAATCACGTTTGTTGTATGGGAGCCCCCTTAAATATTTATTTTATTCTGTTTTTTAGTATTTGTT
Organism: Agriopis leucophaearia; assembly: GCA_949125355.1. Lineage (NCBI taxonomy): Eukaryota > Metazoa > Arthropoda > Insecta > Lepidoptera > Geometridae > Agriopis > Agriopis leucophaearia. The sequence goes on along the minus strand of OX421265.1, from coordinate 7,199,666 downwards.
GTCATAGCGGCAACAGAAATACATCATCTGTGAAAATTTCAAATGTCTAACTATCACGGTTCATGAGATACAGCCTGATGACAGACGGACAGACAGACAGCGGAGCCTTAGTAATAGGGTCCCGTTTTACCCTTTGGGTACGGAACCCTAAAAACTAGCTTGTGGATGGGCTCTACCCAGAAATCTATGTTTTACTAAAATGTCCCGATGGTCACTCTACCATACAAGTATTAAGCTCTTTACAAACGTACTCGTTCTAAACAACAAAGCAGATACAGTTTGGCATAAAAATATAGAAAAAAAACGGTATCACTAATATTTTCCTTTCTTAAACAGCTTGCAATATAATGAATACCTACTCTTTATTAGGATAATCCGGCGGATTATTCATTTTTACCCGGGTATATCCTAAAACTGCGTCCAGAACCACTGGAAGATGATTCGGTGAACCTAAGATTTTATGTATAGTATATTATGAAATCTTTGTGGTGAAGGTACTGCAAAAAATTTAATCAAGTCACAGATCTGTGTCAAGCCCATTTCTAACAATAACACTTGACAGAAGATAATCTACACTAATATTATAAAGAGGAAAGATTTGTACCTATTTTTGTATGTTTGTAATGAATAGGCTCCGAAACTACTGAACCGATTTGAAAAATTCTTTCACTGTTGGGAAGCTACACTATCCCCGGGTGACATAGGCTATATTATATTTTGTAGCGAGGCCGAAGGCCGAGCTTACACTCGTGCGAAGCCGGGGCGGACGGCTAGTAAAGATTAAAGAGGTATGTTCCCCATTCTGCAACAATTTCCTTATTCAGTATTATAGGTTGCGCAATATTTACGATCTATCCAAGGAACAAGTTTGCGAAAGTTGTGTAAGAATGATTTTATGGCTTGTCGGTAGTTTTTCTAATGGGACTATTAATGTACAGTGTTGTTTCGAATACCTAATCAATTGGAGTATAGGTAGTGAGTGGCTAACGTTGTTTTTCGTTGTTTGTTTTATTTGTTTTACCAAATATTTATGTTCAGAAATGAACATAACTTTTAATTTTAATGACTGCCTCGGTGGCTCAGTTGGTAGTGATCCTACTTTCTGTGCTTGGGGGCGTGGGCTCGATTCCCATCTAGGACAAACATTTGTGTGATGAACATTTGTGTTTGTTCTATGTCTGGGTGTTAATATCTATTTAAGTATGTATTTAAAAATATATATGTATGTAGATCAGTCTCTGGCAGCCATATTACAAGCTCTGCTTAGTTTGGGGTCAGATGACCATGTGTGCAATAATGTCCCACATATTTATTTATTATTATTTATTTATTTAATTATTAATATTTCAATGAGCATTATGTTAATTTCGTCGTTCACCAGTCGTGTGATGTGTATTAATGGAGAATTGTTATTTATAAATTTTTCGTGAATTTGCTCACGTGTGGGCAAGTGATAAAGTATAATGAGGTCCATCCAAAACTACATATATAAGCCTTTAGTAAAGTTTCCACTACTTTACCGAGGCATACAGAAGTCAGTAAAATAAGACATTTTTTTTATGTATTAAAAAGGTAAAAGTAAAATACGTAAATAAGGCGGTATGGTCTTAAAGACCTTTAAAGAATTAAAGATTAGCCTGCATATAAATAGACGAAAAAAAAACTTTTAAAAATTACATGGATCATCAACATTTAAAAGCTAAAATTCGTTATGGCATATTTTACTAGTAAAGTTCGTAGGCGTAAATACAATGTGATATTGACAGTAACTACATAATCTTAATTAATTTGTAGGCTCAGCCCGCATCGATAAGGTCCATTATTTAGGCGCTAGCCAATATATATACGAGTATTTAATCGGATTATCTTGCTTAACACATATTCCATTTATGTAACAAAAGCCAGTTATGCTATGGGCGATTTGTTTCGCGTCCATAACTGTGAGATTGATATTGTCAGAAACGGTTTGGGGAAGGGTGCATATCACACTGACTCGTAACAACCTGACATGATTAATTATTATACATAGTAAGTATTCTGCGAATGTGACTGATCATTTCAGCGTCTGAAATACGAATATTCGAGTAAAATACGTACTATACAATTTCTTACAAATTTCAAGTTCGAAATTCAAAACCTTAGAGCATTAAGATAAGCACGGAAAGCGAATGAGAGCGAAACAAGGCATATTACTTGTTTGTGCCTTGTTTTGCCGGTGGCATTTTTTAGGCGGCAACAGTGCATCTACAGAAATATATTATGATCGAAGGAGGTGGTACGAGTACCATGTTTTTTCACGTTGGCGTGAAAACTGCCGAGCGTAGTAGATATATGTGATGTGTAACCATAGAGATGTAGGTCTAACAAGAGGTCTAATACGCAGTAGGTACCTAAGTCTCAATGCGTGTCACGTAGAGTCAATGAGTTTAGAAGACTTCGTCATTGTCTAGAGTATTTCCAGATGTTAATATTTTAAAATAGTTACAGATGATGACGTTCTTCGCGCCAGAATGACAAGATGACGGATCGCTTCAGGCATGCTCCGGCTGTTAGCAGAACCAGGATCAAGTTCGTCGAAACTTGTTTACTTACTACGAGTATAAATGGAACTGTTGTCTGACTTTTGCCACATGTACAGAAGGCCGGAAGTTACGGAATGAATGTGTAACACATCATAGCTAGGTATATCTGGTGCCAGGGCAATAGAATACGGCACCGGTACCCCCTGCCTGTAGTAAGAGCCTACTAAAAGGGGACCTATGGGTTCGGGATGGTCAAAGTTGGGGCTCTGACCGTCCACTTAAGCGTGCCCAGGGAGAGGACGTTGTGTGACCAACGTTGTCGCTAGTGAAGGGACTGAGACAACACGCGGTTGTCTCGGGAGGAGCCATAGCGCAGTGCTGAGGGCTTCGGTGCGTTCCTCTGGAGATCCCGGAGTTCTCTTGTCAAGCACTAAGGCTGGTCACCGAGGGGGTTTTAGTGGGTATAATCCCACATAACTGCAGCTGCATTGGGGTGCAGCCAGGGAAGATTTCCCCCTCGAAAGCAAAAAAAAAGTATATCAATTAAATTTCCAATGGCTATCATTTAAACGGACAGCTGATTAAAGAGGGTTTGGTCAGCTCCAAAATGTATTTTGTCTAATGAGTTTAAATTATTGATTTTGTCAGCAAACAAGGTGGATTGAACTGCTTCTAGTTCTCGCTTTTTTTCAGGAATATGCTTGCGTTTGTCCGCCAACTCGCCTGATGTTAAACGATGATGAGGTCTACTATAGAGCACGCTTGCCTAGAAGAAACCGATTCACTCGTGATTTGAAGACACCCAGCAATTTGATCAGCAAGTAATGTGATTATGTGATACAAGGCAGCCTTAAAAATTATGTACAAGAAATTAAATGTATCAGCAGCAATATTAGTAATAGATGCTAGACTCTGGCAGAGCAGCAAATCGTGATAGGTACAGATTTAATAAAATGTTGGCAAGCTGTAATTTTAATTTGCTAATAAAAAAAACTCTACAGGAAAAAAAATGCATAAGTGTGCATTGAGTTGTAATTCTTAAATGTTTTATAACATTTATTATGAACTGGCTACTCTACTTATTGTTTGAATTGAAATTTATGTAAAATTTGCAAAAAAATATATTTAAATGTATTAATAGCTAATTTTTTATAAAGATATTAGACAGACTTCTATCGAGCGAAATGTCCTTAATTGTGATTCGGTCTAGATAAAGCATTCAATTTTTATATGACACCATTTTTATAATTTTATGCTAACCATGGAAGTAGACAAACTAACATTAGAATGACCAAAATTGCTAAAAGTGGGAAAAGAGGGCCTTAAATCGTCCCGCGAACGACTTATGAGATAAGACCTCCGAATGCGGTTGAAAATATAGTCGGAGTAACCGGTCTAATTACGTGAGTAATTCCCGTGTCATAGAAATAAAATGACTTATGAGATACTTTATGGCAAAAAATGCGGGAAATGGAAAATCACGTGAAAAGTCGAAGGTGCAACTAGGTTTTCATAAAAATAATACTAATTGTAAACTAATTGTCCATTGTTTCTAAAGATATCAAAATTATTTTGGCTTCTATCAGAATCACCACAGAATTTAAGCGCACAGAAAACCAATATTACAGATATACCTACAATACTTATACAGTTAGGTACGTACCTCCCAAAAATATTTAATTATTTAGGTATAATTTTTTTTATAAAAAAAAACCGACCTCACGGGATGTGGGCTAAATTCAATAAACTTAATTCATCCCCTAATCTCTAATCCTTGTATGTGGAATATTTTCTTTAAATTTTATTCGAGAGTATGTTTATTTTTTAATGAGAAATCCCACAAATCGGTTCAAAAGATATCGAGTAACATACACACAAAAAATACAGTCTTATTGAGAACCTCCTCCTTTTATTAAAGTTGGCTAGGAAGGACTTACATGAGTCAAACACTTTTTAATTGGCCCTTACCCATTAATTGTGTCCTTTTGATTAGTATTTGTAGTAGGCCCGAATAAATATATTTTATTTTATTTATTCACACATTTATTTCTCTTCTTAAATTTAAGTTTTTTTACAATATCTATATAAAAACAAAATATTCTAAAAAAACTTATTTTATTAATTATTATACTTTCGTAGTTTCCCTTATGTCTTACTTGTTCAATGGGGATCACCTAGCCACCTATGCCCGGGAAAATGTTCTATACATAGCCACACAGATAAGAGGGAAATTGCCGCCGTTTTCATACCAAGATGCATTCACTATCGCAGAGTAAATAACGTTATCAGTCAATTATGCGATGAAATACAGGGCATGTTTTAAATAAAAGAGTACCTACATACATATTAAGTAGACATATTTAAAGAGCTGAAGAGTTTACTATAGGTAGGCGGTTATAGAGTTTCAGATCAACATGGCGAGCGGATGCTGCGCGATACAGCCTCCGCGGGCGTAGTACGCGAACAAAGCGACCCGCCCTACCCCATCCTCCCCTCCCGGTCAATTCTCCACAAACTTATGTATGGAACGTGCACTTTTATCAAACAAACTAGCATTAGAATACACTTTTCATTTATAATGTGAGGTTTTGGAAACGTACAGGGGTTGATCGACGAGAGCGCGGCACAAGTGTCAGTACGATAGCGCGGACCGCGAGCGACTGCCGGCAGCCTCCTCTGGACGCAGCGCGGGGCTGCGCGAACTACGCTTCCATCACTGAATACTAATGCATACAGTACCCTAGACAGGCTGAAATTCGAAAACCTCACGCTAACTCACTAACTACTACAACATAGGGTTTAAAAGGGCTGTAATAGTCTTTAAAGTTCGCAAGGTATTTGTGATGCCCCTGGTGTTACAGGTATCCATAGACAACGGTGATCGCTTACCATCAAGCGGCACTTTAGCATGTTTGATACCTATGAAAAATAAAATAAAAAAGACAGCGTTCATTACTCGTACGTATCGTCGATTGTGCAGATGCGAATACTGTAGTCCTTTAGGCATACGCCTTCTGAGCTTGGGGGCGTGGGTTCGATTCCCACCTAGGACAAACATTTATGTGATGAACATTTGTGTTTGTTCTATGTCTGGGTGTTAATATCTATTTAAGTATGTATTTAAAAATATATATATGTACGTATATCAGTCTCTGACAGACATATTACAAGCTTTGCTTAGCTTGGGGTCAGATCGTCTGTGCAAAAATGTACCGTTTTTTTAATATTTAGAATCGTGAACTCGATTGTAGTACAGAGACAAGTAAAAGGCAAGGGAAGTCCTGCAGGGCTAGCATGCGCGTCGCAACAAAATTTTGTCGACTCTTTTTGTCGTGCCGAAGCGAGACAGGCGTATATGAAACCGTAGGCACCTTGTCGCGTTCTCGCTCTACAAAGTGACGACAAGATTTTGTCGCAGCGCGCATGCTAGCCATACAGGACGGTCACCAACTCACTGGACCGCGACTGCATTAAAAAAAGCCACGCAGTCCAACATGGTGCACCGTGCTCGCAATACAACCAGCTTCCAGAAATGGAGAAGCATTGCGTGACCTGCCCTGGGAAGGGACGATGACAGCGAGAAGCCTTCGCGTACCTACCATCCACGTGAAATTGAAATATGTACTTTTTTTATTATTACAAATTCTAATTTTGTTTTCGTTGAATTGCTTATGAACAGCTTTATTATGAGGCAATAACAAAAATGGACAGGCCTATTCAATAGCCCGCTTGTTTATATGAAGCTTGTTCTCTGCCTCTAGCGTGTCCGTTAACCGAGCCCCGCCGTAGCAACGGTCGCCGCCCCGGCCGAGGAAAGCTCTGATTTATCCCGCTACGATCCCGCTCTCGCCGACCCGTGGGAAAACATTCTCTCTACAATATTTTGATCTCTTTCAGCGTTTACTACATGTTTTGCTTGGTTAAAGGTGAAAAGCTACGCCTCGTAAGTTGCTGGAAGCCAGCGTACCATGTATTTAACCTGTATACGATTATGTGCGTGGATAAAATATGCTACGACGCGACGCTACGAGATTTTATAGCGGTCAGCTACAGGATTACGTTATTGTAAGCACATAAAATGTCATGTTTGGCTACGATGATTAGATGTTACGTATACTTATACAAAACCTCTATGATCGGAATATCAACATAGCGTAAAACGTAGGTAACTCCTTATAGTAAAAATACATACTTAGGTATACTTAGTATGTTTTTAATAGCAGCACCCGCGGTTTCACCCGCTATCCTACAGGAATTTTACCATGAATGTATGCTATCCGAGTAATGTTTATGCTACTTACCTACCAAATTTCATTCAAATCCATTCTTCTGTTACAGAATTGAGTGCGGTCAAACATACATACTTAAACACAAATTTTCACATTTATGATAGTGTGATGTGATTTAGTAGTAGGAATTTATAAATGTATCGCCAAGTAAAAAAAGTACTTAAAAGAAAGCATCTAGTCTGTTTGTTATCTTTTGTCGAACTGCTGAACCGATTGTGATGAATCTTGGCTGCTCTATCTCATTGTTGGGATTAGAACCCACACCCTGCAGATTGGATTTTGAACGCGCCAACCACTGAGCTATCGTCGCTTAAAAAAGCAATTAATATTGCAGTATGAGAAAATATTGGGGGATAACCGCGAATAATATCCATCTTTAGTTTTTCCATTTGTTATTTTCTATTAGTAATGTCATCAACCAGGATTACTTAAATCTCACTACCTCCTCCCTCACTATTGATGGCAAAATTGCCCCAACAACCAAAGGGACAGTAGCCAAGTTTAAAAAAACGACAGGCGTGACTTTTTAAAGCAACAAAATGAATTATAGAAGTTAGAAGGTTCTTCAAAAATTCGGACGGACAGACAGACAGACAGACGAACGGACGGACGGACGGACGGACGGACGGACGGACGGACGGACAGACAGACAGACAGACAGACAGAGAGAAGACAGACAGACAGACGGACGGACAGAACGAATTTATAAGGGTTCCTTTTCGGGTTACGGAACCCTAACAAGCTTAAGATGTAAAAAAGGTTAACCTTGCTTAGTAATAAAATCGTGCGCAAAACTGACAGAAATGATATGACAAAGATATGACGGATGCTTTGTTATGGTTTTTACTCTTTGGTGAATTTGGTTTTGGGGAGATTTTTTTACGTTAATTTTATATTTGTTTCTTAGCCATTTATTTTCTATAAGTTTACCGGCGATGAATAAACAGTCGGGCGTGTCGTTTTTGTTCGCTATAGCGAAGGAAATAAAAATATCTTACGAATGCCCCATAATATTGCTAACTCAGAAGGATTATGCAGATAACATATACAACACCTTAGTATCTATGCGTAGAGCTATACTGGAGCGCGCGCCAATTAACACTATTCTCGAAATTGTGAATACCTTCCATTTCGAGTGGCTTCAGGCAGTTCAAGATGTGGAAAACCTACAGAAAAGAGCTAAAGATACTCCTCGAGAGTCAGTTCTCAAGTCACTTGATTACACCATGGACTGCATAAATAATAGACACAAGTACTTCCAACAATACATCGATTACGTGAACAAATCCTTGTCGCAGACTGAAAAAGCATTTCTGCAAGAAGACTTGAAAATCATAAAGGACATGCGAGAAATAGATGGATGTGCCCTTCTCGAGAAACAAACATACCTTACAAATTCTGCAGACAAAGCAGAGTTTACGGTAATTGTTTTAGATGAAATTAAAGAACTTTTCAATTGGCTAGACCGTTTGTATGACTGTTTATCTGAAGAGTTATGTAAATTATTCGAATTGTACGACTTACCCCCAAAACTCAGTAAAACACTACAGGATGTGATTGACAACATGGTTTGTTTTATATCCCCTGAAGGGAATGTAATTACAGCATTGCACAATGACAAATCACAGTCTTCATTGTCTCTAAAGATTGGCATGTTCAAAGATAACGATATTAATACTATAGTCGAAAAGATTAAAAAGCTCGAAAATCGGATAAGTTATCTGAAAAAGGAAAAGTCTTCGGCTTGTGTATTGGCACTGCAACACAAAGCTATATTTTTTGAAGATCGTTTAGAATCCCTCGCAAATTTAAAACTATCTCTGTCCTATCTTAAGAAGAAGAAATGTGTAAGCCATAAAGACAAGAAATGCACTAATGAAGAAGACGAAGTACATATCTTCAACCACTTGCTGCCCCATCAAGTGCGTTGCCACCTTGTAGAAAAACTAGTCCGGCTTTGGGAAACCGCCATCGGCAACCCTAATATTAAATCTACGGTATCGATACTACGAACTACTGATGAAAAAGATGTATTCCGCGATGACTTGGGACGTTTCACGGTCGATAAATATGGAAGGAAGTTATACACGAAAAAAGACGACCACCTGATCTATCAGCTCGACGACATGAATACTCTTATTCCAATAAACGACGACGAGCATCACGTTTATTTCTATGACGAATGCGGTCGTTACTACTTGACCGATAATAGAGTGAGAGTGTACAAAGCCCACCAATCTGCTAGCGAGTATATGCTGCAGAGAACTGGAATTTTACTGAAGATGAGCGAAACGGTAGATGGAGTCAAATACCAATATGACATTTTAGGTCGATACGCCTATGAAGACGGTGTGAAAATTTATTGCAATCAGGGTTCGACAGATAAATACCGCCCAGACGGCCTGGGTAACCTAGAAAAAATTCGCGACGAGGAGCAATATAATCTCGGCGCCTGTCCCGTTGACCCTATCGCTACCGATGAAAGTTTATACTTGAAGAAGGCTGTCGGTGAGGCTTTGAAGAAGTGTGTAGCTGAAGTCGTCATGACATTGCCGCTGGATCCCATTCAATACTTAGCAGACAGGTTGGAGAAGTATCATTTTGACATGGAGGCGAATAAGAACCGGCGATTAGAACGGCAAGAGTTGATGGCCGAACGAGAACTACTAAAACCTCTAGAAAGCGTATCGTCCAAATTCGTTCGTTCGCAGTTCGTGGAACCTGAAGAATGTTTTGACGATAAATCTGGTATAGATTATAATTTTATTAATTACCAGAACTCATCTGAATAAATGTTTATTTGTATAACTAACATTATGTACGTACCTACTTTGAATAGGGAGTTATTTTAGAGATGTTGTTTTAGATTTTACGTAAACTTAATTTTACTTTTGTAATAGTGTTCTTAATGATGATTTCGTTTTATGGAAAGTAAATTACTATATACATGAACGTTTTTTTATCGTTGATCAAAATGTAGGTAATAAACAAGTTTACCCCTTCAGGACCAGCGGCGCCAAAATGTGGCAATTTTTTTACTTTGAAATTTAATTATAGGTATTTTAGGTAATTTGGTGTAGATTACGATTTCATTTTCCGAATTTTTTGACGCCATCTTGGAAAAACTGCACATTAACAATTGAATTATACTTGGTCTATCATTACGTGGCCTATCGTTTCGTAAGTAGAACTGTGGCGTAGAATTGATAGATAGGGCCATAATTGTATCTTCCTAGGCCTATTTTACAATTGAATTCCAAAACTGAGAGATTTTCCTAACTCCAGCCTTACCTACTCCTTACCTTTATGGAGAGCGGCTTGTTCGTGAGGATTGAAGTCACCAAACCTACTTTCGAGGCGGTTCGTAATGACTGTTTCCAACGTACTCATGGCTCAGTAGCCATCCACCATCATGGGCCCATCCACAACAGACTTAAAACTGATGAGCTAAACTCGATATTACAACAACCCTAATTGTATTGGACAGTCCTGAAAGGGTTATCTATTATTACAAGAAAAAGATAAAACCCGGGTGAACCATGTAGCCTATGACATTCAGGACATGAAACGATTCGCATTTCAAAATCTGTCAAGCCATTTAAGCTATTAAAGTACTACAGAGACACATACATACATACCATACATACACACACCTTAAAGACAAGTAAAATAGGACCACAAATAATACTTTTCCACACTTGTCTTATCAAAGTACCTTTAAGATTGGGCCTAAAGCAAAATCTTCAATCTTTGATTAGATTTTCACAGTAGTAAATCATGTCCAAAATCGAAAAAAAAAAATACGTTAGGAAACTTCAATATATAATTAAAGGTCGACCCTGACGAAAACATGGTAGGATAAAATTTTCTCGATAGAAAACCATCACAAAGTTACCTCTAATTTTCAACATTTTTGGTTTGCATTCTGTTTTGGTACATATTATTGAACAATAAATTATGTAAATATTATCACTCATGTATAACCTAGAGCTGACCCTAGCAATTTTTAAAAATATTGTCTATTCTATAAGCTATGAGAGTAGAAAGCACTTGGCGCTTACAACATTTTTAATCCGCGCAATACGCTGTCTTTCGTCTCGCGTGACACAAGCTTGAGGCATCGGTTTGTTGCACCCACTGAAGTGAGAATTTTTTTCGTTTAGATTAGAAGGGCTGTCAAGGCATTTTTGTAAGAATTCCGTTGTAGCCAGTTGAACACATGCAAACGATACGTCAAAATATAAATACGTAGGAAGGACTGCAGTAATTCGTCAAGATTAGTATTATTTCAAAAGGTTATGAACACCATTTTAATAAAGTTTAAAATTGACCTTCTCGTGGTGCAATACGGTTCAGTTCCCCTTGAATTTTGTGCAATTATTTTGGTAAATGTTGCTAGTGCAAAAAAACTGCACGATTATTGTGCGGTTTATAATACTAGTAGAGAAATATAGACCGTATCGTAAATTAACGTACCTCATTATTAAAACAGTTCTACCTTAAACTGCACGAAAAGTGGTTGGTAAAAAATTTGAGTTAAAGAGTTTTTCAACAATTTTGTTTATTTTAATTAACAAAAGTTGTGTATTAACGCATGTAATTGTGTTATACTAGTGAATTATTATCCTTTAAATACTATTAAGGTAAGTTCGTAGGTTTGCATGAGTGTGGGCAAACAATAGGAAGTAAAAAAAATATATTTTCGGTTTTGCCCCAAAACTCCGCACAAACTTAGCTAGATAAGTTTCCATGACCTTAATAGGTCATGCTTTGACCATGATATCGATTTAGGCTATGTTTAAAGCTCGTTTTATGTGACTTTAAATAGGTAGAAAAATAAATATTATTTGATAAGGTTAAATGCAATATCCATGCGAAGCCATTGAAAATAAAATGATATTATAAAATTTAGAATGTGGTATCACAGCTAGTGATGGGACAGTTTTGTGTGCAGTTTTGATTTTATCGATAACCTGTTATTGTATACCTTATAAAATATTTTATGGTAAAACTTGCCCTAGTCGTTTAAAAAAAATTACAAACTCTTATTTAACTTGCATCGTTGGTATGTCTGTCAGCTTCCCGATTCAAAATTTGTAATCCATTTTTCTAAGCACGTTTCAGTTGCACTAAGTAAATTTGATGTTTGTAAAATAATATGGTGGTACTTAACTGGCCTGATGATGGAGCCAGAAAAGTAGGCCATAGTAACCTCTCTACTACATACTTTTACTTATTACTCCGTCGTGTTTGGACTCGTTGAATTCATTTTGATAAGGACTGTTAGACCAAAAAGACAAAAACAATATTTCACATCTCATCATCAGCCAATTAACGTCCACTGTTGGACAAGGCCTCCCTCATAGAGAGGGGTGTTGCCATAATCCCCCTGCTTGGCAGGCGGCTTGGGGATCGCAGTACGTTCACCGTGTACTATTAGGACGCTGCTGCCCATCCTCCGGTGGTTCTGGTCGCAGTTTTAGGACATACCCGGGTCCAAAACAATATTTATTGTCTGTCTAATAATTCATAGATTTACTGACGACTTGCAGCGCCCCGTGGTTTCACCCGCTATCCTATAGGAACTGCTATTTTTTCAGGGTAAAAACTATGAGTCAATCCAGAATATAACCTACCTCCATACCAAATTTTATTTTAATCCATTCACTTATTACAGAATTCAGTGAAAACAAACATATTAATACGCAGACTTTCTTATTTATAATAATAGTGTGATAATGTTGTTGTCTACATCTACATAATAAGACAAATGAATAATAACACAATAAAGTTTAATCTTCAAAAAATACTCCTAAAGTAGGTATTGTAGGAAATGTTGTAAGAAAAATAAAAAATTATCGATATCGATAAAATTATTGTAACCACTATTATTGTCAACGGCTTGTCAAGAGCTTATAATTTAAACACGGTGAAATCACAAAATTATCAACAATTTAGACTATACCGGAGATAGGAAATTCCTCCTTTTTTTTAAATTAAAATCCATTCTAGCTCTACCACACGTAATTACAGCGCAAGACGGCATTGTGAATAAATCCGATGGAGCAGCATACGAGTTCGAATTCAGTTAGCAACTGCGATGCGGAGTTTGACGCGTTGACGTGCATACTCACTCGTATGCCTCGTAACAAATGTTCCATCTCTCTTCCGTTCTATACCCTTCTCTTTTCTGTGGTTGCACCGATCAGTTACCATCGCTCTGTTGAGACGGGTAGTCCATGTCAGTTCAGACGTCGAGTACGCAAGCTTGGTTCCGCGCGTCGTCGCGCCGCCCGTTTGTTATCCGTACATGCGCTGGGTGTGGCGAGATGCGCGGGGGAAATCAGAATTTATCCTGCCATTAGGCCCGCTCTTAAGTAACTGGGAACTGTAACACCAAATTTTGTTCACATACATACACAACCGTTTTGGCTCTAGTAACCTAAACAAACCAACATTGAAAATTGCATTATTTTACAAGTGCGGCAGGAAAAACAATATTTTATTTTGAAAAATTAAAATAAGTTTATTGCATAAAATAACAGTACTTAATTTAATTACATTTATTTCCATACTAGCGTAATAAACTGCCTACTTCTTCTTATTTTTGAACTTTTTCCCTATGCCCTGTCCTGGTTTCACTTGCTGCCTGCTCTGGTTGTTTCCTTTTGGGTTCATCTGTCCTATTTGCTTCTTTTTTTTGTCTTTGTTCTTCAATTTTTGCGATGCTACCTTTTCGATCGCTTCTGTTATTTTGTTCTCATTCTTGTTGATTTGACTCGGTGGGTTGGGTTCTTTATTTTTGTTCTTATTTTTTTTCTTGTTTTTCTTTTTATTGGGAGAACCAGTAGCTACTGTTGACTTGACTGGGCTGGTATTAGTAGTTTTACTTTCATTTATCTGACCAGTATTCTTAGCTACAGCTTGAGTGCTTTTACTGGTGGTACTTGCTTTAACTTGTGGGCTTGCTTCTATTTTATTTGTGGTTTCTTTTGTCTGTTGTTGAACAGCTCCACCCTTTTTATTTTTCTTTTTGTTTTTCCCGCCTTGGATCTGTACATTTTCGTTTTGCGGTTTCTTTTCTACGTTACTTACTGGTTTAGGCTTTTCATTTTTCTTACCACCTTGACTCTGTACATTTTCGTTTCGCGGTTTCTTTTCTGCCGTACTTACGGGTGTGGGTTTTTCATTTTTCTTACCACCTTGGCTCTGTACTTTTTCTTTTCGCGGTTTCTTTTCTACAGTATTTACGGGTGTAGGTTTCTCAGTAGATGTTTGCGCCTGAGCAATGTTACTGTCAGTGCTCTGTTTGTTTTTCTTATTTTTGCGCTTCTTTTTCTTTTTGTTAGGTGGTTGTTGACTTTCAGTCTGTGGAGTTCTGAAAAACATTTTTCTATTTTGAGAACTATTTTATTTTATTTAATCATAATTAATATTATGGGGTTAGTGATGGGCTTATCTTATTATAAACACCACGATACCGAATAAATATATATTTTTAATACACAATACTGTGCTCCAAAACCAAAATCACAGACACAGCTCATAAAGCTGCTATGCTAAAGTTCCGGGCGGACATGTTAGTCGCATGCCGAATAAACTCTGGGCTAATATAACAGCCAAATGGGCCCCACAACAAACACGACCACCTAGCAGGCCCAAAATAGATGGCGGGGCAAACTTGACTCTCATATTAAAAACAGAAAGACTTGCCCAGGTCCAGGAAAAGTGGAAGAAGCGGAGGGAGACCTTTGTCCAAAATATGTAGGCCCCTAATAATAACATTAAAAATAAAATAATGCTTTACAAACATGGCTACCCGCTAGGATTTTCTGTGTGGGCGATGTCATGGAACACACACAAAGATACTGACCCAGAAACCGAGTAAATATTTAATTCATCTGCCTAGCCATACTGGTCGTCCAAAATGTACTAGTCCCATTTTGCTTTCAGCTTCGTTTGTTTAAAAAAGTAAATAGAAAAGTTAAATTGAGATTCTGATTCTATCAAAAAGAAAGATCTATGGAAGAATTCAATTTCTGTAATAATCTGAATTTTCAATTGAAAATAATGGCTTAAAATTTTGGAAAAACTTAACATATCAACACCAATATACAAAGTTAATTTGATTGGGTATAAGGTATCTGAAGGCAGATTGGTCTTATAGAATATACAAAAGTAGGTTTTTGTAAAACTCTCGGAGTAAAAGTTTGAGAGTGGACTTCGTTAAATTACTGACATAAAATAAACAATGTTAAGGTTTACTTGCTTTATATTCGTCTTGATAATTGCGGATTAATATTTTCGTTGTATGGCCAAAAATCTAGATACCTAAAATTTTATGATGAATTTTATATTTATAATACGGCTCTTAAACTTACTTTTGTTTTGCATCAGCTTTATTCTTCTTCTTCTGTGGTCCGGAGTTGTCGCTCGGAGCTCGCCTCTTCACTGAGCTGGGTTTGTCATCTGTTTCACTCTGTGATCCCTCTTCTGATTGAATGTCGCCATTTTCTTTTGTGTCTGTAGTGTCTTTGTTCTCATTTTTCTCGCCTTCTTCTTCATCATCCTCATCTTTGACTGGCTCCGGCTGAAGATAAAACAAAGCCATTATTTTTACATTCGTCATCATCACTCACAGCCTTTCTTATTCCACTGCTGGATATAGGCTTCTTACCATGCCATCTGCCACGGTCCTGTGCTAATGGAGTCCATACTCAAGTCCAAGTTCGATCCGCGATGACAAAATCGTCGACTCATCTTGCAGCTGGACGACCAACTGTCCGCTTACTTTGCCTCGGCCACCATTCATTCAAAACCTTATTCCACCTGTCATCACTGCGCCTAGCAAATCCTGCCTATTTTTACATTTATCATCATCATTTCAGCCTATCATGTTCCTACTGCTGGGACTCAGGCCTTCTCTCACAAGGAGAGGATGGGCCCTAAGCAACCATGCTAGCCCACTGCATGTTGGTGAATGTCATATATTTTTGAACTTTTGAGGTTCTTGGACATACGATATACGATGAAGTTGTTTCCTCACGATGTTTTCCTTCAAAATTTTTGAGCGATGCCATCGAAACATTATGCAGATTTTTACATTAGCTCACCAATATTGTAATAGGTGGCAGTAGGTCATATTGTTTATTTTGCGATTATAGACATGTACCTATTAATTAGTTAGATTAATAAATTATATTTTAACTATTGACATTGTTTCGACTGGATAATTTAATACCATTTTTTAAATCTAAATAATATTTATTATGGTATTTATATGCCATCTCTCTTTGGTTTTTAAATCAAAATAATTAACTTGGATGGCAATATTATGCCAGTGGACGAAATAAAGTCAGTTTTTTTTTTATTGTTAATTATTTAGATGTGTTGATTTACTTACTGTTTTGTGCAAATAAATTAACTTTATCTTTATGAACCTAGAGTTCAATAATTAATTATAGTAGTGTAACAAATGATACTTACGATAACATTGGAGAACTTCTTCAATTTTGCTACGAAAAATCCATCCATATTGTGTGTATGAGGGTAGAACCTTCTAGTCAATTTCAACGATGGATGGAACCTATGGTGCCTGTACTTCGAGAACCCTTCCGTACCAAAATCAAGACCTGTCGGCACCAGCTTCACGTTTCTCCTCTTTAATACATAATTCACTACCCATTCATTCTCCTCAGGCAATATAGAGCATGTTGAATAAACAATGTACCCTCCAGTACTAGATTTCGCATTGCAGCAGTCAATGGCAGCTAGCAACAACTGTCTTTGCAAGTTGAAGCACCTCTGGATGTCCTTCTGGTCTTTAGTCGTTTTCACACTGGGATCTTTTGCGATCACACCTGTCCCAGTACATGGAGCATCCAATAGAACCCTATCAAAGCCTTTAATGACTTCTGGGAACTGTCTCCCATCATAATTACAAATCACTGTATTGACCACTCCTAGTCTATGGAAATTGCCAACAACTGCCTTAGTTCTATCTTTATTGGCGTCATTCGCAAAAAGCGCTCCAGTGTTCTTCATTATAGCTGCAATGTGAGATGCTTTACCTCCTGGAGCCGCACACATGTCCAATATTCTCTCATTCTCTTGCGGAGCTAAAGCCATAACAGGTAAAAAGCTGGACGCCCCTTGTAATATGTAGTGACCAGCTAAATACTCCGGTGTTGCACCAATTGGCACTGTGGAACTGTATACAACAAGACCGACTTTACTCCATTTACCTACTGGGTCTAAATTTACCCCTCTGTTTATTAAAGCTTGAGCTAAATCGCGTCTCCTCGTTTTAAGGCTGTTAGTTCTTATCGTGACTGGACGTGCCACTTCGCTTGCTTCTAAAAACTCTATGAGCTCCTGCACAGGGAATATTTGCATGAGCACCTCCATAAGAAACTCATTGTAGCTGTAATACATACACAGATCTTTTAGCAACAGCTCTGTGTATTCACATCTGGATCTGCCTTCATCTTTCAAGCGGTTAAAGTCAGTTAGAACCGCGACTACATCTTTGATTCGCTGATGGACATCTTGTAGGCTGGTCGGGTTTTCTAACTCTTCCTCTGTTGGAAACGCGAACACATCTTGCTTGGCAATGTTTAGTTGCATTTCTTCATCGGCGAGTTTTTTGTCAGCCTTCTTTTTTTTCTTGAGTTTAATGTTTGCTTTTTCTATTGGCAGCATGTCATCATCATCATCATCATCGTCATCACTTTTGTCGCTGTTTTCATTGTTGGAGTCTGAGTCATAGTCCATAGCGTTACTGCTGTCTGCCTCTTCACCTTCTGATGAAGGAGCATCGCCATTCTCCTGATCAGAATCTTGGAAAAGGTCATCTAATGTCCCAACCTGCAAAGTTTGCAATACAAACCAACATCATTAATCTGATATACATATCCAGGTGTTGTTTTTATGAGTCTAGATTTAATTGTGGCATGGTTGATAAACCATGTTTATATAACCTATGTAACTATGTAATAGACTAGGTATCTACATAAAACAGTACATTTGTAATGAAATTGTAATAATAATAAAATCATTACCTATATTCCAAGTTATTTCTACATCTTCATCTTTAAAATGGGAGCAGAGATAAGATATTTTTTTTTAATTTCAAATAAACTACTCATCCGATTTTGATGAAACTTGCTAAGTAAAATTGGCAATATTGATTTCTATTGATTTACTATTTTTTTAAGTTAACAAGAGAAAGAATTAAAGACGATATGTCATTGACAAGCAATTGAGATTGTTTTTTTAACAATCTTTCTATAAAATTTACTAAACCTCGCCATCAACTGTAGTCATTCATTTCCACCCGCTGCTTAGCTTTTGCTTCTACTTTCACCACAATAGGAATGTTTCCCGTCCCAAGCCCAGACAAAGAGCGAGGAACTAGCGGTGGTGGGATGAACAATATTTTCAAAACAATCTGTGGTATATCGAGCACCCTCTCCACACACCGTCATAACAATAATGGTATATGGTTCCATGGTAATTATATTTTATATTCTACAGGGTCTCTTGGTGTTGGTTTTAGCTCCACCAACGCCTAACAAATGTCCGGGCTAGACCCGAGAATGTAATTGAATAAAATGGTATATGGTATATCTTACTTTATATTTTTCACCAGGCTTCTTTCCTTTTGTATCAACTTCTTTTGCATCAGAATCTTCTTCGGCTTCAGAACCTTCGGCGTCGGAGCTTTCCTCTGCATCAGAACCTTCATCATCAGAATCTGCCTCTGCATCAGAGTCGTCATCAACGTCACTGTCTTCTTCAGAGTCTGACTCGGGTTTTTTTTTACTTTTTGGTTTCTGCTTCGGCTTAAGCCACTCTTTGTTCTCATCGGTAAATCCTATAAGTTTTTTTAAATATTAATGACAATGGTGGGAGTTGATAGCCATAGTTATTACCATCTGCCACCAGGAGGGTATCATGCATGGGGGCAGATGGTAATAAACTCATTGCAACAGCCTTTATCCTTTTCATCTACTCTTCTATAGCGTGCACTATAGTAAACCCGACCTGTAATGGGAGACAAGGTTATCCCATCAATTATAAAAAGTTACACATACCTTTAACATTTTCTTCCTCTGAATCACTTTCCTCTTTATCTGCAACTTTAACCTCAGTTTGTTTGGCCACATTCTTCTTAGCTTGCTTCAGTGCCTTTCGCTTTTCAACGATTTCTGCCTTTTTCTTGGCACGTTTTGCGGCTCTCTGTTTCTGTTTGTGAGATAGTTTCTTTGGACCATTGTCGTCTTCCACTGAAACAACATAGGTGCCTCATTTGTTACAGTATTCTAGAATCTAGCTATAATTGGTTTTCAATACTTTTGAAAACCAATTATATTGTTTTCAATAAATGTATTTCATACATCCCACACTGACTCTTCTATAAAAATGTGTGTACCTAATGTTACAATATTTATACATAGTGCTTAACACATCCAGCAAACCGTTCTTTTTTAGTTTTGTACTTTATATGTGCAATAATCAGCACTTACGGTATCACTACCGTGCATCGCGGCCGATCGCAGCTGCGCGCTTCTGACACACATGTCTAACGCTCGGCACGAGTATGTGCCATTGGTTACTGTGTCCGATTTGATAGAAGATCGCGCGGCTTACTTCTGCCTACCTTGCAAGCGTAGATAGTGCATTTTCGAGTCTCGTCAGGTACGCTTTTCGTGGATTAGTGTTCGGTGTGAAAATTCGACCTAGTCAGTGGCAGTGCGCTGGTCTACCCTGAACTTTAACTGTTAGTTTCTAGCCACTGCCAGGTTTCTTATGTATTTTATTACTCGATTGAAACTCAAGGCGTTACTTTTTATTTGTTTTCTCCATTGTTACTTGTATGTATTTCAATTAGTTGGTAAGTATGTACATTTTTTTATATTAACAGCTTAGCAGCTTAAGTAAATATTAATTACCTAATGAGTTAAGTGTGTAAACTCAGTAAGAGAATAATTGTTATTCCTATGAGATTAATATAGAATTCTGAAAGATCAATGAACCGCATGTTCCCAAAGATAGATTTATTTTATACTTAGTGACTGGACCAAGCAGATAAGTAGTAGGACCAACCACTTAAGTACTAATGATAACTATAAAAGTATTTGTCGCGTATTTAAAGCTCTAATACATTGTTTAAAACCTCATGCTGAAGTCGAAATAACGTTAACTTACATAGTTCTTTCTTGAAGACAGGGTCAGGCTGCTTTCGTGCCTTCCTGCCCGGACCTTTTTTCACTTTCTTTGTTTCATCAAATTTTGCCTTCCTACCCATCTTTTACTAGAATAATCGCTTTATTGAAATTCAGTTTGGGTTATTTTCGCCGGAAAGTCACACAAAAACGCGCACATGTGAGGTTAGTTAGTCGTGTATTATTGCCATTTGCCTCCCAGTCGTGTCATCGTGACAATGACGTCTGCTGACATGAAACCTGACAGTGACATCCAAAAGACACAGGACCACAGGCCCGATTCTTTAACTAAAACATGCACGTAACACGGCGTGTTAAGACCCATAACAGACACGTTACCATAGCTGACGTCAACTACGTCAACCAAAGAGATAAAAAGAGAGGGGAATTATATTCTCACTCTTTCTCGTCCGTTT
The DNA here is from genome assembly GCA_949125355.1 of Agriopis leucophaearia. Classification (NCBI taxonomy): domain Eukaryota; kingdom Metazoa; phylum Arthropoda; class Insecta; order Lepidoptera; family Geometridae; genus Agriopis; species Agriopis leucophaearia. Next base: position 7,179,213 of record OX421265.1, on the reverse strand, counting down.
GTCAGACGGCGGTTCGTCAGCCAAGTATACGAAGTATACGTTCGATACGTCTGTTACGGCTATAAGTTAACCTCAAAATATTTGGCCTCCATTCCTTAGGAAATAAAAGCCTACTTTTTGAGGTTAACTTAATGCGCCGCGATACAAGCGTATTTGTAGTTATGGCAGGGCCCGTGATTTGGTGGACAAAGTACAAACGTAGATCTATTCTTTAGATATAAAAACACATTGTAATTTTTTTTCATTGTATGTTTGTATTTTTTCCCCTATCCAAATAAATGCCTATATTAATAATTTAATAATAATTATATAATAGTGCACCGTTATTTTGAGTAACCACAACTCGACTGATGTTAAGGCTACCTTCCATACAAAATCTTCAAAGTTTAATAATACACTATACTATACTAGTGCATGACGGACTTGACTGAGGCTTACTTTGCCTGATTTTGATATGTTTGACATTATTTAATAACTGAACAAATGTTTAGAGTTTTTGGCACCAACATGAAATAGACATGTCGCTTTATAGTATTATTTTTCTAAACTTGTGTATTTCGACTTTTAATTGTGGATTATTTTCAATGTTTGTGTGCTCGATTGTGGGCAAATGCTATAATGAGGTGAAACGTGTATTTTCACGTTGTTTAAAACTGGAAGTCTCTAAAAATGTCTTTACCACTTGCATATTAAGACTTAATTATGGTAGTAAAATACGTAAGACGAGGAGTTATGATCTTAGTGGCTTTAGCTTGTCGCCCGTAATGTCATATTGACATAATATATCATCACAAGTGACACAAGTCGAAGTTGGTCGAAGTCGAAACGAAATTGAACTCGAATTAGTCGAAGTTGAATCACACCTCACACTTGCCTCACACGTTTGCGGCATTCGTTGCAGTTTTTTTTGCCAATTTTTTGCAATAGTTTTAAGCCAGTGTTTTCCTGTTACTAAAAAAAATACAAAATGCGCAAATTACATTAATGGAATTTCTGTAAAAATTATAACAGTCTAATTTCTTCGGTTGGCATGTTCCTATCTAAAAATGATTTCATCAAAATATCCTAGTTTTGCCCGGAGAGCTATTCAAGGGAACCGTGTTTTGATTTGGTAAGAAATTAATTCATCCCATTAGATTTCTTTTGTTTTAGTTAACAATTTAATTGAATTTGTTGTTCTTTTGACTGTTAATATCGAAGCTATATTGCATACGGAACTGCTAAAAATTTCTTCCTGTAGTTTTCAGGGTCATTACGTAAATAACTGCGACACTCAACGAAATCAATGTCATGATCAGCGACGAACGTTTTTGAATTTTCCAACCCCAAATCGAACAAGGGAGTACTGTGGGAGACAGCTTGTCGGGTAAGTTATACCTACCTGTTACTTGTTTTGCCCAAGTATTTAATTTTATGACATGCTTATATACATTTATACCTACTTTTCATATTTACTTTAGGTAATTTCTGTATAATCTATTAAAATTTCCCAAAACATTGCTATCTATAACTGAATAACTCACTTATGATAAGTAGATAGCAACTACTGACTCATTTGCATAATTGTTTACACAGATCAGTGAATAGATACATTTTGACATGAATGGCTTGAATAGATTAATGCTCGTCTTATGGCACTACACTATTTCCATTTGTTTATTTGCTCTGACAGCTTCAATATAATAACATTGTTAAAAGCTGAATGTACACCTCAAATTCTGATGACTTTCTCTAGGCTTTTGAACATAAGACTAGCATGTACCCGATATACTTCAGTGAAACATTAAAAGAATAAGATTTATTCAGTTTTTTACAATGTTATAGCAGCTGTCAGAACAAATAACCATTTTATTTATAAAAAGAGTGGCAAACAAGCGATGCGCCTGATGGTAAGCAGAAACCACTGCTTATGGACACCTGCAACACTAGCGGTGTTGACGGTGCTTTGCCAGCCTGGAGAAGTAGTTGTAGACACACCTTTCAAAACGCGTCATGTTGAAGCTTAGCAGGAAGGACATTTCAACCTTGCAGGTGACGCAGAATAAAGGAGCTGAAAAATCAGATATGGTGGGTTTTCCAGCTATGCAAGATGGGGGTGAGCTTTATGATGGTGTAGGGATATGCGGTAGTGGAAGTGTGACGCAGGAATAAGATCAAAAAACAAATGGAAATGGTGTATTGTCCACAAACTGTAAAATATACTGTTATGTGTCCATACCATCGAAATAGGAATTCAATAAAATAAAAAACCATTTCTTTTTTCAGATATTCTATGGATCAGATGTTTGAAGTAGTATCTGATGTTGGTAGCTACTACAAATTCTTGCCGTGGTGTAAAAAATCAATAGTACTCAGTCAGACACCAGCAAACTTGAAAGCTGACCTCATCATTGGATTCCCTCCTATCAATGAAAGCTATACCTCCCATGTCTCGCTAGTCAAGCCCCACATAGTTAAAGCAGAATGCAAGGACGGCAGACTATTCCATCATTTGCTTACCTTATGGAGATTTAGCCCTGGATTAGAAAGAGAGCAGCAGTCGTGCGTAGTTGATTTTCAAGTGATATTCGAGTTCCGTTCTGTGTTCCACTCACAGTTATCAAATTTATTCTTTGACCAAGTCGCTAGGCAGATGGAAGGTGCTTTCATAAAAGAAGTTGGAAAACGCTATGGCCCAGCAACAATGCAACCCAAAAATATGCTACTCAACAAGCACGATACAGTTAAAAGTTGACGATAATATTTACCAAATTTTTAGTTAAATTTAGCAATAGGTCCATACAATTTATCTATTGTGATTGCTTGTGTATTAATTTATTATGTAAATAGAGAATTCGGTTTACAGTGAAGCTAAGCTTCTGTGATGTTATTTTAGACAAAATAAAAGAAAGTTTAAGTTTCTGACATGTTTTATTTACATTTGGCCACATTGTAATATTGTCGCAGGTATTTTCGGTTTATTGTTTGGTCCTGTAGGTACGTTTTCTATTTTTCTCATAACTAAAAGTCCATCTATAACTCTTCCGAACACTACATGCATATTATCTAAAAAGTTGCATTTAGCACAAGTTATAAAAAACTGACATCCGTTATGAGTCTTTGCCATTGAGAGTAAGCCTGGCGAGTCATGTTTTAGTGAAAAGTTTTCATCTGCAAATGTGCTGCCTCCATAAATGCTCACATCTCCCTGACATTAAAGTAAATAATTATCAGGTAATATTTTCAAAGATGGTACAGAGTAGGTACTTGATTATAATGTTCTGAAGGACTCTGAATCCACAGTAACCAGATAAATTAAAAAAAAAACACGGTTGTGAGCTGACAGCACTCGATTATAATTTTTTGCCTCTTTATTCATTATAGTCCAAGGAATATAAGTACTAGTCTTTTGACACCGCACGTCTATCGCACGTGTTAAATTCCCTTTGGCAAGCTTTTGGAATAGTTTTAATACTCTTTGGTTAAAACAGTAGTATCAAATGTCTGCCCTTTACATTTTTTCATGCTCCAGTGAAGTGGACTATACTTTAGAAGTTAGTACCTACGGAGTTTTGAAAACAACACGAAAAGACATGATTAACCACCGTAACCTTGTTATATCAATACCCTCACATTACATTCTCTTTGATCACTTCCACACTCGACTAAAGCACGTTCACGAATCCATGATATATTATATGATAATATTATAAGTATACCACGAAATACCAAATTTTAGGAAAATACCTAAAACAATGAGGTGACATGTTTTTCATCAAAACTCAGAGCTTTATTATCTTTAAATTTAATAATCACCAAGACTACGAACGATAGGCCACAGAAGAAACTATGCTATAGATCCAATACCCAAAGTTAGCTAAATTAAATAGCCAACACTTCCCTTCGCCATTGGCTTTTTTCTGGTAAAAGTTAATCTAGCGCCATCTATGGTCGAGTAGCATAACGTCGAATAGTTTCGCGCGCTTGAGATCATGTTAGTTCCTGTTACTGTCTTTCTATGTAGAATAGTCATGCGAGTGAAAGTGACAAAGATGATCTCCAGCACCTGAGAATAATAATGTCGGCATAATCATCTGGGGAAAAACCCTATTTATAGATGAAAGTAAATTGTCAACTGCATATCGTGGCGCGTTTATCGTAGGATTCCGTAGGTAGAAATTTATTTAGTTGACCTAAGACTTGATTGGTTATGGCACAAATCTTTATGCTAAATCTAAATATCGACACTTTACCCACTTCTCATTATCGTGCTAATTGAAATTTTGCATATATATGTATTGTATGTAGCTTCGTTAACAATACGTAGGTAATAACGGTTTTATGATGGATCTGGAATTATTCTGGAAGGTAGGTTAGGGCAACGGAACTTTTAAATTATAAAGTTTTCTTTTTTAAATTATAAATCGTCCTAACCAATCCTATTTACCTATTAAAAAGCGTTTTTAAATTTTTTTGCTTTATCTACTATTTCTTATAAATCTCGGGTCTAACTTAAGCCGATATACCACGGCCAAGAAATTTAATGAATAGGTATTTAGCAACTTTATTCCTGACGAGCGAGCTATCGACGTGTGCGTGTCGAACTGACTGTGCGTGTGTGCGTGCCCGCCCGTGCTCCCGCATAGAATGCCTAGTTGCCTACAAATTCATTTCGCCTCGCAGTCTACTCGGCTAGTTTATATCGGCGTTTGCCGAATGTCGAGTGATTTTTGTTATTTTGCGATCTGCTCATATTTTACAAACCGACTAGGCCAAAAGGTTAGTTATGATTTTGACAGACTATGTTGTATGTATGTATGCTCATGACTGTATTCCTCTAATCCAGTGTTTTTCTAACATTTTCACGAGTCGACCCCTTTAGTATGAAAAAAAAAACGGGGCCCCCTACTTTCCACAGTTTATAATCTGTATTTTATAATACATATTATAAGTATCAAAAACTACATAGGTACATAACATGACAAAAACTTAAAACTAGTGAAATAATTGGCGGCCTTATCGCTATAAGCGATATCTTCCAGGCAACCTTAGTATGGAGAGGACATACAGAAGAGGTTAAGGACGGGGTGTGATGTAATAATGGAATAACTGATATGTAAATCATAGACATACATTATAATAATACACTAATACCTACTGAAACAATATATGCAGTAATAATATACCTACATATTTATAAACATAAAGCGAGATAATAACGATACAGTAGCTACTCCGAGATATAATGCAGTTTCATACGACGCTTGAAGACTTTCTGTGAGGGTGCCGGTCTATAATGTGATAATAGTTACGGATAGGATTACCATGTACAGTTCCTATGGGATAACTTTAACTATAATCTAATAATCTAAAGTAAAGTAGAGGTGTTGTATGAGGACTTGAGGAGATATCCGAGACCATACAAACCTCCGTACCATACTTCACCGTTGTTATGGGCGACTTCAACGCAAAGGTAGGCACGCGGAATATTGATGAGTTAAGAGTGGGGGGAGTGTACTAAGGGTACAGTACCCTTAGTACAAGATTTGATAGTTTTCGAAAACTTTTTTCGTTTTCGTTTTGATGCATACATTGCTGGGCTGAAAGCTATTCGAAACTATTTTTCGTATTTGAGTGAAGCAACCTATACTGCCGATTACTACCGATTTTAGTTCATCCGCGTTTCCGCTAGAGGCGCTTTATTAAAATGTATGGGACAATACGGAAACGAAAAAAGTTTTCGAAAACTGTCAAATCTTGTACTAAGGGTACAGGAGGGAAAGATAAATTTTTCTCTTTCTCTCCCGTTGTGGGAAAACGGGGTATAATATAATATTATTTTTTTTCAATTCAATGCTTTATTTATTTAGTAAATATAATATGTTATTAGTAATTTAGTAACTATTTTTGTTACTTCAGACCTTCGTTCTATAAACGATTTGGAAAATACATTTATTTTATTTTAAAGAATATAGGAACTTTCTGATTGACCTCAGAGAAATTTCATCAAAATTGGTTCAGTAGTTTGGTTTTTAAATCAAATTAACTGGAAAAATATGTCACCCAAGTAAACGAGATTGCGTATTTACTCTATCTGTTATTAAAACCGTCACAGCTTAAACTAGCCGGTTTGCCTCCACCTTCTTAATGCGAACCGCCGCCAGGGACTGGAAAGCTTTGCCAAGGCCCTTAATTCCTGAAAACTATAACCGGAGTGTCTTCAAGGCCAGAGTGAAGGCAAGGCCTCCATCTTCGGTATAACATTACTCACCATCAGATTAGTTGGTGGCCAAACGTAAACCAGGACCTTTAAAAAGAATATACTATTACTTACTACTACCTATAACAATTATTTTTTGTTCCATCAAAAAATAAAATAAACAAGCATTTCGTATTTTTCTCAGCAAAACCTTTCATTATATATACCCATATCAAGGAGATAGATATGACCGTTGACCACCCTCCGTCATCAGGACCCTGGTCGACGGTCATTATCCAGGACCAAAGTGCTTGGGAAGACACATCCAACGAAACCAAACTCGATCGTTATTTCGTTTAGGAGTTCCTATGGCCACCTTCGGTCTTCATTGTCAGACCAGCTTGATTGTACCATAACATTGCATGTCACAGAATTTACGTAAGTACCTATGCCAAATTTCAGGTCAATCGATTGAGTAACTGGTCCAAAATCCAGTTCCAAGATTTTTCTTACTCATACCGCGAACTAAAAGCTGTAACAGATATGTCAACTTGGCTGACGAACCACCGCGTCGTCTAACCAACGGGAGAAAAAGAGAAGATTTTTCTCATTTTCTCTTTCATAATAGGGCAAGTTGATAAGCTTTGTAAAAAGAAGATTAACAAAAGACATCGGCAAAAAAATCCTTTTGCAGTAAACCTACTCATCAGTTAATACTACTTTATAGTCCCTCAATAAAACGAAACAGACAGATTTTTTTATTATTAAGTATTTTTTATTGTAAAATAGGCTTGCACTTGGCCGCCAACTCGCCTGATGTTAAGCGATGATGCGGCCTACGATGGATCAAGCTTGCCTAGAAGAAGCCGATGGACAAAAGGGACACGGGCAGCGCAAGAAATATTTATGTTCATGGTATTTTTTATTTTAGTTGAATATGTCAGAAAAATAACTATGTTTTCGATTTCCTCCTATATCAACTTTAAAATTGCTGTAGGCGGCAGCAAGATCCTGGGTTTTATGTTTTTCTACGGAACCTTAAAAGTAGCTTCACTATAAAATTTGCTCGAAGTTAGCATGCTGATATTATAAGATACCAACTTTTTTAACAGATGAATAATACAATTTAAAAAAAAAACGATTTACTGGGACAAACTATTTAAATTACTGCATTATCCTTGATAAGTGTACAAATTTCAATTTAAGGCGCAATTTGGGCAGCGTTTAGTCCATACAAACTTATTCTCCTGTTTCCTCCCTGGATAATACCGCTAGAGCTATATATTATTTTTTTATAAAATTTATCTCATTTATGGTCAGGCTTGTGTCATTTATTTTTTCTCGTAAGTTAAGTACTATAAGAAATATGAGCCTTTAAAAATCCCAAAAAATATCAAATTTTTACCTCCGTGTTCAGACGTCTCTCAAACAAAATTTATGAGTTTGTAAAACAAAAGTAAATGACAGAAGCCGAGATCAATCTTTTTTTAACAATTAATTGAAAAAAAATATGAAATCGGCCTATTTTTGAATGAGGAAACAGAAGAATCCGAGACGATGATTTTGTCTACTTTTCGTAGGTATAAATCGATCCGAGCTGCAGTTGTCCTTATTGCGCTCTACGGGCAGAGGCTCGAGGTCAGGGGAGGGTCGGTCTAATACGTATACAGTTAGAGAAGAGACATGTAGTCGATAATTGTATCGACACATTAGTGCTGTCCATCGATATCGATATGTGACGGTTCTCGTCTTTAGTTAGTGTTTTGTGCGTGCAGTGAATTTAGCACATTACTGCAACGGCCGGCAAGTTAGGATTTGGACAAAATTGTTGACGCACAACATGATTTATTTTTACTATGGAAACTGACGTGGTTTTCACACATAACACATTTAAGTACGAAAAGAAAGAATTAAAAAAAATATTGTAACTTGTGTATCAGGAATATCAGGATCGTAACAAGTGGAAAAATTTATAAATAAATAATTCTCTTTATATTAGTTAATCTTGTTGAGATATTTTTCAAAATTTTATTCAAATACATTAGGTTATTACGTTGCTAAGTGATTAGATTATAGCTTATCATCATCAGGCAGAAGACGTCCACTGCTGAACATGGGCCTCCCCCTTTAACCTCTATACTGATAGTGATCGACATCCTGTCATCTGCATCCACTGGATGCCCGCGACTCTCACAATGTCGTCGGTCCATCTAGTGGGAGGCCTACCTACGCTGCGTCTTCCGGTTCGTGGTCTCCACTCAAGGACCTTTCTTCCCCATCGGTTATCGGTACTTCGAGCGATGTGGCCTGCCCAATTGCCACTTCAACTTGCAAATTTGAATAGCTATGTCGATGACTCTGGCTCTTTGGCGGATATTCACGTTTCGGATTTTATCGCGCAAAGAAACTCCGAGCATAGCTCTCTCCATTGCCCGTTGTGTGACTCTTGAGTTTTTCTAAAAAGCCAATAGTTAAGGACCACGTCTCAGTACCATATGTTATTACTGGCAACTGGCAACACACTCTGGTCAAAGACCCTTGTCTTTAAGCACTGTAGTATCTTGGAGAAGAGAATATCTTCGAGAAGATGTCACGCAATTTCCCAAATGCTGCCCATCTGAGTTGGATTCTCCGGCTTCGATGAAATGATACTGCCAACCTCGATTTTCAGTTTCGACATTGGGCTTTTCGCAATAGACGAATTCTTTGCGAACACTTTCGAGCCTTGGTTCCGCTCAATTGCGTACCTAATACATCTTGTAATTATAGGAACGTAGATCGTGTTGCACCGATTTTGAGATTCGTCTATTAAGTTTGCCATATTCCGACATATCAGCTGAAGGTTGCAGTCTCATCTCAGTCAGATCTTTCATTAGCTTAATGGTTTCATCTGAGAGCTTCTGAAGTCTTTTCCGGCGTGGGATCTTAAATAACTTGGACCCCACTGCTTGGACAGTTTCCACCAGCCCATTGTTTAGTACGAACAGTTCCGCTTTCGGCCCTGGAAGTGATTATGCAATTCGAGTTGGAAGTCTTTGAAGTTTTGGAGTTGAATATGATCAGAATGGAGCGTGGACTTCACCAGACGCGACCTCTCGAGCTTGTTGATATTCAATGTGCCTCTGACAATACGGTGATCGCTACCGGTTTTCACCTTGCTGATCACGGAGACATCATTGAATATTCGCTTCTTGGTCGTCATGATGAAGTTGATCTCATTTTTGGTCGAACCATCGGGGCTCATCCAAGTCTACTTCCTGCATGGTCGCTTCTGAAAGAAGGAGTTCATCAAATAGAGTTTCTCCTTCTCCATGAAGTCAACCAGCCGCTGGCCCCTCGAATTCCGCTGTCCATATCCATATGACCCCACTCTTAACTCATCAACATTCCGCGTCTCACCTTTGCGTTGAAGTCACCCATAACAACAGTGAAGTATGTTACGGCGGTATGTATGGTCTCGGATATCTCATCAAGTCCTCATACAACACCTCTACTTTACCTACTTTACTTTAGATTATAGTTAAAGTTATCCCATAGGAACTGTACATGGTAATCCTATCCATAACTATCATCACATTCTAGACCGGCACCCTCACAGGAAGTTTTCAAGCGTCGTGTGAAACTGCACTATATCTTGGAGTAGCTACTGTATCGTTATTAGCTCGCTTTATGTTCATAAGTATGTATGTATTTAATATACATACTTATAAACGTGTATATTATTTTAACCAAAAACTTGGTTATTTGAATTTTTCACATAATTTTGAGGTTATGTGAAAAAATTATTGTGCCAAAAGTTGTAGATCTTTTTATTACCTACAACTTTGCCATTAATCTTCTTTTCATAGAACTTGTAGTTTTGCCGGAAATCGAGATAAACCATTTTTTACCCTTAACCCCCTTCCCCCCCTCCCACGAGGGGGGGGGGCTCCCATTTCCCAAACTCAGATCGCCCGTAATTAGGGTTCCGTAGCCCGACAAGTAACCCTTATAAATTCATTCTGTCCGTCCGTCTGTCTGTCCGTCCGTCCGAATTTTTTAAAACCTAACTTCTGTAATTATTAATATAAAAAATTAAATTTAAATAATAATTACAGTAATATAATATAGATCTAAATTTTTAAAGTATAAAAAATATATTATATTGCATTTTAGGGGTGGCACTCCTACATGTGAAATGGGGATGAAATTGTTTTTTTAATCCACTTACTCGTGTGGGGTATCGTTGAAAAGGTCTTTTAAAATGAAGGTAAATTTTGATACATCACTTTTTTATAAAGTCTATACCTTGCGAAATATGGCCCGCCAAAGTGGCAAAAAGTTGCCCCCCCCCCCCCCTTCCTTTTGTAAACTAGACATAGAAACTTGAGTCTTACAATACAAATAGATCATATTTAAAACCTTAATTCAAAATTATTTTGAACATTATCTGATGATGACTTTTTGAGTAACAGCGATAAAACTGTAATAAATTCAAAGCGTATCCATACAAATAATATTTTTCAATCAGTTTTCTCTATGTTTGAACCATAAAAAGTATATGCTATGTCGGGATGGTACATCTCTGAAATTTGGCTAAGTCCACAGAGCTTCGTTCGTTCGAATTTTTCTATAACTATCAATTTCTGAACTATGACTACAATTATATGGCTTTAGTTACGGAACCCTACCACAAGCGTGTCTCGACACGCTCTTGGCCAATTATTTATTTTTCCTTTCATTTTTATCATATTCTCCTCCTTTTCTAATGGGTTTCATCTTTCATCCTAATGTGATTTTTTTTGTTTCAAAAATTATCGACCCTGGTCTATTTGGCGTAGTCGGTTAGTAAAATATGAGCAGATCGCAAAATAACAAAAATCACTCGACATTCGGCAAACGACGATATCAACTAGCCGAGTAGACTGCGAGGCGAAATGAATTTGTAGGCAACTAGGTATTCAGTGCGGGAGCACGGGCGGGCACGCACACACGCACAGTCTGTTTGACACGCACACGTCGATAGCTCGCTGGTTAGGGCGCAGCGCGACAGCAATAGAGTTGCTAAATACCTATTCATCAAATTTCTTGGCCGTGGTATACCGGCTTAAATCGACGTTTTTAAGTACCTACTTAGTTGAAAATCATGTTCAATCAGAGATTCCGTTACTTACATTCCTACCAAGTATTTAAAGGCGTTTTAAAAAGGAGGAGGTTCTCAAGTCGACGCATACGTATATAAATTAGTTTTTTACAAGAAGTGTTGTTAACAGGTTGGTAAGGAACCTACGAAACCTACTTACTTTTTTAACCAACATAACATAAGCACACTAATTGAATCTTGTTCACAATGATCTATAAACTACGAACACACAAAATGACTTCAATTTTTTTTGTCTACCTACTGAGTAAAGGGCAGTAATTCATAAACAGCCACCGGCTTAGAGAGTGTGAATAAATCCACCACCAATTGTGCTCACATATTGACAAACGCCGGAATCGAACTTGCTATTTCTTAAAGCTGTCCGTCACTTCGCATTGGAAGCTGCGGCACGCCAGTGTGGTCAACGTAGGCGATTTATCGCCATTTAGGCTAGTCAGGACTAAAATCAGCGACGATATAATCTGAGTGGGACCTATTAGGCTACTTCAGGTCTGTGCCTGTACAGATCCGCCACAATATGGTTAGCGTTTTACGAAGCTGTTAGAACAAACATTAACCAGTGGCTACAGAACCTGATATTCGGCTAAATTAGGCTACTTATGCTGTGAAAAATTGCGATAAGATAACAGTCCGTGTCGTTGGCAACACTGCGGCACATAGCGGCGGCTTTTGATGGAAAGCCGAAAGGCGAAGTGAGTTCGGATCGCCTTTCGGCTTTTCTTTTGATCTTCACCGCCGACCTCACTCCTATCTTACCTAGCTATTATTTCATTTTGTTTCATATTCAATCGTTGTGCGAAATTCGATGAGTAAACGCGTGTAGCTTTGTGGATTCTTTCAATTCTTCTCTCTCTCAAGTCTCGCGAGAGTGGATCTCATCTCATTATTTCAATAGTGCAACTGGCGGTTAGGTGAGTAATAAGTATTTCTAAGGGCAGCGGGATAAATCTTGCTTCAAGATGATGCGAGCTTCTTGCATAATCATCATGCAACGATAGTTTCTGATTTTTTAACCCCGTTGCAGAGGGGTATGGTATGTACCTACGTTTACCTACCTGCCTGTGTCCGTCTGGTGGCATCGTATTATAGCAAATGGCTGAATCGATATTTAATTAGTTTTTTGTGTGTTAAGAATGGGTTTGTTTAAACAAGAAAATTAAATAAGTATAAAAAAAAGTTAAACCTAGAACTACTTAACAAATAAATATACTCTAAACTAAACACATATTAAGCTCCCTCGGTGGAAGAAGTGGCTAGTAGGTATGCTGGCAGCTAGCAACGTGGCAGCAATGCTAATTTTTTGCCAAAGCAGGCGCGAGCATTTCTTCCGGTTAGCAGTCGCCTCCACCAAACGTTTAGCCAGGTCCCTATACAGTTCGAGAGCGGCCGGACCCCACACTCACGACCCCAAACAACACAAATATATGTACCTACATCCTGTTTAACATATCCACGTTTGAGGCAGCGCCAGCCCGAACCATTGTTACAGGAAGGTTAGACTGCGCCAGTGTCGACACGATATGTTGCATCCCAAACTATAGGCCGCCCCATCTTCCGACTCTTCCAAGGGAAAAAGGTCATCCCGTCAGTTCTTTTGCCATCATTTCGCATCAGTCCGTTCGGTTCTAAAACTGACGGGATGGCCCGACGGCCGCATAGGTAGGTATGCGCCCTGCACTCTAGCGCATGACAGTGCGTGGTAACCAAGCCGATTCGCCATTTCACCACATGAAGAGTGGTGAGGGACCTGGCAAGAGGTGCCCCTTGCCAGGTCCCGTTCGTGTCTATTCGAAGTGATACGGCTAAACGAATAGTATTGTTATTTAAGTTGTTGTTTTGTTTGAGAGGAGACTTGTACGAGTAACTATGATCGTTCAGCCGTTTGAAAATGACAGCTCTTTTTTAAGGAGTTTAATAAAAACCCCTACTTGTTGCCCACTACGGTATGGCTGGAGAAGGTATGCAAAATGCAGAGGTTAGAGGTAAAAGGAAATGTTATTGCATGAGTATGGGCGTTTTCACACTGCGACGATAACGACACCGACACGATACTCATATATCGTCTGCTCGGACGACAACGATATCGTTCGACGATATCGGTATGTGAAACGATATAACCAACAGCTTGTCATGCGGTTAGTCGCATTGACAATAACTTCTTTTTGCAACGAAATGTAACAGAACAGCCAAGTGCGCGCGATGCGCGCGCGGGGGCAAGTGGCGTGCCACTCCCCCCGCGATCCTGCTTCATCCCGCAACGTTGACTACAACGACACAGTGTGAAAGCGTTTAGTAGTGATTGTATGAAACTACCAGTCCTACGATATCGTGTAGTTATCGTGTAGTCATCGTTATCGTCCAGTGTGAAAACGCCGTATGGGTAGGTACATAGGTACTAAGTATGTCTAGGTATGTCTGTCCATTTATATGCAGCGGGCCCGGGCGCTCTTATTAGCGCTGTTGGTGTGATTCGGAATGGGCCCTATCCCGTGTGTATGTGGGCCGTATGAGTGTGACTGTGGGTGGGCACTACAATTTCTACTCACAACACAAATCACATAGGCGGCGAGCGCAGGCGCACTTGCAGGTTTATCTAGTTGCATTGCAGTATTTGCAGTGCACTTGCATTACAAGAGGCAATGAGTGACGTTTACTTATACCTACTTATTTTCTTTTTTTTACGAGATCGAGTGCAAACTTAGGTAGGTATATTTATTAGTTTTTATTTGTTAAAATCGTCGAAATTCACAGGAAAACCATTTAAAATGTCTTTTTTATGATATTCCAGGATTTACAATGAATCCCACAAAGAGTTTGCTCGATTATGTGAGCGAAATAAATAGACTTTTCCCAAGAAGCAACGAAAATGGTGAGTAACTTCGACTATTCAATTTACTAAGTTTTAAAGTTTGTATATACCTAGTTGATAAATACGTAGATACCTAAATATTTCGAGAATGAAAACTACTCGACTATCTGCTCCGCCTTGTAGGTATACCTAGTACCTACCTAGGTATGAATTCTGTAATGAAAACTATGGTTATGAACAATCATTATTTAATTTATATCTGTACTACCTACTATATTTTTATTATCTATTTTGTAGCATTAAGTGTGTAGTAGGTAGGTACTTACCCTGATTATTTTAATATTTTTTTGAAAAATATAACCCAATTTTATAGTGTTTGACCACAGCTTTAATGTTATACGAAAGTATGGTCGAAGATGATAGCACGCTTTGCCAAAATGGTAACACAAAGTAGTAACAGGCAAGTTGGTGGTGGTCAAAGTTAATGTGAAAAAAATAAAACCAACTTAAAAACACTGTAATAAGGTAAAACAATCTTAATTCCAGATATATTCTTATCACCAACACGAAGTAGCTTTTTGAACCAATCAATGTCTCGATCTTCAAGCTCCGCAGACACTTCACCGGAATCCTTTCCAGATATGATCAGATATAGATTTTCGGCAGAAAAACATCAACAAAGTCCTGCCAAACCAAACCAGAGCCCTGCGAGGCCAGACCACATTTCTAGGGCCAACCAAAGACTGGATTTTTCCAATAATTCTTTTGATCCATTTTTATCACAGCCAATATTACATGAGACGCCATTGGTGCCAAGACGTGAACGCCCAATTGTTGGTAGAAAACTTGGAACAGACAACTTGAAACCTAATAAAATTTCAAATGTCTGGACTGAAGAATCTCGCACACCACCTAGTGCACGCATCAACCAGGTTGTGTATTATGAATTATTCCCAGATGGCAAAGGAATACAAAAAAATGAGCTGTCTATAACAACTTCTAGCTATGTGTCACAAAAACCATCAAATGTTTGTGCAACTGCTACAAATATGCCTTCATATGCATCTAGTATCTCTCCATGGGAGGAAACAAATATGTCTTCGTATGCATCTACTATGTCTCCATGGATGGAAACAATGTCGGAAGTATCTGGTGTATCAACGTCTCCGCCTTCTACATTTTATCCAAGATCACCTGATTCGTCAACATCACCACGTTCTTCGATACCTTCAAGGTCTTCTTTCACAGAACCGTTTATGGTACCGAGTACCTCATTGCGCACCACAGGTATTTATAATTTTATTTTTATGGTTGGGCTGATTTTTTTATTTGACTACAAGGGGCGTACCACTGTCTCAATATCATTATAATAATCTTACATTGAGCTCTCGGCTAATGAGAGAGCAAGTAAAATTAAATGTAAGATTAAAATAAGAATGTTTTTGAGGTTGTGGTAGTCTCATTTGTTTTTAAGTATGTGTGGTAGAAGATGGTAAACACAGCAACCCTGGAATGGGACCAGGGTCTGAAGTGATGGTGCTTGGTGACAGATTTTTTATTTCAGGATGGTAGCAAGCCAGACTTAAGAACGTGCCTCACCTCATACGCCATGATATGGCTTCCTTACAGTGTTTTTCCTTAACCGGAAGCTCGATGCAAGATCTCGACACTAAGCGATTACGGCATAACATAGGGAATGTTTTGGTCAATAATCATTGGCGGTACTTGTCATCATCATCATCAGCCAGAAGACGTCCATTGCTGAACATAGGCCTCTCCCTTTAACCTCCACACTGAACGACATCCTGCCATCTGCATCCACTGGATGCCCGCGACTCTCACAATGTCGTCGGTCCATCTAGTGGGAGGTATACCTACGCCTATACCTACCTACACTGCGTCTTCCGGTTCGTGGTCTCCACTCAAGAACTTTTCTTCCCCATCGGTTATCAGTTATTCGAGCGATGTGGCCTGCCCATTGCCACTTACCAATTTTAATAGCTATGTTGGTGACTCTGGTTCTTTCATAAATCATTGATTATTTACAAAATACACCATTTACTTTATATTCAAATATCTGTCATTCTGTCTTACCAACCAATCTGAAGTAAACGATTGCAAACCTCTTTCTAACAGGATTAACTAAGTAAAAATGATAAAATTAACAAGTGCATTACTTTAAAAAACTGACTTCACAATTAGCAAATATGTACGCAATTTTGGATGGCATGTTTTTTTTTTTCAGTAATTTCGATTTAAAAACCAAACTACTAAACAGATTTTGATAAAAATTTCATGGGACCACCTCTGAAGTATGGGTTACCAAACAAAAAAAAGAATCATCAAAATCAATTCATAATTGGCCGAGAAATCGGTGAACATACATTAAAAAAAATTTTAGAACATAGAACCCTCGCCTTTTTTGGAGTTGATTAAAAACGAAAGTGGGTCCCCATACAAGAATCTTTTTGAAACGTTTTTGTATTTGCTTCAATGTTAAAACGGTATTTTAATACATAAAAGCGCCAAACTTGACATGATTGTAAGTACACACTCTAAAGTAAAGTAACCATTGCCGATATAACCACTGCCGAGGTTAGCATATTTGCTCCGCTTGTGCTGCTCTGCCGAATTGGCAGCCGCACCAGCTCATATCTTATATCTCAGGAAGATGTGACGGCGCCAAAGTATCGACACAAGTCGTGTATTACTTGTGTTCAAAAAGGCAAATTTCAACGCAAGAGTGAATAGGTATCTTCTAAGTCTGCGTGCTTCATCTTCTACCACATCTTCGCTTACCAACAGGCGAGTTGGTGGTCAAACGCGGACTTATTAGAGATAAAAAAAAAAGGAGTAGGTTGTCAATTCGACAGTTTTTTTTATGTTTGTTACTTCAGACCGTTCGACTGGGTGGGTGAACCAATTTTGATGATTATTTTTTTATTTGAAAACTGGTGCTCCCCATTTCAATTTGGTCCAGTTGTGACATTTTTTTTTATATTGATAATAATGTTTAGGCAATAAAGGCACTAAACTTGCCCAATATTAATTTCAGGTCAAACAAAGATGTGCACTTTTTGCCGTAAGAATGGTGAGACTCCATTGGTGTACACGACTCATACGCTCAAGGAGAAAATTGGATACAGAAATATAGTGGTGTGCCCCATTCTGAGGTCGCACGTCTGTTCTGCTTGCGGTCTTTCTGGAGACAGTGCCCATACCATGTAAGTTACTCAGGAGGTTATACCAAAATTGAGGGTAGTCTTATCAATTTTAAATAACAGTATTTGAGCCGGAAAAAAATACATGTATACATGTTGAGTTTTTTTTCGTTTTATGCTCTAATGAAAGCTCGTATCAGCCTTGAAATTCAACCATTTTCTCTTTGGATAGTTTTGTGATAGTTTGTTTGTTCGTTTTTTATTGAAATTAAAAACGTAAAAAGGTCGCGAAAATTTGCGCGCACCGCGCTCAGACCCGCGCCTCTCGGATAACCTGCCGTTAACTTTAGTAACACAACCGGTTTGTTTAGGTAGTAGCACGTCTGCCTCATGAGTAGGAGGTCCCGGGTTCGATTCCCGGCCAGACAGATGTTTATGAATTTATACCTCTGCTCTGGGTCTGGGTTTTATTTGACTGCGTGTCTTTGTGTTCCATGGAATCCCCAACACAGGGCATCCTAGTGTGAGTGTGAAACAACTAGCTGCGCTCCGAGGTTTTACCCGCGTGGATCACTCCTTATAAAATCGGCTATACCTAGTGAAAGTCTCGTCAAAATCGGTCCAGCCGTTTTGCGAGTCCATAGGGAACATAAACACATCGTCTTTAATATTATAAGACCTGCTCTCACTTTTGGGATGGATCAGCTAAGTACCAGCTTGGGGCGTTGGAGTTTATTGAGGGACGCGCCAAGAGACTCATCGGCAACGAATCCCTGGTTCAGACTAAGCTCCTTAGTCTTGAGCATCGGCGCAAAGTTGCTAGTCTATCAGTTTTTTATCGGATACATTTCGGAGAATGGGCATCGGATCTGCATGATCTAATTCCCTCCTCCCCATTTCTCTATCGGACTGCCAGAGCGGACACGAAAAATCGACACTGCTTTATGGTTGATATTCCGAAAACCCGTACGAAGCGCTTTGATTCCACTTTTATTGTGCGTACTGCTGGTCTGTGGAATGCGCTGCCTGAATGGGTGTTCCCCGATAGATACATAAGGCGAGTTGGCGGTCAAACGCAAGCCTATTTATGCATAAAAAAAAGGAGATAAGCACCGGCCAAGTGCGAACCACTGTTTTCTAATGTTTTTGCCAAGCTTTTTTTATTTATTGGCAACTGATTACAAAGTCCTTTTTTTGACTTGGCTACTGCCTCTTTGGTGGTGGGGCAATTTTGCCATCAACAGTGAGGGAAGAGATATTGAGATTGTTTAAAGAGTGGAGATAATAATACCTTACTTTGGCAAAATAAGGTGTTGTTGTACCTCACACCAATTGGTTTAGCTAAATGGCTGTCTTAGTTTTAAGTTTGTCAAATGGCAATTAAGTGAGAGCAACCGTTGTAGACTATGCGCAGTAACCTCGCGCGAGTACTGCGCATCGCCTGCAACAAGCTACAACACTGCTTAGAGTGAGACTACTAAGCCACTTCCACTGCCACTGGCACTAAGTAAAAAGTGTTGTACTTAGCTTACTTAGTACTGCGCATCGCCTGCAACGAGCTACAACACTTTGTTTAGAGTGACATTACTAAGCAACTTCCAATGCTACTGGCACTAAGCAAAAAGTGTTGTAATTAGCTCGTTGCAGGCGCGAGTACTGCGCATCGCCTGCAATGATCTGCAACAGACACTTTTTGCTTAGTGAGACTACTAAGCAACTTCCACTGCTACTGGCACCAAGCAAAAAGTGTTGTACTTAGCTTACTTAGTACTGCGCATCGCCTGCAACGAGCTACAACACTTTGTTTAGAGTGACATTACTAAGCAACTTCCAATGCTACTGGCACTAAGCAAAAAGTGTTGTAATTAGCTCGTTGCAGGCGCGAGTACTGCGCATCGCCTGCAATGATCTGCAACAGACACTTTTTGCTTAGTGAGACTACTAAGCAACTTCCACTGCTACTGGCACCAAGCAAAAAGTGTTGTACTTAGCTCGTTGCAGGCGGGAGTACAGCGCATCGTCTGCAACGGGCTTCAAGCGTTTAATATGCCGTTTACCTTGTTCACAGAAGTTACTGCCCACTTCTCCGCAGCAACAATAACGGTAAGCCACTCCAGTCTACCACTGTCACGCTGAAGAACACACGAATCAAGAGCGACGGTAGGCGTAGATTTTAACTTGTGCACGTTAATGCTTCGGGTATAAGGTACAAAATGGCGTCTATACCTGAACATTCACGCCAGAAAAACATTAAACAATTCACTGATTTTAAACTTTGATGAACTGATTAAGAATTTTCCCTATGTTTTATTGTTTTGCATTTGCTAGCGTTTGCTCAGGACTATCGGCATTTTTACAAATTGCAGCTGTCTGTGTGCTGTTGTGTGTGTTGTAATGCTGGGTACAGACCAAACGAACGTATGAGAAAAAATAATTTAACGGCTCTAGAAAGTCAAAGTAGAAGAAGATAATATCAATTGATTTTTTCCTGTCTTCTAAACTAAAATTTTTGGAGATGAATGTTTACCCTGGCAACACGTAGTGAAAAACTGCAATTCAGAATAATTTAGATTGTTTCCCAAAATGGCAACCTCATTTAAAGATGGGGAAATCCCCTTTACTTAAACTTACCAGTACGGCTAGCTTTTTATTGAAATTCAAACCTTAACTTCGTATCATGAAGATTATTATAATAATAGGGTATATCATTTTACAGATTCTTTTAACATTTTTAAGTATTCAATCCCCTTACAGAATGAAATTCGCTTCTTTTTCTTAACCTGGATATATATCCGATATATATCGTATTATAAAAAAAAACGATTTTTGATATTTATTATAATAATCGGATTTTTTCGAACCCTGGTTTCCACCATTTATGACCCAAATTCTGGCGCACGAGCACTTATACAAACTGTTTTTCTGCAACTGTTATTCACGTTTGTTCATTTGGTGTGTACCTGGCACAATCTGTCTCGTTTATAAAATACAGTTAAAAAACTTTTATGCTTATGTCTTGAGAATAGGGTTGAAAATAACATCACTAACGCTTTACATCCAAGAATATATTAACCTAATAACCTTGTGCTTGGGGAATAAGTTCACAATAATTATCACATAATTCGGCTGTATGTAATCTAGAAAGCGGTTAACTGACACGAGAGGTCCAGTCTTATATCAACTGCTTTTTAGCTTAGTAACATTTAAAGATTAAAAAATTAAGAGGTTTCAATTCGAAAGTTTTTTTTAATGTTTGTTACCTCAGAACTTTCGACTGGGTGAACCGATTTTAATGATTATCTTTTTATTTTAAAGCTGGTGCTTACCGTTTGGTCTCATTTCAATTTGGTCCAGTTCTACTATATTTTTTTACAATGTAACAATTAAAAAGTAATTTCCACACAAAAATCATTATAAGAGACATCTGTCGGAACACCTCAGTACTAAATCAGGCATGCGCTCTCTAAAACAGATAGTGCCCAATTATTGCACGCGCTATGAGATAGATTGCGCATATTTGGTCCAGTTCTGAAATTTTTATGAAGTTTTATATAGTAAGTATATAATAGAAAAATTGATACGTCGAACGCTATTTACACTATAATCAATATGCTATAATATGGGACTCTGCTACTTTTATCCCGTTTGTTTATAACCTTTATTGCCCCTGACTGCAATGTCCTATAAAAGAACATATAATATGATTGACTTAACTATTTAGATATATTTTTTACCTAAAACTTTTATTTAGATGTTCTAAACTAAACAAGGGCTAACATTGGGCTATTATATCAGTTTTATTAACTGCTTTCTAGCTTACATACACACTTCAGTGTAACTACTAATGTGCATTATGATTAACCAAGATGCTGTCAAACACAGGGTTATACAGAAAAGTGGTACTAACCGTACTAAAAATATCAGCCGTTCCATACTTTCGGTAAATGTGGATGTAATTTTTCTGTGAAACAGCTGTTTTTTTAGTGATTTCTGGGTTGGTCCCATCGTAAAAGTTGTTCATTCTGATGATGTGGAGTAAGGTACATAATTATATCACTAAAATAGCACATCAAAATGGCGATTATGACAAATGCTGTTTAGCGTCTTAAGCATAATACTAATATGTTTTTGTCCCACTTATCAGGGTATCTACGCGAAAGAGAGAGAGAACTATTGAATGCGTATTCATTGTCACGCCGCAGTGTATAGTGCCCAAAAATCACAGACTTAATACAAGTGCTGGTATCAGTTTTAATATAAATCGATCTGCTCTGTAAGTCATTTATTACATTACAATTTTTACATAATTGTTTTTAAACACAATATTTTTTTATTTGAAAATTCTGTTGTACCATTATCGAAACAAATTTGTCAGTTTCAGTTTTATTACCTATTTCATTATATTTAATTAGGCAAAGCCAACACCCGTTTTAAACCAACATTCTGACAAATGTAGAATAGTATATCAGAATCAGCTAGAGTCAGTAGAAAATGTAATTTTGTATGATTCTAAAACACCCATTAAATATCAAAGACTGAAAGTCATTTAAAAAAAAAACTTAACTAATAAGGGACTTACTTAAAAACGTTACTCAAGTTGATCTATGTTTTAAAATGCACTCTCAACTTGTCGCTGACGGCAATCGTCACACGCGAAAACAAGACGGAGCATATTTAAGCGTATGTCAACTTGAGTAACGTTTTTAAGTAAGGCCCTAAGTGTTTAACATGAGAAAATAATTCATAAATTACCAAAAACTCCAAAAATATATAATTATGTAGGTATATTTTACAAAGTTAAACTAAAAAGTGTCAAAATTATGATCCTTACAAATGTGCCTTGTAATGAACAATAATTATATTATAATTATCTATTTCCTTAAAGATGTGTTAGTTTTTAAATGTGTTCTTTAAACATTAATGATCTCTTAAGGTTGCCATTCCTGGTTGTGTCCAAGATGCTCGAAGAGTATTTTATTTTAGTCATAAAATATATAAAAAATGTTATTCTGTCATAATTTAGAAAGGCCAGAGACTTAAAAAGTGTGTCTTGTTATAAACTTTAATTTTATTATGTTATTAACTAATAGTTCCTAAATGGACTCTTAAATAATTATGATATCTAAAAGTTTGCCATTTCTATGTAAGTTATCCAAATATTTAGTATTTTTTTAATGTAGTCTAAGTTATTAAAAATATCTGCCATAGCCGTACTGGAGGGCGAACACAGTATCAGTTTGCTGGAACATTTTGCCCCTAGAGACAGAATATGACTTAAAATTAATAGTTTGAAAATAATAAAATCAGAGAAAATACAAATCATGATTCATTTTTGCCTCTAGAGGCAGGCCTTCATGGCAATAATCTACCCTAATATTTTTACAAAGAGCAAGTTTGTAATTAATAATTTGACAACTAAGAAAACACAAATCATGATTGCTTTTTGCATCTCGAGGCAGGCACCTTGACTATAATCTACTCTTATATGTCTGTGATTAATAATTTGACAAGAAAGAAAATACAAATCATGTTTGCTTTTTGCCTCTCGAGGCAGGCACCTTGACTATACTCTACCCTTATATGTTTGTTATTAATAATTTGACAACAAAGAAAACACAAATCATGATTCATTTTTGCCTCTAGGGGCAGGCAACCCCTTTTGACAATAATCTACCCTAATATTTTACAAAGAGCAAGTTTGGTATTAATAATTTGACAACAAAGAAAATACAAATCATGATTGCTTTTTGCCTCTCGAGGCAGGCACCTTGACTATACTCTACCCTAATATGTTTGTAATTAATAATTTGACAATAAAGAACACAAATCATGATTATGACTATAATCTAGCCTAATTATTATTATATAGAGCAAGTTTGTAATTAATAATTTGACAACGAAGAAAACTGAAATCATAACTTTTTTTACCCCTAGAAGCAATCATCGTATGACTAATAAAGAATAATTTGACAATAAGAGTACACTCAGTAAATCATGATAACTTTTTTTATAGGTATTTTGATTTGGCTATTATAGTTTTGACTGGTATTTTATTGCCTTTAGATAAACAAAAAGTAAGTAATCCTAGACAGATTAAATAATTATTAATCTTTCTTTAGATACATATTTTTTTAAAGACGATGCTATGTTTGACTATGAAACATTGTAAATAATTTTTTTGACAGTAATGGATAAGACGAAACAGAAATCATGGTTACTTTTTTGACAGTTTAAATAACCATGTTCTTGCCAAAATATTACCTGTAAGTGCCTAGAATGGGGCCTAAACGGAAAAATATTAGTTAGGTATTATTTTTCAGACATAAACAATACACTTACTATAAAATTGGTAAAGTGTGTAATAAGTAAGTTATATATAGTTATTAATTATGTACTCAAGGGTACTTATTATGAATGACTGATGGGTATGTAACCATTATATAGTTATAAGTTTTTAAATATTGACTTAGTGCATAACTATATAACTACTAAGTATTCAATAATATTCTGAAGATGTTTTATACCATAGGTACCTATACCTAGTTTTTTATTATTATAGAATTATGACTAAATGTATATATTAATGATTGTCATATTATTATTTTGTCAAAATGTTGGCATTTTGACTAAATATTATATAAAACAAAAAATAGTTTTAATACTTCATAATTAAGTCATGTCCATTTTTGTACCATTTGTACCAATTTCCCCCTTAATTTCGGTGGAATTCAGAATTTAATGGTTCTGACCGTCCTAAAATGATTATAAATATTATTTACCCAAAAAAAATATTGAAAAACTTGTTACACAGATTTGAATTTGTTTTACTTTTTTAAACTAGGAAATAAAATTTGTGTTTGATTATACCTAATTTAATAGCGCGTCTGTGTGCTCGCTAAAAAAATGTTAGAATTATCTAAGTTTTTTTTTCTATTTGAAGGCCCCATTAGTTTATACTTAATACCTCATATCTCATATTTATTAGGTTTCAGTTATGCAGCGCACCTCTGCTCGCTATTAGAGACTTGGTCAATTATTATTGTCTACCAAAAGTTGTTTTTCTTTTTCTTTTTAGAATGCCCCATAAGTTTATACATAATACCTCATATTTGTTAGGAAGCACTAGATAGAAACTCCTATCTGTGGGTTAGTTGTGTCTTGTAAATTCTATAAACTATATTTCTCGTACATCATTGCCAGATTTAAGGAAAAGTACCTATTATATTTTTATTTAAAACACTTATCTACTAAATACATTATTACCAGCCCTAGTGGGGAAGAGTCAACAGTTTTTAAGAATGTAATTTTTTCCCACCAATATAATTAGTTACACAGTGGGCTGAAAAAAATATTCAAATCTTTTTCACTCTGCCCCATCTGGGGCAGAGTGGATTTACTGGAAAAAATATCACTTTTTGTATAAATTAGGCGATAAATTTTACAAATTCGGGTAAAATTATCTAGTATAGTTACTTGTACTATTTTGTCTTCTGTGGAAATGTGAAAATATATGTGATTATTGCTATAGGTAAGCAATTACAACAAGTACAATACAAATTAACAAAATACCTAATGTCTTGATGGCATATAATTAATTGCAACCATAATTATGTGTTTTAAAAGTTAAGTTGTTACTAAATACCTTCGAACAAAAAAATACATAATTTTTCGAAGCTAAGTACATAATAGAATTTGTTTTATTGAGAAAATTGGTTGGTATTTGCATGATGGAAATCACTATAGCAAGTTTATTACACTCGTCTATGATCTAGGACAGTGTTTTTCAACGTGTGGATCGTGACCCCCTGGAGGGTCGCGAAGCCTCTGTAAGGGGGCGGCGGAAGGTCGCGAAGCCTGAGGAAAAAAGTATAGGTGCTTAATTATGTATTTAGCCGATACGTCATTATAAAAATAATGAAAATGTTGTACATATTTTGATATTTTTAATATAATAAAATAAAGATTATAAAAAGTGGAGGGTAGTAGGGGTCGCAAATATTTTTTTTATCCTAAGGGGGTCGCGACATGAAAAAGGTTGAAAAACACTGATCTAGGAAACCGACAGATAAACCTGTGTTGTATTACAAAGTTCAGATTCCTTTTTCTGTATAAATAAAAACTCTTATGTTACTTTATTACGACTGTTTAGAGTTTATTCTGATTTTTCGATAATTAATGCAAAATAATTTAATTGTTCTGTTTTATTATTTAATTTGCTATTAATTGCAATAAACATTTTAATTTATATGAAAACTTATTAGATTGTACATAAGTACTCTCATGTTTTAATTATTAAGTTTTAATGTTCTATGCATGATTTAATTTTTAATAAAGTATTTACTTATACCTAATTTTATTATTTTAATCCACATCCGCTAGAGTATAAAGTAAATTGAATTTAGAACATCATGTGCACTAAGTTTGTGAATTCAAAACATCATTAAACCTATTTACTTCCACCCATGCAGAATTTATTATACAACCTTTTTTAATTTGTTTAAAACTTGAGACTCCGAACCTTCTTGGTGTACTTTTTTAAATTTGCTTTGCGGACGCCATTTTCTTTTAATGTCATATTGTTAAAACCTTAGGTTGAAAACGAAACTGAAAAACCTAAAATGAGTGATTCTAGCGACGAAGAAGTTTATTTGACACCAACAGAATTGACTGAAACTGTTAATAATGCGAATCTTTTTGCATTTAGTCTTTTTCCTCGGTGAGGTGGGATGAAAAGTTACGTGTTGCACTCGAGTGCAAAGATTTTCCACCTCGTGCTCTTGATTCCCTCGCTAACGCTCAGGATTCTAAAAATTGAGCACGCGGTTAAAATGCAACTTTGCACTCTTGTATAACAAATAACTATTATTTTTAACTTGTTTTTTTTTTTTTTTATGTTTGCTAGCTCTGAACTCCGTCATTTATAAAGCGCATCTGAAAACATAATATTATTTTTTATTTGAAAGGATATTCTTTTAGATTGGTCCCATAGAAATTCATCAAAATCCGGCCAGTAATATGGTTTTTAAATCAAATCATTTGAAAAAAATATTTTGTCTAAATAAATGAAATTACTACCTACCTATTTACTGTTTTACTCATATATTTTTTTATAAATTTTAATTGTTGTTTCCTCTGAAGTCTGTCATAAAGCGATATGGAAAATTATTTTTTGATTTCAGATGATATACTTTTCGATTGGTCTCATAGAAATTTCATCAAAATCAGATCAGTAGTTAGGTTTTTAAATCAAAAAACTTGAAAAAAATAATATTGCAAGTAACCGAAATTGCACATTGACTAATTTTGAAATATTCTTTTTTTTATTGATAGACATGTTTACTTGTATCATTTATTATTTATATCTTCAATAATATTGTAATGCCCACAGAAAAGAGAAGGGAAAAAAATTCCACAGAAAAGAGAAGGGGATGAAACAAATTCTCACTTCAGTGGTAATGCCGGAGACTGGACAAGACGCGCGAGGCAAGGCATAGACTTCTAAAAAACGTCGCCTACACAAAGTTCTGGCTTCACAGTCGGCTTCACTCTCGAGCATGTTCATAATCTACCACTAGCACTCGACATACTAGCAAAAACTCACAAAAATAATAGTGGGATATTACTCGTAAAAGATCGAAAAAGAAAATAAAACTGAAATGTAGGCCAAATATCTTCTATTTATAGTTTCCCTTCACGGCCATGCAACCCGAGAATTAGTAGCACAGCGTTGTGTACGTACGTTGTATGTACGGGTTTTAGAAATAACGTAAATAGTTGTGTTACGTACATTTACCTCAAATTATTTTTATTTTACTTCAAAATGTCCGGAAAAGCCTTTGATTGGCCGGTAGATACAGAAAATCTACCGGTTATGAAAATTGTGTCTCCTATGAATGTTGTGATGTGCGGAAGTTTTGGCATGTGAGTAAGATATTATTATGTGTGTAGCTAGTTTGTTGTTATGGTTTAAACTTCCTTGACCTCTTATTATAGTAGGTAGCTGCTAAGTAGATTATTTTTAACCGACTTCAAAAAGGAGGAGGTTATGAGATCGACTAAGTTTTTTTCTTATTCTAACCGCGGATTTTTGAACTGTAAAACGATGTAGGCTTTTTTCGAAGTCTGCTTGGCCTGAATACCTGACAATTACGAGCTGGCAGCACTGATGACAAAAAATCTCTTCTAATTTTGGCGTTAAGAAGCGTTGTTTGGCGCCAATGAGAAAAAAACATCGCCTCATTGTATTATTTTCCTAAACATGTGTTATTTCGAGTGTTAATGTATAATAGTGGTGGATTATCGTTGTGTTGTGTTTTTTAACGTGCCCGAGTGTAAACAAGTGACAAAATTAGGTGAAAGATGTATTTTCATGATGTTTCCAATACTCCACAGAAGCCTCTAGTACAGTTTCCACCACTTTACTAGGGCATGACTTGGACTTATGCCTTACTTCTCTTGACTCTGACTTATTTGACGTTATTTATTACTTTGAAAACCCTTATTATTATTCAAACTGAAAGACTCTGTATCAATAGTCAAGAAAAAAATTGCTAATAAAAGTTAGGTTAGAATAGAATCAAAATAAATGTTACATCAAACGTCAAAGTCGAATATGACGTGAATGAAGTGAAAATTAATTAAACAAACAAAAACAACAAAACCGTGCGTGCTCTTGAGGTGCGCGTGCGTTTCGTGCAGCACGGTCAGTCAGTTCAACTTGCAAAGCGAAATCCAGGCGGTCGGCCGGCCAAACATCCATGTATTACTAATCAATCAAATTTGAGTAAAAACAACAAAAAATGGGTTCCAAATCCCCCTCCGTAATTTCTAAAACATCCTCGGTTGTGCCAGCAGAACCAGAGCTGGACTGGGAGGTCAAGCCAGAGTTTATATTTGGAGGCCCATTTATAAAGCCTCCAACTTTACCACCATTCCTGGATACTGGTACACCCATTAATTTGCAACTACAAGGAACGTTCAAGAAGTATGTATAATATTATTTTATTAAAACCCGTCAGCTCACTGTCGAAGACACAGCTCGCCTGGCTACTTCCACAGTATTGTGTCTTATGGTATACTACTGTTGGGGAGGGCAGCTGATGCTGTTGATGTTTTTGTGCTCCAAAAAAGGGCAGTACAAGCAGTCTATGGTCTCAGGGCACATACATCTCTATAAGATATTTTTAAGAGTTCACGAACATGGTAGCCGCTTTGCTGATGCGCGAGTCAATCTCCACATTGAATGAGAGATTGCTCAACACCGTTGACCCTTTTTTTAAATTGTTTCCTTCTTTCTGTAATCAGCTGAGCCATGAGCAGAAGTAAAGCGTGTGGTAGTAATTCTGTGGAATGAGGTCCAGTGGCCCCATATCCCTCGGATATTATATTTATTGGTCATCAATCGAGGTATTTGCGGGACTGAACCATCTTAGTCCGGCTGGGTCCAAGCAGGGTGGACTTAGACCTCTGAAATCCATCCTAATAAAGACATAATGGACCTTGTTTCAATGGTTTTAATTTTAAACCAAATTAAATAAGCTTTTTGGTATATTTTAAATGGTTTATTAGTACTTTTAGACATAAAAATTAAAACATTATACACTGTTTCCGACATTATTTTCAGTCATTAATCAGTATAATAAAAAATATGGAAAGTTTAGTTTACTTTGATTTATCTAAAATAATCAATAATCAACGAATGAATCACTGCCTTGCATCATAATTACAAGCGCAAGGTGCCCTGAACTTTACGCATCGCTTAGCCAGTCCACGCATCGCCTAGCCAGTCCACGCGCCGCCACATATTACTCTTTAATATAGGCCTCGCGTAGTGTAACATGTATAATCCACATTTCTCTGTAATACAGTCAGTCCAGGAAGATCTCAAAAAAATTTCAACCAATATCAGTCATGCAAAATGTATGCGGGATCCCAGTATCCAGGGATTGCATTCGATAGTCTTCTTCAAATACAGCTTTTAAAAGCAACGAGATGAATATACCAAACAGAAAAGGCACCATGACACAGCCCTGACGCACGCCTCTGTGCATGTCAAATTGATCGGATATGTTGCCATCAATGACTACCGACACTGGAATTTCCTAGTGAAATTATTTAATAAGACTAAAGAGATGTGGTGGGCAGCTTATTATCTCGAGTGATGCGTAATAGTTCCTGTCTATGCATAGTGTTAAAAGCTTTGTTTAGATGCAGGACTGCTGTATAGATGAGTCTGCTGCTCTCAAATTTTTCCTGAATATGACGAAGTGTAGAAATCACGTTGATTGTTAACCGCCCAGCCCGGATTGTAATGTGCTTGCATTTATGTGGTCAGCAAGCCTGAATTGACTGCTAGGATATTACCCTCTTAAAATTAGTTTTGAAACTAAAATTCATGAGTTGAATTTATCTCAACAATAGGCTTTATGTTTTGGAACGCAACCATAGTGTAAAGTGTGATGGTCTGATAGCTTATTATGTTATTTATTTGAAGTCAAAAAGGCGCTTATCAGGAATCTGTAAACTGTGTATAGATAATATCTAAGGTTCTGTAACCTCAACTCTGTAAAGGGGGAGGCCTATGTTCAGCAGTGGACGTCTTCTGGCTGATGACGAGTAGAACTACTTTTATTTATTTTATTTTTATTTTTTAGTCAGACGGCAGTCCGTCGACCAAATCCTACACGTCTGTTAGGGCTTTAATGGTTGTCAGGTATTAAAGAAAAACTCCAAGCAATAACCCACACAGTTAAAGAAATTTCTGAACATTTTTTTCAAATTTCATATTTCGCGGCATAATAAACCCATGTGGTGAAAATGCTCTGTATCTACTACGAGTAGGTACAGAGAGATACGAGAAGTACTTGTTGGAGGTTAACAGCGCGCCGCTGTTACTTTTCAGTTACCTCAATTTAAACAATGCAGCCGGGTATATTTTTTATTATATATTTTTTTATAATCTAATTTACTTGTTGTAGGTATTACAGTAGACACAGCGGAGCGGATCTTTGTGTCTCTGAAGTTAGGCTCTACGAACCATTGCGTAAGTACAGTTGTGAGGAAGTTTGGCGTAGCTACTGCGCAACGTCTTGCAGACAACTTCAGAGACACAAAGACAGCTGTGCCTACTGTACATTACTGAATGTTTTATCTTAAGTCGTAATCGCATTTCTCACGCAACACCACGCTAATTTTAACTTTGTTAGTATGGCCCGGATAGCTCAGTCGGTAGAGCATTGGACTTTTAATCCAAGGGTCCAGGGTTCAAGTCCCTGTTCGGGCGATACTTTTTATTTATGACATCTTCGTGTAAGCATCGACAAATTATAGTAATCCATGGTGTAAGTAACCCTAACTCAGTCCACATCATGGTTTTAAAACTTGTGTACGTATAATGTATCAGGAATCAGGATACACTTACACCAGTCTCATCCTGTTTCCATCTGCAGAGGATTCAAGTAGCGTCTGAAATAACTGAGTTGGTGAAAAGTTGGTGATGGCTAAAAAAGCCGATTTGCAATTACGTTGGTGGTGGTGGTGCGACGAGGATGGCAGAGGATTATCAGCACAAATGTGTCTTTTTGCGCGTTTTTAACAGACTTCAAATAAAAGCGGCCAAGTGCCAGTTGGGCTCACGCACTGAGGGTTTTGTACCACCACATAAATTGTTAACTACTTAAGTATAAAAAAGTATTGTACTTATGTATGACTGCACCGGTGGCTCAGTTGGTAGTGAACCTAACTTCTGTGCTTGGGGGCGTGGGTTCGATTCCCATCTAGGACAAACATTTCTGTGATGAACATTTGTGTTTGTTCTATATGTCTGGGTGTTAATATCTATTTAAGTATGTATTTAAAAATATATATGTATGTATATCAGTCTCTGGCGGCCATATTACAAGCTTTGCTTAGTTTGGGGTCAGATGACCGCGTGTACAAAAATGTCCCAGATATTTATTTATTTATTTGGTGCAAAAAGACATCATGCCCAGGGTCGTTATTCCGCACGGGCAAACGCGCGCTGTCGTGACCACGTTAAGTTTACCTCAAAAAGTTGGCCTCTATTTGTTAGGAAATAAAGTTTTTTTGGAGGTGAACTTAACACGCCACGACAGAGCGCGTTTGGCCCGTGCAGAATAAAGGCCCAGGCTGTCATCCATCCAAGTACCAACCGCGCCCGATCTTGGTGATCAAACGAGAACTGGTGGGGAATAGAAATTTGTCACCAAATCGCACTTGGCCAGTATTTATTATTTGTTGTTTTACTTTAGAGTGTTTTTTATATGAAGGGATATACTTTCAGATTGGTCCCATTTCATCAAAATCGGTTCAGTAGTTTGGTTTGAAATCAAAATAAAGAATATGTCATCCAAGTAAACGAAATTGTCTATTTAATAATTTTTGAGTCGGTATTTTTAATTGTTAAAAATTATTTCGCTAATATCAAGCCAGTTTTCTTCTGAAAACAATAATACACATCTTCTGGGGGCATAAAACAAATAATTAGGTAAGGTAATAAGGTATGGTAAAAATAAGCAATTAATTTTATACTTTGTTACAGGAGTTTCGCATATTACTCTTTGAAGGAGAGGTTGCCAATTATATTAACGAAGGTCATAGATTATTGTTCTAGAGATGGCACTAAAATAAAAAGTTCTTGTGGCGCAGTGAGTATTTTGTTTTCTTAGACGCATATCGCTGTTTCACTCGAACAGTCTTGAGAATCCCGAGATTTCACTTGATCTACATGTCAAAGATCAAAGATCTGCCTTGTCTTTTGGTCGTGAAAAGGTATACAAATAAAGATTATTTATTGGTGAATTATACAGGGCTACTGGTATGTCACATCAAAATATACATAAACTTGTTCTACGACTATTCAAAAGTCGCGGGAAAAAACCCAGCTGTTCTATAATTAATTATCAATATATAAAACCGACTTCATCAGAACTGGACCAAATTGAAATGGGACCAAAAGGGAAGCACCAGCTTTCTAAAAAAAAAAAAAGAATCTTCATAATCGGTTCACCCAGTCAAATGTTCTGAGGTAACATACATTAATTAATAAAAATATACAGTCGTATTGATAACCTCCTCCTTTTCGAAAGTCGGTAAAAAAAACGCTCCCAACAAAATGTATGAAACAGTTTTTTTCTGCGAATTTTGATAAGTCCTAGAAAAAAAATTGTTTGTTTGTTTTGACGTACTGAAGCCGCCCTTTATGAGCTATGGCTAACTAAGATAACTGATTACCAGTTACCCTGTAAGCAATGTCACACGTCATAGTTGAAAATATACATTACTAGTAAGAACACTATACATAAGGTACAGCACAATGCTTACTTTATGTTACTAATAAAAAAACGTATATATCTAATATTGTATACCAAAATACCCTTTGAACGAGGATTAGGCCTTTTCAGCCAAAAACCGTCTTTACAGATTTAACCGACTTCCAAAAAAGTGGAAGTTCTCAATTCGACTGTTCTTTTTTTAAATTTGTTACCACAGAACTTTCGACTGGGTGAACCGATTTTCCATGTGGTCTCATTTCAATTTGGTCCAGTTCTGTCATTTTTATGAAGTCGGTTTTTCCATATTGATAATTATTAAATATACGGTCGGAAATGGTCGGTATATTTAAAAAGAGTATACATAAAAGTAAATAAAGGTAATTATATTATACCTGTATTTACTTAGCAAGCAGATAAGACTACCAGACCGGGTGATGTTTGGTTTCTTTTTACAAGTCCCATCCCATACATTACACTTGGTGACGAGTGTCTGATGATAGACCTACTACTACGTGGAACTCTTCAATAGCTAAGCGAGGTTTTAGTTTGTTCATCATCAGCCAAAAGACGTCCACTGCTGAACATAGGCCTCCCCCTTTAACCTCCACACTGAACGACATCCTGCCATCTGCATCCACTGAATGCCCGCGACTCTCAAAATGTCGTTGGTCCATCTAGTGGGAGGCCTACCTACGCTGCGTCTTCCGGTTCGCGGTCTCCACTCAAGAACCTTTCTTCCCCATCGGTTATCAGTTCTTCGAGCGATGTGGCCTGCCCATTGCCACTTCAACTTGCAGATTTTAATAGCTATGTCGGTGACTCTGGTTCTTTGGCGAATTTTGAGTTTGTTAAACAATAATAATAATTTCATACATTTTTCTTTTCCATTTTAGAATGATGAAAACCTGAGATCGTTTATTAAGTATGTATCAAAACTGAAGAATGACCTCGTTACAAACAAGAATTATGACCTACTGACTGTAAGTAATAATAAGCCACCACTCTACACCCTAAGCCACCCACGCCAATGTTGCCCTTCCGGTGCCAAGTTACGGCAGCCTTTATGGGGGGCCCATTTAGTGGGTGGCAAGTCATCACCTGCCTAACTAATTTTGAGATGAGACAGGATAAGGCAGGTGCCGTTTCTCATCCAATAGATCTCTTATCCTATCCACAAGTTGTTCACCTCAATAGCCCAGTTTTTTAAAAATCCTATACTGTATAATAGTTTTATATTCCTTTTATACATATTCCATAATTGTATTTTTTATATTCAACAGGGCCTCTTGGTGTTGGCTTCGGCTCCACCAATGCCTACCAAATGTTTGGGCTAGACCCGAGAATACGTTTAAATAAAGAGAAATAATAATAATAATAATAAACTTTAAAAAAAAAATTGGCTTGCATTTGAATGCCATCTGGCCTGATATTAAGCAAAGATGCGGTCTGCGATGGCGCACGCAAGAATTACGCTGATTTACTCACTATTTGAAGGCATAGGTTGAAACTATCAGGGAACACCCATTCAGGCAGCGCATTCCACAGACTAGCAGTTTGCACTATAAAAGTGGAATCAAAGCGCTTCGCTTACTTGTAGGCACTATTATTGTTTTTGAAATTAGAAGAAAATGTTTTTATTCAGATTTTATTTTAACAATATTATTGCAGCTGTCAAAGTAAAATTAATGAGTTAAGACAGACTAATTTAGTACTTACAAGCAAATTGAAGTGAATTTGCAGCTTTTAAATTGTGGTGTCAGTCAATATGTTAACGTCAAGATTGCTGTTAGGTTGGCACCCCTGATGCGAAGAAATGGAACCAGTGGATAGAAGCGCAGGAGCAGAAGAAATATTTCACCAATACGTGGGTTTTCTCCGAGTGCTACGTGTACAGGCGGTTAAGAGAAGGATGCGAACTTGCGTAAGGAGATTTTTAAGATTAAAATAATTTTCAATATAAAAAACTGACGTCATCAGAACTGGACCAAATTCAAATGGGACCAAATGGAAAGCACCAGTCTCACCGTTTATGTCTGGGTATTAATATCTATTTAAGGAGGTATTTGAATATATATTATGTACGTATATCAGTCTCTGCCAAGCCAGCAAGTTGTTATTATGCTTATTTTATATAATTGCTTATGTATGTGTGTACGCGCGCACGTATCGAGCGTGACGTCACTTGCCCGGCCCAACAGAATACCAGCGCTGGTTGTATACAACCAGCAACATGCTGAGTTGGGGTCGGTTTTTGTGACAATGTATAATTGTTTACCTACTTCTATATTAATATTTCTTGTTTTATTGTTTTTTCATTGACACAAAATAAACTTTTCTGATTTCCATATTACAAGCTTTGATAACCGTGTGTGCAAAAATGACTCAAATATTTATTTATTGTCCATGTTCATTCAAGTTGATTTTATTCGTTTTTAATTCATTCTTTATTTAATTTTTAATATATGAGACAATTATTTTCCAATAGACTAGCTCATCGAGCGTTTATGTATAAAAATGTATAGCATGTATTAGCAATTAAATTCTCTTTGATCATATTTCAGAGGCAACCTTACGAATTTTGACCCGTTCGATGAGCAAAAAGACAAGTCTTTTTCTGACAGCCTAGAACCCATGTGCATTGTAGCGGATAAACTAATGACTATGTTGCCGCCAAGTGAAAAAGCCCAGCGGAAAGCAGACTTTATCACATTGCTCAAGGTATATCATCTATAGTCTATTGCCGTTATTGTATACTACTTTTTATCCGCCACTGGTAGACATCGGAAAACAAATTGCGATGTCCATTAATGGGACTAACGCCACAATAATTCATCCACTGTCCCCAACTGGTGTACATGAGTAACGAACGAGTTGTTATATTCACCAGTGGAGGCTTCGATCAAAAAAATACAAAGATGCCACAAAGACGCGCTAATCGCGGCAATTTTCAATCTGGCTGGACTCAATACGCAGCCAGATTGGATCCATAGTCACGCAATAGTTGCACAAGCAGTAACACACCGTAAGAGCCGTAACAGACACGGCTGACGAACCACCGTCTGACCAACGGGAGAGAAAGAGAAAATTGTCTCATTCTCGGGAGAGAATTTCCCACCTGCGATTTAGACATAATCGCCGTCTCGCTTGCTCAAGGACATTTCACGACTTTTGACGATGTGCAAATCGAACAGACATTAGAGAACTGAGCCGTAAATGTACGAATAATACGGTTGATTTTGGTAAAATAGTTTTGTTTCGACATAAATTGTATACAGCTATGTTTATGTATGAAACTGCGGACGTTTATTGACTATCATTTTCTACGCGTTGTGACTTCTATGTATAATTTTTCGAAGAGTGGTGGCAACGCCACAAAAAATCTCCCATCGAGTCCTTACTGGCGGACGACGGTAACCAACGAATTGCTATATCCACCAGTGGTAGGTTGCGATACTCAGCATGTATTGTTGTCCCCTACTATTTAATATTTGATACTGCTGTTAAGTGTGGGGATTATGGCAGTCTCTAGGAGGGAGGCCTTTGTTTAGCAGTGGACGTTTACTGGCTGATGATGATTATGTTGATGACTACCTACTGTTAAAGTAAAAACGGTCGACATCGTAACTTTTCTTTCTTCACCTGGCAGATATTATTATACTATTTTTAAATACAGATATTTAGATAAATCAATAACCATATCGATATTATCTCTAAATAATTATCAATGTAAAAAACAGACCAAGAATTGAAATGTGACCACACAGGAAGCACCAGCTTTCAAATAAAAAAGAATCATCACAATCGGTTCACCCAGTCGAAAGTTCTGAGATAACAAACATATAAAAAAAATAACAGTCGAATTGAAAACGTCCTCCTTTTTGGAAGCCGGTTAAAAATACGTAAAGGTCTTCTAAGACCTTTATCACATAGTATCTTTTATTACGAAGTGTTATTATGGTTTCAGCTTTGCTTGTGGTCCAATAAATGTGACCTCTCACTGTCGGCGGGCTCACGAGTCAACATTTTGGGACAAAAAGGGGATCCAGGGGCAAACGCGCCCGCTATCGACCCCTTTCAAATGATTATAGACTTTAAAGACAAGGTATTTAATCACATTAAACCTCACCCGTCCCGTCACCATTAAACACTGACAATTGACAAGTATTTATAAAAAACTAGTCGACCGTCCCGGCTTCGCACGAGTGTAAGCTCGGCCTTCGGCCTCGCTACAAAATATAGTATGTCCTATGTCACCCGGGGATAGTGTAGCTTCCCAACAGTGAAAGAATTTTTCAAATCGGTTCAGTAGTTTCGGAGCCTATTCGATGCAAACAAACAAACAAATCAAATCTTTCCTCTTTATAATATTAGTATAGATAAAAATAAAACTATCGGAAAAACATTCAAAACCCCGAGGTTTTCAGACCCTTAGTGAGAGACCGGTCTCTCGCTTGCAGAATTTGCGCACAATAGTCTCAAAGGATGCTCGAAAGTGCACTTCAAAAGGCAGTTAATATTGCAGAACAGTAAAATTTTTCGCCATAGTGCGTTTTTGTGCACAATTTCTCCTTTTTAGTAACCTTGCAGCCACATTATGCTCCTTGCACAGTTCCTTGCGTTGCGTTGTAATAGGCTTTCGTAACTCGCCTGATGTTAAGCGATAATGCGGTATACGATGGAGCAGGCTTGCCTAGAAGGAACAGATTTACTCGTGCTTTGAAGACACCCAGATTGTGCTACTTGAACTATCAGGGTATGTTAAAATGAAGCGTATGTGAGCGTTGAAGTTATTAAAATAGTTTTTTTGTTGCTTTGCGAACTTGGTTTGTCCCAAAAAAACACTCTTCAAAGGAGGATGGAGATTCGAACATTAGTTCGATCTGTCCCCAAAAGTTTCTGTGAAGATAAATAGGAAATTACAAGTTCGAACTATCCTCGATGAAGTTAGATATGAATAAAAAAAGTATGTCGGTAAAACAAATGAATTTAGAGTAAAAATTAATGTAAATATAATAAAGGAAAACAATGTAAGGAATGTAGGGGATGTATAAACACATCGGTCCCCAAAGAAAACTTTAGACTTGGGACAAATAATAAAATTCCGATCGGTCCCCATTTAAGGGTAAGCATGTTGGGAATCAAATGTTGGGACCCGGGTATGTCCTAACACTGCGACCAGAACCACCGAAGGATGGGCAGCAGCGTCCTAATAGTACACGGTGAACGTACTGCGATCCCCAAGCCGCCTGCCAAGCGTGGGGATTATGGCAACACCCCTCTATGAGGGAGGCCTTGTCCAACAGTGGACGTTAATTGGCTGATGATGTGTGTGTGTGATGTGATGTTGGGAATTAACCTATCTTTTTAATAATCAGTCTGTTATGAACTTTTCAGGTAGTTATTGATGACTCAGCAAAAATTGCTGATAGTGTGGCGAATAAAGCAGATGCCATTAGAAAAGCTATCGATGGGGTATGTATTAAAAAAACCTATCTGTATTTTTCTTTAACAGCTAATTGGCATGTAAAACCTATTCTGGAACAAATATTCTCGGATATTGGCTCATTACTGTCATATTTCCATCCTCGCTATGTTCGAGAAAATAATGCTTATTCAAATGTTGGCCTCAATATTAATCGATCCAAGTTTTTTAGCTCTGCAATAACATTGTAAAAGCTGAATAAAACATTTTATTTTAATATTTTTACACAACAATATCGTCTGCCAGCTACCTATACTTACCAACGTTCAAAACCCTAGCAAAAGTGATTAATTCCTCGTGGTTCTATTGTTCTTAGTGATCCCACTGATGGGATCACGA
Source organism: Agriopis leucophaearia (assembly GCA_949125355.1). Classification (NCBI taxonomy): domain Eukaryota; kingdom Metazoa; phylum Arthropoda; class Insecta; order Lepidoptera; family Geometridae; genus Agriopis; species Agriopis leucophaearia. Next base: position 7,140,808 of record OX421265.1, on the reverse strand, counting down.
GGAAATCTAATTCTTAATGGTCCCTTTGACGGGATCAAATATTGTTCAGAATTTACTGTTTCAGCTTTTAGAGTTGTAAATTTTTATTATCTAGCAGTTGTCAGAGCTAAAAACTTAGAGACAAACTTCATCAAATGGCAAAAAAAATTTTTGGTTGTTGCGATTTGCGATAGTATTCGTATTAGGCGCGTTCCTAATCAACAGCGTCACCGACGGCGACGTCAACAGCGCTTATGATAAACGACGCAGCATGAAACATTTTTTTTTGTTGATTCGAAACGAGCCCTCGGATGACGGCAATTTCATGAATGCCTCCAGGTAGCCTGAAAACCACAGTAAACTAACATCACGTCTACCTGATGACAGTGACCGTACTTTCGTTTTTCAGAATACAACTTTCAAATATCAGTGCAGTTGTCACAGATTGGCTACTCTAGCCGGAAAGCCGATTCTCAATAAGGTTTCGTTGTTATTTACGTAGACTATCGTAGTTATTCATTAGTATCTGTGGTGCAAAAGAATAAAGGGATAATAAGAATATAATAGAAATACAGGGTTATTTTTGATTTTTTTTTTAAAATTAAAATGGCTCTCCACGGCCACCGGGGTCCGTGACTTTTGTTAACTTAAACTAATTTACTTTAGCTATACAGAATACAGGGCTACACATATAGACTGTACTGAGCCGAAAGGAGGCCATTATACTCATATTTCACAACAAATTTTACTATAGTATTATAGTACCAACCCTGAAATCGCGAAAAAAATATCGGCTGTTCCTTAGAAAACGGTCATTGACATTCGACAGAATCTATGGAACTGCAGATTTTTTTCTCGTTTTCAGTGTTGGTCCCATCGTAGAAGTTGTTCATAATAATGTGTATAATGACCTCCTTTCGGCATAGAACGGAGTATTCTGACGGAGATCTGATTTTATTCGACACCAACAAAACAAAAAAGAAAATATTAGTGTTAAAAGTTCTATCTCAGCACAAATGCTCAGTGTCTTATGATACTCAGCGCTGGTTTTTTGATAAGCCCTTTTGGACGACCGGTGATTACTAAAATAAGTACTAAAATCATTCAGAGATACAAAATAAACGCAAAACACCTAGAAGTTCGACTCAATACTATACTGAGTAAATACTAACACACATGCGGTGTTACTCGCGATTATCCAGTTTTTCCGCATTTTTGGGTGAGAAAGTACCCTATGTCCGTCCTCTCGATACACACTATGTCCCTGCCAAATTTCGTTAAGATCGGCCCAGCCGTTTTTACGTGAAAACTAATGAACAAACAGACAGACAGACAGAGTTACTGTCGCTTTTATAATATATTATTAGTTATTAGTTAGGATTAGGATATACGTAAGTCAACATTATTATCTTATTGACACATCCCACTTTTACAGAACACCACAGATATTATTGTAGTGTCTTAGCTGTTCGTATAATTTTATGTAGGTATACATCAGCCGGCCTCAGTAAATCAAAACAAACAACTTTTGTTCTACGACATTTCTTCAAAATCCTTTCCATATAAGAAAATTATTCACTCCCGACAAAATATATGCAACAGCATATTTTTTTGGCGAATTTTGATATATTGTTCGCATCGTATCGTATATTATTATTTTTTTACTAGCTGCGCCCCTCGGTTTCACCCGAATGGTGAGCCTTACTGCCTTTTAGCCGTTTCATTAGTATTTCACTTTCTAAACATACAACATGGCATTTTTGATTATTTTTCATACTCCGAAATAGCGCATCATACGTTTGTATCGCTTGCAGACATAGGATGAACTGAGTTCATTCAAGCTAATTAACTTGTGTTTATATCGCCGCGCAGACATCGTTAAAACGTATCTACCTCAGTTTATAATGACACTAATATCATACTCGTATATGTGAAAGTTTGGATAGATGGATGTTTGTTACTCAATCACGCAGAAACGGCTAAATGGATTTGGATGAAATTTGGAATATACATTGATTATGTCCTGGATTAACACATAGGCTCTTTTTCATCATTATCATTACCACGTGGGTGAAACCGCGGAGCGCAGCTAGTTTAAATATATAACATCATTGGCGTTAATTGAGTGCGTATATGTTTCTCAGCCAGAACCGCCTCCGGCGCCGGTTGGCCAGCCTTCCTCCAGATCTCCCCCTAAATCTCCTCCTGGATCTCCTCCCGCTGAACCGGCAGAGGCTGAGGAGCCGCCCAAGATCCCCTGCCCAGCTAAGATGACAATAGCGCAAACTGTCAATTTCGGTGAGTCATTAAGGCTATTTTTAACCCCCGACGCGAACAGAAGGATGTTATTAATTTTACGTGTGTGTGTCTGTCTATGGCATCATACCTCTCAAACGGCTAAATCGATTTTGATTTAGTTTTTTTTTTGTTTAAATGGTGCCTTGATCGATACTTTTATTAGCTGATTCAAGTAAATCTGTTCATCCGTTTGAAGAGTATCTGCTCTTTAATAGTTGTTTTTTACATTTTCAATTTATACTTTTTAGATGTCACTACTGTGTTCCGGATTGAAGGGCAATGTTTCCAGCGAAATTACAGGGCACACAGAGATTTGACATCTTATATCTCGGGGTGACGAGCGCAGTGCATTGCCATCCAGGCTTTTGAACTGTTGAAGTTCAAAATTCTGAGTGGCGTTGAGCTGTTATGGGCAAGCCAAAAGGCCATCAGACGAGCGACTTCGCTCGTCTCTTCACCCAGTATCATAAAAAAACAAAAAAAACTAAGTGAGAAATGTGTATTTTATGTTGATCTTTATTGACACCTGTCAGGGTTGACCTCATTCTGCTACTTTGACATAAATGTTTTCATAATGCAAAGTTTCAAATCAATACGACCATTAGAAGTAGATTTAAATCGATTTTCAAGATTAGATTACGTTAAGTTAGTTAGGATAAGTGAACCTATAAAGGCGTATTCAAATGCAAAACTATGTTTCTTACAGATATTATTTGCGACAATGCTGGGTACGAGCTTTTCACTGATCTATGCCTGGCGCATTTCTTGATATCACAAAATATTGTACAAAAGGTAACTTGCATAGTAATAAGAAGACGCAGCGTAGGCATGCATGAAGGCCTGTCACTAGATGGACCCTTCGACCAAAATAAAATGAATGGACGGGCCCAGTAGAAGCGTAATTTGAAGATTACAAAATGAGCGCCAGCGCTCACTTCGTTTCAGTCGGTCTCTAGCCGTAGGAAGTGAAACACGAGTCTATTGTTACGCGATAACGAAACATCTGACAAAATTATGAATTCGTATGCTTTACCGAAGTGTAAATACACAAATAAAACCGATATCTATTTTTTGTAACAAATATACTGTACATTTTTATAATTAGATGTTGAAGTATATGTCTGACGGTTTTGACTCGTTTTTACTGATCAAGTTCAATGATTAGGGCCCGTCCATTCATTTTATTTTGGTCGTAGGATGGACCGACAATATCGTGAGAGTCGCGGGCATCTATTGGATGCGGATGGTAAGCTGTCGTTCAGTGTGTAGGTCTGAGGAGGGAGACCTATGTTCAGCAGTGGACGTATTCTGACTGATGACAATACAATTATTGCCTTTATTTTCTTTCCTATGACGTCATAAGAACATTCGACCTACGAGTACATACAGCGTTTGACGTCATGTCACGTGATCAATGAAAAACACATTTTAATTTTGTATTTTTCTGAAAATCAGGACATTCTTTTTTTCGTTTTTAATTTTAGTACCTGTAATCAAATATATTTGTTAATAATAATCTGGGGTTACACCAGAATAAGTCATAATTATTTTTAAAGTAAAATACCCTTTTCTGTATGTGATATATTATTATAATCAAATCAACGAGATTTTAGCGTTGACCTAATTTGTCAAGGTCAGTGACCTATGTTTCCAAAGTTCAATGACCTCTGATATAAAGTTTCACTGACACTGTCCTAATGTTGCGATACTTATTTACAGATAAGGTTTCACGTGAAGCAAATACCTTGGTTCGTATCAGATGTAACTCCCAGGGATTTCAAGTGAGTCTAGTTTAAGATCTACCGCAGCTAACTTAGGTTTTTAGTACGTGGACTCTCTCTATCTCGCTCTAACTCAAGCAGAGCTTTTGAAGTGAAAATCTTTAGGCGCGGGGTGAGCTCTTTTTGGGTGTACAAAAATGATGGAACTCGCGCATAGTCACGCTGTACCGTGTATTTTAAAACAGCGCTATCTCTTGTAGAATGGGTGAATTACTACTTAAGTTTTCACTTCTGACGTGCAGTCCTATGACTGATGTGTTTTTTTATACGCTAGCCTCCTAAACATCCGTCATCTGGTCATCATCATTATTATCACCCTATTATGTTCCCAATGCTAGGATACACAGGGCTAATCCACCATGCTGGCCCAATGCATATTGGTAAATGACATATGTCTTTAAACTTTTGAGATTCTTGGATATACGACGTTCCTCACGATGTTTTCCTTCACCCTTTTTAGGGTTCCATACCCAAAGGGTACAAACGGGACCCTAATAGTAAGCCTACGCTGTCTATTTGTCTGTCTGTCTGTCCTACATTTTAACGGCTGTATCTTTCGTACCGTAATAGATAACCAGTTGAAATTTCCACAGAACATGTAATGTTACGGCAGATTAACTAAGAAGTAATAATAAAGTAAAAAATTATACCCATGCAACAAAAGTTTCTTTTTAAATATATTTTTGTATTTGCTGTAGTGTAAAAATGGTAATACGAACAAGCGTCAAACTTGGCATGATTATAGTACACACTTTAAAGTAACCTCAAATAATAAATACTGGCAAAGTGTGAGCCAATGTCAAATTTCTGTTCACTGGTTCTCGTACGATCACCGAAGATAAGCAACGTCGGGCGCGGTCAGTGCTTGGATCGGTGACCGCTTGGGCGTGATCTTGTCTTTTTGCACTACTTATTGTACTTTAGTTAGTTAACAATTTATGTGGTGGTACGAATACTCAGTGCTCCAGCCTTGTTTTTTAGCCGACTTCCAAAAAGGAGGTTCAGTGTTCCAAAATCTGGTCCAGTGATGACATTTTTTGAAGTCGGTTTCTTATATTGATAATTATTGTTTCCAGATATGTTATAGATTCGTGTGCTAGAGCAAATTTCAACAGAACAATAGTTCCCGAACCAAAGGAACCAAAACCAGGTAATTGAAATATCAAAATAAATTATAGTACTACAGATACGGAACCCTCACCCCGAAATTATGTTTAAATACAGATTTGCATCGTAATACGTCGCAATAGTTTAGCATGTCTAAACTAAGTCATATGAGCCTTTTCAAGGCCAGAGTGAATAGGTATCTTCCAAGTCTGCGTGCTTCATTTTCGACTAATCGTCGCTTACCAAAAGGCCAGTTAGTGGTCAAACAACATATTCGCGTTAAAAAGAAAATATGTGTATATATGTATTAACAAATTTATATTGTAAATTCTCCGAACAAGTACACTCCGGAATTGTTAAAGAAAAAAAAATGAATAGGTATTTCCTAGGTAATCGTGCTACTTCTTAGACCGCATAATCGCTTAACATCAGCCGATGCGGCGGTCAAACGCAAGTATTTACCAATAAAAAGGTATGAACCAATAATCGAGCAAGTTTAAGAAAAAAAAAAATGCGTTCAAAGAAAGTGCAACATAACTCGCGACACCCTAAGCCCATGTTACCAATATAAGGCAGCATTTAGTGGGTGGCATCTTGGCAAGTCACCCACGTGACCTTTGCGTCTCGGAATGTCATACCTGGCGGAGTATAATATCATTATCATCAGCCTATACTAGTCCACTGCTGGACATAGGCCTCTCCCAAGGCACACACTCAGCCTGATCTTCGGCTTTTCTCTTCCAGCCACTGCCAGCCGTCTTACGTATATCGTCACTCCAACGAGTCTCAGGGCGTCCTACGCTACATTTGCCGATTCGTAGTGTCCACTCTAGAACACGTTTACCCCAACGGTTATCGGTTTTGCGGCAGATATCTGGGACATTAATGCACACATGGTCATCTGACCCCAAACTAAGCAAAGCTTGTAATATGGCTGCCAGAGACTGATATACATACATATATATTTTTAAATACATACTTAAATAGATATTAACACCCAGACATAGAACAAATACACATGTTCATCACACAAATGTTTGTCCTAGATGGGAATCGAACCCACGCCCCCAAGCCCAGAAGGCAGGTTCACTACCAACTAAGCTAACGGGGCTGTCATACGACCGGCCCACTGCCACTTCAGCTTACTAATACGCTGAGCTATGTTTATGACTTTAGTTCTCTGGTTCCAGAGAACCAGAGTATAATATACCATGCTTTTATTGATTGTAGGTGCGGAGGCCCCGGCAGCTGAAGAGCCCCGCGTTATATCAGCGAACAACCTTAACAGTTTGGGCCAACAGTGGAACGAATATCTACAGAACGGGACCTTTGAACTCATGGTAATAAACCAAAGTTGGCTTAACAAAAAGGGGATTCCTAGAGACTGTTTTTTTTTAACAAAAATTATCCTCGCTGTTTAAAAAACTCAAAAACACGCTTTGAAATCGCTAATCCTGAACTATTTAAATTATTGCATTGTCATCGGTCCTTGATAAGTATGCAAAATTTTAATTTAAATCGACGTTTTGAAGTACAGTCAAAACCTTTTACTGCGACATCGTTTAGAACGACATGCCGGTTATAATAACCTATCGATTTGTTTGTACTTGCACGATACACATTAAACATCACCGGTTGTTACGACTATCGGTTTTTACGACTGAATATGAGCAGTCCCTTCGATGTCGTTATAACAGAATTTAACTGTAGTTGAAAATCAAGTTCAATGATTCCGTTACATACATACATACATCATCATCATCATCGTCAGCCCGTATCAACCCACTGCTGGGCATAGGCCTCCTCTTCCTTGTGCCATTTTTCCCTGTCTCGGGCCAATCTCATCCATGTATGGCCTGCGATGGGTGAGATGTCATCGACGCATCGGGCTGGTTGAACTACTCTCTCTATTTTGTGGTGGTACGGAACCCTCAGTGCCCGAGCGGACTCGCACTTGGCCGTTTTTTTTTTAATATTTAATATTACAGGCTGAAGACTTCTGGACGTGGCCGCATGTATATAAAGATATGAAACGAATTGACTACAACATGTACCGCAAGTTGCAATACGCATGCGGACTCTTGTTTAAAGGGGACCTCAACTACCGGAAGTTGCTCGGAGAGAAAAAATGGAATCCTTACATAGGCTTCGAACCAGCGCTACAAGGTAATGTCTAACTACGTCGGTCGGTTTTTTCCGATATATCCATCGAAATACAATACTCAGAGTCACAATCTCAATTTCAATCAAATCAAAACAGTCACGTCCGAGCGTCGTTGTACATATCTAGTTATCAATTATATAGTTCACAACGCCACATTTACTTCAATTTAAACGTTATGTCGCTTGCATAGTGTTCTACGTCGCTTGTCCGCTAGGGCATCGTAGCACTGGCATCGCGCGGCGTTGTAGTCGGATCTGCCAAAAAGTCGGCGCACTGTGTATTATGTATTCTGTGACAGCGTGACGATGGCGCGAGTTCCATGATTTTTGTTCACCCTAAAAGTGCTCAACGCGCCTAAAGAAGTTTTCACTTTAAAAATATCAGCTCAGTGGCCTTAGTACGAGCACTTGCGAAAAAGTTATCGTTACGTAAACGATAGCAAAATGTATGTAAAATTCAGTTTCCTTTTTTTTTGTAGTGGTAGTATTCTTTTGCAGGGGTCCGCCTGCGGAAGTGCCACACCTTTGCCAGTTTTTCAACCGCCAAGCAGTAGTGTGTAAACACTACTGTGTTCCGGATTGAAGGGCAATGTTTCCAGGGAAATTACAGGGCAAACAGAGATTTGACATCTTATATCTCGGGGCGACGAGCGCAGTGCATTGCCATCCAGGGTTTTGAACTGTTGAAGTTCAAAATTCTGAGTGGCGTTGTGCTGTTATGGGCAAGCGTGAAAAGCCATCAGGCGAGCGATTTTGCTCATCTCGTCACCCAGTAGCATAAAAAAAAAACGTCCGATAGAGGCATACATTTTTATACATTTTGCTATCATTTACATAACGATAACTTTTTCGCAAGTGCTCGTACTAAGGCCACAGATGGCCTCTAATCGTGTGATTGCAGGTTTCATTCCAGCGCCTATAATAGCGGTGCGAACAGTGAAGGCTGAACTGATATGCGGCATGCCCAAAGGGAAGTACGACCAAATCACGAAGATTGACCCGAGCTGGATGGAAAAGGGAGACTACGGGTGAGGCCAACCAATCATGACACCTTTTTTTTTATAAAATAGGCTTGTGTTTGACCGCCGGCTAGCCTGATGTTAAGCGATGATGCGGTCTACGATGGAGCACGCTTGCTTAGAAGAAACCGATTCACTCATGATTTGAAAACACCCAGATTGTAACTACCCGAGAACACCCATGCCATCTGCATCCACTGGATGCCTGCGACTCTCAGGATGTCGTCGGTCCCTCTAGTGGGAGGCCTACTTACGCTGCGTCTTCCGATTCGTGGTCTCCACTCAAGAACCTTTCCATCGGTTATCGGTTCTTCGGGCTGTGTGCTAGCCCATTGCCACTTCAACTTGCAAATTGTAATATTCACGGCGAATATCCACGTTCCGGATTCTATCGCGCAAAGAAACTCCGAGCATGGCTAAGAAGTATTATGAGGCTGGATGCGTCATGGGCGCATCCCACACAAGACAAAGTAAAGCTTATAACTTATTAATCACTTGTCTTAAAAATACAGATTCCTTTACAAGGGGATAAATAAAAACAAAAACACTTGAGTAAATAAGACGGCGGTATCACTTTTGTCTGCATTCATTATCATCATCATCAGCCATAAGACGTCCATTGCTGAACATTGGCCTCCCCCTAATTCTATATTGTCTGAATTAATTAAAAACAATGTCGCATTATAAGTCTTTTTTAAAGCATGAGTCAGATAGCGCTTTCGTGTCTACTCGTTCCTATATGATCTCCTTAGGCTTAGTACAATTTATATATGTTCAACCAATCGCATTGCGACTGAAGTTTGACGTAAACCGTAATCACAGCAGCAGGTCTGGCATAGAAAAATGTAGATATATTATTTTTGTACTGTTTCCAGATTGATTCAATTCTGCGCGAAGGCTGAGGCTCTCAAGCCATCAGTCGAGCCTTGCATTGACTACGGAACCACTTGCTTCAGCGGCACCTGTCCCGTACACACTGACATGTGATACTGGTACAAATAATTTAATATTATATTAAAACTAAATTATAGTCTGTGCGGTGTAGCATTGTGGCTGTGACATTAGCCGAACCCTGATTATGTAACTTGCAACTCGCGATTTAGTCGCAAGTTTTACAGTTCGGTCATAGTGAAACTGTCTGGGTGTGTAGAGTGCCTCTACAAAATTAGGTTTTGGTATCCCTCTGTATAAAAATATAGTTACAATTTAATTTTTAGTTTATCAGTACGGCTGAATTGCATTATGTATTCTTTGTATTGTTTCAGGTACCAAAGAAAGGAACTAATTTTTTGTTGTTTTTTAAATTTTGAATCTATTTGCTAGCACAATGTTTTACATTTAACAACTTAAATTAAATTCACTATTTATTATACCTTGTTACATAACATTTTAAAATAATAAAAATGTTTTACATGAAAAAAAAATATATGGAGTTCATTTTCTTATCTTATTTTTTACCACAAGTATGTTTATTTTTATACATTGAAACACCGGTGGCGACTACTTATGGTCGCCACAAGTACTGCGCCGCTCGCGCACACGACCACTGACGGCTTAACGCAATAAAATACTGAGCCCATATACTCTGATCTACGACTGAACCTAAACAAAAACGTCTAGCTCTTGCAGGACACAGTTCATTGACAAGGTGATAAACAAATTTGGACAGCAACCGAGACGCCCTAAGTTTTTATTTAAACAATGACTTAATAGAAAGAAAGGTTTGTCTTTTTCCTTTTCTGAGAGGGGAGTGCAAGTTCACCTTTGCACCCCTCCTGCCGGCACTCAGGGGCATACATACATAAGTCAGTAAATACGTAAGACGACGGTATGGCCGTAATAGCTTTAGCCTACCCTACAGTAATGGGCGAAAAGACCAAAAAGCCTAAATAAATGAATGTCAAGTCACTGTCAATATTTTTGTTGTCAATTGTCAAACTTCAAAGTTGTCAAAGTCATGACAACCACTGAAAACGTTAATAAAAACTTTAACACAAATTAAATAAAAGCATTGCAGAAATTAAAAGCCTATAATTATTATTTGCGTGTTTGGTTCAATCAGAAGAATTACCAAATTATATTTCCACAAATGAGGATACCAGAAGATTCATGTACATAACCTTTACATATAAACCATGGGAGAGAAATCCTTTACCAATTACTACGAAATCCTGCAGTGCGATAAATCATCAACTACCGACGAACTAAAGAAGTGCTATCAACGTCTCGTGCTGTCTTCGCATCCGGACAAAAACAACACATCTGAGAATAAGTTTCTCATGATTCAGAAGGCTTGGTGTGTTCTGAGGGACCCTGAAAGTCGGAAGCAGTACGATGCTACACTCACGTGCCATGAACATAGTGATCATTTGCTATTTGACACAATAAGGCTGTCGGATATGAACTATGATGAGGGAGAAAAAGTTTACTCCTTCAGCTGCCGCTGTGGTGGAGTGTATCTGTTGGAAGCAAGTGAATCTATTCCTAGTAAGGTAATAATTGGATGTGATGAGTGTTCTTTCTCTATACAAGTTAATAGATAGACTATTTGTAGTATAGACTGAAAGTAAATAATTATGTAATATGTAGTGTATAAATAAATTGTTCTATTCTATACCTATATATTTGTATGGCTAATATGTAAGAATTCTGTATAAAGTATCTTTAATATTTATTTGGACTTTGTTATTTATGTACATACTTATATGTTACTAGCAAAAATATTATTATTTTTATAATTATTTAGTCATTCTATAGAATACGTATTCCCTACATGGTTTTCTATACAATACCGGGTTCGTTTAGGCAATGTCTAAGTATTTTTTTATCATATTTTATTATACTTTGATGGACATTACTTGTCCATCATTTCTTACTTTACCTGGTCTAACGTTAATGTAATAAAAAAGTATGTAATTAATGAATTTTTGATTAATTAAATACATATTCTTTTATTATTATTTTACAGACATTACCTTGTCCATCATTTCTTAATTTACCTGGTCTAATGTAATGTAGTAATAAAGTATGTACTTAAAGAATTTTTCATTAATTAAGTACATACTTTTTTACTACATTGCATTAGACAAGGTAAAGTAAGAAATGATGTAGACAACTAATGTCCGTCAAAGTATAATAAAACGTGTTTTCATAAAAAAATACCTGAACCTACTGTCATCAGATTCAGTTCTGTCACCAGAAAGTTTTTCTGCAGTGCAAGTACCGTTCTTATTGATAGATAAATTTGACAGTTGAAATCGACAAATTCAATAAAGAATACAGTGTGTTAGAATATGCAGACAAAAAAAATTGTCAAAAAAAAATTTGCACAATAAAAGTGAAATCAAAGAGCTTTGTACGGACTTTGGAAATACCAACCATGATACAGTGTCGCCGCTTCTTGACCACCTTCGTGGCTGTCCGATAGAAATATAGGAGGGAATTAGGTCATGCAGATTCGATAAGCGATGCTCAGAGCGGGGCACACATTCCAAAATGTACCTGAAATGCAACTTTGCACCAGTGTTCAAAACTGAGCTTAGTCTGAATTACTTGTTGTGTTGTTTAGTTGCTAGGCAACATTTTAATGAAATGCGAAAATTACTGCAATATGTTAATGTATATTTTTAGCCAGATAAGTACTATACAGGCGACTACTGAGCTTTTATGGCCTTAAGTGGCTGGCCTCGAGTATGCCTCGCCCCACATTTTCATGTTCATCCATAAAGGCTTCTGTGGGCGAATTAAAAATAAACGCTTTGTAAAATACGTATTAAAATTCATACAAATTTTGAATTTCAAAATTAAAGTTTGTATGGAATTCAATATGAATTTTGATTAATGAATATTTGTACATCACCCTCTGTTGTCAGTCATAGTCAGTCATCAGTGTAGTAATGAACTATGTATTTATTTATTATTATATAAAATGCCTAGATAAAGTTTTGAATAATTGATATTTTATACATTGATCATTTTAGGCATTTTATAGAACGCCGAGGTATTCTATAGAATTCCAGATTATTATAGATTATTGAAATTTATACATATTTTTTCTTTCTAAATTCAACATTTCCAAGACAATTTGTACATACATCCATATTCTAGCTTCGTCGACTGAACATGACTGAACACGTCGGCTTGCGACGTGTTCAGAATATTTCTGTTTCTAATATTATAAAGAGTTGTGACTTTGTTGTTGTAGTATGTTTGTAGTACAATCTGGAACTGTTGAACCTATTCTAAAAATTCTTTCACTGATGGAAAGCTACTCTATCCCTGTGTGATATAGTATAATACGTTTTGTTGTAAAGGCTAATGCTGGTCAGAAAGCGAATGTTGCCACAATTACTTAGTGCTTTTTGAAAAATATGATAATATGAGAGTTGTTGAGGATAAAAACAAAAAAGTAAAATTTTAATAATACCATTTAATTTGTGGTTAGAGCTAGCACATAAATACACAATTTTGATTTTTGACAATAAAATTATTTTTTTATTAAATAAAATAATATGGTTAACTGTAAAAATAAAATGTCGGACTACATACTCTAGTAACTAATCTATGGTAAAATTTTGTACAGTTTTCAATATACATACAATTCAGTTTGGGAATATTACAGCATAATTTTACCAGAAATAAATTATATAGGCACTAAGATTTCGATTTCATTTCGAGTGGTTTTCATTAAATATTTCATAACTTCTAGAAGATCTAAGCTATCACATATGTATTATGCAAATAATAATTTTGTAAGATTTCCCATTTTACAAATACTTCATTGGCAAGATACTAAAACGAAAAATTAAATAGGTACATCCTTAAATTCTTCGTTAAGTCTATAGAGAGTGAAGAGATAGAGAGATAGTATAATATTGCCAAGTCATAAGGGTATTGAAGCAATTTGCCATTCTACAACAATAGCAAACTGGCCAACTTCTGTCACCACCTCGTGCGATGCTCTTCAAACACGGCAGGGTAGCGCACTTTCCTCACTCATCAACTATATAAATCAGACACTCATTGAGATTACAGTATAATTAGATTACCAATTAATGTGCTTAAACACATAAATCAGAGCATACACAAAATATATACACATTGTGCACTTTTGTACTTTTAAATAAGATTCACTTAAGCGATTGGAGTCCAATGGGGCAGTCGGGCCTACACACGCAAGCACATGTTTAAAAACAACCGTTCATCAGCACAGTCTCACTTTGTTAACACATCTGTCCATGAAGTTCTTTTTTCTTTTTGTTTGTGTGGCAGCATCTAAAGGCGTGGGCAGGGAGAGCTGTGTGTGTGGTTCCTCGGCTTCTAAAATGCCTTCGCAGCTACGGCATCTGCGCGAGTTACTCTCTATCTCGCTAGCGTCCAAGTTATCACTACTTTCGGACAGTCTTTCCGGAAGACTGTACAGTGATTTCTCGGGAGATGCAGTTTTGGAAGTGCTACTACTACTTGTTAATTGTTCGCAGCTTTGTGAGGCCGCTGAAGCTTTCTCGAGGGATGATTGGCGGTGTCTTCGTGGTCTGTAAGTGAAACACATGCAATATAGTAGATAGTCTTAGCATGTAGAATGCAGATGTTTAGACATGGTACAGACAGACATGGTATGGTTTAGACAGACATGGACATGCATGGGGTAGATAAAGAACATCCTCACTGGAATATTCATGCAAATAGGTGGGTTGTCCCAGCTGAGAGCGGAAGGTAGCTCAGTGCAGCATACCACTTTATGATAGATAAATATAAGATTCAAGTGGGGGCGTTCTTAACTATTATAATCCAATAGTATACCTTTACATTTTTATACATTTTTGACAGCGTTCACAATAGGCAATCAGACAGTGTTTAATTTGTTATAAAATAACAGGCTTAGTGAAAAATATAATTAAATGTCAGTTACTGAAGAAACTATTTAAATTGACTAGCAAAGTTCTGAGATATAAGCGTTTAAAGTTTTTGTTCGGACTAGGAAGCTATGCTATGTCCCCATCCCACAAGGTGTCCATATGAAAATTGTATGGCCTACTTACACGTGACATCATTCGTAAATTAAAATGCTTATGTCTTAATTATAAATACATTTCAGTTTTATTTTCAGTGTTCGATTCTATTTATGGTCAGCTTTTTTATAAGACAATAAAAAACAGTCCAATAGCCAATTGTTACTATAGTCTAACTCTACACAACATTCAGTAATATATATTTTTTGTCTTAGTAGGAGGTAAAAGTTACTCCGGTCCCGTCTTAAAACTTATATTCCAAATTCTAGTATTTTATAAAATACAACTGCCGACGATCCAAATGTAGAATGCTCGAACGTGGCTTACCTAACAGGCGGTAGCGTGTGTAACGGCTCTAGTCAATCTGCCTTGTCGCTCCCCCGGCTCTCGCAAGAGGCCATTCGCTGGTAGCTCGGGGGCCCTCTGCCGATGGTTGCAGTGCCAGGGGTCGGCACATCTCGCCCTCTCAAGGGGCCTTCCAGGCGACTGGCCAGGTTCGACTTGCCACGGAGAAAACTGAAACGCAATTAGGTACATTATAAGCAGGCTTAGTTTTGCCATTCCAAATTACCTTTTTTATGATGATATGGGCTAAAGTTTGATCACAATTCACCTGATGAAAAGTGACGATGTGGTCTAAAATGGAGCACGCTTGCCCTTGAAGTGCCTATTCACTCTTGCCTTGAATAGATAAGTTGTACTTTATAGGGAACACCGAGGTAGGTAGTGCATTCATTGTGGAAACGCTGTCGTGGACTTTACCAACATTCACTAACTTGTTGATTAGAGAATTTTAACCATAGCTAATCTTGCATGTGGGTGAAAAAGATGACAATAGCAAGGTATCGTAGTTCAAGTGCAAAATTGTATTAGATTATTGGCTTTTCATCATTATTCTCCCATGTTACTCATTAAAAATTGAGAATCCATGGACTAAAATAATCCTTTTATCTAGGTTGTTGGGAGTCCAAACATATAAAAGCCAGAGTTTATGTATATTTGAAACCTGTTATGTCCCACTGATGCGCAAAAGGTAGGATGGGTATAAGGCCCATATTCCTTCAATTCTTGAGTCTTGAATGCTTTTTGAGTCAAATTGTTTCAAAAGTAGTCCAGTTCTACCAGCTTTTCTATTCTCAAAGCAGAAGCCCAAATTACCTCTCTAATTTTTCAACGCAGGCATCCTGGTAGTCGTGGATCCACCGGACACTATTGAAGTGGCACACCGCCCTCATGTCTTCCGGCAGCTCTTCTGCTTTCGGCCATTCAAAATTATCGATAATGGGGACAATATTGCATTGCGACTGCAAAGCTGCCACTATCTCCTGAAAAATAAGAAAGAGTGGCATTTTAATAACAGCCATTCGGAAAGTCATGTCGGAAAAACATGTATTTTTATACTTGTGTTTTATTTGTCTATCGGGACTTATTGCGCATTATTATTATTTCGGTACCTCTCGACGTTTCGACTTTATTGTCATAGCCGTAGTAAGTCCCGCTGTTTCAAATAGCAAAAGTTTAAAAGTTGTTTTTTTCATCATCATCATCCAGAAGACGTCCACTGCTGAACTTAGGCCTCCCCCTTTAAACTCCACACTGACATTCTGCCATCTACATCCACTGGATGCCCGCGACTCTCACAATGTCGTCAGCCCTTCTAGTGGGAGGCCTACCTACGCTGAGTCTTCCGGTTCGTAGTCTCCACTCAAGAACAACTGTGAAACTGTTTTTTTATTAAATAAACGAGCACGTCGTTCAGCTGATGGTATAACAGTTAAGCGCCATTCAGAATTTAAAACTCCATCAGTTTAAAACCCTATGCAGCAATGCAATGCGTTCGCCACCCTGAGATATTATTTAGAAGTTAAAGCTATTTAAGCCCAGTAATTTCGCTGTAAACAGTGTTGAGAATTATGAATGAATAAAGATACTTACTCGATGAACCCAGTCTTTTCTGTCGGTGTCATTTTTGCACCTCTCAAGTGCGTTTGGTGTCAGGACAAGCAAGAAGTGTTTCGCCTGCCTTATGCTTTGGAGGAGATTATTGTCGAACTTGCCAGCCTCTAGTCTTTCGACGTCTATGAACACTGTGAAGCCTCGCAGCTGCAGATGGACTTTAAGTAGACTGGCCAGTTGAGAACCGTTGGATCTTCGGTAACTCACGAATACGTCCAAGTTCTTTTCCATATTCTCTTCTCCTTTACTTGGTAGAGAGCTTTCGTATACTGTAAAAATAAACGGCACGCTGTAGACACATACTTTATGGGACGCTATTTATGTTCAGTCTTTGATCGTCTCAAATGTTTACATTCTATTAAGGAATTTTTGATATCGTGCTAGCTTTCATGGCTATTAGGAAACTGGTAGCGTTATAACGGTCATCGTAAATAAAACTACATCGTATGGCATGTTTATCTTGCACAACTATTGCATGGTAAAGAAAGTTATTAAGATAAGTTATTACCTCGAATGGCGTTAAGAATCCGTAACCTATGAATGCTGTTGCCGATCCGGCATTCATTTTCTAGCTGTTCGTCGCTAAGGCCTCTGATGGACTCCTTGTCGACGCCGGCATTTAACATTGAATATGTGTAGATTGTGTATTCAGGTCCGATAGTTTGCAAGAAGTCGTTTAAACTTCCGGTGTCACGTGATGTGTAGTCTGCCATTTTCTTGAGCTGTTGAAGTTCTCGAGTGAATCTGTAAAATACAACATTAATAATGAGCTTCCAAGCCAATAAATACGAAAGTTTGTGTGTAAGTTAGAAACTCTACTCCGTAACGGCAGAACGGGTTTGGATGAAATTTGGTATGGTGGAAGCATATTATACTATTAACACAGGTCACTTGTTTTATTCTGGATCATATACAGTTCTTATAGGATAACGGGTAAACCGCAGGAAGCTGCTAGTAAATAATAATAATTTTCTAGGTAACTAAAAATTCAAGATGAAGTACCTTTTCCGTCTAATTCCATTTTGTAAACCGATGTCTTCTTTGAGATTGTCTTCCGTGATTTGTAGTAATAAATCTCCATCAACTCTGCTCTCGTAAAAATTTGTGGCATATTCTGTGAAACCTATTTGTTTGACCCATTCCCGAACATCCTCAATTGACCAGAGAGGAACCTGCTGTGAGAGCTTATGTGGAACTTCCTCACCAATAAGACGCAATGCTTGAGCGGCGTATTTTGAGGCTACAGCGTTTGGACAACTCGCAACTTTCTTTAGCGACTCAATTGCTCCTATTTCTCGAAAGATCTCTGTATTACCCTGCTGTTTCTTGATGCCAGCCTCCATACAGAAATGGAAAGCGGCCAAGTTTCTTGCCTCCTCTCGCTTCGAGCTCAACACTGGCACGAGTCGTTGTAACCAGGTCTTACTTTGACCATGTGCATGCGCAAGATTGGATTTTGCAAATTCGGAAGGATTATGAGAAGTCACAAACGGTTCGACTAAGTCTAAAGTTCCCGATTTGAGTACTGCAGCTTCAATTTCTTTGTTTGCTACTAAAACGGCTATGGCTAGGCAGGCGTAGTATTTGATGTTGTCGTCGTTGTGGAAAGCTAGAGGGAACAACCACATCGGGACTTTCCTCTTGATCATAGCTTCCTGGTTTTCTGCGCCTCCATACAGAGATAGGTTGGCAAGAGCAGTCGCACAATGTCTCAATGTTTCTACGTCGTTTTTTCTGCATTCAAATAATACCGCGTCTAAACCTCCCAGTTTAATGACATCACTACATGTGCTTTCGCTGTGTTTGAATAGGTGTTCTAAAATTCCCGTGCCGATTCGTGAATGGTCTGAATTCGCATGTTTTGTACAAACACACGCGACGTTTACTACCTTTT
Organism: Agriopis leucophaearia; assembly: GCA_949125355.1. NCBI lineage: Eukaryota > Metazoa > Arthropoda > Insecta > Lepidoptera > Geometridae > Agriopis > Agriopis leucophaearia. The sequence continues at coordinate 7,122,600 of OX421265.1, read as the reverse complement.
CTAGACCATTTTCTACTACATGGGCTCTATTCTCGGTGGTAAGGCACTGTTCCAATAGTTTTGCAGTCGAGAATTGCAATTCGGGCTTACTGGAATCTAAGCAGTTAGCCATTAAAATGTCTAATCCACCAGATGCTCTGAGGGCGTTGCACAATGAATATCCCAATTCGTGTCCATAAGAAGGTACCGCCCATGCTCTTCTCAACATCTCGTTCAGTTTGTCGAAATGAACGGATGCGTCTTTCATGTCAATTTGGTTATTTTTGATTGAAGTAATAAAAGCGTTCATTCGAGAGGAATATTTCTGAATAGCCATTTCGACATCCTTCTGAACTGAATTTGCATTTAACTTATCTAAGTCTTCGAAGGTTAAATTAGTAAGATCTTCGTCACCGGGTTTGGTTGTTCCATTTAATAATTGACTCATCTGAAATTCCAATAACAGCAATGTTAAAAATTACCCTCTTCCCGATTTTAATAATATGTCACATCGACATATTAAGTTTCATCCTACGATACACACGCAGCGATCTTAGCAATAAGGTGAAAGGGTGTTGAGCAGGCGATATTTTGATGTTGACATGTGACGCATAAAAAAATCTAACACTGGATACAAGTACAAATTTACAAAATAAAATAAAAACTGACAAAAGAGCTGATTGTTACGTGACATTGTACAGTTGGTTGGTGTCATATTAATAGGGTTCAAACTAGGTGTAGATAACAATAAATTTAAAAAACCTATTCAAGAGCTGATAATCTTCAAACGGCTTAACAGGTTTTCTTGTATCATAGCTAAGAACACTCGATCAAGTCAACTTTCAAACAAAAATAAAACTAGTTAAATCAAAATCGGTTAAGCCATTTGGGAGCTAAAATGTCATAGACAGACAGACACACAGATACACATGTTAAACGAGTGTTTGCTTCGGGGGTTTAAAATGAATAACACAACTATGGTGAATATTCTATTGTCAAACTTACCTGTGAGGAAAGTAATGTAGATTTCGTGGAGAGGTTTTTGGAGATCGTGAAATTTGAGTGAGCAACACTGGAGTGTTCCTTGTGGCTGAACATGCCGCTCGACGTGACGGTCTGTCGTGCTTGCGCCGTTGCCATGGCTTTCTTCTCGGCGCTAAAGGCTTCAGTCTGCAGTCGTGAACTAGAAGCAGACATGTTGTTCGCTTCCTGTGCTGTCACTTCTCCCGCCTTGAGAGACCGCTGCTCCTAAAAGTCACAAAATATTCCACTGTAAGACACGTCAAATCACTTCACAAAATTATCACTATAGCTCGATTAAGTAGGCCTTGGAGGAACTGTTTTTACTTTTTGTGAATACCACGAACGGGCGTGGAAACTTTATAAAGGCGACCTCAGGAGAGATGACCTCGTTATCACTCAAATCACTCTTATATCTAGTGTTTAAAGCGCACTACGTTTTAAGCATGAATCACAAAACAAATATTTGATAGTTACGGCAATAACTAAACGTAATTTGGGTCTTGAGCGTCGTTTAGAAGACATAGTTGTTCGTTCGGAAGCCGCGGCACGTTTGTCCCGGAATAAAAACCACTTTAATATTGGACAACAGACGAACGTCACTGCTGAGTTTATATATGCTGAACGTTTCTATTGGATATAGGCCAATCGCGGGAAACTCGTGGGCTTTCTATGATTATTTTAGTTTTGTGTACGAACGTCACATGTTTTGAAGGTCGTTGCCGGCCATTTTCTCCGAAGAAATGAACTCTCACCGAAGGATTCTGTTGGTTCGGAGGAAAGCGCGACAGGACGCCACGGTGTATGGGCCACGGTGCGGACCCCCCTCCCGCATACATTCCGGATCTATATTTAAAACGGACTATTCGTGTACTGGTACGGCGCACGCGCAATAATTGACTTCCGCGTGTGCTCGCGCGCGCGACGGTCAGGCGCTGACTGAGAAGCGTGCTTCAGTTACTGCAGCGATAAGCGCCTTAGATAAATGAGCTCACCGCTCCAGGCGATCCTCCGCGACGCAGCATCTTGCTAGTCCAAGCTATAAACCGTGCAGCCATGATGTTCTAAAGACGCAGGGAACTGCTGCTCGATTACCGCATTGCGATCTTGCATGTTATCAGCTCAAGAATTCGTACAACACTGCGCGGTTCGTGGTGTAGACGCGGCTCCGTAGGATATTGATCGGTTGCAACCACGCGAGGTCACGTCCTTCGGCGCGCCTTTCTGGCCAGTCGTCAATGCCAGACGTCCGAAAGAGAAGACAAATTCTCATACGATACTGGACACGCTAGTTTTAAATTTATGTATACAAACTACACACTGCAAACTTCGCAATATAAACAAACGTGATTATTATACATAGAAACTTTTTATATGATTGGTAAATACCGAGGCCAAATACGTTTTTTATCAAAGCACCCTAAAATAGTGTTCGTGTTTCTTGCTCTACATTTCAATATAAACGACTTACTTGTAGATATGCAGCGTTTTGTTCAGCAGTGAGTCCTTCCGCTTGCAACATTCGATGTGAAGCCCCTGCGGCGCTACTCTCTGCGTATTGCATGTCCCCGTGCTGTAACCGGCGCATCCTCGCGCTGTTTGCAGCTGACCGTGATGCACTGTAACCGTCAGCTACCACGCGGGTCGAACTCGCTGATGTCACTCTTGCTGCACTGTACTTCAACTCGTTCGCAGCATTGGATCCCACAATAGCAGTATTTCCACTCAATAACGAAGGCTTATCACTGATAGGCGGCGGGGTGTCGGACTCCGGAAACGTTACGAGAGGCCCGTCTCCTTGCAGTTCATTCATATCACTCATATCACCGTATTCACCCATATCGTTGAGATCACGGATATCTGGCAGATGCCTCTCCCCTAAGTCATCTTGGTCCACTATGTTCTCCATTGAGCTTCGCAATCTGCCGACAAGAATATATTTGGGTACTATTGATGATATTGAAATGCAGACACTTGAAGGATGGGCGAATATTTTAGACACACAAAACAAAACTAATTTCGTATGGAGCGCTCGTAGGGTCATGAAAAACTGTACTGTTGCTATTGTTTGTCGGGGTGCTACTGCAAACAGATACGAGAAACAGCGAGTGGGAATTGGCCGAGAGCCAAGGTCTCTCAGGTGAGCTCGCTCCTATCGCTCCCTGGCTAATGGAAAAAGCGTCTTTAATGTTCTTAAAAACCGTCTGTGTTATCACAACGCCCAAACGCCCATTGACCAAACCATGAAACAAACATTGGCACATCTCATGCTCATTATGCAACATGGTATTCATTGTAGGGCATGTAAAAACTAAGCGTGGGTAGAGCACGATTGACATAATTGGACTCACCTTTGTCCAAAGTTTTTAGCTGCCGTGTTGCTAAGATTCTTCATTTCGGAGATGGAGCTCTTGAGCTCTGTGAGATCTGACTTCATGGAGCTGGCCTTCATTTCGGAAGCAGCCATGTGCTGTAAACGCTGCGACGAGCTCTGTATTCTTTGGCTCGACGCTGCGCTGCTGGACGTAGTACTGGAGACCATCTGAAATGCATAATAATTAATCAGACATATACACAGACCAGACATAAGTAAGTATTACAGTGCGCAACTCCGAAACAACCGCCGAAACGAAACTACAATGATGCAAATAACAATCACGTTACAAATACCTTATAGTAAAAGTCTTATTCAATTTTCACAGAAAATAGGACAGACACTGTTTCGCGTAAGTCGTATACACGTATTCGTCGTCCACATTCGTTATCTAGACTAGAGCGGTGGAAGAGTTCAGTGCCAATGCTACAGAAGTTTGTTAGAGCAAGCGTCACGCGTCTTGGCGCACCTCACGTACGAATACGAAGTAAATAAAGCCAGGGCTATACAAAATAGAAATACGAAAATAACAGAGCTCGCATAAATATAGCTTGCTTCTGAAAAATGTACATTCTATTGACAGGCGATAGCTTAACGTGATTCAGTTTTCAGACACTATTTTGTGAATAGTTAAATTGTTTGTGTAGCTGATATTTTGCTCTAGATTTTACGAGCACGTGTCGAAACGGCAAAAATTCAAGTGCCACATCGTCGAAAAACGGGCTCATACAATTTTGCTACTGAATATGTTTTTACTACCTTGACGTTTCTGTTATGTAGAGGCCTACTGTTTGAGAACACTTATCAAAAATGACTTCGGTAATCATCACCTCAGAAGTACGTTATATACCATGTGACATTTTGGCATTTGAAGACGTGATTGAGAAGCTAAATAAATGAATCAGCGTGCGTGGGGGCTTGGATGCAATGAATTATGGCCTTGAACCTTGCCGCTACTCTTGTATACCCGTTACCGGCTTACCGATATTTTATTTCATCTGTCTTGAGCGTGGGAGATCCAGTTAGTATTCAGTATTCACTCCACGACGCGACTATATCTCGTTTCTCGGATCCCATTTACTCGCTTCATTTCCATATATACTGAATATTATGGCTATGACGAGGATACCGACGAACCAATATAATTTTTCTAATTTTGCGCTACGACGTTTTTGATGTCTGATTATTACAAGCGCCTACGGATTCTAAGGGCTTTTGACGGCACGTGTCCACGGTCCTACGTTACACCACATCGCTTTTGGCGTATCGCCAACTCGAGACGTCTTCTTTCGTTTATACTGGTTCACGACTGAACGTTGATCAGAAACAGCGTTAATGTTTATTTGTTTTCGAACACATGTCGTGGCTTAATTTATTTTTGCGTGAATCAGTTAGCAACTGAGACAGGTTGCTAACTGATTCTTTTAATTGGCGACTTTGCTTTTCTAAAGAGTTTGGAATATAATTTGGGTCAAGCTCCAGTTTGAAAGACAAAGACGCGTTAATTTCGCCAACTGCTAAAACAATAATGCAATTTTGATGACCTCGCCACCCGTTCTGTCCGGTCAATAGGTACCTATACATTTTTAAGTGCGTTATCTTGTGGTAGCAGCAACGGTCGGCAGGGTTTGCGTTTATATATTACTTTTCCCGTATAGCGCGTTGGACGAATCCAAAATAAACACGGCCATTTTATGAACCGAGAGCGATGCCGAAATAACTACAATCTATATTTAACGCAAACCGGTGTTTTTATTATTCTGAAATTATTGTGGCACTAATTAGATATGCCTAACTATATTATTTATCCCTATCAGTTCTATAATTTTAGTTCGAACTTATTAGAATTTATTCAAATTAATCATGAGTTCATGCCGTTCTTCGCCTTCGATTGCATAAAGATTTGTTGTAGCCATAGTTCAATGCAGGCAGCTGTTTCCTTAAATTATAATACTGAAATGACTGAACCTAATAAGTGTCTACGAGCACTGTCAGATGCTTGCATCGACTATGTGCGCTGATAACCACTTCAAATTGTATTTTCATAACTTGTTATTAAAATTATTTTCAAATTGTGATGCAAAGTGAGGTTAAAATTGAAGATCAAACGATGAAAGCGATCGCCGCTCTGCTAATTTAAGTAACTACAAAGTTCAAATTGAACGGATTGAGTTTGAAGTCCTTTTCAAAAATAAACCACAAGATTTACCGTGCTCAATTTAGCCAATTTGGCGATGAAAAATGACCTGGATTTAGAAAGGAAATGCAAATGATGCGCTTTGAAAAACAAAATCCAAAACGTAATGCCATGAAGCGAAATAGTAATTAAAAGTGCAAAGAAAGTTGTCAAGGAAACTGATTCGTCTTTAGTTAGGCAGGGTGGAAGTTAGCCATCGTCGTAATCTATCGATAGCAATAACTTTGCTTCAATGTTAGGATTGCCAACGAGCTCAGGTTTTTTGTCAGACTTGTTTGACCAAAGCCCAGTTTTGTAAGTCTGTGAAGTGCATGTTTAAGTATGCGATACTATATGGTGCGCCGCTATCTCACTCGCGCATTTGATGTTATTTAAAGCTATAAAATAACTGTCTACTTTTTTAGGGTTTCGTAGACCTACAAGGAACCTTTATAAGTTCGTGCTGTCCATCTGTCTGTCTGTTTGTCTGCCTGCCTGCCTGTCTGTCTGTTCGTCCGTCCTAATTTTTTAGAACCTTTTGACTTCTATAATGTTTAAGTGCATAAAACTACAATATTACAGTTGTAATTATAGATCTAAATTTTAAAAGGTTTTTTTTATTGCATTTTAGGGGTGGCTCTGGTACACGTGATAAGGGGATGTTTTTTTTTACTGCACCTTTTCGTGTGAGGTATCGTTAAAAAGGTATTTTAAAATGAAGGTAAGGTTTGATGCATCACTTTTAAATCAAGTATATACTGTGCGAAATATGACCCGCCAAAGTGGCAAATAGATGGTTCACCCCCCCTGCATTTCTAAACTATAAGACATAGAAACTTGTTACTTACAATACACACATCCCCCTCATAGAGAGGGTGTTGCCATAATCCCCACGCTTGGCAAGCGGCTTGGGGATCGCAGTACGTTCACCGTGTACTATTAGGACGCTGCTGCCCATCCTTCAGTGGTGCTGATCGCAGTTTTAGGACATACCCGGGTCCTACTTACAATACGGATAGGTCATATTTAAAACTTTCATTCATAATTATTTCGAACATTATCTGATTGTAACTTTTTGAATAACAGCGATAAAACTGTGATAAATTCAAGACGTTGTAGCTCAAAGTCATTGACTTTTTCGTAAAATGATCTTAAAAAAGAATGTTTCTTAATCAGTTTTCTATCTGGTTAAACCATTAAAAGTATATGCTATGTGGAAATGATACATCTCTGAAATTTGGCTAAGTCCACCGAGCTTCGTTTCTTTCGAAATTTTCTATAACTACAATTATATGGCTTTGATTACGGAACCCTACCGTATGCGTGTATCGAAACGCTATTGGCCAGTTATTTATGCGTTTCAGTCATTCTGCGAGGTTAATTTTGTTATTATATTTATTTATAATCACCATAAAAATTTCTATGAATAGTTTTTCCCACTTTTCCCTGCTCCGTGGAATCTGTAGGAACTTGCATTTGGGTTAATCCTTCACTGTTATTACCTGTTGTGAGGATGAACTGGTGACCTGTGTGTTAAGGGTCTGATTCTGACGGGAAACAAGGCTGCCTTTCTTCAAGTTCTCCATGACGGACGCCAGGTTGTTGGCGCTTCCGTTGTGCTTCAGGCTGCTGCTCCCATCGAGAGAAAACTCTGGTATCTGCAACAAAAGAAATAAAAGATCAGTTGCAAATTCAGACAGCTACACAATGTCGTTTTTTTTGGGAATAGTCATTTTGGGAAATTATTATTTACTAGCAGCGACCAGTAGTTTTCGCTATTACACTATTTTTTATCCATGGTATAGGCTACCTCCAATATGAATTGTTCAAATCTGTTCTGTCGTTACGAAGTTGAATGAGAACAAACATACACAGTTATAAACTTACACAATTAAACATAAACTTTTGCATTTACAATAGACCTAATTTAGCATGATAGACCTAAACCCCAACTGGTTTTGTTTTAACTAAACAAATTCAAATTATTTATTTCACTTAACATGGGGTGTTATAATTTCAATAATTCACAACAAGATGCTTCTTTAAAAGTCTTGAAATCAAGTTTTCGTTTAGGGTGGCAGTAAAGATTAACCACCCGCTAAATAACTTTTGATACTCATTAGCCGCAAAACTATTGACCTTACAAAATTAGACTACGCCGCGACGTCCAACGATTTAAAAGTGGACGCTAATCTTTATTGCTCATCAGCACGAGATGACTTTAAATTGCTTTACTACCTAGGTTCGGTAGGTTGCACGAAACTAATTAGGTTTATTGTAGTACTATAAAACATATTGAATATAACAAAATTTAAAAATGCAGCGGTGAGATGTAGCGCTGATCTGTTTAATTATCACACATTGCTTTATTGCTTATACTGAGAATCTGATTCGAATTAAGCGCAAGGACAATGGGTTGCAATAATTGAACCCGTTGAATGGGGTCAAAGGAACTATCGGCAATGTGATGCATGATCGACGGGTGACTCATCGGAGAGTCCGGTAACAGTGTAGCACTATCAATCAGATACTCTGTTCACGCGCTCAAGTGTAGAACGCGAGGAGACGTTCCACGCATATTGATAGGCCCGCCTACGGAACATCCGTGGCCAACACTGTTTGGATACGCCAACGTATTTGAAAAGTGCCAGTCAAACATAGTCGACAATAGACCTTGATCGAGAGCCTCTCGATTAATCATGCAGATACTATTGAAAGTATCCAATTTACTACAGAAAAGAATAACGATGAGAATTTCAAAGGATTTGCCGATACCGAAATCAGTTACGTAACTACGAATTTGACCTGCATGATCGATATTACTATAAGAGTCGTAAAGCGTCATCACAATTATAATCAGTGCCGTAATATACAATTGCACAATCGTAAGATTTAATAATGATAACGAGTCTGTTGATTGGGTGCATGACATCGTGATGATTAACCTATTATACAGCGACACAGTTGGAGATCGTCGTATGACGCGCGCTGACGCGGCCGATGCTGATGTCATGGCCATGCCGACGACAGCGTCATCACTAGACTATACCACTATACTTCAAATTTCCATATTAGTCAAAATAGCAATTATCTAAGAAAAAACTTAATTCTGAAATTTTTGACCGATAAATATAGTCTGAAAAATCTAGACTTCTCAACTGTATTGATAAAACAGTAATTGAGTTCAATATATAGAATATTCATACTAGACTTTCCCCGATATATCATGAAACAATTTGGACTATATTTTTATCAATGTTTTCATGTTTGCTATCACTGGAACTTGTTTGCATTTACGTATCGCTCCATTGATAAGCTTGTAGCTATCCCGAAGATCGAGCGATGAGTAATGCCGATGCAAAAAAAGACACTATTCAACTCCGGTATCGTAATTCGTAACAACAGGGTCATCTGTGGCCCATGGCTCATGATTCATAGAAATGTCGTCACGGTTCCAGAGATCACATCGGTAATAGGTATCTAGCGCGTTACATCATTGATATCAAGCGTCACGATAGCGTCACAGGATACCATATCATGTTAAGTATTTATTGTACTCGATATGATAACGTTATAGATTATTAGATTTTCAGGTATTCCAAGCCCTTCTTGGATTGGTCATTCAATAAACAAAATAAATGTTGAACAATTTTCATTGAAAATGACGTAATTCCATCAGTTAGGGTCGAGATAAGGAACGATGTATTCGGAACCTAATTTTTCACTTTATCCGGTCCCTGATTCACCAATATACGCAGTTTCGTGCTAAACATACATGCATTATGTATAAACTTCTAAACCTTAATTGTTATTGCAAATATATTTTCAAGGATTGATTAATTTTGAATCCGTAAGTAACTTTAACACGGGAAGATGTAATTAAAACCTACAATGTCAACATCACTTGTTTCAATATTGATCGGTATGAATATGAACTAATCGCTCGGTAAGTTAGTAAAAATTTAGACGAAATAATATCTGGGTGATCTGTATTTAACTAGATAATGATTGCAGATGTAGATTTCAATATTTTTTTTAATAGCTTATATCGTGTTATTTTGTTTTCTATGTTCTGCTGTACGTACATTATTTTCTATAGTGTTGTAATTGTAACTTGCTTGTTCTACCATGGATTCCATAAAAGTTGTCTTGTCTTTGTCTCCTCTAGCCATTGAATGCTGAATCGATATTGAGTTATTGTACTCAATGATTCCCATCATTCACAACTCTGTTACCAAAGCATCGAACGTGTTAAAGTTTTATCATTAAAGAGAATAAACATTATGAATTATGGTTATGAAATGACGATGGCTCCACCGCAATATGCGTTAAAAAATAAGGTATCTATATTATATACAAAATATTTTGTAATATTTATAAGGTTTTTTTACTTCTTTAGAGTTTTACGATGACTAGTACGAGTTTGGAATTTGATTTATTAAATCGTTTGCTGTTACATAATTGTTATTTTTAGAAGACAGAAGATTATCTTGGACGTGAACTAAAGTTCTAGTTCCTCGGAGAGAGCGTCCTTTCTCATTATGAGCATTCATATGAAGTAGATAAACAGCACAGTTGACATGCAAACAAACGCCGGTACTTATGTGTACTTCTACCTAACTACACAACATACATCGAAATTAATGAGGAGGAAAATAATACCGCAATGCCTATTCTACTCACGTCAACCTACAGTGAACATTTCTGAGAACACCTTTCACGGTTAAGTATTCTGCATTTTGAAATTGATTTTGTTTTCTCTACTTTGCCTTCAAACTAATAACGCCCTTAAGCCCTATGATATTGTTGTCTGTTTCCAGTGGTAATTGGTGAGCTATTAATACATGTACTAGCTGTTTAATGCCAGATGCAAAGCTATGCTGCTATCACTGGTTAGCAGGGACTTGGATTACAAAAGATCAATGCTGAATTTAACTACGATATTGACAGCCATTAGCAATAATTGAAAATGGTAATGTTAATTCTTACTGGTAGCCACCAAACAGCTAAAGCAACAGCTCTTATTGGTCGTCCATTCCATATACAATGTGTAGTATTATTAATATTTTGACTAGATTATCAATACAGTGATAAGAACTTACGAGCCGACTACAGTGTTTCTTTGAAATCGGTTTTACAAGTAACCTAGTAAATAAATACTGATTATGGTCATGTAACCTGTTGACTTCACTCTGCGTGCATGATGATATGCTATGCACTAATATATTCAATCTATCTCTACTGTGAACTGAAACGGTGAGATTATCGATTGTGTGCAAACATTAACAGTAGTATTATGGAATGTTTTGATTAACAACCTATCACCATCATCTATCTTCGTAGTGTGTTGTAATATCAATGCTGGATCATAAACCAGTATTAAATGTCTGCATGCGGCTGCTAGAATTGATACTTATCTATCAAAGATATCAATTTTTAAGTAACATTTCCTATTAAATGCCATATATGAGATTATAGAGGTATGGCAAAGACCCGATTCATATTCAAGGTCAAATTAGGATTCATTAACCAAGATTTGGTAGAGGGTCACCATTTTGAATTATTTCTTGGAATTATAGTATCTAATTTGCACCTACTTCCATAAAATTTGAATAATGGTTGTACTTATATCGTCTATATCGGTGTAGGTATTTCATTGAAGCGATCGTTCACACTTGTTGTTTAAATTCGTTTGATTATCACTATAAACTTTAGCGGAGATTTTGAAAATTGATCAGTTAGATTTGTATATATAATCTTAATTAACTTTACCATCATCGTCATTGCATATTGTATGTTCAGCTTTATGTTACCATTGTTTTAAAATATCCTTAAGGATATCGTAAAACTGGTTCTGTTCAGCAAGAATTTGACAAATGAGCTACATGTATAAATTCAAAATAAAAGCCTCTGCGCAACAAATTAACTGCATACCTACTTGTAGCATGGGTTTGTATCCGCTGATAGTCGTACAATGGTCCCAGTTTTAGCAGAAAACGAGTAGATCATAATGGTTTTACCTTGTACAGAGGCAACAGCACAAACTTTAACTAAAACGGTTATCGTTTTCACATAGTGGATTTACCGAAGTATGTTAGAGTTTATTGTTATCAAGAATGAGCACTGTCGATCACTTATCGTCATTACAGTCGCGTGTTGTGGGGATGAGGCCAATTTTGAAACACGTGTCTCTCTGGCAGTGGCACCGGCGTGACTGCCGGCCGGCGCGCCGCAAACTTTAACTCCGATCCGAGTTTCTCGACCACAATGGGCTAATTAGAATGGCGAGCCGTGCGGGCGCGCGGAGCCCGGCTCGGCTCCACCCACGGACCTTTGCATCCGCCTCATGAACAACTCTGAAGAGGTACTCCCATTCGATATCTTATCAATAACGAACTCACTCAGTATTGACAGTTTTGACAGTAATAGTTGTAGTCCAAAAAAAAAATTGTCTCTATGTTATGTTTTGTTAGGTTAAGACATTATGCAGTTATAGATTTAATATCCTCTATATTAAATCTATAACTGCATAATGTCTTTTTTAACACATTTCACTAATATGAGTACTCAAATTATTATTTAACTTATTTATATGTGCTTCCGCACTAGTATATTTATGTTATGTATTAAATGTTTTTCGAACATCTTTCTTTAAATATTCATTAAAAAAATTGGTATATTTACCGACTGATTTAGTGGTATCTACTTACAAATTTAAATTTATGAAAATTCTAGTAATCTACTTATCCAGAATGAATGAATTAATGCTCGTCTATCTGTAACGCAATACTGAGTTTGTTGTAAAAAACCCAACAAGCGAAGGGAGAACAGCGTCTGAAGTAATAATATGTCAACGAACTTTCAATGTCAGCCAGATACTTGCGTACCGTACGTCGAAGCATCGGCAAAGTGGAATTAAATCTGATTTCCTACGTAAAGATTCAAATGATCTCGTTGACAGAAAGTAATTTATTACCGATAGTTATATACGTGTGCTCGTTAAAGTAAATCGCCAAGCCTAAAAAGGACTTTAATGTGTTTCATTAGTGCGAGATTCCCATGTTCATAAGAACATCATCAATTCTAACCGGTGTTGTATTCAATATTTATTATTATATTACTCCCACGCTACTCTACAAACATACTTACGAACATGTGTATAGCTTGCGTGTTATTAGCTTCGTTTTGCTATTGCGATGCGATGTTTGTATGATATTAGAATTGCTAAAGACCACTTTAATACCTGGCATTTGAAATTCCGCGAAAACGTTTAAAAGTTATATTTGCTCAGTAACTGGCTTTCTTAACTAAACAATATTTTAGCTGATAACTACACAAGTGTAGGGCAATTCATCCTTTTAAAATCCACGAAACAAAGACTTATTGTTAACCTCGTTTCCAATTCAGTCAATATTTCTCGAAAGTGCGTGAGTCACAAGCTCAGGAAATCAGAAAGACTAAAGTGCCTAAGTAACAAGTGAAGCAAAGCTAATGTGTGCGATTTGTCTCGGAGTTCTGTAGCAAATTTGATGTTTACCAACATTCTCGAATTGACTCCTCAACATGCTCTACCTAGTATGTATCGTAATAACAAAGTTAAATGAAATAAATGAAACGGGAGTACAGATATTCGTCTGGGTGTTGTAAATTTTGAAAACGGTAAAAAAATATCATCATGATGATGACGAAAAAATATATTTAGCAATAATCCCGAGTGTGGCAAAACATTAAAACAAAGAAAAAAAAAATAGAGCTTTAGAATGAGTGGGATGGTAAGTTGAATGACTTGTATGAAAATATAAACGGTGTAGCCCTATATTTTAAAAACGCTCAGCTCTCGTCTGTAGCCACTTGCAATAAAACTTTAACCTGTATAAAGAACACCTATAGTGACAGAGAATTATATTTTAATTAATATGTAGAGCGGAAGATCCAATGAACCATTTCTATACCTATACCTGATGATAAATCTACATAAACGGAACTGCGGTTTTTCTCGTGGTTTCCGATACGAAAACATTACTTAGCAAGTGAAACAGAAAAACAACAAACAATACGATTTCTTTGGTCAGTCACTGCATTGACTCATTTCTAAACTGTGCATTTCTACGTATAGAGTAACCGTTTCACGGAGATATGACTAAACATCATGAGTAGTGTTCATTCATAAATGTACATTCAGTTTTGTTATATCAAAACGTTTAAGTGTCCACGAATTGCTTACCGGTGCAGTTATGTCACCTTTGATAGCTCTACTTTCCTTACGTGTCGTTTCTTCAAGTCGCCTCGCGTATGACGAATATTGTGGAAATTGTTATAAATATCCATTTGATTAGATTGTTTCAATCTTGACATTTTCTAGCTCTGTGTTATAGGTACATCTCAAGGTGTTTATTATTATAGACATTTAGTCGCTTAATTCCGGTAAGAAATTAGGATGAGTCTGTTTTTTTTTTTAGTTTATTCTATAGCGAGATTTTAATTCTCGTCCAAATCTGACGATAGGCTTATATCGCTATTTTGAACATTGACTTCTTACATAAAATTATCTGATTGCGTGTTTTCATCTAATAAATCCGTGAAATACCTGAGCTCATTCATATAATTACATACATTAGCGCCGTTTAAAATCAAACTAGTTTGCTGACGCATCCCTTGCTCACGTGGCGGCTTATCATACAAAACAACTATACATATAATATTACGGCACATAAGTGTAGTAGACGTTACCTGTACGGCGCGTGCGCCGATTACAACTATCCATGACTCAGACCCAACATCCTGTTCGACTTTGTTGGACTTTCTCGCATTATGACCTCTATTGGAAAGCATTTTTATCACCGATCACTTTTATTACCATCTTTCTAGTTAATTTGTTTACCAAACAGGTAGTGTTTATCGTACAATTAAATAATGCACTTGTCTCTATGTAAATATAAAATGTTATCTTATCTTGATAGCTGGAATATGCATACCCGGAATTGTGTGCTTTGTAAATATAATTTTAACATTCCATTGATTACCTATATTATAATATAGTTACATTCCGATGGTGATAGTGTATCTCTATCCTACTCAGTACGTACATTGGCGGTGACTCACGGTTCAGGTTTTCGATGATATTACAATATCACTCAAGTATTTCACAAAAAAATGTTGGGTGAAGTCATAAAATGTAATCACTGACAAAAGTTATAATATTCTCTATTTCAGATATATCCGTAGTTCCACAATGAGACATTTTCTGTATTAATCCAAGTTAATTTGGGTCTACTGTGTGTTTCATAGTAATTATTCAAGCCACTAATGTGTTCTCATTACAAAAAGACTAAATAGGAGTAAATTGATCATGTTCAAAATTCTAAACCACATATCAGTAAAAAATTAAGCTAAAGTACCTTATAGACGCAGTATGATAAGTATAAGCGTATGTAAGTTTTAAGAAAACTTCCATCATTAATTATTATCTTTCTTTTGTTTTCAAACTCTCAAAATCCTATTGACGTTCAGAAATAATTTAATTATAAGGAAGAATAAATACAACTGATATCTTAAGACAGATAAAAGAACGGAAAATATCAAAACACTTTGTGGTATGAATGGCACTTGATGATTACACTATCTACGTTGGTTGTTGGGTTGATTACGAGATATATAAGCTTTGAAGGAAGACTAGCATTAAAGTTTGAGTACAAACGGATGTTTGGTTACAAAATTGCGTAATACCAAACATGAGATTATGTGGATTGGTTAACTCGTCTAGGATGAATATGATAAAGTCAACATATATGTAGTCACTTCTGAACCAGCTCTATATTTGATGGCAAAGCCTATTTTTGTAGCCCATAAATTGGAAACCTCAGGTTATTTTGCGCCTTTTTTATCATGGAAATGAAATACAATGACGAAACTATAAAGTGAAAAAAAATAAGGATAGTAATAGTTTATCATATTTATTTTCTCTATGGGTGATTATTTGGCTGATATGATTGAATGCTTTATTTAAATTTATTTTCTAACTCTTGGTGGTATAACTCGTTTACAACAAAAACATTGTGAATTCCACAAACTCTGTTTAAGCTATTGTACAATGCGAAAAAGAATGCCATGCGTCAAAAGAATAATTTCAATTTTATTGAACTTTGCCATATTTTCATTATTCTTCATGAGACGCTATCGGGAAATCCAAAAGAATTAATTTACATTATTTAGCTGCAAAAGTTTGTTGCATGAACGTGTATATTTTGAATTTTTGATGTACTGTAATAAAACTGAAATCTATGTAGTTATTAGGTAAATTAGATAATTTCTCTTTTATTTGGTCTAAGAATACTCTTCTTGGTCTTCCCAGTCCTCTCTTTTCTTTTAACATTCCTTCTACGATGGTTTTCACTAATTTGTCATGTCGTACAAGGTGGCCAAACATCTTTCCTCTTCTAGTATCTATACTTGCTAGTAGAGATAAAAGTGTTCTCTCTATATTGTTCTGTGTTTGTAAAGTGACGCGGCGCTCGTATCGTTCGCGCAAAACTTTATGAGCCCTCTGAAGTTAGGCGCGAGGCCTCCCCGACGCCCTGTAAAGTCCCTCGGATACCTATAATATGCGTACTGCGCAGCCACTGGGCCTAACTTCAGAGGGCTCATAAAGTTTTGCGCGAACGATACCAGAAGCATTACGCTGTGCATGTCCACATTGTCCACACGCCGATCGGCGTATATGTTATTATCATGATACTCATCATAAACTAAACCTTAAAGGCATCCGTGAATGGCAGTGGACGGTTTGCAGGCCCTTGCAATTAAGCAGGCTATAATTAGCGGTACTTGTATGTTCAACTAATGAGCGTACCTATATGAAATAATGTCCCTATAAAATATTTATTTCTTAGATAATATGCCAAATCGTGTAATTTTTGTTTGTTTGTGTTACTTGTTAAAACAAATTGCATTTTTTTATACAATTTAGAATATTAATAAAAATGCTGTAAGATAAAATTACCCGCCACCTAATTTTATTTAAAGATAAACATACCCATCGTGAGGTTTTTGGCGGTTTTTCTGGTGCAAGAAGGGACTCTTCTGAACGTACCTGTAACAAAAAAATATAGTTTATTTTCTCAATAAACAATAACGAAGCTTACGTTTATTTACGTATTGTTATTTAATTACTCTCATTACAATTTAGTACGCTTGTTTTGTGCTAGACTGCTTGGATCCAGAAGGGTGGGTTCATCATACATTGTAACTTTGTAACTGATGATTTGGAATCTAGTTCACCAACAGTGATTCAGTTTAAGATTGAGGTGAGATATATTAAGGACGGTATTCTGTCATTCGTTTGCTAGGTTTACCTGTGACTCATCAAAATAATTCTGTATCAGTGACTCAGAGTTCATTTACTTGTCATCAATGTTTATATACCTGTTTGTCGCGTTTCCGATTATGTTACAACACAACCGCTTTTTGTATCTTTTCTAACTCTGTAAAAGTTTACCATATATGGGCACCCAGTCGATCATGATTTTTTTATTGGCATCATAAAGGATTGTGATTAAAAAGAAGTTAAATTCCTCACAGCGTTCAGTCGATTCGTTTTCTTTTTTATAATTTGGTCGTGTATAATTTTAAAACGCTAATAAAACTATATTCTCTTCCCATGCTATAAATGTTGGTTTAACTGGTTAAATATTATTAGTAATTCTTAAAACCAAAGTCCTAGCGTACACTTTAAAGTCAATCATTATGTAGTATATGTTTATGTTTCATAGCTTTTAACCAATTTATATTTGTTAAACGATAATGGTCACTAATTGCAGGAGTCACCTCTGTTGTTACGATTATATTAACGACTTCTGGCGCGACAATCCATCCAGTATTCTAAAATATAATAATATATATTATCGCTATTGATAAACTGTATAGCTAAGTATATCAACAATCACGATTATTATTACTATAATTATTTTATCAAGTTATATTTGAACATTCTCTACATTGCGGATTGATTTGCTGATAACGTTATACATATACAAATACATTAATTGTTTTGTATTACTTTTTTTATCTCCAGCCGTATTAAGTTGACAATTATAAGCTTCCTTTGTAAAATGAGCATTTGAAATCATTTAAAATTGTCGCTATATGGGAAAAAAAATACATTTTTATAAATAAACTCGCCCACTTTCGAAATGCCGCCTGTTTATCAAATAACAATATTAAGTGATGAAAATGTTTAATGTTATGATAATTGTATTTAAAAACAACCAATTCTTATAAAACATGTGTCTGTTGCACCCTTATCAACCTTTTTATTTTAAACTTGCTAAGTACTTGCGACTTGGTAAACGTAAAGCTCGGCCTGCGGCCTCGCCCATAATAATTATTAAAAAATAAAAACTTTATGCTTCCGTACGTTATATAAGGAACACTTGTGCAAAATTCCATACTTCTAGACCCAGCGGTTTAGGCTGCGGTTTTGTCTTTTTTCGAAGGGTTTTGGCTTTAATTTAGGCTGTGCGTTGTCTCTCAGTGAATGATTTTATTTTATTTATTAGATGTTTACAACCTTGTTTTATAAATACAAGTTCCTACTTAGAAAAGATTATTTAAAACTAGCGACTCGCCCCGGCTTCGCACGGGTGTTAGCTCGGACTTCAGCCTCGCTACCATGACCCGCTCTAGGATCTCATCCAAATCGGTCCAGCCATTTTTAAAGTAGCCCATGTGCTATTCCAGACTATAATCTATCTCTGTGCCAAATTTCATCTAGATCCGATCAGCCGTTCTGACGTGATCAAATATCCGTCCATCCAGCCATCCAAACTTTCACTTTTATAATAATAGTGGGATTAAGAAAATAACAAAGAAAAAAACTTCACAAAGGCGCCGAAGTAGAAGGAAAACAGTTGATGATAATATTATTATGTTTATAAATATTTATGTAATTATGGACTTTGGCATATAATTATTGTATTCAAAATAATTGATAAATTATCAACTTATAAAAAAAATACATGTAAAAAAAATCAAAACAAAAATCCAACTATAGTAAAATCAAGTCATTTTAATTGCAAATATTTTGGACAATCTCGTAAGTAATAGTAATAATAATAAGTATATTACAACTAAGTAAAGCCAGTCCGTGCTCAGTCGCTTTGCTTAGCCTTGTTTGGTACCTACAATACCATGCAAATTAAACACATGAAATATAACATGTACGTACTCGTATATCTTACACTTAGATACACCTATTTTGCCTACCCAAATTATTTTATGGTTAATCCCT
Organism: Agriopis leucophaearia; assembly: GCA_949125355.1. NCBI lineage: Eukaryota > Metazoa > Arthropoda > Insecta > Lepidoptera > Geometridae > Agriopis > Agriopis leucophaearia. Next base: position 7,103,766 of record OX421265.1, on the reverse strand, counting down.
AGATAGGATGCATATCGCATACGTGATCTTAGAAGCGTACACACATCGGTATAAAATAAATGCACGCAGAATTGATTTGGCTTCATCATCACCATCCACAGCCATCCTTATCCCACTGCTGGGTATTGGCCTCTCTCTTGCTACCTCGGTCCTGTGCTAATCAAGTCCAGGTTCGACCCGCAATGATGACTATATCGTCGACCCATCTTGCAGCTGGATGACCAACTCTTCGCTAACTTTGCCTCGGCTACCACTCTGTCAAAACCTTACTCCACCTGTCACTAATGCGCCTAGCAATATAGCTTACCTTTTTAAATTTTCCATTCGTTGGTTTCTATCTATCTATATATAAAAGCGAAATACCACTCACTCACTGACTGACTCATCAAAAAATCTCGAAAACTACTTGACTCTACTTGGCATGTAGAGGTCCGCAAAATTTAGTGAAAGGGCTCAATTTATTTGTATGAAAGTCCTATGTTTTTGATGTTAAGGATATGAGATTTGGTTAGGTAATGATATAAAATAAATAAATACTGTAAGACTGATCAAGGAGATGAAACTGAGGTTCGAATGTTGTGTGTAAGAAAGTTTTGTTACTTTAAAGCTGAAATTTGGCAGGTCCTTAAGGGGTGAAGAGGTCCGCTAAGAAAAGATTTTGCAGAAGGGCCGAATTAAGGGGGAGAGGGAAGGGCAAAGTTCATATGAAAGTCTACGCACGCAGTCGTTAACAGCAGCTGGTATATTATTAAATTACTTATTAGAAAAAAAAAGTATTGATGCAGGTTACAATACTTTAGACTGCATAAAGATAGGGCAATATAGAGTTAAAAAAATTGTTTTACTTTCTTTTTAATTTTTCTCTTAACGCGCATGAGCATAAAAATGGACATAAGTAACAAGTACTATTTACATAATATTCAGAACTATTTGAAATTCACGAGGAAAAACCCTTGTTATGTTGAATACAAGTTTTTCTGCAGAGTCCGTCGTGAATGAATCCTTAATGGTCCACGATATCAATGTATGAGCAATTTAATTCAGCTTAAGAGACAACGCGTAGGCACATTGCAGCTCATAAGTGCGTTGTAAACTCAATAAGCGTCGAGACGGCTGTAGGCGGCCGGAAAACTGGACTGCTAAGCGACTTCCTACTTAGAGCGGTCGGTGTTCGGCGGAAACGCTATTTTTGGCGCCCACCGCCGCTTCCTCTGAGGAAAGTCAAGTGGACAGTTGAATGCAATCAATTGCTGTGATCAAATCTTGGACCCCCTTCCTGAGAATAATACTAACCTAGTCTGTAAGAATTTTGTGACGTAAACTAAGTAGACAGGTTGATTAAGGATAGTTGTATTTAAAGCAATATTATTAATGGGCCATTATTATACAAATATACCTAAACGTTGCAAATTTGATTCCCGTTTATCATCACAATGCTATTGTAATATAATAGCGTAGGTTATTTGCGATAACACTGAACACATAAATAATAGAATGACCTCTACATTCGAAGAGAGGACAAAAGAAGGAAGTTTAAATAAAGCGAAAAACATTTATTATAATGTTTCATCGGCTTGTGAACTGGCGGACGCTGTTAAACGTGATTACCATCTATTAAATAATTATAACACTCCATATCAAAGAGCAGTGGTAATGCGAATCGGAAATTAAAAACTGCGGGAAGTGCATCAATAATTATATTGTGAATAATGCTATTTGTTTTGCATTGAATGCATGATAAACTTCTGCTCATAAGGATTCACTGGGTAACTGGTCAGTCAGGAAGGTGTTGTGTGGATTCCTCACAGCATTCCTATGGGCTGACTGGGTCCAGGCGGCATTCCTGCCATTGTGTCCCGCCCTAATGGCGGTAGGGAATGCACCGGGACTCGTAGTCACCGGAACTCACAGTTATGGAACGAAATGTGGTTTAACCCGGAGGTAATGACATTTTTCACGCATGATACATCGGCTGCATTAAATGTAGCGGTGCATTTTTTGCAAACTTTCCGGAATGGTGATATAGAAAGTTCTACCATATTTTTTGGTCACTAGTCAGTAAAGCTTAAAGGTGTAAATTAATGTTCAACCATGTTTAAATCGTTTGCAACCGGCCCTTTTGGAAATCGAAGGGGGAGGCCTATGTCCAGCAGTGGACTTCCTATGGCTGAAATGATGGTGATGTTAAAATACAAAATTTTGCATAAGGTCAATATCTAATTATAAATTATATTACAGTAATCTTAGGGTGAGTTGCACCATCTTACTTAAGCAATAACAAACATCGAAATTTCAGTTAAAGTACCGGTTAGGAAAAAAAAAACATCTGACATTTGTTAAATGACGTCATAGCTTTAACTGTTAACCGTAACTGCCCACGCTTCGCTGGTTAAGTGTTATTGGTTATGTTAAATATCTGTCAGATGCATAAAATATAATACCAGCTATGCATCTGGGGAAAATAAGGTCTCATTTGACTTGCAACCCTGGTAACTTTAAGTATGCTAGTGGATACGCTGGTGCAACGCATTTCACAGTAACTGCTAAAGTCAGCGTTACTGTTATTGTCAAATTTGTCATGAACCTTTATTTTAACTACTACTGTGGTGAAGTGTGGTGCAACCAAGCCTTAAAGTAGTAAGTTAAATTAATTGACAACAAATTTTGGATAATTTAAATTCTATAAACAGTAGCTATTAAACTTGCCTTGAAATGAGCAAAGTTTCGAACACCTGTTCTTTTTTGTTGCAAAAAAACTTGAAAAGCTAGTCTTGCTAGTCTAAATTGTTCTACATTAAACCAAAACGATTACAGTATCCAATTACTTGTGTATGAATATAAAAGTTTTTATTTCCATTTAAACTTTCAACATCATAAGACGGAATGAGGTTGAAGTAGCCAGTGAGACTTGTCGTGGTCATGCATCTTGTTATAAGAACATTAATATGTACTTAGTGTCTCGGTCTCCGATCCCTATCTACAAGCAGTAATGTTGCTTACAACCGTGACCCATATAAAAGGCAATCAATTATAATTTGTGCCATAAAGGGAGAACTGCACAAGCTAATGTGCAGCCATAATAAAGCAAGTATTGTAAAACGTCTCGACACGAGCTGTGTTATAGCCCTACAAACTGTTATCAGAGGACGCGGTGATATCAAAGGAAACAGCAAAAATAACGATTCAATTTCTTGTCGTGAATACAGTAAGGCTTACATTCATTTGATCTCTCGCATATCCAGATGAAGGAATCGCTGCACACTTTGACCTCACCGCGCGTTGGAAGAATTTCGCCTTTAACAACGGCGACTTTAAGTCCAATCTGTGTATCGACTGAGCATTTGTAGGTCACAGATATTGCACAGGGGACCTTGTGTAATAACCAGTATGTCGTACGGACACGGATGCGGTGAAATTCAAGAGGATACATTAATGTAATAACGTCAGAAACATTCTAACACGTAATACTATAACTAGTCCTCTTTGTCCCAAAAAGAAACAAATTCACGGCCTTCAAGAGTTCATTTACGGATTTTATGTTGATGTTCGTTCACGAATTGTGAGCATCTTCTGTTTAATGGAGACGCACAATGGTCTATGTGATTTCTGAGAATCCAACCAAGGCCAGAGTAAATATTTCTGAAGTAGGTCGTCAAAGTGGAACGGCATACACTTTGCATGTAACTGAATCATAGGTTACATGTGTCGTGATAAAAGCTAGTGTTATGCAGATTTTATAACGTTGGTTGTTATTTTACTGTTAATATTAAATTTATGTCCTTTAATTAGTACTGACCTAGTTTGATGCTAAGACACGTAGGATTACCTTGTACCTACTCCCTCCATCTAACTTCAACTCTGCTCTTATTAGAAATATATAACTGAGTTCATTTCATCATAGAACATAATACATTTTGCCCTGTATCAAAATCAACCTTATTTATTGTTTATTTACGCATTACATCCATTTATTTTAAATTCATTAGTTACCTTATCTATTAATCGCTATCATCTATGATTAATATTATTCTTAATAGCATATATCTTGTTAGTATTTACAGCGAAGCATGTCTAATTACCTGGTTTTACAACAAAATAACAAAGTAATTTGGTATAATGACGTCTATACAAATGTACGTCGGTATTGACTGATATATGTTTATTGACATTAAGTTGATACAGTATTACGTTAGTTAATGTAGATTTGTGTACGCATGTTTTGTTACTTATATGACGCTTGTTGCTATGAAGAACTACGTATATCTTACCTTCTTTGGGAAGAATATCTTCGGTTTTCCCGTGTACGTGGAATACGAAGCCATTTTATCGACTTTCGTCACAACCATAATTTGTTTGAGAAAACTTAACCCGGCACGAGCAAACACCAGCCAAAACCAGCAATACGTGAATGAAACGTATTTTTGTGTTTTTCTAGAATTTTCGACAATCACGTGCTCTACAGTGAGAGTGAGTTGATAGTAACACTTTATGATTACAATGTTTTTGCACAAATCGAGATCTAGATTGCTACGAATGTTTTTGTTCGAGTTGATTTTGTTCGCAATAAACTTTTAAGCCTTGGAGGCGCGCGTCCACGTCACCCGTGGCCGTCGCGACACTGCGTCTATCGCGCTGTCTGTCAAACTGTTGCGTACACACTCGATATTAACAACGAAATATAAATCGAACCACTCATACAATATTCGCAGTCACATCTTAACTTTGCCGCGTTCGTAATAAGTCGCGTGCACGAATTCACGCGCTGTTTCTTTTCAAACTGAATTTTCGACGCGTCCAACAGTTGCTTTTATCAATTCAGACATCCTCCCCCCGCACTGTGCTCCGTCTCGTTCGCACCTCTTGTTTGGCAAATCCAAAAAAGTGACAGAGCATACCTACGTGCTCACACACACATGCATTACATAACTATCGATAGTGAATGTGTATAGGATAACATGTATGGATGGCAGACATTATACATACATAAATGAAAACACAAGGTAATGGCGGTAAAGTTGTAGGAGAGTCTTAAGGTAGAGCAGTGAATGTTAAGGAAAATGATTAAGTTTTAAAAGCTGATAATCGACTTGTATAAACTAACGAGGAGAATTCAGTAATTCAAAAGACATGCTGGTATACAATACAGAGTGCCAATACAACTACCAGCACTTCATAAATCGTCAGCGCTCCGTCATGATACTGTTCTAATAAATTTACCATAATGTGATTTCGAAGCGCTTTTATGGCCACAACAATAGCAATAAAGGGGAAATTTTGATTAAAGTTCGGTATAGGGGTAGACATAGGGGTAGACATAGCGAATATAGCTACCGGCATTGTTATTGTTTTGCGACTAGGAAATCGGAGAAAACAAGGGAGTAACGGAGAGTCCGAACAAAGGAAATTATGAATCACAATGACTGCGGAGTTCAAAGAAGTGCAGTCTATGTTTATTTCTGTTTAATCCTCTGAGGTGGTCATCATAGGTGGTGCTCATCGGCGCCTGTTTTGAAATAGAAAGCAGTGACACATCGGGAAGAGACGGCGAGACGGGACCTGCCGCCGTCGCCTTCTGCTGGCGCCTGGCTACGTCCAGGACATTATTTTTCTTTAAAAATAAATCAGACAAGTTCTAATGGATCGCGCTAATGGGGATATTCAACTTGCAAAATTTCCAGTTGAAACTTGATCAGCACAAAGACGCAAAAAGCTAAGAACCGAAGAAGGAGCGAGTGCAATCTTTGCGTTCAATAACAGCACCTCGATATGAAAATATATTACTTAGGTATATATTTCATAGGTTAGCACATTACTTAAGGTCTGTGTGAAAACTTAAAATTAAATCCACTAATTTAGTTCATTGTTCTTAATTTTTTTCTTGGAATCTGTTATGGATTGTTGTGACGGAAAATGGATAGAAGCAATTTCGAGGCAGACGATTGATTAGTTTTACGAAAAAAATAACGGTGTGGGCATCAGTTTCTTTATAAGGAAAACACCAAAAAGCGTCAATGCTTCGATTATTTCTTTTTATATGGAAGATAGTCAATTAAACTATTATTATAGAGACTGATAAGGTAGATTCAGTGACGATATATAGCCGACTATCATCCTTCCATTCATTAATTTCGTGGCTAGCACATGTGACGCAAACAGTACTTTAAATAGCCACACGTATAATATAGGTATTTATTTAATTAGCTGCTGTTATTCTTAACGACACATCTGTTGTTCTGCACGGACGTGGATGAACACGTCTTATTCTTCAATACTGCTTTAAATTGCAATACTTGTGCGCGTTCACGCTTTACATACAACGGGCTTAAATTTTAAAATTAAAATAGCAGTTTATAACTGAGCTTAAATATTAGAAATTGGTTCACCCGTGTAAAAATTCTCGCAAGAACTACCTATAATAACTTCATTTTTTCCGGGTTAAAAATTATCTTATGTCACTCTCTGGTCACAACAATAATTTCTACGCAAAAAATCACGTTAATTAATTGCTCTGTTACAAGAGGAACTAACAAACAAAGTATCGCCTTTATAAAATTATCATAGTATGATCATAATATGTAAATGTGTTATGAACTTACTGATACTTAAATTTTGAAAGGAAAATCTAGTAAAAAAAATACTACTGAGTGTTAAGACGAGCAAGTTAATCGCCTGATTGTAAGGGTCACGCTTGCCTTTAAACGGTTCAGTGCTATCCAGAATATAGAACTTCAACAGTTCGAAATCCTGCGCGGCAACGCACTTTGCTCATCACCCTAAGATATAATATTATATTAATCACCTTATGCCCAGTAATTATTAATTACATTATTATCTATTTATTGATTCTTTACACGATACTAAAAACAATACCTCACCAAAAGTTCTATTACAGTACAAAACTTGCTAGATTTTTAAGTAAACTGAATATTGGAACATGAACCTCACGTTTTTCCACCTACTGATTTGTATGTCCGTGTTTGGTTCAACCCAAACATTGCAAAGGCTCACGCGGAAAGCCTTTGTTTGACTTCAATACAATACAATAACTTGTATGAGTAAACGAGACAGCTATATTACATACCATAAGTAGATAATTTTTCAATTTCGGAAACCCCAGTTGGCATTGCGTTGTTGTTTCATACATTGAAAATCATATCACTCCACTTTACCTTAGGCATGATCTTGCTGCTGTACTGGATAGTCTGGATACTAAACGAGCTCCCTTTCATACAAAAAGTCACTGTTTTCTTAAGTTTCATGTTCCTCATAAATGAAACCTTCTATGTAACTTTAATGTTCTAAATCACTGTTTACACTTCGCGTGCGTGTTTCTTTAACAAAGGTCCACCTTATTCTGTCGCGAAGTGTCAAGAAAAGCTTAATGTGCGATTCTTCACATCAGCGCAAATCATTTACACGACCGACTTATTATGCGACACTGCATTTTTTCTTGAGTTTTATGCAATAAAAACTAGTGCATAATGTGTGTTTTGGGCCACTATCATCTCAGTGCACATGTCAGGTAAAATATAGGAAGTGGACTTTGATGTCAGTTAAAATAATTTATTGAATCAAAGGCTTACCCAATTGCGATAACGGCTTGTTTTGAAATAAATATTTATCAAGGTATCATCATAAACCGAATACTTAATATAGTTTCTCTAATGAGAACAGCGAATAAGCCTAAACACTGACTAGTCATCATAACTAAAATAGAACCTAACTAGAACGAACTAGCGTTTTAAAACCATTCATAATTTATGAACAATCTTCCTACCAAATTTAACGTGACTAACATTGAAAAACCATTACCATTATTCATTCGCATGAAGCGTGTTGTCTCTTTGCCACAAGACCTGCTTTCGTCTGTGTTTCTGCAGAATTACTATGGATAATCAAATCTAGAGTTAGAGTAGGCATACGTGCTTCATCTACCGAAACATCGCTTTCCATCAGGTCAAATGTTAGCCTAGTCCGATGTAAAAATTGTTAACCCGTACCATATTTTAGCAAAATTAGTTCAAAGGTCGTCTGACAAGAAATACCGATTCGTCTAGTTGTTTCGGAGACCGTACCTTTGGCTTCACCAAATAAGCTTGTGCTAATAGTATTTTGTAGCGCATGTCACACGTATGTTCATGTCGTGCAACAAAGCTAACCATTACATTATCTAATAAGTTCAATGAACTTTCTGTATAACGCATGTACGAGTTTGTTATTTGATTCATTGTCTATATCAAAATATTGTTTGGATTAGAATCATGCACGTTAAGTTTGCTTAATTTTATACGTAGGTAAGGTACGCCTCCGCAGCAGGTCAATGCACCTGCGGCATTATACTTTGCAATCCGACCATCGATTTTCCTTGCTCTGCCTTTTGAGCATATACATTGTCGCCGAATTAGCATCTTTAAATGGCACTTAGTCTATCTCTGACGCAGGTGATGTTCTTGAATGATGGCATTGCAGCGAAAGTACTTAGTAAACTTTCTAGGAACGTGCTGGTATATTACTCGTAAATGTAATTTAGGCTTCTTATCTTGCGTTCTCCGTAGAACTTTGAACTTTAAGTATCGATTCATTGTTCTTCATTCATTTTCATTGATTCATTTTCTTTCAAATCTTTATTTGCCTTGTGTTTTTATTAAATGTGAGTCTAATATCTTTAAAGGAAAACTGTTGACATTTAACTTCGTTGTCCGCTATGATAATGAGCCCTTTAGTAAAATGTCAGAACTTACACATTGAAGGAAGGTTGTGTGGACTTTGACATGGTTTATTGGTGATTTATTATTATAATTATACAGGGTTACGCATATACCTGTACTATAATACTATAAGCCGAAAGGAGGTCATTGTACTCATCATCATAACTTTTACTATGGGCCCAACCCCGAAATCGCAAAAAAACAGCTGTTCCATACATTTTGACTAGTGTCTATGACCGTTTATTTTAACAAACACACTATTTCTTTGGATCCTTTCACAACTTCGCTATTGTCGTGAGACACTACAGTTTTGCTTCAATAAATATTTCTACATCAGTATACATTTTCTTTATGAGACCTTTTCAAAGTCCAATTTTCGTCGAAGTGGGTTCTTCAAATAATATACTCTAAATACTATGTTTCAGAAAATAATTTAGTTTGATTCCAATGGTCTGTTATTATCGCGATCGGGTGCATTTGTACTTCACACGCGCACGGATACTCGTACTATGCTGTTTATAGTTGGAGTCACGTTGCTGTTGAGATGCAGATTTGTGGCGCTTGTTGTTAAGTAAGATTTAAAATAATGCTGAAATGCTGATATTGTTTTGTTCACGGGAAAAACACGTGGCGTAATGGTAATTTGCGTCAATATCTACCAACGGTGTTAGGTAATTATTAGATTGTCTACGCAGGCAGTACCATACAATACTTAGCTGTATTGTATACTAAATTACTAACCTATATAGGGTAAAAAAAGTCTCAGACCTATTAAGGAAAAAAAAAATTGTATGGGTCCATACATAGGTTAGAATGCAATACAGTTTATACAGTATATGTAGACTAATGATAATCTCTACATATTATAAAATAGTCCGTTTCCGCGTCTGTCTGTATATCCGCTAGCTCCTCCTAAACCACGCAACGGATTTTAATGCGGTCTTCACCACCAGTTAGATAATTTTTCACAGAAGGTTCATATATAAATAATAAAACCTGATGTTTTTGTGCAAGTGGAAAATATCTATATTTGGCTACCAAGTTGGCGAAAAATTAATTGACATGGCTTACATTACATTTACATACCACATTTTTACCAGGCTTACATTTTTACCACTTTTACTAAATTACACTCGTGCGAAGCCGGGCGGGTCTCTAGTCATAAATTATGCTGATGCATTGTTTTCCATAAAAAACCAAGCATATCAGCACAGAATAGGTTATATTAGGGAGATAGCAGAACGGTCTATTCCACTGTTAGAAGTATTCCCAATGTCACTGCCTTATAGGTATTTCCTTTGCAAGACTTGCCTTATAGATAGTTAAAACTCTTTATTGTAGTGTGTGTTTTAACAAAATTGTAGTTACATACATGTAGTTACAATTGACTGCCCGGTGGCTCAGTTGGTAGTGAACCTACTTTCTGCGCTTGGGAGCGTGGGTTCGATTCCCATCTAGGACAAATATTTGTGTGATGAACATTTGTGTTTGTTCTATGTCTGGGTGTTAATATCTATTTAAGTATGTATTTAAAAATATATATGTATGTATATCAGTCTCTGGCTGCCATATTACAAGCTTTGTTTAGTTTGTGGTCAGATGACCATGTGTGCAATAATGTCCCAGATATTTATTTATTTTATACGTATAACAAAAGTCACGGACCCCGGTGCCCGTGGAGTGATATTTTAATAATTTAAAAAAATACTCTTTATTGTGTTCACCAGAAATAAAAAATTACAGGCAGATTAAAAAACACTGAGCTAGTTCCACTAGTAGCGGCCTTATCGCTAAAAGCGATCTCTTCCACGCAACCATTTTATGTATACAGTTACCTATTAATAGTTTATTAACAGCTTCTTGCAGGTAGCTTCCATACAAAACCTAACAACTTTAGTTCCATGACTTAATGAATAATTTGTTTTGCCTTTTAACAAAAATAATAATAATCTTCCATACAATAACATTAAATTAAAAGTATTTATATTGCGATGTAGGGAAGAGGAAGCTTTAGACAGCATCGCGCTTAACATCAGGCGAGTTGGCGGTCAAACGCAAGCCTATTACCGAATAAAAAAAAAGATATTGTTAGCTATAATTATCAATAACCCTGTAGACTAGTCGATGTCGGGAATTTAGTACCTATATTATACTCGAACAAGGTGTAAACTGTGAGGTCAGAGGCAGCTGACTGAGAGAGGACATAAAAATTTACATATGGCACCTAGTCTCAAATCACCAGAAACAAAATACAGCAACAAACAGCATTTTGTCGTGTTTCTATGATATTTTCCAACAAAAAAAAAACTGTTTTCAGAAAAACCTTAAACCTACATTTTTTTTTCAATTTAGGAATAGTGACATGGCTAAATTGTTTTTAACCTCCAACGCAAAAAGAAGGATGTTATAAGATTAACGTGTATTTGTATATCTAATGCGTCTGTCTGTGGCATCGGATTTGGGAGAGGCTCTACCTCTCCCTGACGGCTGAAACTTCAGATTTAGTTTTATTTTGTTTGAAGGGTGACTTGATCGAGAGTGTTCTTAGCTATGATTCAAGAAAATCTGTTCAGCCGTTTGGAGATTATCAGCTTATCTTGGAGATGGATCTATCTTATACACCACCCATACATTGTGGACTTTCCTTGGATACGTACCAAACGTTTCGATTCTACGTTTCTAATCCGTACGGCCAAGGATTGGAACAACCTGCCGGCTTCCTTGTTTCCTGAGAGATATAATTTGGGCCTTTTCAAGGCGAGAGTGAATAGGTATCTTCTAAGTCTGCGTGCTTCATCTTCGACCACATCGTCGCTTACCAACAGGCGAGTTGGTGGTCAAACGCGAACTTATTCGCGTTAAAAAAAAAACAGTTTTTTATTGTTATTTAATATTAAATTTATTTTTAATTTTGTTCTCTACACCTAGTTTGCACACTGTTAATAAGACACCAACCAATCTTTACAATGTCACGAGTTTTTAACCGACTTAAAAAGATAGGAGATTCTTAATTCGACTATATGTTTTTTGTATGTTTGTTACGCGATTACTCCGCCAATTATGATTATTTTTTTGTTTAGTAGGTCAGATGTTAGATATAATTTTTATCGCAATTAGCTCAGCGCTTTTTGAAAAAATCAACCAACAAAAACACAGATGACGTTTTGATTTGTGGATCCATTCAACAAACGTTTTGATGAGGACTTTCAATCTCTGTTTTACCCACACACCTAAAAATTTACATCTTAGATTTGTGGTTTTACCTGTAATTTTTCTACGTTAAACTATAACGTAGAAAAATTACAGGTAAAACCACAAATCTAAGATGTAAATTATTGTACATGAGGTATAGCCTTGAAGTCGGTTTTAATTTTTTTCTAAAAATTTACTTAGCAGACAAAATATGATGACACAATTCATCATCGTCATCAGCCATAAGACGTCCACTGCTGAACATAGGCCTCCCCCTTTAACCTCCACACTGAACGACAACCTGCCATCTGCATCCACTGGATGCCCGCGACTCTCACGATGTCGTCGGTCCATCTAGTGGGAGGCCTACCTACGCTGACGCAATTGACGTTGATATAATTACAATATTTACTAAGCCCATATGTGTTTCAGTGTGTTCTTTCTTAGTGTTTCTAACACAAAGAAAATATCTCATTTTGAAGTACGATTTATATCAAAATTAAAGACATTTACATTATTACAAATAATCATTGACATACGTAATTGGATATTTCACTACATTTGAGACTTGGACGCGTGGGAAAACGTACTAAACACCATCTGAGAGCAAAGGTCGTAGAGTACATTTATTACGAACATAATTATACACCTTTGGATATATCATTGGAATATTTTATTAGTAGTACATTAAAATATTAAGGTTATTTGAAACCTGCTGAGTTGATTAATGGATATTTTAAAAACGTCAGGCTAGTACCGAAGTTGGCTTGTATACCATGATACTGGGTATTTATATTTATTCACAATTTTCGATTACGAAAACACCAACATTACATAACAACAAATTTAGACAGATTAATACAAAAATGTCGTAAACCAATTATGTCGATCGTCATAGCGGGTTTTTGTCATTTTTGCCATACTAGGGTAGGAGTGAGGAGTCGGATAAGATGGGAAGAGAAAGATGGGAATATAATATAAACAGGGCAAGGGCAGAATGGCACGAGAGTATCACGGATTGGGACAAAAGCGGGATGGTAGCGGGACCGGGGTAGATAGGAGAGAGGTGGGGAATGAAAGTAACTCTTTCTGCCTTGACTTTTCACGACTAAACGGCTGGGCCGGTCTTAGTGAAATTTCGTAAGGAGGTAGATTGCAACACGAGAATGTAGGATTATTTCTCCGAAATAATGTGAGTAAACTGATAAATAGCAGACAAAAAAACATACAGACGAACATAGAACCTCCTCCTTTTTGGAAGACGGTTAAAAACTATTGGACGCCGCTATATAGTTATAAAGCCTATGGTTAAAACCAGATAATGAAAAATACACGCGATTAAATCGGTTAACTATATGATTGTAAATCAATGCGTGATCATAACTGCAAGTGTTATAAAGTAACCATTTCGGTGTCATTATCTCTAAAGCACGTGCCATTTGTGTCAACACTCATGGTGTATGGTTTCGCCGCGGGAAGTGCTGATTCTACTGTACCTACTCATGTTATCTTCATCCGCAACTGACGAGAAGCAATTGTATTGAACTGTAGTTATACGTTTGCTTTTCACATCGGAAGCACGTAGATAATTTATCATTACTTTACTATCCCTCTGCAGGCCTAACACGGGCCGTGGAAAAATTGTCTTTCCACCGTTTTTATCCGCGCGTAGACGCGACGAAGCTAGAATATGGATACGTTTGTCTTGATCTAGCGGGGAAAAAAACGGTGGAAAGACAATCTGTCCACCGCCCGTGCTAGGCCTGCTGTTCGTTATGTATTTGATATAAAGAATGTGAGATTTTGTCCCCTCAAAAAACTTACGTGGGTCTATACCGGTACGTTTAATTCTGTTTTATATCCGAGTGCCTGGTGCGAGAATACGATTTGTTTGAAGTAAGTGCCAAATTTTATACAAATCGTACTCGTAGTTAAAGTTAACGCGATCGAATTAATTCGAATAATTATTATTTATTAATATAATTAGCTTTCGAAGTAAATGCAATTGGAATAACTCAAACCAGGCTTTCAGATAGCGAAAAAAAATCTGTTTCACGCACATTTTAATGCTAAACTCTAACCTCGTCATTAGGCTCTGCTGGGCAGCCCAACTGTTTTTGTGTAATAGGCTTCAGTATATGTTTAGTGTTAGTTAGCCTTTCTAATCCGTCTTTTGTCTATTTCGATCGTGTGCCAAACTTGAAACAGAGAAAAATACAAAACGCTACGTAACTCTACCGAGGCTACTCTACGTCGATAAGGTTTTTTCTATGTTGATGCGTTGACTGCGTGCAATATTCGCAACGCGGGCAAAGTCATTGTCCAGCAGTCACGTATATGCACACCACTGTGTAACGGTTGGACATCACTAGTGTCAGTCACAGGTACCTACCCTTTTTAGTGCAATGAACATAATTCCATATGAGGCGTCTATACAAAACGTCATAGCTTCAACTACGTTTTTAAACGTTTTTATAGAAATTCGGGGTTTTACGTGTGTTCTTATTTATTGAATTTCGAAACTTCCAATCTATTGCAATACCTATTAATATAGACATGCAGTCTGCTAAAATCACAGCCTCATCTTTGCCCTGTTTCGTCACGTTGCACCAACTTGCTACATAAGGTGTTTAATTGCGGCAGTCTCTATTCAGCCTTTTTTATTTACGAAAACAGAAGCTGAATTTGCGTAACCTCTTATAACTTTAAAATAGCTGCCATTTCGTGTTAATTTTGTAATGATTCATTAACTATTTTACACGTTGTTTTGATCAACATTTAATTATACAGGGTGTTTGGTAGAGGGTCCGACAAATCAAATGAGCGTGTTCGGGGGCCCATTTGGAAAATACAAGTTGGCCAAAAAAAATCCCTGACCCTCCAATTTTTTTTAAGTTTTTTTTTTGTGAATTTTCCCATTTTCACCAAAATTGTACCTATTTACCTCCATAACATTTGTAAAATCTGTTTTAGACCGGATGTTTTTACTTGAATTTGGTCTCTAATACACCTTCAGGCCACGCAAAGCAAAATTGGGTACAAAACAAAGCTAACTAACTGATTTAGAGCTCATAGAGTGAAAAAATGAAAATAAAAATTACCTCATAGTTCAACTTTCACAGTGATCTAAAAAAAAAAACACTAGCAATTCGGGAGGTAATATGCATTTAAAAACTTCTCTATTTATTACTTATTACAATGACATACTAAGTTGGTATAAAACTTACCAACTTGTTGAATAAATGAGGCAGAAGGGAAAATTCAAACAACAGAAATAAATACAATTATTTATTTAATTTAAATTTTGTTCGAACACAGCTCCTCTGTTATGAATACACGCCCGGCATCTACGGCGTATTTCTTTTGTAGTCGTGTTCAGCGTCATTTCTACTTTCATTTTTGAAAAAGCATCCCCAATTCTCGTCACCAATTCTTCTTTTGTGTTTATTTCAACTTCGTACACCAACTCTTTAGCACGTCCCCAGACATAAAAATCGAGTGGTGTTAGGTCTGGGGAACGTGCGGGCCATTCAATTGGGCCACCTCTCCCAATCCATGAATTGGGGAAAACGTTGTCTAGGTACTCGCGTACTATGTTCCGGTAGTGAGCCGGGCAGCCGTCATGTTGAAATACAACTGCCCGGTCATCTTCAAAAATCGGCAGGTCACTCATTAATTCCGGTAGGTCATTCATTAAAAATTCTAGGTAATTTTCCCCATTCAGTGTATCTGGGAGATAATGGGGTCCTATGAGGTCTCTCCCAATGACACCTGCCCATACGTTGACCGAAAACTTATGTTGGTGTGAGGCCTCTCTAGTCGCGCGAGGATTTTGCGATTCCCATCTGTGGAGATTATGTTGGTTAAAGATGCCCTCTCTCGTGAATTTAGATTCATCCGTCCAGAGAATGGTCTTCAGGAATTCGTCATTATCTACATCCGTATGTAAAAGAAAACGGCAAAACCGCAAACGCCGCTCTTGGTCCCCTTCTACTAAACCTGAAACCAAAACAAAACCGTTTGAGAACATGAGATGGGCAACTTGTACGGCAATTATTATTATTATTGTAGAGTTCGATACACCACCGAAGTCATAATAATAAAAAAATTACAATCCACTATTCAAGAGAATTTGAGCAAAGCCCATTGTCCAGTAAACAATTTATGTAAGGTTCGTATTTTAAATGAGCAATCAGGAGCTCTAATATTCTGACGCGTGAGATATTATCTAGGTCATTATCTCTCTCTCGTTTCAAAAGTCATAAGAGTGAGAGTGATCAAAATAATCTCAAGCGTCAGAATCTAGAACACAGTTTAGAGTTAATGTCATAAATTAAATTTACCTTGCACCGGAGTGTAGTGAAAAGGATGCCTTCCGTCTGCATTGACTACTGACCAAACTTTCCATGTCGAAACTCCCAAGTCACGGGCCACTTTTCTAATGCTGGTGGTGGGATCCACATCGAACTCTTGTAGAATACTTTCATCTACAACAACACGATGCTGTCTAGCATTGAGTCGTGGTTCCCTAAAATGTAGGGTGCCGGTTTCCCGCAGTCTCCGGAAAGTATTTGAGAATGTGGTGTGATGTGGTACATGTCTGTTGGGATACGACTCTCTGTACATTCTTTGGGCTGCACGTGAGTTCCCATCAGCTCGGCCATAGGCAAAAACCATGTCGGCGTATTCTTCGTTACTAAACTCCGTCATGTCGGCGCAGAAAGAATCAGCAACAACAGTCACTTAGCACGCTGCCTCTGCATTCTTGGAGAGACGGAGAAAGAAGAACTAATAACAATGGTTTTATACCTGCTCGTCGTAATTGGTCCCTTACTTTACGTAGATGACACATTTTTTTATTTCTAGAGTTGTTACTTAGAATCCTATTTTAACTCAATAAGCTGGTAAGTATTATACCAATTTAGTATGTCATTGTAATAAGTAATAAATAGAGAAGTTTTTAAATGCATATTATCTCCAGAATTGCTAGTGTTTTTTTTTTAGATCACTGTGAAAGTTGAACTATGAGGTAATTTTTATTTACATTTTTTCACTCTATGAGCTCTAAATCAGTTATTTAGCTCTGTTTTGTATCCAATTTTGCTTTGCGTGGCCTGAAGGTGTATTAGAGACCAAATTCAAGTAAAAACATCCGGTCTAAAACAGATTTTACAAATGTTATGGAGGTAAATAGGTACAATTTCGGTGAAAATGGGAAAATTCACAAAAAAAACCTTTAAAAAAATTAGGGGGGTCAGGGATTTTTTTTGGCCAACTTGTATTCTCCAAATGGGCCCCCGAACACGCTCATTTGATTTGTCGGACCCTCTACCAAACACCCTGTATATTAATAGGTTTTGCTTAGCAAGCAAAGATTTTTTAGAAGGGCAAAGCAATGCGCCATTATTGTTTCAGTGTGTTTTTCTTTTTAGGGTTCCGTACCCAAAGGGTAAAACGGGACCCTATTACTAAGGCTCCGCTGCCTGTCCGTCCGCCTGTCTATCACCAGGATGTATCATCTCATGAACCGTGATAGTTAGACAGTTGAAATTTTCACAGATGATGTATTTCTGTTGCCGCTATAACAATAAATACAAAAAAATAGAATTATAGATTAAAGGGCCTCCCATACAATAAACATGATTTTTTTTACTCGTTTTTGCTCGATATTGATAATGGCAACAGAGAGACACTTGAAATATCCATAGAATATTGAGTTATAGTATTCACTTTAAAAATAAATAATTAAATTAATATAATATTAATGTTTAAGGGGGGCTCTCATACAACTAACGTAGTTTTTTTGCCGTTATTATAGATAATACACTGTTTTAAACTATCACGGTTGTGCACAGTCATATGGTTATTTACGGTATATTTACGTGGTAAGGTGTGGAAGGAGCTCCCGATATTTCGGCGCAGTTACATGCACCATGTTCACAGGAAGACACCCTATATAGATATAGATAATTATAGGTAATGGCACGGAACCCTTCGTGCGCGAGTCCGACTTGCACTTGGCCGGTTATTTATATTAATTAGAATCTGGCATGACATTGCGATACGTGAACTCAGAGTCACACAACGGGGTATGGAGAGAGCTATGCTCTGAGTTTCTTTGCGCGATAAAATCAGAAACGTAGATATTCGCCAAAGAACCAGAGTCACCGACATAGCTATTAAAATCTGCAAGTTGAAGTGGCAATGGGCAGACCACATCGCTCGAAGAACTGTTAACCGATGGGGAAGAAAGGTTCTTGAGTGGAGACCGCAAACCGGAAGACGCAGCGTAGGTCTAGGTAGGCCTCCTACTAGATGGACCGACGACATTGTGAGAGTCGCAGGCATCCAGTGGATGCAGATGGCAGGATGTCGTTCAGTGTGGAGGTAAAACGGGGAGGCCTATGTTCAGCAGTGGACGTTTTCTGGCTGATGATGATGACATTGCGATATAGGTACAACTTGTACTGTGACATCATTTTAGTATATTACTTTCGAAATTACCCAAATGTGCGTCAAAGAGGATACGGTAAGCAACAGTGCATTTCTTCGAATTCCGTGAAATTAAAATTGAATCATAAACTACGGTACATTTTGGATTCCTTAAATTTTCTCTGATATAATAGCTGTAAGAGTTTTGCTGGGTTAGCCCAGGTTAAAGATATTTTAACAATATTATTCATCGTGGACTCGTCGACTACTGCCAAAATATTTTTATTCTATCAATCAAAATGACAGCTCTAATATTAGACCAGCTCTATTAGTAAATATAGAGAGATTTATTCAAAACAAACTGCAGGTTTCCACGGTATATCAATGATATTTGCACATCTGTATTTAGATTTATGAATGTACTTGTATTGTATCTATTTAAAACTAGCAACCGAGTGCTTATTATTTTAATATAATACATATATGTATGTCTATATGTAAAAAGAATTAAATACATACTACTCGGAGGATCATATAGTTACAATCTGGGTGTCTTCAAGTCAAGAGTGAATCGGTTTCTTCTAGGCAAGCGTGATCCATCGTAGGCCGCATCATGCCTTAACAACAGGCGAGTTGGCGGCCAAGGGCAAGCTTATTATACGATAAAATATTATTATTTGGGTCGTCTTTTATGATACGTACTGCCCAAGAATGGAACTCCCTGCCATCCTCCTTGTGTCCTGAGAACTACAATCCAGGCATCTTCAAGGCTAGAGTGAATAGATTTCTTCTAGATCAACGTGTTCCATCTTCGGCTACACCGTCGCTTACCATCAGGCGAGTTGGTGGCCAAACATAGATCTATTGTATAAAAAAAAGGATCTAAATCTTTTTTTTTTCAATGACAGTAAAATGTTCCACTTTTTATTCAACTCAAACATACACCATATAATTACCGTATGGCAGAAGCTTTTAGCCTAATCTCTGTCCAAGGTGATTCAAGGAACTTAACAATGATGAATAAAAAAAGATGGGCATCCGAATATGAATCACTTTGACATTGTAATGGCGACCTTTGTGTGGTAGTAGGCGTTTGGGCTAAGCTTAAATTGATTCTGATCTTCATTCAAACTGATAGGAAAGCGTTATAAATAACTCACCTACATTTAGTAAGTTACAAATTTACCATAACTTAATAAACTGTCAAATTCGTGAGTAGAAACCACAGAAAAGAGAAGGAAAAAATTCTTACTTCAGTGGTAGAAACCAATCAAGTCTCCTTAATAACGTTAAACAAAATTACGTGCTTGGGTAATTTGGTATATTTTTTTCAGTTCCGAACATTAGGGTGACAACCCCGTTACTAATTTTCACACATAAGTATTTGAGGCAGCAAAACACGAAACATCTACTTTTTACCCGACTGCGCAAGAAGAAGGCTTATGTTTTTTGAGTGCATGTATGTATGTATAATGGTTTCTTTGGCACGCCCAATAACTGCTTATTGGATTTCGACATATGAGGTGTCATTTGAATCGTATTAATAGTGGGAGTGCCATTCAGAGGGTACAAGAATTTAAGATGGCGGTCGCGACAAAAAATAGAGCGACAAAAAAATGGGAAAAATTATCAATTAGAAGAACAACAGCACCAGGCCGCTCTTCTCACCGGACTCACCCGCAGTTTTTAATCAGCTCGTGACCACGGCCATTGTTACATGGTCGAAACGTCCAGTAAAATAATACGCAATAAGTCCCGATAGACATTTAAAACATGAGGCGATCAGAATATTAATTAAGAATATTAAAGAGGTTATTTAAAAACAGTTTGATTAAAATACTAATCTACATTACCATCGTCGCAACTAAGGATATCCTTTTATTTTTGGAACCCATAGTTAACACCAAAAATATTTCGCAAAATGTCGCTACAACAAAACGAATATGATTACAAACCAGCCTTGTCTTGTGGGCTATAAGGACAGGACATCCCGATAGAGTCGACATAAGGTTATTTGTTTAAGTTTAGAGCCAGCCCACGTATTAAATTACATCATTATGGTTTTATTGTGGTTCTTTCATTGACCATTTCCACTCAACGATCTTTTGTGTCTGTTGTGATATGACTTCAAGTTGAATACGTCAGTAACTTGACTAGGCTGAATTCTTGTACCTAGTTGTTTTAATGCTATAAGTAGCTCTTAATCATAATATATCGAAGAATCCATATCTTCCTGTCGTAATCCAGCGTTTTGACTCTTTGCTGATACAATAATTTAGCATGTTATTTTGTTCGACGAATGCTCGTCTCGGTTTTCCCGGTTTCTCTTTCCTTGTAACCATAGAAGGAAATAGATGCATGATAAAATCGAAATATATATATAAACAAACTTACAAAGACTAACAACCCCTACAGATCTTGACTAATTTGTTATATTGTCATCAGTTAGCTGAACATTTATATCGTCTCTTCTTCCTTCAAAGTCCTTATTTATTTATCAGAATTATTGTATCCATAACTTTTAGATAACAAACAAGAAACAGTGTAATATAAACTTGATAAAACGGAATATCGCACTCTTCTCGTTAAAGCCACTTGAACTGGAACCGTTTTCCTTCTTTTCTTATCTTCTAAGAAACGCCCAATTATGAATGAAAGTGTATTACAAGTTTTACTCAGTACTGCATAACATGTGATATCATCAAACAACGAATGAATATCATCACAATTTTGTGAATCATTAAGTGCAAGCAGTTTCGCTTAAGGGCTTTTCTTAATTTCATTGATGAGCATTTCAAAAATCCAAAACTAGTAGCCGATATCAAAACATAGATAACGCAGTAAATTATGCCAGCAATAACTTCCACGTTTCTGTAGATAATATCTTAGAGATAAATTCTAGATATAACGAGATGAGTGACTATAAGACATGCAAATATGTTAAACATGATGAGATATTACTTATTTTTATGTATGATCTATTTAACAAGAAAAGGGCTCAATACACTTCCTACTACTGCTGGGACCATTGAATAGTTGCTACTGATATAAGCTGGGCCCCGATTCTACTAAACCAATTGTTTTTCAATTGTTAATGAATTGCCTCAATTTTTTTACTTCTGACACTTTATCTACAAAAAAGTGTAAAAAAATTACATTTTGAGGCAATTCATTAACAATTTAAAAACAATTTTGTTTTTCACTTTTGACACTTTATCTATGCCACAACTGTCAAAAAGGGCAATTTTTGAGAAAATTCATTAACAATTCAAAAACAATTGGTTTAGTAGAATCGGGCCCCTGGATGTAGATGCACCCATTCGACACTGATTGTGTCCTTCAGATAACACACTTGTCACCTACTTGTATATAAGTATTTGTAGTAGTCTATACTATATAATATTATAAAGAGAAAAGATTTGATTATTTGTTTGTTTGTTTGCATCGAATAGACTCCGAAACTACTGAACCGATTTGTTTCACTGTTGGGAAGCTACACTATCCCCGGGTGACATAGGCTATATTATATTTTGTAGCGAGACTGAAGGCCGAGCTTACACCCGTGCGAAGCCGGGACGGTCGACTAGTGTCAAATAAATGTATTTTCATTATTTATTTATTAGAGTTTTAAAAGATCGGCAACGTATTTGTGATGCTTCTGGTGTTAAAGGTATCCATAAGAATGGGTGAGTGCTTACAAGCAGCCCGTTTGAGTGCCACCTGTGGCATAAAAAGCACCGTTATCCATTGCCCGAAATCCATTTATATATCTTAGATTTTATACAAGTATAATATTCCATGATTTTCTAACTACCGAATCAAAACTGGTGTTGTTTTGCCTTTTTAGATCTTCTTTATGGCAACTCAGTTCTATATAAAGTCTTGTTAATAGTTTTTGACACTGTTGCCAATGTTATATTAGGCCATTAATAAATGGAAGATGCAAGGATTCAGGTTTATTGCCATTCTACTTCGAATGCTGATTCTGTGTTGCTATTATTTATAAGCAACTGCTTATCTTTGTTAATAGAGATTATAAAGAGTATTTGTCCTCCAATAAAGATAAATATCGGTATAATAAACTTAATTAAAATTTTATCATATTACTAGCTGTTACCCGCGACTTCGTAAGCGTAAACTTTCATATAACCTTCCAACCTCCATTTGCACCCCTTTCGCAAAATGCTTTCTTAACAGCTCTCTAGGCCTCATAAATAATCTACCTGCCATATTTCAGCTTCGTCAAGTTATACTAGTCCAATTCAAAACTGTTTCAGGACGTTTACCTTTATAAAGTACTCATAAATTGTTTAAAACAAATTCCAATGACATCATCACGTCTCACAATGAATGGAAATATGTAGATTGTAATTTATTTTGTAACATCCTGATTTAGATATTTAAAAATATTACCATAATATGATACCTACTAACGAATTTCCATTTATACGACATATCAAAGGTATGAATCACAAAAGATTTTTCATTATGAATTCGTATATTATTTTAAATCAATTAGTAATAAAAATTCAAATTGTATATGAATTTCACCTGCCGATTTTTTATACGTTTGTCTTTAAGTAAAAATAACTAAATTAGCTAAATTATCATAGTCTATGAATCATTGCGCGTATTCCCATCTTGTCTTCCCGAAATAACCCCATTCATAGACTCTGTACAATATCTAGACTAGGTTATTTATAGCCGACTGTCTCGCTTATAAATTGATCAATATTGTCGTGGGAAAATGCTGCGAGATGTATTTATAGCTTCACCATATCTTCATCCATCAATCCAAATCAAAAATCGTTCTCAAAGACGACAAAAGCGTTTGTAAGTATCGTGATTTCGTTTTTAAATTCTTACTGAAATAATCTTATCATTATCAGCTTAAACTAGTACGTTGCTGGACACAGGCCTCTTTCAAAGTACGTCACTAAGCAGATTTATCAAGTCTTAAATACGGTCTTCAAAAGACGAAAAAAGTCTTTGTAAGTATCGTAAAGTCTAATTATATATTTTATCATCATTACCACCACAAACCAGTCCGCTACTGGACATAGACCTCTCTCTAACACTTGGGTGTGTGAATGTAACCTGTGAATATAATCACCTAGGTGATCATAGAGGCGAGTCCACTTAGCCCGATCCTCGGCTGTTCTTTTCTACTCTTACTGTCTTCCGCAATATCCGTATATCGTTCCTTACATGTCTAGTTTTTATAAATAAACAAGTAAACCGCCGAAACTGAAAAAATATAACTAAAACAACAAGGGTTCAGCTGTTTTGGAGCTACGATGCCACAGTCAGATATACACGTTAAACTTATAATACCCCTCTGTTTGCGTTGGGGTTTAAAGTCTATGCTTAGTCCAGTCAATAAAGCAGGTGTAGAAGAGTGCGTGAGCAGGGACCTAAGTAGCTTTACCTAGTCTGTGGACCTAAGCGATTCCTTTAGAAACTTGTTCAGGAAGCTCACTATCATCATTGTCATCATAATCATCATTATTATTTCAACCATAGGACGTCCACTGCTGGACATAGGCCTCCCCCATCGATATCTAAAAGGGCCGGTTGGAAGTGGCCAGCATCCAGCGTTTCCCTGCGTTCTATTTTAGGTCGTTTGTCCATCATGCGGGTGGACGTTCTGCGCTGCTCTTACCAGTACGTGGTCTCCATTCGAGAAAAATGTTCTTGACTTTATTATAATGATTCATGTAGAAACGATGGAAGTTGCACTTTGCATATTTCATCTTCACTTGTAGTTTATTTAACCAGTATTCCTGGTGTTTGAGTCATGATTGCTTGATGCAGATATCACACCACATAACGTTGGTGCACCTCATTGGTGCAAGTTTTCTAACATTACTCTTTTAGGAATTTAAAAAGGCGGAAACCTTTAATAAATCTGTCGCTACAAGTATTTCACTATCGCTGTTATCGTACTGATTCATAAGTTAGTCAAGGTTTTCAGCGGAGGCGAGCCCGTGAAATTTTAGTTTACATTATTAGTAATGCTTCGGGTAAATTTAACTGAAGTTTGATTCACGATACCTGGCATGCAAGTCATTACCAAATATGGTAAAAACTATTTCGTCTTTCATTGTTCGTGGTATAGGTAGATAGTTTTAAGAAGCTTCTAAAACAATTTTGAAATCTTAATCATATTTATGACCAGATATTAAACGACTTCAAAAAAGTCAAGGTGGTTCTCAATTCGGTTGCATTTCTTTATGTTTGTTACTTCAGAACTCCGTCCGCAGAAACCGATTTGTTTTGTTTTATTTGAAAGGATATCCTAGTGTATCCGATTTGAAGTTTATTAAATTGATAATTATTTTTTCATCGTCATCATCCATCGATTTCCAAAAGGGCCGGTTGGAAGCGTCCATCCAGCGTTTCCCTGCGGTCTCTTTTAGGTCGTCTGTCCATCTTGTGGGTGTCCAATATTTTTTTTATATGTTGTTATTGGCATTCAAACTTATCTAGCTCTCACGGCTGGAACTAAATACATAATTATAATAACGAAGCTTACTTGACCAGAAAATGATAAATACGAATGATTCAGCATGTTATTAACATAAACGCACGTTATTCTGTCATCCTGTTTAAGTAATAACGGTAATACCTAAAAGCCAAATGATGTAAAAGCAAGAAGAATACAACATTTTGATGATTCATTCCGTCGGGCTAACGTGTTTAAATCTCATATACCTACTAAAATGTCTACGTGAATCTATACACATCGCATGGATAGGGATCATTATCATCATTATATCAGCCTATCATGTTCCCACTGCTGGGACACAGCCCTTCTCTCAGAGAGAGAGAGAGAGAGAGAGAGAGAGGATGAGCCGTAATCTACCATGCTGGGCCATTGTTGAATGTCATTGAACTTTGAGATTCTTGGACATATCGGTTTCCTCACGATGTTTTGCTTCACTGTTTTTGAGCGATGCCATCGAAACTGCACATAATTTCTTAGGTAGGTACTAAATAAGTCATTGGTGCATGACCGAAGATCGAACCGGGTGCCGTCAGATTGTAAAGCTAATATGCTACTGCTCGGCCATCATCGCTTTTCTACAGGGTTACGCATATACCCTGAACTAAGTTAAAAGGATTATAGTAAAGCATTATAAGCCGAAAGGAGGTCATTGTACTTATTAATGAACAGCTTTTACTATGGGACCAACCCTGAAATCTCGGGAAAAAAATCCAGCTGTTTCATAGAAAACGGTCAATCTATACTCGAGAAAAATGTATGGCTGCTAACGGCTATTTTTTTTTCGCGATATCAGGGTTGGTCCTTCAACAAAAGTGTTTCATAACTCCATAATTACATTACAAGTCAAACATCCCCAGTAGTACACTTTTATACAACAATGTATTTAAAATTATATATTAATAATATTATTATGTAGGTTCATGGTACATTGTAAGTATATTCGTAACAGTATCGTTTTGTTTTTTCAGGTATATACTTTAAAGTTTTCAATTTCCTGCAAACCATCCCCATGATTGAATACAAGAAACTTTTAATAGACGGATTAATATCCATAGCCATACTATGATGTTAAATATTTCACGTCAATAAATTCTATTTCGTCGTTGGTATTGAGGGCACATAAACAGACAGACGATTGTCTTGAATCTTCGGACCAAAGGAAATTCCTACGAGAAATTTCAATTGGGTCAGAAACGACTGCTGGATTTAATGGTGTGAAACTAAAAATAACAAAAATGCGTCGTTGGGTTAACCTATTTCCTAGTGAAAGAAATCTGTTGCATAAACTTCAAAACATTGATTTATTGTACAGGGTTGCGCGGAAAGGGTGTATTAAGCCGTGAGGGGCCCGTTACACTAATAATTTTGAACAACTTTTACTGTATGACCAACCCTAAAATGACTGTTAATCGTTATTAATTACCGTTTTCTATGGAACAGCTAATATTGTTTTCGCGATTTCAGAGTTAATCCCATTACATAGTTTTAAAAAATCATAGGTAATGATGGTTCCTATGAACATTTGGACATCTTTCGGCTTATTACACCCTTTCCGTTTAACCCAGTATATATATTTTATTATATCATAGGTGATTTATTATTTCAATATGTCAATAAATAATTCTGATTCTGATTCTATTCAGATGTTTGAAGATATATTTTTTTAAATCAGGGATTTTCTTTTTTAAATGTAATAAAAGGTTTGCGTTTCGCCGCCAACTCGCCTAATATTAAGCGATGATGCGGTCTACGATGGAGCACTCTTGCCTAGAAGAAACCTATTCACTCTTGATTTAAAGAAACACAGACTGTAACTATCGGGCAATGTGGTATATTATATTTGCTATCGCGGAACACTAATTTAGGCAGTGCATTCCACAGACTAGCAGTTCGCACAACAAAAGTGGAATCAAAGAGCTATTTATACTTGTTTGTTTGCTCCTCTTTAACGCAGCAACGGATCTACGTAATTTTGCATAGATATATTATAGTTGGAGGGCCGGAGAACATATGATACTTTTTATCACGGAAAAATGTACGGTTCCTGAGGGAATGTCTACACGGGTGAAATCGCGGGGCGCAGCTAGTAGTAACATAAATATGTATGAAAAATACCATTATTCCATGAAGTAGTCTATACCATGGATGGATCAGTAGTTCGTTGGCCAACTCTTTGGCTCATATAATTATGACTCATCAACATCATCAGGCAGAAGACGTCAGAGTCGATTCTTCGGGCGACCTCTTTTTATTTTATTTTATTCGGTAATAGGCTAGCGTTTGACCGCCAACTCGCCTGATGTTAAGCGCGATGTGGTCTACGATGGAGCACGCTTGCCCAGAAGAAACCCATTCACTCGAGATTTGAAGAATAAAATAATTTCTTTGCCTAAGTTCTAAGTTGGACTTTCCCTAACGAACATTTATGACTCAATACCAAGAAATCTCACCTCGTACGCTAACAAACGATAATACTGTACAAATGATTGCCTTATATTGTTGCCTTTTATGTATACAAGTACTGTTAAAGTCCTGTAGTCGCCAACGCGTAAGCCGGCGCCGGCGCCGCACACAACGCTCAGCTTGTTTCTTTACATTATTGTGCTGTGCTGTTGGTCTTATCCAAGTTTTAAACGTAGTAGGCCGTTTTATGACTGGAGGCAAGGCCATATTGGCTTTATCGTAGAACAGCCCCGTTTAGTCATCATTATGTGCAAAAATGTCCCAGATATTTATTTATTTATTTTATTATCAGCCTTTCTTGTTCCCACTGCTGGGACAGAAGCCTTCTCTCAGAGAGAAAGGATGGGCCCTTATCCACCATGCTGGCCCAGTGCATGTTGGTGAATATCATGTCTTTGAACTTTTGAGATTCTTGGACATACTGGTTTTTCTTTGCGACGTTTTTCTTCACCGTTTTTGAGCGATCGTATCGAAACTGCATGCACATCTACACCAAGGGCCTTACTTAAAAACGTTCCAAGTTGATCTATGTTTTAAATAGCTCTCTCAACTTCTCACTGACGGCAATCGTCACACGCGAAAACAAGACGGAGCATATTTAAGCGTATGTCAACTTGAGTAACGTTTTTAAGTAAGGCCCTAATATTATGAGGAGGAAAGATTTGGATTTTTGTATGTTTGTAACGAATTAACTTTAAAACTACTGGAGCGATTTTAAAAAATCTTTCACTATTATAATGCTACATTATCCATGAGTAACATAGACTATATTTATTACTTATTACTAGAATGTTTAAAAAAATACCACCCGTGCGAAGCCGGGACGGGCGGCTAGTTTTATATATTTAAGTACTAAATACCTCATTGGTGAAGGGTTGGGAATCGAAGCGGATGCCGTCAGATTGTAAAGCGCACATGCTACGCTTCATCCTATATGCCATAAACATTATAATTCTTTAAACGAGGAAAAATAGGATGTTCTCTAGTACATTTTTTATGTATTTTTGTAGTCTCTTATACGAAGAAAACGCCTGGGTTGTAATTGAAAGCAACGAGCGTGCTGATGTTCACAAAATAAACAAATCAAGGAGCAGTTTTGTGCGTCTGTGCAATCGCGGACACAACTAACTGTGCATTTTCGGTCTAGACGCTCGCCTAGAAGAAACCAATTCACCCAGATGTTAAGGGCCTCTTTCATCATCTCAAAGTAAAGTGTTGATTAGCTACTTTCCGAGTAGTGCTAATTGGCGAGTAAAAGTCCTGAGTAACTTTTGTCAGTTTCACAAATGAAAACATAGCTCCGAGTAACTACGTGCTGGTTAGCCAAATGAATGTATGAAAATGTTTAACGTTCGTTCTAATTTAGTTGTAAGTACTGTCACAAATGTCAAAAGTCAACAAGATTTTTTTGATGTTTGACTTGACTAGTTTGACGGACGGCTGAGGTGCCGTGAGAAGAAAGAAACTGAATCGTGTGATTTAATTTTGTTTTGTCAATTGTTTTAAAAGAATATATTAATTAAAATAGGCGTGAAAATGTAGTTTTTTGACTCATATCCACTGTCGCCAAATAGCAAGCTATTACCAAATTGACCACCTTCAAAGTTTTGCTTTAGTGAGGAGTTGATAAAATAATTAACACGAACTTTAAAAACGCGGATTCTCGGAACTCTTCGTGGTGAAAGACGTTCTATTTATTCTACGTGGTCTTCAATTAATTCGAACAAATCTATTTTTGACAATTTCTTGGCAAATTACTTACGAAAACAATACACGTCACAAGTTTATGATGCCTTACTCGCCGGTTAACCCCGCTAGTGGGCAGATGAAGTAACAAGTAAGTTACATGCCAGTTTATGTGACGAGTAGCGCTACTCGGACATTATGAAACTAATAATACCGATAATTGCCACTTTAATCGCCGAGTAGCTTACTGTATCTTTACTTTGAGATGATGAACGAGGCCCTAAGACATGTTTAATTTAAGTAACATTAATAATAGAGCTTAAAAAAAGCTCTGTCTCGTATATCATCATCATCAGCCAGAAGACGTCCACTGCTGAACATAGGCCTCCCCCTTTAACCTCCACACTGAACGACATCCTGCCATCTGCATCCACTGGATGCCCGCGACTCTCACAATGTCGTCGGTCCATCTAGTGGGAGGCCTACCTACGCTGCGTCTTCCGGTTCGCGGTCTCCACTCAAGAACCTTTCTTCCCCATCGGTTAACAGTTCTTCGTTAACAGTTCGTTCTTCAGTTCAGTCTCGTATATATACGCGGGAAATTTCCAGCATATAAAAAAGTTGACAGAGCAATATTAAGCATTAAGTAACGTATCTACGGCAGTTTAACTTTTATATTTGCGATAATCTAGTCATATAATTAATTCATGTACTTATAGAATAAAACACTAGCACTAAAACCCCTTAATTATTTACTTTCTTATGTAGAGATCGAATAAATGAAAAAATATGTATTAACAATAAATATTCTTCAACAATTATAAGGCTTCTATATTAAATTGGTATTATTCTTAGTTTTTTAAATTTAAAATCCATTGCATTGGGCTTATCTTAGTATTATAGCAATTCGCCTATGTAAAGCCCAATAAACTTGTTTCATTCTGCTATTTTGAGAACTTGCATCATATATTGAAGTCAGATCACATACCAAAAACATCTCCGAAACATTTCTAGAATTTTAATCGTTTTTTACCAGCAAGTTTATTTCTATTTGGCTATCACAAAAGAGCCAAGAAAACCGTTATAAGGACCTACATTTTTCACCAGAAGCAATGTTGTGCCCATAATTCTGTCTGGGGTGAGGAAACATAAAGGCATCTTGAAGCAATAGACAATTTAATAATTTTCTACATAATCGGGCTTATAAAGAAATTTTAGTGGAGTTGATATAACTATGCTTTCGTATCGACCCAAAATGTGTCTTGACCTCCGGTACTTCCACCACCCTTCTCTATCTTGTGCAAGTCCATGCCAAGCATGAACGTCCAGTACCTGTAGATCTTTTTTACTTCCCCTTTCCATCATGTTAATCTATGCTTAAAACTGCACTTCCTTCTGTAAATTGTGATGCACAAAAAGGCGCCTTGTCAAGAGGAGAACGCTCAGTATTAGCTGACCGTAGCGAACATAGATTTACCAACACATTGTTAATCTATAGTCGCAAAAACTTAAATAATAAGTACAACATGCTGACTCCATTTTCTAGTGGTTCTAACCATCTCATATCTCAGCACGTGCTACTCTCAAATCCTGAACTCAGTGCCCACGCGGTCACGCAATGCGGACATGTCACTCTGCGGAATTGAATGAAGAGGTA
Organism: Agriopis leucophaearia; assembly: GCA_949125355.1. NCBI lineage: Eukaryota > Metazoa > Arthropoda > Insecta > Lepidoptera > Geometridae > Agriopis > Agriopis leucophaearia. Next base: position 7,073,120 of record OX421265.1, on the reverse strand, counting down.
ATATGACACCGGCGGTTTGCGACACGACAGCATATCTTGTGTACACAGCTTTATTGTATACAGCGTCCATCACAGCACTGGTCACCAGGCGAGGCCAACGATCTTTGTAAAGCTAGTGCACACACTTTGTGGGACTTTACTTAGTTGCTGGAATCGGAAGATAAGCCCAGAATTCACACTACACTCGTACCCCACATGACGAACTATTATAAAACAATCATGCTTCAAAACGAAACTGCGCGGCGTCCGGCTTATTGAGGACCCCCTCAATTTGTTTTATAATTGTGTGTAACCAATTAAACCCATCTTTCATTGCCAATCGATCACTAAACTAAAAGTTGCTTAACTTGTCCATCAAAAAATCATCATGTCTAACTATGTCGCAAGACTTAATCAGACAAGTCAATAGATCATTGCCGTTACGCAGTGAAAAAAACCTCTTTTCCGTTACTTACAAGCTAATCGGTAAATTGAGAAATTCCCGATCCAAATTACAACCCACAAAAAGTGTTATGATTCAATCAGTATTAACAACTGGGATGCCGGAGATTTGTCTTGTTAATAAATTGCTTCCAAGTCCCAAATAACTAAAAGACTTGTTCAATTTCCAGGCGACCTCAAAGTCCAATTAATTAATGGGCTAATTCTTTTTACAGGTCATAGGGAAGAGGATGCAGGAACTTTTAATTTAGGTATCTACAAACGGATGTATTTACTGACACTCGTCTGAAGAGCAATTTAATATCGTAAAGTTCCACTCGTACATAACGTAGGTACATAATTCGAACAATTGAACTAATTTAGCATAGAGTCGGAATAGATTTCAGGAGAACTAAAAATTTAGCAAAACTTCAAAATGTGTTGTTTTTTTTCATGAAATCAACCTTACCCAGATTTGTCAATCAATCAATCAAATAAACGTCTTCCTATACGTAATGTCTGTTACTCTCACTGATACTGAAATGGACTTTGCCAGTTTGACTTATGATATCCTCAAGATCTACAACTGGAATTACTTTATTCGCAGACCAAAGAACACATCAATTAATTAATGAAACAAACCAACACTTGCAGATAACCCCAAGTGTTGTACACGGAACAATGAATGGAGCAGCGTCATAGCAATCACTAACGGGGGGCTAAATAATTTATATCAACAGGATCCTCTAAACAAGATTGACACAGTTTATTGTGGCGCCACTTGCGCTGTGACCTCGTGATGTGCTGAAGACTACCTAATTAATGAAAGACACTTGATCGTTGCAGACCACACGCGTCAAGCGGTGAAAAGTCAACATGCTAATTGACTGCAGACCGGCAATACATCATGACATGTCAAGATCGCAGCATGTTTTTGAATTTGAGCCAATTGTAATAATTCGTCGTAATTGAATGATTGTTCTAGAAAAACGACTACGAAAACGAAAATGAATTTAAAACAAAAGTTAGTTATCAAAATTCTGCACACAACTGGCAATATTTATACCCCATGCGGCTGCAGATAAAAATAATTATATTCTTTTCTGCAATGTCAAACAATGTCGAGAGCTTAGACCTTCAAAGGGTCGTGTCGGTATCCTCGCTGGGATATTAAAAACCATGCTTCCGTTGTATAAAAGTTGAGCATTATAAAATTATGGGTGTTTATATTGCACTTATAATTGCCGGTCTTCCGGATGCCCTAAAATCTATAAAATAAATAATAAATCAAAATTAAATAAAGAAACAGGATTTGATAATAATACAAAATTTATTTTATGCTCTTTAAGGGCTTGGTAGGTGTGTGCGTGTAGATAAATATAAAAATATTACAAACATCTTTGTTTATTCTACACTGGGAAAATTATTAACAAAGCAAAATATCATAGCAAATTACCTAAAAAATAAAAAAATATGATGTTTCTCGTTTCTTCTACTACCGACACTAAGTATATCATCATATCTCTTTTGTATTGCTGAGATAAGATAAACCATTGTGACTTGCATTACGTATACAAGAATTATCATCATAAAAGAACATTTTAAAGTTTTGTGCTTTAAACCAAATTATAAGTATTTCTATTATACTATACTATGTACATATTCCATTAATTTTAACGTATCAGTTTTTGCTGATTAGATTTTTGCTGATTGTTATGATCACCAAAGATTATCACTGATAAACTATATAGGTATTGATTTAAAACAGACTATACCGCAGAAAAAGTATGGCCACTAAATTAAATAGATCCACAAGAAAGAAACAGATATCATTTAGCAAACTCATCACGTTTGTATAGTTTTAGTTAGTTTTTGCGCAAATGTGAAAAAAACCTGTCGCTTCATTATATTATTTTCCTAAACTGGTGTATTTTCTAAAGATGGTGGATTATTATTTAGTCGTATTGTGTGTTCGTGAACTTGTTCGAGTGTGTAAGCAGATTATATAACGAGGCAAAACATATATTTTCGTGTTGTTTCCAAACTCCATACAAGTCCCTCTTTTAAACCCTCCACCGCTTTACAAAGGCATTAGTTTGACTTGACGGTGACTAATTGACTTTGATTGACTCTGCCTGTGCCTATGACTTGTTTGATGATATCCAAAACTTGAAAATATTTAAATACACTTTAAAGAAATACTTTAAAGACACTGCCAAATGCACAAGACGTGTAACGCCAAGATCCATCCAAGAGGAAAGAATAAAAAAAATATAGTTTTGTTGTTTTAATAGATTGAAATTGATTTCATACAATTCCATAGGACCATAGAAGCATTACGCATGCTCATTTAAATTAGGAGAGTACATTTCGTAGAGTATAATCGTGGGTGGTTCATTCCAATTATTCGCTGGTTTGCTACATATAACATTGATGACTCATTTATGACAACTATAAAAAAAGTATTACGTCACTAGTGTTTTGTCTGATCATGTATTTTTTACATAATAATTAAGTAGATGAAGACTTTTGCCCCCAGCATGCTGATTACGCCGCCAAATCGAAGTAGGCTTGAGCATTCAGATTGACTCTAGATATTCAACTCTCTATGGACAATCTTGAACTGTATTTTGAATAGGTTAAGTAATACCTAAGTTTAATTATTTAGTATTACTATAAACATTCGCAAAAATAACTATAAAAACAACAAAAAAAAATGTAATAATGTCATCCTTTTTCTGGGCATTTTAGATATTTTCTAGTATTTTTTAAAACATTACCGGGACCTCCTTAGATCATCAAACTCTTTCAATTCGATAAATTTTGCGTATGGCAGTTGGCACAGTTTGCTGTGAGTATTAAAAAAACACCTATGTAAAATAATCATTTAAAAAGTGCTTTATTTTTTTTATTAATTCAAACCGCAATTTTTCTTTTTGCTTAATCATGTGTCGGATAATTTGTATAGCTTTGTTCCCACTTTTCGAAGATTTAATGATAGTCACAGTACCGAGTGTGGTAAAAAAAGCTTTTGCACGTCTTTTTATGAAGATGAACCAAAATAAAACGGTATTGTGTTATTGTTTATGGTATGATTGTTGTTTTTATTGTTTGTTAACTTTAATACAACCATGATAATGATATTTACATTTATATCTATGATGAAAATACCGTTGACCTGAGTTTACAACCGTTGACTAACTTTCTCGAAAATAAGACGTAGCTGTAGACTATATTTAAAATATTAACCAGCCGTAATACACACTCACTAAATGTTTACGTAAACTAATTTCGATTCAGTGATTCATTCGTTTAGATTCAAAACATTTTGATGCGTAAAACGTTATTCTGACGACATGTTGGTCCGAAAATTAGAAGCGGAATCACGATTTGGGTGCGGCGTTCTCGAGTGCTGCATACCAGTCTCACATATGAATCCTACTAATATATCACATATGAATACAAGATGTATTTATTGTGTTGACGTCACGCGCCATTGACCTGCCGTGCCTGTGATCTTCGAGCATGTCACCAGACGTACTCGCGACAGATATAAGTGTTTAAAAAAAAAACATGCAGCGTCAAGTAAAATTTAAAAACGAACGGTAATTTTTATTCAGAATGTCGGAGCACTGCTTTTTTACAATTATGAATTTCACTGAGAGTAAAATAAATTGGAGGATAAACGTTGGCAAGATGTCAAGTAGTTTTCACAATCACTTTATATTTTACGTAACGCAAGCAAACCTATTTTTTGTCGTAAAATTGAGATTAAACAAGTGGATCGCATTGAAAACCGACTTCAAAAATATATGAAAAACGTAATAAGTGCCTATAAAATTTGAGGGCTGCCCTCGATTTCCCTGTGATGCCATCATCAGATCCCGATTTGGTGACAATGGCACCAAATTGGAAGTAGGTATACCCTACCGAACAAAAAAAATTATTAATCTTGGAGCTTGGAAAAATTGTTCAATAAATGAGAATGAGTAGTTATGTTACAGGCTTTGACTAAATGTTATTAAATTTTTCGACATAGTAACCTAAAAGGTTACAAGGGAGAACCTATGTTCAGCAGTGCACGTCTTCTGGCTGATAATGATGTCGATGAAACTAAAAGAGGTTACTATGTCGAAAAATACCTTATAGTATAAATACCACGTAGCAAAACCAAACCTAACCTAAAAGGTTACTATGTATGACACTTGGGATACATTTTTCTAACCTTAAATTTTCTTTCCCTAAAAAAAATCTTAATGTAATCACCTAAAAAAACTGTACTGCAGTGACTACTGCTTTATCATCTATAGGTCGCTGACTTCTCAGATACTTCTTTATCCTCGCAAATAAATAGAAATCACTAGAGGAAAGTTCGGTGAATAATAATAAATAAATAAATATCTGGGACATTTTTGCACACATGGGTACCTGACCAAAACTAAGCAAAGCTTGTAATATGGCTGCCAGAGACTTACATATTATATACGTACATATATATTTTTAAACACATACTTAAATAGATATTAACACCCAGAAATAGAACAATCACAAATGTTCATCACATAAATGTTTGTCCTAGGTGGGAAATGGGAATCGAACCCACGCCCCTTAGCGCAGTAGATAGGTTCACTATCAACTGAGTCACCGGCTGAATATGAAGGATAATCACGTATTTCAAAATCAGCATCTCGAAATGTAGCCATCGCAACGGCAGATTTGTTAACCAGGGCGTTTTAAGGCTTTATCATTTTAGGTACCCAAAGCGCGGATATTTTTCTCTTCCCCAAGCGTTCATGTAAAATGCGAAACACACTACCTGTTAAAATCTTCATCAAAATAACGTACGGTAACATGACGATCTGCTAAAACATTTTTGTCGAATTTTTACTATTTATTCGGTCACTCCTTGCGATTGCGTCCTGCAAGGGGCCAGGGCGTCCCGAGCGAAGGTTGCAAAGCCTCGAGCACCGCCATAGTGTAGCTTATTTGTCTATTTTCTATCGGATACATTTCGGCAAGTGTGTGCAAGAGCTTCATGACCTTATTTCACCATCCCCCTTTACCCATTTTCACTACAATACAAGTAGAAGGACTCACTACCACCCTTTCCTCGTGGAAATTCCAAAGATACGCACTCAACGATTTGGGTCGTCATTTATGATACGTACTGCCCAAGAATGGAACTCCCTGCCGTCTTCTGCGAACTACAATCTAGGCATCTTCAAGGCTATAGTGAATAGATTTTTTCTAGAACACTGTGTTACATCCTCAGTCACACCGTCGCTTACCACCAGGTGAGCTGGTGGCCAAACGAAGATCTATTCTATATAAAAACTATTTAATTTTTGATGAATTAAATTCGTGAGGATAGATACAAAATACTCAGGTAAATCCAATGACGACGGTAAATATGATGTTCAGGTCATATAAGGGAGCATCTATTAATTACTTGAGGCGTTTAGGAGGGGGGGGGGGGGGGGGACAAGCCGAATCTCACTCAATCTCACGTGGGGGGAGAGGGGGTCTCGGCAAATATCACGTAATATTTTTTCCCGCAAGAAAAACTGTAAAATTGCAAAAAACTGGGCTAAATTACGTAAAACATGATTATAAATATATTCTCCACTAAAATATCGTTAAATCCTATACTTACAACTTATTACATACTAATACGTTCAAGAAAATACACATTTTTTTAAATCTCACGTGAGATTAGCGGGTGGGGGAGGGGGTCGAGCCAAATGTCACGATATCTCACCAAGGGGGGAGAGGGGATCGAAAAATCACCAAAATCACCTAACGTAATTAATGGACGCCCCCTAACATTCTGTTGATAAATATAACGGTAGGTATATACTGTAATGTACTTGAAACTTATTTATGTACCTGCCTACTTTGACTGATATAAAATTACGTGAGATATGTCTTTGTTTTCCAACTAGTATTTATACGACAGTTGGTCGACCAGTAAGTACGTCGATAGTACCATGTTTTACTTAGATATTTAAATGTTTTTATACATCTCTTATGAAATACAGATTTCTAACAGTTAGGTATTTTTTTCTCAACGAAGTACATTGTTCTTTGAGAATGTTCACCTTTTTTTATCACGTATAAATCCGCGTTTAACTACTTGCTCTTTGGTAAGCGACATATAGTCGAAGATGAAACAAAAATAGATAAAAACGCATTTTTACAAATAAATTAATGAAATAATAATCATAAACGGAACAAACTATTGGAACTAAGGAAGTTGGTTGACTAATACTTAAATACTAACATACACTGATGTCTTATGAAAAATATATTTCTAATAGTTAGGTAGTTTCTTGACTATCAATGAACGTTCACCAGTTAACAGCCTGGTATATATAAATTGTAGAAATATGAATCATAAACGGAACAAACTATTGCAGCAATAAAACCATGCAACTCGGAACAGTCGAAGTTATTTCGGGAAATCGTCTGGACTCGCTCCAAAACGAGAGCATATAATGCGAATTCAGAAGCACTCGGTCACTTTCTTCACTGAGTCAATGACATGAAATCGCGTCATACCGTGAAGCACTGAATATCGTATCTGAAAGGGGACGATTCCCGGAACTGTCTATTTTTAATACCACGATAGGGAAAACATATGTGAGCCTCGAGAAAATTTGCGTCGGTGGTATCAATGATTCTTCAGAAATAGATGATGCGGTAGGAACGCAGAAAGAACGTGGGCTTACCTGAAAAAAATTTGAAAGTAAAATTTAATCGTCTCGCGGATGGCTGATTTAAAAGAATGTGTAAGACGCCAAAAGTTAATAGATTCGTGGAATTGAGACGATGCTGTGGAAGCTATTATTACTGAAGCCAAATCGGGCATTAAACTAAATGCAGAGGTTGATACTAAAAATGGAGTTAACGTTGAAACAGTGGACAAAGAGAAATAAATAATTTATTCCCCAGAAATACACTTTCCCCGTCAAGACACTGTGTTTACTTGTGTTTTTTCCTCTTTTTGTCTCTTCCCATTATGATAAAATATTACTCCGTTCTACTTTTGATCCACAATAATCATCCGCCGGAAATATGCTTTTGAAGTGTGTAAAGTATATGAAAAGATTTATCGCAGTACATAATTTTGTAGGGCATCTGATATTATAATTAAATATCTTCGTCAGACCGAGCTTCTTTAAATTACTTTTCGACCTTTACAAGATGTTAAAGTCCTTGGTAGTTAATCTATGCACGTTAGATCATCCCATAGAACCTGCCCAATACATAGCCTTTGAATACATACTCAGAATACGTGTGCTAATGAGATAAGCGGACGTTTGCATGTATGTATTTAGTTAACTGAGACTAGAGAAAATGTCAAGAGTACACAAATATCTTATGTGCGATGTTTCTCTAGTACCTACTCCGTTCATATTTTCAATGTATAGTAAACATCTCAGTATTTTTGATTCGTTTCCCAGAATAGAATAGAATAAACTTTTATTGTGTATAACTGTGGTGGTGTGTGCGTTTTATTGTGTATAACCCAATTTCCTATGGCGAAATGTTTCGTTTTTTCCTCTTGCTACATCGAATATTGCACAAATAGTAGATGTGCATTGGTTTGGCCAGTCTGCACTCATTTGCACGAGTCGAACGTGATTGTGTTGTTAATTATCCAAATTTTGGATGATGAAATGAAACAAAACGCAAGACAACGCTGGTGAACATTATCGTACAGAATTATAAATTAGAATACAAATTTTCAAGACTGTGCTACGACTTTAAATAAGTTTAATCAAATATTATTATAATATTACAATCGCTAAAAAAGGTTCTTCAGAAAAATCCACACTGTTGTATAAAAATAAACAAACGTCTGTTTTATTGATGCTGGTCAAGACGTGTCGAGATAACGTAGCAAGTAAACAGATATAAGAGTTATCAAGAGCACTAAACACAGCGCTAGTTGATGTAAAGCAGAGCGACCTCAGCGCGCCTGCAGATTCGTTCCGCTACGATAAAGGGATTAGGTCGTCACGCCGCGTACCACTTGTAGTGTTCATTTTTTTGTTGCTATAGTAATTTTCCTGATATTTTTGGATTGTGTTATATGAAATTTGAGCCTACCTGACCAAAGAAGCGTTCCCTCGCTACGGCGATGCTTTCGTTGCGAGGAGATCCATCCGTTTCAGAAGTGGATTCGTTTTGCGTAGCAGTGTGGTCAGGAGCATCAGCTGCCGGCGGTACCGCCTGTACCAGCTTCTCGGACTGGGGCTGCGCCGGCGGCGCCCGCTCGGAGCCGTCTTCAGCCACGGTAACTTTTGTAACACCGCTGTTCCCTTTAACACTATCAACACCGTTAGTCCTTTTCGAAACACCTTTCAGTCCTTTAGTTTTCTTCTTTTTTTCTTTGGGCTTATTTTGCGGTTTGCCTTTTTGGAAGCGTCCGCTGGCGCAGCACTGCACGTTACCCATGTCGGAGCGCGCGCATGTCGCGGTTCACTCGGTCGGCGGGAGTCGGCTCGGTCGGTCGGTCGTTCGAGGCGCGTCGGCGTCGGCGCCGACTCGCAGAATGAGTGCGGCGCGAGAGTCCCTGGTGCCGAGGCGCCGCCCACCCGCCCGGTATTTTCGACAAACTTCACAATCGCGCTGACCGCAGATTACGCGGATGCCGTCCGCGAAGGATCGCACCCGAAAGCCGAACCGCTTACCGGCCGCGCTGGCGTCATCGCACGTCTCGTCCCCCCGCGCGCCGCAAGGTCAAGGCGTGCTCATTGTTCCCGCTGCTCTGGTAGCTGCCGACTAGACGCGCACCGCTCCACTCGAATGCTCGTCGACTAGACGAGAGGTCTCCGCACCACCGCCGGCTAACTGTAGAGTTCGGCACGCGACGTCCACGAAACTGCTATCGATCACGCGATGTTTATGTTTTGCTGCCACGGGAACCGCGGCTTTGACGCCTGTCCAATAGCGTGACGCTACTCGCTCCCTCCGATATGCATTTAATTACCCTGAATAGCCGTTTTATATATTACACTGCGCGAGGCGGCGGTTGTTTTGCGACGTATATCAAGAGTTCTGTAACCGAACGTGTTGTTAATTTGTAACCGCTCCGCATTGTTGTCGTGCAATGGCTTGTTATCGGACGTGTACGCGGGAGGCTGATGCTGATACCGAAGGCACGTGTCTCGACTCGAAGTAGTCGTACTCATGTTGTAAATACGCGCTCGTAAACGAGAACGCGTCGGAAACAAACTATTATGGACAACAATAAATCAGCCAATAACACTCCACTATTGTAGCCAACTGTCTGTTTTATTGAGGAAATTAAATTGCTAATGAGGGTTCCCGTATTGATTGGTGCTATTTGTGGATTGAGGACATTACAACCATATAGAAAATATTAAACTTTAACTTACCCTACAATAGTTAATTACCAACGTTATATAGGTACATATTTAACCTAAATATTGAACAGAACGCGTGCCGTCTCAAAATTTATCCTTATTGCAGCTATACGCATTTATTACACGAGTAACTGGCATAGAAGAAATAATAGTAACGGGTGGCGCAAAAGTCATCACCCTGTCGGAATCAGAAGATGCTATAATTTATGCTAATGGCGGTAAAAATAATTTATATTTTAACATTTGTGAATTAAAAAGATACAAAATGCACTACAACAAGACATGAATTGCTATACTCGTAAATAACGCGGAATAATTGTGTTGGTATTGGCGCAGCGTGAATTTCGGCGCATACATTATGACGTTTAGCCGCTCGCTTAGAAGAGTATGGGACAACATGAGATGCTGCCAGCATGGCTAACATGCACACCGCGACATAATCCTGTCGTCGTCCTGTCGAGCGAGAACGCGACAAGGCGCCTACGGTTTTATATACGCCTGTCTCGCTTTGGCACGACAAAAAGAGTCGACAAAACCCTGTCGCGGTGCGCATGTAAGCCCGCCAGGTCTGGCCAGCCACGGAACAGCCGTTCTGCTGAGAATATGGCAGCTGTGGCTGAAGATGTAAAGGATCCCGGAGTATCGACCAGATGACGTACCGAGCAATTGGGCATGCATCGGCGGTCATTACAGATATTTTTTGAGAAAGTCTGAGGATGTTTGGGATGAATTGGGACTGGAGAACATGTGATTCCAACAGGATGGAGCAACGGCACATACTGCGGCCAAACCAGAAATTCTGAGGGCTGCATTTCCGGCTCGCCTAATCTCTCGTTTTGGCGATTTGCACTGGCCGGCAAGTTCGCTCGATTTAACCGTTCCAGACCAGACTTCTTTTTATAGGGTTTTTTTGAATTCACGAGTCTTTGTCAACAAGCCTCAGACTCTTGAAGCCCTCAAGGAGAATATTCGTCAAGAATGCAAGGACTTATCGTCGGAAGTTCTGACAACAGTGATGGAAAATGCCATAATCGAACCCGAACCCCGGTCATCAATTCTGGCGGCGGCCATTTAGCACATATAATTTTCATGACTTATTGGAGAAAAAAAAAAACGTAATTCTAAAGCAGAATCAAAGTTGTAAGATCAACATTTCATACAAAAAATTACAGCAAAAGACATCGGCTGACAACTTTTGCGCCACCCGTTACAAGTATGAAGGTTAGTAACAGGACACGAAAATGATAAAGTTTCACTTGTAGGATATTCAGAGTGTAAGTATTTCATGAAATGCTATCAAAATTCACGAAATAGGTTTTAAAACATTTCCAGACGGCCAATAGCAAGCACCGCCCGCTAGGAAGAAAAATTCCACTCTTTTTGTCGTGCGTAAATGATAGCAGACTACGATTATGAAATTTATGTACTCGTAATAGCAGACAATCAAGCGTCGGCCATCTGATGGTAAGTGGTCACCGCCGCATATATGACAATACTCGGAGTTATGGCGGTGCTTTGCCTACGTTCATATTCACCCTTTGTTTGAGGTCATATTTTGGCGGAAAAACCGAACATGGTAAGCTATTCTTCAACTCACAGGTACATGGCAGAAACAATTAAATCAAACAGTGCGAGATTTCTTCGCATCTATATCTATAATGCGTGGATGGCTTTTCTGGCGATGGCGACCGGCTCGATGGTAAAACCACGATGGAGGGATGTGGTCCAAGAGTTCAACAGCGCACTCCCTGTAGGTATAATACCTACTCTACTATGTATACTTCTAAAAAATGTCGACAAATTTAGTCGCGCTGTTCATTCTAGACCTGCTGGATTCAGTCATGAATGATAATATGACGTATACGTTCTCATACAAGCCAGTTTATATGACATTCAAGAGAATCGAGATTGCTGCCCAATCTGCCATTAACGAAAAAGATAATGGTGAACATCTGCTTGAAACTGTTATGTAACCGGTCAGGAGAATTGGGACGTAGACAGTGTCGTAACCTCGCCGAAATTCGACTCTGTGTAAAATGGAGCGTGGCTGGAGTTCCAAGCTGGCGAAAGCGTGCCCGCTTGATTCGGCATTCCTTATGGATTGACCGCATTGTTTTGAAGCAAAAAAAAAACGTGATGATTCTTAACTATCTGAGTGAGCTTCTGTAACCCTCAAACTATGAAAAACACTTTATGTGCTGTCCGTGTAAGATTGAGTAGAGTTAGTGTAGAATAGTGTTAGGTTTTCCTGAAACCAAACCTTTTGTGAACAAAGTTGGAATGATATACAAAAAAGATAACAAAAAAATAATGATCAAGAGATAAGAAGAAAGAAAAATAAGAGAATTATAATAAATATTAAATTAAAATATCTTAATAGTAGACATTAAAATCTAGACATTAATATTATCTTAGATCTTTTCAGATTATCAAATTGACTTTCTGCGTCTAAAATCTAAATATTTAGTACCTTTAAATGAAATTGTTACAGTGACATGAGTGTACCCACAGATCTACAAAGTGTACCAATATCTAAACATCAATCCAAGAAAAAAAAAAGAAAAAAAAAACTATCTATCCAAGCCCCAGTTTCCACCGCCATAATAAAATCCGGGTCGGCGCCAACTCTGGCTCCTGAAGTATTTTTATTAAGGTACTGCTTGCAATATCCGAAGCTTGCATTTTTAAGATGTTACAGTAAAGCACGTTTAGGTATGTTTTAGACAGTCTTATTTTTTTACACACAACGAAGACATGAAATAAGAAAGAGGTGAAATTTGTAAGAAAAGTATGTCTATGTATATGATAGAAGCGTTCCCTACCAAAGGTTCACTTGGCTAGTTCACCTGGGTGGACTATGGGTACTTACACTGACCCATAGTCCACCTGGTTGGTGCACTATGGGCACCACTATAAATCTTATTATCCGAAGTTGACACAACGCGTAAAACCTCTTTTTTGCTGCTGTATTCTCAACCTGATCGAAAAGTTTCTATTCGAGATCTACATTTTCCGTATATGTGTCCTTAGTACGAGAATTTGCGAAAATGTTATCGTTACGTAAACGATAGCAAATGTATGAAAAATTCTGTTTCCTTTCACGTCCGATAAAGGCGCGGTTCAAATTTTCATACATTTTGCTATTGTTTACGTAACGATAATTTTTTCGCAAGTGCTCGTACTAAAGGCACTGTTCACGTGAAAAATTACGCAGACGTAGAATGAAAATCTTAACTCGAAACTTTTCATTTGGGTTTATATTATAAAGCTAATAAAGCAGTTGATGGCAACAACACAAACAATGCGAAATCAATTTTATCGTGAACCCATGAACATTAAATATTGGCTTTTCGGAATTTTATGTACTAAATATGGCGATTTAATAGCATCAAATAGGTACATTACAATTAACATTCTGGGAACAAAGCCAGATAAATCTCGTCATTCGCCAATAAATCTGAAATATGCATTGTCAATAAAAACCTTGATCAGATGAATTCTATTTCTATTGATGACCGATAGTTCGTTTGACCTTAGCATGTGCAGCAGGTATTTTAAATAGATTTCTTTGAATCAGACTTTTCACCGGGTTACGAGTAGGGTTGCCAGATCAGCTGGCGGAAATTCCGGGACACAAAAAAATAAACTTATTACAGTTCGCATATTTATGTGAGCCTTTTTTGTTTACTGTTTTAAAAGGAACATTATATGAAAATCAACATCAAAGAATATAAATTATAGTACTTGATTTGACATTGACACGGTGTGAGTTGATCAGTACGCCACCGAGACGTGTGAAATTTAAACCGTTGCCTAGCGCAAGTTGTACTTTACTTTTTTTAGGGTTCCGTACAGCTGTACACATGGGTTTAAACATGACCCTATTACTAAGCCTAAGCTGTCTGTCTGTACGTCTGTCCGTCCGTCCTACATTTTAACGGCTGTATCTTTCGAACCGTAATAGATAGCCAGTTGAAATTTCAAATAATATGTAATGTTACGGCAGATTAACTAAGAAGTGATAGTAACGTCTAAAAGTAAAAACTAAAGGGTCCCCATACAACAAACGTTTTTTTAAACGCATTTTTGTGTTTGCTCTAATGTCAAAACGGTAATACGTACAAGCGTCAAACTTGGCATGTTTTTGGTACAAACTAAAGTAAAACAACAAATAATAAATAATGGCTAGTGCGAGTCGGTAACAAACTTCAGTTCACCACCAAGTTGAGCAACGTCGGGTGTGGTCGGTAGGTACTTGGATGGGTCACCGCCTGGGCGTGATGTTGTTTTTTTGCACTACTTTTTGTATTTTGTGGTGGTACGGAACCCTCGGTGTGCGAGCCCAAGTCGCATTTGACCGGTTTATTGGGAACTCCGGAACATAGGCTCGCAGTTTGATCTTATTTCTGCGTCGGACTTCCACTACCGCACATCCCGACACCGTCAAAAAGCACACCCCCCACATCTTGCAAAGCTGGAAATCCCACATCGATCGATTTTTCCGCTCCTTCATTTCGCGGACCTGCAAGATGTGGAATATCCTTCCCCCAAAAAAGGGACATAACCGGCCATCTGGCAACCCTAGTTACGAGTATGTGTTGACTAGTCTCGATGGTGTAACAATGGTTGCTAATTAAGTATGGTTTTGTATTGAAATGGCTCTTGTTTTGTAGAGTCCGCCCGGGGAATGCCACACTGTTGCCAGTTATTCAACTGCCATGCAGTAGTGTGGAAACTGTGTTCCGGATTAAAAAGAAAATGTTCCCAGTGAATTTACTGGGCATAAAGAGATTTAACATCTAATATCACAGGGTGACGAGCGCAATACATTTCCGCGCAGGGTTTTGAACTGTTGAAATTCTAAATTCTGGATGGCACTGAACTGGGTTATGGGCAAACGTGACGTACGCATGCCGCTAGCGAGCAACTAGCTCATCTCGTCACTTATTACTTATTAAGGCAAAATTTATTTTTTCAAACCACTGATAAAAGAGCTAATAGAATAACGGCTGAAAAAAAATCTTGAATAATATTTCACTCTCGATCAAGTCACCTTTAAAACAAAAAAAAACGTTTTTTTGGGAGCTACGATTCCACAGACACACATGCTAAACTTATAACACACCTATTTTTAGGCTATGGTTAAAAAACTTTGACGACCGATAATTTTGACTATCTCAGTTCTCCTGAGTTTTTTTCTTCATGATATAGTAAAATTATTTTACAATACAATTACACAATCATGCTCGAACTCTACGAATAAAGATACTTCATCATTACACATGTATAAGTTAAGCACTAACCTCATCCATGTCTTCTCATTTTGTTTTTAAGTTTGCACATATTTTTGCATTACAATCCAGGTCTGAACCTATTTTTTTAAGATATTGTTTTGTATGATTGTAATTTGTTTTGTGTATATAATAAATAAATAAATAAATACTCGAAATATATGTACAACTGAATGTAAATGTTATGCTTGAGCAAAAAACCTGTTGTGAAACTCGTGCGACTTCCATTACTCCTATATACATAAAATAAGCTTACCGTATCGGCGTCACTTTCCTCCGTGGCTATAGCAACTCCTCTGTTCAGGTGCTGCTCAGCGTTGTCCAGCTCTCGATTCAGCTCGTCTGACTCCATCTCCAGCTCTGGAGAGACCTGCAGCTCTTCCACTCCCGGCGATGGCGGCTCTTCAGCTTGCAGCATGTGGCGTGCTGGCATTTTCACCATCAGAGGTCTGAAGTTCAAACGGCTTGTACCTGTAGATTTAAATTGAAATTATTAGACGTATTTGCACGATCCATTTTTGTTAGAATTTGATGGAATTTTGTCTTACCTATTTATGTGCCTATTTTATAGTATTTCCTCAACCACAATTGACAGTAGAGTACGTATCTAGAACTTGCATAAGTGGCACTTTAGTTTCACATCCGAAACTTTAATAATCATCATAATCATAATTAGCCAGAAGTCGTCCCCTGCTGAACAGAGGCCCCTTTAGAACTCCACACTGAACGACAGCCTGTCATCTGCATCCACTAGATTCCCGCGACTCTCACGATGTCGTCGGTCCATTTAGTGGGATGCCTTACTACCTACGCTGCGTTTTCCAGATCGTGGTCTTCATTCGAGAACCTTTCTTCCCCATCGGTTATCGATTCTTCGAGTGATGTGGCCTGCCCATTGCCACTTCAACTTGTAAATTGTAACAAGTTGCTATGCCGGTGACTCTAGTTCTTCGGCGAATATCTTCGTTCTGGATCTATCGCGTAAAAAAACTCCGAGAATAGCTCTCTCCATTGTCCACTTCGCGACTCTGAGTTTTCTAAAAGACCAGCAGTTAAGGACCACATCTCAGTACCAATTATGTCATCACTGACAACTGCACTGTGGTATTTTTGTCAGAAGATGCACGTAATTTCCCAAACGCTGCCCATTCGAGACATGGTGGCATTTAAATAACATTGGTAAATTCAATTTTAAATCTCACGACAATGTATGAGGTACTAATTCTAATCTCTAAATTTACATAGTGGATGGTAAACAAGTTGCGTCATATAGCCTTGTCGTTGTACACTCGACCTACTCTAAAATACGATTATTCTTTAAGCTTTTAAGCTGGCAGATATTTTAATCTCAGTTAAGGCTAAAAGTCATAGTGCAACTCTACTAAATATAATTACTCAATTATAAGAAAAAAATATAAGAAATGTTTCAGAATTTAATCATGTCTTTAGAACCGTATGTTTGTTTCCGAGAATATCAAGTGATAAAGAAGGTATTTTATTGCAAAATTAAACTATGGAACACCTGTTTAATGTAGACAATCGTGTCGGAACTTATCTCCTTTTATCAATAATCATTGGATGTCAAATAAAATAATATGAACAAGTAGATAACTGTCAGTATGACCGTTTCTCACCTTTGTTGTCCTTCTGCATTTTCTTCATGGCTTCACGAGCAATATACAGAGATTGCGTGCTAGCAGCGGAAATTGGTCTTATGTATACCTTCTGCAGTCCGCTGCCCGGGAGCATTGATGTGACAACTTTCTTTGGTTCGTCTCTGTCAGGACTACTTCGATAGTGCCCCAGCGACTGTCCGTCTTCATCAGCGTCTATATCGATCAAGCACTCTTCGAATTGCTCGAAGTTCTCGAGATCAGAATCCAGTTCGCTTCTCGAGCCGTGCATCTTCGGTCTGAAGAATGACTCCGAGTTTCGTCTATAGTCACAATGCTTGGATTCTGGAGAAGAGAAGCTACGCATAACAAAGTCATTTTTAACGGACTGTGGAGATCGACATTTTGGATCGTTTTGGGAAGCAGGAGATGAGTAGCTTCTGGGGAGAAGACTTCGCGCGCTAGCACTCTGTATCTTTCGCTGCTGTTGCTGGTTTGTCCTTGTTGATATGAGACTCCTTCCTCTGCCCGCGCTCTGGTCCGGAGCCGGCTCCTTGCGCCTCATAGCGTAAGCTTATTTCAGTCTATTTATCTCCTCGAACGTGTGAAACTGCATGAATCTCGCAACGCACTGAATCAAGGAATCACTCGACACCCGCAAGTAATTTCACTGTGCTCTATGCGTGTCGGACTCTATAAGATCGAATGTCGATATCGGATGACAAGGCCGGGTGCAACCGGATGATATATCATATGGTAAGCAACGGTGAGCACGACCGACTTACCCACAGTCCTGGGTAAATTAACACGGTTATATGGACGGTGGTCCACCTACATTCAGATGCTGGATAAGATTCATGATTTAATCAGCCGTTTTACGATTCACGAATGCTCACGAAGGCTAATTCAATTGGGGCATCGAGGTGAGGTTGACGATACCGAATCACTCATGTCAATGAATACCACTTCAATTTACGATCTGCTTATCTTTAATGATTGTTTCCTTATTGAGTGTTTGAAGCACTTAGTTTGGACCGTAATTCTCACCGTGTTGTTAACAGGCTTTCAAATAAATAGCGCGGTTATGGCACAAGTACACACTTAAGTCGGATCGCGCACTGAATGATGGAGCTTTAAGGCCGAAATACGAAATGTGGCGTGCGCGCCGTGGGCGGGCAACTTTCTCTTTAATAAAACGTCACAGCACATAGGACCGTATGTTATCATGATTGACAAACCATTACAACCTTCAAAGCTTTTATTAATGCGATTCGAAGTTATCTGCACTAATATTATAAAGAGGTAATTTGTTACTTTGTATGTTTGTAGGAGGTAATCTTCGGAACTTTTGAACCGATTCAAAAAATTCTTTCACTGACAGAAAGTTGCACTATCCTTGAGTGACATAGATTTAGACAATACGCGGGTAAAGCCGCGGGAAAACGATAGTACTTAATATAACACGGCAAGATTCCGAAACTTAATATCTCTTTCCAATATATTGGTCCAAAGTAGTCCATGTCGTAGGTTTGTATAAAAATCTTACCATTTTCTTACTTAGTGACCTACCTTTCTTCAGTTTATAAATACGTTTCTTTGGCTTAAGTACAAGGCCGTTTATACTACGAATCGCCGTTTGTGGGCGTTATTACCAAAACCACGTAATCGGTTATAGATTTAGCTTTAGGGGCATAAATAGATACATCGAATATCGCAACAAAAAAAAAACTCACTCATAACTGGTCCAGAGTTATTTTCACTGAAAATAAAAAAGTGCCGGTTTGTTCTGTTATTAACAAAAATCAATGTAACTTATAGAATTAGCTTTAGGGGCATAAATAGATACATCGAATATCGCAACAAAAAAAACTCACTCATAACTACTCCAGAGTTATTTTCACTGAAAATAAAAAAGTTCCGGTTTGTCCTGGTATTAGCAAAAATCAATGTAACTTATAGAATTGGCTTTAGAGGCATAAATAGATACATCGAATATCGCAACAAAAAAAAACTCACTCATAACTACTCCAGAGTTATTTACACTGAAATTAAAAAAGTGCCGGTTTGTCCTGTTATTAGCAAAAATCAATGTAACTTATAAAATTGGCTTTAGGGGCATAAATAGATACATCGAATATCGCAACAAAAAAAACTCACTCATAACTACTCCAGAGTTATTTTCACTGAAAATAAAAAAGTGCCGGTTTGTCCTGTTATTAGCAAAAATCAATGTAACTTATAGAATTGGCTTTAGGGGCATAAATAGATACATCGAATATCGCAACAAAAAAAACTCACTCATAACTACTCCAGAGTTATTTACACTGAAAATAAAAAAGTGCCGGTTTGTTCTGTTATTAGCAAAAATCAATGTAACTTATACAATTAGCTTTAGGGGCATAAATAGATACATCGAATATCGCAACAAAAAAAACTCACTCATAACTACTCCAGAGTTATTTACACTGAAAATAAAAAAGTGCCGGTTTGTCCTGTTATTAGCACAAATCAATGTAACTTATAGTATTGGCTTTAGGGGCATAAATAGATACATCGAATATCGCAACAAAAAAAACTCACTCATAACTGCTCCAGAGTTATTTACACTGAAAATAAGAAAGTGCCGGTTTGTCCTGTTATTAGCAAAAATCAATGTAACTTATAGAATTGGCTTTAGGGGCATAAATAGATACATCGAATATCGCAACAAAAAAAACTCACTCATAACTGCTCCAGAGTTATTTTCACTGAAAATAAAAAAGTGCCGGTTTGTCCTGTTTTTAGCAAAAATCAATGTAACTTATAGAATTGGCTTTAGGGGCATAAATAGATACATTGACGCTGCCGCCGCATCGACTACGGAGCGGCGTGAGTTTGATTATTATTGGTAACATTAACTAACTATTGAACTCAGTTATTGTACAATGCCTAATGTTCCGGACAAAACGATTATTTGCTGCGCTGCATGCACTAAGTCAGTCCGAACTGCGCAACAGATGAAGTGCTCTAAATGTTCTAGCTACTTCCATGCCATGTGTGTAAACGTCACTGACATCCGCAACGTTGCCGAGGAGGTGAAGGCGGCCTGGATCTGTCCTATTTGTAAGAGTTGCTTACCAAAGTCCGACAACACTAACTCACCGGCCCGTGCTGTGGCGCCCGGCGAACTGCGCCTTCCAGTTCCGATTACAGGTGCGGGAAGCCGTAAAAACACACCAGCGTGTTCACCCGCTATAACTCCGGATCCTGACCCGTTGGAAATGCTTTTTGCAGAAATGAAACTTATGCGGGAAGACTTGGGGGATCTAAAAAAGCAGATGACTTACCTGACAGACCATACGATCGCCAAACTAGACGAATGCAGCACTAAATGCCGCGAGCTTGAGGAGCGTGATGCCGCGCGTGAGCGCGAACTTTGTTCCCTGCGGTTGACTGTGACCGAATTACGCGAACAATTCAGCTCAAGGGCGCAAGCCGGTCTTAAGAATGAGTTAGAGTTATCGGGTTTCAACGAATTCAAGGAAGAGAACTTGATGCATTTGGCTCGCGTGACTGCTAAAAAAGTCGGTGTTGACTTGGAGGATGGAGACATTGATTACGTCATGAGGGTTGGCCCCCGCCGGTCAGAAAGTGACGACTCCTCCTCTAAACTCCCCCGGCCTGTTGTCATTCGTTTTGTTCGGCGCCAAAAACGCGAAGACTTTTTGAAAGCGGCTAAGAGCCGTCGAACGCTAAGTAGCTCTGATATTGGAGTGGATGGACCGAACAGAAAACTTTACTTCAACGAGCGACTCACTCAAGAGAATAGACAGTTATTTCGGTTCGCGAGGCAGCGCTGTAGTGACGTCGGATTTAAATACTGCTGGATTAGAAATGGCACTATTTTTGCGCGAAGGGAAGAGGGTAGCTCAGCCATTCCCATCAAGTCACCAGCGGACATGGAGCGCTGCCTGGGTCCAACCTTGTGCAACCAGGTGGCAGCCTCGAACAACTGAATTTCCTGCTATCTGTAGTTATAATATTATCCCTAATTTTAGTTATCATGGATGTAATCTCGCTACTTTGTATGTATACTTTTCAGTTCTTTACCACATTCTGCGTTTAATATTATCTATCTCCGTACTCATTTACACTGCCCAGCCGTCTTACATGTATTTTGTCCTACTGCCGCTACTTAGCTCCTCCTCCAAAGTGACACACAAGGTTCTGCCTCTAAACATCACACAATTCAATGATTATATTGATGGTTTCAGTTAACATTTCAGATGATATTGACGACACAATCTCCATTGATTGTCACAGTCACGTGTCGGCCGAATCTTGTGGTTCATTTCTATCAAGAAATCCAGATTATAATTTCAAAGTCATATGTGTAAATATTAGAAGTTATAACTGCAACTTCGACGATTTCGTAGTCTTATTAAGTCGTTTCAGCACATCTTTTGACGCTATTGTTCTGACCGAGTGCTGGCTTACTGATAGTACCCTTCTGCGCCCCCTACCTGGTTACAATAATTTTCGCTCTAACAGACAAGTAAACAAAAATGGAGGAATAATCATATACGTTAAAAACTCTTATCGTACTGTAGTAGTCGAGACTAAGATCGTGGATGCTGACTCTTTGGGGATACAGATCGATGATAAGTCAATAATTTTAGGAATTTACCGCTCTCCTTCGTTCGTTAACACTGACCCGTTCTTGACTTCTCTAGATAATACGCTCAAAGACCTTAATAGTAAACCCTCTCTTGTCGTTACGGGTGACGTCAATATAAATTTGTGTGATGCTTTAGACAAACAGGTATCTAACTACCTCTGTGTAATGGCGTCGCACGGACTATTACCTGCTATTACTGCCCCGACCCGGATCCGTACTTGCTTGGATCATATATTTGTTAAATCCGACTCTAAGTCAACCGGGCTGATCTGTTCGTCCTCTGTTACCGATCACTCCATTGTTATCGTAGGAATTTCTCAACGCCCTAAGACTCATAAAACTTTCCTTGGACACCGTCTTAAAACGAATCTTAACGACGTGGCATCAGAATTAAATAGTACTAACTGGTCCTTGGTAACCGATAGCTCATGTGTTAATTACGCGACGGCTACCTTCAACGATATCGTTTCTAGCATTATAGCTAAGCACACTAAATCTGTTATAGTAGGCAGAAAACTGGCCACTTTGAAACCTTGGATCACCCCCGGTTTAGTCCGATGTATGCGTCACCGAGACAAGCTTCACTTGGACTGTCGAAATCACCCCAATGATTCTCAACGCAGCCTCACTTATACTAGATATAGGAATTTTTGCAGTAAGCTCTTGCGCAATGTTAAAGCTCAATACAATAGTCAGCTACTAGAACAAAGCAAAAATGACCCTAAACAACTCTGGAAAACAATTAAAAATATCTGCTACACTTCCAAGCAAAACAGTAGTTCATCAGAGTTGTTACAAAATAGTGTATCCAATCCACTCAATCACTGCAACGAACACTTCGTCTCAGTTGGGAAGAACCTTGCTGATGCAATCCTTTCGAAACTTAGTTTGACAGAAAATTCCTTAATTGATTCCCATAGTTCTCAATCTTCTTGTGCAAACTCTCTCTTTTTGTACCCAACTGACCCACACGAAATAACAAAAGTTGTTGCCAGCCTGAAAACTGACAGTGCTCCTGGGCCTGATTCTATCTCTGCTAAACTCATTAAAACATCGCTTCATGCTTTTGTTACTCCTTTATGTCACATCTTTAACTTGAGCTTGGAAACCGGCACTTTTCCGGAGTCCTGGAAAATCGCTGCCGTATCCCCAATCTACAAAAATGGGTTAAAAAGCTCTCCAGATAATTATAGGCCAATTGCGCTGCTCAGTGTGGTTTCTAAAATATTAGAAAAAATAGTAAACGTTAGACTTGTAAAATTTGCAGAGCAACACAACCTAATTGCAAATAGACAGTTCGGCTTTCGTCGAGGGAGATCAACCGAAGACGCAGTGACACTTTTGGTCAATTTGGTTTCGTCTTACGTCGATAAAGGCGATAGATGCATCGGTGTCTTTCTCGACATGGCGAAAGCCTTTGACTCTATTTCGGTTGGCCTGCTTTTAAAACGACTGGACGCATCTGGTGTGAGGGGTGTGGCACTGGAATGGTTTAAAAGTTACTTATCTGGCCGTAGACAATTTGTTAAAGTTAGTGATCATTCCAGCGACCATCTACCAATCAATTATGGCGTCCCGCAAGGCAGCATACTTGGGCCTACTTTGTTCCTTCTGTACATAAATGAAATCGTAAACAGCATACTCCCTAACGCTGAAATTATCACTTACGCTGACGACACCGCAATTATTTTCCATGGAGAAACATGGTCCCGAACATTCAATTTAGCCGAAGGCGGTCTCGCTGTAATTGCCGAATCTCTTGACAAAAACTTGTTAACACTGAATACCAAAAAGACTAAGTACATAGCTTTCGCCAAAACTTGTGTTTCACGTCCGCCTGCTCATTTACAACTTAAAATTCACAAATGTTCATCAAATTCCCAATCTCGACCCCTCTATTGCTCATGTACCACTATTAATGGCACTAATAGCATCAGATACCTTGGGGTAACGATAGACGAAAATCTTTCATTTAAACAACACATTAGTGAACTGTCTTCTCGCACACGCAAGCTGATTCACATAATGAAAAATCTACGGGACTGCGCTCCCGTACCACTCTTAAAGCAAATTTACTGCGCGCTGTGCCAGTCGATAGTTCAGTATTGTATCTCAATCTGGGGCAGTGCTGGTAAAACTATCTTTATGAGCATTGAAAGAGCACAGCGGGCTCTGATCAAGGTTTTGCTACGGAAACCTTTTCGCTTTCCAACAGATTCGCTTTATGCCGAATTTAGTGTTCTAAGAGTTCGTCAACTATTTATACACAACGCTGTCTTAAAAACCCATTCCAGCATAAAATCTCGAGAAGACTATGTTGCTATGACGTCTAAGCGAGCGGCTAGAGCTATTCTACTACCACTCCCCCGCACTCGGTCATTACTTGCTAAACGTGCTCCTGCTTTTTCTCTCCCTTGTACGTATAATAACGTAATGAAGCGGCTGAGCGACTGCAAAGAATTAACTAAATATACTCTCAAAAAGAAGCTCAAAGACTGGCTTTTACATCTGTCTTACGTCGAGACAGAAGACCTCATGCACAGTTTATATAGAGAATAGTGTTAGGGAACTGAATCTATACCACATTTATCTCATGCTGCAGAAAATCTCGATTACTCGTAAAGCCATAAAGAATAACACACTCATAATTAATAATTACAAAATATTGATAAACTCATTTCACTTTTGGTTTCTTTCTTTACTTTAATAAATTATGTAAATGTTAGTACATAGATCTTGATCAGTTTTGACACTTAGGTTTTGTATTTTTGAGTACAGATGGCAAACCTTTTATTGTTTTTATCCATCTTAAACACTGTACTTTTCTGGCAACCTCGCACTCGAGCCCCAAGATACAGACCTTGTGTCTAGTTTGGGGTTCACTGTTAAACTATTTCAGATATAGTACGGAACTTGTAACTACCGTAGGTTTAAGTCTATTATTTATGCATATCTGTACTTTTTTGGTAAATAAATAAATCTAAAAAATCTAAATCTAAATCGAATATCGCAACAAAAAAAAACTCACTCATAACTGCTCCAGAGTTATTTTAACTGAAAATAAAAAAGTGCCGGTTTGTCCTGTTATTAGCAAAAATCAATGTAACTTATAGAATTAGCTTTAGGGGCATAAATAGATACATTGAATATCGCAACAATAAAAACTCACTCATAACTACTCCAGAGTTATTTTCACTGAAAAAAAAAGTGCCGGTTTGTCCTGTTATTAGCAAAAATCAATGTAACCTATAGAATTGGCTTTAGGGGCATAAATAGATACATCGAATATCGCAACAAAAAAAACTCACTCATAACTGCTCCAGAGTTATTTTAACTGAAAATAAAAAAGTGCCGGTTTGTCCTGTTATTAGCAAAAATCAATGTAACCTATAGAATTGGCTTTAGGGGCATAAATAGATACATCGAATATCGCAACAAAAATAAACTCACTCATAACTGCTCCAGAGTTATTTTAACTGAAAATAAAAAAGTGCCGGTTTGTCCTGTTATTAGCAAAAATCAATGTAACTTATAGAATTGGCTTTAGGGGCATAAATAGATACATCGAATATAAGTCGGTTGTAAGACTATATTGCAGTAGGTATACTTACCTACTCGTATTCGTTATATCACACACACATACACATAAAGGACATAAAGTTTTGGACATAAAGTGACACACCTCTTTTTAGAACCAATCAGTAAACGTTAACGGCCTTTCTTATAAACGCTACTTAAGTTAAGCAATGCTTAAAATTGCTCTGTCTCGTTTAATATGTGTGACAATTTCCGTCAGAGAGAAGTTAACAAAGCAATTTTAAAATTATTTAGCTTAAGTAACGTTCATAAGGCCGTAAAACATTATAAAATTACTAGTTCTGTTAAATATAGATAACTAGCTGTGTTCTAAGGTTTCACCCGCGTTGAAATTTCCTTATAAACCGTAAATTTTTTCAGGAAAAAGTATGCTATGCGACTTTTCGGCCCACCATCTATATCTAAGTATAAAAAATATCACGTCAATTGTTGCGTGAATGAGTAACTAACAGACAAATCAACAAACAAACACACTTTCATTTTATAATAAGTACAGTCCGACCGCTGAAAGAATAAGTCTGATAGCTGCAATAATATTGTATTAGTATATTGGCAACAACTACAAGAAGCTAGTAAAAGTGATCAGAAGTTACTGCTGTTTTCGTTCAGCTATTAGGGGTTCCGTACCCAAAGGGTAAAACGGGACCCTATTACTACGACTCCGCTGTCCTGTCCGTCCGTCCGTCTGTCTGTCTGTCTGGCTGTATCTCATGAACCGTTATAATTAGACAGTTGAAACTTTCACAGATGTGAGATGTATTTTTGTTGTTGCCGCTATAACAAAAAATAACAAAAAAAAACAATAAAATAATTATTTAAAGGGGCTCAATACAACAAACGTGATTTTTTGCTCGTTTTTACTCGATATTGATAACGGCAACAGGTAGAAGCTTAAAATATTATTATATATATAAAAATAAATAATTAAATTAAAATAAAACAAATATTTAAGTGGGGCTCCCATACAACAGACAAGATTTTTTTGTCGTTTTTATAGATAATGGTACGGAACCCTTCGTGTGCGAGTCCGACTCGCACTTGGCCGGTTTTATTACAATGTTACGGTTCTTTCAACGACCGCACTTTTGTATAATTTCAGACCATTCAAGCAAGGGAGATATGCCTTAGCACAATTATTATTCGTGTCACAATATCCCGTGTTGTAGGTAAAGGAATCAGCACAGTTTTATAATTTGTAAAAACGTGACAATAACTAGTATAGTACTACCTACGACCAACTATTACGAGAATATGGTGGGTACATCTTGCAAAACTGGAAATCCCACACCGTATGATTTCTCCGGTCCATTATTCCGCGAACCTACAAAGTATGGAATGTCTTTTAGCCTTCCCGCCGAGCTTCAACATGAAGCGTTTCAAAAAGAGTGTCGACATCACTGAAGTGAGAATTTTTTCTCTTCTCTTTTCTGTGGTCTACATCTACCTCTCCGGGCTAGCAAAGCATCGTCAACACCGATAGTGTTGCAGGGGTCCACAGGTGGCGGTTTTTGCTTACCATCAGGCGCACAGCATGCTTGTTTGCCGGTCTTTTTATTAAAAAAAAACTAAGATAAACGTATAATGAAATGATGAAAAGAAACCCTCATGTGCTGAATTAGTTTTTACGCTATCTATAAATATCAACCGGAACTTTTTGTTGTTCATGTGTTTAGTAATTATTAAGTGCATATACTGCTACTTGCTGTAATGTGAGACACGGTGAATAGATGGCGCTTTACTTAATATTAAAACAATCGTACTTTTTAAGGTACGCGCACATTATGCCGGGCCGCAGCGGGCGAAAGCGATGCGACCCGGCCCGCTGCGGCACGGCATAATGTGCGGCGTACCTTTAGGGTTTCCAAAGGGTGTCAAGTCAACCACAGACTAGGTAAAGCTACACTTTATGTCAATGGAAACTTATTTTATTACTACCTTAAAAGGGCTGTATCGTTAAATGGTTGGCATTTTCCCAGAATATGACATGTGCCATAACCACAGACTAGGTAAAGCTATTACCATAACAAATAATAACCCATCAACAAAAAATAATAACAGGACAGAAACGGGATTTTTACTTTTTGTTTTGGGAGTTTTGGCGCCAACCTGAAAAAATATGTCGTCTCATTGTATTATTATCCTAAACTTGTGTATTTTTTTAGTGTTTATGCGTAATTCTGGTGTATTACTATTTATTAAGTGTTCGTGACCGTTCTCGAGTATGGGTCGAGATAGGTATAACGCGGTGAAACGTGTATTTTCGTGTTGTTTCCAAAGCTCCCTGGAAGCGTGCTTGTCTCCACCACTTTACCAGGTAGGTCAAGACTTTGCCTTGACCGTGTCTTACTTTTCTTGAAGTAAAAGAGAAAAGTATAAAGAATGAAAGAAAACACAAATTTTACACGTTTAGTACCTCCTAAAATTGTAACGGACTGTGGCCAAAAAAATTCTTTCGACATTAGAGCAGGTATTTAGGTCAAATCTGAATCACCAAATCTCATTCGCTAGACAACCGTAATCTCGATAGAGAAAAAAGAAAAAGTCGAGTTTACTAACGGCGGTGGGTAATTGAGCAATCAAGTTTTCGGTTGATCTATTCGTTGGGCACCTATTATAACGAACAATAGGTGTCTAAATATATTATGTACGGCTATAGTACGTTTTGAATAAACTAGCTACGCCCAGCTGCCTTGCCGCAGAAGAGAAGAGAGAAGATGTTTTAGGTAGGTAGTACCCCCAAAACAAAATAGTTTTTTAGGGTTCCGTACCCAAAGGGTTCAACGGACCCTATTACTAAGACTCCGCTGTCCGTCAGTCTGTCTGTCCGTCTATCACCAGGCTGTAATCTCATGAACCGTGATAGTTAGACAATTGAAATTTTCACAGGTGATGTATTGTACGCCATGCATGCCTAACGGTGAGCAATGTCGCGTATTAGAATAGATCACGCTTGCCTAAAAGGAATCTGTTTATTCTCTATTTATTCATATCCTAACAAAAATAATCTAATTTCATTCAAACAAACTAGAAAGATACGAATTAGAAAATCTGCAATCAAATCGAAACAATAGAAATGATCTATCGGGTGAATTAATGTGTAAACTTGTACTACCTTTTGATTTGATGAATTTAATTCAATGAGAGATAAGAAGATGACGCACGAATCGAATTATCAATCGAAAAACATAAGTATTTTTGATAGAAAAATTAAAAATCACATCATTATCTCGTAATCACCTATTTAGCAATTGAAAACCAGCAGATGTTCTAATCGAAGAATTATTTTTTCCATAGCCTTTATTTGCAACAGCTCGCGGCTAAAATTTTATTAGCGTACGAGTGCGAAAACCTCTTTCTCTTTTTACGCTCCATTCACAAGTTACCATTAAGTAATATACTATGACGGTATTCATTATCTAACACTGCCCTACTTGCTTAGATGAATAGACAAAAAACGGTGCCTTTGTCGATTATACTAGTACAATCAGTGACAGAACGTATACAACGTGCTATCGCAATAACGAAAATTGACTAAAATTCTTATCCCAATAGCTCAAGCGATTAATGACGTAAATTTCGAGCACTGTGTAAAATTACTGTGAAATCTAATGCCTAAAGAAAAGGGTCTTTGACCAGTGTATGTGTCAGTGATGACATATGGAACTGAGACGTGGTCCTTAACTGTAGGCCTTTTCGAAAAACTCAGAGAAGACTAGTTTGTGGACTGTGGGATGTGTGTGTATATTGAGGTATATCGAATTCGAAAAGAATATTACAATCGGACGAAGATATCGTGATACAAGAAAAAAAAAGACATGTACCGCTCTACCTAAACATCGCGCCCGCTAGCTCGCCCTTTTACCTATTCACTAAGTTTGTACTTGTTTGTTAAAAATAATAATTACATTTTAAACAAAATTGATAAAGATATCGCGTAACAAGAACAAATAATAGGTCGGGGAAAAAGTCTTTTCGTATTTTGTATGTATAAAGTTGTAGTAAAAATCTCATCGATTGTACTGTTTGTATCTGGCTGGTTTTGATACCATTAAAAATATGACATTTTAAAAAAGGAATACAAAAAGTTAAAAGCAATTTCCCGCCATTTTGCAATTGTTTTTTTGTTCGATAAAATGAGTGAATCTAACGAAGAAATTCGATATATTGTGAAATTTTATTACAAAAAACTGAAAAATGCGACACAAGCCGCGAATAAAATTTGTGACATTTATGGACCTAATGCAGTGTCATCAAGAGTAGCACAATGTTGGTTCAAGCATTTTCAGTCCAGGAATTTTGATGTCAAAGATGCAGCTCGCTCTGGTCGCCCTGTTACGGATAAAGTCGATGCCATTTCTAAAAAAGTGGACCAAGATCGGCATATTAGTAGTTACGACGTAGCTGAAGACCTGGGGATTGACCACAAAACAGTTTTGACCCATTTGAAAATAACTGGGTATACAAAAAAACTCGATATTTGGGTGCCACACCAGCTCACTGAAAGAAACCAAATGAATCGTGTACTCATTTGCGATTCTCTATTGAAACGTAAAGAAACCGAACCGTTTTTGAAAAGATTGATCACTGGTGATGCAAAATGGATCACCTACGACAAGAATGTGCGCAAACGATCATGGTCAAAGGGCAGTGAAGCACCACAGACTGTAGCGAAACCCAGATTAACACGTAATAAGGTGATGCTGTGTGTATGATGGGATTGGAAGGGCATCGTTCATTATGAGCATTTACCGCCGGGCAAAACCATCGATTCGGATCTCTACTGCCAACAGCAGATGAGACTCAAACAAGAAATTGAGAAAAAACGGCCGGAATTGATCAACATAAAGAGTGTGGTCTTTCATCATGATAACGCCAGACCGCACACATCTTTGGCCACTCAGCAAAAATTTAGAGAGCTTGGTTAGGAAGTGTTAATGCATCCACCACATAGCCCTGACCTTGCACCCTCAGATTTCCACCTGTTTCGATCTCTTCAGAATTCTTTGGGTAGTGTTAGATTAACATCAAGAGAGGACTGTCAAAACTACTTGTTGCGTTTTTTTGATCAGAAATCCCAAAATTTCTACAGCAACGGGGTCATGTCACTACCTAAAAGATGGCAACAAGTTATCGAACAAAATGGTACATATATATTATAATTAAATGTAATTAAACTTGAAAAAAATATGTCTTGAATTTGTTTATAAAATACGAAGAAACTTTTTCCCCGACCTTATACAATCATTTAAGGCCGCGCTCACCGGTCAGATCAATCTCTTTTGCACATTTTAATAGATAAATAGAAAAAATTGACATTTCTTTAAGTATAACATTGCATACGTAAAAAAAAATTTTATCTATTCGAAAATAGCTAGTTTATTCTTCGTAAACAGGGACTAAAATAGCTCTTTAATCCCTAGGGACTAAAAGTGATTTGAATTTAGAATGTGGATATTGTTAATAAAAGTGCCAATCACCAAAGAGATCAATTACAAACATTGTATTAACAAGTTAGAGGCTGTATTCTTCAAGAACTTTGATTATGTTTATAGGGATAGCTCTGGTTAGTGAACGCGGTCTTAACAAGGAATCCGTGTACCCCAAGTAACCCACCGCTCTACCCAAACGTCGCGTCCGCTAGGTACGCATTTCAAACCCTTTTACTTCTTGTTTATTCGAAGCTACCGCTAGATTAGTTCCATGCCTTTCAACTTACCTCCTACTTATGCATTAAGGTGGTAAACATTGCGGTTATACAATCTCAGTTGGTGTATGCGCTCGCGCACGGCAACGTCGCGGTTGGTTCGTCGTGGAGCCACAGTCAATACAACAGTCTGTAAGGAATACCGGTCTTCGGGTGGAACAGATTTTCACTTTTCCTTGTGCTACCATTTTTGTACTATTTTTTAGTTTAGTTTATTCGGTGACGCGATCCGTGGTGTGTGAAGTGATATCTTTTTGGATTCATATTATTATGTTAGTTGGTGCACTGTAACAAAGCAAAAGGTTTGAATTTTAATTTTACTGTATTTTATTATATCCTTTGGTTTATTTTATGTTTTGTTTAGGTATAGTTTTGTGGCTCTAAGGTTTAAGTTTAGAGACGGGTTTAACATAAACATATAAGGATATATGCATCCTTCCTTGACAATTGTAGAGTCAACATAACAGATAGGTAAGTGAGATAAGTCAAGCTTCGTAGTATTCTAAGAATGACCTTTGATGTAAGTAATTTGCCAGGAATTACGTTTTGTAAATCATATTTGTATAGTATAGTTTATTTTATACTATAGGCGTCCTGCGGTTTTACCTGCTTTTTCCGAGATAATAAGTTTTCTATTAGTGGGTTCCACTTACCAAACGAGTAAGTACAATTTTTATTTACACTTGATATTTCAGTCATTGTATTTATTGACTACAATTATTTTGTTAACTTGATGCATGCGTATTGACCATCAAAGCGATATCTAGGAGAGCAGAGTAGGTAGTTGCGGGTTTTTTTATTGTTTATTTTATTAGACTACGGCAAAGCTGAAAGGCAGTGATGTTTTAGGAGTAGGTGTGTAGTTGTGTACCTATGTAAAATCTGCAAGTGGAAGTGGCAATGGACAGGCCACAGTGCTCGTAAAACCGATAACCGATGGGGAAGAAAGGTTCTTGAGTGGAGACCACGAACCGGAAGACGCAGCGTAGGTAGGCCTCCCACTAGATGGACCGACGACATCTTGAGAGTCGCGGGTATCCAGTAGATGCAGATGGCAGGTTTACGCTCAGTGTGGAGGTTAAAGTGGGAGGCCTACGTTCAGCAGTGGATGTCTTCTGGCTGATGAGGATGATGATGATGATGTACCTATGTAGTATGTATGTTTGTATTTATGTATGTTCCACAATAGCGCCTAAACTACTCATTCCATTTTGATGATTGAGATATCAATCGATTTGTTATTATAGTCTGGGTGATATAGGCTACATTTTACATGTAACAAAAATAAGCACCATTAATTACTACATATTTATTTCAAAATTCACCAAAAACCAAATTTTTATAAGAAGTCTGCTGAAAATGGCTACAAGTGAATTTTTGCCTGTTACTAATTTAATTAACTTAACATAAGTAGGACGTGTCTTGTAAGGAGTAGTAGGGACGTAGTCGGGTTTCTGTTTTTCCACCTACAGCTTGTTTATTTGGTTTGTAAGAGATTTGGCCCGTCTGGATGACTATATAATATTATAAAAAGAAAGATTTGTATTTTTGGATGTTTGTAGCGAATTAAAATAAAAACACCTAGACTGATTTAAAAAATATTTAATTCTTACACCATTAGAATGCTACATTATCCCTGAGTAATGTACACTATACTTAGTAATAAAATATTTAAAAATAACCGGTCAAGTACGAGTTGAACTCGCGCACGATGGGTTCCGTACCATTATCTATTAAAACGGCAATAAAATATTGTTTGTTGTATGGGAGCCTCTCTTAAATATTAATTTTATTTATTTTTAAAGTGAATATATAACTAAATATTCTGTGAATATTTCAGGGGTCTACCTGTTGCCGTTATCAATATCGAGCAAATACGAGCAAAAAAATCATGTTTGTTGTATGGGAGCCCCCTAAATATTAATTTTATTCTGTTTTTAAGTATTTGTTGTTATAGCGACAACAGAAATACATCATCTGTGAAAATTTCAACTGTCTAACTATCACGGTTCATGAGATACAGCTTGGTGACAGACAGACAGACGGACAGCGGAGCCTATGTAATATGTTAGGGTCCCGTTTTACCCTTTAGGTACGGAACCCTAATAAGCGAAGCCGGGACTGGCGGTTAGTACGTAATAAAACAAGAACGAAGACGTTCTCGTCATTATGTAATTTAAAATATAAAATCTGGTTTAGAAATCGCCTTGATTTTATATTTTCTAGAAAGTAGCTTTATAATTTCTCTTTATACTTAGTCGGTCTTTTGAATTATCTATTTAAATGACCGACTTCAAAATTAGTAAGCAGTAAGCACACGAACTAAATTATTGATATTGCCAAATCAGCAGGCCTCCGAACAAAATGATTCGTATTAATTAAATGTTTTTTGTACTGTCTGTATATCCGCTAACTCTTCCCAAACCGCACCCAACGGATTTCGATGCGGTTTTCACCATCAGTAAGATAATTTTTCACGGAAGGTTTTATAGGTAATATAATAGGTCGGGGAAAAAGTCTTTTCGTATTTTGTATGTATAAAGTTGTAGTAAAAATCTTATCCGTTGTACTGTTTGTATCTGGCTGGTTTTGATACCATTAAAAATATGACATTTTAAAAAAGGAATACAAAACGTAAAAAGCAATTTCCCGCCATTTTTCAATTGTTTTTTTGTTCGATAAAATGAGTGAATCTAACGAACAAATTCGATATATTGTGAAATTTTATAACAAAAAAGGGAAAAATGCGACACACGCCGCGAATAAAATTTGTGACGTTTATGGACCTAATGCAGTGTCATCAAGAGTAGCACAATGTTGGTTCAAGCGTTTTCAGTCCGGGAATTTTGATGTCAAAGATGCAGCTCGCTCTGGTCGCCCTGTTATGGATAAAGTCGATGCCATTTCTGAAAAAGTGGACCAAGATCGGCATATTAGTAGTTACGACGTAGCTGAAGAACTGGGGATTGACCACAAAACAGTTTTGACCCATTTGAAAAAAACTGGGTATACAAAAAACTCGATATTTGGGTGCCACACGAGCTCACTGAAAGAAACCAAATGAATCGTGTACTCATTTGCGATTCTCTATTGAAATGTAACGAAACCGAACCGTTTTTGAAAAGATTGATCACTGGTGATGAAAAATGGATCACCTACGACAAGAATGTGCGCAAAAGATCATGGTCAAAGGGCAGTGAAGCACCACAGACTGTAGCGAAACCCGGATTAACACGTAATAAGGTGATGCTGTGTGTATGGTGGGATTGGCAGGGCATCGTTCATTATGAGCTTTTACCGCCGGGCAAAACCATCGATTCGGATCTCTACTGCCAACAGCAGATGAGACTCAAACAAGAAATTGAGAAAAAACGGCCGGAATTGATCAACAGAAAGAGTGTGGTCTTTCATCATGATAACGCCAGACCGCACACATCTTTGGCCACTCAGCAAAAATTTAGAGAGCTTGGTTGGGAAGTGTTAATGCATCCACCATATAGCCCAGACCTTGCACCCTCAGATTTCCACCTGTTTCGATCTCTTCAGAATTCTTTGGGTAGTGTTAGATTAACATCAAGAGAGGACTGTCAAAACTACTTGTTGCATTTTTTTGATCAGAAGTCCCAAAAATTCTACAGCAACGGGATCATGACACTACCTACAAGATGGCAACAAGTTATCGAACAAAATGGCACATATATATTATAATTAAATGTAATTAAACTTGAAAAAAATATGTCTTGAATTTGTTTAAAAAATACGAAGAAACTTTTTCCCCGACCTTATATATTACACCCGTGCGAAGCCGGGACGGGTCGCTAGTATTTTGTAAAAAAAACCTAAATTGGTTCACAAAATGTCCTAGTAATCGGTGTACATACTTTATAAAACTGACCAGAGAACCTAAAGTAGGTTAAAAATAAAATTTACTTATACGTCCGCTCTTACAATAAATGAATTTAAAACAGAATACAATCTTGTATTTTCTCAACTAATACGTGGACTTGGTAAATTCATTCGGAAGCTCCTTCCACAACCTTACCACAGTAAATATCCCTTAAAAAACATTTATAACAGTAGTGAACATCCGTGATAGTTTAAAACAGTGTTTTATATCTCTCTTGTTCGTTTGAACTGTGATACGGGTGCCAATATATCTGCCCATTTCAGTTGCAGTGCTATTCAAAGAATTTTGAATTTCAACTGAGCACATCGCTGCATGTACTTTTATAGTGTTTCGTAATATTTATCTTATTTTTAAAACAGCATTGCTTCATTAATCGAAGTATCTGACAACCGTCCATTCGTGTGTATTTGTTAAATTAGCACTGTAACTCAAGTTGCATAATTTTATTCGGTTTTTTACACCTCATAAAAGGAATCTAAAGATCTCTGTCGAAACAGTAAAAATGCTTCATCATTGACGAAAGTTTCTCGACGTAAGCAATTACACTATGCTACTACATAGCATAGTGATTCCATTATAATTAAGCTGGGCGGGCTGACCGCTCAGTATATACACGATAGTAGCTGGGCTCATGACGGTGACAAACAGACACGGCTGACAAAATTACCTTACTTTCGCATCTACAATATGAAACAATATCTCTTTATTACCGAAAATACAAATGAAACTTAATTTTTTTTTTAACCGGCAGTATGATGGGCGGCCTTATCGCCTAAAGCGATTTCTTCCAGACAACCTTTGGATGAACAGGACTAAAGAATTTGAAAACGGTCGGTGGTTAAAATACAATAAATACACTATGCTACATATAATACATACCATAAATATTTATGATTTACATATGTATATGATTTTCATGTTTTTTTTTTTATAGTTATCAGCCTAGACGGTTGACCATAGCTCATCTGATGTAAAGTGACGGTGTGGTCGAAGATGTTAAGCACGTCTAGCCTGGAATGGGAACTGGCTCACATGTGATGCTGTTGGAACACACCGTTAGGTGCTTGGCGACAGATTTTCTCCTTGGGGGCGGTAGCCACCTGGTCGTTAGAATGTACTCAACCACTATGCAAAATTTTATTTATTTTTATTTATTTGACCCCCTTCAGTTTGCCACAAACTAATTTCCAGACGAGCGTGCTCCATCGTAGACAGCATCATCGCTTAACATCAGGTGAGTTGGCAGCCAAACAAGCCTATTATTAAATTACTAGTGCTGTTGTCCACGACTTCGTATCTACACGTAGATTTTCATATAAACTTGCAACCCTTTTTTTGTCCCTTAATCCGGCCCTTGCGCAAAATAACATAATCTATCTGTGTTAATATCTATTTAAGTATGTATTTAAAAATATATATGTATATATATATGTCTCTGGAAGCCATATTACAAGCTTTGCTTAGTTTGGGGTCAGATGACCATGTGTGCAATAATGTCCCAGAGATATTTATTTATCTTGTCATAACTAAGCATATTCGTGAAAACTGCATTTAAATCCGTCAGATGTGCGTGGACAAACAAACAAACAGACAAAAATTCTAAAAACTGTCTTAACGTGTTCAGCTGCTTATTTTAAGACGATTTTTTTTTTGATATCTTGCAATACATAGTGAATCGGTTTCTTCTAGGCAAGCGTGATCCACCGTAGGCCGCATCATCGCTTAACATCAGGCGAGTTGGCGGCCAAGCGCAAGCCTATCTACAATAAAAAAAAAACAAAAAAAAAACAACATATTTTTTTTATCTCTACGTTTTTTATTATCTATTATAAGTCAGTCAAGAATTTCTTGTAAAATAATAATAATTAACAATAATTCCAAATAAATAATTACTTAAAGATCATATTACATTGCGTCCGTAGTTAATTAAATAACACTTTCTTTCACTTAAGAAGTCGTCAATAGAGTGAGTTAAAAGTGAATTTACTGACTGAGCCTTTGATATTTGACCCAAAGGACTAGAGAGCTTTGTGTTGGAAACTAGTGAAAGCACTGAGGTGTTTCTATTACAGGTTTGTCTTTTTGCGACCACACAACGGGTTTATGCAAACAGGCTAGTCCTAATACATAATGATTGACTCGGTCCAGTCGGTTGGAAATGTCTAGATCTCTAGATAGCCATGAAATAAATTACCTAGGAGTAACGCAATCTAAAGCCCGCAGAAATAAAGAAATGGCATATTTAGCTCATAACTTTTAAAGCCTTGAAGCATGCATGTATTTGTATGTATTGTTTATGGCTTAGCTGGAAACAATTTTTTTTTTTATTGGAGTTTACCCAAGAAACTTACGTCGAAGAATTTCGGCCTGACGATCGGAGAACCACTGTCAGAAACGCACGTATTTGTACATATTCGGCCAAGTAGTATTGACAAGCGTGCCAGAAAGGAACAAAGTGCTCCCAGATTTTCTTTCTAATTCGGACAGATTTTCTCTGTCTGAATTTTAACCCACGACGCGAACAGAGGGGTGTCATAGGTTTAATATGTGTATCTGTGTGTCTGTTTTTGGCATCGTAGCTCCCAACGGCTGAACCGATTTTTATTCAGTATTTTTTTTTTTGTTTGAAAGTTGACTGATCGAGAATGTTGTGAGCTATCACACTAATATCATATACTTATGTGAAAGTTTGGATGGATGGATGGATTAATGTTTGTTACTCAATCACGCAGAAACGGCTGGATGGATTTGGATGAAATTTGGAATTTACATTGTTTATGTCATCATCACATATTTTCATCACCACGCGGGTGAAACTGCGGGGCGCAGCTAGTGATTCAATAAAATCTGTTAAGCTGTTTGAAGATTATTATTAAAAATATGCTTGTGGCTTACTACACCCTTTCCGCGTTACCCTGTAACATATACGCAATCCAAACTAGTGCGTGTTTATCTACGCGTGATTTGAGCACCTAACCGCAGGCGGTTTGTCTGTCACAAGGTATTTACGCAACTAGTAGGTACATTACCGGGTTCGAGTGTGGAAAGCAAGCAGTAAGTAAATAAATCCATCACATTACTTATATTTATAAGAACTAGCACTCACTCAAGCTGGCAAATATTTCACATAACGTTTTTACAAGCTTATTTAACTAGCAATGTTTGTTAGTTTGCATTAGGTCAAATCTTGAATGCTGAATTAGAACCAACCTCTGAAATTTTACATTATACCTAAAGGTAATCTGTTCTGGTGACAATACAGTATGCAATACCGAACATTGTAATATTTTCAATATAACCGCCGTAATAAAAATAACATTGAAATAAAAATTAAATGCATCATTTAAATAAAAGCCTTTTAACCGACTTCCGAAAAGGAGGAGGTTCTCAATTCGACTGTTTTTTAAATATATTTTTGTTACCTCAAAACTTTCGACTGGGAGAACCGATTTTGATGATAATTTTTTATTTGAAAGCTGCTTTTTTTTTCCGTGTGGTCCCATTTCAATTTGGTCCAGTTTTGAAATTTTTATGAAGTCGGTTTTTATATAGATATTTTTTTTAAAATAAATGTTTGTCTTTATCAACCGTCTTCAAAAAAGGAGATGCCAACTTTTTTTTACCGACTTTAGAAAAGGAGCAAGGTTTTCAATAACATCCGTAACTTTTTTTTTGTGTATGTTACGCAATATATTTGTTGATTATGAAACGATTTTAGTTAAAAAAAAAAAAAAAAAATGGCTAAACACGATAGTGTCTCGAGAGGTCCTATTGAAAACAATATTCTATTTAGTTTTCCACTCTTAGTGGTAAATAAGAACCCGTTTAATTCACTTTCACCCACTTACTGTGAAGTTTTTTTTTGTATCTAAGTTTTAAGTAGTAATTTTTTATCCCCTGACTCAAAAAAGGGGATTAGATAGAAGTTTAACATTTATCTGTGTGTCTGTATGTAGCATCGTAGCTCCCAATCGGCTGAACCGATTTTGATCTATTTTTTTTTTGTTTGAAATGACTTGATCGAGAGCGTTCTTAGCTATAATACGTATTACGTAACTTGGCCTTCTTCTTTAAGGAACTCAGACTGGGCTTTATAAAAGTCAGACTGGGTTTTACCACGGATCTATTATACTAGGTTTTACGAAGGCCGCAGTCTGGGTATCATGACAGCGAAGGCCATTCTCAGAAAAGTTATGTAGGTAATAAGGCTGCCGATTGTCGTCATTGCCAAGCTCTTTGGATTTACTACGAGCCTGTGGTGTGGCGTTTGTCCTTGACATATATTGAATAGGAAGCAGAAGTAAGCTTCATATATTTCTGGATGCTTTTGAATTTGGCTAACGTAAACGTTTTGTATGTACCAACGTCAAAATTTTTCTGGTTTGTGTGTTGCTCAGTTAGAACTATTCTCCTAAAAGTTTGATGGTTTTTTCTTCTTCAAAAGGTCATAATATCGTTAAAGGAGGGAGGGAAGTTATTGTTGTTTTTCAAATGAAATTATCCTCCCCAGTTGCACAATGTTCGCTATTCAACTGTTCGTGCCTCATTAGTTATTACAAAAGTAAATGTGTTATTGCACACCATTAACCGGCAAATTGCCAAGCCTGAAGCACATGAATTATCACAACATTACGAACTGTTTTTATCGTTTATTTGCTGCACACACTTTTTTGTTTCACTAAACTTCATTATGAGGTCGACATTTACTTCACCTTATACTTTTTTGTGTGTTTTAGAATCTAAGTACATACAGTTATTTTAATTTAACGTCCTTTCAACTTGTCTAGTCTAGGTTTTTTTGGAAACTAACGAACTATTCATAGATCGGTTTTTAAAGCGTCATATATGAAATTAAATTGTACAAACTCAGCCAAAATTCAAATAAAATGTACTTACTCGACATCCATATTTATCTTCCCACTGAAGCATAGCCATTTTGTTTGTAGCACACTCTTCTAGCTAGTTTATCATCATCATCCACAGTCGTGTTTATCCCTCTGCTGGGTATAGTCCTCTCCCTTGCTGTCATGTCCTGTGCTAATATGGTCCAGGTTCGATTTTAACAACATCGTCGACCTATCTCGCTGTATGGCCGGATGACCAACGCACCACTAACCTTGCTTAGGCAGAGGCGGATTTCCCTATAAACCGAGTAGGCCCTAGCCTGGGGCACCAATTTTCTATTAGTGAGACACTGATTGAGATAATAAAATTTTACCATTTACTGACTTTCGTTATTTTTTTCTATCTCAATTCTTATAGATCATTTAATTACTAGGGAGGTTATTTCCTTCCACAAGCATAGGGTAGCTAAGGTACCAAATCTGCCCCTGTGTCTAACCACCAGTGCCACCACTATGTAACTGTTATAATTCATCTGTCGTCACTATTATATCTACACACTGCTTAATAATTTAAACTCTATAATATTTCAGATAGTCCAAGATAATGACGTCACAAGTGAACGAATGGTATCGCGGGCGGAAGGTGCTGGTGACCGGTGCTTCGGGCCTCATGGGGAAGGTCCTAATCGAGAAGCTGCTGTACAGCGTCCCGGACCTGGGCGCGATCTACGCTCTGGTGCGGTCCAAGCGGGGCAAGTCGCCGGAGTCGCGCGTTGAGGACATGTGGAAACTACCCGTAAGTCATTTTTTCCGATATTAAGATTAAATTGTTATGAAATAATATGCTCACGAACACAAGGAACTATGTTTTTTTTTATTATGTTACTCGACGGAGTGGAAGCCATCGAACAGTCGACCCCCAGGTCGCCCCCGGACCGGATGGCGCGACGAGCTCGGAAGGTTTAAAAAATTATTGGTATAGTTGCTGGCCCAGTACAGAGACCAGTGGAATTGGGGGAGACGGGAAGTCAGACAGTGTTTTAGCCATAAAACATGACAATCAGATACAGAGTTCATTTCGCATTTTTATTAGTTTTTTAAAGCGCGGGCTTCTGATTTGTTTCTAATTAAATTGTTTTTATCTTATGGTAAAAACTGGAATAAAATCTATCCAGTAGGTAGTTTCGGGGTTAAAGTCTAAAATTGAATAATAATAATTTAATTTAATACATGAAACTAAAGGCAGACAGACTGATCGAAGTGCTTAAGTAAAGATAAGAGTACAGATCTTTGATGACCTTGCATTCGTGGCTA
Source organism: Agriopis leucophaearia (assembly GCA_949125355.1). NCBI lineage: Eukaryota > Metazoa > Arthropoda > Insecta > Lepidoptera > Geometridae > Agriopis > Agriopis leucophaearia. Next base: position 7,032,381 of record OX421265.1, on the reverse strand, counting down.
CCAAGAGTTTCACCATTACACTATAGCGCTATAGTGAAATACGAGTTGATGATATAATTATAAGTATGCTAAGCAGGAATCGTCGGCTACACGCATCTAAGTTTGTGGAAATCGCATATTCGAGTTTCGCAACAGCCGGTTAGGCGCGATTTCAGGGGCCTTACGCCTAACTCTAATCGCGGGCTCGAATTAGCGCAGTTTGCAAAATCACACGAACGAGACACGGTTTGCGGTCGCGCAACTTTTCGCAATCACCTAAACTGAATCAGTTATAACAGGTAGGCGTAAGGCCTACTTCGTGCTTGCGGTAATTGGCATTACATAGTAAAAGCTCGATGTAATCCTTGGTTGGATTATTAAAACACCTCTTGGTTAATGAGCAAAGTATGTAGTTATGTATTCAGGTAATTACAAATGAAAATTCACTCTACAAGTCGGGAGGCAATAATGTACGTAATAGCTCACATGCTGATTGTGTGCTACCAGCCGTGATTTTCTAAAAATTACATAAATCTATTTAATATCCTTGCAATTTGACGAGTGCTGCGGAACAGATTAAATAAAATAAGTTTAACACAATAAACACTTCAATACAATCAAACGGCGGCATTAAAATATTAATAATCCTAACAATAGTAAATCAATCACATCCACAGAAACATAATAATTTTTACTATGAATCTCACATCTCACACACACACATCACATCTCGTTTTGATTTGAATTTCGTTAGGTACGGCTATTTACTTCCTGAGGCTTCAGGGAACATAATAATACAGGGTTACGAGAATCGTAGCATCAGCAATAACACACAAATGACTCTCGTCAACACCCTGGTCTTCTCTATATTTCTATACGTGGTTGAGATATGGACTCTTGAAGCTAAAGACAGACAGCGCATAAGACGCCTTTGAAATGTGGTGCTGGAGAAAAATGCTTCGTATCCCATGGACTGCGCATGTGCATAGAACCAACAAATCGGTTATCAAAGAACTCAAACTCCATAAGAAGCCAAGGCTTTCCAACGCGTGCATTCGGAGAGTTTTTGAGTTCTTTGGCCACATAGCCTGTAAGCCTGGTAAGAGACCGAGAGGAAGGAGCCCAATGCGTTGGACAGATCAAATCCGCACCACCCTCAACATCAACGTTGCGGAAGCGAACATCGTATGGGAGAAGTTGATGCCGTGATGGGTGACGACCCCGACGACTAGGTAATCGACGCAAGGAGGAGGAGGAGGACAAGGAAAGGGTGTACTAAGTCGAAAGGGGTCCAGAGTACTGCACCCATCATTGCATTATGGACTCTTTTACAACTTCATTCAGGAATTCTTCTCTTTCTTTATTCTTTATTACAAATTAAGCATATAATTAACAGAAAATCCAAACCATTACATGCTGCAGCTTAAATGGGCAAGGACAACAGAACTGAACTTACCCATATTGTCAAAAAATATATCCAGATCAGGTTGTTGAGAGAGTATGCAATTCATAAGTTGTATGAATCTCGGTGTGGGCGCATTATAAGCGCGTACAGTGTGCAGCCCTGGAGGCGGCTTTGTAAGACTAGGGTTGTAAAGGTGTGTGTAGGTACCCGCTGCTGTTAACGCATGTGCGCAGATCATGTGCATCGTGTATCCGGCGGTTTTCCTTCGTGAACTGGTCAAGAGATAAAAAGAACATCATCATCAGCCAGAATACGTCCACTGCTGAACATAGGCCCTTTAACCTCCACACTTAACGACATCCTGCCATCTGCATCCACTGGATGCCCGCGACTCTCACACTGTCGTCGGTGATAGAAAGAACGTTAACGTTAATTTTAAAATTAACGATTAGGCAGGTGGTTCACCTGGTACTAGACGTTGCCTTCTCTTCAGGATAAGAACTTTGTTCACATACCGACTCGATTCACCCTTGCAAGTAACTCGCGAGATCTGCCTCGTGTCCCACCCACCCTAGGCATCTAAACGTTGTGAAATTTTCTAATCTTACTTTCTGTTCTTGTCTCTAACAAAAATTCTAATGTCATCTCGTTCTCTCTTTCAGTTATTCGCGAGGATAAGAAAAGAGAACCCTCATGCTATGAAGAAAGTCATAGCAGTGTCGGGAGATATAATGTACGACGATCTCGGCATCGAGAAAGAATTGCTCAAAGAAATTCAGACTGAAGTAAGTACTGTAATAACCAAAATAACACATACCACACGCCACAAATCCTTTTACAATCATTATTATTACGAATCTTACATTAAATAATAATTACATTTTAAAATAAATAGTACATAAATTGAATTAGATTCTTCTAGGCAAGCGTGCTCCATCGTAGACCCGCATCATCGCTGAAAATTAGGGGTAGTGGTGGTCAAACGCAAGCCAATAATAAAAAAAATACCCCTTATCCCGTATACTGTACAGACAGTAAAGATTAGAGCAACTATGTGAAACATTCGGGCCGCGGGCCGCATGCGGCCCACTGAGCATTTTACTGCGGCCCGAATCAATTTTGAAAACAGCCAGATAATGCGGCCCGTGTGCGTGACGCGTGTTAAAAACAATTTTTTTTAAACGCGAGCGCTGCAACATTCCATACACGTTACGTATCACGACCGTTTTCGCCGATCGATGTAAGTTGCGTTTTTATTGGAAACAAACATAAAGAAATTGGAATCCCCTCCCTCCTTTTTTTAAGACGGTTAAAAAAGGTTCAAGCAGCTAAAAATGGTAAGATCCTGAACCTATCAACCTCTCTACCTATTATAAAGAGCAAGGTATAGAATTTAAGTAGGTATGTAAGTAGTTATATTAGGTACTTACTACGAATAGATAAATCCGCTTCCATTGTCTTTATTGACAAGAAAGAGACAAGTTAATCTTGCAAAAAGTATAATAATTACCTACAATGTTGTCGTTCTGGCGGTGATCACCGACATTGCGTATCGACCAAATTATCTCAACAGTTGGACAAATGATAGAACTAAATTTTACTACGGAATGGTATCAGTGTTGTGCTATTGTGGCTCCCTAACTCATCTTTATAGATAAGTTGGCGGCACATAGTCATTATTGCCACATCTCACGTAACTCAAGTTTTTATCTTTAATCTATGTATTCGAGAAAACGATTGACGTAGATCCTACTTATATACCTACCTAGCGCCTAAAGCTGTATGTAGATATCATCACGACTTGACCCGCATTGTCTGTCTTGTCTCAATGAATAGAAATCCTTGAATTGTCTGTGATGTGTGACTATGAAACTTGACAAATAGTTTAAGAGTCAAAGAGCCGAATATCATATTAGGAGGTACCGTAAACTGGACCGAATAGAAAATACGGGGTGAATAGAAACTAAACTTAGTAAGATTTGTTATCGTACAATTTCCAGACCTACGAAACGAAAATAATATAATTATCAATATAAAAAAATCTACTTCATAAAAATGTCAGAACTAGGCCAAAATAACGGGACCACACGGGAAGCACCAGCTTTCAAATAAAAAAAGAATTTTCAAAATCTGTTCACCCAGTCGAAAGTTCTGAGGTAACAAACATAAAAATAAAAAAAACTGACTAATTGAGAACCTCCTCCTTTTTGGAAGTCGGTTAAAAGGCGAATATTTTGAAAAAATAACCTTTCTAACTTTATTCTCTATTCACCCCAACGTTTCTATTTACCGTTTTCATCTAAGGCTTTTTGCGTGGCTTACAAAATGTGTTAAAATTACAGAATCTGACCTATATTATTTACAAAGGTATATTGGTTTAACATTTTCCTTTTTTTTTTAAACACATAGTACGTTATATTTCATGTTAGTAAGTTGTTTTAAAACCACTTTTCGTACCTACATACTTAAACACTACAAACTACATATTATTAATTATAAAGTTACATTAAATATAAAAAAAGTGAACCTAAAAAGCCCAAACAAAAGCCAACAGCCAAAAATCTTCATACAGTTCAGTGAGCATGACTGACAAGATACACTTTTTCTATACCTAGTTAGTTACCTAGTCTTACTTCAGTTATATCGCCGGTGAAAGCCGCACAAATGTGGAAAGCGTGTGCTCGAATAATACCACTAGCCGAGTGAAAACGAGAACTATAATTATCATGTGTATTTACAAATCATCAATGTTTACACGCCTAAGTAGGCACTAGTGTTCCGCACTTAGCGAACAAACTCGGTAACTGATTGAACAATGCCATTAACGATACAAAGAAAGTTTACTTTGTAAGTGGGATAGGTGAAAAAATGATATTACTGCGGCAGCCGGCACAACGGTGTTTGATGGACGAGCGAGAAAAATTTGTGCCTGGGATAGTTCTCTGATAGTCCTGTGTGCCAAGACTGGCTGCGAGAAAACGAATCCACTCTGTCATTATTTGGAAGCGATTGTTTACATTTAAGTAAAATACAATTAACTAATTAATTTAAATTTAATCATAATTTAATTATAATTGGGGGGGGGGGGGGAATAGTACATGACTGTATTGGCCACCAAAATGGTGTTTGATGGACGAACGAGAAAAATGAAAAATGCGTGTCTGGGATAGTTCTCTGATAGTCCTGTGTGCCGAGACTAGCTGCGGGAAAACGAATCCACTCTGTAATTAAACGATTGTTTACATTTAAGTGGGGAAAATAGTACATTACTGTATTGGCCGCCAAAATGGCGTTAGATGGATGAACGAGAAAAATCCAAGTGACTTTTGCAGCGACGTGATCGCTGCAAAAGTCAGCTGGATCTCATTTTATTCCTCTATTCAATTACTCTTCTTTTGTCCAGGTGTCCGTAGTATTCCACTTCGCGGCCAGTCTTCGCCTGGAAGCGCCCATGAAGGAAGGCCTGGAGATGAACACCAAAGGAACCCTTCGCGTCATCACGCTGGCTAAGAACATGAGCAATCTAGCAGCTTTCATACACCTGTCCACTGCCTTCTGCTACCCTGATTACGAGAGGTTGGCAGAGAAGGTATGGAAATATTTAAAAAAAAAATTGACTGCAAAATTTGCCCTGTGGTATGACCCTCCAGAAGTTTAGATATAACCTGATAACACACACACACACACACTCTTACTAAAACACCACCTCACCTCATCACCTCACATATTGCTCACCTGTCTATATTGATTAATGTTTCTGAAGTTACAAAATAAAACTATATTACTTTATTTCCAACACCTGTCTAACCGTTTGGACTGCAATAGGTCATATAGGAACCGACATGCACAAATATACACCCGAAAAACAAATACCCTTCAGTAAAAAAAAATAACAATACTCTTTTTAACGTTTGGCCACGAAAATTTGATCATAATGTCTGACTTGTTTTTAAATTGCATTACTGACTTTATAATCATTCAATTACCTTGTTCCGTTATAAAAAGTATCCCATATCCGTTCTCATGATGTCCCTCTCATTTCCATGCCAAATACAATCAAAATCGGTGTTATAATTTTTAGCTACTTAGGAAATAATGATACAACTAAAACCAGCTTCTTGGATACCATACAGTGCTCTGTGCCATTGGCTAATTTACTTACTACTGTTTAGCACATAGAAAGAAAAAAACAAGAAAGACCGCTTCAAAAGCATTTTTTTAATGTCTCAGGTGCACGATCCGCCGGCTAACCCACACGAAGTAGTCCGAGCAGCGAGCTGGCTCACAGAGCCACAGTTAGAAATCCTAGCAAAACATATCTACAAAAAACATCCCAACTCTTACACCTACTCGAAAAGGCTAGCCGAGGCGCTCGTGAGAGAAAGCTACCCGGAGCTTCCCGCTGTTGTCGTCAGACCGAGTATTGGTGAGTTACTACTTCCATCATGTGTCAACTAACGACTAAAACCATCCCAACTCCCGACACCTACTCCAAAAGTCTAGTAGAGGTGTTCGTAAAAGAGATCTACTCAGAGCTTCCAGCTGTTGTGGTCAGACAGAGTATAGGTGAGTTACATACTACTTACTACATGCGCCATGTATCAACCTAAATCATCCCAACTCCCAACATATTTAAAAAAAAAATGTATGTAGAGTAATCGAAGTTTGGCCACTAACTCATCGGATGGTAAGCGACGGTGTGGCCGAGGATGGAACACATTGATCTAGATAAAAACGATTCACTCTCTTGAAGATGACTAGATTGTAGTTCTCAGGAAACAAGGAAGACGGCAGGGAGAGTTCCATTCTTGGGCAGTACGTATCATAAATGACAACCCAAATCATTGAGTACAAATCTTTGGAATTTCCACCAAGTAAGGACTTCACAAAACGAGTAGAGGTCAGTGGTGGGAAAACGGAGAGGTTTCTTGACAAAGACTTTAAGGACAGCTCTCTGCGCTCTCTCCAGTCTTATCATATGTGTTTTAGCTGAACCACCGCAAGAGATAATCCAATATGATAAAACTGATTGGGCTAAAGCATAGTACACACACTTTAGGTAACGCAAGTCAACCACGGATCTAAGAGATTTGAAAACGTAGATAAGCTTTCCTGCGCGTGATACTATAGAGTGTATGTGGGGTTTCCAGGACATGGCATTATCTACCTACCATAACACTAAGGTACTTTATGGACGTGGTTCGCTCCTATGGTGTGCATACACAGTTGCTCTTAGCCATGTTACAAAAATAATTAGGTAACTTGCTAATTCCAGTGACACCCGCTTACAAGGACCCCACGCCAGGCTGGGTGGACAACCTAAACGGGCCCATCGGGCTGATGGTGGGCGCTGGGAAAGGCGTCATCCGTTCAATGCACTGCTACGGACACTACCACGCGGAAGTCATCCCAATTGACATCGCCATCAACAGTATCATCGTGATCGCTTATAGGACCGGTGTTACTAGAGAAAGGTTAGTGACGTAAGACATCATGTGACGACAGCGATACCGTTAAAACCTCTGGAGCATTAAAGCTACCTCCTATCGCGGGCTCGAAACAGCGCAGTTCGGAAAACGCGAACGTAAACCTTAACGCACCGAAATTTGGTGCAATCACCTAAGCAGAGTTGCTTAAAACAGGTAGCCGTAAGGCCCCAAATGAGACAATCAAGGGAGATATTATATATGCCTTAGTACAGTTATTGTTCTCGATCAAATGTCTTCAAGTTTCATTTAACAAAAACACTCTACCGCTAAACCGCTTAATGAAAAAACTGTAATTACCACAACTTACTAATTTTTCAAGGACACAAGTCCACATGCAAAAAAAACGGTGGCAAAGGTCGTCTGCAGAGTCAGTTCGACTGAAGCCTGATTTAGATTTTCAGATTCAGATTTTTTATTCGCCTTATAACAATGGTTCGTTATATTAGGTAGGTCAAATACATTTGTTATAGAAAATAAACTCTTAAAACTAACTATGCACAGTTACACATTGTTTAGGCCTGATGTGACCCACCACACCACCTTATCGTATCTTGTTTGTTTGATCTGAGGTTAAAACAATAACGTAGGTATAAAATAGTTACCCGGAAAAGGTGTGTACTAAGCCAAAAGCAGTCCGCTATACTAAACATTATGAGCAATTTTTATGTGGGGGCTAGTTTATTGTAAGCGTAATACCACGGAGGCTGAAAGTTTACAGGAAAAAATCTACGCAAACGAAGTCGAGGGTAACAGCTCGTTATCGATGATAAGGCTAGCGGCCCCAGCCGTCGTCTAAGTGACGTGCGAAATTAATCTTACCGCCGATTTGACCGACAGCGTTATTCTTCTTTTCCCTGTTGCAGAAGTCCTGAGATTCCCGTATACAATCTAACGACGGGCGACGATCGGAACACGACGTGGAAGGCAGTCCTCGACATTGGAAAGGCTACCGTCCGGAAGTACCCCTTCGAAGGGCCCTTGTGGTACCCCGATGGAAACATACGACACAACAAGTTCATTCACAGCCTATGTGTGTTCTTCTATCACATAGTGCCGGCGTACTTTATAGACTTTCTGCTGTTTCTCTTCAGGCAAAAGCGATTGTGAGTAGTTTGCTCATATTTTGTGGTACTATTTACAGTACGGATTTCTCCACAAATCCTTCGACCAAAATAAAATGAATGGACGGGCCCAGTAGAAGCGCATTTTTGAAGATTACAAAATGAGCGACAGCGCTCACTTCGTTTCAGTCGGTCTCTAGCCGTAGGAAATGAAACACGAGTCTATTGTTACGCGATAACGAAACATCTGACAAAATTATGAATTCGTATGCTTTACCGAAGTGTAAATACACAAATAAAACCGATATCTATTTTTTGTAACAAATATACTGTACATTTTTTTAATTAGGTGTTAAAGTATATGTCCGACGGATTTGACTCGTTTTTACTGATCAAGTTCAATGGTTAGGGCCCCCGTCCATTCATTTTATTTTGGTCGAAGCACAAATCATAATTATATAATTATAATATTAGTGTAAATTTATTTAAATAAAACCGGCCAAGTGCGAGTGTTGTATGGGAGCCCCATTTAAATATTAATTTAATTTATTTACTTTTAAAGTGAATAATATAACTTCTGTGAATATTTCAAGCGTCTACCTGTTGCCGTTATCAATATCTAACAAAAACGAGCAAAAAAAAAAAAACACTTTTGTTGTATGGGAGCCCCCTTAAATATTTGTTTTATTTTAATTTAATTATTTATTTTTAAAGTGAATAAAACTCGATGTTGGTCCCATTTAAATTTTAAGAAAATATTCAATCTCTAAAAGTGGAAAATTTGGTGATGAATTGTTAATTGAATTTCGCCCACTTGCCATAAAAAAATATTTATGCATATTCTGTATCGTTTCCAGCATGGTCCGTATCCAGAACCGTATCTCGGTCGGTCTCGAAGTCCTGCAATACTTCACGACCCGCGAGTGGTGGTTCGACACGCACAACTTCAAGGCGTTAGTGACGCACCTCAACCCACTGGACAAGGAGCTCTATCCTATGGACCTCACTATAATAGAAGACGAGCCATACATAGAGAGCTGTATGATCGGAGGGAAGCTGTATTGTATGAAGGAAAAGCTCGAAAACTTACCGAAAGCGAGACTGCAGAATAATATGTAAGTTTATTCTTCACTAGTGCTTTTGCCCGCGACTTTGTACGCGTAAATTTTCATATATATATCTGGGACATTATTGCACACACGGTCATCTGACCCCAATCATCCCATCCATCAACCATCTGACTGATATACGTACTTATATATTTTTAAATACATACTTAAATAGATATTAACACCCAGACAGAACAAACACAAATGTTCATCACACAAATGTTTGTTCTACATGGGAATCGAACCCTGTAAACTTAAGAAAATAATATAAAAATATAAATAAAATATAAACGAATATTAACTTTCAACACTTTTTCCTTCCTTAATCTGGCCCTTTCGCAAAATAACGTAGCCTACTTCAATCGGGTCATAGCTAAGCATATTCGTGAAAACCGCATTTTAATCCGTCCAGTGGTTTAGGTTAAACACACAACAATTCTAAAAACTGTTATTGTGTTCAGCTGCTTATTTTACGACGACCTGTATTTTTTTGATATCTTGCAAGTACAGATTTTTATATCTACGTTTTTAATATATGTATACTAGATATATATCATCAGCCTATCAGAAATAGCAAAGACAGCAATACATTATTGACGTGAATACGTCTTTAAATTTTGCTTCTATAGTGGGAGACAATTCAAAAAACTTATGATAACAAAATCGGGAGTACAGTTTGATGCTGCAGCTACATATCTATCATCTACATCCAAAATCTAATTACACTCGATAGCTAAACGATCAAAGAGTTCGTAACGTTGAGTGAGACATGCTAGCTGATGCCCGCGACTTAGTAAGCATAGCGCAAAGTAAAACGTACACGTATTCACGCAAAATACATGGCTGTGTCCAAGACGCAGCCACACCTATTTTTTTTACTGTGCGTGTCTATTGAGATCCCGGTGCCCTCCGTCAGGCACAGAGACAGGCCACCAGGGAGCAATCCCACATAATCTGACAGTACCCCAATGTAGATCTTCAAAAATGTCTCTCATTGCAGTTTTTCTGTCAGTTGTCTACGCTACGTAACGCGGGCAATAATCGGTTTCTAAAGTATCATTTTAGCAATATTTAACTCTCGCTAGATGGCGCTGACTACAGTTTTTTTTAAATAGAATAAGTGGCAAACAAGCTATACGGGTCACCTAATGGCAAAACGTGGTCACCGCTGCCTATAGACACCTACAAGACTCGGGGCATTGTCAGTGCGTTGCCTACCTTTGAGGACTCTATTCACCCCTCGTTTGAAGCAGTCCAAATTATACTTCGGAGGAAAAACCGAAATTCAGGGTTCCACTCCTTTTAATACTTTACATGACGTGACATGACAGACAAACTTCTGTCATCCGTTTTTTTTTCATTGCACGACTAACAGAAAAGTTTTTATGGATGTAATGTACGTAAATATGTCAAAATACGTAACAATCACAAAGTTTAATTATTAAATTATTTTACAGGATTTTGAGGTTTTTTAAAACTATTTACGTTGGCTGAACGAAGTTCTCCACTGACATCGTACATTTAAAAAAGTTTATACTTACCAAAAGTTACTCGAGCGCCATCTCTTGATGATAAAAGAACTATACTGAAAATGCCTAATTGGAAACTGCTCATTTGTTTTCAATATCTTAAAATTAAATGTTATATGTTATGTATTATATGTTATTCTACATTTCCAGATTATACGTCCTCGACCGGCTAGTTAGTGTTTTCTTCTACTTGCTGGTGCTCAGCTGGCTAGTCTCGTGGTTTCCACCAATCAAGGAAGCGCTCAAACTCGGCGGGCCAATCGTACGCTACCTGCCGCTCCTCGGTAACGCTGTCTTCCAATAAACACCAATAATAAAACTAGCATTCATTAGTATTTTTTTACAATATATTACAAACTGACTTCGCTAGAAGTAAAGTGGAATTCAACAAAAATAATTCAGCTCTTAACTTTCCACTCTAGAGGTGGAATTCAAATTTAAATGGGACCGCCCTCGATATATGACATATATGCAATAATAACATTCTAATCATTATAATAGGTTCCATAGGTTTGGTCCCATAGTAAAAGTTGTTCGTAATGATGGCTATGGACCCCTTTCGGCTACTAAACCGAAAGAAAAACGATAGGGAAGAATATAGGTACTAACACTCTTTCCTATCGTAACTCTGTATAAGTAGGATATATTTTTTATACCAATTTCTTTAGGAATTAAAAATAAATACATATTGTTCTTTGTATTTACAGTGATGGTTTAACTAACAAGTTAGTTGTAAAGGTATAGCTTAGCTTAGGGTATGCTGCGTCGTGCGCTGCGATGGTTTATTCCAAAATATATCTCATGTATGTTATCTACGCGTGTAGCTTAGTGCGTAGCCAGGTATGGGGCGTGGCAATGACGATATAAACCTGCGTGATGAAAAGATACTGAATTTTCTGTAGGATCTTTTTCGAGCGGGCCAATCCTAGGCGCGAATTGAATAAACTACTTTTGTTTTCTCCAATCACAAGCGCTATACGATACGCTATAGAAAAAACTCGCACTAGGCAGTCTGTTCTGCATGCTATGTCCACTGCCATTTCAAGTAAATTAGTATATAAATAATTTTATGAAATGTAACATTTGCCCTCAAAAAAAATAAAAACCTAGCTGCCTCGTTGCGTGTAGCCAGGCGCTTGCATGACGTTCGCTACAGCCAACCTTTGTCGCCCCCCAAGGACGGTCGCGCACGAGATGGCAAACCTATAGTTTGGTGTTATTATTTTTATCGTAGAAATGTTTTACTTTTACTACATGTCGTAATGTCGTACTTTTTTAACAATAAAAATAATTTTGTAATTATTTGTTATTTTATTATTTTGATCCTTGGAATCTGACATAATCATAAAATACTCTTTTTTAATTAGGAATTTGATTTAGGTGAATTAACGTTGAAGTTGTTTGATCATTAGCTTTGTCAATAGGCTAACATATAAATGCGAAATGATCTGCTATCTTTCTGTCTATTGTTATTCATGATTATGAAACGGTAAAATTTTGACTAAATTTGGCAAGGAAGTGGCGATACTTTATCATTATTATCTTTTTATTTAAAAATAGAGAAGTGTTCGATGGAATTGTTCTTTACCGACTGACAAAGAAGAAGGGTAGTATTTAGTGATTTTTTTATCGTCTCGAATAGCTTTACAGTATATACCTAATACCAATACTTACACACCATCAAGTAATTATATACCGTAATTCTGCGGTATCACATCACATTTCGGCCTATTCGTGTTGAAGTAGACGCAGGCGGCGAAACTGCGCGGTACGGTATGCTTGGGCATGCCGAAGGATCCTATGGCATCTCCGTTCACAGACGGCGAGGAACGGGACGGCGCGGCACGGCACGTTTCGACATGCAGAAACCTTAAACCTCGTTTCAATTACTTAAGCACGCATATTTCTTTAACGACATGTAGTCACCTATGCGTCTCACGTTTTGCAACGGCGTGCCGCGGCATCCCATGGAATGCTGTGACGTTCTAAATCTTTCCTGGGAAAGACGCGACATGTACGTAAGGGCGACGACAGGTTATGTACCTGACTTGTAATACCTATTATTATGAATAAATATATGTCTATATCTATATAAGCATTCCAGGCGGGCTAACATGCGCACCGCGACAGGGTTTTGTCGATTCTTTTTGTCGTGCCAAAGCGAGACAGGCGTATATAAAACCGTAGGCACCTTGTCGCGTTCTCGCTCGACAGGGCGACGACAGGATTATGTCGCGGTGTGCATGTTAGTCATGCTGGGAATGAATGAATTAATGCTTAATTCGTTGAAATAAGGTTGAAAATGATTTTTCAACGAAAAATATCCCTTGCCATGCCGTACCGTGCGTGCCTCGCAGTCTGTGAGCGCCGGCCCTAGGCACAGACTAGGTAAAGCTACTACGTGCCCAGACTTGTCGTTACGATTATTCCCATGGGAACAATTCAGTCAAATACCTGAGGGGCAGGGTGAGGGGTCACTGAATGCTAATTGGCCATTTAATGTCACTTCAAAACGTTGATGAATGGCAGGCTTGCATGGTCAGTACTGACGTGACATTCAATGTCTTCAGTGGGCGTGTCTTTACATCAGACGTTTTCATCTAATGTAGTGCCTGAACATATTCGCCCTGCATTAATCGTCTAGTTCTAGAAAGTCTTTGGCCTTAAGACACCAGTACAAGTGCAAATAGACCTAGCACGCAAACAGATTTTTAGACTATGAAGATTTCCTTCCTAATATTTCTATGCATTTGGAAAGGTCACTTAACAAAATAAAAAACTAAAATATTTTTATATTTTTTACTTGAGGTGTAGGTAAGTTTATTCGCGTAACAATTTCTCAATACAAATTTCCATTTTGTACACACCTTTTCTCATTTGTTTTGTATTATCGTTTATAAAAGTTGACTCTCTAAAATTTTAACATCATCATTTCTGTTCCCTATATCTAATTCGCTTCACCACTGTCGTTAAACAAAGTAATAACAGAGGATACTAAGGCAAAGTATTTATTAGGAGGAAAATAATAGTTAATGCGGACTAACCGATACAAATAATATTATACAAAAATAGTGTTTCGAAGAACACGGAATGGGCCCCGGTCGCGCAGTACCGCCTCATTAAATAGTAGCGCGAGCAACATTTCAAAAATGGCCTCAGCACAGCTCGCAAACATGGCTAGGTTCAACACAATTTCTTTTAGGAGTTTGTTCAACCAAAATATATAAAGGGTTATTTAAATTTATCAAAAATCTCTCAGAGGTAGCCTCTCTGCGCCAAACAAACAAATTTCTTCCATGACAATGAAATAAATTATAACATTAATCAAAAATGGTTTTCATGTTTGTATGATTTTTTTTCAGCTTTGTTTTTTTTATATGCAAGAGTCATCTCCAAAGTTTAACCCTGGCCCAACATTGTACACATTCTTAGTGCACGTAGTTATAGCCATTTACAGCCCTAATTTAAATAAAGCTACTGTTTGTGTATGATACAAAAAAGACGAATTATAAATAATCATGAAAATAATTATGTATGATGTAGGGGAGGTTACCGACGAGAGGTTTGTGGTTACAAATAACCCTGTATAAATACATGTAAGGCTACCATATCAAAGTTTGAACAGTTCTGACATAAAGCCCGACATTTCAGTAAAAATCCGATCATTTTAACATGTTGGTTAAATATTAAAAGTTTTTTTTGTGTTTATGGAGACGTTAATCGAGATTTACTCGTATTACATCGCCCAAACTAAAAAAGCCGGACAAACTGACTGATTCAAAAGTCTGGACGTCTTTAAGCGTCGTAAAATATACAAGTACAGCGGCAGTACCAAACAAGAACATTTGAACAAACTCCTGTTTAGAAATTCGTGTATAGGTAACTTATCATTGATCATTGGATTGGGCCTGATGTGATTGAGCCTGGTTAGTGAGCAGGGCTTCGCCCCCCGCGCTTGGGTCCCCGCGCACCGACGCCCATCGTCCTATCGACATTGCACACATCGCACTGGTATGTGGACACTAGCCGGTCCACGAGGCTGCCAGTTACACCTAATAAGAAAATTCGTTACTTTATAACAACTAAATCACGTTTAAATCAATTCAAAATGTACATTATTCATTATTCCATCTTATCAATGTAAACAAATCTAATCTGCTACAAAAAATTAGCAAATTTAAATACAAAGATCACCTATTCCGTCTATTATAAAATTAATCACTTAAGTATTAGAAAAACACAATATTGAGAGTGAGGCAACTCACTTGTGATATATTTTATTATGCCTTTCAGTGTACATTCAACGAATGATAGTGAAACTTATTGCGTTGACACATTAAAACTAAAAAATTGACTGTACATTTATATGTAAATATTTGTACATATTGCACTCTGAAGTAACGAATTATTAGAAATATCTGTCGAAACGAAGTATACATACGCAGAACAAAATATCTCAGTAAATACAAATAAAAAGACATTAGCAATCACAATGTTCGTAGCTCGTACACTAATCTAGGTCCCTACGGCTTACAAAGCTTACAAAAGATAAATACAGAGAATCATTTACAAAAAATATAATTCTACCCAAATAATATAAAAATAACAACAGCCATCTGTACTTTCTTAGATGAATAAAATAAAACGTACATATGTCAAACATATGACAATAGAATCTAAAGGTACCTATGTACAAAAAATGGACACTAACAGACGGACTCTCCAACAGAGTCCGCCGCTTTATAAAGACTGGACGTGTCTCGTTCGGTCACTATGATACTTAGAGCTTCAAATGAAATACAGATCAAAAAGGCGTTAAAGGCGTCGGGTTGTGATAGATAGGCGACCACTATGCGTTCCTGGGGCCTTACGCCCAACTGTAAACACGGCCCCGAATAGCAAAATCACGCAACCGTATCTCGACACGTTACGGTTCGCGTTCGCGTGATTTTGCAAACTGCACCTATTCGAGACCGCGTTTAGAGTTGTGCGTAAGGCCCCTGAGCCGTTCTTGTTGGTTACCTCACCGGTACTCGAGTCTCATGAAGTCCTCCGCAGCCGTATGCCGTCTCATTTCAACACAGCGATATAAACTTATCATCTTACTAACGTTCCATTATCAGCTAAGACACAAATTATATTACTGTTTACTTATTACTTCTCGTCTGAGATTATTAAATACTTAATAAATCTATTACAATTTCGAAATTGAGTAATATGTATCAAACGCGACCGGCTGTGCACCGACGGAAGCGGAAACTATACAGCTAATATGAACTCTACGATGACGTATTACGATTACTTATCGAATGGCAGTTTTGTCGCGAGCCGAGTCGAGGCGACCCGTAAGGCAACTTATCTTAGCAGAATCCCGTGACTGTTCACATCTATCATCTACAGACAAACTATCACGCATACATCGCACCATGGTATCATTACCTTTATAATGGCAGTGTGTTTTCGGAACGCCCTCGAGACACCGTAAGACACTCCGCGAAGATTTGTGCTATTTTAGACTAACGCTACAATTTAAATTATATTCGAAAGTCCGGAGGCGGACAGCGCGGTCCGCGGTGCAAGCTCGGTCGTCTCACGCTCGATTTAACTTTACTTTAAGAAATGCATTTCCAAAATCTCAGACATACGTACGTAATTAGACACACGAAATGGCATGTAAAGAAGACACACAGCACGCACCAATCAGACACTTAAATCTAATCGCGTAATGAAGATGAGGAGACGGCCGGTGGTAAGGGCGATGCGACACGGACAGTCTTGTCGATTACAAACGTTTTCGATGACAGAAGTAAACTAGCTAGAAATATAGCAGTTATTTTTTGAAGTGAGCTTCTTTTGGCGCGGTGTGCAATTCTTGGGTGAACAAAAATCATGGAACTCGTGCACGTCACGCTGTACAGTGTATGTATTTTAAAACAGCGCCATCTCTTGTAGAATAGGTGAATTATTACTTGTTTTTTTTCCCTTATATGTATTACATGATAGGCTTGCGTTTGTCAACATCGCGGTATAATAATATACTCAGGTATGACATTTTGACACGCAGAGGTCATGTGGGTGTCACAAGCTTACGTCATCGTTGTTTAATAGATATATTAAATTTGTGTTTAACTTCGCTTCGCTTGACAAACAAAATGACAATTGAAGTGCTTTTGTTTACCAATATTTGTTTGTCGTAATGAAGTGGCGGCTAGTGACGTAGGCTTGTGTCACTACCGAAATGTCAGACCTATGGTCCACATGCCTGAGCAATGTGGAATCGAAGCATACTTTCCGAAGTTAGTATAAATAAATACATTATAAATATCTGGGACATTATTGCACACATGGTCATCTGACCCCAAACTAAGCAAAGCTTTTAATATGGCTGCCAGAGACTGATATACGTACATATATATTTTTAAATAGATATTAACACCCAGACATAGAACAAACAAAAATATTAATCACATGAATGATTGTTCTAGGTGGAACTCAAACCCATGCCCCCAAGCGCAGAAGGTAGGTTCACTACCAACTGGGCCACCGGGGTTCATTTTGTTTATTTCTGTCATAGATAACCTTTAAATTCGACATCAATGTAACGAACTGTACAAGTCGGAGCCGAGATGAGCAGAACGAAAGAAGACGCTTATCGTACGCAGTAAGAACGCTTACCGATAATTGAGATCGATTAATTTTAGTTACTAAACTATATTTTTCACACGTCAACAATGTAGGTACTCAAGGCAGGTAACGCGAAATAAGGCATTGTTTGTTATTTGTAACACTTAGTTCTTTTACTTTAGGGTAGGCGCCCTGTTTTCGCCTCCCCGTTATAGTGGTCATTGACGGATATAATTAATATGTAATGTAACATGAGCATTAGATAGAAAAGCGTAGCAAGCCGCTTAAGGGCTACAATTTCGGGTGCAGAAAATTCACTCGCGCATTTCTACTTATGAAAAATGTGCTTCGGTTATTTTAAGACGTTAATATTTCAACATATTTAGAACAAATTTAAGTTTTAATATTTTTTATAATGACCTGAATAAATTGGGAAATCGTTTATCCCATTTTCGTGGTCATCTACACTAATATTATAAAGAGGAAAGATTTGTACCTATTTTTGTATGTTTGTATGTTTGTAATGAATAGGCTCCGAAACTACTGAACCGATTTGAAAAATTCTTTCACTGTTGGGAAGCTACACTATCCCCGGGTGACATAGGCTATATTATATTTTGTAGCGAGGCCGAAGGCCGAGCTTACACTCGTGCGAAGCCGGGGCGGACGGCTAGTAATCTATAACTTGGAAAGATTTGTATTTTTGTATGTTTGTAACGAATTAACTCAAAAACTACTGGACCGATTTAAAAAATTCTTTCACCATTAAAATGCTGCATTATCCCTGAGTAACATAGGCTATATATTTATTACTAGAATGTTTAAAATATGAATCTCCACCCGTGCGAAGCCGGGACGAGCGGCTAGTAGTATTTTGAATTATTAACTTCGCAAATGACCGAAGCACATTTTTTAAATGTAGACAGAAATTTTATACTAAAAAATAAATTAAATGAGTAAGTGAGATAGCAGAGCGTCTTATTATGGGCCTTAAATAGACTACCGGACAGTTATTTGCTAAAAATATCAAGCTCAGCAAAATATAATTTTAAATAGGCTAACACAGTTCTGAGATACAACCGTTCACAGTTTTTTATTCGGATTAGGAAAGGAAGCCGTCTCTTTCCCGCAAATTAAGTATTATTATGAAGTTTGTATGGCGCACTCACAAGTAACGTCATTAGTAAGTATAGTGCGCTCTCTGTCTAGCATGACATTAAAATGCTTATAACTCCATCAATAGGCTAGACGACTGTTTTTTTTACTGTCCTATTAAAATGAAGCCCATGATGATATATCAAAAACAAAATGTAAATCTGATCAAAAATAAACAACTTATAAGAATTTTAATATCATCCTAGACAGAAAGCGCGAAACAGCAAATTATGACGTCACTTCTCTGTAATCCTATTCTGACAAGTATGGCGCCCAGAGGCGTGACGTCATTTTTTGTTTTGTGGGAAAGGTACAGAGTTTTCTCTACCAAGAACTTTAAACGCTTATATATCAGAACATTAATAACCGATTTAAATTATTTTTCAATAAACTTAATATATTTACTTAAATTCTTCATCAAAGCTATTGGTTTCGACGATATAAACATCAATATGAACATAATTTGATGTTTTCAGCGATCAGTTCTATTTATTGTCGGCTTTTTTATAAGACTAGTAGAATATAAATTAGTCCGGTAGCATATTGATTGGCAGATGTTACACGCTCGTTGCGAATGTTACGTTACGATGCGAATGTTACGTTACAATATAAAGTATAGGCCAATTGCCGCCTTTTCACGACGCAGTGATAGTAGATAAGAGACAGATTTGGCTTAAAGCTAGTTAGTATCGCGTGCATGATCTACCAAAATTTTTTTATTTATTGTCTAGTACACTAATATTGTTCCCATAGAGTAAGCTCGGCCAAATGTAGAGAGTAAACACATCTATTTTCGAAAATAGAAACAAGCTGCCATTTTGTACTTTTTACATTATACGTAAGGAATGTGATAATCTAATTAAATAAATATTTATAAGGTAGGAAGTTACTTCATGGGTTCTATTTCTCTATACCGACACCTACATAACAGCTGCCTCAAATGCACGCAATTTCACATAATTTCCACTACAGGACCTTTTGAACCAAACCTGTCTCTTATAAAATTATTTAAACTCTTGATATACAATAGAATACATATATCTCTATAGAACATTATAAAACGGACTGTTTTTTTTAATTATATTGGGTTAACAGATATCTAAGCCTATTGTAACAAAGCAAGTTGATATTTTGTAAGCGAGTCGATCCGATGTGTCCATGATTTATTCCTAGTACAACAGATGGGCGACGTGCAAGCTACTGACGAATTTACTTTATCGTAATAAGACACACTTACGTCAGCCTACGGTAATAAAACGTTATAAATGTAATCACAGCAACAATAAATTATAATTAACGTTTGACTCGAGCGACACAGGACAACGGGAAAACGGAACTAAGACGGGACACGATAACGTCTCACATAAACTATTTCACATAAAAAACGTTCACAATGTAGTCGAATGGCTATTAAATTTTGGTAAATAAACATAACTACCTATCAACTTTTCACCCAATAGAAACATCTTTTCATATATTATTTTTTTCTCTATAACTCTCATAAACGTACATACGTAATTTAGACGTACTTATAGAACGAAGTCTTATCATAGTCGTATCCGAGTGACCAACTAGCCCAGTCAAGGAACCGGCGAGGCCGCGACGGACGCAGCGACCGGTCCGTCGCGGCGTCGCGTAACACTAAATATATATCCAAACGTTCAACAACACATATATTCACTAATCTCTCACATGCGTCGGTCACCGAATACGCACTTATAAATAATCACGTCCTCGTGTCCGTGCACTTCACTAAAACTAGCCAGTCTATGAGCGTTCTCTCCTGAGGGGGGTCACAGCGAGCCGGGGCGGCGGCCGAGGCCGGGCTAGAGCGCCGGCGTGTTGTCCGCCACGACGGTGGCGGCGCCGCCCGCTCCCGGCGCGTTCGCCACATCCGCCACGTCCCAGATCTCTTCCAAGAATGGCGGCAGTTTCTTGTTCTTCAGCTTGAGAGAGATGCACATGTTGGAGTTCTGCGTTCCCAGCGTGCGCAGCTCGGTGAGCACCGCCAGGATCTTGGCGTAGACGACTGGACAGCGCGCCGCGCCACCCAGCTGGTTCACGATGTACATGCGCAGCGTGTTCAGGTAGTACCGCTGGATCTCCTCCACCAGCAGCGGCTGTTCCAGCCCCGGCCGGTCTGCAATTACAACACTCACTATCAGTACACAGCTCGACGACTCGCCAGCGAAGTATCGTCGCGTCTCGGAGGGTGACTGTTTGTCCTCTTCAACAAGGGTTGCCATCTCTAAAATTTGGCAACCAGGACAAGACGCATGAAAACCCCGGATTTTAGAGCCCCAAACCCGGATATGTCAACATGTGTTTTAAAGTCAGAGTAAAAATCGCGGCGTCCCGCACAGTGCGTGTGTCGCGGGCGGCCCAAGACTTTAAATTTTTAAACCTGGACTACAAATGAAGCTCCGCCCGGACGCTCCCGTAAGCTGGGTTGTTAGCGAAGATTATATGAAGAAATTACCTGAGAATATGACGATGGCCGTGAGTAGCGCGTAGTGAACATTATCCATCTGCATGGCGTACATGCAGCGGCAGAAGTGTAGCAGTTCTTCTATTACGTACGCCATGCCAGCCTTGCGGTAGTTTTCACGGGTGTATGCTTGGTTGTTTGCGAAGAGAACGCTGTCTGTTGCCGCGTCGTAGCGCCTGGCCACTCGCAGCATCATCACTTCACTTGAACACGCCTGCAACATTATTCAACACAAGATTATTACGAATCTAGAAAACATAAACTTACCTATATTTAAAAAAACAAGGACCGAGTTAAGGATGCGGTTGGAAAATCAATAAAATAGTCCGTTTTGAAGTCGCTTGAAAATAGTGCAACAATTACTTTGTTTTCATGAAGTAAAACCCTTACCCATGTATAAAATAATTAAAAAGAAGCACGCGGCTTAATGTAAAAACCACTGAAGTGAGAATTTTTTCTACCCTTCTCTTTTCTGTGGTAAAAACGGTAGAACAAGCGTCAAACTTGGCATGATTATACTACATACTATAAAGCAACAGATTATAAACACCGGCCAAGTGCGGTCGGGCGCGCGTTAAAAACATTATATATTCTGGTTAAAACTGACCTTTAGTAACGTGATCTGATCAGACTGCGAGATCTTCGCAAATCCAGGCAGGCCCTTCGCGAACTCTACGATGAGCTGTACTGTGAGGATGGTCATCTCCGTGATCTCCCGGAACGGCATGTCCGTGTCCTCGTCGTCCTCATCAGACTGCCACGTCTGCAAGAGACGCCTAATATTACTACTGGGAGGGCGGGTTTGTACTAATCTACTACAAGGTACCAGCATAAATAACGCAACACAGAAATAAACTAAAATACATCCCTCAGACACCCCTCATCCGTTTTTATGATTATGAAAACATTCATAATGTAATTTTTTTGTTTCTCAGTGTGTGTTAAAACCAGCAAAATATTAATTTAATTTATATACAAAATACCTTTTTTTTTGACACAATAATAATATGCACAAGGCTCCGAGCTAGTTTTGCTGTGTTTCAGAAGCAATGGCCTCTCCTATATTTATAACAAAGTAAACATAATGCCAGATTAAATAAAATTAAATTTTGATCAATGAACATCTAAAATAAAAAATAACAAGTTTTGAAAATTTAAGACACGACTTTAAAAACTATGTATATAATTATATGTACTAGGAATCTTAATATATAAACTAAGTGTAATATATTATTTATTAACTTAATACTTTATCTTAAAAATTAAGTACAAATGCACAAATCGAGGACTTAATGCTAAACATTTCCTACCAGTCATCCACCAGGTTGGAACAAATGGTATGTAGTATGGTGGTATGTAGGTTATAAATAAAGTGTATGTACTAAAAAGAGTCATCATCATCCAGAAGACGTTCACTGCTGAACATAGGCCTCCCCTTTTAACCTCCACACTGAACGATATCCTGCCATCTGCATCCACTGGATGCCCGCGACTCTCACAATGTCGTCGGTCCATCTAGTGGGAGGCATACCTCCGCTGCGTCTTCCGGTTCGCGGTCTCCACTCAAGAACCTTTCTTCCCCATCACTAAAAAGATTATGTGAGCCGGACTCCGCCGGATATAATAATTAATAGAATATAACTGATTGCAGATAACAACGAAACAAAAAACGTGTGTTTTTGTTATTGTTTTACATATTGGTCATTAAGCTCTGATGCCGAGGCAATAGACGTCGGCGGTAAATTCTGCCTTAGTAAGAGTCTATTGAAGTGGATCTCTGGACTCGGGCTGGTCGGAGGTAGGCCTGACCAAGTGAAGATCCTCCCATTGCATTGGAAAAAGATAAAATTAAATGTTAATATTCACCTGCGTGACCCTTTTGAGATCTTCCTCCGAAGGTTGTTCGTACCCCTCCTGGTACCAGACCAGCCTCGCTATGAGTGACTTCTGGTTGCCGGTTAAGGCAGGGATGTTCTTCTGCCGGTTCTGCTCCATCAGCTTCTCGCTGAGGAACCGCGGCACCACCTCGTGCTGCAAACAGTCCAGCTTCACGTCGGAAACCGTGCGGTTATTCACTCGCATCAGAACCATTAACATACAGGACAAGCTAAGCGCAATGTACTGTCAATGATGTCTTTGTTAACTCAGAATAAGCATCGGTTTCTTTTAGACAAGTGTGCTCCATCGTACACAGCAACATCGCTTAACATCAGGCGAGTTGGCGATCAAACTTTATTATATAAATAAATAAAAGCATGCACGAAACGATAGCAACATTTGGGTACAATATTTTTCATTATATAAAATAGAGTAGCAAACAAGCAGGCAGGCGTCCTGATGGTAAATGATCGCCGCATGTGAACATCAACACCAGGAGCATTGCCGCTGATAACCTACTCTTCGGGGTGAGAATTCTGTTAATTGATATGATGTGGTCGAATCGAAAGCATAAGCGTTAATGATAGCTTAACAAAGAAACTTACAATCCTGGCCGCCTCGGGCGGAGGCGGGTCACACTGCATGATGGCTGGCATGTGATCTTCTACTGTAGTAGTGCTGACCGGCAGCTTATCTTTATCTCTCTGCGCTTTCTTCTCTTTCCTCTTCGCTAAGCACTGGTTCTCCGGCACCACGCACTCGGGTCTCATTCCCACGGCTAGACACTTCTTCAGTCGACATTCCTGACATTTTCTCCTCATATACATGTCCATTTCGCACGCGTGCCCGAATTTGCATATATACACCGCATTTTTGGTCACGCTCCGCCTGAAGAAACCTGAAATTCACAAAAATAACAATCAGCGTCCACGTTAATCGCATGTACGATCTCGGATAATGAAATGACGAAATAGGATTCGCGAAACCGGTTGTTTTAGAGATAAGATAATGTAGTCATGAACGCAAAGGTTGCCTGAAAGGCGGCGGTCATTGACAGCGGAGAGCTATGTATGCGCTATAATGTAGATTTTTATTACAAAACAAACAAGATAGACGGAGAGTAAATGGTTCGAATTGGACGTAATTGGAGTGGTCAAGGTGCGGGGCCGTGTATTAACTGTCCGAGCTCGAGTGGTCCGAATAAAATGGTGATGTTTACTGCCGGAGCGGAGTGGAGGTTGGCCGAGATGGAGGATAGGCGTTCGTGAATCAGGCAGGAGTAGACGCCCTGCAGACAGCTATTGTGACGTCCCGTCTCGCCACGACCCGCCACATAGGTATATGCACCGGCTGCGGCAGCCTCGACACAATGCGCCAATTTAGTGCTGAATTGGCACGTTGTGGGCGCACTGAGGGCCACATGTGGAATTACTAGCTTGGAAACACAAGGCGTGCCGCTCGCCTCTGGCTAATAATATAGACCTGCTCGTGTTACAACTTTTGAAGCTTTATTTGGTCTTGTATATTACCATGCAAATTGAATTCAAATGCAGGCTGCGTTTCGAAGGAAGGTGTGGCGTAATTTATTTCACATACACGCAGTCGTCAGAGAGGTTGATCGTTTTACTGATTTCATTCCCGGGCAGTGATGTCATGCGTACCTTTGCAGCCCTCGCAGGTGAGTGCGTTGTAGTGATACCCGGAGGCTCTGTCGCCGCAGACGAGGCAGAGCTCCTCCTGTTGGCGCGGTGCGGGGCCTTTCTTCTGCCGCCTCGCCTCGCCATCTGTGCTGCATCCGTTCACGCTGGACGCTGGTGACAGTTCCTCCCGACCTGCAACAACACAAACACTCCATAAATTCGTGTGCTAAAAGCAACTGCGCAATAAAATTGTGCCAAGCTCGTCCGGTGGCCCGCCGCGACGCCCGAGTGTCGAGAACTTCTAAAATCGGACGCTATAAAATTTGCATACGCTTCATGAACCATTTGTCGAGTCGTTGGACGGGCGAAGCTCGTTTTATTTTTCGTATTTGTTCCTTCGAAAAGATATTTGTAACGAAACGCTGGACAGTATTTCGGCAGGAGCGTGGACGTTTCCTGCCCAAACAAAGGTGCTCGTAGCTCGACCCGCATACAAATGACGGGTCTCGTCGGTTTTGTATTCCGAGCACATGCGGGGGCAACAGGGATGCGCGATGGAAATGTAATCGGCAATTGTCAATCACGCAGTCAGAAACTCGGAACTCCATAAAAAGTAACAGGGGGAATTATTAATAACTCTTCTATGCCTTCGGTTGTTTAGCTCCGTTCCCATAAAACAGACATCTCACACTTCCGGCCGCTTGTAAACCAAATTGAATCCTCCCCTATCAACGCATATCTTATTTCATTATTTCATTTGGTCGTCCCACTCCAACATGGAATATCATATTAAATGTATAAATGCTGAGCCCTTATGACCATCTGCCGTTGTAATTGAATTAAAAGTCATAAACTATAATTGGTGCTATAAAAACGAGTAAACACTGTTTCCATTCCATATACTTATAATATTTTAAGGCTGCACTCACCGCACATTTTCAACATTTTAACAGATTAAAACTCTCTAAGTAGGTAAAAAAAAAAACACCACACCCTAAACGCAAAAAGAAGGTGTTATAAGTTTAATATGTGTATCTCTCAAACGGCAGAACAAATTTTGATTGTATTTTTTGTTTTAAAGGTGACTGCATCGCATCTTTGAGCTATCGATTCATGAAAATCGGTTTTTAGTTGTTTGAAGATTATCAGCTCATTATAAAGGTTTTTTTTTTAATTTTAATGTATACTTGTAAGAATAACATTGCAAACGTTTTTGTATTTTGCCTGTTTATTTTTAATCTCCGCCATCCTACAAAATGATTTAATACCATTTTCAATGTAATTCAAAAGATTAAGTCAAAACTTTTTTTAAATCTCACTCATGATTTGTTTTCCCCAAATGTGTTGAAAATGTGCGCAAGAGACAGATCTAGATAGAGACAGGCCCTTAATATTCCTTATTCTAATGGCTATGGTATAGTAAAGAGCAAAACGATAAGGATTTTATGACGTGGAACCACAGTAACGAAGCTAGCAATTTTAAACTATAAAGGTAGATTCTTCCTTCGCTTGGTATAAAAGGTCTATCTCAGGCCCAATCTAGCCATTAATTTTATTTACATATTTATTGTATCTATCAGCCAGGTCTTTGGCCGACGTGCCTCTGTATATTACACCCATATTATAGCAATTACGCAACCGGTCAAAATAGCCGCTGCCAAAAACTAGTTCTAAGTCTTGCCACGTGGGATCTGCGCCAGATTTGAGGCCACGGCGCGTATTGTGAACTCGCTGAATCTATTGAGAAATTCTCGGAATCTATCGACGTTTGTCATGTTTAAATATTTCAGGGAGGACACTAGACAGTACCTATCTCAGATCAGACAAATAAAAGAGATATGCTTTAGTACATTATCGTTCGTGTTCAAATGTCTCAATTTTTCACACATATTTAAATCTGCATTTTTAACCGACTTCACAAATGAAGGGGATTCTCAATTTTAGACTCAACTTTAGAACTCTTCAGAAACTCGGAATCACTTTCAGAATGTTCCCATACAAATTTTATCAAATTCGGTTCAGTAGTTTGGTTTATAAATCAAAATAACTGGAAAAAATATGTCTTCGAAGTAAACGAAATAGTGTATTTGTTTACTAATTTTAAAGTCAGATTTTTTAATTGATAATTATTTTCACTATACCGCTAAACTGTTTAACGCAAAAACTCAAAGATCGGCTCACTTACAATTTTTTTACTCACACTAAGAAACTAGTAGCGACACCAATGAACTAACTAACAGTCCACACGCAAAACAAAACGGCGACAAGGTCGTCTGCTGGGTTAGTTCTAATAAAGACATCAAGCCTGATATAGGAAGAATGCGTTCGCACCCTCCACGCTAATTTACCATATCTCCCTTGTTAGTCTGATGTGAGGTACGGACCTACCTCTACCTATATTTATCTACGTACTGCGGAGTTCAGTCAATTTGTGTAAAAGTGGCATATTGAGGTCAAGTACGCTTGCTTTCAAGGCTCGGGCTATTTGCATCGGGAATCGTAGTCGAGATATGAGAGGAGCACATCATTGCACTGACCACGATGGGTTATTTTTATCGGCTCTTTAAAACAAGTGCGGCTTCTATTCTCGAGCGAATACCTCGAGAGGTCGCGGTGCTCGGTGTTGGGTTCGATGAATCGTATCGCGGTCGTTTACACAACGTGCCCTTGAGTCGTGATCTTTAAATCAGAATTGGTATAGACGATAACTTTATTAAACAACTTAAACAAGTTTTTTATAGCTTGAAATTTTCCTATAAATCTATCGCGCTAGATTGCGAAGTAGAGCAATTAAATAACAATTCAGTAGAGCAAAGCGTCCAATGAAATGACGCAATTAATCACTGCGGTGAAAGTCTCGACAACCTGATTGGTAAGGTCATTAAAATGTCACATTTCTGCACGTCGAAGCTGAGAAACTTCATCATTATATTAATTAGTTACTTTGTCTATTTCTAATGTCAATTGTCTATAATTATTGGATAGACGTAATAATTACGTAGTTGGAAAGGAAATACTTGTAAAAAAAACGAAGTGTGTGCGCCCAGTCCACGCATAAACAGACTTTATAATTAGTAACACTATCGAATATTTGCCCGTGAAAAAGAAAGCTAATCAAAAGTTGAATGCACGGATGACCGAGTCAGTGTGTTATGTTATTACGTCTCAGCTGTTCTGTTGCGCTCGCGCAATAGAAGGTCTAGTTCGTGCCGCTTCGGTAGCGCTCGGGCACGGTCGGGTTCGCGAGCGAGAGGCCGTCAAGAGCGACAAGTGGGGCACGAGCGACGACCGGGGGCAGCGTGCGGCCTTGACTCTTGAGTTGCGTCTACTCCCCCCCTGCCCCCCTTCATACCCCATCCCTCCTCCACTCGCCACGCTCGCCGCACAGCCACATTATTTATGATAGCATCAGAACTCGGAGCAAGCTCGCGATTCTCTTCCAAAGTACCACAACCTAATAATAAACTCGTATTTCCTCTCACGCCGTTCAATTTTTTATGGATTCAGTGATTTTTTTAAATTGAGTTTTTGAAGTAGAGATATAGGCGCGCCGATGCCCTCGTGGCAAACGCCCAAAGTGATTCTCTTTAGGAACTTCGGTGACACGTTTATATCTCGAAACGACTAAAAAATTCATGAGACGGTGACAAGCGTTGATTAAACAATACGCAAAACTTTCACTGACCTCCGAAAAGCAGACAACGCAATCATTTTGCAGGCGAGCCGCGTAAGCGAATAGTGAAAGTTACCCAAAAGTAGGTATTGCACAAGCAACAGTACGCACAATTGAAATTCGGGTACGGCGAAAGTACTCTATGCGTTGTGACATCACATGAGCCCGCTTGGCATTCATCAACGTACGCGGGCTAAAATGTACGCTTGGATTTCGAATCGGCAAATTGGGCAGTTGGGCAATAGGTGCACCACGCAAGTCACCTGAGCAAATAGGTATAAAGAAATCACTAATTGGCACGCGTTTGATCTTCTCCAGTGCAAAAACTGTAGCAGAAAAAGTGTTGTGAGCGTGATCGATGCATCAAAACGCATCGGCTGTGTGGAGAGACTAGAGCGATGTTACTTTCTACGATACTTTCTAGCAAGAGATGTGGGCCGCCGCCGCAGCAACTGGAGCGATCGGTTTCTCCGCACGCCGGGAAAATCGGATTGAAATAGAAATCGCAACGCGGTGAAAATCGCATTTTCGCGTCGCACTGCACACGCAGGTGTGTTTTTGAAAACTTGGCCAATAAAATAACAGCTAATCTACAAGTTTGTGCTGCTCTTTGTGAACGCTCGCTGGCGTGGTACTGTTTTAAAACGATAAAAAGATGCATTTTAAGATTACAAAAACCGGAATCAAAGTCACATTCAGAATCCAGCAGACCATTACATTATATTCAGGTCCTAAAACAATGACCATTTTGTACTTAATATGCAAACACTGCAAAACATGATAATCGCTGCTAATTTTTCACGTTTTCGCTTGAAAATAGACAAATAACATACAGAGAGGTAAATTAGAGCAAATATCTGAAACTAAGCAGCCAGTATAGGTATTATAGTGCATGATTAGACTCATTAGACTAGTTGTGCGTCACGGTTTCACCCGTTATCCTGCAGGGTTATATTAATCCGGGATAAATTGTGGCAAAACATAATCGCACACATTTGTTTTTTTGTTTATTTTGTTTTTTTGCACGCAGCAACAGAGCAAGGTGTTTTTTTTTTTGCAGAGATAGTTATAGAGCCATAACTGGCATAGGATAACCTGTAGAAAATGTACATCCCTGTGCTTTTTTTAACCGACTTCCAAAAAGGAGGCGCTCAATTCGACTGTATTTTTATTTAAGTTTGTTACCTCAGAACTTTCGACTGGGTGAACCGATTTTGATGATTATTTTTCTATTTGAAAGTAATCCAGTATTTAGTATTTCAATTTGTACAGTTCTGACATTTTTATGAAGTCGATTTTTTATATTGATAATTATTATAATATTAGACTATAATTGACACATTGTATGTGATGTTTGATTGTATGAAGAAGAATAAGCGATCTAACTGCATAGTGAAGTTTTAGAGATGTTCAGCTGAAGCGGACGCACGTGGAAGTGTTTACATCCGGCCCGGAGCGTGTGTCGATCCCGGACCGGGGTGGAGCTTCCGGTATGAACGGCCATGTAAATCAGACTCGTTTATTACATTTCAGTTGAGTCAAAAGAGGGTTCAGGATTGTTTGGGATGTTTCATGGTACGAGTAGGTACTCATAATTTTTTCTTCTTCTAATGATGAGATTATTCGAGTGTTAGAGGCCGATAGTTATAATCTGGGTGTCTACAAATCGCGAGTGATTCGGTTTTTTTACCGAGTTCAAAAAAGGAGGAGGTTCTCAATTCGACTGTTCTTTCAACTGTAAATTATCTTATCTTATCTTTTAACTGTATAAACCGATTTTGATGATTATTTTTTTGTAAGCTGGTGCTTCCCGTGTGATCACATTTCAATATGGTCCAGTTCTGTCATCTTTATGAAGTCGGTTTTTTTAATTGATAATTATTCTAGGCAAGCTTGCTACATCGTAGATCGCCATGATGCGGTCTACGATGGAGATGGAGAGATAATAAGTTGATTACCAGAGAGAAAAGAAAGCAATAAGAATATTTTGTGTGTGTTACTCGACATTTTCCCAAATTGTGAACCGATTTTTAAAGATTATTTTACTATTGAGTAGGCTAACCAAACGGTAGTAGCATTCAAATAAAAATAAAAACACACTTCTAATAGTAGAAAATTAGGAGATGTATCTCGATTATTGAATTCCCATGGTGGTTCGTGGAAAAAATACAACCGACGACGGCAGTATTTTTTTTTTATTTGGTGATTAATTTTAATTTATAGATTTTGTTGTTAGGAGCAAATCTCAGATTATTGTATACTATTCATTTTTTTTTATCTTGTTCTTAAAATAAAAGTAACTTTCAGTGGGACGTAGAAAAAGTCGTTGTTTGATAATTATTGTCATAGTTTCATCCATGTTTCGTGTATTATAATTTTGTAGTGCATAAAGTCGCATTTAATATAGTAGGTATAATTATCTGGTTGAAAATAAAGCAGTTTGCGTGTGGCATATTTATCTACTACGAGCAGACCAGGTGCAGTTTTCGCAAACAATTCAATGAGGTGACACAGAAAAATTATAAAAGCATACAAAACGTACTCAAACATATGTATACGTAGGATATGTTCTAAAGATTTGTGAACAATTTGTGTGGGGTTAGTACGAGAATTTGCGAAAAAATTATCGATACGTAAACGATAGCAAATGTATGAAAAATTTAGTTACCTTTTACGTCCGATAGAGGCGCTGTTCAATTTTTCATACATTTTGCTATCGTTTACGGAACGAATACTTTTTCTTAAGTGCTCGTACTAGGGCAACTAGTACGTCCTGTACACACACAGTTACACAGTCACACATAGTCCCGTACAGTTGACTTAAAAAAAAACTCATGATATTTTCCAGGAGAAAAGCATGCTATATCCGTTTCAAGATTTCTGAAGGCAAAACGGTCAAACGCGGACTTATCCGCGACTGGCTTTCGCCCGCGGCGTCACTCGATTTGTGAACAAAACAATGTCACTCAGGGATAGTTTTCTATCGGTGAAAAGATTTGTAGAATAGCTTCAGTATTTCAAGATATTACAAACATTAACTACAGTACACTATAACTACAAATCAAATTTCAGCAATTTAGCCGTGAAAAGGTAAGCTTGTTTTATGTATAATACCTTATTTAGTGCGATGGTATAGAAAACTCTCTAACTTACGTCACATGTGAATTAGAAAGTGGCATCATTTATCACGTAGAGAATAACTCGGTGGTAATGGATACCATGGCTCCCCAGCAGACTGTTCCATTTATTGACACAATGCTGTTTAAACCGCCTCTCTATCCCTCACAGAGAAAACTACCTTTTTCGTCTCGCTCTACCCCCCAATTTAGTTAGACGTGCACCCACGCTCCATCGCGCCTTTTCGAGTAAACATTGGAATGGGTAAATAGAAAAGGGAGGGAGATATAATTAGAATAAATGCTTCACGGCTTAGTCAGCCCAATAAGAATTTAAAAACCTTAAGTGCCTTCCTCTATTCGTGAAAGAAAAATGTAAACGCAAAGGAATTAGGCATAGGCATATCCAATTATTCAAGATTCAAACTTTCCCAACTTCCATAATAGTCTCGAAAAAGCAAACTGTTTGAAAGTTTCATAACCCTCTTGATGCAAACTTGTAGGTGAGCTTTACCTAGTTCGTAGAAGTTTGCCCTAGATTTAAAGCTAACAAAATGGTAACAACCTAGATTAACCGCTGACGAAGGTTAACATCGACATCTCTTAACAATAGCTGTTATAATATTAACCTGATTACAATGAAAATACAGCAAGAATAAAGTGGGCCAAGGCGCGATTAGGTGACGTCATCAACGATCGTGTAAATGTATATATATATATAAAACAATCGCCTCAGGACTAATTGGTGACCGCTGACCAATTAGGTCAATGACTCTTTGTCTTACAGTGACTGATAAGGCATTTTATTCTAAATATTCTAACATCGCGGCTGTCCCAGACGAAAACATGGTAAGTCAGATTTCGCACATATTAGAACAATATGATCAACCATATACCTACTTATATGTATTATCTAGTTGGGAATAGACCAACACTGTCGCAGTTTCTGTGGCCTCCTCCTGGTCAGAAATAATATACCTAATTGCTTTATATTTTGAAACGCTGAATCAAAAAGAATAAGCAGATCTAGTTGGGTCTATTCCTAGTTTTCACTGGCCTTTATCAGTAAAAGATACTGATGCTTAAGATAAAAACATACAAACAACTATAAAAATAGATACGGAGTTTTCCAGCGTTTTCGCCTTACTATAGATTTGTCGTGTCATTATATATCAATTATCAATATTTGGACAAGTAGAGCTACATGGTTAACGAGAGTCAACTTCACTGACTGAGACTGATGAGACCATAGGGTAGAACGTCATTAGGCGAGTCAAATCACATAATTATATTATTTTTCCAAATGTCTCTTACTGTGTTTTCCTCTGCAGCGGCCGATCGAATGTAATCGCGTCCATGAACAAACAATCGACGCCAATCGAGGTGACCTCCTCGATTTGCTGCTCTTGTTTTCTGTTTAGAATATCTAGGTCATTAACATTGGATTACTGAGAAATTCGCAAACGCAAACGAGGAAAATTAAGTAGGTCGCATGTATCACTCAAACGAGGCTGAAACAACACTGTTGTGACAGTGAAGTAACCGATGGAGTAATCTGTAACGTAAACAGTTCGCCATTTGGACGAGTACCGAATTAAATTCGGCTTCGTCGTGGTTTGAGTGTTCCCAGAGCCTTTGAGACACAGATAACTAATTCAATCGCGCTCTCCCGATCCCCAGAACTGAATAAAAATGTATGTTAAATAGTGGTAACGGTCTATGAGAATAAATATTTGGAAAAAGCGATAGCAAAAGAAAAATCTTTGCTATGTCATTTTTACTGTGAAGTTTTGAAACTAAAAGAATAAAATAAACATAAAATGTATAAAAATATAATAACAACCGACTTCACGCGAAGTTCAACTAACAGGATTCACCCCAGTTTCAGATGCAATATTTCCCCCCCGCAGGTGGAATATTTTCTTAAATTGAAATGGGACCACCATTTTTTTTTTACTATACCAAAGGTTGCAAATAAGGTAGCGGGCCGCCTGATGGTATGCGATCACTGTCGCATAAAATCATAATCGGTTCGCAATCAACGAAGATATTGCGTAATATACACAAAAAAAACTCTTATTTTATAGCCTGCATCGTCCAACTGCAGGGCATAGACCTCCCTTCCCTCCTTCCATTCCTCTCTGGTTTGGTCAATTTGAGTCCAATCCTTCAAGTAGGAGTCTAATTCGTCCCTCCATCTTCGTCTGGGCCGTCCCTGTGGAAGCTACTATGCCATGGTTTTGGCCCAATGATCCTCCGTCATTCGACTGACATGACCGGCCCAGGCCTACTTTACGCAAGTGGCCTTCGCATACAGTCGAATTTATTGAGAGCCTCAATTTTAGAAGTACCTAGTTTGTATCTGTATTTAAAGTAGTATCTCACATAGTCCGGGTCGGTGACCGAGTATCAGTTAGATAAGCCGGCGACGGGACGCTTATCGGCGACAAAGAACGCCTTTGTTTTCGATGCATTCGACACCGAACCACGGCTCTGATTAGATCATTCACGTCACAGTGGCGAAATGTTACCGCCACGCTCTTAAAATACGAAATGTAAAATCATATCGGCGCTGGCAACCGATAACCTCAAGATTGTAAATATTTCACTTTTATCTTTTATGTTTCTGATGTCACATCGTATTTAAGTTTTTTAAATACCTATACATGCTTGTATTCTTTACATTAGGATCAAAATATGTTCAAAAACGAATACATTATCACGAACAAAAAAGCCGATGAAGCAATTGAAACAATCGCTGCAAAATCGAATTTTAAATCGCCCAATGACCCAACCGAAGGAGGATTCAATAAAAAACGCCCACAGCAAACAATCCTATCGAATTATGCAGTATGTATAAATGAAATATGTATAGCAAAGCGGTCACACCAGCAGGGCCTCTCCGCGCGTGACCAGATCTCGGTAACGAGCAAAAACTACACAACGACATCCGACGTCGAGATTGGAAAAACAAACCTACACATACTTCGTTTACTTCTAAAAAGGCTGAAAATTTAATGAAAGAGGAAATTTGACAAAGTTGTTTTAGGGTACATACTGAGAATACAGAAAACCCTCTTTGAAAATTACGTCATGCTAATGCTAACATTTCATGCGAAGACATTACAAAAAGCCCGACGCTGTTGACCTCAGATAGATGACGTTACAAAATTGTTAACAAGCATATAATTGACCGCTGTTAACAAAAACCGCGAGTAAAGGCAGTAAAGGCCTACACTGTATTCGAGTAAAAACGATGCGACAGAAATAATAGTCGGTAGAGCATCAGTACGGTAGTATGTACACTGTGAACTGTGTCATGGGCTCAGCCCACGCTCGCCGGAAGGTCGTCCGCCCTCCGTGCACTCTCGTTACTCAATAAATACGTCTGCATCAGCCAATGTCAACGGTAGATTCCGGTACCTTCCATAGCTATAATTATCAATATAAAAAACCGACTTCATAAACTGACAGAACTGGACCAAATTGTAATGGGACCACACGGGAAGCACCAACTTACAAATAAAAAAGAATCAGTAAAATCGGTTCACCCAGTCGAAAGTTCTGAGGTAACAAACATTTAAAAATAAAACAGTCGAATTGGAGTCTCCTCATTTTCGAAGTCGTTTGTAACTCGGTTAAAAAGTATAAATAATCTCGCAGTAAAAAAATACTAAAAAACACGCAATTTAAAATATCGCAAATCCTGATGATCCTACTAAGGATAATGGGACAAACTATTACATTTCATCTTAATTCGACGTTTTGAGTTTTTGAAAATCAAGTTCATAGATTCCGTTACACACATACATACCAAGCTAATAAAAGCGTGTTAAAATAATATAATTTGATAAAATATCAAATTATAGTTTGATATACACGACAAATCTTTGATAATATATAGTTTGGATCTGCCTTTAAACTCGAGCTAGTACTGAAAAAAGTCTGCCAAAAACTGAAGGGAGCGAGGTAAACACGTATTGCACACACTGACATATTATTACTAGTTCTACAAACGCACACAACTGCAAACCATAAGCTCAATATGTATACGAATGGACGACCGAGGGGGGGGGGGGGGGGGGGGGTTGTAAGTGCTAAAAGGGAAACTGTAGGTATAACGCTTCCTTTTATTTATTTTTTCTGAGCGACAAATGGATACAGTTTATTAATACAGTGCATACTATGATTACAGAATTGCTTTTGCGATGGAACAAGTACACCAGAAGAGCCTTTAATACTGCTGATGTAAGACTGATTTTATAAGTCATGGTGTCTTAAATAGAATTTCTGAATTTTGAGCCCATAACGATGCTCAGCTAAACCCCCTTTATCAACGCGCATTTTGGTGAAAGGCTCACACGCCACGTACAAGCAAGTGAGCGTACGGCGGTATTAATAATCGTTGCTGTCAGAGTGATAGATGAGCTCTCCATGACGGGCGCAGATACAGGAAACTTTTCCCCTTTCACCCCTCATGCTTCATACTCGTTCAACCTTGTTACGCGGTTGAAACGATAATCACTTCGCAAATCGCGTTATATTAAAAAACTTTTGGATTCAGTACTTATTATTGAGAAACGATTGAATTCTTGGGCACGTTTGACTAACTTCGTTTGCTGGAAGTTCGAATGAAATCTAACAATTTGATTTGAACGTACAAACTCGATTTATCCTAACAGTCCGAAGCATCTAAAGCATTGCGAAGCTTTCTGCCTTTGAAAGTGTTTGCAATTATGAAGATGGATGTGCAATAAAAAATGAGTGATGTGATGTTTTGTCATCTCGCGTGACTTTGACAAAGCCGCGCCTCGCCTACACTTGGTTTACCGTACCGTGTGGGAAAACCCGGAAATTACAAATGATTTCTTCTCTGTTATGTTGCGCACGAATGTGATCACCTTTACCGCTTAGAATTATCAATTCAATCTGTATCGCCAAACGCTAAAATAGCACTTGTTTAGGCGGCATTGTCAGAACATTCGGCAGCTGGCCAGGTAGGAAGGTCGACGACTTTGCGGTCATCAGGAATGAGACCTGTATGACCTAAATATATTCGGTGACAGTCGCCCGTGAAGGCTACCGTCTCACATTTACTTAATGTTTTGAAACTGCATTAAAAAAACTATTGAAACGTATGAGTATATCAGCTAACGATCCGATCGAAGATTGATTTATTTCAAGCGCAATTGGATGATGGCATGAGTCAGGAATGCACGCGGAAGAATTAGCACTTGGTTTCAGGCTCGAAATGGAACTGAACAATGATCACGGTCGAGATTAATATGTTTTCTGTGAACGTGTCGGCATTAAATTAAACCTATTGGTGTCGCGGCGGTGTTTTAACGAGCTTCTATTGAAATTCTATGAAGTATACCAATATTTATAACAATTTGTTGCCAAATTAAAACAAAGAGGTAGAGTAGGTGTATATATAAATCTACGTGATCTAGTAACTTACCGGATAAAGCCATAGCTACAGTAATGGGCCGCCAAAATAAAGAAGATACATAGACTGTAAATAATACAGAGGCACATCGGGCTCCTTGCAGTTACTGAGAGCATGAGCATTCCGAGAGCCGACCGACCGGTTCCGACGCTGTTTATGGCCAGACCAGATATAAATAGATGCGCTGCGAACCATCCATCTCCTCGCTGTTCTTTTTGCTAGGTGTATCGATGTGAATATTTTTTGCACGACTTGTTGCTCATTATCATTAATTGCAGCTTCATAAACATGCATGAATCTAGAATACAGATCACATTAACGTGTAGCTATTTGATATTTTTTATAATTTCTTTGCTCTGTTCTTGTATGAGATACATATTGAACAAGCTCCCTCGTGTATGCTGTTAAAACAATATAAAAGTCCAATGGCAGCTATATTCTAGATCTAGACAATGAGCCCGAGTTGACGCTGACAGCGCCATGCAGGCAATCTACTCAATGCGGCGGCCTCCGATATGGAGTGACGGATTGCCGCAGGACAGCAATGCAAGAAAGCGACCAACTCCGATCGATATCTGCGACTTTATTGCCCGCGTGCGTGTTGTCCGCTGACAAGAACTAGAAACGACTCCGATAAAATCTGTATGTAGTTAAACACGGCGAGCCGGCGGCGCTCTTGCTAGCCGGGCGCTGTTCACTTTCACTAACGAATAAAATTCTACCCTCACGGGCGATCCACATTCGTAACGCGCGTTGACCCAATATCGGGGATTTAGGCCGAACGATAAGTTTAGTGACATGTGCGTTACATAACCGACCACGTGGAGCGTAGAGCGTTGACCCCTTACAGTGACGCTGATAGACAACTCCTATCACGCACCTCCGCCCCGATAACCGCGGAATTCGTAACGATAATAATTCGGCACATACAATCAAATAAAATGAACGAGCTAAGATGTAATCGAGAAACACGGTTCATAATTTCGCGTCGCAATGCTATGGCCTTACTCAACCATTTCTACATTCTGCGTCTGCGCTGGAGTCACCCACTTAACCCCGTCTGTTGCCAATTCGTTGCATAAACGACCTAGTATGTGGAAGGGGGTCATTGTCGCGTTGCGGCCGTGCCGGCGTCGGTGGGAGCGCTTACAAAGGCAGGTAAGCGCGGCTCTAGGCGCAGGTTAAATAATTATATCGACTGAACCTCGATCTCCTTGCGCCGTGTCTGTGACCCCGATGTAAATAACCTGCGGCGGTTGTGCCTACTGTAAACAACTGACGCCGCTTGCGTCAATCGCTGCATGGAGTCAGGCGCCCGCGCCCAGCCTCGCGCGCTACCATTGATGTGCTCGTTTGACTTACATGCGGCTATTTTAAGCGCGCAGCAAACATTTACCTACTAGTCGAATGGAAAACTCACAATGCAAACGATGACGCAAAGCTATTTTCAAGTCAAAGGAATCTGTATCGTCACTAGAATTTGATGACGATCTCGTAGGCAACGCTGTCACTGGAATTATTTTTATTGCTTGTAGTATTCCGATGACATTGGAAACTTATCCTGAATGAACTCTATATAATATAGGTATAGGCAGCGCGAAGTCGAGAAACTTTTACGATAACATTTAATATCTGCCCACTTGGATGTTATTAGATTAGAGTCCTACAACTAGTAAATGGAATAACTGTATTACTAAACTATTGGAATAGGAACTAGGCGTGAATTATCTTTTGATATGTTTCTAAGTTCGCGTGCTAAATCGTTGTAAAGTAAAACAAAGGAGTATTCTACAATGGAACTTGACATCGTAGGTAGATACAATGGCATCGTTAACGTCAGATATGCGAAAACACAAATGTCGGCTATTAGGTATGGTAGGTAGAAAGAACAAAATATAGAGCTCATAAAAATGACATCGTTGGGAATCTTATTGGACTTATTTTATCAGTCTTTCGGATTACATTGTTTAACTTTGGCATGACTTTTATTGTCAATATGTGAGCTTTACTGGTATGTTATAATTTAAGTGGTCTGGCAACAGGGAATTTGTTTTTATTTAGGGAGTAATCTGTCATAGCAGTGGCCTGAGATCGCTACATAAAAATATTTATAAAAAAATGTTTTGGGCTTCTTAGGCTGTGACCACGTGGCCCGAAAGGTCTAACGACTCGGATCTACAATGATAAGCAGTTCTGCACATGCCAACGTTTTCACTAAAAATTGCTAAGATCCCAATGGAACGACAAAATTCAGTCATAAAATAGAACGATAAAACTATGTATTTAAAACAAGTGGAAACTCATGCATTCACTAAATGCATAGCTGGTGCGCTATCTACAAAGTAAGGTGACCTACATGATAAGATTATTTCAATAGCTAAACACACAAGTGCCGAGCGAAATGTATGTGTGAGTGTGAATTTGCGCCGGGTTCGTTCGTACAATGACATTGCCGACCTTGACTACTGCATCGTATATCAAACACACACGCGTAAACCGTGCGAGTGTGTGCCATCTGCCTAAATGTAGACACGGCCACACACCGAATACCTACGTACACAGTTTTGCATGTGTTGCACTAAAAGCAGAGGATGCAAGTATACGATTTGATATTGCATATAGTTCAACACACGATAAGGAGAATGCCAGAGCTCGCACTGATGCGAGCCAAGGCCAAGCAAACTCAATTTATCGCCATTGGTATAAACGCCCCGGCCGCTTATCACCGACCGCTGTGCGCTTCTGTGCACAATTTGATTGCACCTTATTTCTTAGCACAGTGATATCAAATTGCAATTTTCCGATTTGTTTCCACAAATACACAACGCCAAACACTAAATCATGCTCTATTGCTTTCATGCCAACTGCATT
This sequence comes from Agriopis leucophaearia, assembly GCA_949125355.1. Taxonomy (NCBI): domain Eukaryota; kingdom Metazoa; phylum Arthropoda; class Insecta; order Lepidoptera; family Geometridae; genus Agriopis; species Agriopis leucophaearia. The sequence continues at coordinate 6,992,915 of OX421265.1, read as the reverse complement.
AGTGATGTATTTTAAATTAACCTTGCATAATAAAAGTCCCTATTTACTATTCCAACACCAGTTTTTAGCAAGTTCTATTGAGTGTTCTATATTAGCAAATAGACGGATGTGGGCGGACGAAGAAGGGTAATAATGTATATTTAAAAGTTAAACATCTATAAAACGTCGTATAAATCTTGTAATCATGAAAAGATTTGTAATGAAGAGCGTCCATTAGAGTGCAAAAATATTTCCTTTGATCTCCGTGTCAAGTCAATGCCAACTCATTATGAGGGGACGCGCATTTGTTTTGAAATTTTATACTTGATGAGGCGAATGCCAATTAATGCGAATATTTGTTTTATCATTGAACGCCCATCAAGCCTAAGTGGCCATTTTCATGGACGATAACATCACGTGGAGATGTCGTATACTTTAGTCATGTTTTTTAGTGTGAGCGAACGAGCAATAGAGCTCTTGAAGAGAGAAATGTTGCTAAGCAAAGTTCATACACTATACTAGCGAATCTTCATTGGTGATCAATCTGATGATAAATTTGCTCTTAATTCACGTAATTATTTGTTTATATCTAATTGTCTTTTAATATAGTCTTCGAAAGCTTTTCGCGTCAAGCATGAGTTTATGTTTTGAGAAGTGGAGATGTATGTACGCTTTTAATAGATCTTGGATGTTAGACCCATTTAATTTTTGTAGCAGAGAACAAAGATGTTTCATTGTTACTATTTTAGTCCTATCCAAAGAGATCTCAAAATAAATGATGTTCATTACATGCAAAATAAAAGTTTTTTGTGAGCTTTTTGTATGCATAAATCAATGATTCATGTACACAAATCGTCTGATCTCACTGGCCATATTAGGCAACGTCAAAATAAACAGCCACGTCGATCCTTTAGGTACCTGCTAAAGACCCCTCGTTTAATGACAACATCTTCGATTAAAAATATATTGGCCAGTATTACTATCGACAGTGACATCATGATCTTGAAATGATAAACGAAACAATATTATTCAAATATATTTTTAAATTATTCTAATGACTTATAGATTAACGGAAAATTATGAGTCTTTCATACTCTATGTAAGAACGTATTAAGACTTATCACAGCTCTCTTTTAACCCCTAAAGCAAAGAACTAGGGGTATTCCAAACGACAAAACAGATTTAGATCTTTTGTTGTTTGTAATTTTCATAATATATAGTTTGGATCTGCCTTTAAACTCGAGCTAGTACCGAAAAAAGTCTGCCAAAAACGGAAGGCGGCGAGGTAAACACGTATTGCACACACTGAAATATTCTTACTAGTTCTACAAACGCACACTTCAATATCGAGCGCACACAACTGCAAACGATGTGATTAAAATGTATACGAATGGACGAGAGGGGGGAGTAAGTGATAAAAGGGAAACTGTAGGTATAACACTTCCTTTTTTTCCCGAGGTTTGAAAGGTGAATTTGTCGGGACTCTTCTAATCTATGATTTAAGAACATCAGTCCAGCCGTTTAAAGTTTATAAGCTTTTATATCAGAGCTAAAAGAAAACAATTTACCCTTGTTCATTAAGTTTTCCCCGCCAACTCACACTTGGCAGCTCAATTAAACTAAGATGATTACTATCTATGACTTTCATGACATAATGTCTACGACTTACCTACCATAATGGAGCAGCAGTTCTAGGAAGCCAAAACGTAACAAGGATTTGAGTTAAATCAAATTGCAGCTCATAAACTGCATTAGCTTCGCATAACGTTGCAAGGTTGGCAATTGTTATTCTCGTCTCGATCGACAATAACTTTGAAACATTGCTATTATTGCAAATCCCGCATGTAGGATGTGGCACAATAAAGTGTCCAGGGGATATGGAGGCGGTAACATGTCTTCACTACGTGTACAAGTAGAGTCTAGAGATACTTCGAGATTAAAATCGACGTGCATTGGAAACATTGTCTTTATTGCAAAGTAATAAAGTGTATTGTTAAATAGTACGTGTCTGGTACAGAATAGGGAACAGTTGCTATTGTGCTTACTTCAGTTCAAAGTCACGTAGTTATTCGCAGACTAAGTTCCGCATAGGTATAACGTTTCCATTGTAATTCTACACGATTACGTAACGTAGTCGAATCTAGATTTTGCTAATGTGTGTTATTGTCCAAATTCTAACGCGTCTTATGGAAGCATTGCTAAAAGTAACATGCATTTGTGCATGTGTGACATCACAAATAAGCAGTCAATGTATTACAAGGTTTGTTAGTCTTTTGAAGCTTCAACAATAAAGTTGAAAGATCAAAGACAAGTTGGTGTTGTTGTGACCTTTGAGAAAACAGCCAATCAATTTTCTTCTATCGCAGGGCCCGAAAAACAAGCACTACCTTATTTAGGAGAGGATAATGGAGCAAGAACATCGTGATGACTACGCGTTATGGAACAAACGAGCCAAGATATCAGACGTACCCACTCAGTTTTTTGCGGTCTATGGCCTGTAAAAAACGACACAGAAAAACTATTGTTATCTAACTTGGAAATCAATTTAGCGCGAGTACTTCAACGCTTTGGACGTTAGAAACATGGACGATGCTGTTTTGAAAAACAAATTGCAAATACAAACTGGTTTAACTTGCCCCCCTTTGCGACAATAAGAATGGCTAAAAGGAGAGATCATCGCCCTACCCGACTTTGATTGACAATGATCAAAAGACTCGTACCTATATGGCAAGTATGCCAACTACATTACTTTTCTAACAATACACTTAAGAGACGAGATTTAAGAATTCCGTTATGATAATCGTTTGATTTAGATCAATGGCTCGTGAGATCCGGGAAGAGTTGTACCTTGAGTCAACAGAGAATGTTTGTGCTTTTAACCGTTAATGAGAGATGCTCGACTGAGATTAATGAAATTTGAGGATAATGAACACAGATTTGTATCATTTCAATTGGAGCTCGAGGTTCATGTTGGAACTGTTACGGCAATTTGAAAATTTCTCGAGAATAAAATAAAACGACGCTAATGTTTCTGTTTACTTTCTTTGATGATTGATGAAGGAATACAGCGAAACAACGTGTAGATCTTAAGGAGATTTTAAATTTGACAGAGTTTACTGAAGCTAGAACGATATGTGGCTTTATTTTTGCTTTATTTAGGTAGAATAAAGCTGGTACAGTGAGATCACGTGCTCTCAACATAAATTTGTCGCATGCAGGAGGGTTCCCAAGTCATCTAAAGATATCCGATCTCGAAGATCGTTACAGAGGGCGACTCTAGTGAGATAATGGGAGTAACAAGCGTCGCGTTGGCAGCGCACGCGCACCCGAGCGAGACGCGCGCTCGACCGCATTTCCGCCGGTGTGCCTTCCTAGGTACACCGAGAAAACCAAGCTTTTTTCTAGTCACATTTTCTACTTTTCGGCGATGATTTTGAAATAGGTTTTTAGTGTATGGCCTAGAAGATTATATATACCTTTCAAGCTGCAAATATTTTGATGGGTTTCCTACTCGATTAATATTTTTTTGATGGAAGTTGTAGGATTGGGACAGACTTTGCAGATCTTTACAGACGAAGATTATATATAAGCAAGCGTATGTACATAATTATTACAGTCTGGTGATTGGACAAATGAAATCGAAAGCAGTACACATAGGTATATCGTATACGGAAAATCTCAGAGCTATTCAAAATACAGTACCTCAACAATTATAATAGGTCGGGGAAAAAGTCTTTTCGTATTTTGTATGTATAAGGTTGTAGTAAAAATCTCATCCGTTGTACTGTTTGTATCTGGCTGGTTTTGATACCATTAAAAATATGACATTTTAAAAAAGGAATACAAAAAGTAAAAAGCAATTTCCCACCATTTTTCAATTGTTTTTTTGTTTGATAAAATGAGTGAATCTAACGAAGAAATTCGATATATTGTGAAATTTTATTACAAAAAAGGGAAAACTGCGACACAAGCCGCGAAAAAAATTTGTGACGTTTATGGACCTAATGCAGTGTCATCAAGAGTAGCACAATGTTGGTTCAAGCGTTTTCAGTCCGGGAATTTTGATGTCAAAGATGCAGCTCGCTCTGGTCGCCTTGTTACGGATAAAGTAGATGCCATTTCTGAAAAAGTGGACCAAGATCGGCATATTAATAGTTACGACGTAGCTGAAGAACTGGGGATTGACCACAAAACAGTTTTGACCCATTTGAAAAAAACTGGGTATACAAAAAAACTCGATATTTGGGTGCCACACAAGCTCACTGAAAGAAACCAAATGAATCGTGTACTCATTTGCGACTCTCTATTGAAACGTGACGAAACCGAACCGTTTTTGAAAAGATTGATCACTGGTGATGAAAAATGGATCACCTACGACAAGAATGTGCGCAAACGATCATGGTCAAAGGGCAGTGAAGCACCACAGACTGTAGCGAAACCCGGATTAACACGTAATAAGGTGATGCTGTGTGTATGGTGGGATTGGCAGGGCATCGTTCATTATGAGCTTTTACCGCCGGGCAAAACCATCGATTCGGATCTCTACTGCCAACAGCAGATGAGACTCAAACAAGAAATTGAGAAAAAACGGCCGGAATTGATCAACAGAAAGAGTGTGGTCTTTCATCATGATAACGCCAGACCGCACACATCTTTGGCCACTCAGCAAAAATTTAGAGAGCTTGGTTGGGAAGTGTTAATGCATCCACCATATAGCCCTGACCTTGCACCCTCAGATTTCCACCTGTTTCGATCTCTTCAGAATTCTTTGGGTAGTGTTAGATTAACATCAAGAGAGGACTGTCAAAACTACTTGTTGCATTTTTTTGATCAGAAGTCCCAAAATTTCTACAGCAACGGGATCATGTCACTACCTACAAGATGGCAACAAGTTATCGAACAAAATGGCACATATATATTATAATTAAATGTAATTAAACTTGAAAAAAATATGTCTTGAATTTGTTTAAAAAATACGAAGAAACTTTTTCCCCGACCTTATACTATCAAATCGCGGAAAAGTCACACGGTGACGCGGGTGTCAACTTAAGTCAACGAACTTTCGAGAGGCAAAAACCAAAATTATGCGCAAACTTTATTTAAAATCTAATCAATCGACAGTCATCGTTAGACGGCAACATTTTGTTGTATTAGTAAAGGCGTGGAACATGAAATAGGAATGACTACAATAAGGGCCGCGTGCTTAGAATTGAGGGTCAGAAGCAGAATAGATTATTTAAAAGGGTTGCCAAATCTAAGCGCTTTTATTAGTAAAAATAAAAATTGGACCCTCGTCTAATGTGAGGAATGGCAGCTGCTCGCCATAGATTAATATTATTCTAACACCGAAGCTCGCAAAGCCGGCGGCTGCGACTGATCCCATTTGTATGCTAATTCCACAGGTCCTGTCCGACTTACATGAAATGAGCACCATTTATGACCTAAGCTCATTATTTTAACAATCGCGGTAGTTTTATCTACATAATCACAGCGCCGAGTCATTATTATAGTTATATAACGTCTTGATGTTATTATGGGTGAAGTCATAAGCTATCTCAACGGTATGGACTCGGAGGTCTGTGACCCTGTTGATTAAGGAATCATCAATCATGCATAGCTCCACTCGGAGTATCACATTTCACACATATAGGTAGCGTTTTGTTACCATCTATTATAAGGATCCGAGTATCGTGTTCACACTTTGCCTCGAACTTATTCATGAGAGGCGATTGGTCAAAGTCAAACTTTATCTTGTCGTTATAGGCTCCCCACGTCTTAAACTCGTGTGAAAGTAGTAATGCACGAGAATTTAGAAATTATAACAATTCTTTTGCACGTCTATTGTGGCCGGCTAGCAAGGCCGCGAGGGGTCCGTAGCCTTTCACCTTGGTGAAACAAAACGATTATTCAAATTGAGAAACGAACGATTTCCGGCTTAGTGTGCCGACTAGTACAGGCACGAAATAATTAGCGCTAGTACCCGATAGTTGGAAGTACGCTGGTACTATTTATATGCGACGGGTGTCAAAAAACCGTGGTGACCTTGGCGCCCCCACGCGGACGCCAATACGTTCACCTCAGGTGGGGCCCGTGGGGCTGGATCGGATCCTAAATAACACCTAGTCATTTTATGCCAATTAGGTGTGATGCAACACCTAACTATACGTAGGTACATACGTACAGAGAGTTGAATTATCACACCGAATGATGGATTTAGAACGACTGTGTGACGTATGGTTTGGACATTGAACATTTGGCAATGACGATATATTAATAAACATGACACATTTGTGTGAACAAATAAATGAAAAAAACATATACTGATATTAACATATCAGCTGAAATATTACTAAAGATTACTAAAATTATAAATAAGAAAAATAAACATTTTCTCTAAAAAAGCTTTGAAAGCTTTACAAAGGACGTAAAAGATTAACTTAATGAAAGTTATTGTGTCTTCAATACGTTTTCAACGGCATGAAAGAGACGAAAATAGAATTAAAATGGTTTATTCAATAAGCGGTAAATGCAAATTCTGTTTTAAATTCATTAGCGTATTGTTGCTTTTACAATAGAGTGAAATACCTGCTTCGTTTGTACAGTTAAGATTTTAAAAGAACCATGATTCCGTTCAAGATTTCTTAAGTTAATTAAAGCGAATTTTTATACTAAAGAAAATCCTATTTTCTAATCTCCGCTAGGTCTGGAAAATTCGTGGAAAGTTCGCTAGACGACGGGTGTCACGCGAACTAAAAACTTGATTGATTACGCGTACTAAATAAAAACTCATATTTTTCCAAGTCTGCTAACAGAACTAACTAAATCAAAAAGTGAGCTAATAAACGCACCCGCATCTAGCGTAATTTGTACCAAATGCGTCAATAAAACTTGCTCTAAGCCATGGCTAGTTTAAACAGATAAGAATAATGCGGGTTTAGTTACCAACTAGGTATCCCTATAGAAATATATTTTCCTTCTAACTAAACAATTTTTTATGGTACGGGTAGCAAACAAGCAATCACCATCACGTCGCCTATGGATATGGACACCTAGCACCATCAGTCATCATAGATTTGTCGACTATCGCCTAATTTTATACACTCGTGTTCTTCAGAAATACCGCGGAAAATTGATGAATATGGTTGTGCGAAAAAGTTGCCTAAATTAAGTTGCTACAAAGAACAAGGAAATAAACGACCGGTCTAACTCGGAAGAGACCCTGAAAATAACAAAACTTGAGCAAAGTACGGTCCAAGAGACTATCAGGGTTAAACTTTACGGAAGCAAGTTCAACAAACATGATCACTGCAGTAACTGAACTATAAAGAAGGTTAACTTACTCGTACTTTAAAACTAACTACTAACTTACTTTTTTTTTGATCTTACTTTCTTGACAACCTGATGTAATTGCCTCGCTCGCTGCCAGTTTTGTACTTAGATATTATATATATATTATTATATAGTATATACTTATATGGCGTTACTATTAAACCTTTAGCGGTTTGTAAATGCTATTTTATATATTTTTTTTACTTTTCTTTTTTAAATGATACTTAAATAAATGAAAAAAATAATGGAATATGATAAATAATCGAATTACACAAATATGCCTGTTTATAATGTTTAAAGTAACTCCGTCGTTCTTTTCTGTAACCTTTTTATGAATGGCTAAACCAATCTTGATGAAATCTGGCAATGAAGTAGATCTAACAATGAAGTCTACATCGTGAGAAGCGTAGTAGAAAGTACTTGGTTCGTTAATACAAAAACATTTAGTGCCTTACTTAAAAACGTTACTCAAGTTGATCTATGTTTTAAAATGCTCTCTCAACTTCTCGCTGACGGCAATCGTCACACGCGAAAACAAAACGGAGCATATTTAAGCGTATGTCAACTTGAGTAACGTTTTTAAGTAAGATCCTAAATTAATAGTTGAGTTGCCGGCCCTTGGAGACCGACAGTTTACGTCACTTTTAAAAAGCTTTATGCTGGCGTGTTTTAGCTCAACCAAGGTTACCATATCTGAAATTTTTGAAAAGTCAAAAGAAGATTTTTGTTTTATGTTTAAGGAGACGTTAATCAAGATTTACTCATATTAGATCGCCCAAGCGAAAAAAACCGGAAAAGGTCTAAAAGTCTGGACAAATCCGGACGGATGACGTCGAAAAACGTAGGGTGCTGGCTGTTCAGTACTTGGATGAGTGATCGCCCAGGCGTGATGCTGTTTTTTGCTCTACTTTTTGTATTTTGTGCTGGACCTCTCAGTGCGCAAGCCCGACTCGAACTTTGCCGGTTTATATTTCTTTTTGTCTATGTTACCTTCACCTTATTATTCTAGTATTTGTCAAGCATTGTTATGCGGTTTAAAAATAGAAACGACCGCTGAGCTAGATCCTCCAGATAAGTAGCATGAAGGTGGCTTGCTCCTCAGTTACGTAAGCTTGTTACTAGACTGGTATTTGCAAGGTTAGTGCTTAAACAACTGGTTTAATACTAGATAAACATAGAGCCAGAGGTTGTATCGACAATTTCTAGAACTTTCCTTGCGTGAAACTTGAATCGCATGGTCAGGCATTGAAGAAAGTGGAAATGGAAACCATAGGGTGACGATTACAAAGATTGTTTAGAGCCCATGCGTCCTTCAGTCCTTCGTCGAGTCTATAAGTAGTAAGTACCTACGAAGACAGCTCGAATCCATGCAAAGATAACCACCCATTGAATCCAAGTTTTGCCCCTACGAGAAACAGGGACATTATGCATTGCAAGCTTAAAATTAAATTTAGGAGTACTTAAGTATATTTTTTTTTTTATATGATGATGAAATAAAAAAATTGCAATTTTAAATTATCGAAGTTCCTCGTTCTAAATACATAGAGTTACAGACAGACATTCCCCAGTTCAGTTTCATTTTTAACGTTTACATTTGAGACACTCTTAAGTATAATATCATGCGCATACGCGTTGTCAGGCGATGCAATTTGACATCAGAAGTGGTCTGGGCCCTATTCTCGCTCGTTCGAGATCATCTCGGTCACTCTCGTTCTCACGATATTTCTAACTAGAGCGACAATGGCTAAAACGATCTCGAGCGCGAGAGAATATGGTCCCTGGACCGGTCCGACCGGCGACCACCGCTCCGGACGCTGCCCGGTTCACTTTTAAATTATTTATAATGTTTCACTTGGCAATTTGAAACAATTTCCACGAGAATTATATGTGTTTTTGTCTTTAAATACTTAAAATAGTTTTGGCACGATTTGAAATTCCGTAGTGCATGCAGCTACGTACGATTTCCACGTTGCCACCAATATTTTGATACTAGTTAATAACCTACCTTCCCGGTTTTAGATAAAAGTAAAAGTTTTAGTCAAAGAGTAATAGGTAATGGTATCGGCAATATCAAACTGGAGACTTCTATAATACGTCTATAGCCCCCGTAAGATGTTTTATTTTCACAAGAAAGTTATAATATATAAGTACATATATAAAAATTTGTAATAACAACTAATCTACAGAAAACTATTATAATACTGAATCTAAAAACTCCTTGGTGGAAGGAAGTGTCCAGAATGCCTGGATGCCCCTTCTTTCTATTCTCTTGGGGATAGAAGTAGGTATATTGAGTAAGATTTTTCCGCTTAGAGCCTGTGGGCAATTGGAGGTATTTTCCGCTTGCTTGTTAGGTACTCGCTATACTTATCGCCTCTTTTATTGGAAAATAGGCTTGCGACTTGAAATAAACAGATTCACTCACGATTCAAAAACACCTAGATATTATCGCAAAATAAATTTATAGATAGGTACTTGGAAACTAGTTACCAAAAAACATATTAAAATAGCTTGTTTCAGATCTGATTTTCCTTTGACATTTAAATCACGATTACTCTAGCTTCCATTAGCTTTGGGCTTTCGTTCTCTATGATAGACGATTAAATAAGGGGTCTATTTCTAACTCCAAAATAGCGTGTTTCTGGGCCCCCTTCTCGAATACAACCCTCGATATTGAGATTAAAAGCATAGATGCATTATGACAATTAGTTTGGGCTCTACAGAGCTTTTTACACGTGTGATCTGAAAACATCGTACCGATGGGTATATGTAATGGGTTCTATACACTTAGATGAAAATATTTGAGACTTCGATTACAACCTTGCGATCATTTAAAAACCTTAAAAAGCAGTATATTCGTTTAAGTTTTTTTTGCTCTGATAGTTGCAATAACTTTGTAGATAAAAATAATTGAATGAAAATTTTCTTTTTAAATTGTAGGTACCTACTTCGGTACTTTACAATCTGTACATAGTACCTAGACCTACCTATATCGGCTACCAGCATGTAATAATGTGTATTCTGTGCTACTTACCAGCTGAAATGTTAGGTTCACAAACCTTTCAGAAGGAATCAGAACTAAGAGGTTTTAATCCAGATTTTTATAATCTAATGCTGCTTTCAGAAACAAAATATTTGGACCGAGTAATACCTATGTTGAATTATTTAGAATAGAAGAGTGTAAGCAAATATAAAGTAAAGTGATTAGGAAGGTTAAAATTTATAACACTTTTAGGAAGGAATGCAGATATATACCTATATCTTAGACTACTTTAATTTATCTAAACCTAGGTAGATACGTATTTAGTATCTCCTAAGATTCAGAGTAGGTTTACCTATTCTCTATGCCTAGTCAAATTAGAGTCAGTAACGTACTTAGGTACCTACACAATTTAGCTCATGGCAATGCCTACATGCAATTTATTTTGCTAAGTGGAAGTTGTGACAACAGTTCAGTTCATTCATAATTTTAATGCTGGCATAATCCCATTGCTAATAAGAATGACTCAGCCAGTAAGTACGCAATAATATATGAACAGATTTTCATTCTACTTTACATACCTACTTTTAACCTATGAACAGATTTTCATTCTACTTAACATACCTACTTTTAACCTTAACTGGTGTATCCAATGATATTTTACCTTCATTTGAGTGTTTCATTTAAAACCTTATAAAATTAATTCAATCGCAATGTATCAAAGCAATCGATAAACATTTCATAGAAAAATTAGTTCGGAATGTTGTATTTGTCTATTGTCGACAAGTTTTGAGTAGTATTTTACTTCCTCTAAGTAAATTTCCACGTTAACCTTGGGATACTATTGCGATAAGCATTACTCATTGTTCTAGCTAGTATTGTAGATAAGTCTACCTTACCTATAATATCCTCCGACATGGCTGCTAATATAACATGACACGTTTGGGACTATTCTTTCTACCTATGTAGTTACCTCTACCTACCATTTTGCTGTACCTACATACCTACCTATAACCTAAACCTATATAGCCCGTGGCCGTAGGCAAGTTCCTTTTAAGATTATTGTCCTGTTTTGGTTATAGATTTCTGCTTCCATGCTAGAATTAGCCAGTGACGAGATGAATGGCTCAGTTAAGGTTACCTCTATCTATATAGGTAAACTGTATTAACAGGGACAGGGCAGAGGGATGTTTCTAACAAATAAACTATAGAGTAATCAACCTACTCATCTTCAGATATTGGACTGAACGAAATGATAAACATTTCAGTACCTTTATACAGGTGGCCGAGTCAGAAGCAGATAAGTTTCCTTGGGAATGACTGAAAACCTATTCAAAATAGAGGTCATTATCACGTGACTGAATCAAAATGTAGGGTAAACAAAACGATTGTAAGGGCAAGGAGACAATCGCTCGCGGCGCCCGGTCAAGGTATCCGGGCCAAAGGTCGATGACAGCGGCCGGCGAGCGCCGAACGAACGCTTGCCGCCAAAATCACGTAAACATTTCAAAACATTCGCATGTTTTTAAAAGTTTTATTTTTTCTTCTTTTCTTCTAGATATTTCTGTCCATTGCATGTTGAGCTTCATAATCACGGCGATAAAATTCCGTCGCAGGATAATGGAAACTTAATAGCATAGCATAGTAGAAATCTATGCTAATAGGTAGGTACTGGTAGATAAGTAGGTGGGTACTTACCTACCGAGTACAATTACTATTAATCTTAGAAAATATTATTCCAATAAGCAAAGCTCACACTACTACGATTTTTAAGTGATTCTTGACCATATTAAGTCATTGAGAATCCTACCAACCACAGTAAGCCACCTGTAAAGGACTGGCTAATCTGTTACAACGATAAGCAAGAAATAAAGCATAAAGCTATTCTTTAGCGTCCGTAACTGACCTGAAGACATAGATTCATTTTCCGATTTAGGCGTGGTTGGAGGCATGGGCAGCGGCATCGAAGGCAGCGGCTGCGTCATTTGCTGCTGCTGCATGGAGCATGTGGAGAGTAGTGACTGCGCCGTGGAGTACGCCTCGTCGTAGCCCCAGAGCTCGAGCGCAGCGTACTCGCTAGGCGAGTTGAGCGACTCAGGCGACATCACCATCGCCGGTGGCAACGTCCCGAGAGCGGAGGACGACGTCACCTCGGACGAGCTTTCCTCCAGCATCCGCAGCGTGTGGAACCCTCCGTTGTTGGTCCAGCGGCGGCGATTCATGTCGGCGAGCTCACACACGCCGCTCTCCCCGACCGCCGAGGGACATCTTCCGCCGAAGGCTTTCACTTCACTTTTTCCCAGCACAAAATAATCTAAACGTGCCTCTACGGACATGCACCGTTCGTATGCGCCGCGTTCGTACCGAAACAAATCGCCAGGCGAATAACCTAGCGTACAAGACGCTGCTCCTGAACTTTGTAAATCGTAATCACAACACAATCCGAGCAACAGGTGACACGAGCACGATTCACGAGTGGATGCGGTAGCGTGGAGTGGAGACGAAATGCCGCGTCCGACCAAGCGGGAAAATGTACGTTGCGCGCGCGCGACCGTCTACAGCGGAGTACGTCGAGCGAGCTCGCGCGCGTCGCGGCCGCTCTCACTACTCACTGCCACGGTCGACGTGACGTCACATGCCCCCACACCACCCTCCCCCCGCAACACTCCACGCCCCGCGTCGTCGGCGCGCAGCCGTGGCACAGAAAGTCAAGTCGCCGGCGACAGAATGTGGCGCGCCGATAAAACACCCTCGATTTATGTAGTCGCTCTATCAAAACAACTGCGTTTGTTACGCAACTCTTGAACTTGAAAAGAAAGTAAGAAAATGGGGTAAACAAATAAGGGGACTATCTCTAACTAGGTAGGTACGTAAATGCTTTACAGCATTTACCTACTCCGTCACGTAGATTATGGACAAAAGAAAAACGCCTAAGTGCCTAAGCTAACCTAACCATATTAATTTATTTTTATTACTAACTAGCGACGCGCCCCGGCTTCGCACGGGTGTAAGCTCGGCCTTCGGCCTCGCTACTATAACCCGCTTCAGGAACACAAAATTTCATCAAAATCGGTCCAGCCGTTTCTCGCCGTAAAAACCATCGTTGAACTTCAACGAACATTTAAAAAAAAGATTTGGCCAAATTGGTCCAGGCGTTGTTGAGTTATGCGCTTACCAACACATTTTGCGATTCATTTTTATATTATAGAAGATAGATAGACCCAAATAATTAACCTATGTAGGTACCATTTTAGCAACCGTTTCACTGAATATTCTCTTCTAGTTGTAGTACCTACCTAGGCTAACAATCCGTCCGGATATGTCCGGACTTTTAGACCATTTAGTCCGGCTTTGTAATTTGTCAGTTTTTTTTAGTTTGGGCGATGTAATACGAGCTATAAAAGCTTATAAAACATAATTATGAAAAATCTGTCTTTAATCTTGTTTAACGTCTTACTAAAAACAATACGAAAATCTTTTAAACATTATCCAATCACAATGAAATCAACTAAATACTTTGATTGAAATATCCGGGTGAGGTCAGGACTTTTAAATATTGATATTATGGTAACCCTGTTTGTACCTACCCAATTTATATTTTATCGTTCTACCAGGCTGTGCCTACTTAGCTAGTAAGCCTAGAATGTTTAATCACTAATCAGTCTCCTAGGTCGTCATGTAGGTATAAATAGCTAACTAGATAGGTAGGTAACCTAAGATTTTGCAAAAAAAAATGAGGTAGGTAGCTCGGTAACTAGTTTCCATAATTAGAATGATGTAATAGGTACTATCCATACCAATTTTAATAAACAGAGACAGTATGCTATGGTGGCTGGTTAGGTGAATCATCTAGTTAGAAGATGGTTAGAGTCTTAGCTCTAATATTACAGCTTAACAGTCAGTAGGTAGCGGACGACATAGAAGATTAGACTTGGAGATAGATTGGACCTAGATAGATCCAATCTCTACCTAAGGTGGGCACTTACTTTGAAAAAATGTAGATAAAAACTCAATTTTAAAAGACAACAAGGGTTTTCGGCAAAATAACCAAAAAGGTAATTTGAACGCAGAGTGGTGGAACGTACCTACTTAAGTAATTTACATTTATTGATGTAAGTAGGTAGTAGGTACCTACTATTTTTTTTTTTCGTTTTATTACTTACCAAAATGTATATAATAAGTTTTATTTGTGTACATACATATTATATGTACCTATATACATACCTCTACAACCTTATTAGGTGTCCTCAAGACAAAAAAGAAATTCTGATAAGATATTGTCATCCATAACTAATAGGTATTATCTTTATGCCTGGCGGAATATTATTAACTGCGTGTTAGGTAGGTAGGTATACAGTTTCTAGGTAACTTTCCTTTATCACAAACCTAGACCTATTTGATTCTGCCAATGCCCTTAATTCGTCAGATAAACACAACCCAGTTCGTGTATTTGGTCGTACGGCATGCGTGACACATTGGCACCAATCACCGATGTCCTACATAATTCTAAAAAATAGACCGACGACCTAAATTGCAGCATTCAGGTTATCTCACTCTCCAGCAGCGATTTAAAAGGTGTGGCGGACATTTTATCGTGTGCCAATAGAGTGTTTCTCAAATTGTTTGCGTTAGATTGTCCCGCGTGTTGTAGTTGTTAGAGCCGCGGTTTCGTGTGAGTAGCGATGTATGACGAAAATGATTGTCGGTCGACGTGATGACGGGCAAATTAGATTAGAAGTAGGAATGACGAGTGTGGCTGCCGAGCCGAACGCCAACCTAGGTCCGCGTCACATCATCACGTGTCCTCTCAGAGCGATGACCCACCAAACTGTGTTTTGGAAATAAACAGCCATCGCGTTGCTCTAGCAATCTGTCATGCAATTAAGAAAAAATCTGCCCATTAATCTGCACGTAACGCCTGGATGCTTTTGTGTTAAATATAAATAATTTATTATTTTGTGTTAGTGAACATTTATTTGCGATAACGGGGGCGCGCGCATATTTGTCTATTTCGCATTGATTTATTTTAAGGCACTTAGCTATGAAATTACTCGTGCGATTATTTATATATAATCGATAGTTTTCTCTTGGCATGAATAATGAGCGAGCGTTCTCGTTTTTACTGATATAAAGCAGAAGCCAGCCAAATACTAACTAGGTGGTTTAGGTGGTTAACTACCTATTTGTGGTATGCGGCTAATAACACATAATTTTTTATAATTACATATAACTTATTATACGTACCTACTGAATAAGAAAACCCTACTTTTATAACTATCTAGTAGTTAGGTACATAGCTATGTATACACTGATTCGTTCGTAAAATTGCTTTAAAACCAAGTCAGTTTATGAAGGAAGGTATCTACTTAAGCTAAATACCTACTATGGCAGGTAGTATGAAAAAAAATTGTTATGATAAAATACAGATTGTTAGCATTGGCAGGTAGGGGGGCCTACCTACCAATGCTAACAATCTGTATTTTATCATATTAAAAATATCAAATATATAATTTTTTATAATTTTTTGTAATTACGTATCGGCTAATTACATAATTAAGCACCTATAACCGACACCTTTTTTTTTTTACTAACGCTTCGCGACCTTCCTTGACCCCCTTATAAAGGCTTCGCGACCCCCTGGGAGGTCGCGACCCACACGTTGATAAACACTGTACTATAGTAACAAGCAATAATTTTTCACTATTTGCACATATTTTTAAGGTCACGAAGTAGTCTCCTAAGAACACAGCCACCCAGAACAGAACTCAATAACGAGTCTTACAAATACTAAAACTAGCCACAGAAAGTTATATAATACAAAATTCGGACGGACGGACAGACAGACAGACAGACAGACGGACGGACGGACAGAACGAATTTATAAGGGTTCCTTGTCGGGCTACGGAACCCTAAAAATGCGAAGGTTTTTGCATCCACAGCCTCAAAAGTGTTTATACAGTCGTGAGGTTTACTCAGTAACTATTCACTTATCTGTGGAGAGGCCAGTCGTGCGTGCTGTGAAATTGCTCGATTGGTTTCTCCTCTCCCCTCAACGGCCTCTTTCCTCCAAATCGTCCTCTTTGCCGAATCACACAGTCGTTTCCTTAGGGCTGTCCAAATGGTCCAATAGTCACCAGAAAATCAAGAAAAATGCCCGTGCCAGATAAAGAAAGGTTTGTCAGATCTATTTATTCGATTTTTATCTTGAGTATTTACTATTTACCTACCAATGTTCCTAGTTACCTACATATACATGTAATAAAGAAGGTGTCTAGACTTAAACTAGGGACACACTTAGAGAAAAATAATCATTATGTAATTATAAAAGAGCAGAATAGTGATAGAACTGTGTAAGTCTATCCGATACTTTAGTTATGTGAGTTATGTCGTTATTTTAGAAATATAAATTATTTCCCTTGGGTTGAGAGAATGGCCCTTTTATCCCACCCTTTGTTGAAGGGTGTCCAAGAACCCAATTCCAAGAACCAGTGGGCGAATTAGGTACGAATTTTTACTACGTAAAATACGTATCAAATTACATACCTATAAATTTCAATTTCGAAATTACAAATTTGTATGAAAATCGATACGTAGCGAATATTCGTAGTTCGCCCACAGGTCCCCAATTCTAAGAATTAATGTATTATCCTATAACTGATAACCCTATTTGCAACAAATCTATGAGGTTATTTGGCCAAAACCGGTACTACATTAGGTAAATATTACATTATATATACGAAAATAAGAAAAGTTTTTCCGAATCCAGATTCCCGGATGTATACACTCCATTAATCATGCGTCATTGTTCGGCCCCGACCAATATCCGTATTTAGAGGTCCCTAACGATACGCGAGCACATAAATTTTGATTACGAGATCCAAGATAATGAGATCGAATTTATATCTCAAAATAAAACACATTATTTTATCATTATGAATCCAGTAATTCATGACCAGTAAAAACAATTGCCTTGCAGTGTGTGTTGTGCGCAATCTTGCCACAGTAGTGTATATTTGTTGATTTAAAAAAAAGGTCGCCATAACACTTTCACCTTTTTTTTGATTCATTGAAGTTTCGTAAGATAATCTAATAGCAAAAACTATACCTAATAGTTTAGACATTAAAAAAACTGTCTGATAAATTAACGTTATATTATAACTTAATGCAATTCATTGTATCTTGATCGCACTGTTCCGCCATTCTAGCTTGATTCGCCGCAGCTGAAACTTTTATCCGATTTTTTGCATCAAAGATTTCCATTAAATGTAAATGAGAGATGAAATTGATCGATCTACCGGCTAGCTGTCCAAGGTCAAACTACACAATAGAAAACTACTTGATTCTGACGTCACATAACTTTATTTATCAGACGTTTATTGTAAGTAAATTTTATTTTATTCGTCGATACAATCGCCTTTTCAACCTGTTTAGTTTATTTTTAAGGCCAGCATTAGCAGAGTTTTTATAGGTGTCTTATAAATTGATATCAGCTAATGGCTGATTAAACTTCTTTTTTGAGAATCTCATAGGTATCGTCCGGTTTGATTTTCAATTTTTTTCAATGTTGATTGTTTCCTTTTTAATTTTGTTAGTTATATTTATGGCCAGTATCATTAGTGTATGTAAAGATTTGCAAATGGCGAATTTTATGTACCGAGGAATGATTAATGAAAGCCGCAGAGTTGGCGCCTAGCCATTACTGTCTTTGTTGTGGTGGTCGAAGGAAAAATGTTTACTAATTTAAAAAGTTGTAATGGACGATCTGTCATGAAGTGTCACAAAAATATTCCTAAAATATTTGAGAATATGAAACACGTTTTCTTACGCGATTTATTATCCTTTTCCGAAGAAGCATGTCACTGTTTTTATTCCAGTTTCTTACCTGTAACAAAACAAAATAATCAAATAAGCATTATAAAATTTAGACTCATAAAATATCTTAGGTACGTATCCATGCAAGGTCCTTGCTCTACGATAAATATAATTTTCATAGGATCTTACTACAATTTCTATAACTACGAGTAATTTTTTATTGTAGAGTGTGGTAGAGTTGACGATTAAAATCTGAAAGTGGGTACTGGGTAATGCAGAACTCGTTTGCAGGCGGTGACATAAAAATGTCCTTACCCTGGCTGGTGGTATAGCTTAATGTCCTAACCATAAACCATTTCGTAGCTATATAAACAAGAAAGTTGATTTATCATGTAAGATCTGCAAGGGATTATGCCAGTATGGCTTAAGGCTTTCTTGGTAGAGCGCACAAAGTAATCCAACTCGTTTGTGAAGTTGTCAGCTACTTAAGATTTTCCTCAAGTTACCACCGTTTCCGAGCCGGCTGGGTAGTCATCTTGTTTTTACTAGCGATGTGCAGGCGCATAAAAAGTGGCCGCGGCGGAATGGTCCGAGTGAGCGCAATTAAGACCAAGGTCTCCGGGTTATCAAACCCGTGTCGAGTCGCTTTGCCGGCAGCGCCTCGTTGCCGTTGCAAAAAAACCGGGAATAATGAAGTCGATGGTATTAAAAGATAATGGTTTGCTTAACACGCCGGTTGCATAGCCCCAATCATATAACACCCAGCGCCTAGACAGCAGCCAACTTGTTACCATCGCATAAGTGATTAACGTAGTTGTTGATTCAACCAGTACTATATTTCACGGCCTCTCTTAACATCACCTATTGCAAAACTAACGTGTCGAGATTGCAAAACAGTTGGAAATTTCGAAGACGACGAAGCGGGTCAGTGAATGTATCTGGCCGAGAGCCATCGCCCATTTGAAGAGTCAAGGCTATGACTGCATCTATTGCATAGTATCCTGTTCGTTGACTCCCATGCAGAATGCACTTGACAGCTGATGTCATTCGCACCAATGTGACCTGCTAAGGAGCCACAATACCGTTCTTCAGTCACATGAACTTACATAATGCAATCTACACAATGTTATCTAATGCCGAGTGAACTTAGCCTTTGAGTGGAAAGCGTTGGTTCTACTTTCGCTCGATCAAGTCTTGCATCGTGCATTCGCCGTCGTACGAGGTTAGAATGTGCGAGTCGGAATAAAAGCTTTAGCAGGGAAGAGTAGAGTTTATATTCAAGCTAAGAGAGTTAAGTTTGTACTTATAGGGATGCTCCATGCTTTACGTGATGTAACTATCGAGTCCGAGCAGTGATATGAAATTGCTGATCGAGGTCTGGCTTGCACGCATTGCATTGTATTCGCTGGGAAAACGATTCGAGTATCAAGTATTGTAACAATCACTTCTGAAGGCAGCAGCGTATAAATAACTGTTGTTTCTTTATTCTAAATCCCGTGAGTTCACGACTTTGGAGATCTGATGCAACAACCATGATCAGTTAAGAAGTGCTAAGATCCTCATCTTAATTTATCCGCTTTAAAGTTTGTTATTTAGGGCTATGTAATTTTGTTGCTCCAAAATTATTATTTCTTGAACTGCTGCACCCATGATACCATAAACGTAAAAATATTGATGAAATATCTAATTGAAGATCGGTTAATGTCCTGTCGTGTCTTAATGGATATTAATCATGATTAAAACCAGCGAAATGTAATAATTGGGTACGGCTTTACGAGTTTATTTACGAGTTACGAGTTTCCTTCGCAAGTTATTTTTTGCCAGCGAGCAAACTTAATGTGAAATATTGATGTTTGTGTGGAGCTTTATTGCGGGCCAGCGTAAACAGAGGAAAATGATGTTAGATATTATTAGAAATTTCTGATTAAGTATGCGTCAAACACGGAAAGTATAGGCTAAACTGGTCGCAGAATCATGGCCTAGTTACGAAGCAATATATTAGTCAATGGGCACAGCTAATAAAGTTGGAATCACGTGAAACACATGGGATTTAATTCAAAGAAAATCATGACTGGAGTGCAAAAACATGAAACTACATATCTACATTTTATAGACAACTAAAAAAAAGTAAAAAACAAACAACATTTATTTTAATATTAAATCTTAAAGTGTGTTTCTTCAACTCTTCAAATAAATAATTACTTACAAATGTGAAAGATACGGTGATTGACAATTATACTAGATTTCTTTGAGCTTGTGCTTGATGATCAGCGCGGATATGTTGTGCACATTGAAATCATGATACACTAAATACAGAATCCAGCAGACGCAGCGTTTCAAAATTGTACGTAATTTGCAAAGGTACGGAATGCGTTCTTTGCCGCAGTATTCTCTATGAATAGAGACAACTTGGGTCTCTTTAAGACAAGAGTGCCCTCACGGGCAAGCGTGCTCCATCTTAGACAGATCGTCACTTTCCTCGGCCAGAGAGAGAGCAAGACAAAATTCAATGTAAAGTTATTATAAGACTGATTTTGAGATTATGGTAACCTATCAGGTGAAATGTGGTCAAGAGTTAGACATTTATGTTATTTCTGTAGCTAAAACTAATAGTTTATAAGAGAAAGTGAAAGGAATATTTCAATATTATTTCAATAAGAATGCAGTATTCGCTTAGTGTAAATAATAGTAGCCCTCCGATCATGAACTAATTCAAAGTGCAATCTCATGAGAAATTTGCTCGCAAACAGCACAGTTTATTGTTACTAAGTGCACACGACGCGGTCACAGGCAATGAATTGAAATTGCCCGCTTGTTAAGAATCGCAGGGTAGATGCAATATTTACTGGAATGAACCTGCAATTGGGTCAGACGGACTATGCGCCGACCGTTGCACGGTGCGCGTGCGCTGCGTGGCGATTGAGGAATAATAAAGTCTGATGCGCTACCCTTACGTAATATAATGACACTGAATTATGAATGATCAGTATATATGGCATACATACTCTAAAGTAAAACAACAAATAATGACCAAGTGCGAGTCGGTAACAAATTTCTGTTCACCACCAAGTTAATCAACGTCGCAGTCGGTACTTGGATGAGTGATCGCCTGGGCGTGATGTCTTTTTGCACTACTTTTTGTATTTTGTGGTGGTACGGAACCCTCAGTGCGCGAGCCCGAATCGCACATGACTTGGTTTATTTATTTGAAAGCAGGTTCATTGCGGTGGTTCTTAACTGCGAGTATCTTATATGAAAATCTATCCAGCCGTTCGAAAATTATGATTATACAGTCAAAATCTGTTATAACGACATCGAAGGGACTGCTCATATTCAGTCTTAATAACCGATAGTCGTAACAACCGCTGATGTTTAATGTGTATCGTGCAAGTACAAACAAATCGATAGGTTATTATAACCGGCATGTCGTTCTAAACGATGTCGCAGTAAAAGGTTTTGACTGTATTAAACTTTTTTCCGAAGTGATCATTGATCCGGGGTTTTTGCACCACGAATAGAGCTGACAATGTACCGCTAAAGCAATATAGCTGCAAGGGTTGATAAAGAGATGTTTTTTTTAATATGGGTTTAAAAAAAAACTTATATATTTTGCACTGCAGTTTCACCTGTGATTTCCACTTTCCCCGCCATGTTAGGAATAAATATGTTATGTACGCTCTTATGGCTCGCTCGCTCCCTAGTCCCTACTTCCTTCTCAATTGCCGAGGTCAAGAAAAGGTTTAAAAGACACGAGAGTTACTTGCGCTGTGAGGACAATGACTAATGCTGTTGTTTCTGTCCATGTTTTTGTAGAGGCAATTTAACATCTTCCTATTTTTGTCTTTGCTTGGATTTTCTAATGGATTTAAGCAATCTTCGTGAACGAAATCTGATGGCTAATAAATGTTTTTGTAAAAATTTCAGTAAACACATTTCTCATGACCACGACCGGAACAATGACAACGATTTTTATTTATTTTTAACCTTATTACTAAACTAAAGCATTTATTTCGGAGACATGAGCCGTGTCGGCTGTCAGGGGATACATTGACTCCAGCTAGAAAACGGTGGAATTTGCCAAAATAAAAAAAAAAGCTTCCGAGTTAAAATAGCAACAGATTGACAGCATGCGTCGCGCAGCTTCCTTGCCAACTTTGTAATTACAAAAAACCAACAAGAATTTATATTTAAAACAAAAAATAACGTACATATTACCTACATGTGCGAAGTGTGATCATTTGCGTTGTTTAATTACTTTGAGATCATAGTTTTAATATAGACACAATTCGGGCCGCCAGATGCCACGCAACTGTTTAACCTGTGATGCGAAATTTACGAACGTAAAACATAATATAAGGTATAGGTATAATTAAAGCTTCTATAATTTTTACGTTTAGTTTTAATTACAAGCTTTTATTTAAATTGCAATGTTTGTTAGTTTGTTTAGTCTTGCAAGTTGAATTAGAACCAATTCCTCCTAACCGATTTTGCTGAAAATTTGCATACCTACATCTTTAGTTCTGCTGTTTATAATATACAATTATACAGTACCTAATGTTGTAAAATTTTCAAAATGGGCGCCAATAAAAATTAAATCTTTTCAAATTAAAAGCATCATTTAAATGAAAGCTTGTTTTACTTTTTTATATAACTTTGTTCACGAATAAAAGAGCGCAATATACCGTAGTAAACATTTGTTCAGTTGGGAATAAATTTGCAGGTCCTTTTTGCAGCTGACGATATTGAATTTACATCATCTGCCAGAAGACGTCCACTGCTGAACATAGGCCTGAGAATGGGGGCGTTAGAACTTCATAATGAGAGACAGCCTGCCATCTGCATCCACTGGATGCCCCTGACTCTCACGATGTCAACGGTCCATCTAGTGAGAGGCCCACCTACGCTGCGTCTTCCGGTTCGTGGTCTCCACTCAAGAACCTTGCTTCCCCATCGGTTATCAGTTCTTCAAGTGATACTGATATGGCCTACCCATTGTCATTTCAACTTGCAAATTTTAATAATTTCAGTATGGACTACCTATAAATAAATCAAGAAACGCATCAGAGCAAAAAGTATCATGTAATGAGGGTTTAATTTGCGAAGGCACAATAATTGCATAGCACGAGTTAGACATCAAGCCAGACCACCGCAAGCATTGGAGCACAAATTGAAGGTAATTATATCTAATTGCGAGCCATGGTCATGGCCAATAAGCACCAATAAGCAATCACACGGGAAGGTGAGCTGCAGGTACTCCTCGACCTTTAGCTTAGTTGCTTTACTTTTAGCATAGCTAGGTTTCTAAGAAAATGAGTGATGGTGGCCGAGTAGCATGTGCGCTTTACAATCTGACGGCACCCGCTTAGAACTTCGGCCCTGCCAATCACCAATGACTTACTTTGTACCTAAATAAATTGTACAGTTTCGATGTCATCGGTCAAAAACATCGTGAGGAAATTGATATGTCCAAGAACCTCTAAAGTTCAACGACATACGACATTCACCAACATGTACTAGGCCATGCTATGGATAAGGGCCCATCCTCTATCTCTCTGAGGAAAGGCCTGAATCACAGCAGTGGGAACATGACAGGTATCTAAGATGGCTCTGAAGAAGATTGAACGAGAGAGACGCTAATGCGATGAATGACCATTACTTTCATTCACAATCGTATCTCCCCTTAAACATATCTAACTTTGGAATTATTCTGTTACTCTTAGGAATTCCTTATTAGCTATTATGGCGTTTGCCAACAAAACGGTTTTAGAGACACCTACGGCTGCCCTACTTGCGCTGGACCACCGCCAAGGCCTCGCCTAGTCATAGCTTAAGGTATTTACGGATATCTCATTGCCTACCCGCAGATCTCACCATTCTGAACGCTCGAGGAAATTTAAATTAAGGCCGACTCAATAAGATGATTTATCGTCTGTAAATTCGAGTCGAATGGCTCGATTGAATTGTTTACAGCAATTGAGATTGTTTTACAGAAACATGAGTAAGAGCAGGAACACGATCGGGCTGTAGTCGCCAGAAGCCTTATTGGCTATTAAAAACGTTTTTGTTGCTATTTGTTGAAGTCGAGTTGCATTGCGGTTCGATGCGAATCAAGTCGCCGGGGTCACGGGCACGTCTTGACGTATTTATAGCCTCGTAACTCGTACCAATGATCGGTAGAAGGCAACAAACCGGCCGAGTGCAGCCCTATTGTTCGCTAGGAATAAAAGTGGAATAGTCGCACGGGCCCGACGAGTGCACTTGTTTAAACTTCTCTTTCATACGCACTCGGGTAATAACGCGAGCTTTACTGCCGCATTGCATAGCATAAAACTATTTTGCTTGACATTTCCTACATTCGAGATTTCCGCACACATATTGAGACCTATTTCTTCACAATGGTTACGAAACCTCCAAGATTGTTCAGGATTTATGCGGTCTGAAATTGCCAGATGTCGTCGAACCGCGATTTATTTGCGAACCAGAGCTGTAATTACGATCGGCAATAAACAAGGCGGGATGGCGAAACCTTTTGACTTTTAATTATTGAATGTAGCGGACAATAGCTGAGGAGGCGAGCTGAGGTTCTGCCCTTTTATTTATCAAGCGTTGCAAATCACTTTAGCAGATGCTCGATTATTTCAATACACACGTAACAATGAAGGTCTTGTAGGTTCACATGTAAACGTTTTTCATTTTCTTTCATATAACGTCGGCTGCATTTATATGTCAATGTTTCATGACCTGTTTTTAACCTTTACTTTATACATACTTATTATATATAAGTGTTTTGCGCAAGTGACTAAAACGGCTAAACTAACATTGTTGTTACTCTTTTTATAACCTCAGTCCTCAACCTCTTCTCTTGTTAATAATACAAGACTCAACCACGACACACGCGGCAACTTTTTTTTACGCGTTTATACCTTACAAACCTGACATTTAAACGCCTAAGTACTGGTGTTAAGTGTTATTATGTATAGTATTTATTATTAGTAAGTATTACTTACTTGTAATGCCTGTAACATAAGAAGTAAGTAATACTTACCACCATCATTTTCTTGTCACTATAGAGATATTTTGTTCTTTTCTAGCTCGACGGCTGTCTTTATGATAAATAGCAATTAGGTACCCAAGTGCAGGTAAAACTCCAACTTAGGCATTAAAACTTAGCTCGTTATCTTAGTTCAAGTGCACCTGTGCTGAAGAACTTATTTAGCCGCTTCATGACCATAAATAGAGATTATCTTTGAAATTTATGAATTATCTACTAAGTTTAGTTTTAGAATAGAGCAGAATTAGAGTTAGATTTACTTGCTTACTAAATTCAGTACTTAACTAAATATTTTCCTAATTACAATTATTTTTTCATTGTAATCCTATTCAAAATTTTGTCGTTGTATTGTACAATTTTTGCGCCAAAATTATTAATATTTTGCAAAAAAAAATACTTTTTTTATGCATTTTTTTAGTTTTTTTTAAATACTAAAACAAAAAAGAAACAAATTTTTATTTTATTTTTCAAATTAAGGTGGGTCAAAGATGTGTAAAAATTAGGCATAAAAAAATTTAAAGCAATTTTTCTGATTATATAGGATGGTGGAAAAAAAAATATTACGATAGTTTTCTCACATTTAAAGGCTCTTAAGCACATAAGCTTCTCTAAATACATAATATAAAACACTGCCTTTGCTCAAGCATTTGTATTTAGAACCAGACAATTTTATTACCATGTTAGTCGTATGTCTTTCAGGCTGAAATAAACCGAGCGCTCGTTCATAAACTAGCCTACAACTGAAGACAATGTTATTTCGACATTTAGCATACTTATAACCACATGTGCAAAACATTTCCTGTCTGTAAATCATTAGTTTTATGTGTGTTTGTTTATTGCACACGATTATAATGTTTATGTCCCAACTGGTAGTTTAGTTGTAAAAGTTTAAATGAAATATACTGTAGTATTAGCTACATCCTATTAGATATTGAAAATAAGCCGAAAGACAAAGCTTTGGTGCCAGGGGGGTGGGGGGGAGGTCACATAGTCATGGTAAAGTCACAAGAAGTTATAATTTAATATTTATAATCATAGATACAAGTAAAAAGTAGGTATGGGCTGGGTCCATCCTTGGATTCGCCCTTGCCGAAAGATTTTAGGTAGTTCTAACAGTTTTTAGGTAAATCTAAAGCCAGGTACACGAACATCATATCGAACACTAGGACTGGCCCTGTGGCTCAGTTGGTACTGAACCTACCTTCTGAGCTTGGGGGCGTGGGTTCGATTCCCACCTACATTCACATACCAAACATTCTGTGCTGAACATTTGTGTATGATAAATTTGGCACCATTGAGGTAGAAGTAAATAGGTTTAATGATGTTTTGAATTCACAAACTTAGTGCACACGATGTTCTAAATTCAATTTTACTTTATGCTCTAGCTGATAAAAACGGCTTTTGCACTCAGATATTGGAGAGCAAAAATACTCTATCCGAGATGGGAGCATTTTTTTTTTAAATATATACTTAATAACATTATACTTAATACTTAAATTATAATATTTGTTGTGTTAATCAAGTACCTACGAGGCAACTACAGTAACCAGCATAATAACTGTTTTCCTGTCCCACTTCGCTTAACAACCTAAAAAGTATTTGGAACAAAAAGCACTATTATAACCTCGTTTTGAAGTAGGTGCGTTTGTAAGTCACTAATGAGGTGAACATGGAGCCAAAAGTCAACAGAACTCTAGTGCTATAGGACTACTGTTTCTACTAGAATAAAGTTCAAATTATAAATTGAGATAGGAGATACATATATGATAAGGAAAACGCTCCTGAAAACGAAGACTGGTGATTGCTGATACGATACCACAAACAATGCTAGGTTATTTTTCTTTTTTATGTTCGTAATGATATGCAAATAAATGACAGCTGCCGCTAAACGTCAACGAACGACCTGCGCCGCGCTGCACCGCGCGCACGGTTGTACAGTTTACATTGCTGGTTTGTAAAATTGAAACATTTATCAAAACAATAAGTATAAGTATTTGATTATGTTTAGATAGTATATTTTTAGCATTTTAGCTTCGAGAGCTTAAGTAATCTTGGGCCAAGGACACTACAGAGTGGACGCGCCACAGAGTAACATAGATAATTATATCTAATCTAGGATCTCTTTTCGGCAAATCACCCATGTTTGCCCACTTGCCAAACGGTACATTACTTGTCAAAATCAATTAACATTCCTAGTGAAAGTACCATATTTTGGCAATTAAAGTGCCGGACATTACGTGATCTTGCTTTCTATCCAATACCATAGTGGATCCTTGTCCTGGACGCTGTGAATGTTTTTGAAATTTGTGGATTTAACTGAATGAAGTAGGCATATGCATGTAAAGTACGAGTCCAAAAAATATCTTAATTGACAGATTATCTGTCACAAATAACAAAATGTAGGGGGTTGATTACAATATTTACAAAGAATGAATTTAAAAAAATAACACTAATAAATAAATAACCCTTTATGCTTCCAAATAGGATTGCTTGTGTCGGGGATGCCACAGAAAACACAAAGACATGAACAACTAACACCCAGATCCAGAAGAGATATTAAAAACCATAAGGCAGACAGGCTCTTACTGAGTTACTCCAGTCACCACAGGCAGTTTAAAGAAAAGCTGGACAAATAATTACAAAGATACCCATTAAAACGATCTAATTTTCTCCAGCAGTTTTAACCCAACAAAGTAAATATTATGCCTTATCTATGGAATGCACAGATCGCAGGCTGCATTACGTACCCCGACGAAAAACAGCTACAATTTCAACACTAGCCCGTTGACATAAGAGTCACGAAGTTCGGAAGACAATGTGAACTGATGACCATGACGACATCGTCTCACGACCAAGTCATTAACAACTGTTGTCCTGCTGAGACTTGGACGCCATAGGTTCTTATATTCTTGGGAAATGTCTTGAATAAATCGTTTTGATGCAGGTGTAAAAAACACTGAAAATAAAATAGCTCAGCGATGACAACTCAGTGGTTAGCGAGCATCAAGATTTTATCTCGATGTTGGCGAGTTAGAATTACAAACCGCAGAGTGGGCACTCGCACAGTTGATGTTTTTTAAATATATAACTAGCTGTTGCCCTCGACTTCGCTCGCGTAGTATAAAAATCCACTTTACTCTCTTCCCGTCCCGTCTGTTTTTATGCTCGTTATAGTCAGCACAAGGTTTGTACATTAATTATTTTTTTCAAGTGAGTGAGTGAGTGAGAGATCTATATATATAATAAAACCATAGAGAAAAAAACTGTAATTGCGAGATATCAAAAGAGATACAATATATTTAATAACTTAGAATTACACGGATGCGAGACTGAAAAAGAAAAGGCAGGATTGAAATAGAATGGATTATGATATTGGAGTGTAGTGGACGCCATATTATGTATCTACATCTACACTATCTACACTAATATTATAAAGAGGAAAGATTTGTACCTATTTTTGTATGTTTGTATGTTTGTAACGAAATAACTCAAAAACTACTGAACCGATTATAAAAATTCTTTCACTGTTAGGAAGCTACACTATCCCCGGGTGACATAGGCTATAATATATTTTGTAGCGAGGCCGAAGGCCGAGCTTACACTCGTGCAAAGCCGGGGCGGGCGGCTAGCACATTATATACATATAATGTGCTTCGATCATTTTGAGAAATTAATATTTCGAAATATTTAGAACAAATTTTGTTTTAATATTATAAATTCCAAAATTCGTATTTCTTTAAATATGTCCAGCTGCTTATTTTGCTGCTTTACGCTTATATATATTTCCTATTGTAAAATCCACCAATAGCTTAACAATAGGTTCGTTTTCATATCCCAAGTAATGAGATTGCATGGTAACCCTACACCATGCCGACACGCCCTTGAAAATGCGATAACCAAGCAACGTTCGATAGCAAGTAGTTATGTAACATTGCAACCACATAAATAAATACATTAAACATTCCATGGTTAGGTATTTTAATTTAGCGTCATAGACTGCCATCTTGGTCAAGTCACGGTTTCTAAGCGCAGTAATTATTATGTAAGAGAGTTGGTTTGTTTTATTTCTGAATCCATCTAAACGGGTACATGGTACTAACTTGATCGGAGTCACTGTTCTCTTCTCAGCATCAAGCGACATCAAAAAAGAGGTTCTCAATTCGAGTTTTATTTTTGTGTATGTTGCGATATCGTTTATATCGAGTATATTGAGAAACCTGCCAAGAGGCTCATCAGCAACGAATCTCTAGTTCAGACTAAGCTTCTTGAGCATCGGCGCAAAGTTGCTAGTCTAACGGTTTTTCATCGGATACATTTCGGAGAGTGTGCATCTGCTCCGTATGATCTAATTCCTGCCCATTTTTCTATCGGATATGGAAAAAAGTCCCGTTTATTTTTTTAGTTTGTGGAATCATAGATCTGTGGAAAACGCATACTGTGCGTTTTACTCGATCTTTTGGGCCTTACACCTGCAAGATGTGGAATGAGCTCCCATCCTGCGGCATTTCCGAGTATGTATAAACATGGTGTCCTTCAAAAGGGTCGTTAATAGAGTCTTCAAAGGTCAGCAAAGTATCTGTGATTCACCTGTTGTTACAGTTACAGGTATCCATAGACGATTGTGATCGCTTACCATCAGGCGGCCCGTTAGCTTGTTTGCCACGTATGGCATAAAAAAAACTTCCAGTGATTCGGTTGTAATTTTTTTGTAATAATGTTTCAATTATATACTAACTCCGAAGTCACAAAAAGCTGCTGTTTCTTTAAAAAACTCAATACAATTAACTTTATACGAAATCATAAATTCATAAGTTCAACTAATTATGTGGTCTATTTAAAAAGTTTGAACTGAAAACATTGTTTTTTTTAATTCGTGTTTACTAAATATATTTTTCATCATAATAATTTAAATGTTTGTGGTTCTTACGCGGTATCGTCGAATCAATATAAATAAAGGCATTTCATCCATTTCCAGAAGAGACAGTAGGCGAACGTTCCAAAAATATAGACATTTATTTCTAGCACCACCTTACCACCTGTGCTGAGTAAGAGCCAAAATGCTAATAAAACAACTACCTGTCACCTGTACTGTGACTAGCCGAGATTGAAATAGTATCATGAATGGGATGGATCTATTTTCAGTACTGGGCATATTACTTGCGGTGACATTTCTGTGTCCACCCTAAGCTCCTGACATTGTAGTAGCAATCTAATGGAGGTGGCATCGCAAGCCCGGGCCCGCGATTTTAATAAATCAGAAAGCTACCTTATTTTCAGGCGCTCATGAAGGATATTTAAATGCAGGCAAGTAACGTTACAGCAGTCTCGCGATCTCGTCGGAAATCTCAAAAGTTCTGAAACAACTAATGATTCATTTGTTCGTCTAAACGGTTTATAGATTTTATGAAAGCCGACGAACTATTATCTCTTGCGAAGAAGTTACTTTGTAGTTATATAATTCACTTCTGTATAACCAAAAATATGCCTTCACTATTATTTTGTGACATTATTCCGTTATTAAGGATCAGAATACCGGTTGCAGCGATCTCGCTTGCGCTTTTTATATTTTTCAAGACTACTTTTGTGTCTACTTTTGATAAATTTGCTTCGGTAGTTTTACGACGTGTATGTTTATAAATTTATGGAACAAATTTTTGTTTTTAATTTTTTATAATGACCTGTTTAATGGTATTTTCCCATTTATCATTTTCATTCATCACATTCATCTGTTTATCCCATTTTTTGTGTCCATAATAAAAGTTCTAAATATTTTGAAATATTAGAACCTCACAAAATGACCGAAGATTTTTTTTCTAAAGTAGACACTGTAATTTTATATAAAAAAACATCAAATGTGCAAGTGAGATAGCAACGCGTCCGACAACAGCCTGACGCGCCGGGTTGATGAAATCAGTCCCACCGCGGGTCATGCGTGGATGAGATTGGCCCGACACAGGGATCAATGGCACAAGGGAGGTAAGGTAAAACCCAGTGGGTTGATACAGGCTAACGATGATGATGATGATTATTCCGTTAGTACAAAATGGGACACACAAATCAGGACAATAACAGTGGGAGGGGTCGATCGATATAGGTCATGGGAGTCGAGGGCGCTCGATGTAAATTGGCTGCAGCTACAAATTGATAACTGCTGTACTGCAGAGCGTGACAGTTTTAACCCCAGATCAGACAAACAATGGAAATATGCCTTGCTACAATTTTATTATCGTTCGTGTTCAAGGTGAACCTTCTGCGGGCCTGGGTTCGATTCCCACCTAGGGCAAACATTCATGTGATGAACTATTTAAGTTCTATAAATAAAAACGTATATCAGTCTCTGGCAGCCATATTACAAGCTTTGCTTAGTTTGGGTTCTGATGACCGTGTGTGCAAAAATGCCCCAGATATTTATTTTTTATTATGTAGAGCTCACTCAACTGATTTCAAAAATATATAATACTGCTATGAAATATTTAAGAGATAAAGCAATGTGAAAGAGCTCTGTATCTACAACGAGTAAGTATATAGATACGAGTAGGTACGCAGCGCGCCGTTGTTACTTTTCTATTACCTACCTACTATTTATACGATGCAGTTGGGTTGTATATTTTTTTATCATTTAATTTACTTGGTCTCTTTACCACTAAACAACTTATCGGAAAAACTATAAGTACGCCACACTTAATAATTATTCACACACACTAAGAGACTTAGAACGACAACATTGAATTATTAGTCCACATGCAAAATAAAAGGGGCAAGTTTGACTAAAGGCATTAAACTTGATTTAGGCTTGATGCGTTTGCACTCGCCACGCCACCTCACCATAAATATCTCCCATGTTTCTCTGATCGGAGGTTTGACACGACTTTACTGTTATGTTTTCTACCAGTGTCATAAAGAAACGTGGCGTTTTGCAACTGAATACTTCCTACAACACCTACCTGAATACATTCTCATTGATTCATTACGTATGTGTTTTCAGCATAATTCTTGTATAAGTCCAGGGTCCGATTCTTTGCCGAGGTAGATATTTGAATAATGAATTTTAATATCTGCGTAAGTTAGTATTATTTAGTAGTTCGAGTTTAAACATTATTACAATAAACGGGTTCGTGTCGTTTCTCCTTGCCTTGTGTTAAGCGAAGATGAAGCCGATCTCTATTCGTGTATTTAATGTGTAATTAAAAGACATATTCTTTGGGCTCTCATGAAGGTATTCATATAAAAAATAATGATGACGCTGAATTATAGTTCAGATCGGCGTAATACTACGCATAGGTACTACTAGTAATATCAAGGGCAACAAGGGTGATAAAATTATATCAAGTTTATCTCCCGGTCCTTGGGACCGGAAGCTCAATTAGTAAAAAAAAATAGAGCGCCTGGTTAATGCGACGCTTGACCAAAATGCTGACGTGTTTCTGGCTCAACGCATAAGCATTGCCATTCAGCGTGGTAATGCCGCCAGCATGCTGGGTATGCTGCCAACTGATAGTGGGACTGAGCAGTTGCATTGTCTTTAGACCTTCAATGGTCTAAGGCAGGCTAACTGTTTTTGTAGTGTTAGCTTGTATTTTGTTGTTAGGCACTTGCCCTATTTAAATCTATTCGGATGAACTTCGTATAATTATGATAGAACTTCACTAAGGTTAGTTCATTGAATCACTAATTAAACATTAAGCTTACGGTAAGAGCAATTGAATAAATCATTAACAACGTTTTGACACCTTGGTCTGTTTGTTTCTCACAAGAAGAACTTATTAGATTTTTAGCGCCAACGCGTAAAAAATCATTAAAAACATTTCGTCTCATGATAATATTTTTCAATGGTGGATTATTATTTATTAAGTGTTCGTCAACGTGCAAGAGTGTGGGAAGTGATATATCTAACGCGTTGAAACATGTGTTTTCGTGTTGTTTCCATATTTCCATAGAAGCCTCTTGTAAAGTCTCCACCACTTTACTACGGTATGACTTTGACTTGACCGTAACTTACTTTGCTTGACTCTGACTGTGAATATGACTTGTTTGACGTTTTCATCAACTGCTCTTGTAATGTCATTGGTATTTTACGAATAGTTTTGTTCGCGAACAAGTAGGCAGTACTGCATGTAAAGTAAAAGTGAGTATACTTTGTTAAATATAAGTAGTTTAAAAAAAACCTTCACAATCTTTGGTATAAAATACGCAATTTCGTTACTTGGATGATCATATAGTCATCCATGTAATCAAAAATTTTCAGTTAATTTAATTTAAAAGCTATTCTACTAAACAGATTTAATGAAATTTCTATAGGACCAATCTGAAAGAATATTATATCCTTTCAATGAAAATAATATTTTTCCAAATAGGTTCATAAAAGGCGGAGTTCTGAGGTAACACAAAAAAAACTAATTGAGAACCTTCTCATTTTTTGAAGTAGGTTAAAAAGAAACGGAAATAGTCACATACATAAAACGTTTTCTACACATCGATCTACAACCGATGAATCGGTTCGTATATAATGTAATATTTATATATGAGTGGATACTCGTATACATAGATGATACTCAAATAATTAACAATAGACCTGCCACATCAAAACAATACCAGTGACATTCTGACAGACATTCATTCGCCAAATCCGGTCTAGAATATTGAACTTTGCATTGAAGCCAGTCGCATTGCCGTCGGTGGTTTTCCTTCAACCTTGACCCGGCGTATGGCTACAATTATTTATTCTGTGACTCGATGGCTTTGACTCAGAGTCGTATGCAGTTTATAAACTGTCGTATAAACTATGACCCTTAACCGTGCGTCACCACAACGTGTCACAGTGTTACTTAATCAGTTAATCTGTTGTTAATGTTAAGAAGTCACATAGAAACTCACCACTCCAACCAATTCAGAGGTGAGCCGAAAACTTTATAATTATCATTTAAAAAACCGACTTTACACAAAAATGTCTAAACTGGATCAAATTAAAATGGGACCACATGGGAAGCACTAGCTATCAAATAAAAAAAAACATCAAAATCGGTTCACCCAGTCGAAAGTTCTGAGGTAACAAACTTTAAAAAAAGCAGTCGAATTGATAACCTCCTTCCTTATGGAAGTCGGTTAAAAAACATCGGCCACGTGCGAGCTGGACTCAGGCACCGAAGCTTCAGCACACAGAAGCAATGTATTTTCTTTTCTACATTCAGTTCGGTTATTTGTAATTAAGCGCGCGCCTGATTTGCACTTGGCCGGTATTTAATGTTAGTTTCAGTTTAAAGTGTTTCCTATAATCGTGTCAAGTTAGACGCTTGTACGTATTACCGTTCCTAAACTAGAGCAATAAATGGTTCTCCCTATTCCTACGGTTCCATCATACCTACGGTATTTGTGTTACATGATTATACAAGAGTAAAGTGCGTCGAGTTTTCCAATCTGGGTAAAATAGTAGCTACTTTTATGGTAAAACCGATGAGTGCGCTTCCAGGAAAAATAATGGAACGGAATGAGGTTAAGGTTGGTAGTAGACAGTGATTCAATGCAATTTGTGACACAGTTACATTTAAGGAATGCGAAATATAAGTTGTTTTAGGAAAATTTGTTGAGAGATCAATTTAAATTATCTACTGCGGAACACTCATCAGGATTTTTGTGGACACCACGAACTGGAGACATCAAATGTGTCCTCGTTATTCATAAATGAGAATTAGGTATAAATGCTGTTTTAAACTATCACGGTTGTTCACTAAAGTTATATGATATCGGCAGCTCCTTCCACAACCTTACCACGGTAAATATCCCGTAAATAATCATATAACTTTAGGTATAAATGTATCTGTTAAAACTTAAAAAGTTTGTAAGTGTCTGTTCAAGTTGGCTGAAGAAGGAGAGGGAGAGAGCTAGCAGTTCTTGCATGGCTCTTAAGAACATTCTCTTAGAATTTCTATTATGAGAACCTCTGTATCAAAATGTTTACGAGATGAAAAGCGCATCCTGGCGCAAGTGGGTCGCGCATCGAGAGCAAGGCTGTCGAGGGCGCATTATTCTATCAAGCTCCCGCGCTGTTATTTCTGGTGCGGCCTCGCTCATTGTTTATGATCCAGCTTCACTTGTATTGGCTCTGGTCTGGGATAGGAGCATTACGTGAGCGTGTCCTAGTTACAATGGAAAAAAAATCCTCTATTAAGAAGGAAGAAAAAAGAAAAAAAAAAAACTTTTCTTGGTTTATCAAAACTGGACTTTTATCGATAAATGTGCTACAGAATGATTTAGTGAAGTTTATTAATGAACGCGTAGTAGCTAAAGTACATTCTAAGTATTAAAACTCTCCAGAACTAAAAATAGAAGACTTAAAATCAAAAACAACCGACAACCAATTTTAGAAACAGTCTCAGACAAGAATGTTACTCCAGGATAAGAATTTTAAGTGGAAACCAACGAGACAGGCCGTGTCGAACAGCCTTAAATGCACACAAACACTGTTATGCCCAAAATTATCACACGTTATCTTCGAGGTCAACCTTGGAGTTCTTTAGTCGGCGACATATTTACCCAAAATGGTTAACCGACAAAAAACGATCAAACAGTTTCAACACCCAGCATCTACAACGCAAGGTGACATTGTAATTTGGTGAAATAACCTAAGGTTTAATTTTCTTCCGTATTCGAGTCGAGGTCAAGATATGATATCAGTTATGACCTTATTCTACGATAAAAATAATATGCAGTTGTTATCACGCGTCTTTCTTAGCTTAGGGGCTGATAATGAAGTCTGATACTTCATGTTTATGACAGAAACGGTCATGTAACTTTAACCTATCTATCTGTTTTTACCCGTCGAAGCAAAATGTAGGGTATTGTGTTTTTATTTTATTTTTCTCAGTGAAAAGTCTCAGGTTAGGGTTACACAAAAAGTCTGCTAGTTTGTTTGTAGAAGTTGAGTCGAGTTTTTAATTCAAAATTAAAAATAAAATTGTTTTTAGGGCCTAAAACGACATAAAACAGCATAAAAACGGGCAAAAAATTAGCACCATTTTTTTTTTTATGTGGGACGAGAAATTCTGTTCCAGTTTTCTGCATTTCTGGGCGCAAAAGTACCATGTAAAACTATGTCCGTTCTGATGATACACACTATTTTCGTGCCAAATTTCGTTAAGATCCGTTCAGTCGTTTAGCCGTGATAACGCGACAAACATCCAGACAGAGAGTTACTTTCGCTTTTATAATATTAGTTATACTACAAACATACTACAGGTTCTATTTCTTTGGTTTTAGTACTAACGAGTTTGGATATTTAAGTGTAAATTCAGCTTATAAATATTCTTTAATCCAAATATATTGCACTCACGATAATAGTACTTCACTAATTATTAGTGTACGCAACGCGAATTTAGAAGTCATTGACACAGATTGATTTGTTCTATATTTCATATTTATGCCCTACAAAATCGTTAGTTCTCGTTTTATCAAACGTCTCTTTAAATTATATTAATAATATGAACTTTATAGGTTTAGATTTAAAGAACTTTATTAACACAAAGACAGATTCGTCACTTATGTGATAACATATTTTGTAATTAGGTATTATGTATTAAATATGTACTTAAAAGTTTAGTATTATAAAAAAAAAACTCTATGGTCTTCTTGGAGTATTTACATGTTTCACAAAACAATCAACTTTTTTTTACCTTTTTTTCAACTATCAACTTTGAATTGGACTTGTATAATTGTTTACTGGCTCAAACTTTGGATCAACTTGTAACCCAAAATCAAAAGCATTGTTAGACTGAAAAACTCGTACCTCGTACACGTAGTTAATATTCGAAAGGCCTTCCATAGCGTGTATTAATATAGCACCTGAAGATACTATCACCAGTCACCACGTTCGCAACTGCATAGCCTTGTGTTATCTGAGCACACTGCCCTTGGTCCACTTTCCCGCTATCTCGGGTCGCTACGATCTGATAAATGTCTGTGTGTCTGTAATGGATAGCGAAGTTGTTGCTGATATTCTACATTTATGCTTTTAAGATTATAATTTTACTATTGAAAGCAGCTGGCAAATAGTGCGGTGATGGCTTACTTTAGAAGACGAGATTAATCTGTTTGTTAAACTTTACTTTTTTTATTGCTATTACTTTCATACCCTTCAAACGTTTATTTACACATAAAAGTAAACATAATTGGAATCAAATCAAATTTTCCTACATTAAAATAAATATATGTATATTGCACTTATCTAGTAAACCGCTTATCGTAGGCATCCTTCCCAAAATACTGACCGCAATGCCGCATTGGAATGCAATACTGACCCGTTGCGTAAGATACCGACCAGCATTTTGGTCACGGGATGCTTCGACCAGACGTTCAGATAATTATTTTCCATATTGGATTTTAACAATCAAATAAGAAATTCTGCGAGCGTTCATACGATGACGTGGTAAAGCCAGCGTTGGCTTTAAAATACAGTAAGCTCAATAGTTATTCTTACGAGATTTATAGTAAAAATAAATCATTTTTTAAACAAGATTTTAATGATTTTATGCTTATAATTTTGATATAAATGTTTTTTATTTTAATTTTACATATCGTATTGTCACCCAGACAGAACTAAAGGTGTAAGCAAGTTTCAGCAAAATCGGTTAGGAGGAAGTAGTTCTAATTCTCATTTGGAAAGGTTCTCGAATGGAGACCACGGACCGGTAAGCGCAGCGTAGGATGTCAAGGTACAAGTTAGACAGACGACCTACAGGAAAACGCTGGATGCAGGCCGCTTCCAAACGGCCCTTTTGGATCCATCGATCTGTCATCGACATGCCATAGAGGCATATATGTCCAGCAGTGGACGTCCTATGCCTGAAATGATGATGATGATTTCTAATTCAGTTTGCAAGATTTGATCCAAACAAACATTGCAAGGCTTGTAATAAAATTCTTTTGGCATCACCATTAGAAAAATTATGTCTCCACATTTTATTTATATCGTGCTCGATCTTCGTCGCTTGCAGGCGAGTTGACGGTCAAAAGCAGACTCATACATAAACTTTTTTTTTATCATACATGATTAACATAAAACTTGTGCACTTATTTCTAAATGTAATCATACCATTATTATAAATGCGAAAGTGTGTTTGTTTTTGGTTCGTTTGTTCATCCTTTTAAGCAGCAACAGAGCAATGAATCGACGTATGTTGAAGAGCCGAAATATAACAGCCGGAAAAATTTCGGTACCGAAGGGAATGTCACCGTGGGAGAAACTGCGGGGCACAGCTAGTGTATAAAAATATTTGTTAAGTGTTCGTGAACGTATTTGAGTGTGGGCATGTGATATAATGAATTGAAACGTGTCTTTTCGTATTGCTTTCAAAACTCCTTAGAAGCAACTAGTAAAATCTCCACTAATTACTGGACCTTGGCTTGGACTTGAATGTGAATTTGTGACTCATTTTGCTTGATTTTGACGGTGACTGACTTATTTGACGATATCTACTAAATCTTGAATATGTATTTGAAAACTGGAACTTCTGGTACACCTCATTCCAGACACTGGTTAATTAGACAAAATGTCTGCCAAAGCTTTTTGGAAATATCAGCAGTTAGATGAGGTCATTGCAAAACTAGGAACAGAAAAAACAACACTGTTTGCTTAATTTGTTTTAGTATACTGTTCATGACATATTTATGCTAGTAGGCTTCTAAAGAGGCCGTCCACCGTTGTCTTTTTACATTTTTGTTTTGGCGTACATATTTTACGATTTAATTTATATTTAAATTGGTCACATAAATCCAGTACGCGATGCGAAGGAATTTATCGTCCTCGCAGTGTAGAGATAAAAAACCACGAGTGAAGTCGCAAAAATGTTGCTTATCGCAAAAAACAATCATTGAGACGTGATTCGATTTAGATTTCTTAATGTTCTTAGCGTTTTTTGACGGAGTCTGCTCGATTTGAAATATAAAAGCCAAAATTTGCGTCTTGCGTGAAATAAAACTGAACACAATGCATATCTGACCGCAGATCAAATTGGTTGCAAACTATCGCAAAACAAAAGCTACGTCAAAACTGGGGGCGCTAGAGAAAATTTAACTGTGTTTAGGACTTCCAACATCACGTTGGCCAATTTGTTTTAAAAATGTACTAGCGTCATACATAAATCTGAATTCTGTAGGGAACATGAGAATTTTACAAATAAAGAAACTTGAGAGGCGTTGATATAAGTACGAATCGGTTTGTTGTATATATTTGTAGGTATGTTGTATTTAGGTAGGATTTTCGCGTAGTCTCCGATATTCCTATTGGAGAAATGAGGATATAAACAAATAATTTCCAGCTTCCACCGCGATGTTTCTGATCTGAGACAAGCGGGTATTTGATGGGACTTTTGATGTAATGACGGATCTGTTCGTATAGCGGTATTATTTGCAAATGTTCACCCATTGTTTCAACTTTTCGCGAGCTCATAAACTCTTCGATAACTTTAGATGAATCAGAGATAGAACAATAAAACTTGATGAACATATAACAGTACAAGAACATTTGACAATTGGCAGGAAGTATACTTCGAAGGTTGGCGTGGGTGGGTATGATGGAAAAATTTACATAGTACTTATTTAATGTTTGTTGTTCAGTTTACCGACGGAGTGGTTAAAAATGGTGGGATCCTTGGATCTTGGCTGACAAATGGTTGTTGTTTTCGGAAACATTGGCAAGGTTTGTGATGTTGTCATCACGGTAGGTGGAACGGAGACACATAAATTGGACTATACAAAGCTCGATTATACCTACGAAACCTCATCTACCGCACTAATACACTTACATACTAAATATTGTAAGAGAGTCAGTGTTTTTTTTTTTTTTTAATTTTAAGTTCTTTTTCGCTCATCATCCACATCACCTTATTCGTTCCAATGGTTGCCTGGAAAAGATAGCTTTTAGCGATAAGGCCGCCACTTGTGGCACTAGCTCGTAAGTGTTTTCTATCTGTTTGTAATTTTTATTTCTGGTGTACACAATAAAGAGTTTCTATCTATCTATCTATCATCCTAAGACTAGACTATACAGCTAAAAAGAAACAATTCACAAAGTTTTGGGCCTAACTATACCGCTTATGTAGATTTATAGCATCATAATATTCGGGGCGGGCTAGAGTAAGAAAGATAAATAAAGAAGATTTAATCTTTTCGGTATCCGACACCTGGTATTTAATTCTTATTAAACTATTCTTTTCTATAAAGACATCGTTCCGCACACATTCAATAATTGGGTAATCAAGTTTTTTTCAGTAAGTATTTAAACTTGTATGGATATTTTGGTCAAGCCTAGACAGATACTATCTATTCAACCAAAAACTTGTACAACTAATGTTTTGGTGCTTGTTGACTTTGTTTGTTTGAAACTTGCTTGCTATTAGTGTTTGCTGGTTCCTGTTGTTTGTTTGTTTGTAAATTGCTCTTTAGACAGTAACTTTTTTTTTATACGTCTCTCTGTCTCTCTTTGTTTTTGTTGTATTTTCACGACTAAACGATTTAATTTGATTTTGATGATACTTGACAAGGAAAGAAAGAGATCACTAAAATAAATAAAGCATTTATTATATCCTGGAAAAGAGTATCTAATCAGGCCACAAACGGCAAGTAAAAAATAAATAAATTAACAGGTAAAGCATAAAAAAACCGTCCGTCCACACTAAGCAAAAACATCCACACAAAGTGAACCATGTTGTCGATTCTGTTGAACCACTAACTAAAATAAACTAATTTGACAGGACTAACACATCACATCACATCATCAGCCAATTAATGTCCACTGTTGGACAAGGCCTCCATCATAGAGAGGGGTAATGCCATAATCCCCACGCTTCGCAGGCGGCTTAGGGATCGCAGTACGTTCACCGTGTACTACTAGGATGCTGCTGCCCATCCTCCGGTGGTTCTGGTCGCAGTTTTAGGACATACCCGTACAGGACTAAAACTATCTGCAACTCTTTTTATTCCAATGTGTGAGAAAAGGACGGTAACAAGTTTACAGCTCTAAGTTTACCTAGTTTAGAAAATGGTATATCAGAATTGAGACCGGTGTGTTTCAGGGACACCATGTAATTGAGGGGCGTAAGGTTTACTCATATTCTATGTATATAGTGTAGGTACTGTTAGTAATAGATTAAATTTAGATCAAAGTAATTTTAAGATAAGATTTTTTAGTTATGAATCGTAGTCGTGGTTATGAATTCTTAGTTATAAATGTGGATGAATGTAACGGCAAAGAAAATGAAATTTTCGAAAAAAAAAAAAAAAAACTAAAAATGGAAAAAAGCTAATTTTTAATAACTTGTTATGAACCAGAGAAGAAAATTATTTTTTTGGTACCTAGCTAGTTATGAATGTTATCTATCTTTTGTCGATGATGTTATAAAGCGAATAAAACATATAATGTAGCACTGCAGTACGCAATAATATGAAACAATGTCAATATCTTTGTATCATACTAGACCTCGTTTGAAACAGTGTTCGAGTCTGTTTTTATGCGGAATTTAAACAATACAGGGCTATAAGGACACCTGCCTCTCTGTGCACCTGTATAGAATTTATAAATAGTTCCACAGGCTAGGACGCCTATCACACCGAACTGAATTACCATCACAATTTTACAATTTAATTTTTTATTATGGTTTTATAATGTCACGAGATATAAACGTGATCGATACAAAGATACAGTCAAGAATTTATTAAGTTAACTTTTAAACAAAAATGTTTTGAAATTCATTGTGTAACATGCGTGAATTTTTTAATTACGTTGCTGACCGTTGTCATAAGGATGGGTAAAAAGCCGACACGCATGCAAGGGACATACTGTAATTTGGTAATCGTTTGGGGAATTTGATCGTAAATTTTAGTAATTACTTGTAAAAATATTACCACTATGAAGATCATTTAGTGTTCTCATGATTATTATTTTAACATAAACACATTTATTATGTGACATTATATTCCACCAATTTTGCAATAAAATTGACGGCAGGCTTCATGCTAATAAGATCTATTAATTTATATTTTATACTACCTATAAGTATAAATAACAAGTAAAATACGCCTATAAACTAAAAAAAAACCTGAAGAAAAAGAAAGAAAGATGAAAATTATGGGAATGAATGAATGAATAATAAACGAACTGGATAGGTAGGCCTCCAACTAGAAGAACCGACGACATTGTGAAAGTCGCGGCATCCAAAAGATTCAGATGGCAGGCTCTTTCAGTGTGGAGATCTAAGGGGAAGGCTTATATTCAGCAGTGGACGACGTGGACGTCTTCTGGCTGATAATGATGATGAGTTTTTGATTGTAAGTACTTTTACGGGGAAATTATAGATTTGCAAGTATTTATATATGTTTGTAGTTTGGTTCGTGACGTGACCAGGCACAATAAAAAATATTTTAACATCATTATGAAGGGTATATGATAATTATAATATTCTCTAAAACAAAATCTTTTGAAGTAAATAATTACATAATTATTTATAA
This sequence comes from Agriopis leucophaearia, assembly GCA_949125355.1. NCBI lineage: Eukaryota > Metazoa > Arthropoda > Insecta > Lepidoptera > Geometridae > Agriopis > Agriopis leucophaearia. Next base: position 6,950,268 of record OX421265.1, on the reverse strand, counting down.
TCAATAAAAATAAACTTTAAAAACTTTAACCTACTCGTTTTAGTACAACAATATTTACATTTCAAGCAAATAATAAATTGTTAATTAAAAATTGCACAACAAAGCAAAGTCAGGACGTCTTCATTTAACAAACACTAGTCTTTTGTTTAATTATAATCGTAAAGTTCATTAATAAATCATTGAATTACATGCGAGTGTAATTGACATCTGTAGAGAATAAATGAGGTCAAGCAAGGGCCAACTTGCCTCTATCTCTTCTGATTAAAAAAGCTACTAGTGTTTCTTCGCAACTGAAAAATAACAAGTACATATCATTAGAAGTTAAGGACTTAAACAAAAACAAATTCAGACACCAACTCTATTTAAGTACTTAGATATTTTATCAATAAGCGTTTTGAGGAATTTTAAGTAATGAATTTATTTTTCAAATAGTATTGATTCAATTCATTTGAAAGCTATATTTATTCCTGTTTTAATTTTATTTACTGCATACATTATTCTGTCCCGAATAACAAATAGTCTCAAAGGTTAAGTTCAAGAGATACATATTCAACTCAATAACAGTTTTACGACTCTACAATGCGATATTGCATGTAATAATAATAGAGTATAATAAAATGACTTATTTACTTATACAGTAGGTACATTTTAATTGTATTTTTATCTACAAAAAATAGGTAGCTACTTATTCAGTCAGTAAGTCAGTGAGACACTTTTAAGCGTATTAAATTTTCAGGAAGCACGGTGCACTCCATTTTAAATTAATACTCGCATGTTATGACCCATTTTTTATAACTAGACTGCAGTTTCACCCTCGTTAATATTTTCTCAGTAACCATACATATTCCGGGATAAAAATTATTGTTTTATTTATCACCGTTCTGCCTCCACGTTTCTACTGGGTTACGTGGAAAAGGTGTACTAAATCGAAAGGGGTCCATACCACAGAAAAGAAAAACAAAATTTTGTTTAAATTAGAACGGCTATCAAGGCATTTTTGTAAGAAATTTATTGTAGCCATTTGCACCTATAGCAACTGTGTTAGTAACTGTGACGCTGAGTTCGACGCGTTGACATAAATAAGAAAGAATTTTTTTATTTATGTCACAATACCTGGCGACAGATTTTCCTTCTCATTTCCGTTCTATTTAATTCTCTTTTCTGTGGTCCATACAGTACCCATCATTATGAACAAATTTTACTGTGGGTGTATTAGAGTTTTACTGTGATGTAGTGTGGTTGGTGTATTTTGATTTTCAGTACTGGCCATGCGCAGCGGAATTACCCATGGTTTTTCCCTGTTTCTACTGTTCTTTTTTTCATGTCCCAGGAAGAGATAGGAAGTAGGTTTATTTACTATCTCTATATTTAGCTGAATGTAGGTACAGCTTGGCGAAAAAATCTTGAAACAAAAACTTATTTTTATGGTTCTGTACTCAAAGCGTGTATACGGGACCCTATTAATAAGCATACGCTGTCTGCCTGTAAAAAGAAAAAATATTGGTTTAGGTTTTGCCGTTCTGACACGTGTGACTAACAGAGATATGTTTAATATTAGTGGTTTTAGTGTGGAACTCGGGCACTTTAAAACTGGGCTTTTTTAAGGCAGTAACGGTACAAATATTGATGGTGTAACGGAATATCTAAGTATTCCAAATCAGTTGACGTTACGAAATGGAAACAAACTAACAGATCGGTAACATTTGTACCCGATTAATTTACACCCGACTGCCCGAAAAGGACGGCAATGTTTTTCGGGCGCTATGTACTCGTATGTTTGTATTTCCTAATATTACCTCCTATAGCCTATACGGCTTGATGTGTGAGGTGTCGTTAGATTCGTCTTCATGCAAAGAGTGTCATAGACTTCATTTTTTTACCCCCGACGCAAAAGGATGGTTTTTATAGTTTAACGTGTGTATCTGAGTAACTGTTTATCTCGACTAGCAATGGAGCGTGAGAAGAAATCATTTCTATAAATTTCATAAAAATTTTGGGCACTTTGGAGTTATTTGGGATTAAGTAACTAAGGGATGACATTTGGTACTGAGATGTGTTCCTTTACTGCTGGCCTTTTGGAAAAATTCAAAGTCACACAACGGGCAATGGACAGAGCTATGCTCGGAGTTTCTTTGCGCGATAGAATCCGAAACGTGGATATTCGCCAGAGAACCAGAGTCACCAACATAACTATTAAAATTTGCAATTTGAAGTAGCAACGGGCAGGCCACATCGCTCGCACCACGAACTGTAAGACGCAGCGTAGGTAGGTCTCCCACTAGGTGGGCCGACGATATCGTAAGAGTAGCGAAAATCCAGTGGATGCAGATGGCTGGCTGTCGTTTAGTTTGGAGCTCTAAGGGGGAGGCCTATGTCAACAGTGGACGTCTTCTGGCTGATGATGATGATGTAATTAAGGTTTAAGACTTTTATTACCTCAAAAGAATTTACAAATTCACTTATTGAGAAAACACAGTTATAACGCCATTGAGCGTAGTTTATAGCTGAGATGTGCCAATAGTAAATTGATTAAAAACATACAAATCTGTGTTAACACTACAGTAAAAAGTCAAACTTAGATAGGGTAGGTTTACAAAATTTAGCAGAGTATGTCTATGCATACAAGCGGCCCGTGCCACGCATTGTTTACTAAGGCCTATGCCATGGTACGAAAAAATTGTAATTGATTATTTCTAGGGATATTTTACATCCCTGATAAAGTAAAATACAAGAAAAAGTAAAATTCACACCTTTGGACATCACATATAACGTGTATTGGACATTAGATCAGATAACAATAACACAAAGCTGAAAACTTACGTCATTCTTCTTGAAAAACTTCACCTCGGAGATGTTTAGCAAAAATATAATTTAGGATATACATACTCGTAACTACCTCAAAAAGCAAAGGCCTTAAAATTTTGCATTTATTAGCATGTACCTACGTCATTGGTAGTGAATCATGATAGCCTGCAATGACATGATCATGCACAAGATGAAGGACCAAGGCTCTAGACGTCATGTCATGAAATATTGTGTAATGTTACTTTATGGTAGATAGTCTTTGGCCCATGCTCTACTATGTAGTGAGTCAGAGTCCGGTTAGTTTAGTTTCGTAAACTTGTGGTCAAATTGTAAGTCAAAATGTATGTCTAAGCCGTTTAAAATTGGGTTTATATTTCGACACATTATTTTTAGTTTACGTGACTGTATTTTTTTATGTATTCTGCTCAAATTGTTTGTCAAGGTTTAAGATAAACAGTCGAGTACAATCTGTAGTACAATAAAGACCAAATATAGCTATTCCTAATAGCTGCGCAAGCGCACGCCCACAATGGCTTCTACTGACGCAAAAGCCCAGTACTCACTATAGAAGCGAGCATGCAATGTTTCCGATGCTGTATAAAGCTACAAGGGAATAGACCTCGTTTAATTATAATACCGCAAGCTTGTGCCGGATTTATGTTTTTTCAGATCAGATTACTGTGGTACCTTTAATTTCGCGATGGTCATCACCAAAGTACTTTTTGAATCTCTTCCATCCAATCGAAGCTTTTGTCGCTTTGGAAATCTACTGTCCGTTGCCTCCTGAAACATGCCACTCATAGAGTGCCACCACAGTTTATAAATCCATAAAGTCGTCCAACGAAGCCGTCTAGACAGAGCAATCGTGAGAGGTGTGAAGGGCGTGACGCGTGTATGGTGATACCAAGCTGAATAAATCTCGTATTCAGTATTCGTGCATAGTGTCACACAAAATTCAGGGCTGCTGGCTGACGTGTGTCGTTTGTCTGTACACACCAAAAAGACGCATAAACATGTGTTGTGCGAGATTACAAGTCATCTTCCATAGATAAGGAGATGCGATTTCATTATTTTCCACACACAAAAGAAAGGTGGAAACGCGATGGGAGAAAAAAATACCAACAAGTTACACTGTGACAGGATCTGGTCACAGTAATAAGGTGGTAGGTAGGTAATTTGATACAATAAACATTCGTAGTTACGATGAGTTGCTAGGTAAGTAAGTAGCTACGAAGTAGCGCCGGCCACGGAATGCGGATTTCAATCCAGATCTTTCTGGTGAGAGTACATTGAAGTCTCGACATAAACAGCATTTCATCCAACATCAAAAGCGTTGATTCACTCTTTGGTTTTTTACACTGTGGTACCACCTAGTTTAGCCCCTTGATTAATCCACGCTTAATCATATACAGTCAACTGGCTAACACTTCGCTTGGCCATTGAGTGGCTTGTTTTTGTCCCAAGTGGGCCGAAGTCGGGATAACGTGGCAAAGTGGGGTTATATAACGGGCTCTGATACCGAATGTCTTTGTGGTGTGAACCCTCAGACAATTTCATACTTGATGGACTGCGCAGCGTGCTCTACAACAGCCTGCACAGCACACTAGACGACGCGAATGAAGTCACTGAGAGTGCCACTGGAGTGGCAACATTTTGGTCCAAAAACATAATTTAAAAATAAAATAAAATCTAAACATCGATCGACTCGAAAGAAGAAGTATAGTTACGGATAGGTACAATATCATACATTAATGTTCGCCTTCAAGTGAATACCAAGCTTAAGATTTCAGGCTTCGCGGTTCAACGCGGCACGTGGTCTGTAGACATCATCATATTGTACTTGAAGCCCTTGACTTGCCTTGCTTGAGGTTACATGTTTACTACACATAACCTTGTCAAATACGGCTGAGATAATACTAGAGAATAGTTTAGAGATAAAGTTAATCTAAATTGTTTTACCTTCTATTGTGTTGAAATGAAATATACTTTGATAGTTTTGTAATTGAAAGCGAAACCAAGGAATTTAACAAAGAAAATAGTGTATCTAGAGCTGTCGTAAGCATAAACTATTCTGGACATCAGGATGGTACTGATTATGGCGCTTCATCTTCGACCAAATCGTCGCTTACCAACAGGCGAGTTGGTGGTCAAACGCGGAATTATCCGCATTAAAAAAAAAAGATTATAAATTGTAGGAGATTACATGAGGATGAGGAGGAGGTATGTAGGATTCTGCATTTGTTTTGGAAGTTTTCTAGGTATTTCGATTTTTGTAGCGACGTTTTAACTATGATTTTGCTTAATATGAGTGTATGCAAAAATGTCCCAGATATTTATTTATTTGACAGCTATGTTATATTAAAACTCAATTATGACAAAAATTCATTGAGTTCTGGTTTATTTCGTCATTGCAAAAATTGGAACAAGGCCACTGTGTAGTGGACAAGGACGTTATAAAGCCATTAGTTTTTATAACGTCCTTGGTAGTGAACTAGATATTTATACTTGGTTGAAGTAGCGAAAGAAATAAGCACTTCGAGATTTTGGGCATTTTTGAAAACATCTCACGTAGCGTACCTATCACTAGCACCATTTTCACAGCTTCCTACGTAGATGTGGCATCATGATTTCTTTTGGAATAACACGCAAAATTTCCTGAATTATTGTCATGCATGACAAACATGTATTGTTATTTGCTTTGTTGCGTGTTGGTTTTCTTTTATTTATTTAGCTAGAGAGTGATTTCAGTAACAAATTATATTTATTGGTAGGTATTATCTTGCCTTCTATTTATGCAAAGAGTTTGCCAGTCATTATAAAATGACGTCATTTGCCTTTTTGCTGCACATTGCTCTCACATAAAGGATCGCATCCATCAAGAAGTGATTGAACAGATAAAAGGCAAGGGCAATGAATTCATAATACCAACCTGATTGTTTTTTATCAGGTACGAAATCCATTTTGCATTATAGGTCGATAGAAAGTATTTCAATGTACATGTGTGAGTTGATATGGCTATGTATGTGTGGAGGTTTGTACGTATGTGTGTTTAGTGATATCGCGTCCGTTGCCCTCTCGACAACTCGGTGACATTGGCGAGGCACAAATAAAGTGATAACGACACATAAATAATAATGTAGAGATAGATCTGGCATGCTTGTATGACTATAAACATCGTATGTCATCATCGTTCATTCGACGATCGATTGAGCTATTTTCTTCGCGGAATCCAATAAATGGAATAATAAAATTTCTTGCGCACACTTTAGCAATAAAAGTTTTCCTGCCAAGGTATTTGCGAGTTGTAATCGATTGCCATCAATTCATGTGTGCTCTATATTTAGGAAATAACATCTTACAAGGAAGGAATAAGGAATAGTTTAAGCACACATTTTGAAAAGAGATCTCCTATTTTGGTGTAGAGCCATAAAATGAATTGTAATAGAATTGTAGAGCTTTTATAGAGTGAGTAGAAAAGGGTAATTTCAGTAGAGTCAGCTGTCCAATCCTAGCTGTTGCCCCAGGGACCCGATTCTACTAAATCAATTGTTTTTGATTTGTTAATGAATTTTCTCAAAAATTGCCCTTTTGACAGTTTTGGCAAAGATAAAGTGCCAAAAGTGAAAACAAAATTGTTTTTAAATTATTAATGAATTGCCTCAAAATGTATTTTTTTACACTTTTTGTATAGATAAAGTATCAAAAGTAAAAAAATTGAAGCAATTCATTAACAATTGAAAAGCAATTGATTTAGTAGAATCGGGTCCCTGTTGTTAGTACGTGAAGATTTTCATGTAAACTCTCTACCCCTTTTTGGCCCCCCCTCTATTCGGTCTTTTCACAGAATTCTTTTTTAGCTGAACTATTCCATAAAAAGAAACCTATAATGAGTCTACACTACATGCAAAATTTTAGCTTCTTTAAGCTAAAATTTTGACATAACTAGTTTTCGAGATTTGTGATAAGTCAGTCATCCAGTCACTCAGTGAGTGGTATTTCGCTTTAACTTAAATAGTTATTTTGATTAAATGGTAATCTAATCTTATATGTATTGTATTTTGTAGTATAAGCCACATACCTAACTACCTACTTGTATATTTTTGTTCCTCAAACAGGAAAAAATATGTTGATACAATTACCTGCAATATCTAAAAAAACATATCGATTGGGTTAAGTAGGTAATGAATATTATTTCTTGTACGAAAGTATAAAATTAGCTTGAAATAAAATTGGTGTCACACATTGAAACATCATAAATATTGCCCCAACAAAAAAATGCCAAACTCAAGCCGTGGTTATTCGATTACCCATTTAGCAAGTTATGTTCAACACGAACATTATGTATTAAAATATAAGTGACGGCGTGTGAGTGTGATAGATGTAATCGTTAACAAGTTATTATGTAGGTGTAAAGGAGATGAAACGATATCTGTCGATACATGATGTTAACGTTTGTCTTGGAAGCTGCTTGTGAAATAGGTATTGGAGCCACGGAGCCACGTGACCGATTTTGGTTACTAATGTATCAATCTTGTGCAAAGATCACGCGGTGTTAGATAGAGGATATAAATTCTGACATTCACTTTACATGTGACGCAACTTGTAAGAAACGGCTAATGAAATTAATATATTATGTAATGTATACGTACTTGTATCCCAATCAATAAAATTTTCGCCATTTTAATTAAATGCCAGTTTAAAGAATCAATCAGTAAATCGTTCCGTCACCTTTTTGCCTTAATTAAGCTGTCAATCACCAATGTACCTACCTATGATAAGATAGACGTCACAAAATGATACAAAATGGCGTCTAACACATAAAAAATAGCCACAAGGCAATATTCCGATCGTAGAACTTGGCGGAGGCTATTCGTCTTGAACACACGAAAATACAGAGTGACGTAATATTAAAGTTTAGTGAACGCTCTGCGAAGTCTGTGCCCTGCGCCAGCGCACGTTGCCACGAAAACTGGCTTAGTGACTGTTTGATATGCTGTGGGCCGGCAGTTTTCAAGGTCTGCGCGCGCGCTTATATCAAGGCCAACGTGGTGGGAAGGCATCGCCACTCGTACTTAATCGATCTTATTTAGTTAGGTACCTACTGAAGTCTGAATATATTTTAATGGTATTCAGGTGGAAAATTACTTCCTGGAACTTAATAGTCCAAGTTCAAAGTGTTACTAAACCAAATCTAACTAGGTATTAGGAATGTAATGAAAAGATAATAGACCGTAGAGAGCGTTTAAGAATTCAAATTTGATTGAAAAACATTTGTGTGATGAACATTTGTGTTTGTTCTATGTCTGGGTGTTAAAATCTATTTAAGTATGTATTTAAAAATATATATGTATGTATATCAGTCTCCGGCAGCCATATTACAAGCTTTCCTTAGTTTGGGGTCAGATGACCATGTGTGCAATAATGTCCCAGATATTTATTTATTTATTATTTATTTAAATAGCCTAAAATTAACCACTCACCACCACCATCATCGGCATAAGCCTCTCTTTCCCTAGTCTACTTTATTTTGTGCAAATCTTGGCCAAGTTGCACTTATTATATATTCTGTGCTGAAACCTACTACGTAAAAAAGTAAAGAAGTCCATAAATATATCATCAAGGTCAATCATATATAAGGTTGTCTGGAAGAGATCGCTTATAGCGATAAGGCCGCCAATTGTTTCACTAGTTTTAAGTTGTTTTTTATGTACGTTTATAATTTTTGGTGTGAACAATAAAGAGTTTTCTATCTATCAACTAAACCCTAAGAATTCCACACTGAACGACAGCCTGCTATCTGCATCCACTGGATGCATCCATTAACTTCTGATACTTCATGATACTTCAATTTGCAAATTTTAATAGTCACGACTCTGGTTCTTCGCCAAAGGCCAGCAGTTAAGGAACACGTCTCAGTACTCGTACCATATGCAATCACAGGCAACACACACTGGTTAAAAAACTTTGTCATTAGGAACTGTGTCATTTTGAATGAGAAGATGTCAGTAATTTTCCGAACTCAAAAGATACATGGTACTTAAGTGGGGATAGGTACATGATACATAAACAGAAAAAAACAGTAACATTTTCTGCCCTGCTTTTCTGTACCGTTCACAGAAATACCCTTATTTTAGGCCGTATTCAAATTATACAGCGACCATTGCGATATCCTAAAATGCGTTAAAGTCATGGTATATTTTTTTATAAAAGCGACGATTCGTATCTTGCCTCACGTAGGATTGCGTCACCACGTCTTTAAAGTATACCAGCAAATGGCTAAAATATTCAATTTCCAAACAAATAAGAGGTGCCAAAAAACTGCAAGGAATGTTGTTTACATACGAGAAGGTCTTGCTTGAACTAATAGTACCTATTACCATATACCCTTTTATTTCGGGCTTGATATGAGAAGGTACCGAACCAACTGGAAATTACCTTAACTTTTTACAATGTTTGATATAAGAAAATTTAATCACTGCGAGCGGTACGAGTACTTTGCGGTATCAAGTATCAATCCGAAGAACGCACAGACAGCTAAAGAACCCTTTCTCCTTTCTTTTGCCATTTCGCAAATACATAACTATCAACTATACTATAGTAACAAGTAAATATTTTAAATATTTTTGGGACATTACTGCACACATGGTCATCTGACCCCAAACTAAGCAAAGCTTGTAATATGGCTGCCAGAGACTGATATACATACATATATATTTTTAAATACATACTTAAATAGATATTAACACCCAGACATAGAACAAACACAAATGTTCATCACACAAATGTTTGTCCTAGGTGGGAATCGAACCCACGCCCCCAAGCACAGAAAGTAGGATCACTACCAACTGAGCCACCGAGGCAGTCTAGATAGGTAGATCACATTAAAAACCGATTTCTAAAATATATGAAAAACGTAATAAGTACCTATAAAATTTTGAGGGTTGCCCTCAATTTCCCTGGGATCCCCATCATCAGATCCTGCCTTGGTGACAATGGGGCCAGATTGGAAGTATGCCCTACCGAGCAAAAGTTTTTTTTTTAATCGGGTAACAGTTGGTTGTGAAAAAATATGTAAATAAATAAATAAATATCTGGGACATTATTGCACACATGGTCATCTGACCCCAAACTAAGCAAAGCTTGTAATATGGCTGCCAGAGCTATGTGGAACATAGAACCGTCCTCCTTTTTAGTCGGTTAAAATCCAGGAAAACTATTATAGTATTTCTATTTAGTATCTACGTGGTAAAAAAATTCAGATAGCAGGTAAGTAAAATGCTGCTGTGAGGACATGGAATCGAAGGGTTACTCGCGGTGAAGCATTTTCTCTAGGGATCGCAGCCTTTAGCTAGCATAAGGAGGCCAGATAGCGCCAAACCATGCACGCCTTGAAAAAAATTTACAAAAGGCCAATGGATGCTTAACTATTGCAAACCTAGGCAAGCGTGATCCATCGTAGGCTGCATCATCGCTTAACATCAGGCGAGTTGGCGGCCAAGCGCAAGCCTTGCAACAAAAAATTAAAAAAAAACCTTGATCTGAAACATCGTTCTAGTATAGAAGAACGTCGTGTGAACTTCGTTAATTTTTACTATTTTTGATTGACTTACATAAATTACTTGGTAACTAGTTTTGTTTCGAAGACAAAGAAATCATTCCTCTTTGTTTTCATGTAATTACTGGCTTCTTTATAGCTACCTTATTACTGTTGTAGCTAATTAAATGTTAAATTTAAAGAAGATAGCTTTAAGTGTTGATAAAAGTTTGTTGTTTAAAAATATCTATTGTTTTTATGAGCTTTCCATCAAAGTCAATTTCATCAATTTACTTATTGCGTTAATATTCTATCTGTTGTAAAATCTGATCATAATCTAACACTAAGATTTTAGTATCAGTCTAATCTAACCACACTAATATAAATGCGAATGTTTGTGTGTAAGTGTGTATGTTTGTCACTTAATATTGTATAATATTTCGCACTTAACTCTACGGAGTTAAGTGCGAAATATTACACCTAAACGGATTTTAATAAAATTTGGTATGGATGTAGTTTTTTTTAAATCGCGAATAAATCCGCGTTTGACCACCAACTTGCCTGATGGTAAGCGACGATGTGGAACGATGTCCAGGTTAACCCTGGATGACATAGGCTATTTTTGTAGAATAGTTTTTAAAAATATCCTGTAAAATAGCGGGCGATATCGTGGGGCACTGCTAGTTTAACATAAAAAGCAATGTTGAAATTCAATGAACTATTTCAGTCATGGGAAGTGAGTACATGTTTTTGTAAAGTCAGGCTTGTAATTATTGCGAGCTACGATCGCGAATCCGTGATAATTGGCTTTTTGTTTTTATTTCCTGAGTGGAACCGAAATTAACACTACACTGGGTTCCAGATATGGAGGCCGCTACGTACAATGTACCTAGCTGATATATACTTTAGATTTCTGTTTGAAAATCATACCAGATCAGACAAACAAAGAAGATATGGTAAGGTAGCGTGGTGGGTGCGAAAGCATCAGGCCTAAATCAGTCTTGATGCCGTTAGTCGAACTCACCATACACCATAGTGTGCGTGAAAAATGAGCAGGCGTGCCGTAGATACTTAGCGGTATAGTAAAAATAGTGCATGAAACAAAGAGACATTTAATACGAACGATAATTGTACTAAGGCCTTGTTTGTCTGATCTGAAGAAATCATATATGTAAAGTAAGTTTAATTACAAAAAGCTTAGAATTACTGTTTTTGTGTATTAAATTAGCATAATCATGTTATTTTTTAAAACAATTTCAGAACCTACGTAGGTGTACTTAAATGTAATGAGATCAAATATCGCGATTGTTTCGATATACCCCGTGTTGTTTTGGATTTTTGCTCGTGGTGTGTTCCGCCCACATAATTTTATCGAGGCCATCTTTCAGCCAAGCCTTTAATTTTCCTTTACTTTCAAACTGATCTGATAAAACCGAAACGGCAATAAAATACGTAGTACGACCTCTATAATTACTATGTATTTTAGTAAGAGCAACGAGCATTTGAGCTCCAGAAGATTTTTGTTCATGAATGATGTGTTAATGATTCAACGGATAAAAGGAGAGCAACTAAGATGGATAGTGACGTAAAAAAAGGTCTAAAAGACCTCATTCTGATTGTAGAAGGTGTAATTCATCAACTGCTATTCACGCCAGGTTCGTTTAAACACTTTGTTTTGTATAGCGAGACGCAAAGTAGAACCAACGTTCAGAACGAGGGCGCTGTATCAAAAACAGAAGAAGACATTTGAGTATTGGTAAAAGATATCTCTAGTTCTGGACTTTTGTCGTACTGGTTCATTTTGCGACAGTTTAGTATAGCGGAATGTAAGTGTAGGCGTAATGCCTAGGAGCAAATAGTGCGTACAAATGTTCAGACAATTCATATAACTGTACATGAAACTGGCAAACCATTATTTAAAAGAGACACATTCAAAGAAACTTGAGCACGAGCGTGCAAAAAGACGTATTATACTTTTCTGTGACCTCAAGAACTCTTTTGTGTGATTTGGCGACGTCCTAACGTTTGCCAAAACTGAAAACAATGATGATATATTATGGATATGTAGAAGTTTAAAAGTGCGCTGCTTGAAACACCTACGTAAAATACGACGGTATATTTATGTAAGACGAAATTGTGTATAATTTAAAGGATAATGGTAATAATATGAACCCCATAATAGCCACGGAAAAAGCAGACGTAAAAGGTATTATCGTAATCAAAAAGCTTTAAAACAATGGAACCCCTTTCATACTTGCGCAGCAGGACAATATTGTTGCGTAAAATAAGTTTTGGGTTGGTACTAAATAATGACTCATACATTTTGTGGTGAAAGTTGACGCAAAGTTAAATGAGGTCCTTTCCTACGCTACGTGTGAAAGTTTTATCTGGTAAATAGTTTTCACACTGGAAGACTGACAAGACCAACTTATTAAAAACATTGTTTATTTTATGGCCAACTGTCTTGTTTCTTCTTTTTTTTCTTGCTTCTAGCCTGTTTGAGCGCAGGTCGTAACGCAAGGAAACCAATAGAAAAACAAGTCACTTTTGAAAATGCTGTTAATAGTTCATCTTGAAACCATCACGGTCTTCTTCGTCTTGTACAATCTTTAGAATATTCTTCCTAACTCGAAGAAACTCTTCAAGATCCTTATAACTATAAGTACATATGAAGTAACTAATATTTCTAATCATAATTTAGATACTTTAGATTGTTCAATATAGTAAAAGATTTAGTCATGGGATATTTCTGTTGACGGTTTACATTTCGATTCCAAGTAAAACGAGTATTGGACAGGAAAAGAAATACCATGGCCTTAACTGTAGCGTTATTTGTTAAACAGCCGTTGACTCAGTATCTTAATAATTGAAACGCTATCTTATGGTTCTCTTCTCTTGATGACATAGTACATTCAATACTTGTCTCAATTTGAATTTATTGACTATGTTTAAGAGCAAGTCCACTATTAAGGTAATTTTTGCCGTTAGTTATCTATGAAAATTAACTTTGTGACTGTGTGAATATTAAGCATGTTCTACATAAATGAATTATTAAAACCAGTTTCGATGGACTTGACATTTCAAATGATAGGTAGGTATAATTTAATGGAGTTCCTCGTGTTAAACTAACCTTTTGAAATCTCTCGGATGAAATCCTACAGAATGTCGGTTGCAAGTTTTAATCAGATTAAAATATCGGGTTTAAATCCGAGCACATTGGAACACACACAAACAAGCATTTCGAGTTGATTTGACGTAGCAGGAATTTATATTATAATTTCATTATGCATTTGGGCGTACGCATAATGCAAAAGATGTTCTGACTTGCAGCTATATCAACATAACTAACTACTAATAACTAGTCTTACATAAAGTATTTGGTATTCGGACATCGTAAGAGTAGAAGTCGGTATCCAGTTGATGCGGATGGCAGGCTGTCGTTCTATAAGGAGTTTTAAGGGGGAGGCCTATATTCAGCAGTGGGAGCCTAGTTTTCTGGCTGATGATGATTTATTTTTAAAATTGACGAGTTATCGACCCATTAACAATGTTGCTCTACCAAAAGATGCACCGTTATGGAAATTGTTTTTAACCAGAAGCCTTAAGAATTTGATTCTCGTGAAATAAGATAGGATTTTCACGGTCAAACTTTGTGAGACCTTGAACGTATCGGCCCAGTAAATATGTGGTTTATGTTACCACCACTCAGTACAGACACCTGATCAAACATGTGGGGAGATAAAGCACTTGATGTGAGAATAGTCAGATAACGACGCCTTCCTGGGTCTTCAGACCACTTGAGTATTAAACACTCAGTGCCGGCGAGTCGGGTTGGTTATGAACTACGAGCATAAGTGCTTTGAGAAACTTGTAATGAACATTAGTTAAGCATGTATGTGTACAGCTAGGATACAGAGAAAAATTGATTGAAGTTATCTCGAATGTTCAATGAAGGATACAAATAAGAACAGAGCTAAATGCGTCTCAGAATTGCGTTCTCCCTTTTAATCTTAGCGTCGTCAGTCTTAAACGCATTCAGAATTGTATTAACATATAGATAATAATTCTCAGACAAGGTTTGCCATTTCAGAGAACGAGCGTTGAGCGAAAGACCTTGCATCACAAAGGGACCTATTCAAAATACAGTGCTTCAGTAAAAATCAAAACATTGAAAATGTATTTTCATTTCATATGCAAATGAAAGCGATGCGTGCTTGAGATACATACGAGCAGACTGATCCAATCGAAGATCTCACAATCTTCTTGGCAGTTCTTGAAATTATATTTCTATGAATCCACTGTGGATTTGATGTCAAATATAAAGTAGAGCTCATATAAAATTCTGAGTTTGTTCTTATTTCAATCACGATTTTTTTATATTTCGTGATAATTGTGAATGATGTATAATGGACGATTGAGGTACGAGTACAACAGTTGGTGTATCTCCGATGAAGTGTGTCGCGTCAGGGCAGACGGTTTTTTGTCGTATTGTAAGTCGTTGTGAAGCTGCTTGGTATGCAACGCGTCTCTGGGCACTGCACAATACAATGTGGAAGAATAAATACATATCATCGACAGAGACAAATTAACGGCGGCGGTTAGATGCAAGAATCTTACCTAAAACTGCTCATAAATCCGATCATATGAATGCAAACTCGTGATTTTTATTGAATTCCTTTTAAACATAGCCATAATAACGATGAACATCGATTTTATAAATACCGAGGTTAATTTTCCATTTCACGGTCTACACGAACATGTACAATATCCTATATGAGTAGGTACGAGACGCAACACGTTGGAAAAAGAAACCTTCCAAGTGTTCCTTCCCTTTAATTCACTAGCAGGCTGAATTGATGTCCCATTATATGCAAGACAAGCCGCTCGGCCATGGCCAAAATTTCAATAGCCACCAGCGATTGAGCCGGCACGTGTAACTTTTTGTGCAAAACTCCTTGGAATTCTGTGATACTAATTCGGAAAAGACTCTGGGTTGAATAGCTTATTATGCAACATTTTAATAGTTTTACAACCATTTTATGGGTCAAAATTATGCTTCGGAATTATAGCGTCAGTCGCCAATCGAGAAACGAAAACATCGCGTGATGATCGGTTCTCAAAATTCGTGTCGTAATCACTCATCGACAGGGATAATTTGTTGAAGGTTAGAGAGTGAATGAATCGGAGTCAATCGCCAATGTGGCGGAGGCAGCGAGCGTAGTGGTTGCGAGTTGTGACGGCAACTTTCTACGTGACCTCGAAATGCTGCGTTCACTTTCCTCAACACTGACACCAGTTACGCAACCGACATCACGACCGACATATCGTAGCGAAGAGCGTCGATGCCGCGGTCCTGCGACCACGCCGATACGTCCCATCTCCACAACATAAAACCCGTCCGACGACTCTCCGCCTTAAACTAGCATCTACAAATATTACCATATCAAATTCTTTTCAAATTCAACTATTACATCACACAAATTCGGCACGGAATGCCGTGGCGAGGAACCTGAAGGAGTTAAAAAAATAAGTTCGCAATTTATTCGAAGGGCAGATAAAAACGCCAGGTGCCGTGCCTGTGCGTCCAAGGTTAGCGTTTCCTAGAGCTGCATATAGGTTTATTTTTATTCGTTGCATGTTCCTTCGCCGGGCGGCTCGCGTGCAGCAGAACCTGTTTGGTGTAGCCTGGTCTCCATTCCACCGTGGGCTGGGCTTGTACGCCTATTACACTTTTAGTTTTTATAATAATGCATTTAAATGGAACCTGGAGTAATTAAACTGCCCATGGTATTACTTCTACAAGTATTGTATTGGCATATTAATGGATATTCAACATCCGCAGCTGACGTAAAAGTATTTAGTTGAAATTATGTAAATGTGTCACTTTGGAAGTGCATGCTTTGAAGTTGCGTGCAAATTGTTAAGTAATACTTGCAAAGAAACCGATTCGGTGAAGTATTCTGTCATCTGATATGGTATTAGGCAATGTAAATTCATCTATAACCTGCGAAACTAATTAAGCAATAGGAGAAAAACAATAGGGACAGTCTACAAGTTTTGCATATTTTTAAAGCCTTCGACAACTGCAGAGCGCGCCAGCAGGAAGTAGGGACGGGCCCATTTTATGTAACCTAATCACCTGCCGGCTCGAGGCCAGCCAAGCCGATTCAGAAAATCCAAGGCCATGGTGGACTAACTGAGACCTAAACATGTATCTATCCCTCCTGCGCTCGCTCTGACGGCGGCGGTGGCAGGATGTTGCATAAGCTTTGTTGTTTTATTATTCGCCGTATATCTACAATCCACATCGCATTTTAGATTAGTTTTTTGTTCAGCCATCGAAGCGTAATCGCTTACAGTATCATACAAAATTGAACATTAACAATGTAGGTGTAAAAGCTCTTTGGCATCGATATCTCCCAGATGAGTTAAATATTCACTTCGAAGTTGGATGCGAAGTTCCAAGTTTGTTGAGAGCATCTAACTATTCTCGTTCCCACGTCGTCGTAGAATGTGCTTGTTTTTGAGATGCACTGGCTTAGAAGTGTAAAGGAGCACATTTTTCTAGAGACTTTGCCCGATTCGGCGACGCGACGTCTCATCTTTAGAAAGTTTTCAAAGCTGCATGTAAGTAGGTGCCAAGGGAAGGAAGTTTCGTACTAAATGACATGGATAGAATATGAGATGTCACACGACGAGGACCCAAAAGATAATAAATAAACTTATAAAAAAAACATTGCTCTCTGCGAAAACGTTTCTGTGAAAGTTTTTCTAAACCAACCGCATTGAAATGTTAAAACCGTTGCATTTAAATGCTACAGTGACTCAAATGTTGATTTGTTAAGGAAACCTAAAATTAGAGAGAGTAAATACGTTGAAAACAAGATGTGTATTCGAATGATCACGCGTGCAGGCGGTGATACTACGAAACCGTCATTTATTAACAAAAAAATATACACCGGGGGATTTCCGTGGCGAGGAATTTGTGGGTGAGCCCAAAAGGGCACCATCCCCTGATTGGGGTGCCCGTTGCCAAGGGCAACACGTACTATCTTTGTATCAATGAACAACATTGTAGTCCGTATTGTATGAAAGTTTAACAATAGAAACGAACTTGAATACACACAATCTATGCAATCTAATTGTGATGCAGAGTTGCAGTTGACATAATTCCGTTGATTTGGGGCCGACTCAAATTTATAGTCAGCTGTGTACATCTCAAAAAAATACCCCGCATTACTGTCTAATACCACGAGAAACAAAACAAAATGGAGAATATGAAAGATATGGAGATCCTGGCTGCTATTTATTCAAGTGTTTAGTTTTATGAGACATTAAGACGAAGTTTTTTTTATGTCTACTGTTGTTAAAGGCGTCGTTAAACATGAAAAGGAACTTGTGTTTTAAATGTTAGGTTTGAATTCTTGGATGTTTGAGAAATTGTAGTGACTGAAGTTTATAAATTGGTTTTTCATTGTTTTCTTGAAACATCTGTTGTAGTGGCATTCGCAAGGTTGAAATTGTTGTACAAAAGGATCAGGTGCGAAATGGTTGCACGCGTGCTGGAACAATAACTAAGATATTTTCAAAACGTCGCTTGAACAATGTCTTAGTAATGAAATGGTCCGTAAAGACGGAAGCTAAATAAGGAAACTATCCTAGACTCCTTGGAATAATACTGACGAGTGTTTATAAGTGTTATACGATGTGGAATCTATTAGTATACTAGCTGCTCGACGCGGTTTCGCGGTTTAGTGGGCTGGTTTTATAATACCAGCCCTCTATCTCTATGCAAAGGAGGCGTCTATTAATTACGTGAGGTCATTTTGACAATTTTTTGAACCCCTCTGCCTTCGTGAGATGTCGTGAGATTTGGCTCGATCTCCTCCCCCACCCCTTAACCTCAAGTAATATTTTTCAGAATGCGTATTTTTAGTGTAAATACGTTAATCTGTAATACGTTGTGTTGGATTTTGTCATATTATTAGTGGAAAAACATGTTTTACTTAATTTAACCCAGTTTTCTCGCAATTTTACATTGTTTTTTGCGGAAAATATATTATAAAGTTCGTGATAATTGCCGAAACTCCCTCCTCCCACGTGAGACTGGGTAAGATTTGGCACCCTGAATGAAGTGAGTGTTCATCTGAACACTCGCTTCATTAATGGACGCCCCCAAAGCACGTGGATACTATGCTCAGTTGCTGCATGAAAGAGGAACAAACAAACTGATGTATAGGTAAGTATATGTATGTCTGTGGCATCGCAACTAATTCGCGCATTATAGTTCATTTTTCTTTTGTACCTACCTACATTGACCAAAAGATAATTAAAATGTTTGAGATCACTGCGCACGCACATAACTACTATCTTTTGTATTAGTTTGCTAATTACCAAAAAAAAACACCCTGATTACTTTTCCTGACAACGGGCCTGTAGAGCTCAATGATCGAGCCATTGCAATAATGATATGTCAAATATGAATATGCAAAAATGATAGCTGTAACTATCACGGGTAAGAAAACTTTGTAAACAGTCGGGTTAACGCCCCGAGTTCAACTTGACACATTTTTGGGCCAGCGGCATCGGCCCAATTGTCAGCCGACCTGCGCGGCCTACTTGCGCAACGGGCCCAAATAGAGATTAAACAACAGTCACTGCATACCCACGGGAAGTAGTTGATCTTCCACCACAGATTCATCACCAGTCACTATGTACGTCGTAACATTTAACAGCATATTACAAACGGGAACGAGGAATGCGCCGAACGCGTTTCCTGTATGATTTAATGAAAAAGTTGAGCCAAGTTGCTGCCTGTATGACTTTAGTTTAAAAAAAATATGTAATAACCGTTGGTAATGAGCAAAAGTAAAATCTGTCATTGTCGTTAAATAATTGAACTTTATGAAATACTTTCATCGGTGCCTTAAATTTATAAATGTGAAGTATGTTTGAACACGAGTTAAAATTAGAAAAATTCTTTGTCTTCCTTCGCAAGGTGCGCCCAGAAACATTCGACAGCTTTCAGTAAAAATAAAGCAATATTATTTTTATGCGCACGAAAGTCTATAAAAATGTAACGAGGTTTGAGTAAACAAAGAATGGCGTTGAGTTTTTTACGACCTTTTCTCATTTCAATTCATTATTTTCCCGAATACGACTTTACAACTTTGTGCCAAAAATAATTTAATTTGAAAACTTTGTTCCACTTTATTTTTGAAGTATACAATGGTAGATCAAAGGAATTGTAACAGAAATGTGAATCATGATACTCAATTTTATTATTAACACAGTTGGTGGTTGTTCCAATACAACCGAAATCAGGTTAAAGTTTTGTATAACAATAGTTATTTAAATTGGTTATTCCATACATTTAGGTGATGTTTACCGACACGAAAGTAGAAGAGTTGAAGCCATGAGGCCGGGAGAAAAAATAAGCATTACTGTCCCTTTCGTGGAATCCGCTAGCGTCATAGGGGATGCAATAAAAAATGCAGGTAGGGCCCCGAGCATCGACCCCGGGGTTTTTGGACCATGACGTCACACACAACATTGCCCTTACCCAATGCGCCTTCAATACCACGCATGTTGCGCCCGCTAGTAAGGTCGATGTTGAGTTCATTGTCTGTATTGTCTTTAAATCAAACAAAGCTGAAACCTTGTAGTGTAACATCGTGTATATAGCATTAATCATCAATTGTCACTCTCTTGTTTTTATCAGTCCGCAGGTGGTTAGCATCACGGTAAGCAACGGTCAACATCAGAATCGAGACGTCCGTCCGAACTCCGACACAAGGATAAAAGGAACTAAAATAATCTCTACCCACATTCGTTGTTTTGACACGCTGCATCTTTCTGAGAAACCGAACTCGCATGCGGATCCGACGGCAGAATGGATGTTATTTTTTGCTTTCCCGATGTGTAACTTTACAATTTGCACTAGCTTAGCTACTCGGTGTCATTGACCTATCGCCAGCTGTTTGACTATTGTGGTGATCGAACATAAGCGAAGCAAAGACGGGTTATAAGGAATCGAATATACCGGTGTACGCCTTTATTCCGCCGCCGTGAAAAAAAAGCGTGAATAATGACATCATTATATTCCCGTAATGAGCACAACAAAACAATACTAGAGTCACAGCTCGGTTAAACGTTGTCGTTTCAGATGATGTTGTGAATAACATTCAGGCAGGTAACGTTAGTGACGGCAAAGAAATGTATTCACTATTCAGAGACAATTTCGAACTTCATTGTAGCTATTTGAATACATATTTCTTATTTAGTCGTCGTCCTGAATGGAATATTAAACAGACGAGTCACAAGTTTCATGTCTACGACGCAGTTGTGAACGTGGGTCATGAGGAAGCATAAATTTAGAGGAGTCGATAGCGTGGCTCTACAAACCTACAACAGCTGTAGACAAACGCCATACTCACACACACAGACGCGCGCCCGCACCCCTACAGCACGCACACTAGAAAACCCACCCGTAGACGCAACGTAAACAGACGAAGGTTTATGTACACCAGATGCCCCCATAGAAAGAGACAACGATATCACAACCACCAAGCAAGAAAAGACGCATCGAGGGAGTGGGGTTTAAGACGTGCAGAGACATCTAATTACATGTAGTTGAAGGTCGAAAAAATAAAAGATGCAAGTAGACTCTATAACAAACAAGTCTTTCAACATGGTATCGACGAGTACGTGAACAAAAAGGAAAATATTAAACTAGGCGCAGCTGCAATGCGCGGCGATAGGCTTGCATTTCGAATAACATCGCCTTAAACAGCAAACGTTTTGTAGAAACGAGCTAATAGAAAAATAAACAGGCCCAGTCCGTCCGAGGCCGTTGTTAATTAACATACAGATAGTTTAATAAAAGGCAGGAAACAGGCAGCGAGGGGAGTAGGCAATGAAGCGGTAAAAATAGAAGCGGGGGCGACAGACGCGGTGGAATCGATCCTATTCAACGCTATGCACTCGAACCCAATCAATAATAGACGCCACGAAGTAGCGTCAAATACATCCGTAGAATTATTGAATCGACGAACAGCTACGAGGTATAGAACAAATGAATGATCTTTTGTACGAATAGTACCAACGTCAGAGAAGTGAGAAACAACAATATCGAGAAATGAATACAATAATTTAATAAATGGGTAGAATTATATAAATACATATAATTGGTATGTTAAAATTGTGTTAAACAAATTTCAACTAGAAATAAATAAATAAAATACTCTGTACCAATAATCATATCAAAACAGGCAATTATACAATTTATTACGTAAATTTTAGGGAAATATGAGGACATAAGTTATTTTATTATTGACGGTGTTAATTTTCGGTTGTTAATTTGACGGTGTTGGAATCAATTATTCATATAACGGTCAGTATAACTTTAGGTATTATAAATTCCTGTTCAGTACACTAAATAACTTAAATTTAGTATCGCCAATTACTTCATTAAAAACAATCCTATCATGTATGTAATTTAAGAATTGTGCTATGTGGATATGAGGAAACAATGATGTTTTTTTACTGAATCAAAATACATATAATTCCATATTTAATTAGAAGGAGCAAACGCCAATAACATAACTGATGAAAACACCAACTGAATCATCGCTAAAGTAGATATTATTAAAACTTAATCTGAAACGGTTCATATAATTAAAAGTCCAAAGGGATCGATATGAGGCATGCGGAAGTGGTTGGAAGGGGACAACCGAGTCCCGGTTTATTTTCACCGCATGTGCACAAGCCCAGGCCTCTTGTGGTAGGTCATGTACAGGCACACTGCAAACCCTAAGTACAGGGGGAACATGTAGGTCATTACGGGAATGTGCAGCCAATGGAACTAATTGTTGAATTTTGACAAGGAAACCCGTAACCTTGCGGTAGGTCAAGAGGTTATTGAGCTTCGCCGTCGTATTGTTATGTAAAATATGCTAATAAATTGTCTTGTTACGTACAAAAGATTTGAGTTTGTTTCCGTTGATGTGTCATGTTAATTGGTTAGTAATAATTTTCTATTTCATATTAAACGAATTTTTTTGCTTCGAGCTTCTGATTGGAATCTTAGACCTTCTCACATTGATTTACTATTTTGTATTGGTCATTTATAAAGAGATTTAAGAGGTTTGTGATACATCGCGTTTTGTGTCGGTGCTTCTTTTTCTGATGGCGTCGTACCTTTATTAAAAAGTAGAAAATGTAGAAATAAATTAACCGCGCTCACCTCGGTGAGAACGCAGCATGAGTCTTACCGCAAGCTTTCCCGCACCGGTCTCAGTTCACTCAAGCAAAACCATGTCTAGACATTCAGTACTTACACAACCCATTATATTAAGATCTGCAGCTTTAATTCGCCTCCTTTTAACAAACGCAGTTAAATTAACACCACTGAGATCATTTTAGATTGGTATTCGTTTTATTTAAACTCAGAAGTGTGCAAGTCGTGTCTCATCAGGTGGTCTCGGAATATGTTTGATTTGTAAGGTATTTCGTGGATCTTTTTTGAATCGCAGAACTCTTGCGTGGCTCGCATCGCTTACCTCGGCCACGTGAGTCAGCATGGCAGGCATTCGGGTCGAGCTAACCCTTTGTTATCGCAAGCGCGAGCTGCGGTCGGTGCTAACGACCAGGCGGCCGAGCGAGGCGCCCTTCAGCTGACTGAGACCTTGGCTGGATTTAGACGCGGTTCGACGGACTCCCGACGGCACTCGTTTTACTTTTGATGTTGGACTTGGACCTTTTATTGCAGCGCAGGGGAATGCGACACGCAATCTTAATTAACTTCACTTATTTCTTTCTCCATTTTGATTCTACTATCGGATGAGCATCTCGAATTCTCGATTCGATTTTTTCGTAACCATCGAAAGGTCAGTGCACGGCGAGACCTTGGCCGATTTTAAACGCAAGTTCGACGTTCGACATCGGAATCGAGTCGATGTTTTACAACTTTCCCGCCTGGCGATAAAGTTCACGCCTTAACTTTGTTTCCTGATGATCTGATCGCCTCAAAATAACTATACATCTGCGAGACGGGAGGTGAAGACGATCGTAAAATGTTCATGAAAATATAAAATAAAAATAAAATAATCCTCGTTCCATTCTGTGTATATGTGTGGATCAATACGGAATTGGTAGTCCGGTAGAGAAGTGAGTCGGCTGCAATGAGACGGGAAGCGTTGTCGCGCCGCAGACCTTGGCCGAATTTAGCCGGGGTCAGTGACCATGCTGCAGGTCGCTTTCTCCTCACACTTGACGCGCTTAACCTACTGCAGCTATTCTGTAATCTATGCTCGATATTATGACTGCTGTGTGATTCTACCTTCGTCATCGATGTGATTGTGTTGCTTACCTGCAAAGAGAGAAACATTTTGTAATTATTATAGAGATAAAATCTTTTAGTTTTTAATAGACTAACTGACAACTCGGATACAATATATTCGGACAGTTGTCCGAATTGACACATTTTAATTTTAGTAGTATTTTTTTATCGGACTCCAATTAATAAAATTCTGTTTTGTACAGTCAGATAAAAAATGGTTTAAAATATAATACCTCGAAAAAGGGCGTTATCAAAACTAACAATTTTAGAATAGATTAGACCGGAATTATTCGTAGGTACCTTATTAGGCATTAAAAGATTGAAGATGATAAAAAATATATTGAATTCACTGATTCTTAAATAGTAAGAAATTATGTTTTGGAAGCCAGTAGCTTCTCCCAATGTGTAAGAATTAAGTTTATACAAATTAATTTAAAACTTAGAAAATTAAGAATATAAATTAATTGATAATACAACAAAGAACTTGAAATGTTAATTCCGAATACTATTCTAATAACATGGAAAGATTTACACATAGCTATGCTATGATAATAACATACATATGCGTATGGTAATAATTATAAATGATAATTGTATATATATAGAGCCTCAGAGAATAAATATAAAGCAAATGTCTGTATGTTTTCTTTATATATCTATTACCTTAATGAGAGGAAAGAGGACTTAGTAAGTCGTTTAATTATGCTTACCATGGAAATAAAATAAAATTTGACTTAATTTCTCTTTATCAAGATAAAAAAAATTATAAAGTATGGTACCCTTTGTGCTAGACAGCACATTCATTATGTCAGAATTCACACACCGGCACTAATCGTACACGCACCAGCGTATAACTGACTTCTAGATATCATTTAAAATGTGAAGAAATACGAGCATAAAAATACCAGGGTAAAGAAACGGCAAAAGAACCTTTTCCGTTCTCAACACTAAAAGAAGCAGAAAATATCTAGAAAAGATGAGGAAGAAATTGAAGATGTCTTTTGAAAAGCAGTGTTTGACGCAAAATACTCAAGACAGCCTGTAATTTTTTATTTGTAATTGAAATTAAATTAAATTAATTCACAAAAATAGGGCTATACAAGTATAAACTGATCTTAGGTACATTATATATATTTCACCTATTTTGCCGCAACTCAGCATGTGAATTTAGTCATAAAAATAAATGTGTAGTATAAAAAAAATTAAATTATACAATTCAATATTCAATGCGTGGTCAAAATTAATATTAGAGGTGGTATATCAAAATAAAATAAATCGGAAAAGTACTATTATGTCAAATACTTGATTGCAATATAACGTTAATATATCAAAATAAGAATTTGATATTTACTTTTTAGAGAAAAAAAGTAAATATGCCAAAACGTAGAATTATCATGTCAAATGTTTGATTACAATATAAATTAATGTGTCAAAGTAAAATAATCACTTGAATAATATTAATATTTGCATTTAAAAGTCACTTAAAAATATATTTTTTTGGATAGATCGAGCCACCAACTCTGTTGGTGTCGGCTTTGTTATTTTGGTGTTAAGAACTAACCTATAAAATATTTGAAACTTAGGTGCTTTTACTCAAAAATACTGTACTGAATATATATATACATTAATACGATATATATAAATGAGTAAATTTTGTCATATTATGTTTGAGTACCAACGCACTCGTACTGACTACAAATAATCCTTTTCTTATCTCAAAGTAAATAGATCCTTCACGGATCCTTCCCGAAACGTATCATAAAAGCTCTTGACGGTAAGTACGTTGTAAAAAAGCAAATAAAATTGTCCAATTTTGCAATCGGTGTTTACTCTACCAAGTGGTTTATCCTTGAAATCAGTCCCAGTCGCTGAAATATGGCGTGTTTATTTTGGCAGAATATCTTTAGCAAATGAACTCATGGCTCTGGCGGATATATTATGCATATTGCATCTTGTGATCAGGCGAGGTGGCGGTCAAAAGCAAGCCTATTACATATTTAATAAACAAATAAAAGTGTAATCAATTGCAAAAAAGTTTCGCAGTAAATACTTTTATTTATCCTTTAACTTAATCAATCAAGTTAAGTTTATCACAGCATTCACAGCAAGTCAAATATTTGTAAGAAAATTAGATTAATAATTGCAAGTTTTTACAAAGCTTAACAGTCACAGAAAAGATCTGTGCTAATTGTTCAATATGCCGTTTACGATGCCTTCATTTGTTATGTTACACATGTTACAAACTTTGTAACATGACATAAGACACCGGATTAGCAAGTTGAAGTGGCAGTTAAAATATAATCATAATCTCTTTGCACTTCAAATCTTAAGAGTTTTGATAACAAGGTGGACGGTGGAATCTAAATATTTCATAAGGCACACCCAGGTGAACAAAGGTGAGCCGTTGTAAAAAAATACTTTCCACGGTTCACCCAGGTGGTTTCAGGAGGAGGACGGTGGGTAAGTACTCGCAGTGGGCAGGGCACATAGCACGCAAAGCAAATGGCCGATTGGAACGAAAGGTTCTCCAATGGAGCCCACGGATCGGTAAGCGCGGCGTAGAACGTCCACCTACAAGATGGACAGACGACCTAAAAGAGATCGCAGGGAAACGCTGGATGGTGGGCCAGCTATGTCCAGCAGTGGCCGTCCTATGGCTGAAATGATGATGATTGTTCATTTATAACATAAAACAGTTCGCGTTACAATCGCTGAAGTAATGGGCATACATTACTACTTTTATCCATTACGCGTAAATAAATTTTTATTGTCTGTGTTAGTCATATGGAAAAAAAACAAAACAATATTTTAATGCCATTATTTCCCATGAATACACGTGTATCTTGTATTCCATTCGAAGAGACGACGAATGGTTATAAAATGCCAAGGCTTCAAACCAGTTTCGTGATTTTATAGACACATACCCATGGTGGTAAATGCTAAATGCCAGCGATCGGATAGTTATCGGCATCAATCAAATAATATAGATACAATTCGATAATGAAGTTGAGGCTCTTGGTAGTTTTATTATGACTACATCTAGCTGGATAATTCTTTATTATTCTCAAGGATATATATTACGAGTAGGTAGGTACCTCAGGCACGGCAATTCCTACGATAAAGTTCAATTTTTCCAAAGTTCTGGTAAAATAGGAAAAACGATGTAAAAAAATATAATCCATTGATTTCGTACATAATAAATACGTTTCATGATTAATATAATGTTTTTTTTTATGGTTGTCAAGCTTGGCGTTTGATCACAGCTCACCTGATTAAATGACGGCGTGGTCAAGGATTGAAAGCACACCTAGCTTGGAATATGAACTGGATTTTAAGACAGGCTACCGTAATAGCACCGCTAGGTACTTGGTAGATTTTCAAGTAGCCAGCCTAGCAATTTAAAGTGCCCTTCCACCATGCCATGGTTTCCTCACGATATTTCACTTCACCCAAAGCTAAAACTCATTGTTGAGCTCTGAAAAATCTGATCAGCCGTTTGAAAATTATCAGCTCTATATTATTGAGGGGTTTTAAATAAATTATATTTATACTTGTTTTGGAGTTAGCTACATTTAGGTTAATAAAAAATAAAATTTGCAAGTTGAAGTGACAATGGGCAGGCCACATCGCTCGAAGAACCGATAACCAATGGGGAAGAAAGGTTCTTGAGTGGAGACCGCGAACCGGAAGACGCAGCGTATGTAGGCCTCCCACTAGATGGACCGACGACATTGTGAGAGTCGCGGGCATCCAGTGTTGAGGTTAGGGGGGGGGGGGGGGGGGGGGGCTATGTTCAGCAGTGCACGTCTTCTGGCTGATGATGAGGTTAATCAAACACTTCACGAAAGATGAAAATTCATAAACAGGATGAGAGATGAAATTCACAAACAGGATGCAGAAAACCAACAAGATTTTGAGGGTATTTCTTTTTGTTCAGTATACATAGTTCTGAGTGGTAGATATTATAGAATTTAAAATTCAGAACACGCAACCGCATAGCCAAGCTTATGCTTGGATTTCCGGTTTAAACGGAAGCTACATTTTAGTTCTTAGAAGCCAAAGGTGTCAAATTACATTTGGAATATAGATGTTAAACATGTATAATGATAGTTATAGCTCAATTAATGTTGTCGAAATAATAAAATTAAGGCTAGTAGGTATAATTTAACCACATATATCTCACGATCGTATTTCTTGATCTGTAATATAGAATGGGGAGAGATCAAGGTTTTTGTACACGCTTTTATTAGGTTTACTTGTTACTAACATTGTTGAAAGTTGAATTTAACCTTAAGTATCGTATCGATGAGAAATGGCGATGGGAACATTGCGTCCCAATATGTAAAAGTATTTAAATAAGTGCGCCATCTGTCTGAATCTTAACTACGTTGCATCTGTAAAAACATATTATGAAATTAGTGGTTTTTGACTTGACAATCTTCAATTTTGGATCTGAGTTTGTTATTCATTCCGTACTTACCATTTAATTGGCGTCGATTCTGTCATTCTATTCTCTAAAGTAATTTCATGATTAAAACATGAATTGCATCTTTATCATTTCAATGTGTAAGAATGACTTCAGGTTTAGATTTGCGTTTTTTTTTATTGTTTTACGTTACCTACCTTTAAAACCTAGTATTTATTGAATCCTTTCCATGCTCTGAGACATTCCTATGTATATTTTTCTCTATATAGCGGTACAAAGCCTGCTTGATCTTCTTAGTCAAACCAACGAAAAGTTAAACATAAAAAAAGCGTAATAAATAGAAGTTATTGTGCGCTTTCAGTTATTTAATACTTAAAACATCTACATTAAAAAATCTTAATGTACATGTTTCCCACATAGCAGACGGAATTCTTGTTATATTTTACAAGTCGTGGTTCTGTGACATTTAAAATTACGAGTTTTATGGAGTGCGAGTCTCAGAAACAGCCTAGCTAAATCACCGGATACGACTTCTCTACATATGTAGGTATACCTTTTTTCATTTTAGTTTAATCAACACAAAGAAAACGAAATGGCGTTTGTTAACCTATATAATCCAGCATTATTCCAATTTTTAAAATCATTACTAAAATTGGATAGAATAGATAATTTTCAGTATACTTATTAACTCTGTTCGTTTTAGTTTTCAACATCGATGTATTGTACAAGGAGTACATAAAAGAACTCTATGGTTTTCACTGGGTTAGAGCCATCGCCCATAGATGTAATATAGGACTAGATGGAGGGGCACGAAGAAATCCACATTGAAATTTGGCAATTTTTTGGTATACTTATGCTAACAGCTGTAGAAGTATATCCCAAAAATCCTATGTAGTATAGAGTAAGTAGCATTACAACATCCACTAATGGCCAATATGTAAGAAAATATCAAAGAAATAAACCAGTATCAAGCATGAGAGTAACGAAAAAAAAAGCGAGAACTGGTATGGAAGAGAAGAAGTAAAGAAGAACATGTCTCCGATTCTGTCGGGGGTAAGAAAAATCAGCCGCAGAAAGTATTTTTATATTTTAGCAAATTCAGTTTAAGCGACCAAAAAGAGCCATAACGTTGAACGCATTCTTGAGGCAGTTGTCACTAATTCGTAATATGACCATTCTTTCGTGATTGTATTGTTCTGGCCGTTTTTAGGCTCTGAAACTCTAGTCCTTTAGAACGTCAACGCTACATTGCCCATAACTCGAAAACTCGATTCGACGTCAAATTATAATCGTAAGACGCGTGGTCCACGCGTCTCGTACACTCAATGATGCTTATCTCTTATAATAATTTCTAGCGTTTTGTTTTACTTTTAGACGAGTTTGTGCTAAAATCAATTTCATCATTGGTTAAATTGGTTTTCGGTGTAAAATGATCAAAATATGATAAAAATTTAGTCTTCGAAATTACGACCAACTGTCCAACGAAAAACTGTAAAAAAACGAAATTGGCCTTTATCATTTATAATCGTATTCTAATCGAGATGAACTTATTATACATATACTATTTAGAATATCAGATTTGATCCAGCAACTGCATCTAAGTAGATTTACGTAACCATAGGCTATGTTATGGGCTATTATAACAAGCTATTATAACTTGATTACATTTCTACTCACCATGAGACAAAAACAGTCATCGCCGGATGCCGGCGAAGTCATGTACAGAAACAAACGACCACGCCGTCATGACCGTCAAGTTGTCATAAAACTAACTAAAGGTTAATTGCAGGGAACCTATGTGTCACGTGTAGTTGACGGTAAAACATACTGTCAGTAACGAGTTTGAATCAAAGGAGCAAAGTTTTTCGCAATTTTAGGGTTGATTCCTCAGAACAGACAAATGAGGGAAATATGTCTCAGTACAATTATTTTTTTAATTACCGCTTAATGCAAAAACTGTAAGTAAGGCTCGCTTACTATTTTTTTACGCACTCTAAGAAACTTGTAGCAACACCAATAAAGTAACTAATAGTCCACATGCAAAAAAGACCGATAAGGTCATCTGAGCATTCTCGGTGAGTTCGACTAAAGGAATCAAGCCTTATTTAGGCCAGATGCTCTCTTGTTTGTCTGATCTGAGGTTCGTTTCATGGTAGTCATAATTAATTATGAGTCCTATAAGCTCTAAACTTTCGGCTTAGCATACCTTTACCGAATAACCCAGTAGACCGTTTTGGGTGTATCACAACCTCTTACGCACTATTTTTAGAACGCTTGAACTTTACCTCGCTCTTTCTTAATTGAAGTAAGAAATAAAAAACCAAGACTAATAAAAACTGCTGTGAGAGATATAGTGGCACTCTCCTGAAATACAATTGCAACGAAGCAGGTTGCTTATGTATGTATGTGTAAATGTTGTGGGCTAGAATCGCTACAGAATGGATGCCGCATGCCATACGACCCCTTGGAAGGCCCAGAAAAAGATAACGGGAAGAGCTTGACTCCCACGCAAAAGAATGGTACACCATAGCACAGAACAGAGAGGAGTAGAAGAAAGTAAGGGAAGCTTTTGCCTTGCAATGGGATGACCACGGCTGATATAAATAAATTAAAATAGTTTGCTTATGTTGGTGATGTTCTGCAGCCAAGTCGAATCAATCAACTTCCAAACCAAACCACTTCTCCAACTTACAATGATGCAAAGTCGAAAGTCTAAAACGTTGGAAGGAGACAGCAGTATAACTTGATTGAGAAACATCATAGCATTGTCAACGTAGAGCAGATTTTTCGGTTAACACAGGATATATAAAAGCTTGCTTAACTGACGGCTAATCCTAGCAGGGGAAATGCATGACAAAACACCAAGTAATAATAAAACTGCATCTATAAACAGCCGGTAAGGCCTATAAAAGTGGCAAAGACGCAGCAAAAGTACATATTTACAATGTTATGGTATAAGTTTAAAATCGTGCTTTACGACGAAAGTCATGCAGTGAGCAAAAAAGCAGCTAAAGAACACGATAAACATTCCAGACGCAAAAACGAATAAATGAAAACATAGCTTGTCCATAAAAAGCAGAAGGCGCAGGGATATTTTACCTACGCAATATGCAGTGCGACAAACTTATCTGCAGGAGGTGGTTTAATGAGGGAACTAAAATTTTCTACGGGAAACCATCAGTTTTGTAAAGGAAACACGATGGTAAATGTCTTACTCAACTCTATAGCTAAGTTGGTCACATTGTACTTATTTGTGGAGTCAGATACAACATCGTCATAATTATTACAGACCATTAAGTTGGCTTCGGAACAAAGAGCTTTTGTAACCGCCAAGAAATTTTAATTGTTTTTTTTTAATAAGGAGTACTTTTGTAATTGTTGCTATTATAAGTTCTCGAAGTTGATTTATTTAGTAAGGAAATCAGCTTGACATCAAGCAAAAATAAGATTTTTGTTATTATATTTTTAGTTCGTTGCACAGAAAAAGGACAGCAAAGCTTTTTATTTAATAAGACCACGAGGTCTGGTCATGAAGTTGTAGTCCGCCAAAGCGGCGATGGCATGATGTCGTCGTGAGATAATTAAGATCTAAACCAAGTCACCGTACAAGATCCTAACCACCGAACCGTGTGAAAAAAAAAACTTAGGCTAGAAGTGTATCCCGCATGCACTTTAGTCGGAAGAAGGTAGATTTTAGACAAAGTAACTAGCTAACTAGATACTTCTTACCAATAAAATTCTTATTGTTTTACAATAGCAGATTGAATCGAAACGCGGGATCATGATAGAAGCCACAAAGTCTGAGTAATCCAATGTAATTTAGTTGTAAATCCAAACGAAATTAAACTTTTGACAATCCAATTCTTTTTCATTTAAGGCTGCTCTTAACAGACATTAGCTCTATCGCACGTTGTCAACGTCAGTTCAGTACCAATTCTTCTTCAATAGCATTAAAAATAGTATGAAGCACTTTTGTGTTGATATTTTTTTTGTAGAATGGCGGGGTAGGTAGAAATAAACGCAATTTTTTTCTATCTCCAATAGGTCTTCTTAAATTCTCACCTCGTGATTTTTTTTCTTCTTTAAAAACGTAGAAACGCGCGATTAAGATAACTGCGCTCTTTTAGCTTCAGTTATTCGAAATTTCATTTTAGTAGCCCACCTTAGAAAATAATTAATAATTTTACTCAAAAAAATGAGTTGCAGAAAAATAGATTTATAAATGAGGTTGTCGGTATCTACTTTGAAAACACAACATTTTGACATAAATATTAATGAGGAACTCATTTAATTCGTCTAACATTAATTTTAGTTAATCTGAAACAATTTGTGTGATAGCAGTGAGGAATTAATGTGTCAAAAAGTTGCGATAAATTAACTAATGTCTTATAAACTAATGTTTGTACGGTAAAGTGGACGGTAGAAATGTGAGGCTAGGGATCTTTCTACGCTGATTAGTTTTAATATATTACTGGATTTTATTTTTTTGCTGAACAGCTATAAGTATATATATTTAATTGGTCGGTACATCCTACGACATTTTATGCATTTAGTGGATTTTTGCCAAAGAACCAGAGTCACCGACATAGATATTAAAATTTGCGAGTTAAAATGGCAATGGACAGGCCACATCACTTGAAGAACCAATAACCGATGGGGAAGAAAGGTTCTTGAGTGGAGACCACGAACCGGAAGACGCAGCGTAGATAGGCCTCCCACTATATGGACCGACGATATTGTGCGACATCCAGTGGATGCAGATGGCAGGATGTCGTTCAGTGTGGAGTTTAAAGAGGGAGACCTATGTTCAGCAGTGGATTTCTTCTGGCTGATATTGATGATCTATTAGAAAATCACTCGACTAAGCTGACTCATTAAGTAGGAAAATTGAATTCTCCTACTAATGCTACTTTTACTACTATACTAAGTTTGCCTAAAACATGTAGTCGATGCAGATGGCAGGCTGATGATGATGAGTGATGAAATAAATTCCATTAACAGGCACGGGGAAATACGACAAAGGGGTACGGGGAGCGGGCGGAATACATAGAGTGTAGGACGCCCTAAGATACTCACGATGGAGTGATGACATACTGTTCGTAGTTAGTTAGTAGCGTTTAGTAGTTGCTGGAAGGGTAAAACCTATGATCGTACCGAGTGGCATGTTTCAGTAAGGCTTATATTAAGGGCTAGCCCGTGAACCGGGACAAAGAAATCCATTCTTTCTGCTGTCCCGCGAAAAAATACGTATCCATATTCTAGCTTTGACGCGTTCGCATGGATAAAGAAGGTGGACAACATTTTATACCAGCGCGCATGCCAGGCTTGCAGCTGTCTACTAATATAGGCTAATCATGAAGATGAAACTAATTCTGAGACCAGCATCAGTTGATCCTCGAATTTCAGTTCTTCGCTACCCATGGTCTGGTCAAATTGATTTACTTCGCTGCACCCCATTATTTTTCAATCGAGTAAATTATTAGACTGCTAATTGCTCAATTCAGCGCTTTGTGTGCCGTAAATTGCCGCAATTCCTTCAATTACAGATTGACAGATAGCGTCGCCGTGTAATTTGTAAGCGAAGACAGACCGACATTAATCACAATTCACAATGTTCGCAATGAACTTCAATGCAGCAACCATTGATGTGATGAGATCATTTTCTGAGAGTCGAAGTGTGGTGTTTCGTTTCAATGAGAAGTAGTAGGTATAAGGTTGATTGTAATAAAAATTATAGATTTAAACCGTAAGACAAGTATTTTAACATACCATCTGAATTAGTCTGATTATCTTGGCTTGCACGAATTACCATATTGCCTTCTATATTTTCTACTTTACGAAGTGAACCATGATTTTTTAATAATAGCCAAAAAACACAAAAAGCTTCAAAAAAATTAAATCACGAAACAACTTCTGCGGTAACACTTGATTGTGGTATCACAAAGTATACTCGTCATCATTTTCATCATTTACTTCTGTCCAAATACAAATTCAGACCCAATATTTAACGATTTTTTCACATTTTTTAATGATAAAATGTGCGTTTGTAAATCCTCTTGATGGAAAGTCTCGATGTGATCTAAGATGGAGCACGCTTGCCCTTACACTTATGTCTTGAAAATAGGTACCCAAGTTGTACTTAATAGGAAACAACGAAACAGGGAGTGAATTCCACTCCTTGGCAGTTCAGTCCAAAGTTAGTAGTCAAATAAAAAATCTCCACTTGACTCTAGATACTACATACAAAAGATAAATCTAGGTTAAGCGATTTAGAGACAATCAGTCAAATTTTTTGTCTTTTCCAAGATTTATTTGTTGTAAGTGACCTAGATGTGCTGAAGATGTCTTAAACCGTTAATCTCATTAGTGTGAATGCGAAATGGTCACATTAAATCAGCAAAGCGAAATGTAGAGTAAAGCATTTGTTACAAAATATACATCTAACTAATGTGCCTAATAAATTCTAAAGTTGGTGAGTGATGACTGTGAGGTGAGTGTTTATGTTTCCATTAACTCCGTAACGCTATGTGTAGAAGAGACACATAAGCTACGTTATTTCAAGAACGATCAAATGAATCCTTGGTTATTTTAAACGTAGCATTACGTGTTAATCTATTATTTTTATAGATAATATGGTTAATTCAACTTTGTATATGTGATTAAAAGTAATGATTAAATAAATTTAAAGTCAAACTATTTAGGTTTTTGCACATTGAATACATTGACATTAATTTTGACTGAGCCAGGTGGCTCAGTTGGTAGTGAACCTACCTTCTGCGCTCGGGGGCATGGGTTCAATTCCTACCTAAGGCAACATTCATGTGAGAACATTTGTGTATGTTGTATATATGTCTGGGTGTTAATATATATTTAAATATGTATTTCAAAAATATATATGTACGTATTTCAGGTCTGGCAGTCATATTGCAAGCTTTGCTTAGTTTGGGGTCAGATGACCATGTGTGTAAAAAATGTCCCAGAGGTCCCGCATATTTATTTTGTGAGCATTTCTTTGATGACCTTAATTACTACTTTCTTTTTAA
Organism: Agriopis leucophaearia; assembly: GCA_949125355.1. Lineage (NCBI taxonomy): Eukaryota > Metazoa > Arthropoda > Insecta > Lepidoptera > Geometridae > Agriopis > Agriopis leucophaearia. Next base: position 6,915,121 of record OX421265.1, on the reverse strand, counting down.
TAATCCTTAAGTCAAGGATTACCGACATATTCCAAAGATGCTACACGAGGCTATGAAAATTAAAAGACATCCAAATATTAATACACAACTAAGAAATTCAATCTAAACGGTATACCATTTTTTGCCAAAAATACATAGTGCTATTGAAATAGTGTGTCCAACTGCGGGGCACTGCTAGTGTACCTACATTAAAAGCTTAAAGGTAGCCTTGGAAAAACCATCTATAGGTAAACAAACGTTTATAATGTCAGATAATTAATCAAAGCATAACAGAAGCAAAACAGGACGTTGAGTCGTGGTATTATCGATTGGGAAACTCACAGACGTGCGTGGTCATTGCTTGGATCAATAACTAGGTGTGAACTGCAGCGGTGCCAACCGTGGGGGAAACTACGCCTTAGTAATGTTTCTAAAAGCATTTGGAATTTAATTTTCATAAGACAGGAGTTGAAACACGTAAAGGCTTCGCTGAGGTCAGAAAATTTGCATACATCAATTCATTATTGTTCACACCATTAATTGCAAATACAAAATAAAACAAGCTTTAAAAAAAACTAATGGAACAATCGGCGGGTGTATCGCTAAGAGCGATCTCTTCCAGGCAACCTTAGGATTGAGAGTCATACCGGATGTAGAAGGCGGGGCGTGCAATAGTGAATAAATTATCTGATACTTACATAAACTAACATTCTAATAGTAATACATACTAATATATACACACATAATAATATAGGTACATATAGTATACTAATACATAAATTACAAAAGACTTACAATTACAATCGCATAGGAGTTTTATTTTCAGGTTTTTGCCAACTTGGCCATACCTACTGTAAAAATCCTGGGCCCCGATTCTACTAAACCAATTGTTTTTCAATTGTTAATGAATTGCCTCTTTTTTTTACTTTTTGACACTTTTTCTAATACAAAAAGTAAAAAAAAAATACAATTTGAGGCAATTCATTAACAATTTAAAAACAATTTTGTTTTTCACTTTTGACACTTTATCTATGCCAAACTGTCAAAAGGGCAATTTTTGAGAAAATTAATTAACAATTCAAAAACAATTGGTTTAGTAGAATCGGGCCCCTGGTTGATTACCAATCAATTTGTTATCGCTTATCTAGCTTTCTTCAAGAATTAATTTAGAGAAGTAAATTTTGGCAAAAGTCTTCCCAGGAATTATATGAAATTAAATAAACGGAAAACATACCCTAATTTTCAACCCTTAGAAATTGAATGTTTTATTGAATCATCATTGTAATCTTAGTAAGCTTATTCAATAAAAAAATAATCATTGAAATAGGTTCGTAATCGAAAAAAATACAGTCAAATCGAAAATTTCTTCTTTTTTGAAGTCGGTTAAAATAGCCTTCTATCCAAAACCTGCAATACTAACCTTAAAAACACTTTAAAAAGAAAAATGGGTGTAGATCGAAAAGAAACTCACGTAAGTGGTGAATGTATATTGAATGCAGAATAATGTTCAAAGTGTGTGGCACAAGGTTCACTATTTAGAATGAAGTATTGAGAAAAGTAGATAGTAGGGGCTGAAAGATTATTCCAAAATAAAACTATCTGAACAAGTTTCATTTTAAAATTGTGAATAAATATACTAAAAATATAATAGCTTTACAAAAACCAGCGAAATATCAACAGCCTAATACTTATAGAGTTGGTAGGTAAGTTTGCATAAACAATAATCCAAATTAGAACACTAACAAGTTTGAATAACATCTAGTTTTGAGTATTCCGTCATTTTCTCAGTGTTTCGACAGTGTCTTTAGAAAAACCACGATGCGTGAAGTTTAATGACCAGTATGTAAATGTGCTCTAATTTTTAGGCTACGGATGTTTTATGCCTCTGCCAGAAACAATGGCCGAATTTTGTGGTTATGAGTTGAGATTGTGAGATAGGTACTAACACTTAGATAAAGATGGTAACGTAACTGTGTATTAGCACAGAATACATAAGGTACAAGTACAGAAGGTTCACTCCGCTAAAGAATTTAAATAAGTAGCGACTCTTACTACCACACAATAAAGTCCAATTCAGGATGTGCGAGTGCTAACAACCAACTGCTATATTAACCTACAAGTTGTCTCTCTGTCTATCGCGTAACTCTTGTCGCGTTATCTCTGTCTAATAGCGCAGCAGCGGGCACGGCAAGTCCGACCAGTCGACGACTACGTAGCTTCATACCTAAAGTGCGGAGTGCGCCAGGCCAGGGGCCTTACCCCTAGCTTCACTTTTGCGAGCCAACTTTTAGTAGGTACCTTTCAGGTACCTAAAATTAACCAACTCATTTAAGCTGCAACGTTTAAAAGCGTCTAACTTGAATGAACGAAAATCCGTTTTACTATGTGTTTGTGCGTGAATATAGCAAAGCTTGGCGGCTATCAAATAACTACCGCTTATCGTAGTTGATGGTACCGTTTAGACAAATAACACCTATGCGGGTCAACTTTTCGAGCTAGGGGTAAGGCCCCTGGTATTAGCCATCCATCCTTGGTATTAGGCAGCGTGGTTATACTTGGTCGTATCTCGTCGCGTTAAGGTTCGCGTTCGCGTGATTTTGCAAACTGCACCTATTCAGGCCCGCGTTTAGAGTTGGGCGTAAGGCCCCTGGTCCATATATTTGACACACATTACAATAAAATCAGATAATAAAATAAAACAAAATTAGAATTAGGTACATGTCAATAGGAACAATAACTAAAAATTTATAAAATAAAATATAATGAATAAAGATTTAAATCAAATTTAAAAAAATAAAACATACGTTTATACGATCACCATTTTATCTACAGATATTTTTGCCAAAAAATGTGGTAATATCTAACCACATATTTCTTAAATAGGTAGATTACAATAATGTAAGTAAACTATTTTTTTTTTTTTTATATTTCACTGTAGTATATAATATTGTATCGTATAATTAGTATATACTTCTTTTGAGCGTAAGATTGTAGTAGCTGCTTAGCACTAGCAAAAATGATCAGAGTTTATGGTTTTAATTACATTTTAACAATCTTATGTTCCTCTTACAGCTTAAACAAACTTGGACTGAATATATCGTAATGAAATAAACGGAACTCCGATAAAACATGATCGTCATTTAATTTGTTAAGAATTTCATAGAAGGAAATAAGGCAGAAAAATATTAAGAAGAACACTGGCCAAATTAAAGGAAACAGCAACTGTAATGTCGTATCAGAAATCTAATCGAAAACTGAAAGACCTAGATATGAGAGGAAGGAAAACTGTCGACAATAGCTGCGAGCCTGGCACGGGGCGTGGATAAAATGTCTTTTCACCGTTTTTATTCACCTGTCAGTGGAAATAATTCTCTTTTCCACCTTACAAAGCACGCGGCAAAGAAGGAACCAAACGAAAGGCGTTCGATTTTTTGCGGCGCATTCTTCCTGTAAATAAACCTAAGTAACCATAGGTAGGTAGCGAAGTATTCCTAGGCACATAGATAAATATACAACTTAAACAAACAGGTGCGTGAATAAATTAACTACAAATTACAATTCCCGGATGCAAGACAGACGGGGTAGGTGCTATTAATGTAAAGAAAAACTTGGCAATTTGGCAGGTGCAGGCAGAAAACAGCCTTATCTAGTTTTACTGCACGGACATCTTAGGAATTGGTATTAAAAATAAAACCTATTTCTTCCTATCTCTCTAAGATAAGATACGCTCAGGCACGGTAAATTATATTTTTATTTTAGTATTTACTTTTTTTAAAATACGTGAACATTTTTTGGACAAGGGGGAAATCTACACAAGGCTGCGTTGAGGTTGAACTAGGTTATGCGAAAGTGTCGACTGCCTCAGAATTTGACGTAGTTTGGAGGGACGTATAAGCAAATATTCCTTGTAAATATTCCTTAGTCGCTATGCGATTATTTCAGCCGTGTACAACGCTATGGTTACATCGAATCAAAAGAGACTGGAGGAACTCTAGTCTACCCTGAACCATGTCAGAAATCATGGCATACAAGGTCCTCGCTGCATCAGATGCTGGGAGCTAACAAGATGCCTAACATCTCGGGGTTAGTGCCGTAATTCGTCATTAAAGATAGATATTTCATACCCAGCATTGAATGTATACCTACCGTCTATTACCATAATATTTTCATCTGTATTTCAAATATATAATTTATTCGCATTAATATAAGTAGGTTTAAAATCATTTTGTCATGATCCAAGAGGTCACCTAATCGATTAAAATGCCTTGATTCTTATTTTCGTGTCATATTTACTTATTCATCAAAAGGTGGTTTCTAACTTAAACCTGTTAAAATGTTCCTCAACACCGTGTGCCTATCTAATTTTACGAGCAAGCTATAAAATATTACTAAGTACATAAACCTGGCGCGTTTTTGTTCTCATTGTTGTTGACGAACCAATGTCATTCCGGTCGGTGAGATCGTTGTCTTCTAACCGGCAAATTGATTTCTGATGCTATCCAATACGCCTTATTTGCAATCACTTTGTTTAATCGCCTGAGTAAACACTGAAATGGATTGTAAACTGTGTTTTCGATCGATTCGGAAAATAATAGATTAGATTTTTATTGTCGAAGAAATAAATGTAATAACGCATTTGCGTGAGTCACGTTCTTTGATATCGGTTGATGGATATCGTGTATTAAATGTAAGAAATATAAAAGTGTGTCGGTTCATATAAAGGTTATTAAGTGTACGGTTGTTAGTTTACGTGTTCGTAATTTCGTATACATAACACTCATTTATTACGAAATGAATGTACCTAATAGTTATCAGCGCCATCTATTGGAGTCTCACTGAAACTTGTTTTATTGCCACCAGCGTGCTCCAATCTCGACAAGAAAAATTAAAAACTACATGTTTCTCTCTATATGCTAGATAATTGCTTTAATGATGACATTTAAATAATTGTACTGTCTTAAATACCTAACACTAACATTTTCCGTCAAGAGGGTAATGATCCCACAGTAAAGGTCATTATGATGTCATCTCCATTACCTACGTACCTATCTACTAAAACAAAACTGAATAATATTATTCATTTAATATTATACTCTCCAAAGTTTCCTATAAGTAACAAAGTTAATTAATGGCTATAAAATATTTTTAGAACTTGTTAATCGATAGTAAACTTGTATTCAAGGCATAAAAACTACCTACACGATAGTCTAAATCTAAGCATGTATTTATTGTTTAAGTTAATTTAAATAATGACGAAGTCAAGAATTAGTGGCGTCCGATTGCTGTAAGGTAAGCGTTCGTCGACTCATAGGCGAGCTCACTCACTGTTTGTTGTGTCACAACGAACTTGCGCGCTCAGTCAAGAACGTTCGTTAACCGCCTCGCGTCATTCACCGCGGCTCGGCGTGTACTAGTAACCCCACCTGGCGGTCAAGTTCGGCATGACGTGCGCGACCGAGTTCTAGCGCCGCGGCATAGATGGCGTTACTAGTATCGACAGAAAAGTATGTCAGATGAAAGCGAACGGGAAAAGTGGAAATCCTCATTCTTATAGCATTGTAAGGCTCATTCTTGTTGCATTTTCACTTTGCTAGTAACGAAAATGGTAAAATGTTACTAATGAGTCTTTATTTATATCAGTAAGCTTATTTTACAACGTTTTATGTACAGGTTTCAATATAACTTTTAACGTAAGTATATACTTAGATGTAAAATTTTGAAAAATATTCATATAAAATTAGTAATTTACTATCTGAATTGTACGAGTAACTTCGTCGGTCAAGCAGAATTAATTATCTTTTCAACGTTCTGTGGTGTTTTCTCCGAATTGATGCAAAATCAATATGAAAGACATCAACGCGCGCTAATTTTTCGTCCTTAGATTTTTAATAGAAAAGATGTCAACCTCAGGTTATTAAAAAAAACCTTAGGTTCTAAACGTTTTTAAGTAAGTACTGAAATAATTTATCGTAAAGATATCCTGAGCATTACCTCAAGAGGAATATTCTCAGAAAAAAATAATGAATGGAAGTGTTATACCTAGAGTTACCCCTTTAGCACTTACATCCCCCCTTGGTCGTCCATTAGATTACATTTTGATCATAACGTTTGCAGTTGTGTGCCGCTCAATATTGAAGCGTGCGTTTGTAGAACAAGTAAGAATATGTCAATGTGTGGAAAACGTGTTTACCTCGCTTTTGGCAGTCGGACTCCAGTTTAAGGCAGATCCAAACTATATATATGTATTATCAAAGGGTCTTTTTGATAGCTCAACCTTACCTGGCAACTCAAAATAGCATTTCTAGATGTTGTATGCCTATTTGAGTGCTCTAGACACTGCCAAATGGCCTAACAGGTCGTAACAAAGTGTACGACTCAGGGTTGAGTGCGGTTCGAATTAGCACCACTGGAATGATCTCACTGCTCGTTAGTCATTTTGTATGTTTTCTGTTAAAGTATAGTGGATATCTATATATAAATGGCGATGTGTGTATGGATGTATGTACCCTATGGACTCCGAAATGGCTGAACCAATCTTGATGAAATTTTCAGGCAATCTTCTGACTAGCCCAGCGAGGGATTCTGTAAAGTTTAGTAGCGATCAGATCAGATATATTGTTTCTGTTAATATTTTCCTTACAAATAACAAGAACAAGAATTGAAGTCAATTGAAATCTATAAATTGACATATTACATTATTAAGGGAAAAAAACCCATCTAAGTCAAAGGAGGTTGCTGATACTACCAAGGAGGTTGCTGACACTACCATGGAGGTTGCTTCAAGGAGGTTGCGAAGGTTGTTTTCATCTTTAGGAGTAACTTAGGCTACTTTTATAGAGCGTCTCCACGCGGGTGCAACCGCGGGACACAGCTAGTATTTTATATAACGGTATTCTTTATACTCTTTCTCACTGTAGAGCTTACTTTCCTTTATCTCTCCCCCACAGAAAAGAGAAGTAAATATAACGGAAATGGGAAGGAAATCTGTTACCAGGCATTATGAGTGAACCATGATTGAACATTCTTATTTATGTCAACGCGTCAAACTCCGCATAACAGTTGCTAACTGATTTCGAATGACTGACGTTTCGTTTATATGGGGGCAACTAGCAAAAAAAAAAAATAGGTCTGTGGGTGCAACTGGCTACACCAATTTTCTTACAAGAACGCATTGACAGCCGTTCTAATAAAAAATAAAAAAACTTTTCTGTGGTCCCCCCATTCCTTAGTAGCTGCCCACTCTGCCCAGGTAAATTTTGCACCTTACTTTGTAAAAAAAAAACACCAATTATCCATTATTACAAAGCTTTTCTAATTACAATAATATTGCCCGTATCTTCCCTAATGATTACGACAATGGTCATCATTGCAGAGGACGAGTCCATTAAATTGAAGAGAATTAACGATAATCACGATTTGGCGTGACGATGTAACGACCGGCGACAATGACCGACCAAGTTCCGAATTACCTTCAGGCGAACGAGATTTACCTGCTTCGAGTAAACGCAGACGATGGACTTTTAGTCAGAGAAGCCATAAAAACTATGCGAGAGATTAATGGAAGAAAAATTTGGCTCGAATCAGAATGGAAAGGAAAGGATGGGATCGTTCGAATGGGTATGGGTATGGACTTTAAAATGTCTGGCTTATTGGTTTGTTTTTTTTTTTACAGGTCCTGAAATTTGGTTATAGCTATGAACAAAACCAGATTAGCAAGTTAAATTGGCAGTGACCAGGGCATATAGCACGCAGAACAGATGGACGATGGGGTCGAAAGGTTCTCGAATGGAGAACACGGACCGGTAAGCGCGGTAGGACGTCCACCCACAAGATGGACAAACGACCTAAAAGAGATCGCAGGGAAACGCTAGATGCAGGCTACTTTTAACCGGCCCTTTTGGAGATCGATGGGCGAGGCCTATGTCCAGCAGTGGACGTCCTATGGCTGAAATGATGATGATGATATATTCACAAAAAATGTTTTTTTTTTAATATCAGCGCTGATACTTCGATTGACAGTGTCACTTTTCATAAGGTTTCAAATCATTTATTGGAAATAAATTTGAATAAAGAACAATGAATCACAAAGCAAATATATTTTAGGTAGGTATCTGTGAGGTACTTACCTCACAGGTGAGGTAAAATAATAGGTCGGGGAAAAAGTCTTTTCGTATTTTGTATGTATAAGGTTGTAGTAAAAATCTCATCCGTTGTACTGTTTGTATCTGGCTGGTTTTGATACCATTAAAAATATGACATTTTAAAAAAGGAATACAAAAAGTAAAAAGCAATTTCCCGCCATTTTTCAATTGTTTTTTTGTTTGATAAAATGAGTGAATCTAACGAAGAAATTCGATATATTGTGAAATTTTATTACAAAAAAGGGAAAACTGCGACACAAGCCGCGAAAAAAATTTGTGACGTTTATGGACCTAATGCAGTGTCATCAAGAGTAGCACAATGTTGGTTCAAGCGTTTTCAGTCCGGGAATTTTGATGTCAAAGATGCAGCTCGCTCTGGTCGCCCTGTTACGGATAAAGTAGATGCCATTTCTGAAAAAGTGGACCAAGATCGGCATATTAATAGTTACGACGTAGCTGAAGAACTGGGGATTGACCACAAAACAGTTATGACCCATTTGAAAAAAACTGGGTATACAAAAAAACTCGATATTTGGGTGCCACACAAGCTCACTGAAAGAAACCAAATGAATCGTGTACTCATTTGCGACTCTCTATTGAAACGTAACGAAACCGAACCGTTTTTGAAAAGATTGATCACTGGTGATGAAAAATGGATCACCTACGACAAGAATGTGCGCAAACGATCATGGTCAAAGGGCAGTGAAGCACCACAGACTGTAGCGAAACCCGGATTAACACGTAATAAGGTGATGCTGTGTGTATGGTGGGATTGGCAGGGCATCGTTCATTATGAGCTTTTACCGCCGGGCAAAACCATCGATTCGGATCTCTACTGCCAACAGCAGATGAGACTCAAACAAGAAATTGAGAAAAAACGGCCGGAATTGATCAACAGAAAGAGTGTGGTCTTTCATCATGATAACGCCAGACCGCACACATCTTTGGCCACTCAGCAAAAATTTAGAGAGCTTGGTTGGGAAGTGTTAATGCATCCACCATATAGCCCTGACCTTGCACCCTCAGATTTCCACCTGTTTCGATCTCTTCAGAATTCTTTGGGTAGTGTTAGATTAACATCAAGAGAGGACTGTCAAAACTACTTGTTGCATTTTTTTGATCAGAACTCCCAAAAATTCTACAGCAACGGGATCATGTCACTACCTACAAGATGGCAACAAGTTATCGAACAAAATGGCACATATATATTATAATTAAATGTAATTAAACTTGAAAAAAATATGCCTTGAATTTGTTTAAAAAATACGAAGAAACTTTTTCCCCGACCTTTTATATATTTTTAGTTTCCTTACATTTTATTTGAAAAGAAGGGTAATTAACTCAGAAGAAACGACCTATGTCTCACTCGAAATATAGGATGTGAAATAGATTGATTTTATACCTTCGTTAACAATATTATAATATGTATTATATTATGAGTTTTTTTTACGAATAGATCTACGTTTGGCTACCAACTCGCCCGATGGTAAGCAATGGTGTGGCATACAAACCTAATTTAAACATGAATGTAAATATAACTGGCCAAGTGCAAGTCGGACTCGCGCACGAAAGGGTTCCGTACCATTATCTATAAAAACGGCAAAAAAACATGTCTGAAGTATGGGAGACTCCCTTATTTTTTATTTTTTTTATGTGAATATAGGTATAACTAAATATTCTGTGAATATTCAAGCGTCTGCCTGGTGCCGTTATCAATATCGAGCAAACACGAGCAAAAAAGTCACGTTTGTTGTATGGGAGCCCCCTTAAATATTTATTTTATTAACTTTTTTAGTATTTATTGTTATAGCGGCAACAGAAATACATCATCTGTGAAAATTTCAACTGTCTGACTATCACTGTTCATGAGATACAGCCTGTAGTCCCGTCAATTTAGACATTCGAAGCTACATAAATTCCCACCAAGCTGAAAATTAGTAAGATTGTTTAAAATACGTTTAAAAATTAAATTTGAAAGTTCCCCATCTTTCCTCTGTATGTTTTTTTTATTCGAGGTCAAACGTAAAAAAAAAAAAGTTTTTCACGATTTTCACCAGGTAGGTTTTATCATAAAAATACTTTCGCCAAAAATTGTAGATCATAAAGATAATAACAACAAGTAACATCATACAAAAAAATGTTTCAATACTTTTTTTTCTACGAGACACCGTTTTTGAGATATAAGGATTAAAAAAGTTGTAAAAGTAGTAATCGTCATAATATGCATAAGTACGGCACGTATAGTAGTTCTTTAAGACCTCACGCCCGAAAAGACCTCAGACGAAACCATTAAGCTTATGGAAGACCGGACTGAGATGAGACTGCAATCTTCAGCTGATATGCCAGAATATGGCAAACTTAATAGACGAATCTAGAAATCTGTGCGACACGATCTACGTTCCTATAATACAAGATGTATTAGGGACGCAATTGAGCGGAACAAAGGCTCGAAAGTGTTCGCAAAGAATTCGTTTATTGGGAAAAGCCAAATGACGAAGCTAAAGATCGAGGATGGCTGTATCATTTCGTCAAAGCCGGAGATTCTGAGAGAGCTCGAGAGGTTTTACGGACAGTTGTACACCTCGACACGACAGCCCATTGTCAGTACAGCTCAGGCCAAAAGAGCTAAACTGACCCGACACTACACCGCAGATATCCCAGACATCAGCTTGTACGAGATTAGAATGGCTCTGAAACAGCTTAAAAACAACAAGGCACCGGGTGATGACGGAATCACAATAACTACTGAGAGCGGGTGGAAAACCGGTACTTTTAGTCATCCAGAAGTTGTTTGATTCAGTCATACTTAAAGGTGCTGTAGCCTGTAGCTTACTTTACTCTTACTTTTTGGTCCAATTTGACCGGACTACTGGTGACAGACGGACTGACGGATGGACAGCGGAGTCTTAGTAATAACGTCCCGTTTTACTCTTTGGGTACAGATCTCTAAAAAGGACATGTAGTGTAGGTATGTAAATTCGTGAATAATAGCGATTGCAGTATAATAAATAGCTTACTGAAATTGCAGGTAAAGGTCAGTTCACAATAGAGGGCGCGGACGGATCATTGTCGCAGATTACTAGGGAGTCACTACCATTGTTGGGATAATGCTGCGCCCTCTGCCGGCGCGACGGAGCGTTACGAACAGACAATGAGCGGACTATAATTAGTGAGTTTGTTTTGTGTTTAAAGCGATACTTTGCAGTCTTTTATTTATTGTGCTATGGTATAGGGTAACGTTCGGATAGAATAACGTCAAATATTAAATGAAAATTTCCTGCTATCTAAATAAAACTAAGGTGCTAGACGTCGTATCAAAGGAATAAAAAAAGGAAAACTCAATACTTTTAGGATAAAAACTAACTAAAAGATATTCTACAGCACATCCATTGTCGTATTTAGTTGTAGAACAAACTTATCACATAACTTAAGTTGTTCAAGGCCTAAATATGTAGAATGTTTTTCTCGAAAATAGCGAGCATATTTTTATAGAACACTAGCTGCGCCCCGCGGTTTTACCCGCGTGGTGATGAAAAATGGTGATGATGATGACAATAGCCTACGACTTATTCTCAGAATTAATACCATTAAACACAAAAAAAAACATACTAATCAGTCCAGCCGTTCAGAGGAGTTCGATAACAAACACTGTGACACGAGATTTTTATGTATTAGAACATGTAACTAACAAACGATGGCCCATGATGGTCACCCCACCTAGACCTTCAATGCCCGGGGCATTTGCCAGTGCGTAGCCTACGTTTGAGAACTTTAGTCACCCTTCACAGCACATTGCATGGATACTAAATTTAATTAATAGCCAAAACTATTTATTTAATCAATATCAGCCGCTATATATATCTGGGAAGGAACTGACTTACGAGTATAATACAGGTTTAGAAGAGATTCGCCTAACTTGTATCTGTTGTTATTATTTAGAGTTTTTTATTTATTTTGTACTTATTTGTATTCTGTATTAATTAAATAGCTTTGGACCTACGACATTGTTAGAGTCGCGGGCATTCAGTGGATGCAGATGGCAGGTTGTCGTTCAGTGTGGAGGTTAAAGGGGAGGCCTATGTTCAGCAGTGGACGTCTTATGGCTGATGATGATGAAATAGCTCTATTACTTTGCCTAATTGTTGGTATAAACAACCGTGATAGTTTAAAACAGTGATAATATATGTTTGAATGTAAATAACTTCAGGTAGAAAAGTCTCAACATTCTATAGCACTCTCATCCTCCATCCTACCACTAATGACACCCTCGCAATCAGACACAGCATAAAGAAAGCACTAATGGCTTACAGATGCCTAGTTTAAATAAGAGGGCGTTCGGTGGCTAACCATGACACTTTCTCTTGGTTTTCTCTCGCTTTGCGGTTGCCTACCAATGATAGCAATTTCTGTATTTCAATTATTGTACTTGAATTGTCTGCTTGGCTGTGTTTAGGTAGGTATGATAACAGGGACAGGTTTTCAGTAATTCCCGTTAAATATAATAAGTTTTGTCTCCTGAAAGTGATGTAAAAATTAGGCGTCGGGGAACATTTTTGTTTTCCACCCTTGAACTAAAAAGCAGATTATTAAAAATAATAACAAAATACCCGACTACAAAATGTAGTTTATGACACTGCTTAAAGAGGAATTTAACAACACCCTACACATTAAAATCAACTGAGCTGTTTAGGAGGTAATGGTAATACATAAATATTAAAAAATATGGGTACATACACACGCCCAAAAACATTATCTTACGTCTTGGGCAGTCTGGTAGAAACTTACATGTAACTCGACTAAATTAAATGTAGAGCCGGAAAATCTTACCTGAAACAAAAAAAAAAACATTTTACTATAAGCCATATAATATTTATTTATTTCATTTGTGTACACCGAATACTCCGACATATTTTGTGAATAAATTTGCGTGTTTCTTTTTCTATTATGTAGACTATGTAGAGGAAGCTCTCGAAGTGTAACATTTTTCTCAGTAGTTTTTGAGCTAGCTTATTGGAGCTGTACATAAGATTAAATAATTTTGTGGAAGCGCCTAATGATTTGGCAATATCAATAATTTTGTTTGACCGCTTACTAATTTTGAATATTTATAATTAATAATCTACTTTATAATCATGCGTAAATAGGTACTCAAGAGAAAAAGTGCTGCAACCAGAAAGAGCCTATATGATTTCGCCTTCAAGGTTTAAAATTGAGTAAGTAACTCTGCAACAATGCAATCCAAGTGAGACCAGTGGCTCGAAACTCAACGCATCCCAGAGGAGATTAAGTCCCCGCCACTGCAATTGATTCTCTCGCAGAATAGAATAGAAGTAAACAACCCCTGTGGGAGCATTGTGTCGGACAAAAGGTATCGTTACTTTCAGGGACTTTGTGAAGGTAGATGTGACTTGTGGAAGTTGTGGACAAAGGAAATGATTGAGTGGCAAAAATGAAAAGAATTTTCTTGATACTGAATTTTCTTCGTACCTACTCCATTCATATGGATTTGTTAATGTCACGTAGACGATCTGAAAGAAATGGGTACCTACTTAATACGGTACGTAGAAAATAATACTTTATTTATTTAAATCTCATAGACAATTCAAATATGTAAAATATGTGATTCTAAATTCCTAAACTTTGGAATAACAGTTCAAATATAAAATATATAAAAAAATATAACAAACTAACTGACTATACGTTGTCCAGTCCAAATTTCAAATTTGTTTGAGTTATGGTCCAGCCCCATAGAAAAAAGTTTTTTTTTTATTTGATAAATTTTTAAATTTAAATAGCCAAATCGGTATATCTATCCGTCCTAAAGTGATGCGCTTAATAAGGCAAAGAATTTAATTTTTATTCCTATAGAAGCAGTGAGTATTTCTTGTAAATTTGAATTTCAATAATTTCTAGAGTTCATTGTTAATGTGCACCGAGTTAATAAAACTGAATTAAACCACTCCAGTGGCATGCATTTTAAACATGGCGCATAATCTGATATCAGAATGTTACGCTCGCCGAGTTTTGACGTACCTACTCACACCATGAAACTGTGTGGCACAATAAAGAAAAAAATATTTTTCAAACATTATGGGACCAGACGATTTTAACTAAGTCTTGACTTTACAATCTACGTCTGGAGTAGGTTAAGAATTTTTTTTTTCATAAATTGTCATGTTATGCCTTGCAGTGGTTTGCTGATTTTAAGTTGGTGTTCTTTTTGGAATTTGTTTGTTAATTGTGATGAAACTTTGCATATTGAATTAACAATATCTAGGTTTTATTATTTGATATGATTTTGTTTGTTTTAATTGATGTTATTTGTTTTCAATACTGTTTTAACAATATGGTTGGCAACCGTACCAGATGCCGGCTACCGAAGCGGTTTTGATGGATGCAATTTCACAAAATCGGCTGCAGTTCGATGCAGGCGGGTGACGCATGCATGTTTCGAAGATTGTCACGTTGCTACGAAAAAATGCATTATTCTTAATCAGATACTGTAAATATCTGAAACCGTTATTATAACGGATCCGCACATTATCGTTTATGCAGTCACATACGTAAATGCGACATACTCGTAAGTGTTGTCTCACAAGGTACGTTCTGTCCTATAATTCGTAACGGCCTCTGAGACAGTCGTTTAGCCTTTTATGACTCCTTAAACAGTCTCTATTGTTGGCTGTCCCACGTATTGCAGTCGGTTAAATCATCCTATGTGGTCATGCATGTGTTTGTGTACTCATTGTTACTAATTTGTACGTTAATATAACTTTTTATGTCATTATGTATTTCCCAGGCTTCATTCAACAGTAGGCCGTATAATACTATTATTTCTTCTGTGATATTAACAATGTTTTTTCAGTACTTCCGCTTACTTCAGCTGTGGCGCATAGTTTGAGTATATCACTATGTGTTTAAGGTCGTACGATTACGTCCGATCCAATAAGAGGTATTGATGGGCTGAAGCCAAAACCAAGCGGCCCTGGTAATAAAATTGTTTGGTGAAACTATGGTATGAGAATGACAAGGTATGCGTATCTTAGTTGATGGCACAACATAACTGGGTTATTGTTCTGAACTTATTGATGATCATTTTAATTTTTTCATTTTGTGACGTCTTTTTGTTAAATACTAAGATATTTAATACCATCATCCTAGAAGGAATAAGTAATGGCGTCAATTCTGTTACACCATTCTCTAAATCTGACAGGAGTTAGAGCGGAGTCTCTTTTCATTTCAATACGTTAGAAAAGGATGGCAACAATTTTAGAGCTGTAAAATTTAGTTCGGTTTAGAGAATAGTACAAAATAATTGACGCCATTCAAGAGTTTCAGATCTTGTTGTGGTTTAGAATCTTTAACATTAGCACTAGTCTTTCAGCCTAAACAGCAAGCAAGTAAATTCTATGCTTATGCATAAAGCAGCCACCTTTACTTTAATTTGATAATTTATGCTAATAGTATATATAGGTGATTGACATATAAATAAGCCTATCCCTTAAAACACTGACATATAGGTATATATTTAAAAAAAAAACCTTAAACTACTCATAGCTATCCATTGTGCAAAAGCCCCGGATCGATTTGTAAAAAAGCGTTTAACATTTTAACAGCTGAACAGATTTTGATCAAACACGCTTGAGAATGACTCCAATAAAACAGGCTTTGAAATAAAAATAGCATGAAAAAAAATACAGCCATTTTGGAAAAGAATGATAACATACAAACATATCTACGCAATACACGTGCAAGTAAGTTTTAAACTTTCGCGATTAGTAATTTTTTTTTTCGCACAAACAACATTCTTATTCTTTTGCGGGTAAAAATATATCAAACAGCATAAAGTACATCTGTACCGTAACCTGTTTTAAGCGATTCAGTTTAGGTGATTGCGACAAATTGCGCGACTGTAAACCGTATCTCGGCGCGTCAATGTTCTCTTTCGCTTAATTTTCCGTTATCATCCAAACTAAATCGCTTAAAACCGGTGATGGTACGGCCCCTGGAACTATCTGTGCCGAAACTGAAAGCATTCCCAACGTGTCTCATATTGTGGTATTTTCCTCTCGTCTTACGTCACCCAGTAGAATGTACTGGAGCGATGCAGGCGGCTGATCTGCCCTTGAATACGGATGAGCTGCCCAGCTCATGCTTTATGTATGCGAGTTGCAATCGCTCTCGGTGTCCGCGATCAGCAGCCGCTCTTGATACCTAAACACCTACTTATATAGTCTTGTTGGAAAAGTATGTACGTATCTACCTATAAGAAGCTCCCCCCGGTTTTACCATTTACATACAAGGTTAATACATGGTATAAGCTACCTTCATACCAAATTTCATTCAAATTCGTTTAGTTATTAGAGAGTTGAGTGCGGACACATCACACACGTATTCTTATTTCTTTGTAGTGGTGTACTGTGCCTGTACTGTGACATCACCAAACGGACTCAACGGAAGACCAGCACTGGTTAACAGCCGGCATTATAAATAAATATCTGGGACCTTTTTGCACACAAGGTCATCTGACCCCAAACTAAGCAAAGCTTGTAATATGGCTGCCAGAGACTGATATACGTACATATATATTTTTAAATACATACTTAAATAGATATTAACACCCAGACATAGAACAAACACAAATGTTCATCACATAAATGTTTGTCCTAGGTGGGAATCGAACCCACGCCCCCAAGCACAGAAGTTAGGTTCACTACCAACTGAGCCACCGGGGCAGGTTATGCTGAGTTGGGGCCGATTTGTGACTTTATCACCCTGGTCTTTTAGTAAAACATATTTGATTGATCACTATTGATCGCTTAACATCAGACGAGTTGGCGGCCGCAAGCCGATTTAAAAATTCTTTTTTTACTTGTACACACAAACTTTCGCATTTATATAATACTAGCCGTCCGCCCCGGCTTCGCACGAGTGTAAGCTCGGCCTTCGGCCTCGCTACAAAATATAATATAGCCTATGTCACCCGGGGATAGTGTAGCTTCCCAACAGTGAAAGAATTTTTCAAATCGGTTCAGTAGTTTCGGAGCCTATTCATTACAAACATACAAACATACAAAAATAGGTACAAATCTTTCCTCTTTATAATATTAGTGTAGACTAGCGCCCCGCCCCGGCTTTGCACGGGTGTAAGTTTTATTATACACATAACCCTTCTGTGAAATATTATCTAACTGATGGTGAAAACCGCATCTTAATCCGTAGCGTGGCTTAGGAGGAATTGGCGGATATACAGACAAACAGACGGGGAAAGCGACATTATTTTATGCTATGTAAAGACCGAGAGAAGAGATAGCGATAAGTGAGACTGGTTGCTTTTCATAATCAATCAACAGTAAACCTTTACCTCGTCTACTTCAGTTGTATAAAAAGGCTGAGAGGCTAACCCCATTCTCAGAGTTTTCAAGCCATTCGAACAACAGTTTTTACACAGTCTAATTTTATTACACGCATACCTAACAAAAGTTGTAAATTTTCTGAAGTTGTATAATTTGGGTAATCATTAAAACCCAGAATATCTGGTGTCCGTGGAGTTTTATATTATTTTAAATAAAATAAATAAATAAAAGTGCTTATTGTTTTTGTTATCAATAAAAAGTGGCCATAAAAATCCTCAATTCTCAACTCCTAAAATTACACTACCCTGAGTGACACTTTGTGAACAAAATATAGTTCACAAAGTGGGCGCAAAAGTTAGAAACAGTCAATAAATAACCCATTTTATTTATATAACACGGGAATTACTCACGTAAGATTAAGCCGGTTACTCCGACTATAGTTTCAACCGCATTCAGCGGTCTTTTTTAAGGTGAATGCCACGTCAGTTTCCATAATAAAATAGGTAACCCCTTTGAGTATACTCCAGAAAATTATTCTCAAAGCCCTTCACGCTTAGGTATAGCATTCTTTAGGATTCCCTGCGCTGGGGATATGCCATGGAACACATACTCGTACAAAGACACGGACAACTAACACCCAGACCTCAAGCAGACACTTATCAAATTCTCCGTAGTTTACAGAATCTCGGCGCTTTGGTACAACCCGGCCAACCTATTGTCCTAGTGGCACACTGACCTAATAATGAACAAAGTGAGATATTTTATGAGATTTATTTATGAGAGGAATAAAGGTAATTACATAAATATTTACAAGTTCTAAAACGAACAAACCTATCTACTTAAAATAACGCAAATACAAAAAAATGCTAACAAAAATAAAACCGACCAAGTACGAGTCGGGCTCGCGCACTGAAAGTACCGTACCACCACAAAATACAATAATTATCCATTACAAAACAGACTTCAGAATTACTAAAATGTGTCATTTGGATCCGGTAAAAGAAATGATGAGGGCGGGAGAGGAACAGAAATTTGTCACCGACTCACACTTGGCCATTATTTATTATTTGGTGTTATTTTTTAGAGTGGGTACTATAATCATTCCAAGTTTGACGCTTGTACGTATTACCGTTTTTACATTAGAACAATTACAAAAATACGTAAAAAAATTAGTTTGTTGTATGGGGAACTCTTATGGTTTCTACTTTCGACTTTTTTATTAAAAACTCCATAGAAGCCTCTTAGTAAAGTCTCCACTACTTTACTAGGGCATGACTGGACTTAACCGTGACTTACTTGGCATTAAAATATTGAATACTTGACACTGGTAAACTCACAAAACGTGCGGTGCCAAAATCCTATCATAAGGAAGGAAGAAACAAAAAATAAACCAAATCGGGCGAGATAATTTAACAAGTCTCCGAACTTTGCTCCATAAAGCTTCTTAGCTTCCTAAGCTTGTTTCTTGTAACCGATCATACGCATGTCAGCGACCGGGTTACATCCCTGGATGCGTAAAGTAGGCCAGGGAGGCTGTGTGAGGCTGCCGGGGAGTGCCGGGGGAGTGCCGGGAGGCCCAATTCCCGACAGAGGTCGCGCCGTGACCTGCCTCACGACCGAGTAGCTCGCGCTGTCGGTGCTGATGTATTGTAGGATGTAGTCGGAGTTTGATTCGGAGCAGGGTTAGGTTAATCCGGAGAGAAAATATAGATTTATGAATGGATAATGTATGAGATAATGTAAATAGGTTGTTCCCACAATCAAACCGAACGCGACGCGCAAACGAAACTTTCTTTCTTACTTTAATTAGACATTTTTGTATTGACGCCTGACATGATATTATTGCCAAGACGACGGGGTATAACTGAAATAAGTTGGAGCACTGATAAGACGAGAAACAGACACGCAAAGTATTTGAAATTGCGGCATCTTACCTGTCACAGATCTGTGCCTCTAATATTATCAAAGAATAAGACTCTCATGCATATTTTTGATTGTTTACATATCAATTTTGACGAAATTTTGCATAAGTACCAGAATGGACAAAATATAATTTATTTAAAACATTTAGCAAAATTCTAAATCGTGGGTAAGTAATAATTTGTATGAATTTATTTAAAAAGTCGGTAACTAGTTAAAGTACCTTCTTGGTAAGTTCAAACATGCTATAACTAGCTGTTGTCTACAAATTCGTATAGATAGATACATAACTCTTTATTGTTCACACCAAAAATTACATACGTACATAGTAACATAAAAAACAACTTAAAAAAAGCGAAACAATTGGAGGCCGTATCGCTATAAGCGATCTCTTCCAGGCAACCTTACGTATACACTTTCAGACAACATTCATTGCCCCCCTTATTTCGACCCTTTTGCGTAATCGTTTCTTAGCGGACCCCATAATAAATCTACCTGTCAAATTTCAGATTCGTATGACAAGTACCTATATAGTTTTTGAGGTTTCATGATGATTCAGTAAACGAGTGTGTTGTGGTATTTCGATTTATTTATATTTTATAAACTGGGTCAATCATTTATTTGCTCTGACAGCTGAAAAAACACTAAAAAGCTTTATTTTTTTTAAATATTTCACTGATGTTTATCTGGTACCTGATACTGTTTTACGTTCAAAACCCAGCGGAAGTGATCAGAATTTTTGTATTTCATTCAACTTTTACAATGTTATTGAAACTGCCTGCGCAAAAAATGCTTGGACCAAATTAAGTATATATATTTATTTCCATGTGTTTTAGCTAGGCCACGCACCAGAAGATGCAGCGTAGGTAGGCCTCCCACTATAATCTAGTGACTAGATGGACCGACGACATTGTGCGAGTCGCGGGCATCCAGTGGATGCAGATGGCAGGATGTCGTTCAGTGTGGAGGTTAAAGAGGGAGGCCTATGTTCAGCAGTGGACGTGGTTGTTCGTAACGATGAGCGCAATGATCTCTTTTCGGCTAAGCACCACCGTTTGGTGTGACCCTGTATAAGATTTTTTTTATGACGCCTATACAGCAATCAGAAGTTTTACCCGGCCATAACCATATCATCAGTTTACCGCTAAAGGCGTCTGCGTAGTTGAAGTTTAAATGCAACTGACGCCTCATTAAATAAAACGAGTTACACTCATACTCATCCGGGAATTCAAATAATGTACGCAAGCCAATTTACAGGGTAATATGACATTCACCTCCCATATAAAGACAATGGCATACAATTTCAAGACTGGAAAGCGAACTACAGGGCCCTTATAGCACGAAATGTCACGACTGAGACTCACAATCCACCGGGCTGAGCAAAACAATGTTGAATTTAAGATAATTCATCAAGTTTTTTTTTATGTTGGACTAGCTATCTTTTCACCACGATATCGCCTGATGGAAAGCGATGATGCGGCCGAAGATGGATCACGTTTGCCTAGTAATAACCTATTAACCCTAGACTTGATTGTAATGCTGTGGAAACTCAGACAGAGGCAAGGCGTTGTTTTGCCGTTCTAAGGAGGCAAAACGCATGATGCGGATGAATGGTATTTCGACCATGTAAGGACAACGCTATGCCGTTTGAGCTTCATGTGTTATTCATTTCAAGTTGTAATCACGTAATTAATTACCGGTAACTTTTTCTTAAAGTCCAGTATATTTAAGCCCAAAAAAACTTTGGGTTGGAAAGTTCGTTTCTGTAAAGCATACTCTCTGTGGAGTTGTCTTAGATTTTTATTTTATTTTTATTGCATATAACGCCGAATTTGACCACCAACTCGACGTTGTGGTCGGATGAGAATGTAATTAGTACATCATCGTCATTTCAGCCATAGAAAGTTTACTGCTGGACATAAGCCTCCCCGATCGATCACCAAATAGACCGGTAGGAAGCGGCCTGCATCCAGCGTTACCCTGTGGTCTCTTTTAGGTCCATAGTTAAGGTAATTAATACGTTACCACATATACCTATCCACGTAACAGCTGAATGGATTTGGATGTAATTTGGTATGGAGGTAGTTTATACTTGTATCTTGGATTAACATGTAGGCTACAAGGAAAATAAATGACCCCTAAAGGATAGCGAAAGTAACTATACTTACTAATGACGTCACTTTTGAGTAAGTATGCCATTTAAACTCGATATCGACACTCAAATTGCGGGAAAGCGACACAGCATCTCTTCCTAATGTGACCAAAAACTTTAAACGCTTATAATATCACAAAACTTTACCAGCCGATGTTTTTTTTTTAGTGTTTGTCGATTTTTTTTTTATACTTTTCACTATCTTTTACAGATCTTTTTTCCCGGTAAACTATTGCATGACGTATCGCTATTTCGTCGAGTCAATGCTTCGGGAGTCGGGAACCCCGATGCAATTTTCCTGATGGAGGCACCGTTAGCACCATTGCGCCCTAGGTAGCGGTCGTGATGCTTCCACGTAAGTACCCTTAGTTTTGAGATTTAAACCCGCAAATGCAAGGTGGGGGCAATTTAGCAAGGTTATTCTTAGTTCTGTTACAGCACACGTGAGTTTCAGTACCTCAGATCAGACAAACAAGGGATGATGACCACCAATGAACTAACTAATAGTGCGCATGCAAAAAAGGCGATGAGGTCATCTGCTGTGGATTCGATTCAAGGCATCAAGTCTGATTTAGGCCTGATGCGTTTACACCAACCACGCTAGTACTTACATATGGAATGTGTTTTCAAAAGACTTCAAAAAAGGGGTTCTATTCGATTATGACGATAAGGATGAAAAGTTAGGGCATGATTTTCGTAGCTACTACTTGTGAAGTAGTTTTTTTATTGTAATTTTTTTATTAATTATCTAGTTTGTAGTTGTTGGATATGTTCTTATTTTCTATTAATATTAATACTTGATAATGATAACAATAAGGTATAATTAAAACGCAGGGGCGGCTTTATGGCGAGCCGTCGGTGAGTGGCGACACCGCGTACCCCGATTCCATGGGGCTAAATGAGACCCCTGACCTCTGGCTTGCCTTAACCGGCCGTCCAGGGGTGGAAACCGCAAGAGCTAAGACCCTAAGCTCCAGGGTGGAAGTGTTAAAGGGCATAACGCCGCGAGTAGCTCTTAGTGAAAGTGCAGCACACCTCTCTACACCCTAAGCCACCCACGCCAATGTTGCCCCTCCGGTGCCAAGATACGGCAGCCTTTATGGGGGGCCCATTCAGTGGGTGGCAAGTCATCACCTGCCTAAATATATTTTGAGATGAGACAGGATAAGGCAGGTGCCGTTTCTCATTCTATAAATCTGTTATTCCATCCACAAGTTGTTCACCTCAATAGCCCAGTTTTTTTAAATCCTATACTGTACAATAGTTTCATATTCCTTTTTATACATATTCCATAATTGTATTTTTTATATTCAAAAGGGCCTCTTGGTGTTGGCTTCGGCTCCACCAATGCCCACCAAATGTCCGGGCTAGACCCGTGAAATGAAATAGGTATAATTAAAATCAGTATACCTACATATTTCCATTCTGTGTTACATTTCTTCGGTCGTTTCACGCCGACGAATCGATGACTTTATGCAAGCTAACTTAACTGTAAGTAATTTCACGCATCGCTGCTATTAAATAAACAATGAAATGATTTGCCATTGTTCGGGCTCTTGATATACGAGTACCTATGGAATGACATGGTGATATTATAGTACTTGTACATATGAGCTTATATCTAGGTCTGAAGGCTAGCATAGTAACAGAGAATGGAAATTTAAAAGAGCAACATTTAATATTTTATTTTTATTTATTTATTACCTTACTGTTGCTGGTTACTTTTTTATTGAAAATAGGCTACGCTTGTCAAGCAATTGACTGGTCTATGATAGAATATGCTTACCTAGAACATAGACAAAAAAGTTTTTGTCTATGCCTAGAAGAAACCGATTCACTCGCGACTTGAAGACAGAAACCCAGTTACTATCAGGGAACACCCATTCCCATTCCACGGACTAGTGGTTCGCACAATGAAAGTGGAATCAAACAACAATTTCGCAAATAGCAGCAAGTTTCATTTAAATTTACAATCTCGATGCCCCATTTACTCGGCCTTTTCAAAAAAATACATTTGCAAACTTCTACACCCCATAAAGGTCTACCTACCAAATTTCAGCTTCGCATGTCTAAATATTTAGTTTTCCAAATTTCGTAAGATGTGTCAGTCAGGAAATGTGGTGAATTGAAATAATATTTGCCTTCTATATATCTGATTCATTTATTTTTTTCACAAATTTAAATATATTTATATGTATGAAAACATAGTGCAATAAAATAATTTATCTTCCGATGAAAACATAAATTTATTTGACACCAATAAAATTACGCAAAAGTTTTATGAACCCAATGGCTCCGAACTAGTACATAGTACTGTATTTCGGGAACCAATGGCATCTCCCATGTTTATTCATATTTCTTAAGGAAACAGACTATACTTTACTGCATGTTTCCTAGCTGAAGCTACCATGGAAACCACGAAGAACCATGGAAATAGTTTCGTTATTTTTATAAGCAGAAAACTGCCTTAAAATTATAGAAAACTAAACTAACAAGTTAACCTACTTAAGGCTGTGATTGAAACGTTTTTGGATTACTCATAAACCTTCGGAGCTCTACCAATTTTTGTTATCGTCTCTGAAGTTATACTTATGTCATTGTCAGTAGGTATCTTACGTTGCGTATGCTTTTCCTAGACCATAATTCACTAGAACGAAAATTAACACACTAATAATTAGAATAGGGTGACTAGAGCATGTCAAAATACGTTCTCACGCTTACCGGCCTTGGTTGGAATCTGTTAACTCACTCAATTGTGTGGAACTACGGTTGGGGATTGCGTATCGCCTATCGCCTTCATTGCAAAGTTCTTTGGAAAAGTCTATGGTACATTGGGTACAATAGACTCGGTCGATACAGGCAGTTAGTTTGGTCAGTCTTAAATTAACGTACACCTTTGAATTTCTTGATATAGGAACTTTAAGCATGCCTATCCATTGATTTTATATAAAGTTTAATTGGCGTGATGTAAAGCTTGTTATTTGTCAAAATAAATTACTTTGTTTGTTTAGTAGGTAAGGTTTAAATAATTTATTTATAGCGTAATAAATATTTCGAGATTTCAAGGAGCGTTTTGAAGTTTTTGCAGCATTTTATTCAAATTCTCATATTTTATCATTCTAATACTAAAAATACGACATATTGTATGTAAGTTTTCAAGTGTGTAAGTATTGTTTTAGTTCAATCCGTAACACCTGAACGGGTTTGAATGCGATTTGGCATGGAGGTAGTATATAGTTACTTTTTATCCCGGAAAAGGTCATGGTTTTTGTAGAAATACGGGTGAAACCGAGAAGCAGTGTAAGTTTAGCATAGAATCAGCATTTTTTTTTAAACCAACTGAATTAAACATGAGCGTTGATAGCTTAATTGGCTAAGGCCGAGGCGAGGGTACTGAGCCCGGGGTTGTGAGTTCAACCCACACAAGTCGCGAATTTTTGAAAAATGATTTTCATTAATATATGCCATAGAATCTATCAATAAAACAGTATGCGCCTCATTCAAATCTTCTGTAGCACGTATCTGCGTGAATCAAGTACTACTGCGGTGGAACAGTGCAATGTTGCGTGAATACTCGACACAAGGTTGATTATCGCGCCCACGGCTGCGTATCATGCCTGTGGGTGACTATCAATGATGTAAATACTTGAGACAATACAAAAAACCGGCCAAGTGCGAGTCGGGTTAGCGCACATTCCGTGCCACCACAAAATACAATAATTATTAGGGTCGATAACCGACTTCAAAATTGGTAAAATATGCAATTTCGATTCCGTGAAAGAAATGATAAGGTCGTCCAATTAACGAAATTACCAGTTATAAATTGGTAATGAATAGAAATTTGGCACCGACTCACACTTGGCCATTTTTTATTGTTGTACTTTAGAATGTATACTATAATCATGCCAAATTTGACGATTGTACTTCTTACCGTTTTTACATTAGAGCAATTACAAAAATACGTAAAAAATACGTTTGTTGTATGGGGATTGGGGACCTTTTGATTCCCTGCTCAACACTATCAAGAAAGACAATAGCCTAGAATGTTTCAGTCCTATACTCTACAATTGTTTCATATTCTCTTTCACACACATGCCATAATTGTATTTTATTGAACTTATGCCTCTCAAATGTCCGTGAACCAATTGAAATAAAGAGTTATGGTATTAATATCCACACTCGATAATAATATTATATATTTTTTTTAACTTATTTAAGCTAAGTTTTTAAAGTTTATCTATAGGTTTGTTCTAGGTCGGACCTGTATTTTGGGACCCCTTGATTTCCAGGAGCATTAAGCATTTCAATGCTGTCTAATAACACCGCTGTACTTTTCATTGCAGTCAATTAGATGGCTGCACCGACAATTTTCAAAAAGCTTGTCAATTCGATTGTATGTTTTATATGTATGTTACGTTTGTTAACCGATTTTTTTTTTTTTTTTTATTGTAAGGCAAGGTTGGTCCCTTTTAAATCAGAAGAAAATGCTCCAACTCTGAGGGTAGAAAATAAGTGGATGAAACCCGTTTATTGAAATTCCAGAAGTCACTTGTTTTTTTTGTGTGTAGGTATGTATTATTAGTTCGTTTAGTCTACATCGATGTTCAAGAAAAAACTAAAATCATTGCGATGCTACTCATATCACGAAGGTACAGTCTATCATTTCGTATGCAGGCCATACACCCAAGCTCGCTTTTTATGTGGCATTCACAGACCGACAGGCGCTGAGCGTGCTATTAACAAGTGATAACAATTGTGGAGTACTTTGTGAGTACGTGAATGCTAAACTTGGGACGAATGCAGGTAATATTGTAGGATGTTATTAATACTATGAGAGTCCTACAGCGACTAGTTAACTGCTATTTCAACGATAAATGTAATAGCTG
Source organism: Agriopis leucophaearia (assembly GCA_949125355.1). Classification (NCBI taxonomy): domain Eukaryota; kingdom Metazoa; phylum Arthropoda; class Insecta; order Lepidoptera; family Geometridae; genus Agriopis; species Agriopis leucophaearia. The sequence goes on along the minus strand of OX421265.1, from coordinate 6,888,687 downwards.
TATCAATTCTTATTTTATCTGAGAGTGAAAGGACCTCCACTCATGTCCAGATTTGTATTGTGTATTTTTCCAAAGCCTACCCAATCTGGAACTTTCTCGAGCACAATTTAGAGTCACCAGACAGTCATTCCATTATTGGATCTTCCACTGCTATTTCGTCAGGTATTATGGTAAAAAGATGATGTTCCATTTATCTGCAAGCAGTCTCGACTCTGAGGACTTTGCTGGCCTTTATTACTAATAGTGTTCGTACACCGGACGATCCCCATGATTCGTATTTTAACCATCACATTTCAATCAGGATTCACCGCAGGAAAGCAGCCGTCAATAAGGCTATAGGGGCGTAATCACTAACGAGCTGATTTGAGATATACAGCCATCACGATTGCGAGAGCGCCTTGACGCAGCCTTGGCCTCTGAGATAAACAATGCTATTACGAAACAGCGTTACCAACACTGTATAGTTAGATGAGGGAGCCACCATCGTTTTTTCATAAAATAGACTGGAAAACTAGCAGCACACCTGATGATGATTGGTCATAACTGCAACATTCTGAGCATTGCCGGTGCGTTCTTCAGGACAAGGATACTCACAATCCTCAAATAATGTATTGCAAATTTTGAAATTGACATACATATCTTAGGTAGCATGTTTAAGGTAGGTATCACATAATGACCCTGACTGGGTATGGCAACAAAGTGCGGAGTGGGTCGATTTATTCCATAATTGATTTGTTTTTTACTGACTTCAATAAAGGAGAGAGTTTTCAATACGTGTTTTCCGTCATTTATGAACCGATTTGGAAAATTCTTTGAAAGGATATTTTTTTAGTGTAGTCCCATAGACATTTCATCAAAATCGATTCAGTAGTTTGACGTTTAATTCAAAAGAACTGGAAAATTTTGTTATTAGGATGACAATATATTATGATCATCCAAGTAATCGAATTTGCTCCTTTTAAACAAATATGGAGAAGTCGGTTTTTTAAATTGATAATTAATACTCGTCTAGAACAATTTGCGAGTAGTGTGTATTTTAGGGTTTTGACAAATCCCACCCAGATAGACATCTGAAAGAATCCTTTCCCTGAAGAGTTCGTATATTAAACTATCACGGTTGTTCACTACAGTTATATGATTATATTATTTACGGGATATTTATATGGAAGGACAACAACATTACCACGGTAAATATCCCGTAAATAATAATATAACTGTAATTCGTATTTTATCTACAAAAATTACAGCCTCTCCTAAACATTTTTTGTTTCCTTTTTTGACCAACTCTACAGATAAGTTGGTTAAGTACGGGGAAAGCTCGATGACTTGCGATCAGCTGCTAATGATGGAACATGATAGGTAAATATTTGAGAATCATTATGTTGCTCGGGGTTAAGATAAGATAAGATATCTATTTATTAAAAGACCACACAAACAAGGAAAAAATACATTACAATGAAAATTGAAAAAATGGAAATTGAATAGGGTTATTACAATACACGTGTATTTGTATATGCTAGTGAGAAGGCAGCTATGTTATCTCTATCTCTCATCATCATCATCATTTCAGCCATAGGACGTCCACTGCTGGACATAACTGCTGTCCCCATCGATTTCTAAAAAGACCGTTGGAAGCGGCCTGCATCTAGCGTTTTCCTGCGGTCTCTTTTATGTCATCTGTCCATCTTGTGGGTAAACGCAGCGTAGGACGTCCGTCCTACGCTGCGTTTACCGGTCCGTGGGCTCCACTCGAGATCCTTTCAACCCCATCGGCCATCTGTTCTGCTTGCTATGTGCCCTGCCCAGTGCCACTTCAACTTGCTAATCCGGTGGGCTATGTCGGTAACTTGCGTTCGTCTACGGATCTCCTCATCTCTATCTCTACATAGTATAAAATTAAGTCGCTTTTCGCGTCTGTCTGTCTGTATATCCGCTAACTCCTCCTAAACCACGCAACGGATTTTGATGCGGTTTTCACCAGATTAGTTAGATAATTTTTCATGGAAGGTTTATATAATAATATATAATAAAACAATATTTTGCAACCAAGTCGCTGAAAATTAAATTTACATGGCACACACACATGTACACATTTTTCACCTATTTTCTGCTTCTAAATTACATCCGTGCGAAGCCGGAGCGGGTCGCTGGTGTAAGTATATTGTTGGAAAATCCAGCGAACTAACACCCATATTTATAAATGCAATTAACGTACCTCCAATCCTAAGCTTGAGTGCTCATTTTGCTATGGTTCTCTTTGCTGGTTCTTCCTCCAAGACTCTTCATGTTTGGTACCGTTAGTAGTCTCTCAAGGTTCAGTCCACTTCAATGTCATAATAATAATAATAATAAGTTGTTCACCTCAATAGCCAATACTTTTTTAATCCTATACTGTACAATAGTTTCATATTCCTTTTTATACATATTTCATAGTTGCATGTGTTTTATATTCAACAGGGCCTCTTGGTGTTGGCTTCGGCTCCACCAATGCCTACCAAATGTCCGGGCTAGACCCGAGAATGTAATTAAATAAAGTGTCATAATAATAATAATAATAATGAACCTAACCTATGATTCAGTGCCTCATTCATGGCTAGAGAGGATTTTAGAGTTGTATAAAATTGATACAACTCTAAAATCATTCTTAGGCGCATGTATGAGGCAGTGGATCACAGTCCTTCGTCAACCAGGCGGGGGAGATGGCTCTTCTGTTCCGCAGGACTTAATAAGGATTGAGCGAGGCATCTTCCAGGGCGACAGTTTAAGTCCATTGTGGTTTTGCCTAGCTCTGAACCCTCTCAGCACTTTGCTGAGGGATTCCGGGCTGGGCTACCGGCTTCGAAGAGGTGGTCAAGTCATCTCCCATCTATTGTACATGGACGATCTCAAGCTGTTCACACCGAAACGCCAAGACTTGGTGGAGCTGCTAAAAATCACAGAGGTTTTCAGCAGCGCCATTAGGATGGAATTCGGTGTAGACAAGTGTGCGGTCATGCATGTACAACGGGGGAAAGTTGTAAATTCCCCGAATTTACAGCTTTCTGAGGCGATGACTCTCAGGTCTCTCTCTGAGGCCGAGACCTACAAGTACCTCGGTATGTCAGAGTCGTTGGGTGTATCGGTAGAGGACATCAAGAAATCGGTGAAGGAGCGCTTCTTTTGTCGCCTGACCAAAGTACTTAATAGTCTTTTGTCTGGTGGCAACAAGGTGCGTGCCTTCAACGGTTGGGTGATGCCATTACTGATATACTCCTTTGGCATATTGAGGTGGACTCAAACTGAGCTGGACGCCCTGGACAGAAGGGTCCGTCAACTGCTCACATCACATCGCATGCTACACCCACGCTCGTCTGTTATGAGACTGTACATTCCACGGAAGTGGGGGGGTCGAGGCTTTTTAAATGCCAAGAACCTACACAACCGTGAGGTGTGCAGTCTCAGGGATTTTTTCCGTGACAGTGAGAGTGGGATGCATCGCGATGTTGTGGCTGTTGACAGGGGCCTCACGCCGCTCTCCTTGGCAAACGAGAATTGGCGCAAACCATCGGTGCTAAGCATCGAAGATCGCAAGGACGTATGGAAGGGCAAGGAGCTGCACGGGCGGTTCTATCGGGTCTTAACAGGGCCTGATGTGAACCTGCTTGCGTCGGTGAACTGGTTACGTTTCGGTGACCTCTTTGGGGAAACCGAGGGGTTTGCCTGTGCGATTGCGGACGAAGTTATCAAGACGAACAACTACCGGAAATATATCATGAAGGACGGTACGGTCGACATCTGTCGGGCATGCCACCGTCCTGGAGAATCTCTCCGACATATTATTTCCGGTTGTTCGCATCTTGCTAACGGCGAGTACTTGCACAGGCACAACCAAGTGGCCAGGATCATCCACCAGCAACTTGCCCTTCGATACGGCCTTGTAGAGTCTGAGGTGCCGTACTATAAGTACGCACCAGCGCCAGTTCTCGAAAATGGTCGTGCTTTGCTCTATTGGGACCGGTCTATCATCACGGACAGGACTATTGTCGCCAATAAGCCTGATATCGTGATGGTCGACCGGTCCCAGCGCCGGGCAGTGCTCGTCGACATCACCATCCCACATGACGAGAACCTCGTGAAGGCCGAGAAGGACAAACTCAGCAAGTACCTTGACTTGGCTCACGAGGTTACCGCCATGTGGGATGTTGACTCGACGATCATTGTCCCGATAGTTGTTTCGGTGAACGGCCTTATAGCGAAGAGCCTCGACCACCACCTTAAGAGGCTCTCGCTAGACTGTTGGGTCAAGGGTCAGATTCAGAAGGCGGTAATCCTTGACACGGCGCGCATTGTCAGGAGGTTCCTTACTCTGCAGCCCTAACCACCGGTAGCTTGGGCCCTGCCCCGCTGCTGGCGGCACCCTAGGTTTAAGTTTTTTTATAATATTTTGTTTTTATATAAATATTGTAAACAAACTTAGATTTAAGAAGACAAATAAATACGTGATAATAATAATAATATTTTTTTTAGAATATTTTGTTTTTATATAGATATTGTAAAAAAACTTAAATTTAAGAAGAGAAATAAATGTGTGAATAATAATAAATCTGGGACATTATTGCACACATGGTCATCTGACCCCAAACTAAGCAAAGCTTGTAATATGGCTGCCAGAGACTGATATACATACATACATATTTTTAAATACATACTTAAATAGATATTAAGCCATAGATGACGTGATCACATCTGTAGACATCTATTTTTGAGGTAACCTTAGTAACCTTGGAACCTTAAGGTTAAATTATTTTTAACTGACTTCAAAATAGGAGGATGTTCTCAATTCGACTGTATGTTTTTTTAATGTTTATTACGTGATTACTCCGCCTATTATGAATTGATTTTGATGATTCTTTTTTTGTTTATAGGTCATACTTTAGAGGATCATGGGACCACCCCATATAAATTTTATCGAAATTGATTCAGCGGTTTGTAAAAAAAACAACTTAAAAACGGATTAAGTAGTCGGGATTTTGGAACTTTTTGAGTGAAAAAAGCAGGATATAGTAAAAAAAGTATATAATCAGAAGTTTTAGAAATATTTATCTTTTTATTCGAGTTCAAATTACGTTTACGTGACAATAGATAGCAACAATAGCCATAGAAAATGTATTTTAATTAAAATATTATATTTTTAATCAGATTTACCCTATCGCTGCACGCACGGTCGAGTTATCCTCGAAAAGCGGGACCGAGCCTGTCCCACGCTGGACATTTAATTTTGAAAAAAAAAATCGGGACGTCCCGACAAAATCGGGACGTCTGGCAACGCTGGTAGATGTAGTATTGAAATAGTTTTTTTTCTTCAAAAAATTCACTTTATCATATTGAAAAAAAAAAAATACAAAACATGACTTAAGCATCTTACTTTAAGGCAACTTACACCTTAAGGCTTATAGGAGAATAGGGCGAGGTAACTACTATGAATATGGGGTTGAGAACTGTTTTATGTATGTTATATAACACAACTTGTTTTGATCTTTTTAATGTCTGGCAGTCTAGGCGTTTGACCACAGAATAACGTGGACAGACGCCTTTATAGCCTGGAACATAAAACTAGCTCACGAGTAAGTTTGTCGGAACATACAGTTAGACGCTTAATTGGCGCAGTCGCAGTTTGGCAAAGTCCTTGAAAGTTATTTCAGCTATAATTTTAGGTAGTTAATAACACAAGCTCAACAGCACTCGGTAAAAGCAAAACGTGCCTTGTAATTATCAGTAATACAGAGTATGGGGTTAAAAAAATTACTAAAAATATGCAGAGGCGTAACCGTCGAATAGGTATTTTGGTAACCCAAATTAAAATATGAATGTTCGTTACTTAATGGAAGAAATTTATGCACTAGAATAGTCCGTAAATGTAGTAGCTTAAATTATGCTCCAAAACAAAATGAGACAAGTCACGCAATGCTATTAATATAAGAACACTATTCTTAATCGCTATTAGGTAGCTGAAATTAACTGAAGTATTTTTGTAATGACTGTAATAATTAAAAGTAATATTTTATAGTGTAATTATTATGCTAGAAGCATGACTACGTTGGTATATTATTATTCTAACTTAGGACCCGGAACTTAATTACTTATAATATATTTTTTCGAAACCAGACATCGGATTTTGATGAATCTTTGTAATTGTATATTAAAATTGCAAAATATAACTTCTATTATGATTAAAAATAAACTTTTTATTAATGGCCTATATATTAGATTCCTGATGCCAATCTATACATCTATACATATAATAAAAACGTAGAGATAAAAAAAACTGTAATTGCGAGATAAAAAAAAAATATCACACAGGGCGTCTTAAAATAAGCAGCTGAACACGATAGGACAGTTTATAGAATTTTTGTCTGTTTGTTTGTTTGTTTGTTTGTCCGCGCACATCTCCTAAACCACTGGACGGATTTAAATGCGGTTTTCACGAATATGCTTAGAAATTACCAGATTAAAACATAGGCTATGTTATATCATTTATTTTAATTCTTTATTATTACATTAAAGAAATTAAAAAATCAATGATTATTTTCTTCGTTACCCGAAACGTAATATGAGGATCGTCACATAGCCTCAAGCAAGGAGGTCCAAAGTAAAGAGAATTTTATTGACATAGCCATTAAAAAGTTGAAACTGTCAACTGTCATTCAGATAATCAGCCAGATTAATTTTTTTTAAATAAATTAAGGAACCTTCTTAGTTGAATGAACGTGTAGATCAAAGATGTTATAAAAACATAGGCTTACAACCTCTTTGGTGATTCAATCCAATGTATTTTATTCCCAAGAGAATTATAATACTCATACGGAGATTTTATTCTATGTTAGCATTTAAAACACAAAATATACCGCATCCTATTTTAATTCAGTCCCGCGAATAGAAATATTTAAAAAAGGCCATTTGTATGACAATAAACCTATACAACAAAATTCCGGACGAAATAATGAAATAATAACACTTCTCCAGAACCAACTTCGTAAGTTTCTAACCCAAAAATGTTATTACGAGATAAAAGATTTTTTTCGACGATAAAATTTAGAAAATTAATAATTAATAAAATAAATATCGATCTATAAATAGTTAAGAAAGTAGCGCCATAAGTTTTGTATGATCTCATATATAATTAAGTAACCTATCACACTAAGTATGTTTTTTTTGGTAAAATTACTTCTGTCTGTGGTGTGGTTTTGTGACCAGCCACTAAATAAGTCATTGCTGCACCCTTTATGCAGGGTATATAAACTTATCTTCTAGAAGAAGAAAGTGTATATTTGCAATAAGAATATAGAATGAATTTTACTGTAATATTTTAACAGATAGAGTAATTCCATTTCATGGCTTTTTAATCAAGGTACAATACAAATGCACGCGAAATAAGAAATAACTAGCCAAGAGCGTGTCAAGACAAGCATATGTCAGGGTTCCGTGGCCAAAGCCATATACTTGTGATCGTATTCATAGTTCAGAAATTGGATGGTCATAGATGAATTCGAACGAGCGAAGCTGGACAGTCAAATTTCAGAGATGTATCGTCCCGACATGACATGATATACTTTTTATGGTTTAGACAAAAATAATACTTCAAAACATGCTCTGCACTGTGGTCACATTCTCTTTTTGATTTGAAAACTGTTGACGGGGTTTTTACTGTAATGCTTCTATCAATACTTCACACAGGGCGACATAAAATAAGCAGCTGAACATCTTAAGGCAGTTTTTAGAATTTTTGTTTGTTTGTTCACGCACATCTCCTTAACCCCTGGAAGAAAATGCAGACGGATTTAAATGCTGTTTTCACGAATATGCTTAGCTATGACCAGATTGAAGTATGGGCTATGTTATTTTGCGCAAGGGTCGGATTAAGGGAAGAAAAAAGGATTGAAGGTTTATATGAAAATCTACGCGTACGAAGTCGCGGGCAAAAAATCTAGTTTCAAATATATTTACCAAAATCAATCGATAGTTTCTGAAAATCTATTTTAGAGTGAGTGTCTGTTTTCTATGGAACAGCAGTTCGAAAAATATATCAGCTACTATATTTTTCGCAATTTAATTATTTGTACCGTAGTAAACGTTGTTCACAATGTATCATGAACTCTTTTCGGCTTTCCTCATTTCCGCGTAGCCTTTATACAAACCTGTATAAATTTAGCTTACATTTTTCTAGTTCAGTTGCAAGCTTACCTTCTTATTCATTTCATTATGCAATAGAACAAAACAACTCAATGAAATAGCACCATTGCCAACTTGGCTCACGATATCAGAATGCGAGCCGTGTTCTTAGTGTTTTGACCTATTCTATGTTTGTTTCTATTCGGGGCTTACAAATGCGAAGTTATTAATATCTGCCCGAATGATATTAGCCTTTGCGGTGTAGTAATTTAGCTAAGAATTTGCTTGGAAGTGGAATATATATTGGCAAAGATAACTTGCATTTTGAAACAGTTTTCAAAGATAAATAAACGTCCAATTGGCAGTTTGTATGAGGGTAATTAACCTGATCTATATCGTTGTAATGGAGTGCAGCTGTACTCATAGAACAAGTGGATCACATTTAAACCGAACTCAAAAATATATGAAAAACTTAATAAGTGCCTGTAAAATTTAAGAGTTGCCCTTGATTTCCCTGGGATCCCGTCATCAGATCCTGACTTGGGGACAATGGAACCAAATCGGAAGTTATACCCTACCGAACAACCGAAAAGTTTTTTTTTAATCGGTCAACAGTTAGCGGAGAAATCGGTGAACATATATATAAAAAATACAGTGGAACACTTAACCGTCCTCCTTTTTTGAAGTCGGTTAAAAAAACTGCAGAAATTCAAAATAGATGCTTAGTGTGTTGTAGTTGGGCGTTGCTTAGTATTGGTGCTTAGCATAAACTTGTGCAAATTGATACCTAGTTGGCGTCTTTTAGTATTGTGGACATTTTGATTCGTATTAGTTTTTATTTCATGGATGTACTATTGTGTTGTATTGTTACTATTGTTGTTAAGTTTTGTTTAAGACAATAAAAAAATATAGAACCTTACAGAACGGATCAAGTTCTAACGCAAAAGAGCAGCCCGATTGCACAGACTTAAGATATTCAAGCCACTCGAAAAGGTCATACGAAAATTAAGGCTCTTAACTCGTATATCTGTGTAGTATTATACGCCCGACCAAACGACTATATTTCACCAAAATGTAGCCTCAGTCAAAGCTAAAACCATAAATTATTCATAAGATTTAATAGCGTGCAAATTGGATCATAAATAAAGGTTGATAATCGTCTGGACTTAAAACATTTAAAAGGATGCTGTTAAATATGCTTACAATAATTATGCTGATTTTAAATAGAACATATAAATCAGATGATGCAGTTAATGTGCTAAGATGAATTTCATGAATACTGTGGTCTCCGTTTATACGATATTTATTTGGCCGGTTTACCTATTAGTTTATTATTTAAGTATTCAGTAATAGGCTTGCGTTTGACCGCCAACTCGCCTGATGTTATGCGATGATGCGGTCTACGATGGAACACGCTTGCCCAAAAGAAACCGATTCACTCGAGATTTGAAGACACCCAGATTGTAACTATACATGTTGTATTAGTGAAATACATATGAACTGTGTTTTTTGGTTCTGCTAATGTTTCACATCTGCGCTCACGCAAATTATACAGGTGTGGTTTGTACAGTATATATGAAATTCTCAGAAGCTAAGGAGGATTTTATATCTAACATTATGTATTCTGTGGTTATGGTCTTATTTAGATTTTATAGTAACTGTTATCATTTTTCTATGACCATAAAGTCTCGTTCTCCACAGGAAATAATCATACAGCAATACCAGAAATAATTTTATTCATTCTAGAATATTATAGCTCTTGAAAAATATAAGGTATTACTGCGGAGGCAATCGACCGAGTCAAGTTTTACTGCGCTATACTATGCTGTGGAGTAGTAAAATATACAGTAAAATATTAATCTTGTTAGGCGTACTGCAATCTCAGGACTTAATTAGCCTTCAGACAGGGCAATGAGGTTTTTGAACACATTCACATAAATATTGACGGGTCGTATAAACTGGGGATTTGTGTACATCAGAGGAATGCTGGTTCGTACTGTGAAACAGTGCTGCTGAAATATTTTATACTGCTCTAAACCGCGCGAAAGTTATAGCTATTGACCTGTCTGGCCGCTGGCTGGATAGCACTTTATTTATTTGCGTTTTTATCGATCAATAGATGTTATTTTATAAGCAGCTGCCCCGATGTATTTGATTTTTCATTGCGGCCAATAAAAACACGAGCAATCAAAATACGTTTATTTATAACAGAAAGACCTACAGCAAATAAATCAAGATCTTTCTCATCTTCCCACGAAGTCCCTGCATTTTTTAATAAGCAAATTAGGATTCTTTAAATACTGATATTGCGCTTCCCCAGTGGTGAGATATGGCGATGTCTCATTTTATTTGTTAGCTTACGAACAAGCGGACGCCCGACATTCTGAGCAAAAGAATTTAGCACACTTCTGGACTGAAAATAACTGAGCCGATATATTGGGTGCAATCAGAATTCCCACAGCTTATACCGACATCAATTATACTTTAGTATTTGTTATTGCCTAGGTTTATAACGATAATGTCTATTCTATGACTCAATATCAAACTAATGATACAATGATATAATCCTTAATGAAACCAATTTTCGGTCTTAGTACTTCCAAAAGCTATATTACTAGAGTGCTTTCTGCTACATTATTTCTTATTTTGGGTCGCCTTGAACAAAACAGTAGGTAATAGTGGCAATTTTTTTTATTTGACATATATTTTAAGATAAATTACTAATATGAGACGTAACTTGTTATATCATGTTATCAATATCTATCTTCTATCTACACATATAATAAAAACGTAGGTATAAAAAAAACTGTAATTGCGACATATAAAAAAATTACACAGGATGTCTTAAAATAAGCAGCTGAACACGTTAAGACAGTTTTTAGAATTTTTGTCTGTTTGTTTGTTGGTCCAAGCACATCTCCTAAACCACTGGACGGATTTAAATGCGGTTTTCAAGAATATGCTTAGTTATGACCAGATTGAAGTATGTGCTGTGTTATTTTACGCAAGGGCCGGATTAAAGGAGGAAAAAAGGGTTGAATGTTTACATGAAAATCTATGCGTACGAAGTCGCGGGCAACAGCACTAGTGTAATAAATAAATTAACAAAAAGATAACTTATCATAGTATATTTCATACAACTTGGCCAGGGAGAACTAGTTAGTTATATGCGACTAAACCCAATTAAAAAAGCCTTATTAGATTTTGTTGGATATTTTTAGTTTATTGATATTCTTGAATTTTGAAGCTAATTAAATAACAAATCAAAAAGGTACGTATTTCTAGATCTGGTTCGCCAAAGTTGTATGAGTATTAGGCGTTGAGTGAAGCCCTTAGTACCGAGAAAATAACAAGCCAAGTTGCATGCAAGCTTAACATAGACGTAAATATTTTTCTTGCGACAAGGCATCTCTGCTCTATCTTTCTACATGGTATAAAATAAAGCCGCTTTCTGCGTCTGTCTGTATATCCGCTAACTCCTCCTAAGCTATATACGCAACGGATTTTGATGCGTATTTCACCATCAGTTAGATATCTTTTCACGAAAGGTTTATATATAATTATAATAAAACTTACATCGGTGCGAAGCCTGTTTTTTTTTCTTGTCTCTCACAGTGTGTGTGTGTGTGTGGTTAATATAGACACAGGAAGGATATTACAGTTGTTTTTGCTAAAACAATTAGCTGCGATGTGTTGCCGGACACTCGGAGTGCGTGACTGAGAGACGGCTGTAACGAGTACGGTAATGTACCTTGCATTCGTCTAGTCTATATGGTGGCGGGCAAAACATATCTACAGATATAAGTAAAAAATATCTAAATAAAAAATAAATAAATATCTAAGGGTATAATGTATATTAGTGGTAATATGTAAATAATTGATATCGATTTAAAGTAATTTTAGGTATTTATTCGTTTTTTAGTGTTATTTTTTTTTGTAAATACCTACTTGTAGTAAATTAAGTTGATTCACTTGCAAATTGATACTAAGCGAGTTTTAGGTTTTGCAAAATCGAGATGCTTTTTCTTTGTTCGTTCGTCATGCACATGCCAAGCTGTTTGGGTATTCTGTGTGCCTCGTGCGAGTTTTTCCAATTGAGTTTACCTACTCGATATGAAATAAGAACACCGCCATCTAGCGATATTGAGATGAAACTGCTCCTACTTAATAGTTATTGTATAGTTAACGTTACCGCGTTCGAGTAGGTAAACGCAAGGAATTTATATACTACGTAAAGTTACGTAGTATATAAATTCCTTGGGTAAACGCAATTGGAAAAACTCGCACTAGGCACTCTGACCGTGTTTTTCAGAGTTTGTTAGCGTCAACCCGCGAACTCGGATGTACCTCGCTAGTTAATACGCCTACCTAAAAATGTAGCGATGGAAAATCACCCACGGCTTCACGTACCTACCTGATGTTAACGATTTATGAGATGCCGTAACTGAAGGCTTTTATTTTGAATTGTTACAGCCGTGCTAATGGGGTTAATGTTCTCAGAAATGGCCGCGTGTTTTCAATGATGTTATATCTAAACTGAGGTACGTTTTACCAAAGTCTACGCGGCGATACAAACACAAGTTAAGTAACTTGAGTGAAACCAGTCTCTCCTGGGCCTTTATTCTGCACGGGTCAAACGCGCTCTATTGTGGCGCGTTAACCTCAAAAAGTTGAACTTTATTTCATAAGCAATAGAGGCCAACTTTTTGAGGTAAACTTAACGTGGCCACGATAGCGCGTGTTTGCCCGTGCGGAATAAGGGCCCTGTGTCTGGCAACGACGTAAACGTACAATGTGCGATTTTGAAGTATGAAAAATAATCGAAAATGCCATGTTGTGTGTTTGGAAAGTGAAACACTTATTCTGGGACGGCTGTAAAAGGCTGTTAAGTTGTAAAGTTCTATGAGTCCTATGTAGGTAGCTATAGAAAAATATCGCCATGTTTTAGTGCTTTTTAATGTGTATGACGTCTCTATAGGTAAAACCTCATTGCGTATTTTCCTGTTCAAGGTGTTTCAGCTAGATTGCTTTTTGGCAAAAAAAAAAACTTTTTAGTGAAATTGAATTCCTACCAGCAGAATTGCTGAGTCTGCTTGGCCTAGTTAGATCCCATACGGGCAAAGGAATTCGATAAACAATCAATGGTTGCATCACCTCTGCGTTACAGGAACGACGCAAAAAGTTATGCAAGCGTCAACTATCTTTACTATGGTGGAACATTTTTGTCCTATCTGCAATTTGTAAAATACCGTACCTACCTAGTTGTTATCTAAATCACGCAACTTTCGGGTCGTTGTCCTCATTATCACTTTGCACGATAACATTATACGGAAAAAATCCATCCTCATAGATAACAGCGACCACTTAAAGTGGACCTATTCTGGCTTATCATATTTAAAGCGAATGAGGTCAGTTGGGGAATTTGCATGACACGCGATAGGTCTGCATATGCTGGTAATGAGAAGTAAACGACATTGTAAAATTTGTAAGTTTGTAAACGACATCTTGTCCTTGGTCTCGCGAAGTAATTGTTATTTAATCTGTGGTTTTGGGTAGTTAACGTGAGGCTGAGAAAGGTCACGTCACGTTGTGTAAATATTGAAGCAAGATTTACAGTCCCGCCATCTTAGCTGTTCAGTTGACAGCGTCGCTAGTGTCGTCATCATGTTAGACAGAAACTGACAGTTATATGATTAATTACGGGATATTTACCGCGTTACATGTTCCAGAATATGGTGCATGTAACTGCGCCGAAATATTGGGAGCTCCTTCAACAACCTTACCACGGTAAATATCCCGTAAATAATCATAAAACTATAGTGAACAACCGGGATAGATTAAAACAGTGAGAAACTGACAGTTCTCATAATGGCGGCTGTAGTTCCACTTTTGCCCACCTGAACAGCTAAGTTGGTCGCACTTTAATAATACGAATTTGTTCTTAGCGACAGATCATTGTCTGTTTACGATACAAGCTGTATACCTACTAGTGTTAATTAACCTTAATTTGTGCTGACACCAGTGCAGGTTTATTATCTTTCAATTGCCATTCATTGCTTGTGTTTGTTGTTGGTTTTATTTTGAACGGATATGTTGTGAGAAAATTGCAAAACTGCTAAACCTAATAAATCTGTCAAGTGCGAGTAGGGCTCATACTCTGAACGAAATTTGACCTATAAAAATAGTTTAGTTTTCACTTTTTGACATTACTGAACTGGCTGTCTATGACGGTTCGAAAGATACAGCCGGACGGACGGACGGACAAACAGACAGCGTAGGGTAGCGTAGTAATAGGTGGCAACTTCAATAGTAGCATGTGTACAATACACACTACTACCTGCGCCACGCGGTTTCACCCGCGTGGTGATGAAAAGTTGTAATGATGATGACAATGAAATGTAGCCTACTTGTTAATCCAGGATATAAGCTACGTATACTTATTCCAAATTTCATCTTAATTCTTCGAGCCGTTTCTGCGTGAAGAAGTGACAAATATACACACTCACACACAAACTTTTGCAGCTATAATTGCGCAATCTATAACTGCGAGATATAAAAAAAAAACACACACAGGGCGTCTTAAAATAAGCAGCTGAACATGTTAAAACAGTTTTTAGAATGTTTGTTTGTCTGTTTGTTTGTGCACGCACATCTCCTAAACCACTGCACAGATTTAAATGCGGTTTTCACGAATATGCTTAGACATGACCAGATCGAAGTACAATCTATGTTAAAGTTAAATGATTATTTACGGGATATTTACCGTGGTAAGGTGTTACATGCACCATGTTCACGGGAATACTTGTCTTCCCGTGAACATGGTGCATGTAACTGCGCCGAAATATCGGGAGCTCCTTCCACAACCTTACCACGGTAAATATCCCGTAAATAATCATTTAACTTTAGTGAACAACCGTGATAGTTTAAAACAGTGTTTAACAATCTATGTTATTCGCGGGCTAGTTTATAATATATTATTATATCACACTGATCACTGAATAGTGTGATAAAGATGCATTTTCTTTTGAGGCCGCCACTAAAGCAACCCCCGGAGGTTGTTAGGAAATCGACTATTCTAGTAGCCCATACTCTGCATTGTTGTTGTACATAGTTTCTGGGACATTCATTCAATAGATTACCGTTCTGTACCCCGCTGTTACACAATGATGTTCGGTCACATTACTCGGGAGAACGAGGCCACGCGTTGTTTGCTTTAGATATATCCACTGTCACTTTCTTTTCCTGTCAGCGACCGAGTGGGTAGAGATTTTCTAATTAAAAGTTCTAGTAGAGTCGTGTCGACTCTTCAACGGTGTACAAGACAGTTTTTAACTTTTCATGTTAAATGAAAGTCCTAAAAACTTTTTAAAACCATGTGGCGAGAAAATACTTTTAAACAGACATGTATTTAGTAAGTTTTTAGTTCCAAAACACGAATTCTGGACTAGGGTACATTTTGCTGGTATCTTGTGTCTTAAAAGTTTATGTGGTATGTGACCATTCCGCCTTTAGGAGACCTATTTACACACTTATACAAATATCCCCACGAAACTTGACATTAGGTTCCAAAATTATCTGTGTTGTATAAATGAAAACAGCTTTATATCTTATCTCTAATCTAATCTCTGACACTAGGGCGAGGTACCATTCACTTCTAATTCCATTATTACCTGAGATGCATGTAGTTAGGTTAGCTAGATGTTAATATATCTTTATACAGGGTTACGCATATCGACATTACTATGTAAGCCAAAAGGAGGTCATTGTAGTCATCATTATGAACAACTTTTACTATAGGACCAACCCTGAAATTGCGAAAAAAACAATCTGCTGTTCTATAGAAAACGGTAATTGACACTTGACAAAATGTATGGACCAGCTGTTTTTTTTGACCAGCGATTTCGTGGTTGGTCCCATAGTTAAAGTTGTTCATAATGATGATTACAATGATAACCTTTCGGCTAAGAACAGTCTATATGCGTAACCCTGTATTAGATCATATTTTATTCCAATAAGTTAGTTGTAATCTAGATGTCGATGGTTTCACTTGCCTCAACCATTCCCATCCTTAAAAAACATTATTTTGGTAGAGCGCCAAGAATAAAAGAGAAAATGAATTATAAATGGAATGAATGTATGTATGATTTACTCGTATTTTGTGCAAATAAAATTATCTTTATCTTTAAAATTGCTGCTAATATAAAATTTGTCATCGCACTGAACATTGAACATGGTTATATTGACTATTCAAAATTTGAACAATTTTTTCGTGATTGGGACCTGTTAATGTAAATTTTCAAATTCCGTAACAGCATCAATAAGTGTCAGCAACGTCGATTACGTTGGACTGACTGACAAAAATAGAAAATAAAGTGAAAGAACTGACCTATTTTTCCATTAGGGCTGTATGGACCGTAGCTGCTGGAGGAGAGCGGTGAGGAGTAGCCATTAGGTTGCGGCTGCGCCGGCGCGCCTGGTGAGGGTGAGCCAGCTCCGGCGCCGCCGGCCATCCATTCGCGCGCGTGCCCATTCTGGTGGCCGTTGTGGCTCACGCCAGGCTCGGCTTTCACCTGGCTGGGCAGGCCGCGGTACGCCACCTCGTGTTTCAGGTCCATGCCGCTGCTACCGCATGCTGGCGGCCCGCCGCCGCCGCCGCCCGCGCTCCACACTTCTGTAAGAAGTATATTTTTAAGAAAAACAGAGAAACGGGTTTCAAACATTTCTTTTTACTTCTCTCTTTTCTGTGCTTTTGACGGTCAAACCGTTTAGGCTATAGGACAATATCGCCAATATAATCGGTCAAACCGTCTAGTAAATACCTAGTAACAATAAAAAAATACAAACAAGCATAATACGCTCAAAAACATTACCCTACTTCTTGGCAGTCGGGTAAAATAAAGTTACCGTTTAGATGGTGGATAGACACATTCTCATCAATAATGTTGTAACATCAACACAAATATGAGGACGTAGCCCCAGGACAAGACAAGCTCAGGCACTGCCTGTAATACACAATTTCCGCATGCACTCTACGTTATGGATGCTTCAGCTTGTAGGTATGTTCCTGGAGCTACGATATATTTTTCTTTTTCATGTCGATGCAGACATATCTAAAGAAAACCAATTGACTATTATAATCTAACTTTTAATGTAGGTATACCTAAGTCAAAAATAAGGTAAGCGCAATGGTTGTTATGGAGCTACCAGGATAATGATATACTTGATCTTTTAATGAGACCTATAAAAAATTTACCGCCTATCATTCTCCCTCTACCGTTCACGGGCAATGTTTTTGAATCGCTCGAATGATATTTGTCACGAAGATATCGTGTGAAATTACTGACTTTCAAACAAAATCCCAAACAAGTCGCATTTTTGTAATAATCATATAACGCAACGCAACGATTTGTTTGAACCATTCGAATTTCTCTCTATCAATAGAAAATCTTTCATTTCGCATGATATTTTTGTGTCGAATCATACAAGCGATTCAAAAATTGAGCTCCAGGCGAGTTTGCGTGAGGGCAATTCGAGTTGCAGGTACGTATATGCCTACAAGTATTGCCAAGGACAAGAAGTACCTATACGTACTAATCTGTTCATTGGACATAAAATACCTGGTACTTGTTAAGTAGGTACTAACTGAAGATTAAGTTGTACCATTTTGCTAGATATTAAGTTCGATATAATCTTATCCAAGACGATAAAGGCTATATAAACCACTGCATAACCGGGATTATGTGAGCTCTTAGATAGGACAAGGTTGTCCCGGAATTTGTGGGACACTGGCAATTGAGTGGGATAGTTTGTCCCTTGTACAATGTACAAGCTTTGCACAATGAATTTATTATCCGCAGTGAGATTGAAAAATCTAAGTAAAAAATATACTTTTTAAGTTTTGGTTGAGCTAAGCTGTACCTTCATTTTAACTTAATGACATTACCTTGATTTTAAAACTAGAAGAATAAAAAAATAAGACTTTAAAATTAGTAACAGTTCGAAGAAAAACATTGATATTGCCGAATGAACAAGCATTCTAACAAAATTATTGGTATTTATAGAGCTCATTCAAAAACTACTGAGCCAAACTTAATCAAATTTTTGAACGTTTTTCTTCTACGTAATAAAAAAAGAGTCGTGTGAATATTGGTACACATAATGTCGGTGTAATAAGACAATAAACAGAAACGGACCGAATTTAGTTTTGATTTTATTTAGTTTCACCTGTCCCGGTTATAATTTGGCATACTTGTCAAGTTCCGATGACAATACAATTTATTATGGTGACAGCGAGCTGATTTGATGATGGTGACGGGAGACAACGGCATTCCTCGATAGATATCTAATTGTAGACTGGCAGTGTTTGGACTCATTTTGATCAGAAAATCGTTCCGATCACTAATTTCATAAAATCTTGGTTTGAAAAAAAAAACAATAAAAAACTTGCTATAGTTAATATCTCCGGAAGTCGTATAAAAAAGGTGTAGGTACTTTAAAGCGTAGATACTCCTTAGTGAAAATAAGGCGCAGCGAAGTACATCATAATATATTATAATAAACAAGACTACAACTTATTTATCTATCAAGTGATAACTAGTAAAAGCAAACAACATAAATACATAAGTTTGTAAGAATATTTGTTCCCACTTGTCTCTATAACACCTAAATATGCTTGAATAAATTTTGGTGCGGATGTAGCTTATATCCTTGGATCAACACCAAACACCACAATGTACGGTTCCTAAATGATTGCGCTAAAAACTGCGAGTGCAGCATAGTACAAAATATTTATGACAGAACTGTTGTCCTTGACATTTCAGACGCAGGTGGATGCGTTCATTCACCGAGTTTATTTTATTCTCGCTTTTATTTCGATAAGATCTCATTCGTTTAATCGCTTAACCATTTTGTTTCTATTGCATGTTGTGTATTTTGACCTCAGAAAAAATAAATGGAAGTATTATACCTACAGTTTTCCCTTTCGCACCTACGGCGAGCCCCTTTGTCTATTTGATCATCTCGTTTGCAGGTGTGTGCGCTTAATACTGAAGTGCGCGTTTGTAGAACTAGTAAGAGTATGTTAATGTGTGCAATACGTGTTTACCTCGCTCCCTTCAGTTTTTGGCAGACTTTTCCAAACTACTTTAATTATAGATAATTGTACTATGGTATATCTCCATTGTTTGTCTGATGTGAAAACATTAAACATAATTTATTGCATAACGCAAATCGATAGCAATACAAAATAGTGCGGCTCTGCCTTTTTGCATTCGAAACTGTGTTGTAAAAGGCAATGTCTTCCAAGACTGTTGTAGTAAATATATTTTAGGATTATAGTTTTTGTAGAAGTGTTTCAAGCACATATAAGCTACATATAAGTGCGTTTGTGATGTGAACGATGCGTAGAAGAAACTACAGCAACACTAATAACAAGCTAAGCGTAACATCTAACTCAAACAGACATCGTACACATGCAAATACAACCCCGGCCAATTTAATCCCAGGATTACCCGTAAGCATTGAATGATATATGGGGGTTAGTCGCACCTCGCACTAAATCTCTCTAGCTGAATTTCAAATCCACTTGGACTCCAAATGGAAGAAAAACAAGCTAGAATCGTAATTGAGTTGCCAGAATCCATTTCTATAGTAAAGTATAGGCACTATAAACTCGATTGGTGGGTTAACAAACGCGTAACTAAGTAAGCCTTGGAGTAATTTTAATCCGTCTTTTGACTTTTTATATCAAGTTCAAAATTTGTAAAAGGTAGCCAGTTGAAATTTTCACAATATGTAATGTTACGTCGGTTTAACTAAGAAATAATAATAAAGTCAAAAAGTAGAAACTGAAGGAGCAAATATAAAAATACGTAACGGGACCCGTTACGTATTTTTATATTTGCATAAACGATAATACGTATAAGCTTCAAACTTGGCATGGTTAAAGTTTAAACTTTTAAACAACAAATAATAATAGCCAAGTGCGAGTCAGTGACAAATTTCTGTTCACTATCACGGGCGCGGTCGATACTTGGATGGGTGACCGCCTGGGAGAGATGTCATTTCACTACTTTTCTGTTCTTTAGTAGTTAAAAATGTACGTAGTTTAAAGCATTAATAGAAATCGTGTTTATTTCTTTGAAAAATCAGCCAAATAAAAAAAAAATTGTTCTTATGTGGTGGTCCGGAAGACCGGAACCCTCAGTAGGCACGCGAGCCCGACTCATACTTGGCCGGTTTAATCACTAATCCATTTAGAGTTGCCTTTGTCTACATCATGCCTGTGCCATGTGCAAAGTCGCGGACTAGGATGGATGAAGCACGCTTGGAAGGAACCTATGTAACTCTTGATTTAAAGACAAATATTACACTAAAATAATGGTCGTGCTTTCGTTGTTGTATCCACGACGGAAATCTAAGAAAACTTGGCTCATGATTACGTTAGCTGTCAATAGTAATCGCGTTATCTCGCGCCATAAAGGAAAAACGTCAAAGGGGATCGTCCGAGGAGTGGGTATCTATAAATATCAAAGCTGCGATTATTAGTGACCTGATTAGCTGGTCTCGTATGGCTGGTTATCCTTTTTGCAGTCGTGCTACCTGCGTAGGTGTGCCTGAAGCAGTATGTGGCACTAACATACATGAAAAAGAATATGCATGGCATGTTTGTTCACGGGGTTTTACGGTCCACAATAACTTTTGTTACTTTAAACATTTTACGACTAAGCATAAAATATAAATATGCAAAACACGCGATTTGCTCTGAGAACAGTCACTGCATTTGAGCACTGAATTGTATATTGCAAAATGCAAAGCAAACCGGACTATGAATTACTACATGTATAATTAATTTAAGAACATAAACCCGACTGCATTTAAAACACTAAAATTATATTAAAGATTACAGTTTTGGCTTCAGTATCGATTATAGAGTTTTCATCAAATATCATTATTCTCATCCTCTTTTTACCCGACGACGAAAAACAGAAAGTAGGGTATGTTCTCATCTACAGTCTAAACGCCTCAACCAAATCTTGATAATGACGGACAGACAGACAGCGTAGGCTTAGTAATAGGGTCCCTTTTCACTTAAGGGTACGGAATCCTAAAAAGTAACCCCGTATACTTATTGGTATAAATAAAAAAGGCACTAACTTTCAACTATTTCGTATATGGTAAACTGTTGCATCATCAGCCCGTGTTAGCCCACAGCTGAACATAGGCTCCCAAGGCACGCCAACGAGCCCGGTCTTCGGCTCTCTTCATCGAGTGGCTGCGAGCTACCCGGCGCCAATCTCGGCAGCACCTGCTCGGCAATCAAACGAAACCTTGGCTTAGGAAACGGTATACATAGACACGTATTCAGTGGACATTTTACATTGGGTACAACACGTAAAAAAAGTTAAAATTTGCAAGTTGAAGTGGCAATGGGCAAGCCACATCGTTCTAAGAACCAATAACCGATGGGGAAGAAAGGTTCTTGAGTGAAGACCACGAATCGGAAGACGCAGCGTAGGTACTAGTAGGTAGGCCTTCCACTAGATGGACCGACGACATTGTGAGAGTCGTGGGCATCCAGTGGATGCAGATGGCAGGATGTCGTTCAGTGTGGAGGTTAAAGGAGGAGGCCTATGTTCAGCAGTAGACATCTTCTAGCTGATGATGACAAAAAGTCAAACATACATTAGACTCTAATGTAGAGCTAGACAATTTGTATCACTGAAAGGGAATTTGAAAAAAAAAACAGATCAGGTATTGCATTATCCTTTTTACATTGTAAACGTCTTGAAGCTATTTTCAACTTGGCAAAGAAGATTACAACCCTATTATTCGGATTTTTTGATCTTCCCCATAATAACAAATATGAACAAAAAAATTGTATCAAAAGAATTGCAAGGTTTTTGTATTTTAAAGTTAATGCCCAATCGATTTTCAATGACTTCCACTCTGTGATTTTTAATCATAAAAAAATGTTGTAAGTTTGCGAATGGGATAGCTATTACTGCAGCCGGAAAACGGACAAGCCAATTACAGTTCATTCATAGAATTAAATCATTACCGATGTCATCAGTTCTTTAAAATTACTACCAAATTAATAGTTGTTGCCTGCGGTTTCGCTCGCGTAGTATAGAAATCTTTACTCACTACCTACCAACTTTTTCAGTTTCAGTCTCGCATCTTGTAATCCACTATACTCCTGTTCCGCCCTTTCCGCTACAGTTCTGCATTCGTCCCATAATCAACCCTACGCCCTTTAAATTCCGCTCTAGGCCCAAATCCGCGCCATAATCCACTCTTCTTCCATCGCGCCCTTACCACACTAGCCTTGCATTAGTTCCCTAATCTTCTCTCGTAAAAAGCAACGAGGTGTCAATGCAACCCATCTCTATGCAGCCGCGCGGTTGCACAACTCAGGCGCAGAGAAAGCGAGTGACGTCACGACCTCGACACGCTCACCCACTTGCGCGTGCGCCTGCACCAACCCACTTCCACCGATACCGGCCCAATGTCACTCAACAGTATGACAAACTTAACAGTTTTTGGTGAAAAAATATATTGGTTGTTATGGTGGCCAACTATAAAGGTTTAATTTCTACTTGGTTTCACTTAGGTACTTTTATCTTTTAACGAATTCATAGAATGAGATCTACCTCTCTGATGTCTAAAATTATACTCGATTCCAATTGGTGCAAAAAACATGAGTTTAGTATTAATTTGATATCAGAATGAAGTCAGAGCAAAATCATTACATATACCTACAAAAATGCATCGACTAGAGAACTTCCTCCTTTTTTTCGTCGGTTAAAAACCAAAAAGTATTTTACTTAGTGCTATTTGCCAGTAAGCGCATGTATTTGTGTGTGTGACGTACAACCAGCAGCTTCTCCTACTCTCCAATACTGCTTTTAATACCGTCAATGCCATCGACTTTCTCTGCCTCCGTGAGCCTTCTCACGCACGCCGAATAGGCGACATACCTCCGGCAATGGCTTGATTAATCGAGAAATAGTTTGTATTGTTGCGGTGTATTATGGTTATGAGACGCATTCTCATAAATTTTCATTCACGTCATGATAAGATTCAAACTGAGAAAAATGAAAAGCTTGTTTATGGAACTCATCTGTTATGGACTCAAAATAAATAAATAAAAAACAGAATCCTTAGGCCTTCGAAGGTCTACAACATTGTTGGAGAAACAGCCGAAATCTGCAGTTTTCCGTGCCTTACATAACACGGTACCTAGCGCACAGCTGGAAATACCACTCCATCCAACCATCCTCCACCATCTAAAGACTAACGGAATTGTCTGTACAGAAAATAAATAAATAATATATTTCTCATCGACTCTATCCAGAGCCAGTTTAATTCTAGTTCATAACAGCGTCGTCTTGATATACCACTTTCCCTTCATCAATGCGTTTGCCGGTTTTATGTGGGTCTTGGGCAAAGTAACCCACACTTCAGTACAGACATAGTACACTTCCAGACTTGTTTTTTAGTTATGTTGCTAAGTTTTTAAGCTAAGATCTTCCTAAGAAAATTCGCACCACCTGAAATATCTTTTTTATTTTAGGAAACCTCAATTGCACGAACGTAAAGTGACCTTAATTCCTTCGAATAGTCTACTGTGCAAAAAGCGTTACGATTTTATTCGCCAGACCTGGCAACACTGGCCAGCGAGTCACCATTGTGGTTTCCACGACAGCGCATTGTCCATTGCAACGTCCTAACGACTATTTTCTCGCCTGAGACCTCCACCAATAGTGAATTCACTTTTACGACCTCAGCAATAAACTTTTACGACTCATTACGATAACGTTAGAATAAAATACGCAAGCAATCGAAAGAATGTAAGCTCGTTTGGTATTTCCCTTTCGGGAAATATTCACGTGGCGTCGAGATTGCGATCGTCTGATTTATGTGATGCTAGTAGAGAATATTCAGTGAAATAAATCCGGTGCGGTTCGGTGGTTCGCGGAGAACGCGTATAAAATATCCTCGATGCGGTCGGTGGACATTCGTCGTATAAAGCGCATTACCTGAACGCGGAACGAGGACGCCAGGACTGTGTAACAGAACGTTCCACAATGGATATATCTTTGCAGGTTGTGTGGTGTAGTCAGCTTGGCGCGTCGTTTGACTCATTCGCAATCTAAATGCAAGGATTTGGATCTCGATGACGCGGAAATAGGATTTACGAGTAGCGCGACCCCGCGGTTATATACGCGAGGTCACCGCCTCAACGTGCTGTTGCGTCATTTCAGTGGACTAATGGTCTTGTCATAATACGTTTACGTAGGCATAGTTTTGTTCGGGTTCGATAACCGTGCCCTGAGGTGGGAATAGACCGTTTGCTGCCGTAATTAGAGTGTTGGGCGCAGCGGACTGACGTTCATGCATTATTGAGTTGGGCGTGCTGCCTAGCTAAGGTGATTGCCAGCAAATTGTTATAGTTCCCACGGGATCCCGCCATGTGTGCATCGTTTTATGCAATTAATTCCATTAGAAACTGTTATGCAATATTAATACTGAAGGACTGTCTTTATAGGTTTTAATCCCATTTATCTGCGTTGTTTAGATATTAGAATGCAAAAGTCTGTCTGTTTCATGTTTGGCATATTTTTATGACTAAACGGTTTTATCCGGCAGATAAACCCGTCGAGCATAGCTTGTTGTTTCACACGATCAAGCAGCTTCAAAATGTCCCTATTTTGAAATGGCTTTCTCCATCCAATCTTTACAGACTCGAGGCAAAAGATTGTCATCATAGGAGAGCTAGGATGTCTCCGCGAAAAGTAATTTTCTTTTATTATTGTCTTGTACCAAGAAAAGCAATAAATGTTCAGAAAACAAGAAAATGATTTATGTTCAGACCTTCTAACTTTACGCTATTTCTGATTTGCGCCACCCAGCAACATTGATTGTCACTTAAATTTCTAATTTTCGTTGAACTTGAAATTTGCTAAATTGAGATTGATTCTACTACAATATCGAGTGACATATTAACCTAGGTACAGAGAATGAGTTTTTATTTATAATTTATTGACTACATCAGTTTGTCACATGATAAAATTTAAGATAGCGGGATGCGAATGTGAGCAATTGGCAAGGGACCGAGGTGAATGACATAAGTAAGTAGAGACCTACGCCCAGCTGTGGGTTAATGATCGTCACTGATGACGAAGATGATGAAAAAATCACCATACATTATTTAGTCTATCGTCCACACAATAAAGGAATTTGAAAAAAATACTTTAACGTATCTTTGCCCTGCTTGTACTCCATGAACAAGACATATAGTATTTTTTCTGGAAAAAAAGTCTCCTGGTATAAATATTTATTTTATTACTCAAATTTTAACATGGAATGCATTCTACAATCAATATATACTCGTACATAAAGACGAAAGAAATGAAACACTGATACTTACAGAAAATACATTTAGAAACTGATTCCACCAAGTGTACTGTAAGAAAATGATACGGGTATCCAAATGCCAATACTTTAGATACCAAATACTCGTATCAATACGCGATGGAGTAAGTACTTCAATAACACGATAGAGACGATAGGTACTAAAGTCGCTGCAAATGTAAAATCCTCGGATATACTCTCCAGATGACAGCCCGTCTGTTTACTGCATCCCACACTGGGATTACAGGGACGTACTAAAGAATTTTTTAGAAAAAATGGGATCACATCTAGAGCTGCTTCTAAGAAGTAAGCCTTGGACTTTTTATTAACATGTTAGCAATCGATGAATTAATGGCAAACCTTATCTTAATTTGACTAGAAAAGATTGTATACTATGAAAACGGACATAAAATACTAACCCCGGAATATGACGAGAAAACTAGAAAACTGCTGGAAGCAACTAACGATAAAAGAGCTATTTTAGAACAGAGCCGGTCGTCTTCCTCAGACTGAATGCAGTAACAATTTCTCTTTAGAAGAATACGCCACTGGCTGGAATACGAGACCTCCTAGAAGAGAACGGGAGGTATAAGATTGGAGCTGAAATCACGTAGCTAGTTTATCGCCGCATTGCGCTCACTTGATGGTGTGCCGCTGTCTTTAAGGGTATTCAGAAAAGATTTGTCGAGAAAAATGTGTATGAAACGAGAAGTAAAGAGTATAGAAAAAGAAAAAAGCGTAAAATATCAATATGTACCGATGCATAATCAAATGTGAAATTGTAATCGTACAAGTACTTGTGTACTACCCACATGTTTATGCTAGCGAATGCTTGGTTTGCATATTAAGAATGTAAAAACAGATGCTTCAGTAAGATGATGCAAACGAAACCATATGTTGAATGAACTCCCGATACATCAAATGAATGGCATGACACCATTGCCTCACAACTCATTGCTTAACCAATGTAAGCTTCTTTATAACACTACAAATATGGGCAAGATTTATTTAAGAACTGAACCAGTAGACTGATTATGTTTGACAGCTTCGTGTTACGAAATTAGAAGTGACATAATGTCAAATGTTCGAATGGGCTGGGCTGAACAGTTGGCCTGATTGTCTAGTCGTATACTGATGGTCTAAATAGGGTGTGTTTGATAAGTTTAATTGGTCGAATACGGCTAGTTGTTAGACATGAAACTAACATCAAACACTAGAAGAGTTTTTTGTTTACATAACTTCATCATCATCGGCTAAAAGACGTCCACTGCTGAACATAAGAACTTCGATGACAGAAGGGGAGATAATAAATCAACAATTTATAATTTTTTTACAACCTCTATTCAGGTCAATATCATAGGGCGGACTGCCCACCAAACATATCATTTGTTTACATTAATTATAACTAATAGTAACTACTAAGGACTCTGTGAATACGTACTAACTATGGGTTATTCTACGGCGTAGGGCGCCGTCAATACTAACTACGACTTATGCTATGGCGTAGTGCACTGTCAAGAACTCCACACTGAACAACAGCCTGCATCCACTGGATTCCCGCCTCTCTCACGATGTCGTCGGCCCATCTAATGGGATGCCTACTTAGACTGCATCTTCTTGTTTGGTCTCAACACAAAAACCTCTCTTCCCCATCGGTTTTTGAAGCGATGTGGCCTGTCCATTGCTACTTACACTTGCAAATTTTAATAGATTTGTCGGTGACTTTGGTTCTTTGGCGAATATCTATGTTAGATCGCACAAAGAAACTCCGAGCATAGCTCTCTCCATTACCGTCTGCTGGATGAGGTCATCTATAGGAATTAAGTCTGATTTAGACCAGATGCGTTTGCACCCGCGACGCCTTAACATATCTCCCTTGTAGGTCTGATCTTAGGTTTTAATCAATCAAGTGCCATTGTGAAACCTATATGGTGCCTTTGATTATATAGACTAGGAACGAGTATGTATAATATAATTAAAGTATGGTGCACGTTTAAGAGAAACAAAATAGTAAGAAACATGTTCTCTGCAATTTCCATAAGCTCTACATAATTATGTTAATGACTTTACTGCCAGCTCACGTGCTGCCATTATTATAGTCATACTTTCGTTTTTTGATTCTTATTAAGCACTACACATCTGTATAAAAGCGAAATACTGACTCACTGGTTTATCACGAAATCTCGAAAACTACTTCATCTACGAAGCTGAAATTGGACAGGTAGATTCCTTATGAGGTGTAGAGTTCATGAGAAATAATTTTGCGAAAGGGGCCGAATTAAGGAGGGCAGCAGTTAAAAGTTTATATGAAAGTCTACGCGTATGAAATCGCGGGCCACATGTATAAAAATGTTTGCATATAACTAAGCTTTTCCTCCAAAGATATTTATAACTATGGATTTCGCGCTCGGAAATGTCTGAACCAAAGGCAAACTAAAACCGTAGTATCTATTTAGTACCTATTACATATATGTATTTAGACTATTAAGACATTGTTATGATGATATTGAAATAAAATTAGTTTGGTGTCATTTCTAAAAGGTATCAAATTTTTTTGGCGAGCATGTGACTTTATAACTAAATAAAATACAAGCTAACACTACAAAAACAACCCATAGATCGCTGAAGGTCTAATGACAATCCAAATGCTCAAGCCCACTATCAGTTGGCATCGTACCCAGCATACTGACGACATTACCACGCTGAGTGGAAATGCTTATGCGTTTGTGAATCTATGTTTTCTTCCTATTTTCAAAAAACAAAAAAAAATAGTACCGTCTTTATATGAAGTACGTAGGTACGTGTATACTCGAGCACATCATTGTAGATTGTGCGTGAAGACTCGATCGGTTTTATATTTTCCATGTGTCCATTTTCATGTACGTAGTCGAATATAAATTCTATTTACATTCGACTCACTAAATAAAAACCATTCAAAAGCATGGAACTGAAACAATTTAAACTGAAGCGAGTTTCCGTTATCGTCACACACATGAATAAAATCGAACAATGGTCCGCTTGCAGAATCGACAACGCTTTTGTGGCGACATATTTAATCCATTGACAAAAGCAAGGCAAAACCAGGAGCGAGGCTGTAGCAAGGACGACGGGCGACCTCGATCCGCCCTTTCGTGGTAACTTTTGCTCACGCGAATGAGAAAAAGTTGCTGATATAAGAGATTTTGCAATTTATTAGGTCAGTTACTACGAACATGTCCAAATGAGCTAGGTCACGATAAACGCACAGGAATTAGGGATCATGAATAAATATGAACGACTATAAATAAATCTATACCCATGCACTTTTTTTTAACCGTCTTCAAAAAAGGTTTCCGATCAGACTGTCGTTAATTTTTTTTTTTTGTTATGTTGCTATATCTTTGACGATGGTAAACCATTTTTTTGTTGAATAAGCTATATCTCTAGGGTGGTATCCACCCTATCAGTTTAAATTCGAAGAAAATTCAATTCATTTTTTCCAACCGTATGGGTGGAAAATATGGGGAAGAATGCCGTCTTATTGTTTTGTAAAAAAATAATATCTATTTGATTTGAGATTCACAGTTTTTTTTTGTATGAAATTCGATACACAAACGATTTTCGATAGTTATTCAAACATTGTCGCTGATTAAAACCAAAAGGTTTTGATCATATTGAATTTCACGTTATAAATAGTAGAAATTTAGCCACATATTCTTCAAATAGCTATTTTATTAAAACGAACAAAAGAAAATGAAATGACTTTATCGCTTTGAAAGACCCTGAATTTTCCACCACCAGCGTCGAAGCTCTAAAACTTCTCGAATAAAGTGAAGTTTCAAATTGTTCATTGTTCGAGTTGGCAATAGTTTGCATAATAGTTTTATTCGTATTTCATGTTCCAGTCTATTCGTATGTGTAATATCGAATGTTTAAATTGTGTTCAATAGATTTTTACGACCCAACTGTCTTCTGAAACCAGTAAGCGATTTTGCTATCTTACTCGTATTCCAACCATAATAATTTTAAGTTCGGCTCCATTGTTACGATACCTATATATTCATTACAATCTTTTATTTAACTTGCCCCATTAGTTAGTATGTATGTGTGGGACAAATCTTACGACTGACTTTTAGACCAATTATCCTCAACCGATTGAGCTGAAACTTGGCATACACGTCTAGTTTGGATGACAATACATAGCAAAGGTTAGCGAAATGACGCCATTTCAATTCCAATATGGCGGACTCCCAAAGATGGCAGACCAGTTATTTTTATACAACCCCATGATTTGATTTGTTTTTTGTAGTGGTAGGACTCTTTTGCAGGGGTCCGCCTGGGGAAGTACCACACCTTTGCCAGTTATTCAACCGCCAAGCAGTAGTGTGCAAACACTACTGTGTTCCGGATTGGAAGGGCAATGTTTCCAGCGAAATTACAGGGCACACAGAGATTTGACATCTTTTATCTCCGGGTGTCAAGCGCAGTGCATTGCCATCCAGGGTTTTGAACTGTTGAAGTTAAAAAATTCTGAGTGGCCTTGAGCTGTTATGGGCAAGCGTGAAGAGCCATCAGGCGTGTGACTTGGCTCGTCTCGTTACCCAGTATCATAAAAAAATGATATGGCTTCAAATGAAAGGGTTTGCTGAGAATAATACAAAAAGCTTGTTTTATTCATATTTTTTATAAATAATTTATTGATATCTCTCAGCGCTTTGTTAATTTTTTTATAAATAAAAGTATTACACATATTTACAACCAGCTATTAGAGCATTTTGAAAGATTTTTATTTGAAGGATAAACGCCAATATAAACAAAATATTTTAACATGCATGTATAGATATAGTTATTAAGATGTGTCTGTCCACCGGAAAAATTCCGTTCCAGATGTCTAGTGCTTCAAAAGTTGGCGTCATATGTTGAAATTTTTACTACGTTTTTGTATTTTTTTCTACTACGTCGCAATGGGTGGATGATAATACCAAGAGACAGGAAACTATGGAAAAAACTGGGGGAGGCCTACGCCAATGGGGCGACATCTACACATGACTAAAATTAAAAATTAATATTGCATGACAGACATATATTTAAAATTAATTGACCAGCTAATATCTGACATAAATAATAAAAACTTTGACAAGAACAAGGACAAAAAAACATGACAATTACTGTCATGTGATATGATGGACATGTAAAATATGCAATATATTAAAATAATAATAGTAATAATATGTAATCAATGAAATGTGTAGTTGAAATATAAGATTTTTTACTTTACGTCGAAATGCTTTCAATTACGACAACTGCTAACCAATGAAGTCGGCATGCAACTGGGTTGACATTGGTGCGCTGTACGCTTGAGCGCACCACTGAGTCGGTGCCATGTAAAAGTTCTTCGTTCTTCTACGTATTTACGCTAATACTCGCATGTATTCGTTTAACAAAAATTGATCACATCCTGATATTGTCCACTACATTTATTACATTCAATACCTTGAGACGGCTGATATGTACGACAATTTTATTGTTTTAATCTTAAACTTTTGTTTTCAATATACTTTTATATTTAAAACTCTTTAAATTGATAACAAACATATTTATACAGCAAGCAATATGTACGCAAAATACATTATTTCGGTTTGGACTCCATTTGATGACACCGGGCTGCTCATAATGTGGAGTCAACGACATATAAATCGGCATTAAAGCATCAATAAGCGAAAGCATTAAGAAAATCACGAGTGGCGAATAAAGCGAGAATTAAATATGAAGGTAATTGCTGGGGAGATATCCGTAAGGTCCTTTGTGTCTCTTTTTATGGCGACCATAACTTATCGCCCACTACACCTGAGTTATTTATCGGGAAATTTAATTATGAACTTAGTGCGAGATATGGCGGCTGCGACCTACGATGCCTCATCAAATCAAACTATACAATCTTATTAATATAGATTAGGTTTAAAGCCAGAGATTATCCCTGAAAACAAAGACACATTACCTGTAAATATCTTGTGTCTTTTTCCAATGCATCAATACAAGATTAGGTTGCACTATGTGCAATAGTTTTTTTAATTCTTTCGTCTTGAAATGATTTAGGCGGCACATGTCCTGTGCATTTGCCTGTGACAGGTATTAAAGGGTTTTTAAGCTTGGTAAAATTTTCTTTAAACAAGTCAGAGTCAAGCAAAGTAATAGGTTCTAATCATACTCTTATATAGACCGAAACCTAGTATACAACACGAAATGACGTATGTTTCTCTTCAAATATATCACTTGCCTTCAGTCTAGGACGTTCACAAACACAATATTCTATAATTTTTACACTACTGACATATTCAAAAATACATAAGTTTTGGAAAACAGTACGTGGGCGATTTTTTTTCACGTTGGCGCTAAAAGTCATGCAATATTTAAACATGCTATTTAAGAATGAATAAATATTAACTCTTAAATAGCATGAGAATTTTTAAATAAGACAAAATTGTGTTAAGTGGTTTAGCGGTAAAATGATAAAAGTGGATGAAACACAGAGACAATTGATTGTTTGTCCATCTTAGGCATGTAGCTTACCGAATAAACTGATCAACATACAAACAATAAAATGAACAAATTACTATATTAGTCATGTATGTGGTGTGGATCCTTTCATACCATTGGCATCCGGATCGTAAAAATGCTCTATATTACTCTTGGAAACAAAGAATTCTAAATTCTCGCAATGGATTGCACTGACGCAGATATTACGAAGCGCATTGCTCCAATAAAAACAAACTGTGCTCTTATTTCAAGTATAATATATTCAGAGAAAGAGTCGCGGTGACGCCACAGTTGCAGATCGCATCCGAATGAGCATATACACTAGTCTAGTGCAGTGCTCTAGAAATTAAATACAGTAGAGTCTCAATAATACGGCACATCCAGTAGTCCGGCACTGTACACCCACGGGCCCTACTCTCTCCGCCCGCACCCCAGATTACTGCACCCCAGATCTTTACTCCCCAGATTACTAAGATAGTTGTTTAAAGAAATTTGTAATATATAAATACATACTACCAACATATTATGTAATGTTTTTTCTACTGATTATGATATTTATTGCAATACTTATACTGAACAGAAACATTAAAATACTAATGATATAATTAGTTACTAATAATTGATCGACGAGAAAACTTAAAAATCTAAACTAATTGAAGATCGTTTATACTATCTATAAGCAATGAAGGCATATATATAAGGTCGGGGAAAAAGTTTCTTCGTATTTTTTAAACAAATTCAAGACATATTTTTTTCAAGTTTAATTACATTTAATTATAATATATATGTGCCATTTTGTTCGATAACTTGTTGCCATCTTGTAGGTAGTGACATGATCCCGTTGCTGTAGAATTTTTGGGACTTCTGATCAAAAAAATGCAACAAGTAGTTTTGACAGTCCTCTCTTGATGTTAATCTAACACTACCCAAAGAATTCTGAAGAGATCGAAACAGGTGGAAATCTGAGGGTGCAAGGTCAGGGCTATATGGTGCATGCATTAACACTTCCCAACCAAGCTCTCTAAATTTTTGCTGAGTGGCCAAAGATGTGTGCGGTCTGGCGTTATCATGATGAAAGACCACACTCTTTCTGTTGATCAATTCCGGCCGTTTTTTCTCAATTTCTTGTTTGAGTCTCATCTGCTGTTGGCAGTAGAGATCCGAATCGATGGTTTTGCCCGGCGGTAAAAGCTCATAATGAACGATGCCCTGCCAATCCCACCATACACACAGCATCACCTTATTACGTGTTAATCCGGGTTTCGCTACAGTCTGTGGTGCTTCACTGCCCTTTGACCATGATCGTTTGCGCACATTCTTGTCGTAGGTGATCCATTTTTCATCACCAGTGATCAATCTTTTCAAAAACGGTTCGGTTTCGTTACGTTTCAATAGAGAGTCGCAAATGAGTACACGATTCATTTGGTTTCTTTCAGTGAGCTTGTGTGGCACCCAAATATCGAGTTTTTTTGTATACCCAGTTTTTTTCAAATGGGTCAAAACTGTTTTGTGGTCAATCCCCAGTTCTTCAGCTACGTCGTAACTATTAATATGCCGATCTTGGTCCACTTTTTCAGAAATGGCATCTACTTTATCCGTAACAGGGCGACCAGAGCGAGCTGCATCTTTGACATCAAAATTCCCGGACTGAAAACGCTTGAACCAACATTGTGCTACTCTTGATGACACTGCATTAGGTCCATAAACGTCACAAATTTTTTTCGCGGCTTGTGTCGCAGTTTTCCCTTTTTTGTAATAAAATTTAACAATATATCGAATTTCTTCGTTAGATTCACTCATTTTATCAAACAAAAAAACAATTGAAAAATGGCGGGAAATTGCTTTTTACTTTTTGTATTCCTTTTTTTAAATGTCATATTTTTAATGGTATCAAAACCAGCCAGATACAACGGATACAAATGGACACAAACAGTACAACGGATGAGATTTTTACTACAACCTTATACATACAAAATACGAAAAGACTTTTTCCCCGACCTATTATATATATATATATATATATATATATATATATATATATATATATAGTTGAAATTACTTGAAACGATACTTAATTTCAGGCAGAGTGCCCAAAAGGGTAGCCTCGCTGGATTGCGAGGCTAAACTTAGCAAAGTTCTATTTTATTTACCTTTAATTTCCCTATATAATCTAGTAATCAGAATATTCCAATAGTCCGGTACCTCCTAATATTTAACAGTGTCGGATTAGTAAGACCCTACTGTATTTATTTGAGTGCATACCTACTTGATCGCAGCACCGAGAAAGCATGCATGGTGATGCCAAGTGAATTAAATTTATGAAGCTTTGTTGGCCATGGCAAAGCGAAAATAATTTTCTGCGTCTAAATATGAAGCACTTAGGAGTTTAAGGTCGCGCTTACCGGCCATAGCTATTCTTTTCGCACATTTTCAACATGTTTGGATATAAAAATATGACTGAGGAAGTATTTTTTAAAATCGATAGGACATCTTAAGAATAACATTGCAAATGGTATAAAGCAATTATCTTGTTGATATTTTATAGAATGGCGGAGAAGATTTAAAAAAGAACACCAAAAGAATGTTTTCTTCGATTTCTTCCATCAATATTAACATTACCGAACAAAAAAAAAATTCTCATGAGAAAAGTCACAGTATATAAATATTTTGTAAAGAAGATCGTAGAAATAGAAACAAACAAACATTTACTTAGCAGAAATGTCTCTTAAGTAAATGTTTTATTCCAATTAATATCTACAAAGCTACAAAACAAAGAAGCCGTTTGCGTCATTAATCAAAAACAGGAATCATTAGTAAGGACTTAATTTATTGGAACGAAACCTCGGTACAAGATTCGGCTAAAAGCAGATATTTCAATGTCAATAGCAGAAAATAAAATCTCAATAAAATCGGTAACAAAGGAAAATGATATCCAGTAAAAGGATCGTCCATTATCATAACACGATAAATAATGGAAGAAACGGTTCTGACCCAAATCTGAAATAGACATTTTCTTTATGTTCCTAGACGCAGTTGTTATATCATAATTAAAATCTATAGCACTCAAGCTTATCTTTATATAGATGTTGCCTGTGACTTCATCAACAATGCTGGGTACGCTGCCAACTGATAGTGGGTTTGAGCATTTGGATTGTCTTTAGATTTTCTACGGTCTATGGACAGTCTAACTGTTTATTTAGTGTTATTTTTAGCTAGTATTTTGTTTATTAAAAAAAAAAAAAAAAACAATGAAAGCCTAGTACGAAGTCGCGGGCTAGATAAATATACCTATAAGTCGTAGGTAATATTAAAAGTTATGCATGCTGAATGGTTAACATTACTTATACCTGCAATGATTAAGATATTCATAAATTGTTGGAGTAGGTAGTAGGTAGAATACCTACTTCAAGACAATATAAATATGTACATAAAATCACTCGTGTTGCTAACAATAAAATCAAGAATCGTGTATTCATTACGTATGTATATAAGAGCGTAAACAACGCCTATCCTTGAAGTGGGGTCACTGCACTGAAGCCTTCACTTTTCACAAATTACTTGTTGTGTTTGTAAAGGTGTTTCAACAATTTTTCATCGGCTTTGTTGGACGTGATTCAGGTGTATTTGTTCCATGGAAGAAAGTATTTGGAAATTCGTGAATTAATTGGAAGGAATTCACTCTAGAATTCGAAATTTCGTTCACTATGTTAGTGGCACTTTCGGTTTGTTTAATTGAGATGTTTTATTTTTGGATTTTATTATTGTGGTGGTTAAATATGGTTTTGATTTTTATTGTTGTATACATATTGTGTTTAATCCAGAGTGGAGCTTAAAATTGAACGGTTTTTACCAATTTATTATCTGATGATTTTTGTTTTTATATATACTAGATTATTATGCTATATATAATAGGTCGGGGAAAAAGTCTTTTCGTATTTTGTATGTATAAAGTTGTAGTAAAAATCTCATCGATTGTACTGTTTGTATCTGGCTGGTTTTGATACCATTAAAAATATGACATTTTAAAAAAGGAATATAAAAAGTAAAAAGCAATTTCCCGCCATTTTTCAATTGTTTTTTTGTTCGATAAAATGAGTGAATCTAACGAAGAAATTCGATATATTGTGAAATTTTATTACAAAAAACTGAAAAATGCGACACAAGCCGCGAATAAAATTTGTGACGTTTATGGACCTAATGCAGTGTCATCAAGAGTAGCACAATGTTGGTTCAAGCGTTTTCAGTCCGGGAATTTTGATGTCAAAGATGCAGCTCGCTCTGGTCGCCCTGTAACGGATAAAGTCGATGCCATTTCTGGAAAAGTGGACCAAGATCGGCATATTAGTAGTTACGACGTAGCTGAAGACCTGGGGATTGACCACAAAACAGTTTTGACCCATTTGAAAATAACTGGGTATACAAAAAAACTCGATATTTGGGTGCCACACCAGCTCACTGAAAGAAACCAAATGAATCGTGTACTCATTTGCGATTCTCTATTGAAACGTAAAGAAACCGAACCGTTTTTGAAAAGATTGATCACTGGTGATGCAAAATGGATCACCTACGACAAGAATGTGCGCAAACGATCATGGTCAAAGGGCAGTGAAGCACCACAGACTGTAGCGAAACCCAGATTAACACGTAATAAGGTGATGCTGTGTGTATGATGGGATTGGAAGGGCATCGTTCATTATGAGCATTTACCGCCGGGCAAAACCATCGATTCGGATCTCTACTGCCAACAGCAGATGAGACTCAAACAAGAAATTGAGAAAAAACGGCCGGAATTGATCAACATAAAGAGTGTGGTCTTTCATCATGATAACGCCAGACCGCACACATCTTTGGCCACTCAGCAAAAATTTAGAGAGCTTGGTTAGGAAGTGTTAATGCATCCACCACATAGCCCTGACCTTGCACCCTCAGATTTCCACCTGTTTCGATCTCTTCAGAATTCTTTGGGTAGTGTTAGATTAACATCAAGAGAGGACTGTCAAAACTACTTGTTGCATTTTATTGATCAGAATTCCCAAAATTTCTACAGCAACGGGGTCATGTCACTACCTAAAAGATGGCAACAAGTTATCGAACAAAATGGTACATATATATTATAATTAAATGTAATTAAACTTGAAAAAAATATGTCTTGAATTTGTTTATAAAATACGAAGAAACTTTTTCCCCGACCTTATACTTCATCGATCTTACTTCGAAACGTTAATTAAGTTAGTACATGTTTTAAAATCCTCAAACTCTCGTTGACGGAATAGACACGCGTGAAAACGCGACAGAGCACATTTAGAGATTAACTTAGCTATCGTTTCTAAGTCTATGTAAGACCGCTCCTAATCTTATGCTTCACATTTTAATCCGAAAGAATGAGGACTAAAAACATAATATCTTATGAGTGTAATATCAGAGACCGTAAACAAATATTACATGTAGAGACGCTTTAATACAATTTCGGGTATTTTTCATTACTGTGGCCACTGAAACAAACATGATATAGGCCTTTACTGGAGCCAAATTTATAACACGATATTTTTCGTATAATACTGGGTTACGCGCAAAGGGTATACTGAGCCGAAAGGATTCCATAGTACCTATCATTATGAATGACGTTTACTATGGGGGAAACTCTGAAAACTTGATAAAAATCTCAGCTGTCCATAGAAAACGATCTCTCAAAGTATATGGATATGACAAAATGTATGGAACAGATGATTTTTTTTCGCGATTTCTTGTTGTCCTGTTGGTCCCATAGTAATAGTGGTTCATGATGATGAGTACTGTGGATCCCATTCGGTTTACTGCACCCTTTCCGCGCAACTCTGTATAACTGTATATCGTACAAATTCGTGTAACACTTTGGCTCAGTTATAGTGAAACTCGAGTTAAACTGTCGAATATTGTTAATTCCTCTGTCCTGTAATTTGAGTGCAAGCGAGGCTGCTATAAACGACGGTAGAGGCGCTGGTGGACTCACGGCTTGTTGTGTCTGCCGTCTCGTATCGATCTGGCGCCCTCGTTTCACCAGCCCGACTGTGTCTATTGCACACTACAGCGATTATAGCAGATTCTAAGATCACAGTTGTTTGAGAAGTGTGATGTACCTCTAATAGTTGATTTATTATGACGTGAAAAGAAAGTAAGATCCAATTCTCTCACCGAGCCTATAATTTGGCAATAGAAATAAATAATGTTCTTCACCCACTGCGGTAAAACTGGCGCATTGTTATCTATTCACAAAGAAGGTTCACTAGTCTGTGGTCAGGCATCACGCAGTCGATTGTATTTCATTTTATGTACCTGAATTTTCTATGTACTAACTGTGTACTGTCATTTTTCAAAATAACAAAGCCGACAATTGTGTTTCTGGTGGATTATCATAATTCACGAACAGTACACTTGAATAAAAATGATGTACCAAACCTAACTTTCATTTTAAAAGAACCTGTTTAATGACATGTCACATTAAAGCGCGTAATAATTTTAACCTACCCAGTGCCTACCCCTGGGCCCTAAATCCTAAGTGGTTATAGAAACAAAGGGCACAAATTCGGTTTTTCAATTAAATTTTCATGTTGACAGGTCGCGTGTTTATGGCAAGGAATCACAAGTAAGTTAGAGAATAAAGGCCCTGTTCTAACCAAGCGCGTTACGAACCTCATTGCGTTAGCAAACTTGACATTGCACGTTCCACGCAGATAACGTGACGCGGCAGCGTTAAGAGTTTATGTGGTCATAGAAACGAAGGGCACAAATATCATTTATCTATTAAATTTTCATGTTAACACGTCGCGCTTTCGTATACAGGAATCTCATGTAAGTTAGAGAATACGGACCTTGAGATTAAACGAATCGATTTTGACAAATGGCGATTTGTCAAAATCATTGAGGCATTTAGTCTGTAGGTGGGAGAAACGTAAAAACATAAATACCAAACAAATACCCTCTTTACGGGTTCGCATCGTTGTTTAAAAAGTATGT
Organism: Agriopis leucophaearia; assembly: GCA_949125355.1. Lineage (NCBI taxonomy): Eukaryota > Metazoa > Arthropoda > Insecta > Lepidoptera > Geometridae > Agriopis > Agriopis leucophaearia. The sequence continues at coordinate 6,849,615 of OX421265.1, read as the reverse complement.
ATATTTTGGAAATAATTATACATACTTTCATATAAATTTAATATACATACTATGTATCTGTACTTACCTTCTTGGAAAATAACTCGTCAATAAATAACCTCACGTCCATTATTCAAGTAGTACCCTATCGAGGCGAAGTACCGAGATGCACTGCGAGATAAGAATTGAAATAATGGAGATTTGTATCTGGCTTTGCCTCATTCTTTGGAAGCGCTATCAATTGTGCAGTCCATGCCTAACTTTAAATGCCAAACCATATTTTATGCACCCTGAATAAATTGAACCTCATTACGACCTTTGACAACTATACTACTAGTATTTACAAACTTTCTTGCTAGAAAATACATATATTTAAGGCACAATTAAATTGAAAACGCCTTGAATTAAGCTTTGTTTTAGCTAGCCGTCTAGCTAAAATTATCGTTATCGATTAAATCTATGGAATCTGATACAAGACGTTTTCAAATTTTTTATTTTCAAATATTGTTTACCCCTCAGAAAATGGACTATAATAGGTATTAATTATTCTGTGGTATATTGCGACTGTCATCTGTTAAAATTTTACTTTGTAGGTCAACTAGTTTTCGAGATTTCATGTAAGTCTGTCAGTCAGCTTTTATTGACTGAGCGAAGAGAGGTCTCATTCAAATTCTAATGGAACAAGGTGGCGTTTCTATGTATGTTTGTATAATATTGGGTAGGTTTAGGTGGTTTAGGTTATAAATGAATTGAAAGGGGCTAATGTCACATAGTTCGACGATATCTTTGATCTGATTTTCATGACATTTTATAGGCAAATGGTTCATTGTAATTCAATTTGTAAGTTCTAATATGGGCAAAATCGGTCGAAGTGTTGCGAGTATATAGAAGTCGCGAGGTCTCATTTCAGGGCGATGGTTTCTATAAGAAAATCACTCGACTATGCTGACTCGTTTTGTTTTTTGGTGTAGCACAGTTACATAGACATGAATCCATGTTTTAGACAGACTTAGTATAGTAGTAAAAGTAGCATTAGTAGGAGAATTCAATTTTCCTACTTAATGAGTCAGCTTAGTCGAGTGATTTTCTAATAGATCATCATCATCAGCCAAAAGACATCCACTGCAGAACATAGGCCTCCCTCTTTAACCTCCACACTGAACGACATCCTGCCATCTGCATCCACTGGATGCCCGCAACTCGCACAATGTCATCGGTCCATCTAGTGGGAGGCCTACCTACGCTGCGTCTTCCGGTTCGTGGTCTCCACTCAAGAACCTTTCTTCCCCATCGGTCATCAGTTCTTCGAGCAATGTGGCCTGCCCATTGCCACTTCAACTTGCAAATTTTAATAGCTATGTCGGTGACTCTGGTTCTTTGGCGAATATCTACGTTCCGGATTTTATCGCGCAAAGAAACTCCGAGCATAGCTCTCTCCATTGCTCGTGTGACTCTGAGTTTTTCCAAAAGGCCAACAGAACGCAATAGATATAGCAAATAGCAGAGGCTAATAGATATAGCCATTGTTAATTGTGCACCTTGTGTCAAGAATCATTTCCGAGCACTTGCTTGGTAAAAATAAATATGACAAGAGTTAGGATATGAAATATGGGCATTCTCTCTTGGTTCATCTCGAGTGCATTTTTGTGGGTTTCGATTTCTTGCATAACTGTCGCAGCGTCTACAAACGGTATCCAATTTCCTTCGCGACTTGTTTACAATTTCACGATTTCAGCGAGTATGGTTCAAGCGGATGGCATTTTCTAGAATAGGTGTTTGAATGTGTTGTGAAAATGTGTCTGTAAATCAAGAATCGAAGATCTGAAACACATTTTGAGAAAGTCAATAAAATTGTGTTGTTGAAACGGAATAACAAATTACATTTTCTATTGCTGACTGAAATAGAAATGCAACCAAGTGTACCTAAGTGCTTTCACTGAAAGTCGTACATTCTTGCGTCAGAGTTAAAGCCTTATCAGACCATGCTATAATTACATAGAATTGCTTTATAACTTTCCGTTGGGAGGGTTTGATTTGGAGACGTCACACTGGACATGCGCGACAGTGTGAAGCAATTCGATGATATACGAAAAACAGTTGGCAGTGACTGGAAGAGAAAAGGCTGTGATTGGGCTTTGAAAAAGGCCTATTTCTAGCTTATGATAGCTTTAATCTTATCCCGCATGACCAGCCTACATTTTTTCATGAATAACTTACCTACAGCCTTATAATATATAAGTGAAAAATTGATTAGATGACTGGACTAATTACAAGTTTCCGCCTATACAATCCTATAAAATAATAGTATAGCGTATATATCAATGATACGTAGCGCCAAATTTTTATACTTTATTCAACAAAAACGTAAATAGTTATGTTTTATTTTGTGATCTTACTAGTTTAAAATTAGACCTTACCTCGTAAGAGTAAAAGTTTGATATGACATTATTGGTGTTAACGTTTCCTTAAAAAAATGTATGCAAGCACCTTTATGAAGCTAGAAAGCACAGGGTAGCCGTTAAACTAGTAGACCTAGAATATATTATAGCGCACTCTGAAAAGTTCTTTAGACGGTACAGCGCAATTAGATCATTTGAAAGCAACGGAAACAAGAAAGTAAACATATATCTTCTATTCCTTCCGTTAAAACACATTGTTTAGCTTCCTCAGGGTGCATGCTTCACGCTTCCATCTGGTGATTGGATCTTGCCACAGTTTATGCCGAACTGAGCGTAGTATACATTTCATCGTGTACCCTTCTGTTTTGCAAAACAGAAACCATTTCCCTAATTGAATTTGTGTTGTTTTTGTTCTGGCGGAAAATTGGCTTTGTGCATTCAACGGCAAGCGTGAGAAAGTGCATAGCTTGTTTACATAACTGGTGCAAGCTGATTCTCATTTAGAAAATGGATACAGTAATGTATCATGTCAGGAAAAATCGATGGAATTGGTTTGGACCAGTAGTGAGTAGAGTATTGGTACAGGTGATTATTAACTTGTAGATTGTGTAAGAGTAAACTTCACAGCAACGAGAAATTAATATGTAGATATATCTATATACTTCTATTCTATATACTTATAGGACAAATGCCTCCGTGATTCACCAATTTTTGTCACTATGACGCTAAACAACTGTAAGTAAGGCACACTGATTCATTTTTCATGCACACCAATGAAATAACTAATAGTCCACATGCAAAAAAAGAGTGCCGCAAGGTAGTCTGCAGGGTGAGTTCGTCAAAAGGCGCCCCCACACTATATACCCTACCGTATCTGCCTTGTTTGTCTGATCTGAGAATTTAGTTCTAATAGTCTTTGCAACTGAGAAAAACGATTGCAATTGGCGTCCACAATAAGAGCTTAATGTTATGTTCTCAAACGATCGTTAACTCCGTAAATAAGCTTCGCCATGTTGTTATAGGGATTTGTTTTATGTGCTTGTGATATTTTGTACGGCTTCTGTAAATAATATCAGATTAGCAGGATCATCGCTCATTATTCAAAGCGATGTTCACAATAATACCAATGTCACATATCCATTGAAGATAGGATTACGAAATTTCATGTGAGCTAATCAAGTACCTATCTTTTACGTTCAGATATTCCCTGAATATGATTTTATTTCCTACGTAATAGAGGAAATATCGCCAGTAATTTTTATTCAATTTAAAAATAAGCATCTACGTAGTCGATAAAGTTACGGCCTATAAATAAAATAACCGAACATTCTTGCAGATATAGGCACAGGCAAAATGTCGGGCCCGCCGACAGTGTGCGTTCAACAATGTATTTTTATAGCGTCTTTACGAGGTATTCACAAAGGGCAGGGCTGGAGGCGCAGTCTCCGAAGGAGCGGGGTAACGGGGGGAGGGAGTCTTCAGACTATTTACGTTGACGAGGTGACCTACCCGTGACCCTTGACCCGCAAGCCTGTGACCTACATCGGGACAATCGATACGATTCAGACGCCCAGTGCGATCTCTCCAGTAAGGATTCCATGTCATTAAAACTTTTGATTGGGCTGCGTCTGGCTACTGCGTGATAAAGCGGCGATGGATGTTGTTCTTTTCCTTTTTTCGGGTCGTTAGTGATTTGGGTCGTTAGGAGCTATTGCTTATTTTAGGGAAAAAATATTGTTTGCTCCACAGGGGGCTTTTTTGTTACTTTGTAACCGTTTATTACTGTTCACATAAAATTGTCCTTATTTTCTTTTAAGTACGGAATGGTGCATTTTATATACCAATGCCTATATAGGTGTACCGAAAGTAAATATGAATGAATTGATGATGTAATTGTGTATAATAGTTTTTAACGCTACTGCATTTTTACCATGATTTCACACTTTTAGGAAAAAATATATAATGTATTTTACTGTACTTAATTAAATTTAAAATACGAGTATGTCTGTTTCATCATAAGGAATTCATGTACATACAAATTAAAATTTCATATTAAACTTTCAAAATAATTATGTTTCTGGGTGAAACGTTAACAGATTTTACTTTACACAAAAGGAAGAAGTTTTTCTTGTTTGTGAAAACTATAAAAACATTGTTTAATTATTATTTACTTTATTTAAGCTTGCTCTTACTTTACTTACTGCGAATCGACCCGTATAGGTTCACATAAAAGTTTTTAGAGCTTAATGAAAGGTCTTAAAGTACTTAATAACAATAAAAGTTAATTACTAAAAGGTTGGTACGTCTGTAAACTCAAATAACTGCCTTAAATAATTACTGTGTTCTTTGACTGAACAATTACATTAATTCGACGAACATACAGGGTTATTGACAATTATCTAAAAACCTCTCGCAGCTGCCTGGTATATGAAGATAAGGTTCCTCTCATCATACTTAACAAAGGTTGTATCATGACTTTTTACAAAATTACCCAGTTTTTTTAAAAGCTAGTATGATTTTTAACCAAGTGCAGAAAGATCTCAGATTCTAATGAGACTAGTCGGCGTTTTATGTATATTTGTTCCATGATAACTAGAGTACCGTTAAGACGATCGTCATGAAATTGTAGGCAAGTAATTCATACCATCGATTTTTGAGTTAAATATTAGTAGAATTGGTCGAGGGGTTGCGAAGTAGGGGGTTGTAACAAAGTTTTGTATTTCTTAGACGCAAGAGTCGGCTCTTAATATTACCCTGTGCCCCCCCGTTCCTTCTCATTTGAAACTACGTAATGTTAAGTATTGCTATCTCTAAAAGTCATTGTTTTGGTTTTTGTATGGAAGAAAAATAAAACCGGACTACTGTGTTCCGGATTGAAGGGCAATGTTTCCAGCGAAATACAGGGCACACAGAGATTTGACATCTTATATATCGGGATGACGAGCGCAGTGCATTGCCATCCAGGGTTTAGAACTGTTGAAGTTCAAAATTCTGAGTGGCGTTGAGCTGTTATGGGCAAGCGTGAAAAGCCATCAGGCGAGCGACTTCGTCACCCAGTACCAAAAAAAAACGTGGAACTAACTTTGTTAGGGCAAAGTGTTACTGTATTGTATGATATAGTGAAGTGAAGAGATTGTTAGCTTCTTAGCAATAACCCTGTACATATATATATACCTATTGATATATAAACAACATTTTTAGGTTCATACGTGACTGCATCCACTTCCAAGCCCTTGAATGATTTATGCTTTTTCATAACCGATTAAAGAGGATGTTGTCCGATATGGCCCATTAATTCAGAGGTCCAAAAATCGCAGGAACTTTCTGCCTGAGTCACCATTACCAAGAAGTAGTCAGGCTGGTTTCGCATTTTCCTCCAAAAGAAACCTACTTTCTTTTCTCGATAGCAATTTTTTGACTGTAAAATTATTTGTGGAAAAGTGTTGAAATTTATTATTGTTAAAAGATAAAGGAGAAACTAGGTAAATACTTCCATAATTTTCCCTGAGTTCAAAAGTTATCTGTAACGTACTCTAGATGTAGAACTGATTTTTGAGTATCATACCAAAAATGATGTTTTTGTTTTTATTCGTAAATACGTAGCTCTCAGTTTTCTTACAAACAATTCTTACGAAATACACGCTTACCTCTTGTTAATCGTAAAACGAAGCATACATTATCGAGTGCGAAAGTTTTATGTTAGCTTTTCGGTTTTAGTTAGTAGGCTGTCAGTTTCCAGACGTAGGCGTCGCCCGTTGAATCGCAATTACAGTGCAAGTGATTTGTTAAAGTTCTAAGCACTTTAGTCTAAACATCAGTCATCAAGTAACAAAACAAACATCGTAACAAAATCTGTGGTCTCATCTAACAAATATAATAAGCAATACCTATTGTTTCAGAGTAGAAAAACAAGATATCGGTTTACTTGATGTCAACTTGTGAGGCATTACCTTTATTATCCATGAAGGTGTTGCTATCACAGACAGGTCACAACTGGCGGCAAATTTGTCAATGCTTGTCATATGTGGGCGGAGAAGGGTTGCAAGAATGGCGGTGATAAATGATTTTTGGTAACAGTAGGTCATTGCTCCTATTAATCTTAATGTATTATTGAACTATGTACTAACATTTTTGAAAACAAATCTAGTATAAAATTTACAAATAAAGCGTCCAGAGATTCATCATTATAAATTTTAAAAATGTCGAAACTGTCGAAAGACCAAATCAAATGCTATGCCGTTAAAACAATGTCTAATTTAGTTCAAAAAGAGAGAGGACTAAGTGCAGAGATTACATTATTAGTTAATGTGGTTTTGCCTAAGACTTACCATGTTTTTAAATATTGGCATTGCCAGAGGTCAGACGACACTATCGGTCGTTCCAAGAAATAATGGATAGAAAAATAATCTCTAAACCTATAAACTTGCGAAAGGAGCAATATTGAGGAAGGTGATGCCTTTTAGCATCAAAGGCTATCAAAGGACGCATTTTGTGTCAATGTGCTAACGGTAAGATATTTACGGCCTTTTTTAGAAACCTTATTCTGAAAATGGCATTCTCGTTTTTGCGTATGAAAATTTCCGCCAGAGAGAAGACAGATCAGTTTTAAGCATAGAATAACATACTCATGACTCATAAAACTGATCTATTTCTAATTCAGGCCACAAAGTTAGAAAGAAAAGAAAAATTTAAAGAAACATTTATGATAAAAATTCCAGAAAGAGAAATTGATAATCATTATTTTGCATAATACAAGTGTAGTCTTAAAATTTTATAATAATCTAATTTTATTCCAAAAATGTAATAACTTTACTTAATTGGACATATTTAATAAATTTTTACATTATTGTGGCGTCGTTTCTCATTAAAATCTTCAAGAAAATTTGCATAAATATAAAGTTTCTCAGACCCAGATAATAATAAAGCGAAAATCATAAAATTTACGAAATTCTGTATCTATTAGTCTTCATTAAAATCTTTAGACGTTCTCTGCTTACTTTTTACTAGACAGTCACTTTGTATAATTTTATGCGAATATGTCTTGGAAAATTATTTTCTTCAAAGAAAAAAATTATACAAGAATTTTTAATTTTAATAAGTTAGTTCAAACCTACTAGCAGTTGTTTCTTATCATTTGATAGTAGGTAAGTTTAAAGGTTGTCTGAAGAATTTTGAAAAGGTCTTCGAATTTAGATTAATGGTTCTAAAAATGAAAAATGTGCCCGGAAACTGTTCGCTTAGGTCAAGAGCTCTCAATGATGGGGATCGTGGCTCATCAGGTTATCAGCTTCTCGTCTACGATGTTCCACCATTGTTGAAGGTGTGGATTTCGTCTGTCCAGCGCATTGGGCTACTTGAGCCTCTATCTCTTATGTAGCCTCTATTTTCGATGACGATCAGCTTTTGGTATAATCTGAATATCTAATAAGAATCAGATTGTTAAAGCCTCGTCACAATAAATTTAAAAAACAATACTCATCTAGTCAAAATCTGTGCGCATGTTGGCAGCAGCGACAAAACGAACCATTTAACTATTTTTGTTTCCATTTCCTGGCCATTAATTATGTTAATGTTTACTGTCATGGAAGTTTGTCAAATTAGACTTTAAAAATTGTTTTTTTTTTGCATACCAGGCAATTTTGAGCTTTCCTGTACACGGCTCACAGAAATATTTGATTTATTTTCTGAGATGTATTGTTTATTTATTCACGTACCTACTCAAAACTCACGTAAAACCCATTATATGTTAATCAAAAATCTTATCACAAATTACATTAACAAATCTTGATCTGTTGCGTTTGCAGTTATGACTAAAAACAGCATTAAAATTCATTCCCATAACGACATCAAACGAGATGCACCGTCGCACCCGTTCAGTCGATTGACGCACTTTATAGCGTCAAATGAATCCCATTATAATCATATTACAATAAATATCGTGCAGCGTTATAAGCCTTTTTCTGGAAAAGATAACTAATGCTAAATGCTGATTTAGTTTTAGCTTCTATTCAACGAAGCAACAGCGTTTTGCTTGTCGCAAACGGTTTTTAGCGTAGAGCTTAATTCGTAACTATTAAGTTTTAGGTATAATGAATACTGATAAAAATCTTGATTTGATTTATATTTGACAAGAGACAGGATAATACATTTTTTGTTAGCAGATATTTATAATTTTCTGTTTGGTAAATCAAATTGTAAGAATTGTGTCCTCGCAATGAATTGCAAACGGACTTGTGCCCACTATAATATTTGAAAAACAAAATTGACAGGTTACTTCTCTATGACAGAAAAATTAGGCTATTCAGTCGCAAATTTGACAGTTTAATTCTCTATGACAGAACTGTCAAATCAGCGACTAAATTGCGAGTTGCAAGTTACATAATCAGGAGGCCGTTCGGCTTATGTCACTGGCACCATGCTACACCGCAAATAGTATACAAGACTGAGCCTAATTATGTAAATACCTACCTAGGTTGATAGTTGGTACTATAAAAGAGAACACCTGGATGGTCATTTTCAAAGTCAAATTGGCGGTTTGTTAGAAGATTGAATACGTTAAGGGTTACGGATCAAGGGACGAAAAGTCGCTTTACATGTTGTTTATGAAACTGAGTTTAACATTTATTCAGTGCCGACATCCGGCCTCACAAACAATATTTCATTCATAAGTCGCATCTGGGAATAAACTAACGACTCTATATAATGTGAATGTGCTTACATAAGGGAGCTTTAAAGACCACCAAAGGCGATAGACGCTAATAGAAGCCGAACAAAGCGAATGCTTCGCTGTGGTAAGTTGAACTAATTAGGTATAAGTTTTACCTTAGTCACTCTTACTTGCTAGTATTTTGTTTCATTATTAACAACTATGCTGGTTAAAAAGTGTATCAAAAGAGATCAAAATAAATGTATCAAATTTCTAGTGCGAGCAATAGTTTATCAATCAATCTGATGCTGGAAGTTTCGTCACTAAAACTACCTATAGAATAAACCTTTTACGTGACATAAGAATAATAAAAAAAGGATAATTTGACCTCGAAATCATATGATTGTACGAGAACCAGTCGTGGCCGAGGACGAAGCACGTAAAATTTTGATTCTATACATGCCGTTTTAACTTAAGGCACGTAACGGTCAAGCCATTCGGCGTGACGCTGACCAGCTGAAATCGCCAAAACCGAATGGACGCCAAAAATGTTTGCCACGCACTACTTCACCGCAAATGGAGTATAGAGTAGGTTTATCGAAATAAACGCAAACGAATGTAGGATAACACAATTTAATAGTCACAATCAAATTGTGGCTGTATTTCACGCCGTTTGGCGCGATGGCATGGCCGTATGTGGTGATCGTGGAGTAGAAAGAACTTTAATTAATAAAATGTTTTATTTTGTTCGTGGAATAGTTTGACAATTCTTGGACTACTAAGGAAACAATCCAAGCAAGGTGGAGAGAGCTCTATTCTTTGGCAGTAGAGTGGTATTTTCTGAATGATAACGCAAAACTTGCCCTCGTACACAACTGTTGATTGAAGTGCATTATGTTTTCCATTGTATCCAATGTATACAGAAACATACTTATGGTTAAGTACATCTTTGATTACCGAGCACTTAAAAGCTTTATAATAAAGTAAACACTACCCACTATTAACGCCCCCAACATGTTTGCGTTGTGGAGAGGTTAGCAACACTTCGGTGACCTACTGCAAAAGCCTTTTGAGATTAAGCTATAATGTAAGCACTGCATATCGCTAAGTGTGAATGTCTTTCTACAAAATGACATGTATGTAGTAGCAGACTAACTCCTCTAGAGTTCTGGGCAGTCACTGATATGAGCCACATAATCAGTTGGGGCACAAAGTAGCCAGCTTGACAAACTCAACATATTGATTAAAAATGCGCGAGCGTGAAAATATTTAATAACAGCAATTTTTAATAAAAAGTAACGGGTAACACACCAGTAAAATGAGCTATATATTTTTGTTTTCAAATAGATACTACATACACATACATTTTACTATACTGTCTAGACTGTACCGAAACTAAATTACGTTTTTTATTACGAAGAAAGTTACTTCATTATTTCTTTGTTTTATGTAGGTCTAGCCGTTTTATCACCCGCAGTACGGCGAATAATCAATATTCAATAGGTGCTCAATAACGTGTAATAAGCCTTTCTCTTTTCAATCAAGTACCTACCTACATATATAGTTAATTGTACAATCCGCTGAGCAATTTTGTACAACCACGTCTGTGCCCGGACTTGACATTGAAATGCTAGATTCTGAGCTCTATGAGAAACTACTTTGTGTAGCTGGTAAAACAAATGGCAAACGCGTCGTTAATATTGCTATCTTGGATGTCCGATTTTCCAACAAAAGGCTGAGAAGCTGGCTGATGCTGACGACTGTGCGAACTGCGAAATCACAGTTTGCTACTGTGACTCACAGTAGGAAAGCGGACCCTGGTTTGAGCCGAGTACCGCTGGGCAGAAAAAATGAATCTAGTAACTGACTTTTTAACTGATTTCAAGAAAAGAAAACATGATTCAAATTATTTTTATATTTTGTTTGATTCTTCAAAACTCCGTCATTTATGTAACGATTTGGAAAATATATTTTTTTAATTGAAAGGATATACTTTTAGATTAGTACCATAGAAATTTCACCAAAATTGGTTTGGTAGTTTGGCTTTTAAATCAAAATAACTGGACAACTTTGTTACTTGGACATGGTCATTGGTCATCCAAGTTACCAAATTTGCCCATTCTATACAAATTTTGTGAAGTCGGTTAATTAAATACCTACTAATGCACATCGATATATTATGAACGTTTGAGTATGACTGTCTTGACCAATTTTTAACTGACAGTATCCAGCACATTCAAAACACATGTTCAACCGCGACCAAAACGTTTTGATACTTTAGACTTTAAACTAGAGCGCTACAGTTTAAAATAACACGACTCGAGCCAGTTTGGTGCCAACATCGTGCGGAAGTATGTAGGCTGGTCGCGTCGCGTCGGCGCGAGATAAGAGATATCTTAGTGGGTTAACAACCTATAGCCTAGTATTGGAAGTATCGTTGCAATCACTGCCCTTATCACACCTATTCGCATCTTGTCTCACAAGCAGTTCGTGTTATGAAACGAGAAAATAATACTATCAACATATTAAAACATACCCCCGTATTTTATAGTTATAAAAAAATCGGCCAAGTGCAAGGGGTCCTTACCACCACAAAATATAATAATTATGGACTACAAAATTTGTAAAATGTGACATTTCGATTCGGTGAAAGAAATGATAAGGTCGTCCAACTAACGAAATTACCAGTTATAACTTGGCAATGAACAGAAATTTGTCACCGACTCACACTTCGCCATTATTTATTATTAATTTTTCTTTATATTTTAGAGTGTATACATTAATCATGCCAAGTTTGGCGCTTGTACGTATAACCGTTTTTATATTAGAGCAATTACAAAAATACGTTTCTTGTATAAAACCACCCACCATGACCACCCTTTTGTTTTTAGTTTTAGACTTTTTTATTTTTTAGTTAATCCGCCGTAACACTACATATTCTTTGAAAATTTCAACTGGCTATCTATTACGGTTTCAAAGATACAGCCGTTTAAGTGCAATTTGACCTACGCTTGTTACTAAACATTACATATCGGTAGATTCAAATAACTGAACCTGGAAAATGTTATTCCGTTGTTTATTTTAACTCGAGGATCGAGTAGATGTGGGTCAAAATATCGCTATACTATAGCAAATATGATAAAGGTATTTATATCGAGAGCTCCATTCATAACCTTATCACGGTAAATATCCCGTTATTAATCATATAGCTGTAGTGAACAACCGTGATAGTTATAAAACAAAGATAATTTTTGTATTGTATTTTTTAGTATTTTTGTAACGAAGTATGTTTTTCAGCCAGTTGTTCAGTCCAGCTTTGAAAATGTTATAAGACTAGGGCTAAATGGAAGGTTTTTTTTATCATGATAACTAATAAAATTTCATATTTTTGGTACTCATTTACGTACCTAACATTGTATCACCGTACTATTACTTACGCGCAGAGACTCGAAAGTGGGTTTTGAACTTTGAAAAAAAAAATGCCATCAGCCCCTGCCTTGTGCTAGCCCGCGCAATTTTGCTATCATCACCATAACCGTTAGCAATTTTTGTAACATGAAATGGATGGTTTAAAACATTATTTAGATGGTGATTAAATCCCGCCCCTGTATACTGGCATCGTTCGGACATTAAAGTGTGTCAAGCTGGGACCGTTAGTTCTTGACCTGAATAAATGGGTCACTCAGGTCAAGGGAGAAAACTTTAGAAATAGATAGCACTATACTTTAAACTAGCTGGGTGACCGATCTCTTGCCGGGGCAAAAACGAGTTTTTCCAGAAATAAGACCGATGTTTGCCCCTAAAATCTCTATATTATAGCAAATTTCATCTAAATTGTTAGAGTAGTTTTTGAGAACAGGGTCACATTATGTATTTATTTATACATCATTACTATATTCTATTGGGATATATGGGTTCTAGAGTGGAGACCGCGTAACAGAGTAGAGCGGACGGACGCCATGCAGCCAGGTGGAGTGACGCCCTTCGAAAGGCGGCTGGTGGCAAGTGGATGTGAATAGCAGAAGGTCGTGCCTTATGGCGTTCTTTAGGAGAGGCCTATGTCTAGCAGTGGATGAATATTGAGGCTGATGCTGATACTACTAGTATTATTTATACACAATATAACTACTGGTCTGAACCTGACTGCCTATACATGGTTACATGAAACGGTGGTACTTAGCCGAAAGGAGGTCATTGTACTCTTATGAATAATATTAAATATTGAAACAACCTTGTAATATTGAAATATATATCAGCAGTTTCATAATAAAGTTAAAATGGCTTTTTATTTTTAACTTAACTATGAATATTTATATTTAAATTGAAATGACTCAATGTAGTGTATATGTATAGCTGTTTGTTTATTCGCGAATAGTGTTGTTGCCCACGACTTCGTCCGCGTAGATTTTCATATACATTTTCTACTCTTTTTTCCTCCCTTAATGCGAACCTTGCGCAAAATAACATAGCCTAAACTTCAATCTAGTCATAGCAAAGCATATTAGTGAAAACAGCATTTAAATCCGTCCAGTGGTTTAAGAGATGTGCGTGGACAAACAAACAAACAGACAAAAATTCTAAAAACTATCTTATCGTGTTAAGCTGCTTATTTTAAGACGAGAGAGAGAAATTATACGCAGGGCGCGTATAATTTTTTTTATATCTCCTATTACAGTTTTTTTATCGCGTTCGTTTTTATTATACGTATAGATTTCAGAATTGGTCACATAGTAAACATAAAAACATAATATAATATGAAAACAATGACCACACCACCCCGTACCACTACTTAGTACCATTGGCCAGGATTTTGAGCTGTGCGTTAGTAATAAAGTATCAAAACTGATCGGGTTGTTTCACGACTAAGATTCATCTTTGGACATAAATTAAATCGTAAAAGCATTATGGCAAGAGCAAGAAGGTTGATTTAATGTTCTATGAATGGCTTCAACTTAGAAGATGCTGAAACATAGCTCCAATATGGTTAATCAAAATAGAAAAATGTATGTGGGATTACACTTCATAATTATAGGCAAAAGGAAGAAAGAGAAGAGAAAACATAAACAAAAAGGATAAATTATGGAAAAAAAGATACTCACCACTAGAAGCGTTTTCCGAGGCGAACAGCGGCACGGCGTTGTAATCTGAAAATAAATAAATAAATTTTATTAATATCCAGGGTTACATGGAATGGTAAGTACCACGCCGAAAGGAGATCTTTGTATTCATCATAATTAAACACTTTGTACTACAAAATCGTGATAAATATCAGTTTTCCCGACACTAAGTAATAAGGAGAATTTTGTGGATGTTTCATACATTTTGTTGAGTGTGAAAATAGGTATTTTTTTCATGGAACAGCTGTTTTTTCGCTCAGTTCAGAAATTTCGCTTCAGAAATAGTTATTAATAGATCATGTTATAGTACCATTTGCGAGAAGAATATTAAAAGCCTGTCGAATGGACCAACGGCCGTTTTAACCAATCATTTTAACGTGGGTGGTTCAAAGCTAGGTTGTCAAGAGATGGAATACGTTATTTTTAGATAATAATTTGATTTATGCCGTTTATATGAATTTAGTTAGAATTAAATCTTAAATTGCGGCTTAATTGCTGTTATATACTAATTAGTATTTAGTTATAAATTATCCATATTTTTAGTCATGAGAATACATTCGATACTTATTGCCCAAACTATTATGTATATCTATGAAATAAATAAATATAATAAAATATTAGCCATGTTCGTTACTAACTTCATCAAGACTTTGCATCATCATTATCAGTACATTGATAAAGGAAAGACATTTCAGATTATTGTGTTTGTATACGGGGTTACGCATATACCCTGTACTTAGCTGAAAGGAGGTCATTGTACTCATCATTATGAACAACTTTTACTATGGGACCAACCCTGAAATCGCGAAAAAAATAAGCTGTTTTAGAAAACGGTCTTTGACACTCGACAAAATATATGGAACAGCTGTTTTTTTTTTGCGATTTCAGTGTTGGTCCCATAAAAGTTGTTCAAAAGATGCGTACAATGACCTCCTTTCGGCTTATAACGTACAGGTATATGCGTAACTCTATATGGCTGGAATTTAAGATATAGTTGATATTGGATTTCAATTTAAGGAGGAAAATATATTTTTTAAAAGAACGACTGTACCGCCATCTCTAAGAGATAGATAGATGAAGGTAGATGGTCCAAAGCCAGGTTAACAAGACTTGTCAACCTAGCTTTGGACCATCTACCTTCAGCGCGTACTACATGGCTAAATTTTAAAAGAAGTCTTGGTGTGACTCACTCCATTTATATTTAGGCAGATTGCTTCGTCTCTACAACAATTGACGTCAAAAGTGACAAAGCATCCGCGTACCAACTAGCACACATGCTGTGGCCAAGTGGGAAGCATCACGAAGGTCGAGAGGTAAATGACACGTTGTCAGTTGCGCAATCGTTGCTAACCCGTGTTTGTCACCAATTAACTGCGACCTCTCCCAACCCCAATTGTTTGCATGGAGTGCATGACTGTTGAGATTTATATAAATTGGACAGCAGGCATTTCAATTGATGTGGTCGTGTGACTTCTAAGTATTTTGCAGTACCTACTTATTAGGACAATTTGTATACTGCTCTGCAAAGGTATTGCCCACGGCAATTTTTTGTATGTTAGACATTTTATCTCTTCGAAAGATTTGAATGAGTTAAGTATATTAAACACTAGCTGTGCCCCGCGGTTTCGCCTGTGTGGTGGTGAAAAATGTTGATGATGATAAAAAAATGCCTATATCTCAATTCAGGACATAAGCTATGCATATTCCAAATTTCATCCAAATCCGTTTAGCCGTTTCAGCGTGAAAAAATAACAAACATACACATACACTCAAAAAAATTCGCATAATATAAGTGTGATTAGTGTGAATTACTCGTAATTTTATTTAGGTTAAAATATACTTTAAAATAGAGATAGATAAACTCTTTATTGTTCACACTACAAATTACATACACGAGACACGAAACTAGTGCAACAATCGGCGGCCTTAACGCTGAGAGCGATCTCTTCCAAGCAACCTTAGGATGGAGAGGATTCATGAAAGAGGTAGAAGGCGGGGCGTGCAATATTGAATAGTGTGATAAATAATTCAACCGTACATTCTAATAATAATACAAACTAAATAGTAATACATACTAATACTTAAATTACTTACAATTACGATAATATACTAATATATAAAAGTATAAATATGAAAAGCTAATTAAACACAATAACAGCGTCAACAAGGAAATAAAATACTGGATTTTAATAATTTTTAAGAGACAAGAATTAAATTAATCGTCCGTATAGCATTTAGGTTGAATGTTGGTTGATTGGATGAATTATTAGAACAATGAGCAAAGGATCGGCAACTGCCCATTTTATTAGCTTAACAAGCACTAGGGATGCTATTTTTAGCTCGACATACATTGCTACTCAAATGGTCTTTGACTATCTAAGTATACATATAAACCTTCCGTTGATCCATTGCGTGGTTTAGGAGGAGTTAGCGGAAATACAGACAGACAGTCGCGGAAAGCGATCTTATTTTATACTATGTAGAAATAGAGACACATATGTTAAATGTAACTGGGACAACATGATTGAAGCTCTTAGCAACTCTTTATTTAAATTAAATACCAGTGCATATTTCATATTCAATCAAAACTACTAAATTAGATAATTGAAAAAAAATTATGACTTCTTCAATCATTGCAATTTGGTATAAATTCCACATTATCATAATCATCATTAGCCAGCAGACGTCCACTGCTGAACAAGGGCCTCCCTTTGACCTCCACACTGAACGACAACCGCGATCTGTATCCACCTATCCACTGGATGCCCGCGACCCTCACGATGTCGTCGGGCCATCTAGTTGCCACTAGACTATAGGGCTACCTACGCTGCGTCTCCCGGTTCGACAATACAATAAATTCTACATAATCATTGACAGTTTAGTTGACTAAACGACTATTTTGTCACTATCACGCTTGAACAAAGTGACATACTGATCGAGTGAGTATTCGGTCGAAACCTCGCCTGCCATATTGCTGTCTACATCGATAGAATGCAAATGTATTATGTATGCCTCGCACCTCCACACTGACATACGTACAACTCACATATTAACACGTTTTCAACATTGGACGTAGTCTAATACAGGTTTTCACATATACAAGCACGTTAGTTTAAGTGTAGTTGTGAGTTCGCGGCCTCTTTGCGTACATGCATACTTACAAAAGTTATTTGTCTGAAAAAGTAGAAACGAAAATGACAATTGAACGTTCTGAAATCGATATTTTTCTCCATGGAGGCAACTAAGTAATTTTTTTACTAAAAGAGAAAATAATTTTTCATTAGATAAAGTCTTTCTTAATTCGTATCTTTATGTGATTGGTAATAATATTATTTATGTATTTTTATCCTTAGACTAGTAGTCTAGACAAGGTGGATTAATATTTCAGATTCAGATTAATATAAAGCAAATACCTATGGATACCTAATATCTAATACCTATACCTAATATTTGATACTTGGTACTCATTTACTTTCAGACGCAAAGACCCAATTAACATGGACATATTATTTTCTTTAGACTACTGAATGTCGGTCCGGTCAAGTAAGAATAAATATATTCTTCAAGGTGACTTCCCGTACCAAAGACATTTTTATAAATCTCATTGAATGTGTTTCAAGCAGTAGGTAAAAGTCGGACATAGCCACTGAATTTATTAGCCACTGAACATTACGTCTTTATAACAAATTAATTTACTTGTTTATACGACTACACATATTCATAGCGAAAATAAACTCAAACTCAACTTCAAATCTCGAGTGAATCGGTTTCTTCTGGGCAAGCGTGCTCTATCGTAAACCGCATCGCGCTTAACATCAGGCGAGTTGGCGGTCAAACGCAAGCCTATTTCTGAATTAAAAAAACTGAACATTTTAATAACAATTTATTCATCGCTATTATAGTATCAAACCAAACATAATTTTGTTTCACTCGTAACTGGTTCTAATATAACGGTTTCGATTATTACCTAAGCGTATTATAATAATAAATTATAGGAATAAAAAAAAAGAGTCGTATTTTTTACTGGTAAGTAAGTACATATAGTGGCCAAATTTATATGATTATTTACGGGATATTTACCGTGGTAATTAGACTAATATAGTGTATAGTGGAATATAGTGGCCAGTCTAATGTCAATTTGTTATTTTTCCTGTTTAAATGATATAGAAAGTAGAAACTATCTTTAAGTCTACTGAAACAACGTTGAGTATTACTTATTGTGAGATTTTGACTTAATCTCACCTGGCGAAGGCAAAGTATTATAATAAGTAAGAAGTAAGTAAATCAATAATTAAATATTCATTTAAAGTTTTTACTAATTTACAAAGACATCAAAAGTAAATATTCTCTTCAAAAAATTGTTTTGACTTTCAGAATCTCTGCTAACTACGTAAAGTAAAATTTTATTTCATAAAAATGTACAATGGTGATATTTAAATGCTGTGTGTTTACAGTCTGCCGTAGCGAACGCAATTATTAACGCATTATTTTTTTATTTTTTTAATACCAATAATAATATACAATTTAAACAAATATCAACAGCAGGCATTAAATATCTTAAGTGTACTCGTAAAATTTATAGTTAGGTATTTAAATACACTGAGATCAGTTTTAAGGTCCAATAGGACGTCATATAGGATGGTATGTAGGTACTAGGTAACGTCGCACCATAATATATTCTATTTTACTCCTTATAAAATTCAATTGGGCCGATCCTTACGAAGTAATGTACGTATAATGTAGTTCAATGCTGACTTTGCACTTTTCAGGAAAAGTCGCCGATCACCTTTCAGTGATTACCAAAATTAGATGTAAGTCTTTTTTTTCTCTTTACTTTTTTCAGGCTTTTCTATTTTCCAGGTTTCCCTGAAACAACGTTTCAACACGCGTCACGGAAAACAACTGCAACTATTATTTCAACGATTCAAATTCAACAAAGTCAATCGGGACAAAAGTACGCCCTAACCGAGAATGGTTAACCGCTCGAAATAAAAGCCACTATGTGGACTGCGACAGGAATGATAATGAATGTGGTCGAAATTGGAACTACATAATATGACATCTTATTTTCACTTTAGTTGTCCGAGCGAAGCGAAGGTCGCAAAGAGTACGGGAACAAGTCAGCGTTTGTATTTAAGTTAGAAAATTTATTCGACCATAACCTGCGTACCGTTGCTCTAACCTATAAGTATACAATTTTGTATACAATTGTATAAAACAATTTGACCTTCCCGGACCTGGCGTTCCCTATACGAGATCTTATTTCTAGCTCATAAACGTGATCTCGGGTCTGAGGTGGATAAGATTGCTTTTTTTTATGACGTAGGTGGCAAATAAGTTGACGGGTAGCCTGATGGTTAGCAATCACCGTCGCCTATGGATACCTGCAACACCAAGGGCATTACAGGTACGTTGACAGCCCATGTGAGAAAAATTTGTCCAGGGGTTATGAAGATACATGTCACACAGTTCTGGGCGAACAAGTACTAAAAGAAAGAATCATAATTAATAGCACCCACAATCCACATTCATTATAAGCCGAGTGGTACTGTATCGGTGTTATTCCTGACCTATGTCACTGAAATATGCACCCACTCATTTGTGCCCG
The DNA here is from genome assembly GCA_949125355.1 of Agriopis leucophaearia. Classification (NCBI taxonomy): domain Eukaryota; kingdom Metazoa; phylum Arthropoda; class Insecta; order Lepidoptera; family Geometridae; genus Agriopis; species Agriopis leucophaearia. The sequence continues at coordinate 6,829,866 of OX421265.1, read as the reverse complement.
AGTGACCGTCTAGAACGCACACACACTGCACGCCTGCATAGTGCGTGCATGTGCGGTAGAGATGGACTGTATGTCCGGCAACTATTCTAATGGACTCTTTAATCCAGTTTAAACATGTTACATAATTTGATATACCGCACCCGTACGAAGCGCTTTGATTCCACTGTTATTGTGCGAACTGCTAGTCTGTGGAATGCGCTGCCTGAATCGGTGTTCCCGATAGTTACAATCTAGGTGTCTTCAAACAACGAATGAATCGGTTTCTTCTAGACCATCGTGCTCTATCATGGACCGCATCATTGCTTAATATAAGGCGAGATAGTGGCAAAATGCAAGCAAATGAAAAAAAAAAAACAGGAATGCCCATTTATAACTATTTACTGAGAAAAATTTCGATCGTGCACGTCGTCTCCTTATTGGCTATTTCTATTAAGCTTCTATATTATTTGACACTAGATTCTCGGGGCAAACCGTGTCCTTTATTATACGGCATCAATGGGGCTAAAGCCAACACTGAAAGGTCTCTTTGTGTTAAAAAATAAAATAAACTATGTGAATTGGGATGATGTTGGTAAAAGGACTATTGATTGTATGGGGATATAAATAAACTGGGCTAATTGAGGTGTACAACTTGTGGATAAGATAACAGATCTATAGGATGAGAAACGGCACCTGCCTTCTGTCTCATCTTAAAATACATTTTGGCTGGTGATGACTAGCCACCCATTAAATGAGCCCCCATATAAGCCGTACATTGGCACCGGAGGGGTTTTATTGGCGTGGGGGCTTACGTGTCGAGAGGTGTGCTGGACTTTCACTAAACGCCACTCGCGGCATTATGCCCTTTAACACTATATTATTTTATTGTTATATAGTATATTCAGAATCTGCTCAAAAAATGTAGCCAATGATAAAGAATTCTGTAAAAATTTAAAAAAAATTATGTTTTATTTATGCCCCATAGTCGTTGTATAATCGTATATAATTTTTTTATTTCTATAATCCTTGCATTATCTGATAACACTTGAGCTAATGCAAGGATTCTAACGATACCACACATGTCAAAATCAGTCCAGGCATTATAGGTATATGTGATAGGAAATGATCATAACCTCTCTACATTTTTAATCTGGGCAAGTATGTTACCGGCCATTCGAAGCTCCGTCCAAATCACTGTCAGCCCCATTTCTAAAGTGCATACCGCATTGTGCAACAAACGCACACGTACGTCTCTCGCCCTTATGTACTCTCCCCTATTCCCCCTATGTAACTGCGTAGGGCTGCCTACGCAGCAAACCTAGATTTTAAACGGTATATCAACAAAAGAGGGCGGTCCAATTTTGTAGGTCAAGGGAATGCAATAAACAATTAATTTAACAGTGTAATGAACAAAGGCTACCTTTTCAATTCAGTTTGAGTAAATTGAAATGAAATGTGGGACATTTGTATTTAGTCCCTGTTAATGAGAAAAAACGTCTCGTTTTAGGTAAATTATACAAATTAGGTGCCAAAGCGAATTACAAAATCCAATAATAATGGGCAAAAAGGAGCTAAAAAATAAAATAAACTCGGCCTTGCGTTGCTCTTTCTCGTTTTTGTACGTGACAAATTCCGTAAGTAGAAGTAGACAGAGCAATATTAATTATTCTAAGGCATTGTTTTTATAGCTACAAGACGTAGCGAAATAAAAATAATCCATCACAGTTTTTTTTTAGTCATCAGACTTTATACTATACATAAGCTTTCAGTTTAATCCGTATTAAACATACATGAAAACAAGTTTTTTTGTCAAAAGACGGCCGAGTAAAAATCAATATCACATTCACACCGCGCATGTACTGGAACGCTTCCAGTCACAACGCATTGGAAGTGCGATAACGATAAACACAATTATCTGCGTAGCGCTCGTGGCATAGCTTAACTAGGAGTTTCTAAAAGATCACTGAAATTAGGCAACGGACTAACCGGTACGTCTTCGGATGGGTGAGCGTGAATGGCGCTTACAACCGAGCATTACCGTTGTCGGTTGTACGAAGGTAAATTGTAGGTCCCGGTCGTTTGTTCTTGAATAAAACAAGCTTTCAGCCATGGCAGATGCCTTTAGGCGGCCTTCAACTCTGACATCAAGGCCACTTAGCCGTCGTTGTCACGAACATATAAGTACAAACTTATTTTGCTTTATTATCTACGTAGAAGACTGCTCAATCAAATTTCATACGAATATTATAAATACGAAAGTGTTTGTTTGATTATCTTGCACACAACAGCAGAGTAACGGATCGACATGATTTTATGCAAAGAGTTGGAGAACCGAAAAGCGACTTTGATCGAAGGTGGCATAGGATACTTTTTATCCAAGAAAAATGTATGGTTCCAGAGGGAATGTCCACGCGTGTGAAATCGCGGGGCGCAGGAGTATGCTATGTTTGTAAACTATCGACACCTGCAAGTTACGAGTAGTAGGGATTCGATCCCTACTACTGTTACGCTGTTCATCCCTATATACATACCCCCAACCTACCTCAACTTGCGTGCTCCAGACCGTGCTTAACGAGGTTCAAACAGACGCCCTTGGGACCTAAGTGATCTATATTTATGAACGCCTGGGTAGGGCCCGCAAAGCTACAAAAAATCTACTTTTTAAACCTCAGCGTCGAGTCTGTTTTAAGCTTTGTACAGCTTAATTTATCGTATTTTTTCTCACAGTTATATTTACCTTCGGCATGTTTTTGTACGCGGGTCACTATAAGTAATCACTTTAAAGTTTGCGTGCGGTTCACCATTATGTTTTTTAGGTTACGTCAGCTCATGCTCATGTGCCCCTGTGATACGCAAAAGGATTTTGCCACGAAAAGTACATTATTGCAGGTAATAAAACAATAAGTATTACTGTGTGAATGAAAAGGTCGAAGAGCGACTAATTGCAAAAATACACGTTTTCACCATTATTATACATACTAGTTTCTGAAAAAAAAAAGCGGGTTGCTCTTAGCTAAAATTAAATCTCTAGTAAAAACTTTTGACGTAACTTGGTAACTTGAGGTGGAACAAAAAATACTTTAAAAATAGAACATGTTCTTGAAGAGAAGCTTCCTGGTAACCCTAGACTTGCGGGAAGGGGAGAAAGGGGAAACTCAGTCCTGACCACGCACAACTCGAGCACTTCCTATAATTAGCGTTGCATTTCGCCGTAGGTACATGTTGTTTACTGCGCAAAACCAAGCATATTTTTACCCGGCGACGATATTGACTTTTCCCTTTTTAAAGATTTGTTGGGCTTGGGATTGTGTTTTGCGATGAAGACTCACCTTTATAGTTACTTAAATGCAAAAAAAAATATGTTTCTTCGCGATGATTTTTTTGCTTTTATATACCGGACTTTTGGTGTTACCACAAAAATATAATCAAGAAGACATTAGTGTCAATTATGCTGTACCATTCTCTAAACTAAACGAATTCGACAGGACTAAAATTATCTGCGTCTCTTTTAATTTCAATACGTCAGAAAAGATCGGCAACAATTAGTTTTTTTTTTAATTCAGAGAATGATACATAATCTTCGTCATGTCTAAATATTAAACAAGTGATTTATTTCTATGAAAAACACTAGACAAAAGTTAAACTTTATAAGTGTGGAGATGTGATAAAAAAAATCGAAAAATCTGCACTGTCTAAGCTGTGTTTTGTTTTACAATGAGATTTGAATTATATATCGCAAAATATAGCTTAAGTCCTAGGACAGTTACCAAAATGCCATGCCTAGGGCTGGGACGATTTAGAAAATCGATCATAGATAATAATTGATAATTGTTACTAGGCTTATACGCTTTTGGAAAAGGAGGTTACATAGTATTATTAATTTGAAGATACAGTAGCCAAGTCATCGTCAACGCCATAATCAAATTCTAAGTCGCTAGGTCAGTCCTGCATATGAATTTTTGATGACTTATTTTATGATCTCAAAGTAAAAATCGCACTTAACAACATTACAATAATTAATTGCTAAACTAGACTTTTAATAAATTACACTAATCACATATTATCATATATGTGAAAGTTTGGATGGATGGATGGGTGTATGGATGGATGGATGGATATTTGTTACTCAATCACTCAGAAACGGCTGAATGGATTTGGATGAAATTTTGAACATACATTGCTTATGTCCTGGATTAACACATAGGCTACCTTTCATCACCACGCGGGTGAAACCGCGGGGCGCAGCTAGTATCATATATGTGAAAGTTTGGATAGATGTATGGATGGATGTTTGTTACTCAGTCACGCAGAAACGGCTGGATGGATTTGGATTAAATTTGGAATATACATTGCTTATTTCCTGGATTAACACATAGGCCAATTTTCATCACCACGCGGGTGAAACCACGGCTAGTACGTAAATAAAATAGATGTCATTTCAAGAACGATAACTTATAGTCTGTGCTGTGATTAAGATGACGCGAGGAACGTCATTCGCGAGACAATGTAATACCAATAAAGTGAGACAATGTCTCGCGTATATTTTATAACGCCATAAATTCGGAACTTGATGGGCATAATTTCGATGACAGCTGTCTCAGGACTCACGCCATATTATGCGATATGTAATTATTTTACGAGTACATACGCATGGAATGTCCATAGCAACATGGTAGGTAAACGTATATCTAATCAATGAATCAATTTCATTTGATGGCAGTAATAGCAATTAAAAGCATTACGCTGGTCGTCGGACGCTGAGAATTCAATTACAGAAATAATTATCACAGACATAATAATTAAACACCGAAGTATTTCAATAGGTATTCCTATCGAAATAGCAAGTATGCACTGTTTTTACTCGACTCCCTCAAAGGAAGGGCAATGTTTTTGGTTGTATTTAAGTGACAATGTTTGTCTGTTCTTATATTGTGACTCCTTATAGCCAAAACTCCGGAAATCCGGAACGTAGATATTCGCCAAAGAACCAGAGTCACCGACATTGCTATTAAAATTTGCAAGTTGTAGTGGCAATGGGCAGGCCACATCGCTCGAAGAACTGATGATCGATGGGGAAGAAATGTTCTTAAGTGGAGACCACGAATTGAAAGACGCAGCGTAAGTAGGCCTCCCACTAGATGGACCGACGACATTGTGAGAATCGTGGGTATCCAGTGGATGCAGATGGCAGGATGTCGTTCAGTGTGGAGGTTAAAGGCCTATGTTCAGCAGTGGACGACTTCTGGCTGATGATGATGATAGCCAAAACTGCTTGCCATACATTTAAGAGTGCGTGGATTTCTCTAGTGCGGAAAGTAGGTACTCTTTTGCAGAGTGAGCAATATTACATAGCTATTTCATTATTGCACTGATATTCTACCGTGAGAAAAAGACTTCAATTTTGTGTCGTAACGCTGTATTCAGAAAATTACACAATTATTTTAAAGAGTTGTATTAAAATTGTAATAGAATAATGGAATATGTCAACGCTTTGTTAGAGGATGTAGGAGTAAATGCAATGGAATTAACGTAGCCAACTTAGCATGAAAAAAGCAGAAGTAGGTAAGTTCTACAGTTACTACGTCTTTGTATCTATCAAGTCATAGTATTATGTGGTCATACATAAACTAATGCCATTTACAGATCAAGAGAACTAACGCGAACGAACGAACGTATACTGAGTCCCTATAATAGTGCGAGTTTTTTCCGAATTGCGTTACCGTTAACTAAGATTTGTGTGAAATAAGAGCAGTGCCATCTAGGTAGGAATAACTAGCACTAGGCACAATCAACTTAGGTGGACGTTTTGGAACCGTACGCTTGTTCAAAATTGTTGTTGTGTGCACACATAGCCGATCGCCTTCTCGCTTGCAACAAACTAACATTCCACGAACGGTCACACAAACTTGTTCGGTTACGTTCGGTAGTGATCGTTCGCTAGGTTTGTAAGCGGCATAAAAAGTTCAGGGGCCTCATGGCTAAGGCGGGCTCGAAACAGCGCTGAAACGAGGAAAATCACGCGAACGTGAAGATACGGCTTGCGGTCGTGCAATTTTTCGTAATCGCCTAAACATAATGTCACTAAAATATTGGATAATAACCAAATAATAGAGAAAAAAAAATACAAATGGCTATAGCTTGTACTATAGTCATAGTATTTTATTAATAACAAAAAATAGTTACATGTCAGAAAAAATAATAATTAATTAACAAATACAATACAAATAATTTTAATTTTTATACATATGGCTGTGGCTTGTAATATGAGCCAATCATAAATGACGCCACTTAGAAATCACAATTATTTTTGTTAGATAATTCTAGCAAAAACTCTGTGAAATCGCCTCTTTTTAGTGGAAAAACGTAATCAATCCTCTGTATATTAAAATTATTAAACACGCGTACAAAATAATTAGAGAAGACAAAAATTGGCAACCAATGTAATTAATGGCCAAACCCTTAAAATCCAATTTTGTTAAAAACGTGTTCTTCAATGAAATTATACCGTTTATGAAATACAATTAAATACATTATCGGCAAGAAAAATGCAAGCACTAAAAGACGTAACCACAATAATCACACAAGCCTCACAATGCTATTATTGTGGTAGCAGCAATTATGCCATTGTGGGCACTTTCACGGAGGTGTCATCGCGGGTGGGCGGTACCAGCCTTAACCCCGCACCCCCGAAGCCCTTCACCCTACGAAGCCTTTCGATAGAGGCTTCACATACCTAATCGAAAAAGATTTAGTCACGTTTCAGCTCCATACACCGTATAACTTTCAGAAGCCCCTTATCTGAAACTATTTGTGACGGTATGTGGAGATCAATCATCCTTGTTTCAACGATCAAACATTCCAGAAAGTCTGCTACGTTATTGCCAAACTTAGATGAAACCTTCCGGATCCGTGTAAAATCTTAATCAAGACTTCTAAATTAAACACTATTTAATATAATTGAAACCATATTTCATCTTGCTTCTGGTTCAGACAGCTACATTAATAAATTACTATCCCGCTCATTGTTATTGATGATCTTTCGTACTTATATGCATGGTAACATAACATAAAAGTTTTCTCCATCATGTGTTTATAATTTATAATAACGAAAATTTTACATTTCCTAAAGAATTTGGTAGGCAATTATTGTCTCTTCTAATATCTTATATATATATTCAAAAATCGTGCCTGTATGTATGTGGGTATGTATGTATGCAGATAGCTGATGTTTTTAAGGAATCTAAGGCCTAATCCGTGCGGGACGCAGCTATATTATAATATCCTAAATGCGCGTACAATATTTCAATGCGAAAAAAGGTTTGATTAAATTTTCCCACTAAAAAGAAGCGTATGCAGACGCAAAGAGGTTATGTTAAAGATTCTGACACTACATCGTCGGCCAAATACTAACAGATGAGTTGGTGGACTTCTTCGCGATAAAAAAAGTTCACAGACAAAAATAATTGAAATTTCTAGATTGCTATGGCTGATTATATGATATGTTTGGCTCATAGTATATAAGGCACAGACATCTGTTTTGTTTTCAAGTTTTATTGGTAGGCAACGTTATAATGAAATGTGAAAAATTACCCAAAAATAGGTGTATGTATATTTTCACGTTATGTTTGAATAAAGTACTCTGCAAGCCTTGGCAGCAATTGAGCGTTGATGGGCTCACGTATGCTGGCCTTTACCTCGCCTCGGCTCACATTTTCGTTTATCTATAAATGTTTCTGTTGCCTACCGTTGCAGTAACGTACTATTCTCAACGAATGTAGGTATGAGGCGAGCTTCATAAAAAGCGGTAATTGCTCAATGGCAACGCCATGTCTAGAAGAACGTGATCGGAACAATAAGGCGAGTGAAATCATATTTTCCAACAGGTTTCACTCGCGTAAAGCTTTCCGCGAAAGAGAAACCGAGCTCGTCGCGGCGGAAAGCGAAGGAAAACTTTGTAAAAACATGCAGGGGGGCGACGACGTGACGCCGCGTCCTGCACAATAACATAAATCGATAATAGGAAGCCCTCCGACTAGTTCAGCAGTGCGTGCAAGCGACCTAATACACCCACTGTGGCGACCGCATGCAATGCGGGCTAAATATACAGAGCCGGCTGCGTTGCTGCGGTGCGCCACGCCGAACGGAACTTATGTCGCAACTACAGTGTCCACAATTGCTTGCTCGGAGAAAATAACCGGTTTCACCACGACCACGAACGATTCCGCACCTAATGGCTTCGAATTTAAGTCGATGTTTCCCTCGTCATGACACTGGATGAAGGCCGTTTCAGGATGAAGCAGTCGCGGTAATAACACAGCTAGGTGCATTCTCGCTGCAATTTCGCTCTCGGTCGGGCTCTGTGTTTGTGGCGCGCTGAAGATCAGGGCTAACGATCGGCGTGCATTCGCCGTCTCGTTCGCACCCGCCTCGTTTCTAGTTCGTCTCGCAAAAGAAACGCTACAACTTTATCTGACAGCGACGCGACGCGACGCCCGAGAGGCTTTTGTGCGTTTTCCATGTTTATGTTTATAGGAGAACACGTACAAGGGGTGCTTTGAACGCCGGTTGCGCGCTATGTGGTTATAAATTCTGCGATGCTCTTGCTTTTATTTCAAAGCGTGAGTTTGTATTGGACGGTGTTACAGATCGTTCTAGCATGCATGAGATAATCTCTCTTCCTACGAAATCGTTGCTTTGTTTTCTTTATTTACCAACAGAGAGATCTATGTCCAGTCATGGAAGATTACTACACCTATGACGATGATATTTAACCAACTTTTATTTAACTTGCCTTATTAGTATGGGTTAAAATATTGCAACTGAAATTAAAAACGTTAAGCTTGGATGCTAATGTGTGGCAATGTATGGCAGTTATTTTTTTTTTGCACACCCATGATATGGGTATCAAATGAAAGGGTTTGCTGAGAAGAATATATACGAAAAATAAAATGACGTCACATTAAATTCAATATGGCAGACGCCCCAAGATGGCGGACAAAATTTTCTACCATTATGATAATGGGTTTGAAAAAGTTTTCTGAAAACAATACGAAATAATAATGTGCATAATTTATTTATTTACCAAATATATTTTATTCTTCGTCAAATTTAAACCTCTAGCAATCGTAACATCTCAACCTCGTTTCGTTATCATAAATTTAAAACAAGTTAGCAGTACAGCTACGAAATCGACTACGGAAGAGTCAAGGTCTACAAAACCAGCCGTTTAATCGTACAGTGGCCCGATAAAATACAGTTCAGCGAATCGAATTCAGAAAATTGCGATTTATATATTTTTGTGCGGAATCACAGAAGCGTTACTTGCTTTATTGCTGAAACGAATTGGAGACCGGTTTAAAGTTAAAACAGTTGTACAGAAGCGAAGTTACTTAGAACTTGAATTTTTCTTACAATTATCGTTCGTGTCAATATGTCTCAATTTTTCATTAAAAAATACTGTTAGACGAAATCACGTAACGCAAAAACTGTAGGGTATTTCTTACTTTCCCATTTTCACGCACTTGAAACTTGTGGCGACGCCAGTGACGAACTAATAGTTCACATGCAAAACAAGAGGATCACATAACCGACTTCAAAAATATATGAAAAACGTATTAGGTGCCTATAAAACTTTAAGTTGTCCTCGATGTCCCTGGGATCTCATCATCAGATCCTGACTTGGTGACAATGGGACCAAATTGGAAGTATACCCTACCGAACAAAAGCTTTTTTAATAGGTCCACAGTTGGCAGATAAATCGGTGAATATACATAAAAAAATATACAGTGGAACATAGAACCGTCGTCCTTTTTTGAAGTCGGTAAACACGGCGACAAGGTCGTCTGCTTGGTAAGTTTGAGTAGAGGCATCAAGATTGCCATTTAGGCCAGCTGCATTCACCCTCCACGCCACCTTACCGTATCTTTCTTGTTTAATTTTATCTGATCTGAGGTTTTAGAGTAGGTAGAACTTAGCTAGCCACTAAATTCAATCTTCGTTACTACGTACCTAATACGTTTACTATAGAGTATGTCCTATTCAGTCACTGTTGGACTGATGATGAGGGCAGATGATGATGTGTACGGTATTTGGTAATGTCAGGTATGGCTTAGTGGTAGCGCGTTTGCTTTATGAGTAGGACGACCCGGCTTCGATTCCCGGCCCGACAGATGTTTGATTGAATTTAAATGTCTGCTTTAGGTCTGGATGGTAGTTGTATTTGTATGTGTTCTAGAGAATCTTAATGGGAAGCTATGAGTGTGACGCTTTATTTATTGTTTTTATTTTATTTACGCAGTAATCCATCAATTATAATTTCACTGTCTTCATCATTATCAGCCTTTCATGTTCCCAAAGCAAAAGTTTATTTATGACAAACTACGTTTAAAAAACAAATCACTAAAAGTCACAAGGTTAGAAGTCACAAATCGACCAACTCAGCATAATGCCGGCTGTTAACCAGCGCTGGTCTTCCGTTGGACGGATCCAACGGAAGACCACGGTGGTGATGTCACGGTACAGGCACATGCACAGTATACCACACTGTTGGGGCCTTCTCTCAGAGAGAGATGGGCCCTATTCCACCATGCCGGCCCATTGCATGTCGGTGAATGTCATATGTCTTTGAACGTTTATGTTTCTTGGACGTACCGGTTTCCTCACGATGTTTTCTTTCACCGTTGTTGCACCGTTGTCCTTCAAAGTACTAAATCAGTCTTTGGTGCAGGATCGCTTGTCCTCATAAATGTATGCAAAAGCGATCAGCCAGCCTGTGAACCATAAAAAGATATGAGAGATAATCACAACGTTTTATACAAAACTAATGTACATACTAAAACGTCTATCCAACAACTCTATTTGTCCAATAAACTAAAGCCAAGCCTGTGTAACTCTGCCATAGTTTATGCAAACAGCGTGTCAAAACGGCGGAAGGACTGGACATGCCGTGCCCATGGGTGGTATCCAGGGTTTTCATTTCATATTTTCCCTCGCCACAATATCTAGCAGGTTTTATGTGACCGACCAGCGTTAGTTAGGGTGATTGTAGCCAGAATTTATGACTCTGTAATAGGGAATATAATTTACGCGAATTCTTTTGTTTCTTGGCCTTATAAGCGCTTTATTGCTTGTTTATAATAGGAATTCTTGGTATAACTTGTTAATTGTTGTGGTTTCATTTTGATTTATATATTCTTTGATGACTTTTCAACGTACTTCTCAACTACGTTCTTTGTTCAGGTCATGTTCGGGATGAAATTTTACTACGTGTTATACTACACACGTACCTATAACAAAATGAAAACAGAATCTTTATTGTAAACGGCACTAAGGCTTGTTATGTTGTAAATCTTCTAGGACGTACGTCCTAGCTGTACGTCTTCAATTATATAATTGTTTCGTCACGGCTGGAAAGGAAAAGCATTTCCACGGAATCCGTCGAGATCGGGGAACATTTGGCGGGCATGTTACGGCTGCGATGGCGTAACGGTTGGAGTACTATATTTACTTTGGGGCACGTGCCCGGAGCTGAATGGGCAAGACCTTCACCTTGAACCCGGGAGGAACGCACGCCACGCACCCGCCTAAACGACTGGCCGCGTCTCTACCGTACTAGCTGTTATTTAATCTGTACCCCGTACTGGCCCCCCTCGCCCGCGCATCCGCGCTACCCCCCACTGGTTCTGATCAATAGCTCGCTTCCTACTTCAGTCAGCCCTGCCTGCATGGCGCCTGCTTTTCTAGGCTTTGTTGTTTTTTGTAGATACTTCTACGTGTCATGACGCCGGCATTTCTAGGCTTTGTTGTATTATATACTCAACTTGTACAGAAAACTTTCTTTTTCATATACTATGTGAATTGGTACCCTTTCATTACTATTATAGATAGAAGCTCGTTTCATTTTAAAAATTTTTGTTTATGTAGAAATATTTTTGTACAAGTTTAGTGCTGTTTTCATGCGCACTAAGCAACCATATGTCATCTTTATATTTTTGATACAAACGAATAGATACTAGTTGATTGAAACGGAAACTATTACTCCGATTTTGATGAAACTTAGTAAATGTAAGGGTATTTTTTTTTTATTACTTAACGAAATACGCCAATCTTAGTTTTTTAGTAACATAAAAATATAAAGTACTTGGCCATATTATACAATAATAATCAATATAAAAATCCGACTTCATAAAAATGTCAGAACTGGACCAAATTAAGATGGGACCACACGGGAAGCACCAGCTTTCAAATAAAAAAAAGCCCCATCAAAATCAGTTCACCCAGTCGAAAGTTCTGAGGTAACAAACATAAAAAAAACAGTAGAATTGAGAACCTCCTCCTTTTTAGAAGTCGGTTAAAAACATTTGCAATTCCATATACCGTTGAAGGTCTAAAGGCAATACAAATACTCAAACCCACTACCAGTAGCTAACCCAGCATGCTAGTTATTTGTAACTCAATATTCATACTGAAAAAAAGAAACTGTATAGTATTATAGTAAAGTTTATAGGTACCGTTAATTTGCTGCGGAGTCCAGCCTAGAAAATCTGTATTTGTTGGTACTGATCTTAGTATGAAATCATTGTAGCAATGGATACTGAGAAACGAGTGCATTATCTAATCTATTGTGTATTGTAAGTTTATTTATCACTGTCTGATTTAGACGCTTTTCATCTTTGCCGTTCTCACGAGAACCAGCGTTATTTTTTGCATTTGTTAAGCAGAAAAACTATGAAACATATCCGCTTTTTCAGAATACGTAGTGACGTTAAGTACGCTGTGACACGCTACCGTGATATTATCAGAGTAAATAATGTTGCTTACATTATCAAAGTTATTAAGTGAGTCTGTTTCTTTTGCTGTGGGGCATGTGAGTAGCTTTTACCCGCGGCTTCACCCGAGTCGTGAACAAAACCTACACTCGGAGAACAAAAATCCTATAAATGACATTCGAGGAAAATACTATATTTTTATGCTTTTCATTATTTTATTTATATTCTCTTTCTCTCTCTCTCTCTCTCTCTCTGAGAGAAAACCTGTGTCCCATCAGTGGGAACATGATAGGCTGAAAGGATGATTATGATTATTTTATTTGTCTTAGCCTGATGTTAAGCGATCAACATCACTTAATTTTATATAATTTTCTGAATGCTATTTATTATATATTTTTTATCCTATGGCTAACGTTAGATACATTTGACATACAGTGGGGCTAGTACGAGAACTTGCGAAAAAGTACTTATACGTTCCGTAAACGATAGCAAATGTATGAAAAATTCAGTTTCCCTTTACGTCCGATAGAGGTGCTGATCAATTTTTCATACATTTTGCTATCGTTTACGGAACGAATACTTTTTCGCAAGTGCTCGTACTAGGGCCACTGAATAACTAATAACTCGTAAGCTCTCCGACTATTATTTTATTTAACAACCAGTGTATACAAGCATCAGTACACATCACATCATCAGCCTATAATCGTCCACAACTGAACAAATGCCTCCCTCTTAGAGGCTTGGCTCTAATCCCCACGCTTGGCAGGCGGATTGGGGATCGCAGTAGGTTCAACGTATACTAATAGTATGGCTGCCCATCCTCCGGTGGTTCTGGTCGAAGTTTTAGGACATACCCGGTACCACAAATTTTCGGGTGTGAGGCATATTAAAAAAAAAAACCCGGAAAATTGGAAAATTCGGAGAAAACATAAAGTGCTTTTTGATACAAGATTATTGTATGAACCAAAGTTGATTGGACAAGGCGTTTGTCAGGTCAAATAGAAAAAAAAACTTGCTCTACTGCCTCTACTGTTACAAAAACACGACAAGCTCGATTTAAAATTATACAGCACAATTCGTAGTAATAATAAAATTGATAATTAAAAAATTAACCTTTTTAAAAACAAGCATTTTCATAGCTCAGTAAATTTTATTTGATACCCATATCATGATGGGACAACATTTTATCCGCCATCTTGGGGCTTCCGTCATATTGAAATTATCATTTAGAATCATAGTGCTTGAGGAGACAAATCCAACAAACCCAAACTTGACAGTGTTACGATGTTTCGTTTATGAGTTCCTGGCCACCTTCTGTCTCTATCATCAGACCAGCTCGACGGTACCATAATATTGCATTGTCACCAAACGTACATAAGTATGCCAAATTTCAGCTCAATCAGTTGGGAATAACTGGTCTAAAATTCAGTTGTAAGATTTGTTCCACACTAAAAGGAAATGTTAAATAAAAGCTGGTAAAATACGCACAATTTTTCATGGTTGACGTTTTAATTTTAATTGATTCACGTTATCAAAGAAAAACTGACGTTAATTAACATTAAGCGATTTTGTTTTGAGTGTTGCCAGAAAATAAATTGGAATGTCATAGAAAATCAGGTCGCGCTGGGCGGTTGCCTTGGCCAGTTTTCTCGTCTGCTAGTTATCGGTTCGGTGCTCAAATAGGGCGGACCGCTGACTTACCTTCAATTGGTTAAATGAGGCAATCGATGGGTCTTGAGTACTTTAAAGCTCTGACAGCTGAAATAACACGCTGAATGAAAACATGTATTCAGTGGCGTAGCTATCGAAGGGCTAGGTGGTGCCGTGCACCGGGGCCCTCAAACTCTGGGGGCCCTCGGACCCTGACCAGTGACCTCAAACTCAATTGCGAAAAAATCGTACCTTCAGAATACCTCAAGAATAATCACACAAGAAACTCGTACACATGCATGTAGTAAGTAGCTTTGAGCACAATAAAGAGCTGATAATAAAGTAGCTTTGTATATTTAAAGTAACTATATTTTTATTTGCTAAAACCTAATCTGTTTAGATAGGGCCCCATTTTTTTTGAAGAAGGGCCTTTAGTTACCTAGTTACTCGTACGCCACTGCTGTAATATATCGGTTACCAAATACCACTCTTACGTTCAACAACTTAGCAAAAGTAGTAAGAATTTACAGTTTTCATTCATCTTTTTATAATGTCCAGCAGATCTCACAGATAAAAAAACTTGAGCTGATTATAGAGCAGAAATTTTCTAGCTTTAGTATAACATCAGATGTTAGAATTTATAAGAATGCATCAATGTTGTAATCCATATTATGACAGGATTTCAATAAAACCCTATATTTTATACGTACGTGTTCAAAATGTTTGTTACTGAAATTCCTGTTAGGTTTGCATAGAGGTTGTTAACTTGACTAACTCTACTTGGAGTTCTAACTCCAACAACACTTCAGATCATCTTTATTTCTTAACCTACTGGTCTAGAGCAAATTGCTATCGTCAAACTATTAAATTCTGGGGAAACTTGTGTGATTGGCGATACGAAAGGCTATCATAAGGATACCTTACCTATTTTATGGAAAGGATTCGTTTGGAGCTTTGCGACTTGCAAGGAAACTTCAGGTTCAAGGTTTCAGTTTATTTAAAGTGCCTTCTAGTTTCAAAACATGTAATAATTTTCTTATAAAACTGTTTTTAAATGAAATTTATATACGAGCTTCGGTATAAATAAATAATGGTGCAATGGTTGTTGCAAAACTACAATATTTTACTAAGTGCTGAATGAGCAATGCACTGAAGTGTCGCCAGCTTCAAACCGGCTCCATAATACGCTTTATAGGATATTGCATAAATCATTAATGTAAAGGTAACACTTGGTTTTTAAAGCAATGCCTAAATGCCAGCTTCATTAACAAATGTTTTCTAAAACAGAAATAACTAAGGTAGACTGAAAACATATTATATTACTGTTAAATAAATATATGTTATTGAGATTTAACTAACATACATAATAACTCAGTGCTGAAACTATGGGTAGGTACTAGGTACATACTCGTATTAATTTAGTGTGAATGATGGTGTGCCAGTGCATGACACACATCACAAAGGTCATTTCCAAGTTTATTCTTCTGGGACAGCATCATCAGCGTTGCTGTTTACATGCTTAGGAATCTGCCACCCATAGCTATCTAAACTGTATGTATACCTTTTTTTACACTAATATTATAAAGAGGAAAGATTTGTATTTTTTTATTTATGTATGTTTGTAATGAATTAACTCAAAAACTAATGGACCGATTTTAAAAATTCCATCACCATTAGGATGCTACATTATCCTTGAGTAACATAGGCTATATTTATTACTAGAATGAAAAAAAAAACTCCACCCGTGAGAAGCCGGGACGGGCGGCTAGTCTACCATATTACCAAATGTTTTTGAATGCCTGGATAATGCGGCGCATGTTCAATGTGCTGTAGTTTTTCTGGATCAACGCATAAGAATTCCCATTCAGCGTGGCAATGCCACCATCGCGATGGGTACGCTTCCATCTGGTAGTGGGAATTTGTATCATCTCTAGACTTTCAACGCTCTACGGGTCCAACTGCTTTACAAGCTTTTGTTTAACTTGCCTTGTAGTTTGGGTCAAATCTTAAACTGAATATTAAAACAGTTACCTCCAACCGATTCAGCTGAAATTTTAACAGCAATGCATGGTTAGCTAAATGACTTCATTCTAAATTCAATATGGAGGACCAGTTCTTTTTAAAGCGCATGATATGGGTATCAAATGAATTGAATGAAATAATACTCTAATTCGAAAAGTAGAGTAATCACGGGCTAGGTAATGGAAGATGATGATGCTAAGATTCTTTTTAAGTTATTAAACTTACAAATGTACTTTTCCTAAAACTGTGATTCACGATCGAGTTTCCAATAGCTTAGCAACTGGTTGCTCTTGTTTATTTTTTATTTCGGTCAACGCCCGAGTTCGGCCTCATTGTGTTCGCTCCATTGACATCGATCTAGGGTTAGAATTATACTAACAAGAATAAAAGACCTCAAAATGCCACAAGTATCATATGGGGTAGGCCCCTATTGAATTAAGTTATATAACTGACACATTATACGATGGAAATAAAGGCACGTGCCATAAAAGGGGTGCACAAATCATCGTAAAGATCTTTCAACATCAAAAGTAATTCAGGAATTATTTGTCTTGCAAACGGGTTTCTATGTCGAATAGAAGCATAAAATCATATACTAAATAGACTTAATATTCCGCTTGAAAACTATTATTATTAAAAGCAAACGACTCAAGCGTTGATTTCAAAACCCACGCCCGAGTTACTCGTTTTTCAAGGTTTTTTTTATATTATGAATCGAAACTGCGTACCTACCTACAATCCGATAACTGCTGGCACCGATCGGTAAAAACTACGGACGTTTAATGAGAATTTTAACCTCGCTCTCATAAAAATTCGGTTTATTTAGACTAGTGTCGATAGTTTAAGTACTAACTCTATTTGCGGAAGCTGTTACTTACTACCCACATTTCAAGCAAGAAGTGGAATTGTAGAGACAACCGCAAAGAGTAACAGAGTGTTTTTGTACTGGCTTGTATATCTTATCTTTTATCCATAAGGTTTTATTATGGTGCCATTATGGGCAATTCTAGGATCCAGACATAACATAATGACGAAAAATTGCCTCGCCACTTTTGCAGCGTTGTTATTACTCCGAATTAGACGCAATCAAGTTCTCTTCATCAAAGGAACTGTTTATTGGCTTGAGAAGACTTGTATTGTACGTCTGTACTTACGATATTTTCTGAGCTTAAAAAAATTAGATGTTAACACCGGCTTGAAGGACGTTGACGCAATCGATTGTTCAAAGACCCGTGGAACAATAGGAGAGGTCATCATCAAAATTTGTAGCGAGTGTTCTTTATTTATAGTTAGGTCACGCGGCAGTGTTTGGTCTAGGCATTCGATCGAAACGAGCGAGTGTTGACCGGGCAATTCACCTTGAGCCCGCACCTCGATTTTGTATAACCCAACCGAGTACAGATGACGATGGTCGAGCCAACATGAGGAATAGTGAAAATACTTCCCAAACCTTTTTTTTTTTCTAATGTGACTTATTGCTGTTGGCCTTGCGGCCTCTACAGCTTGACCGGACTAGTTGGTGAACGCAGAGGGCGTTGGGCCAACATGGTTTAGATTTTGGGCGACAAGCGCAAGGGCACCTCGGAGGTACGAGCCTCGGCTTGGACCGTCGCCGGGAGTGGGAGATTAGACTTGCCCTGGCACCCCAGAAGGGGTGTGCCCTGTGGCCCTAGTAGGTTGTTGAACTGAATGATTATTTGGAGAGAATCTAACCGATCTTCTAACAGATCCTGGGGGTCTCCGATCCCGCCGGCGGGATCGTTGTGTGTGTGTGTGCCTGTGGTAACCGGCGCCTATACCAAAAACTGAATATTTCCTGTTGCCAGGAGTAGTCGGATCGGACGAGCCCAACGCCGCCGAGGTGACGACGGCGATGGGGTCGTCCGGGTCGCCTAAGATATTTCTGGGGCGTCTACGGAGGGGTGGAGTGTTTGTCGTGTCTGTCGAGTAGTTCGAGGCCTGGACTACGAGAGGGTTGGGATGGTGGGGCGCCGCTTCAAAGTAGCGGCGGGAAGTGTGCTTCATATATTGAAGAATGGACGGGAGTTCGAGATCGCAGTGCAAATCGGCGTTTCGCATGTACCAGCTAGCGCCGACCGCTCTGCGTATGAAACGGTTTTGGATGACCTGAAGCTTGTCCAGGTCAACGCGGGATGCGTGGGCGAACGCCACGGAGGCATAAGTCATGACGGGACGGATGCAAGTTTTGTAAATTGTCAGCTTATTCCTAAGTGACAATTTACTACGCTCGCCAAGGATGGGGCTGAGACGGCCTAGGAAGAAAGCCGCTCGGTTGCGGACTATCTGGATATGTTTTGAGAAAGTGAGGCGACGATCGAGGGTCACGCCGAGATATTTGGTGGAGTGTGTCCAAGGGATGGGCTTCCCGTGAAGCGTGATGGGTTTAGCGGGGGGATTTTTGGATGGGTGGAAGTACATTGCTGCACTTTTGTCAGGATTGACCGTGATGGCCCACTTCTTGAACCAGTCACCTAGGTGAGTGAGGGCTCGTTGAAGGTGGGCCCGCTGGATGATCTTGTTCCACCCTCTGGTGTAGAGGGCGGTGTCGTCAGCGAAGAGAGCTATGTTCACGTTGGGAGATCGGGGAATATCGCTTGTGAAAATCGTGAAGAGAACAGGTGCCATGACGGAGCCTTGAGGGACACCGCCACCAATGGAGTGAGGTGAGGAGCGAACTCCCTCGACGCGATAGCGAAAGCTTCGAGCCGTGAGGTAGTCTTGTATGATGAGTACAAGACGGTCTGGCATTCCGAATTGATATAGCTTGTATATCAACCCGTTATGCCAGACTTTGTCGAACGCTTTTGCGACGTCGAGGAAGACCGCAACTGTGCCCTGATAGATGGGCTTGTGGGTGAAGCCGTGGGATGGTTTCTTATTGAAACCTTCAAGGATGTACTCCGTGATGCGGTGCACTTGTTGGACGCAGGAGTGTTTGGCTCTAAAGCCAAACTGCTCGTCGGGGAGGGCTTCCCAAACCGGTCGTGTGGCGCGTTTGGTACAATGCTCGAAGACCGGTCCGCTTGCTGTGGGTGAGCGAGTTGTGGAATGCAAGGGACGGACTGAGACGGCTCGATTTGAAAGTGTGTTCGATTCGAGTTGGTACGTCGGTTATTGACTGGAATATTTTCGTGAGCTTAACTTTTTATATATTGTGATCGTGAATTTTATCACCGCCTTTGTAGCGGACAGAATTGCTTAGTCAAAAGCGTGGGTTGTAACTACTTTTTTTAATTCAATGCCGAGTGACCCGATTGTTTGGTAATTCGAAATTGCCTGTAATCATAGCCTTCTAATTTCATGTCATTGACTGAATATAATAAAATTGGGCACTTATCTTATTATATAGGTATCTTGTTGTACCTACTCTATCCTATTTTATCTTCTCTATCTCTTCACACTTTGTACGTGTAGACTTTTATATAAACTTTGAACGCCTTTTGATCCTCCTTAATTCAGCCTTTTCGCAAAATCTTTTCTTAGCAACTTCTCCCATAAAAAGCCCCATAAAAAAATCTATCTATCTGCAAAATTTCAGCTTCGTAGGTCAAGTAGTATTTGAGATTTCATGATGAATCAGTAAATAATAAGTGGTATTTTGCTTTTATATAGAGGGCTACGCGGCAAGGAAGTAAGTACTAAGCCGAAACAAGTTTATAATACACAGCATAATGAACTACTTTAACTATAGGACCAACCCTGAAATGGCGACACACTCGACACATGGAAGAGCTTATAATTCGTGATTCCAGGGTTCCAGGTCCCATAGTAAAAACTATTCATAATGATGTAAATAACAGACTCCTTTTGACTTAGTGATTTCTGCGTAAACCTGTATATACATGCCCTGTGTACCCTGTGTATTCATTTAAGTTTTATATGTAACGAACAGTGCAAACAAGATTTGGGATAAGCTTTGCCAGTCTTTATTTCAACAATAAAATCAAATAAATCCAGGAAACCTACGAGCACAAATCATTTAACATTGTTACCTGATTGATAAGCGAGCCTGATTGTTTAATATTATAGTTATTCTTACCTAGATACCAGTCATCCTATTTATAATTCCTACTAGCTCGTTGAACCTTACGACGCTGACGTATTACGCAATTACGGGCATAAACATTGTGATTATGAAATGCTTCGTCATTATTTTATACAACTCTCTTTCCTTCATTTTTGTATTTGAATTAATTTACGTATAGCTTTTCAAAGGTATGAACATCTTTAATCCTTTGCATCTCTTGCCCTGCCGTTACCATGACCACCATATTTGCCAGGAAATGAAGGCGGCTGGGAACTGGGGGCGCGTATTTTCAAACTTTCCATTTAAGAGTTTGCCCATAGTCGCTATGCTGGGAACGCGGGCCGGCCAACTCCCACTGATTCTGGCAACGTACAATGAAAAATGATTCAGCTGGATGGAGTGACAATAAATGTAAGGCAGCTGGCAGTAGCTGGCAGCAGGAAGCTAAAATCGGGCAGAAAGAGAAGGGCCTATCTTTGCAGTAGAGTCCTTCTCAGTTCGTTTGCTCACTGCTGAGCATCGTGCGTGATGTTCTCGATCTTTTGTTATATGGCGATAAATCTGCTTCTATCTCTGACACCGCCAGTCTGGTATACCGCGTCAGAGATGTTCGTGCCGAGTTTTTTTTTACACTCAGTCGGTCCCTGGGTTTTTCCTTCCATTTGCCGGTTTTAGCTTCTCCAAGTTATCTGAGGGCTTTCAGGCTATGTGGCCGAAATACTGCAGTACCCTATGAAGACAAATGTCTAAGAGTCTCTATGAAACTTTTATTTATTCTATGAACAGTCCACGGAATACGGATTACGGAGCATGCGTCGCGAGCACGACATATCAAATACGTCGGTCAGCAGATTTAATGGTCCATGATTTGGCGCCGTATAGAGAAATGGGAAAGGCTATACTTTAGCTTTTTTTCAGTACGTTACGATACTTCCACACTTTGTCAAGGAGAGTAAGCGGACATGCAAAATTACCCCAAAATATTTACGTATACTATATTTTTATGGTAATATCCACATAATGTTTGATAAATGGACTATACAAGTCTTGACGGCTACTGAGCATTTAGCACATGATGGTTGATATATCTCGGACCAAATTTTTACGTTCGTTCATAAATTGCTCTTGTTGCCGGCTGCTATAATATAAATAAAGGTAATAGTCAAATTTTAAGAGATGTCTTCCATCATCATTAAACCTAACTTAGTCCACTGAGGTGGTGATCGTGCGGTATATACCGCACTATACGTAAATATTTTGGGGTAATTTACACATTCTATTAAAATGTTACCTAGCAAACCAAACTTCGAAAAAATATTATCCCGGTTGTCTATGGCTTGTACAATGAGCCAATTTTAGGACACTATCTGGAAATGTCTATTATTTATTGTATTAAATTTGTAACACAAAATATGTTTCTTAATGCCTCAGTGGAAAAAACCAAACCTAATCAAACCTTTTTGCACATTAAAACTTTGTTTGCAAGCACAAGGTTATTAATAATTAGGATTGAAATTAAACACTTTTATCTAATTTTATTGATATCGATTTTATGTGTATTTCACATTAATAACATTTGGCGTGTATTTTTGTTTAATTAAAATTTTGAGTAATCGCTAAAACGTAAGAAATAATGATAATTAGAGGAGACAAAAAAATTGCCATGAATTGCTTTAGCAACGACTAAGCAAACAAATTTTTGTCAAAGAGTTCTTTAAAAAAAACATCAATCACCATCACAACAAATACATTAATGTCTATTGACCAGAATTTGCCTCTGTTTTTTACATTCGGTCTCCATGGCTTTCACTTTTCCATACATGGTCGTACCACCATCATCAAGAACCTACACCTTACACTATCGTTCACACAACGTCTTGGATAGTGTGCAGTTGCTTCTTTATCACACTCGAGTTTGATTTCTTTGTCAACATTTTGATAACAAGCAATTTTTCTAGCTTAAGTTATTATTTTTGCCATATGAAGCCTATTTGTCTTTTGGCAAAAGAAAACATGCATTTGCGTTAACCGTTCCTTAGTCATCATTAATACTTCTTGTATAATTATCGATGATGTTACCAGATGTTTCAGCAATTAGCATATCCACGGAAACTTCCTATACTGAATTTAGAACCCTACTATTTAACTAATTTCAAACAAAACCATTGCTTTGAAGCACAAGGTAACTTGAACTCTGAAATTTGCATGGCTAGGTTGAATTTTCATCAATCATAAAGTTGCGAGGGGTTTTGATATATCGTGCACAATTCCAAGTAATGTAGGCTCGGCCTAATTCCTAAATGACTGTGTCAGCCAGTATGAAAGCTGAATACATGATTTCATTAATAACGTGAACATGCTTCGCAAGAACAGTTGCCAATCGAAATTTAATCCTGCTTAGTGCTCGGTAGCCATATTTGAAAACCTGTTCCTCAATTCTACATAAGAGAGTCCAAAAAATAAATAGATAATTTTTATGTCACAATTTTTGTAATGCCATGTAATTTTTTGGTCTCATGGAAGATTGGGTTTAACCACAGACTTAAAAATATTTTTTTGCTTAACTGTATTTCTCTTGACCTGTTTATCTGTTTTTTGTTTTAATTTCATAGCTTTGTTTTTGAATAACTATTCTCTTTTTCAAGGAGCATTCATGTTTAGAGTCTGTTTCTTTTTGACCCCATAAGTAAGGTACCATCAGTGTTCTATCTAATTGACTGTACTGTACACTGCATACACTACTATACTACTACTGTACTGATACTGTGTACTGTACTGTACACCTTAACCATTTCGATCATTAATACCCGTCGTGCGTCGACGTTCACCGTCTATTTTGTCTTAGTCGCTCTTCTGACCGTTAATATAGAGTCTACTATCCATTAGCCCAAAAAAAACGCCCACTCAGGTGTTCGTATAACAAACTATTTGTTTTCATCGTCCCAGCGACGGCTTCGAAACCCCGATGTTTTAACGCGCCGCCCCAATTCGGTACCAAAATAACGTGCGGTGTCCCAGATTCGGTGGCCCCCTCCCCTGCGGTGCGGTACACATTTTTCAATTATTGCCACCATTTTATTCTAAGTGATTCAACTTGGGGTGTCTTTAAGTTCTTCAAAGCATCTTGAAGGGCTGATTGTGCCTTTTCCATTTTCTTTTTCTCGTATATTCCGATTATTTATCCTAATATTGTATGATGTGATTTAGAAAACAGTTGCTAAAATATCTAAATAATCACTTGTATTAAGTGTTTTTAGCGTCAACTTCATAGTTTTAGAGATATTGGGATACTTATAGGAAAATTAGTTCTATTAAGTTAATCGACTTTGACACTCAATTTTAACAATTAATCATTCTAATCTGCCGAAGAATTAGCTAGTGAACATAACAATGGTGTATCCCGTACGTCCCCTATCCAGTTTCCTGCCGCCACGTGTGTGCCGATCGAGCGCTCCGTTATCGTTACACTCCTATAGTAAACACATTCTATAAGTGTATGGGTGTTGTATATCCAAATATCGGTAGCGGGTGAGGTGAATGAACTCGCCAGCTCACGGGCACCTGCAATCGCGGCGTCTCTGTTGACACAAGCAACCACTGACACCTCGTGACGCCTCCCAAGTGATAATGAGTGTAGGTGCAATGTACTTGATACACCAAAATGTAAGATGAGAGACTACAAGGCTTCTGTAGACTTCATGTTTATTCAGTTTTACAAATCCCTGTGCACAGCTGATGTTATTTGAGAAAATTGCACCGACGACGAGGTAGTTATCTAGATAAAGATTATTATATTTATTATCTTTGAAGCTTGTTTACCCAATTTTTTGCCGGTAAATAATCTTTTATATTTTATGTATAAGACGAGGTATAAAGAAAACTAAGCATAAATGGGAAATTTGATAAGTAAAAGCCAATGGACAAGCTTTTGGAACACAATATCAAGTTACTGCATAGGAACAAATACGTAAATTCACATGAGTTTAATACACCAACCACAGTTTTTCCACGAGGAATTGAGGGCGCGGCCTTGTCCTAGTTTTAAGATTGGCATATTTAAATTTTGCTCTTTGAACTACGGCCAAACTCAAATAGCATCGGGATTTGATTAATGGAGCCCACAAAAACGATCACCAATTCCCAAATTCATACGTCGTTAAATTCGCTCCATCTAAGTCTGAAAAAGTACCAATTTAAGCCAAATTGTTCTGAAGTGAACGAGATTACATTAGATAGGTACCAAGAGAATTTAAGAAAAGTATCTTATTATTTCACTGAATCTTTGTGCACTGTTAAAACTTAATTTTGTTCTCTATATTCTTTCAAATATTCCTTTTCTTATGCAAATTGACCATTAGGATCAACTTGATGTCTTATGTTGGAGAAAAAGTGCTTTCTTTAATGCCATTAATAGCATTATTATTGTTGTTAGGCCAGTACTTGTTTATCCAATGATGCTTTGTCATTGCATTGGACTTGGCTTTCGAGTTAATTCAATTTACTAAGACTAAGCTCTTTAGCTGATGTTGTTGACCTGGGTTCTTTTTTGCTGTTTTAGTTATGTCCTAAAAATATTTTTCTTATAGCTTAATAGTCTGCATTTTGTATATTTACGTAATTTGGCACGACACAGTACCTAATGGGTAATAAATATTACAAATCGCTGAAATAGCTGTATATCTGTCATCCTACTGGATAATATTCACAAATGTGCTTCCTGCTAAACGCTATGGCCAGTCTAAAATATTCGTCCTATGTTCAAATAAATCTGACCCAGTCGTAGAGTTATACTATATCCACGGACCAAGTGCATTCTGGCTCGTAAGTGAACTACAGTTAAGATATTAATGAATGACTGCAATACAGACAATCGCGTTTGAGACATATCCTCTTGTGACACAACAAATCAGCTGTGCGATGCGGCGGCAGCACCGCGCGGCACTGGCAAACCGTGTTGGGGCCGCGCGCGACACCACATCGACAAGCAACTTTCCAACTTGCTCGCTATAAATATTCAACAGCTACTCTGCCAGCAGCCGCGACTCTCACCGATACCCACCTATATACAATTTGGGCTCAATTTTGACGATCCACTCCACACTCTGCCACTAAAACTGTTGACTCGTGGGTCCGGTTAGCAGCGTGTCACTAGCCTCTGTCTACTCATCCATCACTGCACATCCGCACGATACCGCGAGACACGATTTCACTGTCACAGCACGCGGCGGCTACCGGCCCGCCGGAGTCACAGCACGCACACCATAGACAAGTCGAGAGTTCCGCAGCCGTCGCCGGAGTGGAGCACGACCAGATCACGCGCCAGCCGCGAAGAGAAACTACCGAGGACCGAAACTACGCGAGGTCGGCGCGACCTCCACGCTCGAGAGCGTGAGAGCCGGCGAAGCCTGAACGTTGGCAGGTGAACTGCGTTAAGTGCAGCGCTGGTACGGAGAGAGCTCTACGAGACGATGCGCGTGGCTCGCCGTTGCCGACTGACGGGCGCGCCGCGACGAACCTCGGCACACCACCACACGCGCACGGCGCACACTCGCACAGCACCGCCGCTCACCACACCGACACGCCGCCGCCGCCGCCGCGCTACACCAACTTTCCGCGCCTTGCCGGACGAAAGATCCGCTGATATTTAAAACATTCATACCAAATTTGACTTTAAAATCTCTGTGAGTCCGTCGAAGAAGCGAGTCTGTTCGATACCTATTTACCTGAATTCAAGTGAGCCATTTCTCTAGACGCATCGGTTGCGCAGTGAATGGACAGCCTATAGTGCGACTTGATATCGACTACGCATGCGCCACGCACACTCCTCTACAGCGTCAGTGCCTGTCTACTGAAATTCATATAACTTTATTTGTAGTAGTATTTCTGCAATAAAGATATAGAGAGCCTAGAAATGATAAATAGACATATAAAGTCTATAAAATTAAAAATAAGCCTATGAAAGAATATATGAAGCCTATGAAGATAGAGCGCTTTCTGAATAGAATACGCAAAATCTGTAGTTGGTAGTAAATCAAAAGCTTCGGTTGAATCAGTACCTAAACACAGTAAGGTCATCGGAATGCTTTAGCAACGATGCTACATATTGCGCAAATAGATGTTCCAATGAACTCGTTTAATAATAGCGGGCGTATGTGGAGGCGTCACTAGGAGAAATACCTAGTGTCGAGTAGTGTGTACAAGAAGCGCGACACGAGCGTTTTCAAGGTTGCAACACACGTTCTAGCTCACGACACTGTCATCATGTCATCCTATACTCATTTACAAAAATTTCACGACGCGAATGACGACGATACAAGACTTAGTTCAACGTTCTTCGTATCTCAAACGTCTCTATTAATACTCGTCCATATCAAAATAAAATTAGCTCCTAGAACCAACGCACAGTGATACTGATTACATAATAATGATAATACATAAATATTTGCAGTTGAAAAAGTTGTTGATAAATAGGACCATAAATATGGCGAACGTACTGAATTGACTGTAATTAGGAATGACATTGGAATAATGAATGATGTGCAAAAAGAGCAAAAAGGGGAGCTCTCATCATCGCCGCTAGCAGTCACGGAACATCAGACGCTGCGAAAATAAATCTTTCTCATATGTACCGAGGATAAAATTAAAACAAACTCTGTGTAAGCTGCTTGTGCCGAAAATAATATTGTAAAGTGATATTGCATGTCAGAAGTCAGAATCAGGACATGCCACTGGGACGGAATTTTTATTTTCAATCAGAAATTAATTAGGTAAACATCCAAAAGTAGAAGGCATTTAAGAATATAAACTTCCTTAAAAAAAACTTCCGTCCATCCGAATATCTGTAAACAAGAAATCATATCGATCCGTTACTCTTATGCTGCGCGAAAAGGAAACAACCAAACGCACTTTCGCATTTATAATATTTCAATAATAGTATAATAATGGAACAGTAATAAGAAATTTATCTACGTTTCTATAGGTTATTTTTCATTCCGAATCAAGTCATTTATACCAACAATGGTACAATATTCTTTAAAATTATCTCTATTGTATTCTCTATTAATTATCAGTGTTCCAAATTAGACTACTATACCTTTACGAGTACATCGCGTACCTCTTTATTGATTACTAAGTCTAGACTTAAGCCTCAGACTTCGACTTCGACTGATATTCATTTAAACAGCTTTAAAATTGTCAGCCAATTTCATACCATATTGCTTGCACCCAAAGGCTTTGAGATGATGTTTATATATTGTTCATCTATAAACTATAAATCTATTATCCTGATGGTATCGTTTGTACCTACAGAGAATTATGTACAAAGGATGCAAGGATCCATACTTAAACGAGAGAGGAATAACAATGCTGACGACCCACGTCGTAAAAGCTATACGATCATCCGATATTATATCTCCACATCCTGTCTCTACCAGTTGCACATTGCTGTAATTATTTGCAGAATCAGTGTTCTCAAAAATAATGTCTATTAATGTATGTAAAAAAGCCTATATTATGTTCGTAAATTAAAAATGAATCATCAATAATTTTCAGTACAATTTTCTAGTCATAGACCGCTTATAGTCATAGCTTCACAAAACGAAGCAAACATTTATGTGGAGAACCGCTATTAATTAATTATTTTTTTTAATTAATTTGGGAAGTTGATGAAACGTTTAACTTAGAGTGATCTAATAACCAGTTGTGACGCAAAGGAAATATCATAAAAAATGCTGAAATTTTGCACAGGACTTGCCCAAACGAGACAAGGGCGGCTCTGTCAGTGGAGGTGGTCGCTCGCCTCGCCATTTTAGAACTTCCGCCGGCGCCCGAACCATTGCCGACATCACGATACAAAATCAGGGACTGGAAACAGAACGTTTTGTTGACTATTCAGTACCCTTAGTACTGGCTCTAGCTAAAAACAAGTAAAATAAAAATGTATAATAATTAATTCGACATTTTACAAGCCTTTATTAACTACTAGCTGTGCCCGCGACTCTGTCCGCAATTTCTTCAGAAAAAATAGCCTATGTCCGTCCTCGTGATACATATTATTACCTCCCAAAATTTTATTGAGATCGGTTAAGCCGTTTAGCTGTGATTATGAGCAAACAGACAGACAGACAGAGTTACTTTCGCATTTATAATATTAGTGTAGATTCAATTTAATACAAGCCAATTAGCCAACTAATACCAAAACACTTACGTAGTCTATTGTCCTAAAAAAACGCGATTTAGCTGTGCAAATGCCCAGCCCACTACCAGTTGACAGCGTACCCAGCCTGGTGGTGGCATTACTGGCATTGCCCCGCTGAATGGAAATGCTAATATTATGTTGAGCTAGAAAAACGCGAGGGTTTTTGTCACGCACCTAAAAGCGCGTGACTATAACTCGCACTTTTCTACGTTTCTGTTCACGGGAAATGTGTTTTAAGATTTTTGTTGTAACTCATAAAAAAAATGTTATAAAAAAATGGTAACAAGTGATTTTTTTCTTGTTACCATGCTACTTCGTCAAATTTAATGATATCGAAACAAATCATTTTTTGTTTATAATGTCATGTTAGTCAGCAAAACTTGCTTGTGTCACTTTTTGTAAATTCACGCTCAGTAATTTTATATCGTCAATAATGTAAAAATGTGTGAGCGAGAGCGCTGCAGACGCAAAGTGCCCCCTTAATCATATCATTATAAGCCTATTTATGTGCCCCACTGATACGGGCACATAAATACAACAAAAATACACTAAGTAATACTTTACTCTGGAGTTTGCGGAAGTCTGACTCTACGGCATCTTTCCAGCGATATATAGATGGGCTGATAGGTCAATAGTTTCAACTTAGTTCTATAGTGTGGAACAATCCATATAAAAATCTGCGTAAGTCTCAGTATATGAAACGAACAGTTATTATCAATTTAACAACTGACTTAAAAATTTGTAAATACGCAACTTCCTTTACTTGGATTACATATTTTTTTCCAGTTGTATTGATTTAATAACCAAACTGAATTATGAAACTTCTATGGAACCAAACTGAATATATCAATCGGTTTAAAAGAGTCCTGCGGTAACAAACATAAAAAAAAAACATCCGAATTGAGAACCCCCTTTCTTTTTTATGTCGTATAGTAATAGTAGTTTTTTTAATAAAAACGTCTGTGACGAGCTGCGCAAACGCAGAGCATAAAATTCCAACCTCGTCGACCAATTGATTAGATCCGAGCACTGACAGCTCGCGGGAACGTAATTATTTCTCTCTCATTTTTGCTGGAAGAGTCACTTAGTGTCAGTCTTTTTATTTCTGTTTTATATAAAACCATATTATTCGGGTTCTTTTTACAAAAAAATAAGGAGTTTTTAAGGAGTGAAAACAATGTTTGTAATATTGTTATGGATTTGATTTCTTATATCTCTATTACTTAGGGTCATTAGTTACTCTAAAATAAAATAAATTATATTATTACTCTGAAGACCAAACGAAAGTTCCAGAGCTAGCTTGCCTTAATGTAACATAGTCGGAAAGATTTTTGTACATAAATATGTTATATATTATAGTTAAAATACCTTGGACTGGTAAGTTCGTATAGACTGAAGGCCAACCGCGTAATCCCAGAGTTTTCAGGTTTGAAAGCCATAGCTCGATTAATTTTAGAACAAACAACCTGGACCCTTCTGAATCACGGTGACTGCACTAGGTGATCTTTACAGATCACCAAAGTTAAGCAATTGACAACCCTATCAGTGTTTGGATGGTTGACCGCTAGTGGTATTAAAAATTCGTGGACAGAAAGACGGTAAACAATTGGATTACCTATAGACTGTAGAAGGTCTGAAGATAATCAAAGGTCTAAAGTAATCAAATGCTTAATCCAAGCTCACAATTAGTTGGCTAAGTACCCAATTCATGCTACCAGTCCAGTAAGCATGCTAGCGGCATTTCCACGCTGAGCCAGAAAACGCTAGCATTTTCAAGATGATATCGGTAGCCGACGACCCAAAGTCTCGTCCCCTAAATAGCTTAAATATGTAACCGCTAAGCGAACTTATTCTTTGGCTTTCATTTCTGTCACTTAATTTTTACTGTAAATTACAAGTGACTGAAGGATACAGAAACAATTTCAATTGCTCTGAAATCAGTCCAAAGGTTCCATTAGCCTTTTCACTTTATCTCTACTTTAATCAAGACGAAGCTGTCGCCATTCTCACAGTTTTATTTCGCCTATTCATGGTCGATTTCTGCGAAGATATCGCTCTGTGTGGTCCGTAACGAGTTACACTGATCGTGTAATTGAATGCGCAATTCCATTTTATAGAACTTGAGTCTTTTGTTGTTTACCGACGCTCCTCAGGCTGGCTGATTGGCTGAACAAATCTTCATATACAATGCCACATAAACGGCAGTTAGGATGCACACACACAAGGCCTTAGCTTCGTAGATCAAAGCTTTGAAGAGAAGAACGAGCATCTCGCGATTTACCTGTATGCCTAGTAGTCTTGACTAAAAGTCAAACCCATTCTTAGTGCCGTTCTTCTGACTTCTAACATCAGTCATCTCACTGAACTTCTCCTTGTCTTGTGACCAACAAAATAGCTGCAACTTTTTACTGTCGCGCCCCTACCTTTCTCGTAATGATTATTTTTCTTCGTGTTGATAAAAAAAAAAGAATTAGTAATTCAGACCAGTATTCATTTATTGTAATTACTTACAATGCAAGTAAAGCCTAGGAATCCGTGTATTATATTGAGGATCCGTATAGTGGGTATCCGTGCCCACTCAGAGCAGGTTTAAAAAGGGGTTTCAAGTGGAAAAACTTATCTGATAGTTTAATTCCCAAAATGTGATTTTACAAAAAAAAGACGAATAAATAATACTGATTTTCTTTATTCTCTCTCTCAGTATTATCATGATAAATATTGCAGCTGTAACCTCTGACATAGTCATCTAAATTGATCATCCAAACGCCTATTAATTAGTCGCAAGGTGGTCTCCGACATAATTTTTACAGTAATTAATTTGTACCTACTTATTGAATCTCGGTGAATAGGTGAGTGTTTTAGGAAAGTTAGCTGCGGGGTGATTGAGGTTGAATTTTAAAACAACCGACATTGCTTATGTCTCCGACGCTCCCCTTGTCCTCGACGAGAGAGATAGTAACATAATTAGAGGTATCTATTATCCGAGATGCTTGTAGGGGCCTTACCCCTAGCTTCACTTTTGCGAGCCAACTTTTAGTAGGTACCTCATAGGTACCTAAAATTAACCAACTCATTTAAGCTGCATCGTTTAAAAGCGTCTAACTTGAATGAACGAAAATCCGTTTTAAAATGCGTGTGTGCGTGAAAATAGCCAAGCTTGGCGGCTATCAAACAACTACCGCTTATCGTAGTTGATGGTACCGTTTAGACAAATAACACCTATGCGGGTCAACTTTTCGAGCTAGGGGTAAGGCCCCAGGTCACCACAAGTGAGCTTGGTATTATCTTAGTCGCCTGTCATAATATGTGTAATGACAGACACAATAAAGAAGGTCGAGCTCGCCAGAAGGTACGGCGGGGGTACCTCTTAGGGACCTCCCTAATCCCTAAATTAAATCACTATGATCAACCACAAATAGTTGACAATGATTAGATATTGCTTTGTTTATGAAAAATCAAATGATTAAAGTACCCTACGAAACGTATGTTCATGTTTATTGCAAACTACAAAATAAGTAAATAAAAGGGACGAGCAGACGATAAAATATGTTATCGTACTTTATGCACGCCGCTTTATCTGCGTAATAAACATTTTGTATGTTTCTGTCGGACTGCATGTAAAGGTGTGTTCTTGCTAGACTTGAATGGGACATTTTGCTTTGCGCTAACATAAACGCGGGGAAATTGTCGTAACTGAACAAAATGGTATACAGAATGTACTTACGGAGGACATGAGAATGGAAAATTGCAATTCTTTTGAATTGTGCTATCCTGTTGTGTTGTTTTTTGTTTTTTGTTTGTTACTCACATAACATCACAAGAGCTAAGATTTGAATGCAATTAAGGGCTTAACTAAGGGCCTACTGTTCACACAACTATGGCACGGAAAAGTTGAAAATATTGCCATTTAAGCGTTACGTAGTACTACAAAGAGCCCTTATAACTTCGTTCTGTCTTTTCGTCTGTCAATCCATCCTAATAATTTACTTCTTGTCCTTCTAACTTCTATAGTGATTGAGATAATTGAATAAAACTGTTAAAGTTTTGATATAGATCTCAATTTTAAAATTATAAAATTTTTGTATTTTAGGGGCTTAGTTTCCAATACATTTTGTATGGAACGGCAAAAATTGAAGTCTATAACATTGACATATTACATTGTCGCTACCAAGAAGGTTGCTTCAAGGAGGTGTATACCGTGGGTTGCAGGGGTATTAATGTATAAGTACAAGAGAAAATCAGCTTGTGGCCAGTTAGTAGCCCCATAAAAAGGTATCGGGTAACCGATCAAAGGTATCGAGCTCTCAATTTAGAACGTTTAGCGAGTCAACGACCTATCTCAGAATGCTGATTCGGATATTTCATAAACGGACCCCATTAAACCACCTCAGGGGAACTGACTCATAACGTCGGATATCAAACAGGCTTGATACAAGACCTAAGCATAAATATTCATCGTGTATAGAAATACTGTCATAATTTTTACTCATCCGAGCTTCAATATAAAGAAAATTCCTTTCCAGTTTCTTTTACTTATTTTACCCGACGACGCAATGAAAAAATATTGTATTTACCGTGTTTTTATCATCCAAACAGCCTAGACCCCTTACCGACCGACCGACTTTCATACATGAGATGTTGATAGATTCCTCTAAGTTCAGGGATAGTCACTAATAGATGAATTCATCATAAATATAAAATAGCGACATGTAAAGCGAAAGTGAAAAAAAAACTGCACTGCATTTGTCATTGAATAGGTCTTTTTAAATGAAAGTGAGACTTGGTAGTGGTACATAATTTTAATTCAGGTTGTTTGCAAAAAATGATCCGCCAATGTTGACAATTTGTCTGAAATACCGTTGCCAGGTTTTAATTTCATTATTACTCACCGTATTTTCAAAAGGTATGACGACTCGATTTAAGAAAAAGGCTGCGTAATTTTTATTTTGAGTTATCTCGGCGATGGAACTTATTTGCCTGTGAATGTAACAATACGATTTCAAACGTTCAATTTTGATCAAACCTTAAGGGTACTGTAACATAGTAATAAAGTACGATGAGATTAAGCAATGAACTTCCTAGTTAATATACTGAATAGTGTTGAACCATTAAGTTTGTTGTTGTAATTACAATTGCAATCAAATTTATGGAAGAGCTTAGTTAGAAACAAAATCAATAATCTTGATATTTTATAATATATAGTTACTAAAAACTGAGGGGGGGGGGGATGTGAGGTAAACACGTATTGCACACATACCGCTTCACGCTTATTGTTCGCTTATGTCTTCGCTAAACATGGTGCATGTTACTGCGCCGAAATATTAGGAGCTCCTTCCACAACCTTACCACGGTAAATATCCCGTAAATAATCAGATAACAATTTATTCTTGTTATTAGTTTTTTAGAACTGTTAACCGATGGGGAAGAAAGGTTCTTGAGTGGAGACCGCGAACCGGAAGACGCAGCGTAGGTAGGCCTCCCACTAGCTGGACCGACGACATTGTGAGAGTCGCGGGCATCCAGTGGATGCAGATGGCAGGATGTCGTTCAGTATGGAAGGTAAAGGGGGAGGCCTATGTTCAGCAGTGGACATCTTCTGGCTGATGATGATTAGTTTTTCAGCTACTTGAATCTTTTAAAGCCTTTCTTATTCTAAGAAAGGAATTTGACATTCAAGTCGGCAATTGACTTTGGTATTGTTTCTACGTAGGAGTTTGCGTGGGCTGAAGCGCCGAGATAGGCTCGCGAAGGAAGGCTGCTCCTCAACGCAGGTGTTAATTACATAATACCTACTACCTTGAATGCACTCCGTAATTTGCGCAATTCGCCAGAACTCCTAGTAATCTATTTAACGCGTAATTTATTACTTAATTGAATAAAACGCTGCCTGGAACGGTTTCTCAGCGCCGAACGGTTAAAATTTGATTAGGATGTTGATAAATCATGATTAATAATACAATTATTCAGTTATTAAGTCGAGTGAAACTACCAATAAAATTCAAATTCAAAATAATTTACTAGCAAATAACTTTGTTAACTACCTAAGTAGTTTAATACTTAGACAACCTTACCACGGTAAATATCCCGTAAATATTCATATAACAATGGGGCTAGTACGAGAACTTGCGAAAAAGTATTCGTTCCGTAAACGATAGCAAATGCATGAAAAATTCAGTTTCCCTTTACGTCCGATAGAGGCGCTGTTCAATTTTTCATACACTTTGCTATCGTTTACGGATCGAATACTTTTTCGCAAGTGCTCGTACTAGGGCCACTGTAGTAAACAACCGTGATAGTTTAAAACAAAGAATAAATTGGGTTTTTAAACCCCGATAATAGAGTTGACAATCTTCAAACGGCTGAATAGATTTTTAACACGCTTTTATTAGCTTGGTATGTATCTATGTAACGGAATATTTGAACGTGATATTCACCCCTTTCAAAACAACGGACTGATTTGAAATTTTGCACACTTAGCAAGGACCGATGACAATGCTTTTCGGTCGCATCTTAAAAAATACCTCATTGAACAGCAGCGTCAACATGGTGTGATAGATGGCGATTTGTCTTACATTTAGCAGTAATACGTAATACTTACTAGTGTAGCTCTTGATGTGAGACGGTAGGTGTCTGTCATGTCAAAAATATATAAACTATATTATGTATTTTTTGTCTCTTCTGGTAGATATTTATTTCAACAGACTTGTCATTCCTGCTGTCATTATTATCATTGTAATTATATACCTACTCGCTCTCAGTCATCTTATTTATTCATCGGTTTCTTTTCTATATATTCAAGGATTCATTAATATGATCGTTCTTGATATATTATAGTACCTACGGAAAATTAAGTTTAAATATTTTGTGTCCTACCATATTTTTATTTTTTGTTTTCTATGTTGGCCTTTTGGAAAAACTCAGAGTCACACAACGGGCAATGAAGAGAGCTATGCTCGGAGTTTCTTTGCGCGATAAAATCCGAAACGTAGATATTCGCCAAAGAACCAGAATCACCGACATAGCTATTAAAATCTGCAGGTTGAAGTGACAATGGGCAGGCCACATCGGTCGAAGAACTGCTAACCGATGGGGAAGAAAGGTTCTTGAGTGGAGACCGCGAACCGGAAGACGCAGCGTAGGTAAGCCTCCCACTAGATGGACCGACGACATTGTGAGAGTCGCGGGCATCCAGTGGATGCAGATGGCAGGATGTCGTTCAGTGTGGAGGTTAAAGGGGGAGGCCTATGTTCAGCAGTGGACGTCTTCTGGCTGATGATGATGATGATGATGTTCTATTTGTTTAAATAGTACTAATAGTAATATTTGTATATTATAGTTATTTTTTATTATGTTGTTTTAATAACTGTAAATTCAAGGATTCATCTGAAAACCGGCGCTGATAGTCTTGGACTTTCCGCATTAATGCCGAGATGGACCCATTCGACAATAATTTGTGTTCTTTAGATATAAGGTGTTTTTTATTTATTAAAAGCCGAATAAATTGATTTTCTTTCTTTTTTATTTCTTTTTTTCAATAATTTAAATAGTTTGTATTGTCACCAACATCTTCAGGCGTGTTTTATTCTTGAATAGCTAGCTAGGAACTCTCTCTCTACCAAGTCGCCGTTCAAACAAGATCAATCCGAAAAACAAATATCGGTTTAGCAGTTTGGGAGCTACGATGTCACAGACAGACACAGATATACAAGTTAAAATTAACACCACTCTTTGCGTTGAGCGTTAGAAAGATCCTAATCGAGTACTTATTTCAATAATCTGAGCAGCAGTTATGAATAGAATCAGAGCTAGATTTACGTAGATGCTATGAATAAGATTTGGCAAAAAATTTAGAGCGACGCAAAGAAAAAGTCGTATTGTTAGAGCAAAAACCTGACAAAATAAAAATTATTTATAAAAAAAAAGTATTCTTCATACCAAACCCTTTCACTAGAAACCCATATCAAAGTGAGTGTAAGTCTGAAGTTTGTATGGCGTACCCTTAAGTGACGTCATAATTAATGTATGTACGATATAGTGCGCACTCTATCTGGCATTTTTTTAAATGCTTATTTCTTCCTTAATTTTGAACACATTATTTTGATTTCGTTTTCGATGATCAGCTCTATTAATTATTTCTAGTAATTTTCTTCTTCTTTATTTTACACTAGAAATTTGTCTAAGAAACAGCTTTCTTTATAGGTAAAATGACATATCAATTATATTGATTGTATTTGTTTATTTATAGCCGAAAGCGATAAAATTTCTAACAAAGTTTGCCTATTATAAACTGGTAGGTACTACCTATATCGTAAAACACAATACACACTTTTGTGCTAATGTGTGTTTTTACCACATTGCTTTGCTAAAATAATTCTACCCTTGTGGTATTTGTTGCCGAGCCAATGTTCCCAAAAACGACTTTTAATTATAACTTAAGGCTTATGATTTATTTTACCTCATAATTTTCGGTGTGAACAATACACCTTTATTTTCTGATATTTACGACATGGGTCGGACATGATCGATACGGTGTCTTTGAACTTTAAAATCGGATAAAAATCATATATGTATTCTCAATTAACACGTTGAGGGACGAATTTTTAATGCAAAACTAACAAAGGATAAAGAAGTGTTTTGAGACATGATATGAGGTGTGAACGACACTATAGAGACGATTTATTTTTCTGGTAGACAAGGAGCCTCAAATATTGGTTTATAATTATGATGAAAAAAATTCAGGGGCCTTCTCTTAACGAGGGCTTGAAACAGCGCAGTGTGGAAAATGACGCGAACGTGAATCTTAATGCGCCGACATACGGTTTGCGGCCGCGTAATTTTGCGCAATCACCTCTACAGAATCGCTTAAAACAACTATCAGTAAACCCAGGTTTAAAAAAAAAATAGAATAGATCTAAGTTTGGCTACCAACTCGCCTGATGGTAAGCGACGGTGTGGCCGAGGTGCAGAATTCACTTCACAGCTGTTTTACTCCCAAATTTCTAATTTTCCTTGAACAACACTATAGAGGTGTAAATTTATTTTTTATGAATAAATAACTATGACTATGACTATGACAAAATAGCGTATGATCCATGGTATGTCTTTAGGCGAAGTGGTGGTCAAACGCACCCTTTTAATAACAAGTGGATCACATTAAAAACCGGCTTCAAAAATATATTAAAATCGTAAATCGTAATGGAGTGCATCCTCGCGTTATTAAAAGTTGTGTTATTAAATTTATTTTTATAATACGGGTTCATCATATAACTACTTATCTCTCTATCCACACTATCATGCTATCATGTAAACAGCTTCACATACATCATTTCATATTAATAGTCGTAGTTAATGCGTATAGTCGCGTATCGGTTGCGCGGACGCAAGTAGGATTTCCTTTTTAGATCGCACTCGTTCCCGTCCATCATTGGGTCAGTATGCGAGCTATTGAACGGCTGTTACTTCCTGCAGCGACTCAATGAAAGCTTTACTCCTGCCAGGTCGGTATTGAGATGTCGTGCAACTATGTTGTGAAGATATTAATATGAATTCGAAGTTTGTGTAAGTGTAAGACACTCTTAACATAGCAACTTCAAATCAACTTCTCAACCTTAATATGAATTCGAAGTTTGTGTAAGGGTAAGACACTCTTAACATAGCGACTTCAAAGCAACTTCTCAACCTTAATATGAATTCGAACTTTGTGTAAGGGTAATACACTCTTAACATAGCGACTTCAAAGCAACTTCTCAACCTTAATATGAATTCGAAGTTTGTGTTAGGGTAAGACACTCTTAACATAGCAACTTCAAAGCAACTTCTCAACCTTAATATGAATTCGAAGTTTCTGTAAGGGTAAGACACTCTTAACATAGCAACTTCAAAGCAACTTCTCAACCTTAATATGAATTCAAAGTTTGTGTTTGTGTAAGGGTAAGACACTCTTAACATAGCGACTTCAAAGCAACTTCTCAACCTTAATATGAATGCGAAGTTTGTGTTTGTGTAAGGGTAAGACACTCTTAACATAGCGACTTCAAAGTAACTTCACAACCTCATAAGTACAATACAATACTTTATTAATAACTCCATAGTTACAAGTCAAAGTAAGTTAGTCAAGTAAACAATGATGGCACATTATGGATATTTACGCGGCATACTACCAAGTATGGCTCTTTGGAGTCAGCTGGACTCGGACTTCGGAGTTCGGATCAGAGTGCTTAATTTTTCTTCGAAAAAATTGTGAATCAAAGAGCGTCCTATATCAGTCATTCTCCGTGAGCAAGCTTATAGTACACAGGAATTACTCACGTAAGATTAGGCCGGGCGGCACGCAGTGCAAAGAGAGACGAAGCCGCGCGCGCGCATTCACCTTGATAAAGATCGCCGATTAAATATAATAAGCAACACTACTAGTGTATTGACAACTAAAAATATCAATACAAAAATTTAGTTTTATTTAGTCAAGAATTCGTAACAAAATTAGTATTTATTTCTATTCGCGTCATGCGTTTCGTCATTAAGAATATTAGATTAATTGTGATGAATAGTATACATACAGGGTTCCAAAAAAACTGCGGTACTTTTACGAACATCTTTTATTATGAGAACAAACCTGATCTCATGAAAAAAATATCAGCTGTTCCATACATTTTGTTTAGTGTGAAAAACAACCCTATTTGTTTTCCTGATTTCAGGGATGGTCCCGTATATCCCATACTTAACAGACTTTTTTGTTGAAAGATAGTCTTGCCTTTGACCGTCATCTCCCCTGATGTTAAGCGACGATACGGTCTACGATGTTGCACGCATGCTTAGAAGAAACCGATTCACTCGCACACCCCAGATTGTAACTCTAGGGGAACACACATTCAAGCAACGTATCACAGTCTAGCAGTTCGCACAATTTTGAAATCAAAGCGCTTCGTTCGTGTTTTCGGAATATCAACCAAGAAACGATGTTGCCTTTTCGTGCTCGTCCTGGCCGCTAGAAAAATGGGCCGGAAATGAGGTCATGTAGATCCGGTGCACGAAATGTATCCGATAAAAAATCGATAGTCTTGTAACTTTACGCCGATGATCAAGGCTTTGTAGCTTAGTCTGTACAAGGAATTCGTTACTGTTGAGCTTCTTTGCATGTTTGCATGTTTCTCAACGGACTCGAACGTATGAAGCGTGTAAAGAATGAAAGAAAATAAATTTTATGCGACATTACTCCAAAAAACTTATATCTAAAGGATACAATCAATGTTGAAAGGGTCCATCCCGGCATTAATGCTGAAAGTCAAATTATT
The DNA here is from genome assembly GCA_949125355.1 of Agriopis leucophaearia. Taxonomy (NCBI): domain Eukaryota; kingdom Metazoa; phylum Arthropoda; class Insecta; order Lepidoptera; family Geometridae; genus Agriopis; species Agriopis leucophaearia. The sequence goes on along the minus strand of OX421265.1, from coordinate 6,789,912 downwards.
ATCAGCGCCAGTTTTCAAACGAACCCTTGAGTTAACAGTTATTAACATTTTTTTAAAATAAAAATATAAGCATTTGTACTTGGCTGATCCATCCCAAGGGTGGGAGAACTAACCTATGCATGACCGAACTTGTGCTTGAACTTATGTTTGAGACTTGTTGATAATAATGAGTGACAATGACCCTTTTGGGCTTAGTACCATTGTTCTATGTAAACTTGGTTAAATCGATCAATATCTGACCCCTGCGATACAGGTCTCACCTAGTGCAGGGTCCACAAGTACTCTGAATAACCTTGTATCTACATAATGATTATATATATACAGGGTGTTTGGTAGAGGGTCCGACAAATCAAATGAGCGTGTTCGGGGGCCCATTTGGAAAATACAAGTTGGCCAAAAAAAATCCCTGACCCTCCAATTTTTTTTAAGTTTTTTTTTTTGTGAATTTTCCCATTTTCACCAAAATTGTACCTATTTACCTCCATAACATTTGTAAAATCTGTTTTAGACCGGATGTTTTTACTTGAATTTGGTCTCTAATATACCTTCAGGCCACGCAAAGCAAAATTGGGTACAAAACAAAGCTAACTAACTGATTTAGAGCTCATAGAGTGAAAAAATGAAAATAAAAATTACCTCATAGTTCAACTTTCACAGTGATCTAAAAAAAAAACACTAGCAATTCGGGAGATAATATGCATTTAAAAACTTCTCTATTTATTACTTATTACAATGACATACTAAGTTGGTATAAAACTTACCAACTTGTTGAATAAATGAGGCAGAAGGGAAAATTCAAACAACAGAAATAAATACAATTATTTATTTAATTTAAATTTTGTTCGAACACAGCTCCTCTTTTATGAATACACGCCCGGCATCTACGGCGTATTTCTTTTGTAGTCGTGTTCAGCGTCATTTCTACTTTCATTTTTGAAAAAGCATCCCCAATTCTCGTCACAAATTCTTCTTTTGTGTTTATTTCAACTTCGTACACCAACTCTTTAGCACGTCCCCAGACATAAAAATCGAGTGGTGTTAGGTCTGGGGAACGTGCGGGCCATTCAATTGGGCCACCTCTCCCAATCCATGAATTGGGGAAAACGTTGTCTAGGTACTCGCGTACTATGTTCCGGTAGTGAGCCGGGCAGCCGTCATGTTGAAATACAACTGCCCGGTCATCTTCAAAAATCGGCAGGTCACTCATTAATTCCGGTAGGTCATTCATTAAAAATTCTAGGTAATTTTCCCCATTCAGTGTATCTGGGAGATAATGGGGTCCTATGAGGTCTCTCCCAATGACACCTGCCCATACGTTGACCGAAAACTTATGTTGGTGTGAGGCCTCTCTAGTCGCGCGAGGATTTTGCGATTCCCATCTGTGGAGATTATGTTGGTTAAAGATGCCCTCTCTCGTGAATTTAGATTCATCCGTCCAGAGAATGGTCTTCAGGAATTCGTCATTATCTACGTCCGTATGTAAAAGAAAACGGCAAAACCGCAAACGCCGCTCTTGGTCCCCTTCTACTAAACCTGAAACCAAAACAAAACCGTTTGAGAACATGAGATGGGCAACTTGTACGGCAATTATTATTATTATTGTAGAGTTCGATACACCACCGAAGTCATAATAATAAAAAATTACAATCCACTATTCAAGAGAATTTGAGCAAAGCCCATTGTCCAGTAAACAATTTATGTAAGGTTCGTATTTTAAATGAGCAATCAGGAGCTCTAATATTCTGACGCGTGAGATATTATCTAGGTCATTATCTCTCTCTCGTTTCAAAAGTCATAAGAGTGAGAGTGATCAAAATAATCTCAAGCGTCAGAATCTAGAATACAGTTTAGAGTTAATGTCATAAATTAAATTTACCTTGCACCGGAGTGTAGTGAAAAGGATGCCTTCCGTCTGCATTGACTACTGACCAAACTTTCCATGTCGAAACTCCCAAGTCACGGGCCACTTTTCTAATGCTGGTGGTGGGATCCACATCGAACTCTTGTAGAATACTTTCATCTACAACAACACGATGCTGTCTAGCATTGAGTCGTGGTTCCCTAAAATGTAGGGTGCCGGTTTCCCGCAGTCTCCGGAAAGTATTTGAGAATGTGGTGTGATGTGGTACATGTCTGTTGGGATACGACTCTCTGTACATTCTTTGGGCTGCACGTGAGTTCCCATCAGCTCGGCCATAGGCAAAAACCATGTCGGCGTATTCTTCGTTACTAAACTCCGTCATGTCGGCGCAGAAAGAATCAGCAACAACAGTCAACGTCAACAAAAACAACAGTAACAACGGTAACAGTCAACAACGGTAACAGAACAACGGTAACAGACAACAACGGTAACAATCAACAAGGTAACAATTTAACAAATCAAAACAGAAAACAGAAACCGTTGGGTTATTCGTACACGCGTCAAACAGTGATAGCAGTCAAAACTCGACTGATAATCAGTCACACTGATTTTATTGGTTAGACAACTGGTAGCTTAAAGCCTTAGCACGCTGCTTCTGCATTCTTGGAGAGACGGAGAAAGAAGAACTAATAACAATGGTTTTATACCTGCTCGTCGTAATTGGTCCCTTACTTTACGTAGATGACACATTTTTTTATTTCTAGAGTTGTTACTTAGAATCCTATTTTAACTCAATAAGCTGGTAAGTATTATACCAATTTAGTGTGTCATTGTAATAAGTAATAAATAGAGAAGTTTTTAAATGCATATTATCTCCAGAATTGCTAGTGTTTTTTTTTTAGATCACTGTGAAAGTTGAACTATGAGGTAATTTTTATTTACATTTTTTCACTCTATGAGCTCTAAATCAGTTATTTAGCTCTGTTTTGTATCCAATTTTGCTTTGCGTGGCCTGAAGGTGTATTAGAGACCAAATTCAAGTAAAAACATCCGGTCTAAAACAGATTTTACAAATGTTATGGAGGTAAATAGGTACAATTTCGGTGAAAATGGGAAAATTCACAAAAAAAACCTTTAAAAAAATTAGGGGGGTCAGGGATTTTTTTTGGCCAACTTGTATTCTCCAAATGGGCCCCCGAACACGCTCATTTGATTTGTCGGACCCTCTACCAAACACCCTGTATAAGGTCGGGGAAAAAGTTTCTTCGTATTTTTTAAACAAATTCAAGACATATTTTTTTCAAGTTTAATTACATTTAATTATAATATATATGTATCATTTTGTTCGAAAACTTGTTGCCATCTTTTAGGTAGTGACATGACCCCGTTGCTGTAGAAATTTTGGGAATTCTGATCAATAAAATGCAACAAGTAGTTTTGACAGTCCTCTCTTGATGTTAATCTAACACTACCCAAAGAATTCTAAAGAGATCGAAACAGGTGGAAATCTGAGGGTGCAAGGTCAGGGCTATGTGGTGGATGCATTAACACTTCCTAACCAAGCTCTCTAAATTTTTGCTGAGTGGCCAAAGATGTGTGCGGTCTGGCGTTATCATGATGAAAGACCACACTCTTAAGGGTCAATTTGGGCAGCGTTTAGTCCATACAAACTTATTCTCCTGTTTCCTTCCTGGATAATACCGCTAAAGCTATATTTCTTTTTTTATAAAATATATCTCTTTTATGGTCGGGCTTGTGTCATTTATTTTTTCTCGTAAGTTAAGTACTATAAGAAATATGAGCCTTTAAAAATCCCAAAAAAAAACAAATTTTTACCACTGTGTTCAGACGTATCTCAAACAAAATTGATGAGTTTCTAAAACAAAAGAAAATGACAGAAGCCGAGATCAAACCTTTTTTAAACAATTAATTGAAAAAAATATTGAAATCGGCCTATTTTTGAATGAGAAAACAGAAGAATCCGAGACGATGATTTTGTCTACTTTTCGTAGGTATAAATCGATCCGAGCTGCAGTTGTCCTTATTGCGCTCTACGGGCAGAGGCTTGAGGTCAGGGGAGGGTATGTCTAATACGTATACAGTTAGAGAAGAGACATGTAGTCGATAATTGTATCGACACATTAGTGTTGTCCATCGATATCGATATGTAACGGTTCTCGTCTTTAGTTCGTGTTTTGTGCGTGAAGTGAATTTAGCACATTACTGCAACGGCCGGCAAGTTAGGATTTGGACAAAAATGTTGACGCACAATATGATTTATTTTTACAATGGAAACTGACGTGATTTTCACACATTTAACATATTTAAGTACAAAAAGAAAGAATTAAAAAATAAAACTTGTGTATCAGGATCGTAGCAAGTGGAAAAATTAATTCTCTTAATATTAATTGGGTTATTATGTTGCTAAGTGTTTAGATTATAGCTCATCATCATCAGCCAGAAGACGTCCACTGCTGAACATAGGCCTCCCCCTTTAACCTCCATACTGAACGACATCCTGTCATCTGCATCCAATGGATGCCCGCGACTCTCACAATGTTAGACTCTGGTTCTTTGGTGGATATTCACGTTTCGTATTTTATCGCGCAAAGAAACTCCGAGCATAGCTATCTCCATTGCCCGTTGTGTGACTCTTGAGTTTTTCTAAAAGGCCAACAGTTAAGGACCACGTCTCAGTACCATATGTTATCATTGGCAACACACTGGTCAAAGACCCTTGTCTTTAAGCACTGTAGTATCTTGGACGAGAAGGTGTCACGCAATTTCCCAAACGCTGCCCATCCGAGTTGGATTCTTCGGGTGACCTCTTTGCCTAAGTTAAACTTACCTAACTGAACAATCTTTCCAAGATGTATTATGGTCAACAACTTCAAAAGTATCGTTCCCAACGATTACCGGCTCGGGTACAACATGGACATTGGCGATGATTTTTGTCTTGTCTATGTTTATTTTAAGGCATCGCATTGAGGTCCTCCAGCGACTCTGCCATGATGACTATATCATCGGCAAAACGAAGGTGAGTGATTTATTCACCATTGATGTTGATGCCGAATCCGTTCCAGTCCAAGAGCTTGAGCTGTTTCAGAGCCATTCTAATCTCGTACAAGCTGATATGTTGTCTGGGATGTCCTCAGTGTAGTGTCTGGTCAGTTTAGCTCTCTTGTCCAGAGCTGTACCGACAATTAGGCTGTCGTGTCGAGGTGTACAACCGTCCGTAAAACCTCTCGAGTTCTCTCAGAATCGGCTTTGATAAAATGATACTGCCATCCTCGATCTTCAGCTTCATCATTTGGCTCTTCCCAACAGACGAATTCTTTGCGAACACTTTCCAGCCCTGGTTCCGCTCCATTGCGTCCCTAATACATCTTGTATTATAGGAACGCAGATCGTGTCGCACCGATTTCGAGATTCGTCTATTAAGTTTGCCATATTTCGACATATCAGCTGAAGATTGCAGTCTCATCTCAGTCCGGTCTTTCATTAGCTTAATGGTTTCATCTGAAAGCTTCTGAGGTCTTTTCCGGCGTAGGGTCTTAGAGAACTTAGACCCCACTGCTTGGACAGTTTCCACCAGCCCATTGTAGTTCTTCCATAGTTCCGCTTTCGGCCCTGGAAGCGATTATGCAGTTCGAGTTGGAAGTCTTTGGGGTTTTAGATTTGAGCATGACCAGAATGGAGCGTGGACTTCACCAGACGCGACCTCTCGAGCTTGTTGATATTCAATGTGCCTCTGACAATACGGTGATCACTACCGGTTTTCCCCTTCCTGATCACGGAGACATAATTGAATATTCGCTTTTTGGCCGTCGTGATGAAGTCAATCTCATTTTTGTTGGAACCATCGGGGTCATCCACATCTACTTCCTGCATGGTCGCTGCAAGGAGTTCATCAAATAGAGTTCCTCCTTCTCCATGAAGTCAACCAGCCGCTGGCCCCTTGAATTCCGCAGTCCATACCCATATGACCCTACTCTTAACTCATCAACATTCCGCGTGCCCACCTTTGCGTTGAAGTCACCCATAACAACAGTGAAGTATATTACGGAGGTATGTATGGTCTCGGATATCTTCTCAAGTCCTCATACAACACCTCTACTTTACTTTACATTATTAGATTATAGTTACAGTTATCCCATAGGAAATGTACATAGTAATCCTATCCGTAACTATCATCATATTACAGACCGGCATCCTCACAGGAAGTCTTCAAGCGTCGTGTGAAACTGCACTATATCTCGGAGTAGCTACTGTATCGTTATTATCTCGCTTTATATTTTTAAGTATGATGTATGTATTATTATTTTTTATTTATGTATGTATATTATTATTGTATCTGGTCTGATATCTGGTACATTATTGCACACACGGTCATCTGACCCCAAACTAAGCAAAGCTTGTAATATGGCTGCCAGAGACTGATATACATACATATAAATATTTTTAAATACATATTTAAATAGATATTAACACCCAGACATAGAACAAACACAAATGTTCATCACACAAATGTTTGCCCTAGGTGGGAATCGAACCCACGCCCCCATGCGCAGAAGGCAGGTACACTACCAACTGAGCTAACGGGTTGTCAATATATTGTTTCAGTAGGTATTAGTGTATTATTATAATGTATGTATATGCTTTACATACCAGTTATTCCATTATTACATCACACCCCGTCCTTTACCTCTTCTGTATGTCCTCTCCATACTAAGGTTGCCTGGAAGAGATCGCTTATAGCGATAAGGCCGCCAATTGTTTCACTAGTTTTAAGTTGTTTTTCTCATATTATGTACCTATGTAATTTTTGGTGTCAACAATAAAGAGTTATCTATCTATCTATAGGAACTTCATTCAAATCCATCAAACCATATTAACCAACATATAATTATTATTATCTTGGTTATTATGAAACCAATAGATTATGAGTAGTTTTACTACAGGAAACGTGTGCTTGTCAGGGATATAAGAAGAGTTGCAAATTATTACTATTATTATTTTTTATAAATAAATTATAATTTTAAATGAAATAATAAATTTACTATTAACATTGACATAAATAAAACAACATTTGTCTATGCTATTAATAATAAATAAATTAGAGCAGTGTTTTGCAAACTGTGGCTCGCGACGCCCTGAGGGGACGCCATGCCTCTATGAGGGGTCGCAGGGGTAGCGAAGCTTCGGTAAAAGAAAAAAAAACAAAGTTATAAAAGTATTTTTACTAACAAAAATTAATTAATGAGTAATTATAAAAAAAAGGTGGTACTTATTTCATAATTATAATATAATAAAATACAGATTATAAACTTTGGAAGGTAGGGGGTCCCGAATTTTTATTCATACTATAGGGGTCGCGTCGTTAAAATGTTTGAAAAACACTGGATTAGAGGAATACAGTCATGAGCATACAAACATACAACATAGACTGTCAAAATCATAACCAACCTTTTGGCGTAGTCGGTTAGTAAAATATGAGCAGATCGCAAAATAACAAAAATCACTCGACATTCGGCAAACGCCGATATCAACTAGCCGAGTAGACTGCGAGGCGAAATGAATTTGTAGGCAACTAGGCATTCAGTGCGGGAGCAAGGGCGGGCACGCACACACGCACAGTCTGTTCGACACGCACACGTATATAGCTCCCTCGTCAGGGCGCAGCGAGACAGCAATAGAGTTGCTAAATACCTATTCATCAAATTTCTTGGCCGTGGTATATGGGCTTAATGTTGATCAATTCCGGCCGTTTTTTCTCAATTTCTTGTTTGAATCTCATCTGCTGTTGGCAGTAGAGATCCGAATTGATGGTTTTGCCCGGCGGTAAATGCTCATAATGAACGATGCCCTTCCAATCCCATCATACACACAGCATCACCTTATTACGTGTTAATCTGGGTTTCGCTACAGTCTGTGGTGCTTCACTGCCCTTTGACCATGATCGTTTGCGCACATTCTTGTCGTAGGTGATCCATTTTGCATCACCAGTGATCAATCTTTTCAAAAACGGTTCGGTTTCTTTACGTTTCAATAGAGAATCGCAAATGAGTACACGATTCATTTGGTTTCTTTCAGTGAGCTGGTGTGGCACCCAAATATCGAGTTTTTTTGTATACCCAGTTATTTTCAAATGGGTCAAAACTGTTTTGTGGTCAATCCCCAGGTCTTCAGCTACGTCGTAACTACTAATATGCCGATCTTGGTCCACTTTTTCAGAAATGGCATCGACTTTATCCGTAACAGGGCGACCAGAGCGAGCTGCATCTTTGACATCAAAATTCCTGGACTGAAAATGCTTGAACCAACATTGTGCTACTCTTGATGACACTGCATTAGGTCCATAAATGTCACAAATTTTATTCGCGGCTTGTGTCGCATTTTTCAGTTTTTTGTAATAAAATTTCACAATATATCGAATTTCTTCGTTAGATTCACTCATTTTATCGAACAAAAAAACAATTGCAAAATGGCGGGAAATTGCTTTTAACTTTTTGTATTCCTTTTTTAAAATGTCATATTTTTAATGGTATCAAAACCAGCCAGATACAAACAGTACAATCGATGAGATTTTTACTACAACTTTATACATACAAAATACGAAAAGACTTTTTCCCCGACCTATTATGTTTCATGTAATTGGTTTTTAAACATTTTTGTATTTGTATAGGTATAATTAACTTCATTAAAACTACAACACGATTTACTTGACATCAAAGCGTATAAAATGAAGTAGTTTGTCACTGTGGAATTAAAATGACAAATTATGGTTCTCACAACATACGAGTACCAACTTCTGGCTCTTTGTTTCAGCTAAACGTGTGTTTAACAGTATGTATTTGGGTCTTTATTAATTAAATTCTTGATTATTCGGTCTTCAGCTAAGTGGTTATTTTACTTATTTTGTTGCTGCAATTTGTAAAGGTTACCTACCTATATTAGGCAATTGTTAATTGCTTGCCTATGTCATCATCAGCCAGAAGACGTCCACTGCTGAACATAGGCCTCCCCCTTTAACCTCCACACTGAACGACATCCTGCCATCTGCATCCACTGGATGCCCGCGACTCTCACAATGTCGTCGGTCCATCTAGTGGAAGGCCTACCTACGCTGCGTCTTCCGGTTCGTGGTCTCCACTCAAGAATCTTTCTTCCCCATCGGTTATCAGTTATTCGAGCGATGTGGCCTGCGCATTGCCATTTCAAATTGCAAATTTTAATAGCAATGTTGGTGACTCTGGTTCTTTGGCAAATATCTACGTTCCGAATGTTACTACGTATGTGTATGTGTGTGTTACTACGATTTCTTGAGCTTGCCTATATGACAAGGGCCATTTAATGGATTCATGGATTGATTTTAAAGATTAATACCGCGTTATGGTTGATATTATCATTTTCAATGTATATTTGAATTAATTATACCAGGACTACGCGAAAAAGCTGTACAAGGACAAAAGTGTTCCATTCTACTCATCGTTATGAACAACTTATATGACGCCAAATTAAAAATCGCAAAAAACAGCTGTTCTCTACATTTCTTCGAGTGTGAATGTCAATTTGCTATGGGGCAGCTGATATTTTTTTTCGCGATTGGAGGTTTGTCCTATATAGTAAAAGTTATTCTTATAGATAAGTATAACAAACCCTTTGCAACTCAGTACACACTTTCCGCGTAACCCTGTATTCTTGTATCACATAGAAACATTAAAACTATTAATAATTATGTAATTATCTCTGTATTATCACTAATCACTAGTGATGTCCATACTGACAGTAACTCTGTCTGTTTGCTACATAATCACGGCTAAACTTAACTGATCTCGATAAAATTTTGCGTGGTAATATTATGTAGGTATCATGAAGACGAACATAGGCAATTTTTTCTGAAGAAATCGCGGACGAAGCCGCGGGTACAGCTAGTAGTAGTTATATATTTATTATGTTTAACATTATTTAAACAGTTGCATAACAAAATGAAATGTAAACCTAGCCTGATTATTCAAATTAGTAAGACGAAAGTAACGAAAGAGCTATTTACTGTAACTTTCCTATAATAATATAAAGAGTATTTATATCGTGATAAAGTTAATTATCTTCATTATTGTTGTAATAGCACAGTTAACGTACTCGTATTCTAATAATGCGAATAAAGTTTTAAGACTTTAAAGCCTTGATACAGGGTTGTTTTATAATACCGGAGACCTCTTGCTGGGAGCTTCCCGCCATTATACTTAACAAGTTTTACAAAATCTTTTGGTTTCTTCGCCTTCGGCTCATTGCACAACGTGATGAATGCATAAAACAAGCCATTTTAGCTGAGACGTTTATCAGCCCGAGTTGAAGGCGAAGGTATGTATTTAAGTCGAGGATAAAATGTAGTTTTTTGCACGAGAGAACTCTGTTTTTCACTTATTTTATATATTCGGGGACATTTTTGTACACATCTGACTCTACACTAAGCAAAGCTGGTACTATGGTTGCCAGAGACTGATACACATATTATACATACATAATTATATTTATACATTATTTCTCTTTATTTCAAACAATTCTTGGGTCTAGCCCGGACATTTGGTGGGCATTGGTGGAGCCGAAGCCAACACCAAGAGGCCCCTTTGAATATAAAATACATGCAACTATGAAATATGTATAAAAAGGAATATGAAACTATTGTACAGTATAGGATTAAAAAAGACTGAGCTATTGAGGTGAACAACTTGTGGATGGAATAACAGATCTATAGAATGAGAAACGGCACCTGCCTTATCCTGTCTCATCTCAAAATATATTTAGGCAGGTGATGACTTGCCACCCACTGAATGGGCCCCCCATAAAGGCTGCCGTATCTTGGCACCGGAGGGGCAACATCGGCGTCGGTGGCTTAGGGTGTAGAGAGGTGTGCTGCACTTTCATTAAGAGCTACTCGCGGCGTTATGCCCTTTAACACTTCCACCCTGGAGCTTAGGTTCTTAGCTCTTGCGGTTTCCACCCCTGGACGGCCGGTTATTATTATTATTATTAAGTAAATACATACTTAAATATAATATATTAACACATATAACTAGAACAAATACATATGTTAATCACATGAATGTTTTATATTAGGAAGAATTGCGAAGAAACACATATTGTTTCGCTGACATTTGAACAATCTTATATTTTTATTCGACAAAAGTTATGTCCGATTATGTATTATTAAAGAACTAGGCAAACGTCCTACATGAAATAGATTACAAACAACCTCTTTGAGCAATTTAAAAGACTAAACCTTTTTTCAGTGTTGCTTATTAAGCAAATTTTTTATGCACTAGCTAGACCATAAAAAAAATATGTTTTAGCTTACACCGAGGGTAAAGAAGAACTTTACTAACATGAAAAGTGAAAAAATATTTAAAGTCCCCTACTTTAAATATTTTTTGTATATAATTGTATGTATAGACCAAATGGAAATCATTTTACGCGGGCTCTAATGATAAGGAACGCGAGGAGTTAGGCAAAGCTTAGGACCCAATTTAACTCTTGCACCTACAAAATACGGATCATTTTTATTAAGTTTTGTGCAAGGCTTTGTATAAGAGTTGTAGTAGCGAGAGGTATCCGGTACATAAAAAATAACCCTGTGGAGTGGTATACCAGAAAACACCTACTGAGTATTATGATAGATAGATACTGATAAGAAGACGATTAATATAGATTAAATTCAATGAACTGACATTTTGACAACTAAACTGTTAGTACCCAAACAACATTTCTAAGTTGTTATAGACGTGACCTAAACTTACCTAATTTACTTTATGTTGTGCCAGCCTAAGCTATGGTTACGCAAATTTTATGGGAAACGATAAAAACGAAGTTCGAGAACAAAAATTGGTCACAGTTTTCGTGATTAGTTTCGCTAGCATTATTTAATTCGACGTGAACAAGAAAAATATAAGAATGCGACCTAGAGAGGTGAACAAACGGCCGATATAGCTGAGTTCAACCCGAATTTTTGACCTGATTCGTAAAAACGAGGTGGGCTAACGACCCGCGCTGACGTAACATCGGATAGAGAAATAAAACAAGACGCGGAATGCAGCCAGTTTTAAGGCTTTCTTTTATTCGAGAACATAACGGGATCTACAGACAAGCACGGTAAACTCTGCAAACTATATCTACGCTTTCGCTTACGAAAACACGCTGCCTTACTGCCCTGAATTCTAGGGTTACATGCAAACTGTGACACTGTTCGCATAATTGACATATGGTTAAATGGCGTGGCTCAACGCCAAAAAACACAAATAAAGGTGACAACCGGCATTAGACAAAAATACTTTATTATAAATACAAGCCCAACAATGTTGGAAGCCTATTTAGATCAAGGTGTCGATTTCAATAGACGCAAAGTGAAACAAACAAGCGCGTAACACAATAGTTGAAAAGGTTTTTTGGCTGCTACGGTAACAAGGATGTTAGAAGTTGCTTTATACAATAAATTATTCATGTAAGGGTTCGTAAGTTACAGATTTTCCTTTGATGTCAAGGTGGAATATTCTTGTGCCATTGTGTGGTTTGTTTTCGGGAATAATTTGTATTGAGTTTATTGCTTAAGTATTGACTTTCAAGGCTTTGCTTTACAAATTCTGAAATTGTTGGGGTAAAATAACATGTCACGTGTAAGAACACTGTTTTAAAGTTGCTGTGTTGAAGTATCGAGTCCTATTTATAAACTAATCAGACTAATTGATTTCGTCCTTAGTATGATAGCCTAGTACTTCATACTACCTTATTTCTTTTTGGATACCTTTTTTGTGCAAATAAGTGATGTGATGAGCAAGTCGCTCGCCTGATGTTAAGCGTCACGTTTGCCCGCGACAGTTCAGTGCCACTCATAATTTTGAATTGGAACATTGCCCATTAATCCTGAACACAGCGACGTTTAAACATACTTGGCGGATGAATAACTGGCAATGGTTTGGTACTCCCTCATTGGACTCTGCAAACAAGTACATATTACCAATAAATTCTACTTTACTCATTGAGAATTCATTATTAAAAAGTAGCTTTAGTATAATATTCCGCGTTTTGTCTTTTTTACCGACTTCCAAAAAGGAGGAGGTATTAAACTTTTGAACTTGGCTGGCACCGACTTCAAATAGATGAGTGGGTAGCGCTTATAATAATTATATTAATAAATTTTTCGCTTTTGTGTGCCTATTTGTAATTTTGAAGTCGGTTTTTTTTTTGTTTTAAAAATAATTTATCTCTCATACTTTTTTTTGTCCTTGCTCGAAAAAAACAATGACGGAGTATTCCATGGCTATAACTTCACGGGGGCGAGAGAAGAAATGTATGAATATATTTTTGTAAGTATTATGGAAATGAGACATTTGGAAATAAGATAACTTATATCACGTTTAGTGTTTCTAGAACAGTCCCATTAAAACTTTTATTGGTTCTCACAAAAACAGAGATGAGTTATGATGAGTTTTTGCAGTTGAAAACAAAAAGTTCTGGACCCTTTACTTTTCGAACTTTTACGAATCTTTAAAAAAACTGAAGCAGTTTTAGTAAAAATTCGTAAAAGATTTCGTTTATAAAAAATAATTATAAGTTATCTTGAAATTAGAAACCTTCATGTATAATTAATACTTTGAACTTTGTCACTTGAGGGTAGATATATTTTAGTGATACCAGATTATTCAGGATCAGAGTCATCTTTGCCATAGTTTTGACTGATAAAATTATAATTTTTAAGGTAAGATTGTATCACTTGAAAGAAGGAATCTGTTACTTTCGGAGCTGTTTTTATTCAAACGAAATATATTTCAAAGAAAATTATTTATCTCAAAAATGAGATCTTTTGATTTAGAATCGCAAATTTGTATAATTATTATTGGAATGTTTTCCTTTGACAAAACGTTTCATTCCTAGAATTTCTAAGCAAAACAGAGGCTCTAAGTCACCTGAACATGTACATAGTTGCAAGTGGCAGTTATTTTATGAGAGTCGTTTTAGTGAAAGGGCGTAGATACTGGAATGGTCCATTCCAAATACTTAAATGATCCCGTAGATAAAGAGAAAGCTTTCACAAAGAAGTAACATTACCACGCAGTCTTAGATATTATCATAGACATTAGACATAGGTATCTTTATCTATAATAATGTTATGTACAAATTACATAATACTATGCTAGTTTTAATATGTCATCATCTTCTTATTCAAATTTTACCTTTCCTTGTAACTAATTCCGCCAACTGGTAGTGGGCTTGAGATTTCGGATTGTTTTTAGACCTTCATGGGTCTATTGATATTGTATAGTCTAACTGTTTTTGTAGTGTTAGTGTTAGCTTGTATTTTGTTTAGTCAATAAGTCAATAAAGGCACTTACCAGTTCAAAAAACTAACTAACTAGTTACCTTACAATGTAAACCAATCTTGGAATTCAATTATAACCTACTTCTGCTTCTTATTGTCAAATCAATCTGAAACTATGAAAGTATAATTCGAGTTATTGTCAAATCAATCTGAAACTATGAAAGTGTAATTCGAGTGACAATACAATAATTTGGTACTATCGAACTGATCTGATGATGGAGCCTGGGAGTGGAACTCTTCAATGGCTAGTAGTAAACCTCTCGAGTTTGGGTTCATTTGGTTTGTATTAACGAGTCCCATACCAAGAGTTTCACTTTCCAGTATCCACCTTCCGCCTCCATCATTAGGCCCTTGTTACCAAATGTTACCAATTACACTCGGTGACGAGGGCTGATGATGGAGGCGGAAGATAAGATAAGATAAGATAACTCTTTATTAAAAGACCACACAAACAAGGAAAACATACATTACAATGAAAATATGGAAGATAATATGGAAGGTTTGTTTTAACGAGTTTCAAAACGTGTTTTTTATTTTATGTATAATTATTTTATCTTTATTAGATAATGGTTTATTATTTTAATTGATAGATAATGACTAAAATGATATCATAATGAACACCAAAGCAATAAATACGAATAAAAACTGAAATAAATCAAGATGAATAAGATTGTTTTCTGAGTGGTGACGTAATATCTAAAAATATAGAGAAAAACAGAAATGTATATTTCTAACACAAAAGAAACTTAGATGTCTTCAAGTTCTTTAGCTCACTCCACAAAAACTCAAAGTTAATGTGTTGAACTTTTTGCCATAATCATAATTTGTTTTGCTGTTTGTTTACTCCGTGTTTATATTAATATGAAGCAAGACGAACATATTAAAAAGCGGGAACATTATTCACGTCACATTTATAGATCGTTCGCCTTTCCAAGAAACTCTTTGATATTCGTTAAGCCAAACATGTTTTATGGCTTAGTTGAGTTATCCGCTGTACTAGTAATGATTCGCATAAACCAACTCATATTGAAAGTGCAAGCAGTCTACGAAATTCATTCCTGCCAGTTGCGACTGGGCCACTATGAACACTTCGTTAAATTTGAAATGTAATAAGCGCCACTCTGTAATTTCTCAACACACACCTTATGGCAATAGGTTTTAAGACAATTTTTGCTCTATCATCTGAGCAGTAATGTTAATGCTGAAGTCTGCAAGGACTATTTATAGAAAGAGTAGCAAAACCTGCGTGGCGGGATAATGAAAGAAGCATACTTGGATTGCAGCAAGTAACTTAGAAAGAGCAATTTGCTAAAGAAAAAAAGCCTAGCATTCCTCACATAACTTGCTCTACTACTTATCTATGACAAACAAATAATTGTTCTGAATAACCATGTATATATTATGTATTCATAGCAAATTTTAAATTCGTAAAACTCAAAGTATTCAACACACTTAACGTTCCATAAAACTGAATTATTTCGAATCAAGTAAGAAAATATTTTATTTACTCTAGAATTTCCCGGTAATCGATATCGTGTATCGAATGACCAAAATCGAAGTCGAGCTCCGACGATGACCGATAACAATTGAAGACAGGCTTCGTCAGCTTTCCTATATAGGGCGGCATAAGTTATACCTACCTTATTTAGACTACAAACTTAGAATTAGAGACTAATGTTGTAACTAACCAGATGTCGTTAGAATGGAAACTAGGAAATTTCATACTTTCATTTACAGATTATTACAGATAATTTTTTTTTGTGTGTAAATTCTATGATAGGACAAAAACTTTTTTATAAACTGACTAGGCAAACGTTTGACTACAATTTCACCTGGAAGAAATAATGTGGTCAAACATTTAGCACACTTGCCTAGAAAATACCTATTTACATTATTTGTCATTTATTTGTTTATATAAAACGGGTAATAATTGCAATCAGACAGCGGACAGTTCAAGAATTTTGGAAACGGTAAACGCCCGTTTACTTTACAAAACCCTAAAAGAAAAACAGTTTGTTAATACGGTCGCCAAACATTTGGATTGCCCCCTTTAATCAACAAAGAAGAATTATTACGCTTTATTAAGGAAGTAGGTTCATATAGGTAGACTATGTGGCCATCCCTGAAGACATAGTTTTTGGACTGCCTAACGGTATCTAAAATAACTTAGCGGTTATTGATAAATGCCTTGATAAATGAGCCGTATATCGGTCGCCGACATTGCATTCGCCTTGAGATGTAAACGCTACGATTATGCTAATTTTAAATTCGTTGAAACGAATCTAGGTTGTATGCGTATTGTTTAAGGTCAGTTACATTATGCAATTGACAATGCTTAGTAGCTTTATATATATAGTATATAGTAATAATTCGTAAACAAAATTGAGTAAATTATGAATAGGTTAAAAATTTGTTAACTGGAAATGTTGGTAAAATATAACTTCTAGTGTGAAGAAATGAAGAAGTGGTCAGCATGGGAACGTTTCTACTGTTTGTTCAGAAATAAAAAAAGCTGAGAAAGTTGCCAGATAAAGTTGCACAGATTGATATTGCAAGAAATATACATATTTTTCGGCTTAATGGGTTAATAATGGCCTTTCGAATATTTGTGGAATATAAAGCTAGTCATAAAAATATTTTATATTTTAAAATCCTTAGCTTTTTATTTATTCAAAGAGATAGAAGACAATCTTAACCCTGACTAGATGCGTGAACTCTAGGTTGGAAGGTTTTGATGTCCAACGACATCAAAAAGGCAGTATGTGATAATCAAAGCACCATGAGTGTTCTCCGGTAGTTACAATAGTCTTTAAATCATGAGTGAATCGGTTTCTTCTTTACAAGCGTGCTCCATCATAGACCGCATCATCACTTAAAATCAGGCAAATTAGTGGGCAAACGCAAGATAATTATAAAAAAAAGATGTTTGGCCACCTTGACACATTTATAACAACCATCAATTAGGGAAAGTTAGAAGAAAAGAGAGAACGGGGAAGACCAAGAATAGTATTCTTTGATCAAATAAAAGAGAAGGCAAATGTTATGTCGTACAGGGATGTGAAAACGCTGGCAGAAGACCGTCAAGCCTAGAAGTTACTCCACCGACAAGAGCTACGCTCTTAAAATATTGAATGAATATATAAAAGCATAGAGAATAGAAAAAACAAAAGAAAGGCAAGCTCACGTAACTCGGTTCTTTCAAGCTGATGATAATAATATGATTCAATTAGACATTTGGCTGTGTATTGGCGATTTAAAAATATTCCAGGAATTGGCTTTCACCCTATATTTGGCCTACTTTAGTAGTATTTCATAATCTTGTGACATCACCCTGGAGTTGATTAAGGCCCACCCACAACGATAATACTGAGAAATCTGCAGAAATGATACGTCATCCATATAATACCGACAAATATTTTTTACAAATTAGTTTGGTTTTTCATGGAGTAGTATCGTAGATCTAATGGGTAGGCATAGATTCCATGCTATGTTATATTAGAATGAATGGTAGTCATATCTTATAGCTTCGCTTACGCGATACCTATCGTTTTATGGATGTTGGACGTCATTTTAGTGGCTAGTAATGTTTAAACAGCTTTTTTACCTTTGACCTGTAGAAAAATAAAATAATAAATTTTGTTGCATGAAGTACAACCAAAAAAAAGATTTTCAAAAATCTTTCAGTGTGCAATGCGACACGTTTTTTTTAGTACCACAGGACGTGAACAAAATGCAGGCTTGTTTCTGGTTAAACGCATAAACATTGCCGTTCAGCGTGGTAATGCCGCCAGCATGCTGGGAACGCTGGTAACTGATGACTTGAGCATTTGGATTGTCTTAAGACTTTCAGCGCTCTATGGGCAGGCTACTTGTTTTTGTTATGTTAGTGTTAGCTTGTTTTTTGTTTAGTAAATAAAAACCAAATAAAAATTTGACTTCAGATAATACTTAAAAAAATGTGGTATTTCAATATTTTATGCGAACCTAGAATTTGGGAAAATTTTATTCGACGATAAATTGCGATTACGACGATTGAAATTTTAATAGCAATGTCGGTGACTCTGGTTCTTTGGCGAATATAGACGTTCCGGATTTTTTCCGGTTTGGAAAAAAACATATTAAATATCAATTCAAGAACTTCATGTTCCTAAGATCTACTTAGCAACCATGATCCAAATAACACGAAAAACATAGTCAAGATAGTTATTCTGTCGGCATGCCGACCACAGTCACCTATTGAACCTGAAACTAAGCGTTTCGACCCCGACATCTAAATGGGATGAGGTCATAGATGCAGTTTTACGACTCGCGTCTGGGTGCAATTTGATGCGCAGGCGCAATTGGCACGGCAGACGAAACGTCGGATGTCGCAATTGTGCCGCCCGTTTGTGCCGGCCGGCCCACAACACTGAGATTATGATGAAGTGGCCTATTATTTTAGACTAGGGAAGTTTTATACGAAAATGTAGAGTGAGATATAATTTTTAACCACGTTTAAAATAGGCATAACTAGGTAACTAATCATACTGGTGTCTGATATGTAAAAAATAACAAGCTCAGTGAAAAATTTAATTAAATATTACACTTACTGAAGAATCAATTTGAATTGGCTGTTGGCTAGTAAAGTTCTGAGAGTAATTATAAGCATTTAAAGTTTTTGTTCGAATTAGGAAGGGGTGCTCTGACCTTTTCCCACTAGGTGAGTGTCAGAATAGAGTTTGTATGGCGTACTTACATGTACTCATTCGTAAGTATCTCTATATAGCAAGACAATAATTGTTTATATCTTCCTTAATTTTGAACACATTTCAATTTTGTTTTCGGTGTTCAGCTCTATTTATGTGCAGCTTTTTTATCATCATAATCATTTTAGCCACAAGACATCCACTGCTGGACATAGGCCTTCATAGATCTCCAAAAGGGCTGGTTGGAAGCGGCCTGCATCCAACGTTTTCCTGCGGTCTCTTTTAGGTCGTCCGACCATCTTGTGGCGGACGTCCTATGCTGCGCTTACCGGTCTCCATTCGAATAGCATTGGCCATCTGTTCTGCGTGCCATTTGCCCTGCCCACTGCCACTTTTAAAAGAATAAAAAATAATTACTCCGGTAGTCTATCATTCTGTGAATTTCATTGTAAGACAATGTGAACAAAACATCGAACAACAAATCAAAAGTTATGCGTGACAAATAACTATCAATTTCGATGGCAATTAAGAACGTTTCTGTAAAGTCCTCATCAAGGGCGGTCGTTGGCCCCTAATTATAGCCCCTGTCCGATGGTTGGTACCACTGAATAATAAACGAAGGTGGTGAATGGACAGAGGTAAACGAACAAAATTGGTTTGAACTACGTACATCGCTATCGATTTCATGTAGGCACGCTCTAATAGAACTAACTTATAAGGCTTATTTCTATAAACTATAAAAGCTTCCTGAAATAACAAGGTAGTGAGTAAGACCGTATGTCTTTTTTCTGGTGTGAACAATAAAGAGTTCTCTATATCTATCTATATATGTGGGCCTTTTTTTGAATCACAATCATAACAATGAGGTTTTATCAATAGAGGCATCATACTCATTAAAAACACTAAAAACATGGCGATATTTGTCTATAGCTACCTACACGGGGCCCATAGAACACAGCCTTTTACAGCCATCCCAGTAAAAGTATTTCACTTTCTAAACAACAAAATGGCATTTATTTTTATTTTTCATACTCCAAAATCATACATCATACGTTTGCGTCGTTGCCAAACACGGGACGGACTGAGTTCACTCAAGCTAATAAACTTGTGTTAATATCGCCGCGCATACCTCGGTAAAACGTATCTACCTCAGTTTATATATATAACATCATATAATCATAATCATGATTCCTTTGTGGTATCCAGCTTGGACATCAACATTCTTATAACATTCTAATATTAATCTTAAATTGAGACCTTAGATTACTATTTAAGATTAACATAATATAATATTAATATTTTTTCACATCGTCGCAAATTGAGCTCATGCTACTCGACGATTGTTGCCGTATCAAATCGTTGGCCTTTTTCAAGTTATAGACATTCACATTTCACATTGCACACTAATATTATAGATAATTATAGTTCCTGTTAGTTAAGCGATAGTTCCTGAGTTTATACAACGTTACCATAGAAATAACACAAAACCTGAAAATAGAACATTCGATATATTTTAAAGGCATCAAGACTGATTTAGACTGGATGCATTCGCATTTCGCATCCGCCAGGCCTCGTTACCATATCTCCCTTGTCTGAATGGAACCATTCATGGTTCCTGTCAGGAAAGCAGGTGAAGTTTCTACTATATTATATTTTGTTCACTTTCATTCCATCGGTGTGTCTTACTCCTCTGAGAAATAAAACAAGTTTCTTTGTTATTATTCATGGAATTTAGATGCTGCGGAGAATCAAGAGTTGTTTGTAGTTTTCTTGTTAGAAATTTTCACAACGTCCCTCCATCAATTTGCCTTGAACCAGTCAACAGAGTCCTAAATCAAAAAGATACGAGTGTACAGGTACGATACATCGACTTCTAACGTGGCGACATTGAAGCATTACCTCATATTTTGTAGTGGACGACCTCTTTATCGGTCATCGTGGACGTACCATGCATTTATTATTTAAATTCGAACCGTCTGTGACTAACTGCCAGTAAGCGGACGTGACTTGTACTTCTTGTCAGTCAGATTTTACACCTACGATTCAGCCGGTAGAATATACTAAAATCTGTACGAAGAGCTTTGATTCCACTTTTATTTTCGAACTGTTACTCTGTGGAAGCTCTGCCTAAATGGGTGTTCCCCGATAGTTACAATCTGGATGTCTTTAAATCGCGAGTCAATCGGTTTCTAGTAGGCAAGCATGCTCCATCGTAGACAGTACCATCGCATGATCAGGCGAATTGGTGGTCATACGTGTACACAAGCCAGCCAAATGCAATCTATCTATATATCTATACATAATAATAAAAATGTAGAGATAAAAAATCGGTAATTGCGCGATAACAAAAAAAAAACACAGGGCGTCTTAAAATAAGCAGCTGAACACGATAGTACAGTTTTTAGAATTTTTGTCTGTTTGTTTGTTTATTTGTCCGCGCACATCTCCTAAACCACTGGACAGATTTAAATGCGGTTTTCACGTATATGCTTAGAAATTACCAGATTAAAACATAGGCTATGTTATATCATTTATTTTAATTCTTTTTACTATGGAATTAACCATGAAATCGCGAAAATAACAGCTGTTTTATAGAAAAATGGTCTTCACACATCTTTGCGATTAAAGGGTTAGCGCCATTGTAAATGTTATTCATAGTGATGATTACGATGTTCTGTTCAATCCTGTATATGAGTTGAATTTAGAATAGTAATGAATGAATCAAACTGATCTTATGCTGGTTAGGAGTTTGCTTCTGAGACATGGACACAGTGCCGTAAATAGGGCTGTGCCAGCGGTGCCCAGGCACAGGGCGCAGACTCTGGAGGGGCGCAAAAATGACCACACCAGGACCAAGTTTTGTATTCAAGGGCGCAGTTATAGAAGCTCGCACCGGGCGTATAAAAGGCTAGTTACGGCACTGCATGGACACAACACAGACTTTGACACGGTCAACAGATTTTTGTGCATACTTTAAAGCTAGATATTTATCAAAATTGTTGAATAAATAAAATAATACGCACAACTAGATCGTAAAACTGTGGCAGTCTGACATAATAGTCTAGGAATTCCAGAAATACTTTCACTTTTGTATTTCGTTGATTAAAAATGAACATTCGATCACTGAACCTGAGAAATAAATAATCAAGATTTCATTGGCCAATTTCATTGGCGTTTTCGATGTAAACAGTTGAAAAAAAGGCATCAATCATTAAGGCTAAGCAATAAACGAGAAAACGTTTGATCCGGAATAATTGCGGCTGACCGGATATCGAGAACATACCTATCCCAATATGAACATTACCCTTGAATTAAACTTCGATTGATCTCATTTTGATCTTCAAATAAATTCTTTTTCTTCATTTTGTTTCCGATTCGATATTTAATTATTTGATTTCTGACGAGAATAGTAGGCCACAGAAACTGCAGCAGAGTTAGGGCATTGCCGACTAATAAGCACTGAGCAGGTATACTATATATTATGGTCTGGAAGGTGGCGCTATATTCACACATTTTTACCGAAGGAAAGTATCAGCAACATCCGTCTTCCAGCAAAAGCTGGTTTATAAACTTTCAACTAGGATGCTGCAAATCAAAAATTTAGGATCTTTTTCTCTGGAATTACAAAATTAGATGGGACTGGGTGTCCACTGTCCAATCATAAAAGAATAACGGTTAAACGGTGTTAAAATTCAAATTTACAAGATGAATCTCTGGTTAGTTTGAATGGGGCAATGAAATTTGCTTTGATGAAGGTTCACAGTGACAGCATCGGACACATTAAGGACAAGACTGTTCATTTGTCTTCTATTGTTACGCGTAAACGCTTACATGGACTACTAATGAGAACAAAGACATTGAAATCTAAAGTAGGCTACGGAGGATGCGCGCTGTTTTAACCATGTCAGTTTCACTATGTTCTATGTTACGTAATTTTTGCAAAATACTTTTGTTTCTGTGCCATTTTAATGCTGCAAATATGAAAGAGACTATATTATAACTACAAAATTATTATCTGTCCATCAAAGTAAATGTGAAAACATCCCACGGGTATATTCCAGTACAGACCGATTTTCTTTTAACAAAATAAACTCTCGTGAAAAATGTTGAACAAAAGACGAATTTAATAACTTGTAGCTTGCAGGTGAAGCAGAAAATGAGGTAGGTAATACACTGCGGAGTATTTTATTGAAACATTCCATGTTTCTTTATGAAATAATTTAAGTTTTCCATTTACATTGAACAGGGTGTGTAAAAAAAAGAAAACAAAACTTTAAAGTTTTTAAACTTAAAACTTTACAGAGAGACGGTTTAAAATGAAATAACTGAATTGATAGGCGGCGATATAAACGCAGCTATCTAGCACAATTTACGAACCTATCTGAATTGGTCAGGTTTAGGCACCTACGTTAAACTATCTTTTCACATAGCGAAGAAAGTGGTGCCGCTGAGCTTATCTAAAACTAGAACAGCTGATTCAAAAGGGTGAGCGACGATTCAGCGTGTGTATATTCTGTGGCGCGTATCTTAATAATGATTATTCATCAACACACACACAAATGCCCCGCAAGAAGGCCCTTAAAAACTCTCTCTCTCTCTCTCTCTTAAAGGTTCTCACTCTCATAGGATGAGCTCAAGCTCATCCTATGAGAGTGAGAACCTTGAATTTGTAAGGTAAATACACTCAAACCGTATGTATGTCGTAGCATTTAATATATTGAATAATTAGCTAAGAATAAACAATTATCATAGAAAAATACTACGATATTAATAAATCATTAAGAATAATTTGCGTGCGATATCAATAGAATTTGTCTCCCGCTAAGACCTATCCGGTAATGGACACGACACGTGACATAAGCCATGACACGCGGTTACGTTGGTATAATTTAAATTCATTTGCTGAACAATAGATGAACAAACATAAACTTTATACAGATAGCATTAATGTCGCGTACAAACGGCAATGACATGAGCAAAAAAATTGGACAAAGTGAGAATTTAGTTTGGACAAAGTAAGTGGTTTTGTTCGAGGGTTCCGTTTGATTATTTTATTTTCTACATATATTTTTTTGCAATTCAGGCAGGTCCAAGCCTGTAAACAAAGGAGATATTGCGACAACTTTGTTTAAAATTGATTAGAACAGTTTTAGTATTTTGGATTGTTGTTCACCATTCTTGTAACTACGTAAACAAACATTAAAAGTTGATTTTAACCTTACTATAATTATTGTCTTATCGATTTGAAACTTTGCAAATATAAAATAAAAACAAGATGACAATATAATAATTTGGTACTATCAAACTGATTTGATGATAGAACTAGGAAGTAGATAGTAGAACTCATCAATGGCTGGTAGTAAACCTTAAGTGAAAGATTTTCCAGTTATTCTTTCCTGCCCATTTTTCTATCGGACTGCAGAACGGGCTCGAAAATATGACACCGCTTTATGGTTGATATTCTGAAAACCCGTACAAAGCGCTTTATTCCACTTTTACTATGCAAACTGCTAGTCTGTGGAATGCGCTGCCTGAATGGGTGTTCCCCGATAGTTACAATCTAGGTGACTTCAAATCACGAGTGTATCGGTTTCTTCTAGGCAAGCGTGTTCCATCGTAGACTGCATCATCGCTTAACATCAGGCGAGTCAGCGGTCAAGCGCAAGCTTATTACTTAATAAATTACAAAAGTTTAGGCTTATTTGGTTTGTTTTAAATACCCCAACATTACACTCGGTGACGATAGATTCATGACGAAACCCGGAGGTGGATAGTGAAACCTTTTAGTCACTAACATTACACCCCTCGAGTTCGAACTCCCTTGGTTTGTTTTAATGTATTACAAATATATATTTTTAAACCATAATTGTTATTGGGCAATAACTTGAGTTCAGGGCAATACCTAGTATTTTGTTTATTGTTTCTTTTATGCTCTGCTTACTTCTGGGTCCGTGCCCTTAGTAATTTTTTTTGTTGACTATTGCTAATATAACATAGATCTAATGACTTTTGAAGCCTAGTATTTTAGGTGGTTTCATCACGTTAACCTGCTGAACCCTAAAACTCTCGTATGTCACCGCCATGAGCGATGGGGTTACGTGGTCTGATGATTGATGGCGCATCAATATTCGTGACGACACGTGTGAGATTAACCGCCAGCGAGCTCGTGACAGTCCTACCAAACATTCGGATTGTGGATGCTTGAGGACAACAGTTGATGCTGAATCAAGGATCGTAAAACATCAACTAGAATCAACGAGAAACACCTGTCAAGAGTGTAAATAACTAATTGCGTTTGCAATTTTTAGAATTTGTGGGCTTTTTAGAATAGCCTATCAGATTATTTTCCCAATGCTGTGTTTGTGACCCATTACGGCATCTATCTTATGATGTTTCGTCATCTGTACCAGCTTTCAGCAGCATGAACCGCTTCGGCAACATTGATGTTGAGGGTGGTGCGGATCTGCCTAACGCCACATATGCGTTGGGCAGATCCACACCACCCTTCAATCCTCTCGGTCTCCTACCCTCTATTTTCCCAGTGATGATATTTTTTTGGAGGCTGAAACCAAGCTTACGGGCAGTGTGGCCAAAGAACTCAAAAATTATCCGAAGGCACGTGTTGGAAAGCCTTGGCAACATACGAAGTCTTTTAGAACAGATTAGTTGGTACTATGCGCAGTCCATGGGATACGAAGAATTTTCCTCCAGCACCACATTTCAAAGGCTTCTATGCGATGTCTGTCTTTAGCTTTAGTGTCTGTACTATTTACCGTTGAGGAGTTCCCTCGCCGGAAGTCAACCCTGGATGCGGCAACCATGTCATGATGGAGTTAAGAACAGACTATATTATAGTTAAATCCATTTACAAAATGTCGTGTCTTTGCTGTTCGCCGTCGAGGAGTTCCACTATCAACCTCCTGGCTCCATCATCAGATCAGCTCAATAGTACCAGATTATTGCATTGTTACTAAACTGACATAAGTATGCAAAATTCCAGCTCAATCGGAAACCAGGAAGTGGGTCACACATTGTTAGTTAATTCTTTTTTCCTCGATTTCCTTGAGATTACATCATCAGATCCTGACTTGATGATAATGGGATCACCTCGGGAGTATACCCTTTCGAACAAAAAATGATTTTTTTAATCGGTTCACAATTGGCGTAAATATCTATGCACATACAAAAAATAAAATATACATACAGACGAACATCGTACCTCCTCCTTTTTGGAAGTCGGTAAAAAGCATTAAGTAACTAGTTGAAAAGGTATCTAGTTTTTCTTTAAATAAAAGTGAAGTTGGGTTGAAGTACCTACTTGAAAAATGTTAAGTTGTGAGTACCTGATTATTAAGTTAAATTACGTAAAAATATGGCAAGATGAAACAGCGATTGCAATAGACATGGCGATAGAATGCAAGTATTTATAAAATATGTGTGCATAAGTGCCACTGGAAGGAAGCCCCAAGCCGGCGAATCGGCGTGAATAATAAAACAAAACTGTGATTTGAATCGACAAGTCATTTTATTGCACAGAGCCAGTGGAATTTTACAGATGAACGTCCTAAGTATATATTGGACCTCTTTGGCATGTTTGATAATAATGTTTGATACTTCTTCACGAGTACTTATTTGGTAGATTTATTTTCGTCGGGAGGAAAATCAAATATATTTATTGGAAATGGCAAGATGGGTAGAGCTTGTGATAGAGTTACAATCAAAAAAATATAAAGAGACGAACAGACTTTGTCAAAAGAGATCATCCAAGTCTTTTTTAATTGAATTTTTATTTAATAAACATATATTTTTATTTATTCTACCTTTGTTATATTAAACTACAATTTTGTTCACTTAATGAATTTACTTAAGCTATGTACAATACTGGGAGAGGAGTTAGATCTTAATCTAAGGTTAAAACAATTTAACCATGTTATTACTAGTTTGTGCGTATACCGCGAGCAGAACAGCGACCCGCAAGCAGCACCCGATCACGAGGCAGCCATGTGCCAGCCATCACCCTCCTCAACCTAAGGAAACCCTCATATCTGAGGGAAAAGAGCGACCCGACACTGCCTCGATGGTGAGCATGAATACTCGAGGCATACACACAATTCTTATTTGTAAGCGCTTTCTTTTTACATTTTCATCCTAGTCCTAGCCTTTGATAAACATGGCTTTAAATAGGATCTTTCTTCTAGGAATTCCAGTGCCTTTTGAAAGTACATTCTCATACATTCGTACTTAGTTCGTATTAGTCATCATCATTACTGATTCCTTAATTTAATAAGTTACAAAAACTTAGAATGTTATTATTGCGGCCAAGCAAAGCCTATCTACCGACACAGATCTGACAAGTCCACACATCGTACACACTTATGATTATGACACTTTGACATGGATAAATGACCAAGTTTCAGTGCAAAAAACTGACCACTTCAACCTCCATATATGACCTGTTTTTTCAATATATGAGCTAGCCTACATACACACCCATGTTCGATTCAAATATTGGATAATCTAATATGTATGTTTGTAATTTAATATTGCTAAGCAACATACTTTATTATTTACTAGCTGCGCCCCGCGGTTTCACCCGTGTTATATACCTCCTTGAACCAACCTCCTTGGTAGCGACAGTAATTTCCTTTGACTTAGATGACATATTTTTCTGTTTGTGCCGTTCCATACAAAATGTATGGGAAAATAAATTTTCTCCATATTTTTTCTCGTGAGTCGTACTTATTCAGATTTTTGGGGCGATGAGGAAGGCAACAAATTAAAGATCATGTAAATCAGTCCAGCCGTTCTTGACTTATAAATGGTATAACTAACACGACGTTGTTTTATATTGTACTAGCGATCTTTCCGGCTTCGCACGGGTGTTCGTTTATTATATATTTAAATAAATCTTCCGTTACAAATTATCTTACTGATGGTGAAAACCGCATCAAAATCCGTTGCGTGGTTTAGGAGGATTTAACGGATAAACAGACAGACATATGCGGAATAGAGTTAGGTATAAGATTAGTAAGTTTCGTAGATCTGTTAAAACATATTGAAAGACAAGTATTTACAGGGGTCGCAGCCTGATGGCCTAAAAAGCGTGGAAATTGACATATTATATATTATAAGGACCGGACCAATGGAACTTTTTCAATGGAACCGACTCGCGCAAACAAGCATACTCGTAAAACGCCCAGTGAATCGAGTTGCACGGTGACTTTGTTGGTGAGCGGTCGCTGTATTTGAGAGCAATTCGACGTAGTTAATAGAGATTTTGACAGATGACGCAAATTTTTAAGAACTTGAACATCTGGAATGCAGGTACTCGGATGGGCATATATTGAATCGGATGGGCATATATTGATTCGGATGGGCATATATTGAATCGGATGGGCATATATTGAAATCTACATCTATATACCAATAGTAGACTAGTAGCCATACCACTGATAAGATGAATGGATGATGAATATTGCAGTAGTGGTTTAAAAAGGTCTAAGGTGATGATGAAAGTTTTTGGAAGTTACGGCGAATAAATGGATTCTCGTAAATTAATTGTGCCGGCCTTAATGTCATTCACAAGGACATAAACCAAGAATAATGGCACTTTTAGTGTGTGTTGGGACAGACTTTTTCTTCTATTTTTATCGCCATTATTTTCATGGGCACGCCTATTAGTTATACTTAATTCAATGAAGTCGTTAGTTCGAAAAGTAATTTTATGACTTTGCTCAAGATACATTTTTCGGTCTATCTTTTTAAGAGCGCTCCTCAGCTAAAACTATCTGTTTCGATTTTTTTAAAGATCATAAGCCTTCATATTTTGTCCACTGCTGGGCAAAGGTCTCTCCCAAAGCACACCACATCCGACCGTCGGCTTTACTCTTCCTTCTTCTTCTAGGGTGCATCTACAACTTGTAAAGATTTTAAACTATCACCGTTGTTCACCACAGTATGATTATTAACGGGATATTTACCGTGGTAAGGTTGTGGATGGAGCACCCAATATTTCGGCACAGTTACATCATCATGTTCACGGGAAAACTAAAAAATGCTGGTGGTTGGTCGAACAGTTCAAAGTTAGGTGCAGGCAAAACGATCTCTATCTAACGATCTACCTCTGTATTTGTCTTTTGCTACGGTTATCACTGGAACTCGAACCTAAGTCCCACCTGTATCACTGCGTATAGTATTTTAACACCTTTTGAATGCTGTTTTTTTAAAGGCAACCTAATACTGAATTCCACTGAACTGGCTAGTTGAAAACCATCACCCATCAACCAGTGCCCATTGCTACTTCAACTATCAAATCTGAGCAGCTACGTCTTCTTATTGTGATTCCTCTGTTATTCTTCGGCAAATATCCTGGTTTCGGATTTTATTGCGCAAAAAAATAGATTAGATATGTACAGGGAGTTCCATTAGTCCTAAACCAACTAACCACGCTACTCATCACGATGTAGTATTTCTCTAGTACATGTCCAATTTACTCAGTCAACACAATTACATGTCAAGTGTCGTTGAAGGCACAGGGAAAGAAATTCGACTTCAATTGAGTCTATCAAAAATGATGATTTAGTAGTTCCATATATATAGTCACTCAAATATCTTGAGTAATAATTATCAATATAAAAAAATTGACTTCATCAGAACTGGACCAAATGGGAAGCACCAGCTTCCAAATAAAAAAAGATTAATCAAAATCGGTTCACCCAGTCAAAAGTTCTGAGGTAACAAACATAAAAAAAAAACGTAAATTGATAACCTTATCCTTTTTGGAAGTCGGTTAAAAAGCGGTGTAGCTGGGAAAAGTTTGCGTACCTATGTGACAGGTCCAAAGTCTAAGTCGTCAAATCATTTATGTAACATTAAGCTAAATAGGTCAGTCACATGACCAAATTAGAGTATGTATGGCAATTTAATTAGGCCTCACGCTAGATGGACTGAAGCGCTTTGATGCCTTGAATGCTTTGAGCGCTGCCTGAATGGGTGTTCCCCAGTAGTTACAATCTGCGTGTCTTCAAACACGAGTGAATCAGTTTCTTCTAGGCAAACGTGCTCCATCGTAGGCGTGCTGCATCATCGCGGTGAATCGGCGATCAAACGCAAGCCTATTCTTAAATTCAAAAATATATATATAAAATACTAGCCGTCCGCCCCGGCTTCGCACGAGTGTATGCTCGGCCTTCGGCCTCGCTACAAAATATAATATAGCCTATGTCACCCGGGGATAGTGTGGCTTCCCAACAGTGAAAGAATTTTTCAAATCGGTTCAGTAGTTTCGGAGCCTATTCATTACAAACATACAAAAATAGGTACAAATCTTTCCTCTTTATAATATTAGTGTAGATGACATCGTGAGAGTCGCTGGCATCCAGTGGTTGCAGATGGCGAGCTGTCGTTCAGTTTAGAGGTCTAAGGGGGAGGCCTAAGTTCAGCAGTGGACGTCTTCTGGCTGATGATGATTGCAATTTATGTATGGAGCGGCTCGATCTGCTTTATCATGTTTTATCACATTTTTTTTCTTCTAAATAATAAGCACTTGGACACACTACAACCGATTGTGCGAAATTCCTTCGTACGCCCTTTGGTCCACCAAAGAGATCCAAAAATGTAATATTACGAAGGCAAGGAATTTATTTATTTGGCGGTGTGTGTGGCAAAGCAAAGCTGCAATGAAAACGTTGACTACGTTTTCGCAGCTAAATTTACTGTTAAAAACGATATCGATTTTTCACTACCTTTACTTACTACCTTACATTCTTACCTTACATTCGAAATTAGTATAAATACAACCAATTTCTTAGGCCCATTAAAACAATTTCAAATAATTATATCGAGAGACTTTCCCGTCACTAGTGTTGGGGTCAGTGTGCGCGAGTGTGACGTCACGGATGACCTTGGCGCGTACAAGCCCCTCCCGCGCGTCTGCCCCGCCCTTACCACCATGCCGCTGCAGTCAAGAGTGTGGTACAGCTGTCACATTTTGAGAGCTATGGAGCTTTCCTTACACGATTTTTGAATGTTGTAATGTTTGTGATTATTTTTTGAGTTTTATCCTCTGAACCTAGCTTTCTTTATTAACCGAGTTCCAAAATGGAAGAGGTTCTCAATTAGCCAATTTTTTTGTTTCAGCGCTTTCGACTTGGTGAACCGATTCTGATGATTCTATTTATTTGAAAACTGGTGCTTCCCGAGTGATCCCATTAAAATTTGGTTCAGTTCTGACATTTTTATGAAGTTTATTTATACTAATAATTATTCTTATCTTCACAAAACTTGTCTAAAAAGCGCGAGTAATTTCGGTTACAAAAATCAGAACATATTTTTTTTGCAGTTTTGTTACTCTATTAATATAATTACTCTTATGAAATTTTCATAATAATGGTATTAATTTAATATGTCCATCAAAATCGTGAGGAAATCGTAATGCCCAAGAATCTGATGAACCAAAAGTTCAAAGACATGACATTCACCAACATGCATGGGCCAGCATGGTGGATTAGGGCCTATCTTCTCTCTCTGAGAGAAGGCCTGTATCCTAGCAGTGTAAATAAGATGGAATGATGATGCTGAATGTGTCCATCATTTGAAGAACCCTCTTAGACGAAAATTGAACTTCAAGGCCTCAATCTTAATTTTGTTTCCTCTAAAATCTTGTTGGTACGCTGATATGAGCATAATATCTCAATGTACAGTGATGCAGTGTCCCTTTTGTTTCAACTTTTTTATTAGTTCTTAGTTAATCTGCCATAACATTACATATTTTGTGGGTTTTGTTCTCTGGCTATCTATTACGGTTCGCAAGGTAAAGCCGTTTAAAGGTAGGACGAATAGACAGGCGGACGGACGGACAGACGAACAGCGTAAGCTTAGTAATAGTTCCGTTTGTACCCTTTGGTTTGGTGGTACGGAACCCTAAAAACCAGTTAAAAAACACATCAGTCATAGGACTGGACGTCTGAAGTGAAAACTTAAGTAGTAATTCACCTGTAATTCTACAAGAGATGGCGCTGTTTTGAATTACACGGTACTGTGTATTATGTATTATGTGACATCATGACGATGACGCGAAATCCATGTTTTTTTTCCACCCAAAAACGCTCAACGTGCCTAAAGAAGTTTTCACTTCAAAAAGTTCGGGCTATAGAGGAATTGGGAGGAGGCTTTGGCTATCTCCAACTGTGGATTGACATAGGCGGATAATAACGATTCATTATTCCATTCACTTCTTACTTCTTACGTATGTAGATTATACCTACCTGGGCAATAAAGTTATGATAAAGCAATAGTTTGACCGTCAGATATGCTAGCTTTGGTAGGGGACAAGAAAGGGCGGCGAATGTCAGACGGTCGAGGTTTACTGTTGCTCGCTAATTACTTTAGTTTTCTCATATTTGTTTAGAGACCCATATTGGTTTCTGTTTCTTACGATGTAAGGCACTTTTACACTCATAAGAACCGTTATCAGATACACCGTTTTTCTGCTTCCTTAGTATAAAATCCACGTTTTCGAAGCATTTTTACAGGTTTTCTACGTTCCTAACTGGCAACTCTGAAGCATTTTATGGTTGGCAGTCTAGGCGTTTGATAACTGATGTAGTGAAGTGGTACAATACGGGCCTTACTTAAAAACGTTACTCAAGTTGAAATACGCTTAAATATGATCCGTCTTGTTTTCGCGTGTGACGATTGCCGTCAGCGAGAAGTTGAGAGAGCATTTTAAAACATAGATCAACTTTAGTAACGTTTTTAAGTAAGGTCCTACACATAAGAAACTTTTATCTGAAGTAAGTTAGCATCGTCGAAATGTACATAATACACAGGTAGTAAGAGAATTTGATCGATTATACTCTACCGCTTCGTAATAAAAAAAAATTAAACTTTACAAACCACGTAGAAATCTTTCAAAATAATCTTGAATAACGTTTCAAATATCTAATTTTATTCCTTTACAACTAAGTGACAGAAGGGTGTAAAGGTAAGTCCGTCTAGCATAGCATCTTATTTCGATCTTATAATATTCTCTCTATCCTTTTTACTTCAGAGGGAAGAAATAGAGAGAGAGAAAATTCATTTGGTAGACCGATACTTGTTCGGTTTGTTTTTATGGTCACCCCGGAGCCCTACAAAGGCATGCCACCTAGGGTAGTTTTAATAGGTGCAACCCTACATAGACTGGCTGTAGAACTAGATATTTTTAGATCCTTCCTCCTCACCGTTACCATAAAAGATTGCGTAGTTTAAAAACCGCTATCCTTAAAAATCTTGTAAAGGATACAACAATGGGACAAGCTATTTAAACTATTGCATTGTTATCGGTCCTTGTGATAAGTGTACAAAATTTCAAATCAATCTGTCGTTTTGAAAGAGGTGAAAATCACGTTCAAAGATTCCATGACATAGATAATACCAAGCTAATAAAAGCGTGTTAAAAAACGCCTTGAGTATCCTATACTTACTTAACTTATTCAAAAAAAAAAAAAACAGCAATCTCGCCTCAAGTAGGTACTTTTGTCAGCAAGTTAAATAATCAACATATTTCACCCATGACGCAAAACGGCAAATTCTCCTAAAACCAGCCTAAAACCCCCAGAATGCAAAACAAAGAGAATGAAAAAGAAAGCTTTCACCGAATTCCGAGTATATTATCCGCTAAGCTCGCGACTTTAGGCGTCCGTAAATTGACGTGTGTAGAGTTGGCACATACCTACTCATAGTACTCGTACTGTATAATATGATGTCAGTAACGTATCTCTTTAATTATGGTTTTAAATAACCTATATGTATAAAAAGCGATGGTGTATGTATGGTTCTTATTGACTCCGAAACGGCTGGATTGATTTAGATGAAATTTTCAGGCAATCTTCTCTTCATATTAGCCCAGCAAGTGATCCTGTGAAGTTTGGTAGCGATAGGATCAACAGTTTTTTTTTGTGTTTTAATATTTCCCTAAAAAACAAGAAAAAGAATAGAAGTTGACATAATTTTTATATCATAGAAAAAAAATATACTAAGTCAAAAGAGTTTGCTGTCGCTATCATGGAGGTTGCTTCAAATCGCAGGTGAAACACAGCGGGGCGCATCTATTGAAATATACAAATAATAACTGTACTTATTTTTATTTTAAAAGCGAAATTATATATTTAAAAAAAATAGCAAAATAATTTTTTTATGTTATAGCCGTGTATCAGTGAAACGCCAATCAGCGCGAATGGCGTCACGTTTTTGAAATCATACACCATTTTGTTTGACAGTTCGCAGCATGTTTAGTACTGTCAACACAGACTATATCTGTGACTGTCAAGGATGATCTATCTTTTGTCGATGGTACTGTAGACCGATCATGACGTCGTAAACAGAAGCATACGCGTGTTATTGACGCTAATTCAAAATTAGTAAAAAAAATATCAACTTTTGTTCAAAAATATTAAACACAATTGTTCTGCAGCAATTAGTAATTTTTTGGAAATAGTAGATAATCTAGAACATTATAGAACTATCACGTAAAGCAACTTTGAGCAGAAAATAACTTTTAATTTCAATATTAGAAAAGGATGGTGACAACCAATGATTGGAGTTCTGTGAAACTTATTTTAGTTTATAGAATGGCACGTTACAGTCGGCTCTAGTGTTAACTTCAAATGGCGTTTTGGCAGAAATTACTTCAAAGTTTAGAAATGCATGGATGTTCCCCGATATTTATAATGTGGGTATCTTCAAATCGTAAGTGAATCGGTTTCTTCTAGGTAAACATGCTCCATGCTCCAACGTAGATGCTTCTTCGCTTAACATCAGGCGAGGTGGTGGTAAAACGCAGGCATACAACATAATATTAAAATAAAAAATACTTCCTCATTTCAGATAACATAAGTTTTACTTAAACTTACCGTTTATCAAGCCGAAGTCGCCTGTAGAGTTGGTCGCAATCGTCAAAATCACACTATATCTGAAAATAAGACATAAATAGTTTAGAACATTGTACAACACCGGATTTTAGTTGTTAACACCTAACGTGCACCCGCTAAAACTTAAAAATTATGCTCTTTTTAACCGATTTCCAAAAAGGAGGAAGTTCTAAATTCGTCAGTTTTTTTATGTTTGTTACCTCAGAACTTTTGACTCGGTGAACCGATATTGATGATATTTTTTTATGTGAAAGCTGGTGCTTCCCGATTCTGATGAAGTCGGTTTTTTTATATTGATAATTATATTTAATTTTGTTACACAAAAAAAATTGTTTTGTTTTAACATAAAGTTATCAATTAAGAAAAACATTATCAAAAGAATCTGCAACATATGCAGATAGACGGACAACTAAGTGATCCTATAAGCTATAAGGGTTCTGTTTTTTTCCTTTTGGGTACGGAACCTTACAAAGAAACGCAGTCCTGCCGGGGTGCGGGCAGAACTCTTAATATTTAACAGATTTTCGTATTTAAGACTCACTCTCATACCGTCTTAATAATATAGGTAACTAAGATTTGCCCATGAGCCCAAAAGAAAAACTTTCAAGGCACAAATGTGCCATCTCGCCTCATTACGCAACACAGTCAATGCTTCTCACGTATCTGAATATTCTACGAAAAACAAAAGTAAGTCTCCATTTATTATGTTAATTAGATACGTGCCTCTCAATTTTAGTCTAGAATTAGCGCGTTAAGTCAATGACAAACTTCAATACTTACATACATTGCGACCAACTTATCTGTACAGTGAAATAAGGAGCAAGTTTCGTATTTTCTGAGCAAAACTTATACCTTCCCGTGGGAAAATTTTAATCCATAATTTCGCCAACTCTACAGATAATTTGGTTTCTTGTACGTACTGTTTCCATAGCTTCATTATGTAAGCTTTGGATGGCTATTGGCAACCGATTCAGTTCCATTGGGAAAATCTACTTGCGATGTTCTTAAGTTTGTTTCCGTTATATGTACAAAAGGGAATGAAAAACAAATCTGTATAAATAAAGTACCTAAGAATATTTTTTTATAGTCAATCAGGGTGTTTAATAAAACAGATTTAAAGCATAATGTAAAAAACTGTTCTTCAAAGTTCTACGGGAAAGAAAGTAATGCGTCACGAAGCTGAAATATAAATCAAATGAAACAAACACATTAGCAGATTGAAAAACTTTCGTAGATTATGTTTCTTAGCATCTGACGCCAACCGAAAACCGAAAGTGTTGCTAGGCGAAAATGTCACAATTGTGTGCGTCGATTTAAATAATAAAAAATTATGATAAATAGTATTTTTACCTGCATGTGCCTCTATTAAATTTAACAAAGAACCTAAATCTACTTCCGAATTTACCGTTTTATTTTCATTCCAACCTTTTTTGCGTTGCGTGTCTTGTGAATTTGTCAGTGAGTATTTAAATATTTTCAAATTCTAAATATCGTCATTGTCTGACGTTAAAGTCTGCATTGGGGTGCAGCCGGGCTATGTGAGATTGCACCCACTAAAACCCCCTCGGTGGCCGACTTATGTGCTAGACGGAGTGCACCGGGATCTCCATAGGAACGCACCGGTACCCTCCTAGCACTTTGCTTGAAGCAACTCTCACTGGAAAATGGTTTTTCATTTCCGTTCCTTTCCTTTACAACGGCGTGGGCCACCCCAAGCCGTTGTCTTCCCTGGGCTTGCTGAATGGGAGGTCAGATCCCCAAATCTGAACACCCACGAGCCCATAGGTCCCCTTTAAGTCGGCTCTTACGACGGGCAGGGGATACTGAAGCAGTATTCTAGGACCCCGGCTCCAGGGATAAAAAAGTTAAGCCTAGTAAAATCACGTTCAAGTCCAAGGTACGGTAGTACGGTAAGGTACTTAGGAAAGTGACGGTGACTAGAAAGATCTAGAGGCTTCGATGAAGTTATTTAACTTAGAAAAAATGAGCCAAATGCACAGCAGTTGTGTTAGAATTTGTTAACAAAAAAAAAACTTTTCCAGATACGGTGTCACATGATTACGTATTTTCAGCTTTAAAAAAATATTTATCGTTCGGCTTAGTACTGACACCCTTTCCACGTAATCTAGTACAAGACTGCGGCAACTGAGCATTTTAGTACACACTTATGTTGGCCTCGGCTATGCCGCAATATAAAAAAGAACACTTTCTCCATAAACGCTTCTCTTGCCTGCCGTTGCACTAATGTACTGTACACACGAAAATGTATGTATTACCTAAAGAACGTTAAATATGCAGCGATAAAAGAAATTTATTTGAAGTAAAAATGTTGCTAAGTGCAGAGCAGTTTAAATTGTACCTAGACGCAAAGAATTACTTCAGGTAGGCAATATTTCGTATGCAATTACAGTACAAAGCTTCGCCAACATAAACAACGCCTTCCAAACAAGGTTTCATAAATGCGCCGCGAAGTCTTCTCGTTTTATTTTCCAAGATTGGTTTCTAAAGATTTCGTACCTTGCTTTTTCCCTCGATAAGTCTCCATGCGTTTGTATTTTCTGTGGATATCTTGTAAATTAAAGCATTATGCTAAGAATTTTCAAAATGTTTGCGCAAGAATTGAATAAAGCAATTAAATTTAAGCTAACCTTTTTCTCTCATCTCTATCTCTTTTTTGCAAACTATTCAGTCCCACTTCTGAGCAACGGTTTCCTCCATTTCCTTTCAGACAGTCTGATCACCCACCAAATTTAATCAGTCTAGTTGGAAAGTATCAAGGTCAATCGCGCCAGCATTTTCTCGGCCTGCCTTTGTCATGTCATGTCCTACTAATATACAAAAGTTCGTCTAAAATCTTTGTTACCACGTATTTTCATTACTACTAAATCGATCTGGATGTAATTAGGAATGTACATAGTTTTGGTTCTGGAATAAAACATTTTTAAATCTGATATTATTCTTTACTTGTGACAAATCAATTTCCACGCGGGCCAAGCCGCGGGGCGCAGCTGTTATGATATATAATATTTTGTTTCTGAAACCACTTTTGGCTGCAAAACCAATAACTGTTTTCAGTTTCATCCGAATATTTTTTACAAGTCATGGTCTTCATTCCATGCTGCATATTCTCCGCCACATACTCGTAGATGCTCGGGCTAGTTTGTACCGGTCGCTTATCAGATCTGTTTCGCTAGTTGAAACATTTTTTGCAGTGATCCGGTTTTAAAAAACCTTCTTTTTTGCTAATTTATTTAACCAGTATGCCGTCGCTGTGTTTAAAGTTTTATATACAAGTTATTCCTTTATGCCGCCCTCTTTATAGCGTGTGGCTAAATAGCCTGACTGTCACTAATCGTTGCTGAAATTATACGGGTGATTACATTTAATTAACAAGCATTATTACTGTGTTTAATTATAATAATATATTGTACTAGCCGTCCGCCCCGGCTTCGCACGAGTGTAAGCTCGGCCTTCGGCCTCGCTACAAAATATAATATAGCCTATGTCACCCGGGGATAGTGTAGCTTCCCAAGACTGAAAGAATTTTTCAAATCGGTTCAGTAGTTTCGGAGCCTATTCATTACAAACATACAAAAATAGGTACAAATCTTTCCTCTTTATAATATTAGTGTAGATGTAAAAGATTAGCAAATGAAGCTTTATGCTTTTTTTTGTAAAATACGCCAACTCACCTGATGTTCAGCGATGATGCGGCCTACGATAGATCACGCTTGCCTAGAAGAAAACTATTCACATTTGACTTTAAAACACCCAGATTGTAACCATCGGGGAACACCCATTCAGGCAGCGCATTCCACATACTGGCAGTTCGCACAATGAAAGTGGAATCAAAGCGCTTCGTACGGGTTTTCGGAATGTCAACCATAAAGCGGTGTCGATTTTTTTATAACCTGTAAGTTATTTCACTGTTTTGAACTACCACGATTGTTTATTACAGTTATTTATATCATTAATTATTTGGCGCAGGTATACTGCACCGAAATATCAGGAGCTCCTTCCCCAACCTTACTACGGTAAATATCCTGTAAATAATCATAAAAAAAAAATATTTTTTTAATTTTGAAAATAAAATTTATTTGAAAGATTTAATTGGGATCACGTGATACTCGCGACGGCAAACTTGACTAAACACAAAGACTACAAAATGCTAATAATATCAAAGTCTTGGACAAGACGAAAACATGCTTGTAACAAAATTGAACAATATTCAGTTCTTTACTTAGGTTAGTTAAGTAAACCGACCAAGTGCGAGTTGGGCTCACGCAGCCACGCACTGAGGGTTCCGTACTACTACAAAATGCAAAAAGTAGTGCAAGAAAACAACATTACGCCCAGGCGGTCACCCATCCAAGTGCTGACCGTACCCTACGTTACTTAACTTGGCGGTGAACAGAAATTTGTCACCAACTTGCACTTGGCCATTGTTTATTATTTGTTCTTTTACTTTCGACTGTACTTTAATAATGCCATGTTTGACTTTTTTTTTATGATACTGAATGACGAGACGAGCGAAGTCGCTCGCCTGATGGCTCTTCACGCTTGCCCATAACAGCACAACGCCACTCAGAATTATGAACTTCAACAGTTCAAAACCCTGGATGACAATGCACTGCGCTCGTCGCCCCGAGATATAAGATGTCCAATTTCTGTTTGCCCTGTAATTTCGCTGGAAACATTGCCCTTCAATCCGGAACACAGTAGTGTTTGCACACTACTGCTTGGCGGTTGAATAACTGGCAAAGGTGTGGTACTTCCCCAGGCGGACCCCTGCAAAAGAGTCCTACCACTACAAAACTTGTGCGTATTACCGTTTGTTGTATGTTGGGGGACCCTTTAGTTTTTGCTATTTTATTATGTTTTTCTTAGTTAATCCACCGTAATATTACATATTTTGTGAAAATTTCAACTGGCTAATATATTACGGTTCTTAAGATACAACCGTTAAACCGACCGTAACCGTTAACCGTTAAAAGGTAGGACAGATAGACAGAAAGCAGACAGAGAGCTTAAGCTCAGTAATAGGGTCCCGTTTACACCCGTTTTTTGGGTACGAAACCCTAATAAAGTAAGCTACGGTTAAAGTACGCTAAGCTAGCGGCCACTCTCACGTAGCAAACAGATAGGTGATAATGATGACCAAGGAAAATCATCATACATGGTTACAAAATACAAAACTGAGTTTTTGCATAGATATACGAGTATAATTAGAGGCCGGACCGTAGGGAGAAAAATAAGATTTTTATCGGGTAAAAATGCGTGGTTCCTGGAGTAATTTAACGACCAAGCGGGTGAAGTCGTGGGGTGCAGCTAGTACACTATAATTTTACAAGCTTTTATTTAGTTTCACCTGTCCCGGTGTCTGTCTGTAATCAAATCTTGCAAGTTAAATTTGACCCACTTGCCGGTGTTCGATTGAGCTGAAATTTGGCATACTTTTCAAATTCCGAT
Source organism: Agriopis leucophaearia (assembly GCA_949125355.1). Classification (NCBI taxonomy): domain Eukaryota; kingdom Metazoa; phylum Arthropoda; class Insecta; order Lepidoptera; family Geometridae; genus Agriopis; species Agriopis leucophaearia. Next base: position 6,749,613 of record OX421265.1, on the reverse strand, counting down.
GACAATACAATATTATGGTGACAACGAGCTGATTGGTGGCGGTGAACTATGGCACTCTTCGATGGATAATAGTAGACTGGCAGTGTTTGGACTCATTTTGACCAGCATACCGTTCCTTTCACTAATTTCATAACAGCTTGGTTTTAAAAAGTTATTATTTAATAAAAATAATTGTAACGTGTAACTTTTATATTGCAATGTGTTGTTAAACAAAACATTGCGATAAAAACGTTACAAGTCAGTTATTTCAATGACACCCATTAGCAATGAATGAGTGACTGCGTATGAATAAGTCCATTCTGAATTCACCACGCCATAGTAACAGAATCACAGAGCACAGATATAGAAAAACACAGAGAGACAATAATAATCAATTACATTAAAAGGTTAAATACACAAACAGACGGGCAGATAGTAAGCAGTTACCGTCGCCTAAGCACCAGTCATCATAAACTCAAACACGTTTTGGAAATTTGCATATTTCTAGTGATAAAAATAAAAACAATTAATATTTAAATTGAAGTAAAATTTTCGAAGATTACATATTTCAGTGCGCCTTTTTCAAATACGCACACAAGTAGGTTTGGTGACCGTGAAATGCACTGTGATGTCATTATTTGTTGACTATGACTAGTCCTAAAAGCAAAGTACATATTCTCCGTTTATGAAAGTTTACTCCAAAATAAATTAGCAATCCCATATTAGGGGTTTCTAATATTATAATATAGTTCTAATACAGTATTTATGGGTGAGTGCCGCGCGCTCTCCGCCCTAATTACAAAGTCTTTATTGTTCTGTACCAAGATATGTACCTTGTAAATTCTTTCCATCCAATTGTTGCCTGGAAGAGATCGCTTTTAGCGATAAGACCGCCACTTGTGGCACTAGCTCGTAAGTGTTTTTTTCTGTAAGTATTTTTTATTTCTGGTGGACACAATTAAGAGTTTATATCTATCTATCTATTCCTTATCAATGATTTTGATTTATACCCACTCTCAAAGTTGTACTTCTGTGTTTCTGTAATCTGTTGTAGATAGGGCACAGAAGGGCACCGGATGTACGAACCCGGGCCAGATGCGATCTCGATGACGTATTGCAGAAACACGATACATACATGACCGACGCTTTGATCTTTCAGTTTGATCATATCGGCTAACGTTCAGTTACGCTGAAGGTGATGTTTTGTCCGTTTTGTCCACAGTTAAAACGTTACCAGCTAATTGACCCGTTCAGAGTTCGTTTTGTAGAAACTAGCAGCGTCCCGCAGATTCACCTGCTATCATTGTAGCTTTTCCGGAGTTACACAAAGAAAAAAAAGTTTTTGTGTTTTGCTGAATAAGACTTGCCAGTAAAGCGATTCACTCACGATTTGAAAATACCCGGATGGTAACTGTCGGGAAACACCACAGAAAAGAGAAGTAAATAGAACGGAAATGAGAAGGAAAATCTGTCGCCAGGCATTATGACAGAATCTTGACTGAATATTCTTATTTACATCAACGCGTCGATCTCCGCGTCACAGTTGCTAACTGATTTCGAATGACTCGTCGTTTATATGGGTGCAACTGGCTACAACAAATTTCTTACAAAAATGCCTTGACAGCCATTTTGATATAAACAAAAAAATGTTTTTCTGTGGGAAACAAAATTTGTTCTGTCGCCTAGCACGTCTTTCACTCCACACACAACACCTTGCACACAAATTTTCAATACTTCTTTCTATCGTAGAGTAGGATAAGAACAAGATAGGAGTGAAACAGGGGTTGATAAAATAGGGATGAAAATGGAATAAGAACGAGAAGTAGAGGACCGGGAGCGGGATTGGGACCTGGACAAGAGCGGTAAGGAGTATGACGGGATTGATGTGTACAACTTTACTAAGCAAGTAAAACCACGGGCAGAAGCTAGTAATGAATTAAATTTTGAGACTTAGTATGCGTGTAAAATTCTTTCACTGATAGAAAACTACACTAATCCTGAGTAACATAGGCTATGTTTTGGTCAAGAGGCGGAGAAAGCTGTTGGTAAAAGCTAGTTCATAATAGGTACTAGTATGGTATCGGTTCAGGTACTTATGTACCAAACTAAATAACACAAAAAATAACATAAAAAAATAAAAAAACACATGAAATAAAAACATAGACATATATTTATTGATAATTGTAGGAATTACAAGTCAGGTATATAAAATGATAAATGTTACAAATTGCTATAAGTACAATAATATTACGCACTATCTTAATGTCGATTTTTTTTAAATAAACTAATAACTTGTTATAACTGTAGGTATCTCTATCTACATAATAATTATTTTCTTGAAGTAACTTCACAACAAGTCTCCAATACCACAACACCTGGCGAAAAGGCGGTAGAACAGTCAAGTCTGCGCACAAAGCTATGCTCTGTTACTATCTGGATCTTCTACCCAACCACTTCTCATGAAATCACGGATATTACTTGACCTAACGATGCTGAAATTTGGCGGGTTGATTCCGTCTGCGAAGCAAGGGATTGGAAGTATATAAATGTAAGTCTACGCGTACGAAGTCGCGGGCAACAGCTAGTGTAAACACTGTTTTAAACTATCACGGTTGTTCACTAAAGTTATATGATTATTTACGGGATATTTACCGTGGTAAGGTTGTGGAAGGAGCTCCCGATATTTCGGCGCAGTTACATGCACCATGTAACTGCCCCCCGACTGCTTTATATCCTGTAAATAATCATATAACTTTAGCTAGTGTAAAATATGTATATCGGCAATCTATCAGCTGCGTAATACAAATAATGGCAAGTAACAGCAATCAATAACCCATGTATTATGCGACTATAGTTGAATAATAAACAACGACATTATGCAGTATTGCGTCAAGTAACGTGCACTCTATATAACCATAATTCATTCGAGCAATCCTGTGGCGACTCTTATGCCTTTGGTTTATTATTATCTCTCAAACAACAAACATATCTATATCGTTATATCTATACCTATTTCTGAAGCGGTCACTTCGTTTTTACAGCGCATCTAGAAGGTTCCTTAAGGCGTGCACTGTTACGCGATGATTGGTAAGTATAGGAGTAGAGAGGACGATAGGTAAGGCTTTACTTTTACTCCTGTCACACCCGAATTTTTCCGTTTCGGTACAAATTTCGCTGGTATTGGTAACTGATACTAACTGGGACCCACGATGTTACTGTTTTTTTGTTTTCTTTCGGATAACAAGTATAAATTGTTTTTTACACCACCTGCTCGACAAAGTCCAATTACATATCATGCAACCTCAACGTAAAGTAAAGCATAATCTCTTAAGGGATATAAAGTTGTATAAAACTCCCTAGGGAATCGTCAAATTCGTGTGGAAATATGTAAAAAAATGCCCACATGGCACTGTAAAGAGGTTTATTCGAAAAGCGAACTGACCACCATAAGCAGAACTAAAAAAAAGAAAAAGGTGCGTTTACAAAGAATCTATCTATACATATAATAAAAACGTAGAGATAAAAAAAAAACTGTAATTTCGAGATAACAAAAAAAAACACACAGGGCGTCTTAAAATAAGCAGCTGAACACGATAGGACAGTTTTTACAATTTTTGTCTGTTTGTTTGTTTGTCCGCGCACATCTACTAAACCACTGGACGGATTTAAATGCGGTTTTCACAAATATGCTTAGAAATTACCAGATTAAAACATAGGCTATCTTATATCATTTATTTTAATTCTTTATTATTACATGAAATAAATTAAAAATCAATGATTTATTTCTTCGTTACCCGAAACGTAATATGAAGATCTTCACATAGGCTCAAGCAAGGAGATCCAAAGTAAGGAGAATGTTTTTGACATAGCTATTAAAATTTTGAAACTGTCAACTGTCATTCAGATAATCAGCCAGATTAAAACTTTTTATTTAAATGAAGGAACCTTCTTAGATGAATGAACGTGTAGATCAAGGATGTTATAGGCCTTACAACCGCTTTGGTGATTCATTCCAATGCATGGGGTATTATAGGAGTATTACATTATCTTGGTTTTATTCTATGTTAGCATATAAAACACAAAATATACCGCATCTATTTTAATTCAGTCCCGCGAATAAAAATTATTAAAAAAAGGCCCTTTGTACATGACAATAAACCTATACAAAAAAAAAACGGACTCAATAAAGAAAGAAATAAATAATAACACTTTTCCAGAACCAACTTTGTAAGTTTTTAACCAAAAAATGTTATTACGAGATAAAAGATTTTTTCGACGATAACATTTAGAAAATTATAAATAGAAAATAAATATCGATATATAAATAGTTAAGAAAGTAGCATCATAAGTTTTGTATGATCTCATATATAATTAAGTAACCTATCACACTAAGTATGTTTTTTTTTGTTTTGTAAAATTACTTCAGCCTAGGTTAGGTTTGAATAGTATTTATAATATTTATGTAATAGATTTAACTATGCTTAAATTTATATGTTTATGTCTGTGGTCTGGTTTCGTGAACAGCCACTACATAAGTCATTGCTGCACCCTTTATGCAGGGTATATAACTTAGCTTTTAGAAGATGAAAGTGTATATTTGCAATGAGAATAAAGAAATTATTTTATTTTACTGTGATATTTTAACAGATAAATAGAGTAGTTCCATTTCAGGGCTTTTTAATCAAGGTGTACATACAAATGCACGCGAAATAAGAAATAACTAGCCAAGAGCGTGTTAAGACAAGCATTATGTCAGGGTTCCGTGGCCAGCGAAGCTGGACAGTCAAATTTCAGAGATGTATCATCCCGACATGACATGATATACTTTTTATGGTTTAGACAAAAAGAAAACTTCAAAATATGCTCTGCACTGTGGTCACATTATCTTTTTAATTTAAAAGCTATTGACGGTGTTTTTACTTTTATGCTTCTATCTTCACACAGGGCGTCTTAAAATAAGCAGCTGATGTAAAGGAAGTTTTTAGAATTTTTGTTTGTTTGTTCACGCACATATCCTAAACCCCTGGAGAAAATGCGGATGGATTTAAATGCGGTTTTCACGAATATGCTTAGCTATGACCAGATTGAAGTATAGGCTATGTTATTTTGCGCAAGGGCCGGATTAAGGGAAGAAAAAAGGATTGAAGTTTTATATGAAAATCTACGCGTATGAAGTCGCGGGCAAAAAAACTAGTGTGAAATAAAAACGGTGTTTGGTGCTATGATTTTGAGTGAATTTTATTGCAATATTCATGGTGATATAAAATGTCGAGCAATAGTGATTCTACTCCAGGGTGAAAAGAGATATTAGATTCTAATGGGACAATGCAAAGTTTCTTTGTATAAACATACATTTGTATGTATATTGAACTAAAACTTCTTATGCGACTTACAACAAGGTGCGTTAAACGTTTAACGCTATCATGGAGGAGGTATGAAGTTTCACTTCTTCCGCGCGGAGGGACTCCACGCCCAATTTTTTTTTTGTTTGACGAACAACCGAGATCGTATTAATGAAATGCAAGTTACGTATTGTAGAACCGATCTTTATAAAATTTTGTAGAGTAGTTCATTTTAATAAATTTTTAAGTTCAAATATAAGCAAAATCGCTCGAGGAGTTCCGAATATTAGTATAGGGGATATTAGTACGTGAGGTGTCAGTTCAGGGCGTAAAACTATAGTTAAAATTAATTCACAATTGGCGACGATATCGCATTACATAAAAAGAAATAAAGTTGAGTTGTGAGAACCTTTTTTTATATGTTGAAAAGCTGAAATACAAAACTAGATTAAGTACGCTGAAATATTCATCTCAGTTCGAGACAGTACGTGACTAACTCTGGAGAATACAACAGCATCCCTTCACTTCTCGCCAAGCTCAAACCCGTACCTCGTCATATCTCATATCCTAGATTATTTTACATAAACGGAATATTAAATTCCATCTGACTGAACCAGTCATTGCACCGCATAAAACGGAATAACTTACTCGCAATACAATTTCCATTCCCATATTAAATACATTAATCATCTCCCGCCGCCGTGTTAAAAGCACAAAGAGTTTCGTGGTAATGATAAAAATATATTGACGGGGTAAAATTTATAAATTGTTTTTTTTTTATACCTGATAAAAGATCTGATAATCATCAAACAGCTGAACAGATTTTCTTCAATCATAGCTAATAATACTCTCGGTCAAGCCACATTTCAAACAAAAAATATAATAAAAATTGGACTAGCCTTTTGGGAGCTACGATGACACAGATTCACAGACACACAGGTACACACCCCCACAGACAGTCCGACACACAACTGCAGACACAGATACACAATATGCTAAACTTATAACACTCCTCTTTTTGCATCGGGGGGTGAAAAAGGATAGTTTCAAACGGGGCTTTATCAGTACGAGACGGATCAATAGCCTCGAGCGATGCCGTCTTATCCTAAGCTTCGTAAAGTTGGTACCGCATCGTAGTTGGTAGGTACTTTCCTTCTTTTCTCTTTGTCTGCAGTGCAAGGAGATAAAGTGGTACTCAGCACGATCGCCGAAGGGTACGGGATTACTGAATACGACCCTGACCCTGCTAAATGTGCTCTAGCGTGGCCTTAATTATACAATTTGTTACAAGTTTTTTCGATTACAAACCTGAGAGTTATTTGTGCGACCTAAACTAAAGCACACAATAGTGCGGAAATAGACCTAGCATAACAACATAAAACTAAGCCGTGGTAACCTCTAAAACAATGAGTTATGGTTGAAGATTAAAACTGTCAACGTAAATATTACAGCTGAACTAATAATATAATTTAGGTCAAATATTAAGAAGTCTATTAGCGAGTAGAGACTAGAAGAGGCAAGATGTTTGACCATGACAAATTAATGAAAACCATCATAGAGGGAAGGGTAAAAGAACAAAGAGGACCGGCAAGACTAAGAAAATAAAATAATAAATAAATAAATATCTGGGACATTATTGCACACATGGCCATCTGACCCCAAACTAAGCAAAGCTTGTAATATGGCAGTCAGAGTATATAAAAGTATTCTTAGACCAAATAAAAGAGAGGGCAAATGTCATGTTGTACAGGGAGGTTGTAGGAACGCTTCATCATCATCACCAGCCAAAATACGTCCACTGCTGAACATAGGGATCCCCCTTTAACCTCCACACTGAACGACATCCTGCCATCTACATCCACTGGATGCCCGCGACTCTGACAATGTCGTCGGTCCATCTAGTGGGAGGCCTACCTACGCTGCGTCTTCCAATTCCTGGTCTCCACTCAAGAACCTTTCTTCCCCATCGGTCATCAGCTAAACGAACGGCGGTAGGAACGCTTGCAGAAGACCATTGAGCCTGGAAGTTACTCCACTGACAAGAGCTACGAATCTTGTGATACAAATGTTGAATGAATGAGTTATTATAGATTCAAATTTAACTACAATCGATGTGAGGAGTGATTAAAGAGCGGTGCGTACCTTGGCCAAATAATAAGTTTAGCCATTCAACGTCGCAATGTCGCTTGCTTTTTGGGCCCGTAAACAGTGACATTTTATTTATAGTTTCAGATAGTCAATTTATATTTCCTATAGGTATTTATTTAGTTAATTAAAAATTATTTTCATATAAATGCCAGGTACAATTGAAATAAATCAAATATCATGTTAAAAAACTAACAATAAAATTATACCAAGGTGTCTACAATATAACTACTTGTGTCTGATTTGACGTGCACGCACGGACTTCATTGCTTTTTATGGTTGACAGGCTAGGCGTTTGACCACAGCTCATATGATGTTAAGCGGAGATCTGATCAAAGATGGAAACACGTCTCGACTGCAATGGGAACTGGCTTGCAAGTGATGCCGGAACATACCGCTAGGTGCTAGATTTTCAACTAGAGTGTGGTAGCTAGCTAGCCGGGCATTAGAAAGTGCTCTACCACCATGCTATGGTATCCTCACGATGTTGTCCTTCACCAGACGCTGAAGCTTATTTATACTAGGATTTGAACAACACCCTTCAAATTGGAATTTGAACGCGCCAACCACTGAGATATCATCGGTGTAGGAAAATAGCTGCAATAACAGGGTATCAAAATCGTTCCTGGAATCTTTGCAGACAAAATTCTGCAGCTTCTCTTTTCTAAATCAATACTTCAGTTACTCAAATAGTTAATAGAGATAATACATTATCAATTGTGTGCCTAGTACCTAGCAACACGGATTAATCCTGCGCGTTAGAGATTGTCTTGGTCACTGTCTCTCTTATTAGAAATGTCAGTAAAGATACCAAAAAAATATCGAGTGAACAAGAAAAGGGCCCAGGCCGTCGATCGGTCTCTCCCAGAGGGTTCGGATCCTGCGCCCTTGTCGCTGCAATCAGCTTGCTTAATGAGGCCAGATAGGCGAACACACGCTGATTTCCCTAGCGGGGTATAGATAAACACTCTAGATGAAAGACCCAGTCAAGGGCGGTAATGGCAAAAGCCTTCACCTTGCAAATCTTACAGAAACTACTCGTAGCTACGCCACGCGATTTGGCAGTTTTTTTTTTCGAGATAAAAAGTTTCCTAAATTAATTCGATGTACAGTGCACACTTATTCTTGCCAGATTTACCAAGATTTATTCAAGCGTTCAGTTTTGAAAAATTTACGAACAGATAAAGACAGGCAATATAGTTACAGTGCTTATCCTTAGTAATTTGTAGGTAGGTAATTAGTATGAAACGTGATTCCTTGGAAGACTCATCCCAGGAAGAGTCAAATAGTTTAATTAAACCTTCCAAATCTCATTTACTAGAGCCATAATTGAAGCCATCTCTTTCGGCGTCTTTGATCTTAATAAACTAACTCTGATATTGAGAATAATTCCATAATTATTCTTACTCTATTATAGTTCCATAATTATTCAAGGCTTCGCGTCAATGTACGAGTTCTGCATACTCTCATTTAAGTTAACTATTTTAAATTCAAAAAATTATACAAGTTTCCTACTCTGGGGATTCAATTTAAAGCAAACGTTCATCCATCCAATTCAATTACTAAAGAAAATACCAGCGGCGAAAGTGGAACTTTCTTATTCAAATAACCCTTTGGTGCGGTGGAACAAAGCGGCTATTCATTAAAATAATCCTGGTGCAATTGTTGCTTAATGCACTTGATAGACAGTTACTAAACTCTATAAATTTGATTGTCTCTTGGAGAAGATCGATAGCGAAGTCTGGGAGATTACGAAACAAATTCTTGATATTACGCTGGCAACGGCCATGATATCCATCAATACATATGAAAAGAATTCCAGCTAGGCAAAAAGAACCCTTCTTTAGAAAGGCTAAAGCCATATACACTTCTTTTTATATACCTAATGTCGCAAATTATAAGAATTATCCAAATAGTCAATGTTGAATAATAACTATTGTTGTCTGTTTAATCTCGTCGGTTTGTATGGTTTATCTCGCGATCTTCCGTTATTATTAGAAATGTCATGAGAATAAGAGTAATCGAGAAAATCTCGATCACGCTATTATAGTTGGCTATTCAAGCATCGTGACGCGTCCACATACAATACAATACAATATCTCTTTATTACACACCGAAAAATACCAATGAAACTAACATCAAAAATATATACAGCTTTTTACCACGACCAAATCTGATAATTAATAAATTAGTATTTTCCTTCGAACTATGTGACCTCGCGACGCGACCCGCATATCTTAATAATTTAACTAATTTGCTAGTATTAAAATTTTAAATTGTATTTGAATGTACTACTATCCTGCAATTTCATGAAGATCAGATCAATCGTACGCAAGTAATCGACGTTATCATCGAACAAATATACAAACAAACCTTCGCTTTGTTCAGACAACAATAATTTAAAAAACAAAAAATAACTATATCATCTGTGTATATCTTCTATTCTTTTCACAGACGGAATTTCATACAAAATATGATCATAGCGTAGCAAATTTTTTGTTACAAGTTCCGTCACTGTTATAAACGGCATCTAATGCAAGTTGCACTAACTGAGGGCTATAATGCAACATGCACCCGGCGTATTAGGGAATAGAAGAGAACCGCGGTACCTCTAGGTATTTGGTGCTTTGTTTGTGCTCGTTACCTTAGAACTCTGGTAGGTAATTCCTTCTTCGAAATTTGCATTTTGTTGCATATACTAAACAGAATTAATCTACATTCATTTGTTAGAAACGAATGCCACGAATCCCTCTTATTATACACGAATGTGAATGTTTGTGTATATGTGTGTTTGTTTGTCCGCACTCATCTCTGCGAAGGAGAATTTCATATGCGTTCTATTAAAAAAAAGTTTCCTGTAGGATACCGTTTCCTATGAAATTGAAGGGTTCAGTTAGTAGAATACATCTATTTAATAATAATCTCAAACTCACTACGGACAAACAATGGACAGCCTAAACCGCTGAGTCTAGAAGCGTGTATACAATTTTGCACAAGTGTTCTTTATAAATAAGGAAAATGAGGACTAAACTAATGCAAAAATCATTCCCAAAATTTTTAAAAGCTCCTTCTGACGGGGAATCACATTGAGAACCAACTCGTTCGTACCAACCATCACATTATCGTATGGATAAATTGATTTAAACATTTTACAAATAGTACAAACTAAATTAAATCCTGAAATTGTTACAACAATGTCTTATTTAGCTTGCAATAAATATAGTCAAAATACACAGATTATCTTAATAGTTAGATACAAATCGTTTTAGTCTACTATTGGTACGTAAATTTAAAGCGTAGACCAGGTATCCATAGTTTTAAATACGTTTTTTTTCTTTGTTTGGATACCATTAACGTAACAATGAGTCTTAGCCCAAATTTGATGATTTCAACAAGAATTTACTTGAAAAGATTTGCTCGAAAAGACTTGCAAATATTTTTTTGCTATATTTTATGTGCATGGACAAAAATTGAAGATCTGTGGATAGATTTCGAGTAGCAGATGCCGTTGTAGAAATCACCTTTTTCACATAACTTAATCTGGTTCTGAAACCCTTGCATAGCGATAAGACGTACATATTTTCGTTGGGTAAACTCCAGTGATAGTAACTGAAGACAGATCAGACCAAGGTTGTAACTCGGTTTAATCCCGACTCCCGAGGTCTCGACCAACTCGTTTGCTCAAGAGAAAGTTGTGGGGCAGTAATTAAAGGACGAGGTAGAATGCAAACTGCAACGGACTCAGATAGCAATGTTCCAGAACGTGACTTCATTTATATAGACATTTAATTATAAAAGTTTCCCTTTCTTAACTTAGCTACAAGAATATTGTATAATTTTATGACACAACTTTGAAAACATTCTTCGAAGTTACCTTGAAGTTTTAAACCGAAGTTTTCAATTGAATACTTTTTCTTAATGTTTATTTGGTTGAAAATTTGCTAAATGCCAGAATTTTGGGAATAATTCCCACTGGTAGCGGATGAATCGATTAGTTTAATATTTAGATTTTAATTAGTTGTGTTTTTTTTTCCTGTAAAAAGATATTTGGTTGAGAGCGGAAATTAAGAAAGAGGGTAGATCGTTTTGTCTGTACCTAACTTTGAACTTTTTCACCAACCACCCGCATTCTTCAGTCTTCCCGTGAACATGGTGCATGTAACTGCGCCGAAATATCGGGAGCTCCTTCCACAACCTTACCACGGTAAATATCCCGTAAATAATCATATAACTTTCGGAAACTAAGACTTTATATTATTTTTTCACGAGACAGAACTGTTTTTCATAACTTAAAGATATAAAAGATTAAACAGAGAAATAACTCTTATCACTGTTTAAATAAGTCTTCCTATTGTATGACTTCAAGTTCAAAACAACCGTCCAGTAAACACTGGAAAGCAAACAAGGCCTGCAAATCCATAATTTTAATCGTCCGTTAAAGCATACAGGCAATAAAGGCACAAGATCATCGGGTCATCGACCTTCGTGTATCATTTGTGCCATATGAGTCACTCGAATGCAGTTTTGGATTATTCTTAGAAAATAGAATGTGAGTCAGTCGTCTTCTACCAAGGACTTATGTTACCGAGTGTAAATGTTAGAGACACGCTATTTTAGAAACGAGTGGCGCGAGATTGTGAATAGGAAATACTAACTAAACGAGAATGAATGAAAAATGTTTTCAAAGAAAATTATGGGGATTTTGGTCGATTAATTTGCTAATTTAATATTATCTCATATTATTTGTATTACAATATTCTATTCTTGGATTGCATTTTTATAGAATAATTACCTTTGCATAAGCTCAATTTTAAACCCTAAAGAATTATTGCATTGAGACGAAAATCAAAAATCAGAGACAGATAGATCTCTGTGTTGGTTGCAATACTTGTTCTGTTGAGTGGGTATCTATTGACGGAAAGGAGAGCTGAGTAGCATTTTTTTTTACTAATTGTAGATGACATCGTGTAATGTATCGTAACTAACACGTAAGCGTTACTTGAAATTTCGTGTCGTAGGTATAGCAGTTGTTCGTTATTTGGTCGTTGACCGCAACCACAGTAAGATGCTAATAATAGCTAATAGGACATTTTAGTATTTGCGTGCGAACAAGGAAAAATAAACTATAAATTAGCATAGAGTTTTGACGTTTCTTATGGACGAGGCCTTAAAAGACCTCATACGAGAGCCACATGCCACTGCGGTGCTTTAAACAGGGGTTGGTATAGTACCCTATTGCGCAATAGTTCTAGTGGGCAGATGCGTAATGTGAGTTCTAAATAGACCTCTATGTAATATCTCAATACCTCTAGACCTCAATTAAATATGATGTCTAAATAGACGCATATAGAAGTTAAGATAAGGGACCCATGCGACCTCACACTTGAGTTCCATCTACAGCTGCCTCCAAAAAAATTATTTTCTTTGTCTACGTGCCAATTAAACTTCCCGTCCTTCATCATACCTTAAACAGCAACAAAACGCTGTAATTAAATTGCTAAGATAAACAAAATGATTATGAACAATTTCCACGTTCGGAGCCCGGGAAATTATAATTTAAGCAATCTCAGGAGCCTTAAGAACTTAATCTTGTTACTCGTGTTAACACATCACGTCGAGGTGGGATAGCTTAAGAGCTGGCAGCGAAATATTTTGTTTTAACTCACGTAATAAATAAAAGTGAGTAGAATGTAGGTAAGTACTTGTAGGCAAGGATTTATTTTAGCTATTTCGCTTCTAAGGCTTATGGGTGCATTTTCGGAAACAAAAAAACCTCTTAGAAAAACCGTCGTCTTCATTAGCATTTTTGGTTCAACCGCTGAAAAAAACCATCGCAGCGTCTCCACTGGTAGAGACTGTTGAAGGCAATAGGGTCGACTCTGAAAATAAACCTTTCCTTCTTTGGTGTTAATTGTTTGACCCAATTTCAGTCATATTATGTTAATGTCTTAATGAAATAAAAATACTAATCATATGTAACATTGAGAAGCGCTTTATTTGTACGTATCGTCGCATTAGCCAAAAATGCCACAGATTAATAAGTACTTAGTTTAAAAATAATTCGCGCGATTCTATCCGTCCGATGCATGCGATACGGACAAATAAACCACAAGAGTGAGATTTTTAAAACTCCGGTTACAAAATTTCATTGAAAGGATCTCTGCCTAAGAGAGGCAATTTGATACTTCAATAACTTCCCAATATTTTGATGATTTAACTATCAAACATATTATAATCTGACAGCTAATAAGGTTCAAGATAATCTGATACGAATAGACTTAAAATAAAACATACAAATCATGTTGCTGGAAGATTCTCCCACACATTTCGTGGTTATAGGTTTATAGGAGCTTCGAATGTCAATTACTTACTTTGAATTGAGATAAGGATCGAGAAATTAATTATGTATAGACCATGTTCTGTATGTAACACAACCTGGGATTTAATATACTCTGTGCAAAGTTTTAATGTTCAATTTGTGGGTATAGGTACACCACGCTCTTTAGGGTTTTACACGCAATTTTACAAGAGCAACATATAAGGTCGGGGAAAAAGTTTCTTCGTATTTTTTAAACAAATTCAAGACATATTTTTTTCAAGTTTAATTACATTTAATTATAATATATATGTGCCATTTTGTTCGATAACTTGTTGCCATCTTGTAGGTAGTGACATGATCCCGTTGCTGTAGAATTTTTGGGACTTCTGATCAAAAAAATGCAACAAGTAGTTTTGACAGTTCTCTCTTGATGTTAATCTAACACTACCCAAAGAATTCTGAAGAGATCGAAACAGGTGGAAATCTGAGGGTGCAAGGTCTGGGCTATATGGTGGATGCATTAACACTTCCCAACCAAGCTCTCTAAATTTTTGCTGAGTGGCCAAAGATGTGTGCGGTCTGGCGTTATCATGATGAAAGACCACACTCTTTCTGTTGATCGATTCCGGCCGTTTTTTCTCAATTTCTTGTTTGAGTCTCATCTGCTGTTGGCAGTAGAGATCCGAATCGATGGTTTTGCCCGGCGGTAAAAGCTCATAATGAACGATGCCCTGCCAATCCCACCATACACACAGCATCGCCTTATTACGTGTTAATCCGGGTTTCGCTACAGTCTGTGGTGCTTCCCTGCCCTTTGACCATGATCTTTTGCGCACATTCTTGTCGTAGGTGATCCATTTTTCATCACCAGTGATCAATCTTTTCAAAAACGGTTCGGTTGCGTTACGTTTCAATAGAGAATCGCAAATGAGTACACGATTCATTTGGTTTCTTTCAGTGAGCTCGTGTGGCACCCAAATATCGAGTTTTTTGTATACCCAGTTTTTTTCAAATGGGTCAAAACTGTTTTGTGGTCAATCCCCAGTTCTTTAGCTACGTCGTAACTACTAATATGCCGATCTTGGTCCACTTTTTCAGAAATGGCATCGACTTTATCCGTAACAGGGCGACCAGAGCGAGCTGCATCTTTGACATCAAAATTCCCGGACTGAAAACGCTTGAACCAACATTGTGCTACTCTTGATGACACTGCATTAGGTCCATAAACGTCACAAATTTTATTCGCGGCGTGTGTCGCATTTTTCCCTTTTTTGTTATAAAATTTCACAATATATCGAATTTGTTCGTTAGATTCACTCATTTTATCGAACAAAAAAACAATTGAAAAATGGCGGGAAATTGCTTTTTACGTTTTGTATTCCTTTTTTAAAATGTCATATTTTTAATGGTATCAAAACCAGCCAGATACAAACAGTACAACGGATAAGATTTTTACTACAACTTTATACATACAAAATACGAAAAGACTTTTTCCCCGACCTATTATGTATTTTCTATCAATATATCTGGGACATTATATAATAAATCTGGGAATTTTTTTGCACACACGGTCATCTGACTCCAAACTAATAAGCAAAGCTTGTAGTATGGCTGCCAGAGACTGATATATATATACTTAAATAGATATTAACACCCAGACATTAGAACAAACACAAATGTTCATTACATAAATGTTTGTCCTAGGCGGGAATCGAACACACGCCCCCAAGTGCAGAAGGTAGGTTCACTACCAACCGCGCCACACCGGGGCAGTCAATGTAAAAACAGCTGTCATAAATAAAAATTAAACAACACCACATAAATACAAATTATAGGCAATCTTCTTACTTGTGCGCTTAGGTTGTTTCAGCAGTGAATTCTTTAACTAATTTGTTTGGATTACGAGTTACTGTTTTCAACTCTGTTTTTTCTTTTAATGGTTCTGTATTTATTGTATACTCAGTAACTCTTTGATATTGTTATATTTCTATCCGGGATGACGTTTGATTGGCTTTGTGTATCTATTAAAATATATCTATAAGACATTTGTAACCAAGCCGCTGGTCTGTGAAGTACAAAATAAATAAATAAAATAAAATAAGCTACATCTTATCTTATACAATGTATTTTCTTTGCTCTTATATAATTTCAATCAAAACCAATAAGTCTTTATGTCATTAGGGAAGAAATTGGAACAAACACATAAGATATATGAAAGTTGGTCTATTACAAAATTCACTGAAAATGTTTTTCTAATATTTAAAGTGTAGTTCACACTTGAGGATTTTTAATTTAAATGTTATTTACTAAAAAGTGTCTTGAGTTTACCTATACACATGTAAAACTAATTTAAATCCTACCGATTGCTCCTGTTTTAGAATTACATTTCAAATGGTAGAAAGCAATTTTCGTGTTGATATTTTATGGAATGTCGAAGATCGAAACATACCTACCTAAAAAATAGTTTTTTTTTTCGCCAATCGCCAAAGTAAAACATATCAATATAAAAAATACTTTGAAACTCTTGCAATGTTATTCCTAACATAATGCCCAATCGCTGCTTTAAATTCTCACTCAGTGATTGTTTATCTTCATTAATGTTTTATAACATATATTCGCAATCTACACTAATATTATAAAGAGGAAAGATTTGTACCTATTTTTGTATGTTTGTATGTTTGTAATGAATAGGCTCCGAAACTACTGAACCGATTTGAAAAATTCTTTCACTGTTGGGAAGCTACACTATCCCCGGGTGACATAGGCTATATTATATTTTGATGCGAGGCCGAAGGCCGAGCTTACACTCATGCGAAGCCGGGGCGGACGGCTAGTATGTTATAAAACATATTGCGAATAGCGCCGCCGCCTTAACCACAGCTTGGAACAAATGTAGAGTAAGGTTTAATCTACTTTTGTTCCTATAATTTTTGAGCGCTGAAACGATTTACATCCAAGATAAAAAAATATATATATTAGAAACATGTTTTAAGGAGAAAGAAATTGTAGAGCATGTACTGTGGCATTGTGAAGCCACAGAGGAAACTAGAATCGCTACCGGGTTGCATGAGGCATCATCCACGTCACCACATCACCAGCTGCCACTATGCTTTTCATCGCCATCATCATTATGCACAATTCCATCTAAGCCACTGGAGCAACTGTGCCAGCGCCCCAGAGCCTCACTCCGATATTTCAAAGAGTTGGGTTGGGTCGGGTAACTGCTGGTAGGGGGAAATGCACAATACACCCCAAGCGGGACGTCAGTGCAGGACTTATCACCCCCATCTCGAATAAGAATAAGAAAAATGATTTTTCGAATTTTTCGTATTCTTCTCAGTAAACTCTTTCATTTGATACCCATATCATGAAGGTAGATAAGAAAATGTCCGCCATCTTGAATTTAGTGTGACGTCATTTTACTTTTCGTATTTTTTTTCAGCAAACCTATTTATTTGACACCCATATCGCCGAATTGGATTTACAATGACGTCATTTAGCTAACCATCCATTGTCATTCAAACTAAACGTGTATGCCAAATTTCAGCTCAATCAGTAGGGAATAAAATTCAATTGCAAGATTTGACCCATACTAACAAGGCAATTGAAATAAAAGCTAGTAATATATTTGCATGTACACATGTGATTAGGTACCTACTTAAAGTAGAAGCTCATATACATATTTTCAGTCCATATTTACTAAACCAAATAAGATTTTGTCAATTTTGTTGGAAGTTTCTTAATCAAATAAATACACATTGAATCAATTATGGCAATTAAGTAATATATAAGTAATTTATCACAGGTGCATATTCCGTGACCCGGCTGATTTCAGGGTGGTGCGTGTGACCAGGTCACGAAACTGGGTCACCGCTGCCAAGGTCTCGGTGGCCCGGTTATATCCCGGGTGGAAACGTACTCGGGTATAACGGATGTTCTAGAATGAATAAGGAACGGGAAGATGACGCTCGAAGATATATGTTCCTTTTATCTGGTTACGTATTGCTTCTATTTTGGTTACGTTACTTTTATGAATAAAAAAGAGCGACAAAAATGCAAGCTGTCCACCTGATGGTAAGCGGTAATCGCTGCCTATGAACATCTGCAACACTATGGCGTTATCGATTCTTTGCCAGCCCAGATAAATATTTTTATCTACCCTTTTTAACACGTTCCTTGTTGAAACTCGGTGGGAAAACCTTCAGGGGAAGTCATTCCACACCTTGCAGGTCCACCGGAGAAAGGAGCAGCAAAACTGGACGGTGTGGGATTTCCAGCTTTGCAAGATGGGGGGTCAGCCTTTTAACAGTGTCGGGATGTGAAGTCAAAAACTCAAGTAACTATAATATTTACGTTATATACGGGGTTATTCGGAAAGGCTGTACTAAGTCAAAAGGGGTCTCTTATGCTCATAATTACTTACAACTTTTACTATGGGACCAATCCTGAAATCACAAAAACAATCAGCTTTTCATCATAGAAAACGGTAATTTAAACTCGATAAAACACTTGGTCAGAGTGGTCCGTTAGTATAAGTTGTCCATAATGATTATTAAAACGTACCCCTAGATAGTGTGCGTAATAAAAATGCACCTGTAAATATTGCGTACAAATTACCCTATGAGATTTTTTACAGTAAGTATGTTATGTTAAATTTTTAGATAATTGAAGTTCTAAATTCTGGGTGTACAGAACTTTTAGGGTAAGCGTTGTGCTATTTTACTCTTACCATCAGGCGTGCGCATATGTAGAGAACTGAGTAACTAAGAACAACGACCGCAGTTGGTTCAAATGCCCACTAAATTATTGCGAGGTAGAGTGAAAATTAGGTAGGTACATTACTATGTATCAAGCTTAATCTCTAGACAAATACCAATCATTTAAAGTTCTAAACGCTGGGTTACTTCAGCCGTCCTAAATGTCGAGACGATGATTATCCCGTGAGATTTAGTTTCTCGACGACACAGTAATTGAGAAGACGTTAATCTGTCGTTGATCGAGATTAAATCGATCAAATGACGCATCGATGTTGCCTGAAAACAAAATGTTTGGAGTTGCGTTATCTTTAAGTTGAAAACGTACTACTTTTTGTAGGGAAAGTCCATCCTGACTAGAGCTACTTGGCGTACATTTCTGGCTTTTTGTCAATTTATCCAAATGCCTTTCTGATTTAGAATCTGCTGCACTTTTTTGGTTGCTTTTTGTTAATACAAATTTCTAAATAGACCTTCATTCAGACAACAAATTTTTACCTAAGGGCGTCACCTCACCAAAGCAGAATGGGACAGAGCTTGACAACGTTGCATTTTTTAAATAACTTCGGTGTAGTATCAGCTTTATATTAAGCAGTATTTTTCCAAGTGCCCTTCAATACAAACCAATCCAGCTACTCTGTAAAACCACTCTTAACTGTCCACTGCTTTTTTGCTCCGTGATAATTGATCGATATCACGAGATTGCACGTTAATAAATTAAATTGCCCATAACGCATACCCGTTTTATAATTCAATAATTGCTTTAAAGCAAATTGACTCTTTAATCATAAAACGCCAATTAAAACCATCTCCAGATGACGAATATTTATCACCCGGTAGCAATTCACAGCTTTTTTATTTCGTACACGAAGAGATGAGTAGGGACACCATCGTATGAACAAAATCATCATCCTTTCGTAGAAAAAAAAACACATCTGTCATAGGACTGCACGGCAGAAGTGAAAACTTAAGTAGTAATTCACCTATTCTACAAGAGATGGCGCTGTTTTAAAATACACAATACAGCGTGACGATGCCGCGAGTTCCATGATTTTTGTTGATTTTTGCGCCTAAAGAAGTTTTCACTTCAAAAATTGTGCCCTTTTTTCACCACCTCTATACAGGGTTACGCATATATCCAGTGCTAAGCCGAAAGGACGTCATTGTTGAATTGTTCATAATGAAGAGTACAATGACCTCCTTTCAGCTTAGTACAGTGCATATGCGTAACCCTGTATGATAAGTTGGTCACGTTGTACATTTGGATAATCATTTGCTAGTGAGCGGATTTGATAGATTTTTATTATAGGATAATTTATGAATGAATAAAATGTCGACCTAAATAATATCTTATTGCAACCAATCAAGGCAAGTTTAAGATTGTCTATCTATAATAATATTAAAAAAATATCTATATAAACCATCCGCTAATAAACAAATGCAACCTCCAAAGACCTTGTCATTATTTATAATCTGTGAATGTGAATAGTTAGTTATTGACGACCTATATGAGACATTGTATTGATCTGAGGTATTGATAAATCGCAAGTACCTATCGTGGTCCCCCGTGCAGGCTGCACCAAAAATAGATAACGGTTGAGATCGGGCTTGTTCGGGCACACTCGGGTTAGATCGGATCATTTCAGTCCGCTGCAATGCACAGATACAAACAAAAAGGTCAGAAGCCGTCGCCCCAGTTTCCTGCGTACGCAAAGGTCACTCAGACAACACACAGCGCTCCGGGAAGCGGCTGATAGCAAGCAAGGCTGCTGTTATACAATATCCAGCCATCGGTATCTATAGTCGAAATGCGAATTCGATAGAGTGACTCACCAACACTTAGATACTATGGTATCTATGGACGAAAGGAGCAAATTTTTATCCTGACATATCCAAGTATGCATGTTCAATTGGTTACAATTGTTTTTGGAAAAAAATATGGAAAATCATGGAATTTGACTCGGTAGGTAATTCGGTAGTCTGCCGAGAAATCAGGTAGACTATAAGTCAATGGGTGGAGCAGACCTCTAATTGGTTGAAATACCAAAACAACGGAACGGGGAATGCTCTGATGAACTCTTTGACATCATCCCTCCATCGCGGTTTTACTATCGAACCGTCCGCCATCGCTTGAAAACCCTTCCACACATTATAGGTACGTGGAAGTCTTACACTGTTCGATTTGATCGATTGTTTCTGCCACGCACCTGTAAGTTGTGGCTTACCACCTTCGGGTTTCCTCCAAAATATGTCCTCTATTGCTTCAAACGAAGAGTAAATAGAGTCTTCAAAGGTAGGCAACGCACCGCCAATGCCCCGGGTATGATGTACTGAGTGAGAATTTACTAAAACAAACCGTTAGCGATCCTCAAATAGTTAACCAATACTAAGCATGAGATTCTAAGTTTATGCTCCGTTTGGCATCGATTTGTAGCACGTAAGTTCGTTCATAGAAACATGCGATATTTAAAAATTCAATAAAAAAAAGTTGGCAGTAGAGCGTCTCATCTTGTGTTTATTTCTTTTTCACACTTTGGCTTGTCACGTTTTAGTCATGATAAATATGTCTAGCGTTCATGTCACGGTGAAGTCCACCACTTTAACAGGGGCATGACTTGGATTTGGAATTATTTTGCTGGACGTTGACTGTGACTTGATCAACGATATTTTCAAATACTTGAAATTGCCCAACTCTGGTAAATTTATACAAAAAATGTGGGACGCAAAAATCCGCTCAAGAGGAAAAAGATTCAGAGGAGTTTAGGCCTCGTGAGTCATTTTGAGTACAAGTCCTTTTGTGTGAAATGAACCTGTTGTAAAGTCGGTTTGTATTGATACTTAGATTCATAGTTACGATCACATTGAGTGGCGTTTATGGCTGACCGCAATAAAGAGATTTATGCGACACCAATCACAGAGAACGTGATGTCGTCGGTCCGAGGAAATTGCTAACATTCCGCGAAATTCTAAATTTAATTGTGTATAGCTAAGATTATGAAGTATAACTATGAAATCTTTGGTGTATAGATTTTGCTCTAATTATTATCTGCTCTGCTCTTTTATTTTCTCTATAGTCGATTTAAATAAAATTTTCAGGTAATCTTCAGAATAGACCAGCGAAATGCAATTTTTTTGGTGATTTAATATTTTCCTTACAAAAAACAATAACAAAAATTTAAGTGTGTATTTGGTGTATATTGACTTGACATATTACATCATAGAAAAAAAAATAAGTTGTCATATAAGTCATAGGAGGTTGCTATCGCTACCAAGGAGGCTGTTTCAAGGAGGTATACAACCTACAAAAAGCGATAAGGAAATTGTCTGATTTAAGTATTGCCCCGCAGTTTTAACTATGAGTTTCAATTATTTTTTGTGTGTAGTGATAGTTACCTACAGCCTAGTATTAACTAAACTATATATAATTATATACGTATACAACAAGTGCACAATATACTAGGTGTGTTTATTTATATGTGTTGAAGATTTTAGTGATGTGACCCTGCCCAAAATATACTGTCTTCAATCATACAGAGGCCATAACTTTATGATTCACGAACGTATTGTAAAGTCAAATGTTCGAAGTTTGTATTGTTCGGCCTCGATATAATTCCCACTTTTATGTCTGTGGCAGATAAGAGCCTTGATTTTTAATGTTAAAAAGCAACTCTTTGCTTTGCATAACGCAGTTGTGAGATCACTCTACACACGTGCTTCATGGTTTAGACTTTTAGAGCTTTTTGACTTTTAGATGAGAAATACGGCATCATATACGCGGGGCTTTTTCCATCGCAAATGTCGCTGTGCTCGAACCGAGTGTCTTGCGCGTGACGATGGCAAGAGGCCTGATGGTATGCCACTTGTTTCCTGGAACTTGGAACGGCCTTTGTATGGGACGCGACTTGTGTCGATACTATGGTGCAGACACATCTTTCAAAGACACAGGCAGGTGTGGTGTGATGGTAATTTCGGCAGAGCAGCACAAATGTGCAATCTCAGCAGTGGCTACATATTTGAGCTGTATAGGGTCGAGACATTGGGCCATGGGGACCGAGACATCACCTCATTTTAAAATATCATTCAGAGCCCCTGGGTTAATGCGACGCGTGACCAAAACGCTGGCGTGTTTCTGGCACAACGCATAAGCATTGCCATTCAGCGTGGTAATGCCGCCAGCACAGCGGCTGGGTACGCTACCAACTGATAGCGGGCTTGAGAGTTTGGATTGTCTTTAGACGTTCAACGGTTTATGGGCAGTTTAACTGTTTTGGTAGTGTTAGTGTTAGCTTGTATTTTGAATTTATAATAGCTAGAAGAAAAAAAACTTGTACGCTTATAGTCGACCTTGCGAGTAATTCTATAACTATGTCGAAAAGACTGTAAGGCCGGCTTAGTATCCATGCACCTACGCTAGAATAGACGAAAGATCTGTTATTTGCAGTGTATGTTATTACTCCAAACAATGTCTCGATTAACTAACATAACACAAGATAGATGAAAATTAGTATGATATACAAAGATACATCTTAATAGATATACGAGTACATAAAGAAACATTCAAAATGCAATCATTTACCCAAACCACAGAAGAAATAATAGTATATGTACCCAAACCTCAGATCAGAACAACAAGACAGATATGGTAAGGTGGTGTAGCGGATGCGAACGCATCAGGCCTAAATCTGGCTTGATGCCTTTAGTTTACTCTTCCTGCAGACGACCTTGCCGCACTTTTTTTTCTGGACTATTGTTGGTGCAAGTTTATTGGTGTGCGTGAAAAAGAATGTAAGTGTGCAGTACTTATAGAGTTTTGCGGAATAGTGAAAAAAGTGGATAAGACAAGAACGATATATATTTATGTATAAAAAAAAATAGGTATATCTGGCAGCGATAGTACAAACTTTGCTTAGTTTGGGTCAGGTTACCGTGTCTGCAAAAATGTTCCGAATGTCCCGAATTGTACTACGGCATATTTCCCTTGTTTGTTTGATCTGCGATCCAAACTATAGGTACATGTACACGCTTGAGTGTTATTTTGCAAAATTCAGTTTAATAATTGTTAGGAAACAATTGTTAACTACACCCGGTGTTGATTTCAGCTAATTGAACATAAATTTTGAGTCATGGAGTAAAGTTCTCTCAACCTACACGAAAAAGGAGTATTTAATTAGAGGATACTGAGCTGCCACCTTATTATGAATGATAAGATAACAGCCATAAAATCTAAATTTTATTAAGTCATAAAATTTAAATATTTTTATGTGGTTTTTATTGAGGCCTGTAGGTATACGTAGGTGATTTTAGTGCCTGCCTAAAACCTTGTAAAACTTGAAAAATACCTGGTTTCAAATTTTACTTAACTTTTTTGTCTATTTCTTACCAGTTGACAAGATTATTTTAAAAATACTAGCGTGTATGCCGGGGTGTTAGAATGCGGCTTTGGTATCTCCTGCCTATAAGAGCCAATTAAAACAGGCCCTTTGAACTCGTGGGCACGGGCGTTAGATTTTTTGGTTTTGATCACCCCATTCAAGCGAGATTCAAGGGCACTGTGTGGCCCGCGGTGTTTTAAAGGGAAATGCTCCAAGTATTTCCCGGGAGGTGTGTTACTATGGAGATCTAAGCCCTCTGTCAGGCATAGAGTTTTACATGGATGTACCTCAACACTAACCACTTCTTTAATATACGTGGCCATGGAATCATCTCTACATCTCTGAAATTTGGCTAAGTCCACAGAGCTTCGTTCATTCGAATTTTTCTATAACCATAATTTTCTGAACTATTACTACAATTATATGGCTTTGATTACGGAACCCTACCATACGGTCTTGGCCAATTATTTAAGTTATAATGATGAAAATTTGTATCTGAATATACTTTTTAGGGTCCCGCACCCAAAGGGTGCTAAAGGGACCCTATTACTGAGACTTTGCTGTCCGTCCATCTGTCTGTCACAGGGCTGTATCTCTGGAAACATAATAGGTAGTCACTTGAAATCGTCTTTGAAATATGTATTTCTATAGTCGCTATAACAATAAATACTAAAAATAAAATTAAGTTGAAAATTAAAGGGTGTGATACAAGAAACGTGTTCGGTAACATACAACGCTTTTGCTGCAGAGTTTTTAGTTTTAACACAAATGTACACGTATAGTGGTACGGAACCCTCGGTGAGCGAGTCTGACTCGCACTTGGCTGGTTTTATTAAAACTAAATCATACCACTTTTTTTTCCAGGGTTGATTTTAGGGGTGAAAATGGGGAGGAAGGATTGTTTCAAAACTTTTTTTTATTTTCGAAGTCACTTTCGTAAAACCGGTTATTATTGGGTACCTTTATGTCTAAAAATTACAAAACAATAATAGCTATGTATGATTTGGACGCGCATCGAGGGTTCCGTATAAACATAGGTAAGGTAAAGGTATCTAAGTGTCATGTAAAATTATTTAATGAATTTACGGTTTTCAGAATTTTTCCTTTGTAAGACTGCAAGACAATGCTACTTGCCAAATTTCATGACTCTAGGTGAACGGGAAGAAACTTATAGGTTTGATTCGCGATATCGAATTTTTTTTTACCTGTTTGTACGTCACCTTTTCTTGACACTTGAACTCGCGGGCCGCTTGCGGCCCAGCGAACCGCGCGGCATCGATTTTATTTTTTTATTGTTTGTATGTCACCTTATTTTGACCCTCGAACTCGCGAACCGCGCGATATCAAAAGTTATTGTTTTACTTGTTTGTACGTCACCTTTTCTTGTCACTCGAACTTGCACTCAAAAATAGGTGACGTACAAACAAGTAAAAAAAAAACTTTCGATATCGCACGGTTCGCTGGGCCGCAAGCGGCCCGCGAGTACGAGTGTCAAGGAAAGATGACGTACAAATATGTAAAAAAAAACGATGTCGCAAGGTTCGCTGGGCCGCAAGCGGCCCGCGAGTTCAAGTGTCAAGAAAAGGTGACGTACAAACAAGTTCGAGTGTCAAAATAAGGTAACATACGAACAAGTAAAAAAAAAATTCGATGTCGCGCGGTTCGCTGGGCTGCAAGTGGCCCTCGAATTCGAGTGTCAAGGAAAGGTGACATACAAACAATAAAAAAAAAACAGAGATAACTAGCACTGAGACCCAAAGCATATAAATATTTAATTAAATTCACCACTCAAACATCTGCCAGGCCGGGATCTAACCAGATACCTCCTGCTCATAAGGCACATGTGTTAGTACTTAGACTACTTGGCCATACCGGTCGTCAATAGCCAGGATGAAATATTTATATCGTCCTAAAATATAAGTACCTACTTTGCAGAGAAATCGATTATATTTCTCACAAAAAAACGCGGGCGAAGCCGCGGGCGGAAGCTAGTACATACATACAAGGCTTATACGCGTTTATTAATTAGAAGGTACGTATGGTGTAGGACCCCAAAATACCAAGACTAATCTCTATCCATGCAGAAATCCCATTCAGGCTTTACTTCAAAGCATTACTTTGCTGTTTCATAGCGCAGCCTTGACTTTAGTTCAAACCCATTACGGAAACTAATCAGATTCTTATATACCTAAAAAGCAATTAGTTTAGCAACCATTTAGTTGACACTTAAATCTAATTTAATTGCTGTGTAGTTATGTTTTATGTATTCTAATTATTGCAATGGCCAGGTGAGTCAGCTGACTTATCGTGGGTGTTTTAACAGTGTATTAATACGCGGTGTGGTTTTATTGTTGTTTTTTTGTTTAGGGTTCAGTGCCGTGTTTGTACGGCTATTGTGTAGCGACAGGTAGACTGACTTGGGGTAGGCATTTTTATTTGTTTTATATGATTACCTGTATGTGTATGGTAAATATCGGATATGAATATATTTATTACTAGCTAATGCCCGCGACTTCGTACGCGTAGCGCAAAGTTATTAGTGGGCGGAAGATTAGACTGACATAGCAAAATATAAATGTTACACTAATGAACACGAACAGAACTTTAAATAGGCACAAATCCATCGGATTATTATTATACTGGATATTTTATAGATAATACCTACACTTATGACATTATTGTAGATTTTTTGCTCTACATTTTAGTGCGGATTGTCATACTATCGTCATAGTATGATTTTAGTCTAGTTTTAATTTGACTCTATACAGGTATCCCGACATGTCCATAGTTTCAAATATATTTCAAGCAAATAATATATTACTTTCACTGGTTAAATACGTTGGAAGTGTGGAGCCATGGAGCCAATAAGGAAAAAAAAAAGGTATAAGTCAAGCGAAATGTCATGCATGACAAACGTTATTATTGAATTATTAGTAAATAGTAAGTAGGAAGTATATGGAGCGGCACCTATAATTAATCGCTGTTATTTAACATTACTCCGCGTAAAGACTGCCAATCAATGATGTCTAAATAATTTTTGCCCGCCTACAGGGCCCCTACCCTTCCAACAACTAAACCGCTTTCGTTCACCACCATAACATCCAAAATAGCTGCTAATCATAGATCAGTATCAGATTAGATGCCGCG
Source organism: Agriopis leucophaearia (assembly GCA_949125355.1). Lineage (NCBI taxonomy): Eukaryota > Metazoa > Arthropoda > Insecta > Lepidoptera > Geometridae > Agriopis > Agriopis leucophaearia. Next base: position 6,722,555 of record OX421265.1, on the reverse strand, counting down.
AGTTCACCTACTTTGCGTGTGTGTTATTGGTCTTAAGTTTGATCTTGACAATAATGTATTGATTTTAATCTCCGTCGACTTGATATATTAGCACGTCAGAAGTCAATACAAAAATCAACGTGCGTTAAATTACGCCATAATAAACTGTTAAACCTCTTCAAAAGCAGTTGGCCGTCCTGACAATAACGAACACAAAAAAAAAACTATTTGGTGCAGTCGATCGGAAGTTATGCGGGTACATACATTTCAGCGATTCGTTTTTTTTTATATATATAGATTATATGGCAACAGCCGCTTCAGTCTTCCTACCTACTATGTCTGCGAGTAGAAGTCTATCATTACAACAACATTACTATAAAATAAGCTAGATGGCGTTATAACTAATTATAATAAAATATTGATTTTTTACTATTTATTTTCATAAATTAATATGGCCTATGTTTCAATCAGGTATTTTTTAAGCATATTTGTGGAAACTGATTTGAAATCCTTCTAGTAGTTTAAAAGATGTGCGTGGACAAACAAACAAACTGACAGCCTTCATATTTGTAGTTCCATAGTTTGATAATAGATTGCGTACTAAAACGATGTCACGCAAAAAATTTTTAAATTTGTTTAAACTTTACGAATAATATTATTAAAAATGTAATAAAGTATTCAATAATTCCTAAAATAATGAGTGTAAATGGATCGTAGTTTCACAAATATGAAAAGTGCGTCTATTATAGGTAAATACGACATTTTACCTGAATCACGCAAACGGCATTTTTTTGCAAGTTAAACCGATATCAGGTATTGCTTCTACTTAGTTAGAAGTCATGTGTGAAGGTATTTGATCTACACATTTATAATATGTAGGGATGCACAACTAAAAAAACAGAATATTAACATAAACTAAAATATCAACTAAAACTTAGTGTAATTAATCTATTACCTACCTACCTATATAATATGGTAAATTATTTAACGCTAGCGTGTTTTGGCTACACATAATAAGAATTGCTTCTTTAACGAATCTATGGTGTAGTGTATTTTCGCTTTAACGTCGCATTAAGTACAATATTGAATTAATGATCAATTATTTATGTTTTACTTTACAGAAATTTGTCTGTGATGCTAATTTACTCTAACCTGAAACAAAAATTAATTAATTAAGGGTGAAATTCCACCTAAGCCTCGAGTTTCACTTTTGGCGGCATTTCACCCTCAAAATATCTAACCTAGCTTACTTTTTAAATTTGAAGTGGTTATTTCAGCCAGTGGATACGATTTTGTTGGTAATTTGACTACTCCACTAATTTGGTATGAGTCGATACGGCGGTGTTTATGTATGTATTTATAAATTACATTGTGCTTTTGGTATGGAGTCCGAAAAAGGTTCCACTGCCAGTGGTTAGGCATAATTACCATATTTTTTACTAAATAGTAAGACTATCTCTATATATCCATTAGTAAAAGTTTTTTTACAAATAGTGTCTTTAAGGGTCGTCAACGTATCTGTGATGCCCCTGGTGTTACATAGGCGACGGGTGTCGCTTACCGTCAGGCGATCCATTAGCTTGTTTGCCATTGGCATTAAAAAAAGTCTGTACATATTAAGGAAGTTAGTAAGAATATATCATATTTACAAATATATTAACAGGATACATCAAAGAAGGAGAAAAATCTCGGTTTTACGATGTGACGTTGCCTAAGAAATAATACGTTCAAAGGTGGCAACGGAACAAAATATGTCAATTTCGAGAATGCGTAGGAGGAATCCACGACTGCGTGTGTACCTACAAAAGACATGTAAATAATAAATTTATTCATACCGATTCCAATTAATTATTAAATCATATTTCCGCAGGCTATAGCAACAAAAACGCTTGTTCGCACTTTACTGGTAAACCATCTGTAATTACCGACGAAATTCAATTTTTCGGAAGTAACTGAAACTAAAAAAGTTCTAAAATGACGTACTAAGGTTTTCCCGCCGAGCTTCAACATGAAGCATGATAAAAAGGGTGTCTTCTTCCGGGCTGGCAAAGCACCGTCAACACCGCTAGTGTTGCAGGTGTCCTTAAGCGGCGGTTTCTGCTTACCATCGGGCAGAAAGCAAGCTAGTTTGCCGCTCCCTTCTTAAAAAAGGTCAGGATTACCATAATTTAGGTTTTCATACAATTATCTGTAAAATATTAAATTGTTTAATAATTAAACAAGTCAAGCAAACCAAATAGGTAAATAATAAACAGGTGTTTTTATAGCGATGATAGCTAAGTAGTTGGCGCGATCGAATTCCAATGAAAAGGGTGTGGGTTCAAATCCCAACAATAAGCTAGAGCTGATAAATTGAGTAAACCATAACATGGTGGTGGCACTTTCTAATGCCCGGCTGGCTAGCTCTTAATTGAAAATCTATCGTCCTAACGGTGTGTTCCTGCAGCACTTACCATCTAAAACCACACCGTCACTTAGCACGTCAGGTGAGCTGTGGTCAAACACCTAACCTGTCACCCATAATTAAATAAATAAAAAATGGCGCCAACTTGAAAAATCTTGATTTTTCATTGTAAAACTCTCATCTCATTCTCTTACTATAATTATAGTGTTTACGACTTGTGTAAAATATTGGAATATTAAGCTTATAAGCTAACTAACACCAAATATCTAAACTACGCCTAAATCTAAGCCCATTATATGAAAGCAGTTGGAAAGCCCATAGACCGTTGAAGATCTAGAGACCACCCGAATGCTCAAGCCCACCATCAGTTGGCAGCATACCCAGTGTGCTGGCTGGCGGCATTACCACGCTGAATGGTAATGCTACTACGGAAACGCCAGAAATTTTAGTTACGCGTCGCACTTCCCAGGCTTTCTAGAAGATTTTTAAAATAAGGTATCCGGACAATCTCCTTCGTTTGATGGTTTATCCCAATACGTTGCATTGGAGAAATTGCGGTGGCTCTACTCCACAAAAGAGGCCAATAAGAGTTGAAGTTGAAAATAAGGTAAGACAGGTCACCAATTCTCAACCCCAAACGACAAAAAATGTAACCACTGCTGTAGTCAGCATGTTTACACCGTGACGGTGAATTATTATTAATACTGAGTGTTCTGGAATGGGCTCGAGTATGGTTAAAACTAGGTATAAGTGACATAATGAAATGTGTATTATCTTGTTGTTTTAAAAACTCTACACAACCATCTAGTAAAGTCTCCGCCACGTTCTAGAACACTTTACCGTGAATTATTTGACTAAATTGACGAAACCTGCTAAAACTTGAAAATTCTGTTACGCTTGAACATAGGCTAAATAGACAAGAAGTCTTGAGCCAAAATATAAAAGAAGTTAAGTAGAGAAAATCTTCGATCATGCAGTAGAATTGAACACACAGTTTCTATTGAAGATTTTGATAGACATTTAATAGTCGCCGACACGAAAAAAGCCTTAACTAACTCCCTATTAAACTTCAGGTAATATGTAAATGTATTTTTTAAGTAAATCGCGAGAATCGTGCTTGCGCCTAGATAATGAACATGGATAGCGAATACGTGAGCTTGTGGCTAATTAATTGCCACCTAGAGGCTTCTTTAATTAACGTCCTGGTAAAATGTTTATACAGGCGCTAATTCGTTTAATGCGACATTTTGTTTGGGACAGGATTTCTTTCCTAATTGAGTTATTAGCAAAAAAATACTTCGACCAAGGCTTGAACAAAATAAGGGCTCGTCCATTAATATCACTAATCCCACTATAATATTATAAATATGTGAAAGTTTGAATCGATGGATGTTTTACTCAATCACGCCAGAACGGCTTAACGGATCTGAATGAAATTTGGCACAGGGATAGATTATAGTCTGGAATGGCATATAGGCTACTTTTAAAACGGCTGGACTGATTTGGATGAAATTTTGCGTTCCTGGAGCGGGTCATAGTAGCGAGGCCGAAGGCCGTGCTAACACCCAACCAGCAAACCAGCCAGCCAAACCAGGGCCAAAAAAACCAGGCGAAGCTAGGGCGGGTTGCTAGTCGGAAATAACGGAAAGGCATCATCTCGAAGATATGGGTTTGCACCTAGTTTTAAAGTGAAACGTTTTTAAAATGGTTTCCATACTAAAGTCCCGCCAGAGTTAGCGATAAAACGCTTTCGTTGTCGCCAAATTTGTTATTTTATTTATCACGTGAGGAATCAAGGATTGTATCGCCAAGTGTTATAATTATATGTTCCGAAAATAAACCATTGTACGTTGTCTATTAGTGCACGCCATTATGCGCCTGCGTATATGCGTCATTAAGCGATGAAAGGGGTTGGAAAAAGAGCCTTGAAATTCTTTCTTTGCGACCAAAGTTTCAGAGAATTAGTAATTACTCTGCAGCGAAAAGGGTTACTTTAGTAATTTTTGCTTCAAAGTATGGATATTGAAGTGTTCTAAAAAGTTTGCTAAGATAAAAATAAGCTGTAGAGTGAAAATTTGTGCCATGCCAATTCAACGAGGGACGTTTCATGAAAATAAAGTACGGTAGTGTAACAAGACTGCCCAACGCATTTTTTTATTATACTAGTGCTGTTGACGGTGACTTCGTACGCGTAGATTTTCGTATAAACTTTCATCCCTTTTTTCCGGGAGGAAAAAAGGCTATGTTATTTTGCGAAATAACATAGCCTTCTAGCACTGATAGGTACCGATAAGTTTAATTGTCCCTTGCTGCACTATCACATACAAGGCCGTAGACAGGCGTGGGGATTGAAACCACCTCTGAATTGTCTTAGCTAACCCATCATTTTATACGTAGGTAGTAGGTACAGTACGCGCAAGCTAACTTGGCCAGAGTGACGTTGGCGCAAATGGCGCAGATAGCTGCGCAGTTCGCAATTTTTGCACCATAGCGGGGGTTGTTTGCGGTGTGCGGGGGTTGAATGCCTATGTTCATTCTGACCAAGTTAGCTTGCGCTTACTGCACTTACGATACTAACATATTGAACACCTCGACGAACGCGAGGCGGAGAGGTAGCATTCTACTGATACTACCCCTCCCCCCGAAATAATTCCTGGCTACGGCCTTAATAACATCGGGTTACTTTGAGATAAAATAGCATAATTTCATTGTTAATTTACTTCAGTGTTTGACGTTTCATTTAATAATAATATAATTCAGATTTATTTTCTTTTTACTACTATACGTATATTAGATTTATGAAACTTCAGTTATATGATTATTTACAGGATATTTACCGTGGTAAGATTGTGGTGTCTTCCCGTGAACATGGTGCATGTAACTGCGCCGAAATATCGGGAGCTTCTTCCAAAACCTTACCACGGTAAATATCCCGTAAATAATCATATAACTGTACAACCGTGATAGTTTAAAACAGTGTTTTATGGAACTTGTGTCTGAAATAAATAATTCTTGAACGATTATTGATAACTTATTGTACTAGTAACTCTATGTTTACCCACCTGTCTGTTACCGGAGTACATCCCACATTCTTATTCGATGTCGTTAAGTTTGCCACTTTTACACTTCACGAAACTGTCAGATAAGAACTGTATGTATAATTGTATAATATTGTATAAACTATTTATTGAACGTATTAGCTGCTATATTATTATTACGAATAAAGCACACTATACTTGTTTCAATATTTCGGCTCACTCTAATCTTCGCGCTGAATTTTAGACCTGCAACAAAAAAAAACATTTAAAGAAGCAGGATATTACAAAATAATATTAAAGATTTTAACCAGTCACAATCCCATTTAGCAAAAATTTCTTTTTGTACTTACTACCGCAGAATAAAATCAAAACCTTCAATGTCATACGGAACATTCTGCGGATCTTTTAATCAAGGCGATTTCATATTAAAGTCTATTTCAATCCTGCACTAAATCACGAATATTGAAAGTGATGAAGGTACAGAAACAATGGGTCTGACCGCGAATTCATATCGGCCTCTGCTAACAATAGCGAATAAGTCTTTCAGAGTCGAATCGGTCAAATCCGAAAGAATAATTTGTACCCTTGCCCTTGAGTGTGAAATGCACGGTCGTTACGAACGAGTGTCGAATGCAGTCTCCTGAAACTTGACACTGCGAAAATAGCTCTTTCGGCATTGTAATTTAAGTAGAATTTGAATTACAGAGATGCAGCTGACCGTCATGTGGAAACAGCGATGCAATGAGTTAGCTAGGTCTGTCTGAATGTCAAACCAATGATCGGCATCGTCTGCTGCACCGGCGTACACAATAAAAATATAATTTATTAGCGTCTCAGTAAACAGCGTGATCGTGCGAATTGAGATTTGGGACCGTGTCACAGAATAAATAGCACTACAAGCTTTAGGTAGTTTCCAACTTGATTTTAACGAATACTGGTCTTGGAGGACGGCCAAAAGGGAGATGAGTTTTGATGAAAAGGAAAATGTTTCCGACAGCCAACGACTGTTAATTAACTTTGCAAATATTTTCCATTAATTTGTTAGATATTTCCGGAAACTTTGTCGTGAAATACCGATTTAAATATAGAATATCATACAAATATTATAGGTAGATACATGCGAAAGTATGATTGTTTATTCCTCTTTCACGCAGCAAAAAAATAACGATTCAAGCTTTGTGTATACATTACTTAAATGTACACTCAAAGGAGTCAAAATATTTTTTTACATAGGTATCGTTGCAGGAAAATGGATAGAAAATTTGCAAGTTGAAGTGGCAATGGGCAGGCCACATCGCTCGAAGAACCGATAACCGATGGGGAAGAAAGGTTCTTGAGTGGAGACCACGAACCGGAAGACGCAGCGTAGGTAGGCCTCCCACTAGATGGACTGACGACATCGTGAGAGTCACGGGCATCCAGTGAATGCAGATGGCAGGTTGTCGTTCAGTGTGGAGGTTAAAGGGGAGGCCTATGTTCAGCATTGAACGTCTTATGGGTGATGATGATAGTTGGAGGGCCGGAGAGTGTCTTTATGTGACTTTTTGTCCCGGAAATATTTAAGGTTCCTAAAAGAACGCTCGCGCAAGTGAAACCAACGGGCACAACTAGATTTATATATATATGTCCAATAACTTCTCAACATTTTATAATACCAACATAAAAAGTGGATTGGTCATAAATTAAAAAACAAATTTAACGCCATGACCCGAAACTAATTTTAATTTATTTAACCACTTTTAATGATTCTTAATGGTTATTTCGTAATCAATTATTATCACATCTTACTGATTAGCATAACTAGAATAAGTATTATAAATAATAGACACGGTTATTTAGTCCATATATAGTACCTACCTACCTACGAGTTTGTAGTTGTAATTTTGATTTAGACTTCATTAGTCCTTTTTTATCTCTAATTCTGTATTAATGTGTATAAACTATAATTATAAATGTATAAATACGTTTGTTGGTTGTTATTTTAACCTTTGTTCCCATAACAACAAATTAACAAATCGACGTACCTACCAATTTTTTGCACAGAGAACAAAATAATTTATAAACAAGCTTTATTTAGGAAAGCATTTTTAAACATGCCTTTAAATGAATGAGTATAATTTTAATTTTTAAATGATAAAAAAATTGGTTACTTATTGTATATTGTCACCAGAACTGAAAGGTGTATGTAAAATGTCAGCAAAATCAGTTAGGAAAAACTGTGTCTAATTAAGCTTGCAAAATTTGACCTAAACAAACTAACAGACATTGCAAGTAAATAGTGGATCACATTAAAAACGACTTGACGACGACGACGAAAAATATATGAAAAACGTAATAAGCACCTTTGAAAATTGAGGGTTAATTGCCCTCGATTTCCCTGGGATCCCATCATCAGACCCTGACGTGGTGACAATAAGACCAAATTGGAAGTATACCCCTAACGAACAAACGTTTTTTTTTTTAAATCGGTCTCCAGTTGGCGGAGAAATCAGTGAACATACATAAAAAAAAAATACAGCGGAACATAGAACCGTCTTCCTTTTTTGAAGTTGGATAAAAAACTGACGCCACGGTGAATACAAGATAATCATTTGATTTTCAATCCTTAGAACTGGAAAATTTACTTAAAATCACAACAATAAAAAATAATCACTAAAATTTGTTCAAAAGCATACATCGCGTAACATACTTTCAATAAAATTTATTACTTAAAAAAAATACTTAAAAAAAGCTTTTTCGTATTCTGCTTAGCAAACCCTTTCATTTAGTTTAGTATCCATATCATGATGGTAGATAAGAACATTATGTCCGCCATCTTGGAGCGTCCGCCATATTGAATTTATCAACTAGGACTAAAGTGCTTGGGAAGACAAATCCAACGAACCCAAACTCGACTGGGTTACATTGTTTCGCTTAAGAGTTCCTATGGCCACCTACTGTCTCCCTCATCAGACCAGTTTGATGGTACTATAACATTGCATTTTCACCGAACTTACAGTACGCGCAAGCTAACTTGACCAGAATAAACATAAGCATTCAACCCCGCACACCGAAAACAACCCCCGCTAAGCTGCAAAAATCACTCTGGTCAAGTAAGCTTGCCCGTACTGTACATAAGTATGCTAAGCAGCTCAATCGGTTGAGAAGAACTAAAAAGTGGTCTAAAATTCAGTGGCAAGATTTATCCCACACATACCTACATACGAACGTTTTTCTTTTTGGATTATCGACGAGGAAAAAGCCGCTGTATGTAGCTATAGTTGCATTTAAATATAAACCTTTTACGTATCACCGCAGAATTCTAAATGGCATCACACGATAACATGACTTCAGTATCATCAATCACATAAACTTACCAGAAATGACATTTCGAAATAAGATCGATGTTTTTTTACCCCCCGACTCAATGGTATTCAAACACATGGATGTAGTAGAGTTTAACCATTCTTCCTCATGGGTTATCGGTACTTCAAGCGATGTGGTCTTCCCATTGCAAATTTTAATAGCGGTGACTCTGGTTCTTCAGCGAACATCTTCGTTCCCAATTCTATCGCACAAAAAACTCCCAGCATAGCTCTCTACATTGCCTGCTGTGCAACTCTGAGATTTTCCAAAAGGCCATCAATTTAATAAACAGATTACCTTAATCTCTTTATTAGGGTTTTGTACTCAAAGAGCAAAAACGGGACCCTATTACTGAGCCTACGCTGTCTGTCTGCCCGTCCGTCTGTCTGTCCATCCTACCTTAAAACGGCTGTATTTTTGGACCCGTAATAGATAGCGAGTTGAAATTTTCACAGCATATGTTATGTAATGTTACGGCGGATTAACCAAGAAATAAAAAAGACAAAAAGTAAAAACAAAAGCCCGCCCCCGATACAACAAACCTTTTTTTACGTAATTTTGTAATTGCTCTAATAAGTACAAGCGTCAAACTAATAATAAATACCGACTCGCACTTGACTGTTTTTTCATTACATACATTTTTCATAATAGAATTTAAAAAATGGGTTCAAACCATGCACATCAGTTTCCACATTATCTTAATAATAGTTACCTCTTATTTTTGAAGTTAACTATGGTTTTATAGGTTACGGTTACCCTTTGGTTCAGAAATTTTTGAGGGCTCGCTGAGCTATAACTAATATAGTTTTAAATATCTTTGACCTATCTAATTACAATACGCGTCAAGATAGTCAACTGTAGATGTACTCGTAACTGCATAATATAAAAATGTGTACGTTAAAGTGTTACTTTTTTGCAGCAAAATTGGATTTCAACAAGATTTTATCAGCTTTTTAATTTCCGCAATGGATTTAAGGCGCTGTATATATGGCGATGCGAGCATGTTTGTCACTCCAATCAATCATTAGGTTCATATAATGCTGTTTCAATTAGGGTGACAGTTTACGAAGCAAAAATATAACGTTTACGTTAGGCGTGCCACTTCGCGAGTGTCGCTTTCCGACTTTTAATATGCTACGAATGATCTACTCAATGTATTGCAAAATGGTATGACCAAAACTTTACAAAAAAACTAACAAAGCAAGTCAATAAAATAAGTATAGTAACAACTCAAAAAAGTTTGTATAATTTATCTGGTTGGTCCAAAAAACTAGATAATTTTTTTTATTTATAAAAGCCATCGAGTTTTTTCTTAGCAGATAATTGAGTTTAGAGGTACAATTTTTTTGTTTAAATTTTCTAAAATGCTTCTGCTTTAGATATACAGCGCCTTATAACCCTGCGAGGAAAATTCTCACAATATAAGTATTCATTGTATTCGTATACCTAACAAATGTCTTAAATTTTATAATCTAGACTTAACCACGCTGTGATAAACTATTCACACAATCAACTTTAAAGTAAAACTGGAACCATAAATCAGAGACAACGTTAACTTAGCATGCCCTCGATCTTTGAAAACCTTATAAAGATACGAAATCCTCCAAAAAAATACCATACATTGCTAGTTCAGAAAGTTAAAATGCATAATTAGTATGAGACAATGCAGGAATCGTTTAAAAGTTGTGAATTTTAGCCGTCATCAGTTAGGATTGCCTGAGCGCCGAATACTTGAAGGTCGTCTATTGAAGGCGATAATCTAAGCCATTGAACTATGGAAAAGTGCCGGAAACGAGGCCGATGACTGATGGACGCGGATACTATTGTCTCAGGATACATCGATAACAATGTCCTATAATGGGTTACACGGAAAGGGTGTACTAAGCCGAAAGCAGTGGGTCATTGCTGACCATGCAGAATTGGGCGTAACACATGTTCGACTCGAACCAGGTCCATAGTTCCCGTCATTATAACAACTTTTACTATGGGAGTAACTGCATCATCGCAATAGGCCATTTACTTGAATGGTGGTACCAAAGATGCAAAATCTCTACAAAATAACCTTTGATCCGATTTAATGAAATCAGTCACGATATCAGAGAGTAACACTGCATCGCAACAATAAAAAATCAATGTACAATTCAGCACTTTGTCGAGATTTTTATCTAAAACCCTGTAACCTCAATTTCTTCTATCTCCGCCAAACAACAAGAAAATACGACGTCCATACATTTTCTTGGATTGTTTACGATCGTTTTTTTTAAATAGCTATTCTGTTTTTGCGCATCCGGTGAAATGATTAAGTGTTGGATAAAATTGAGACGTTTATTCGGATTCGTGAGGCTCTGCGGTTGCATAAAAACATAGATTGCAGAAAAGGTGACTAAAAGATTTTAGAGCATGCTGGTTGCTGGTGCATTGTCCGTGAGGTGTTTCGTTTGATTTATATTTTGAAGATATTAGGCACAGCTTACTCGTAGGTAGGAAGCTGTGGTATTAGGTATGGGTATTGTGTACAAGTTTTACAAGTTACAATAAATTCCCAAAGAACCGAAATTTACAATTTTTGCAAAAGTGTATCTGCAACTCTGCTATGTATAGGTAAAGGTTAGATGGGCAAAACCTTCGTCATTTTTTACCCGACATCGCAAAGCCAAAAGCAGGGTATTGTAGTTAGCTGGTATGTATGTATAAACTTGTATGTCCTCACCTACAGCCTAAAAACCTGATCTGATTTTGATAAATGAGGTGTCGAATGTCGATAGATTCTTGATAGATAGGTTAGGGTAGGTAGGTTTAGGGATGGCCGTAGAGTAGTGTAGTGACCATCCCTGAACTTCCACGATTATAATTATCTTCTCTCGATCTCTTTTTCGACCCCAGACGTAAAAAGAGGGGTGTTATTAGTTTAACGTGTTTATCTAATGTAACGTGTGTCTGTGTATCTGTGTGTCTGACTGTGGCATCGTAGCTCCCAAACGGCTAAACTGATTTTGATTTAGTTTTTTTTTTAAGTTTACTTGACCGAGATTGTTCTAAGCTATGATTTAAGAAAATCTGTTTAGCCGTTTTAAGATTACTTACCGATTCTTTTACCGGGGATTTAAAATAAATCAGTTTATTTCTCGACATTTTCTCAACCTTCTTTTTATGATAACTTCACCAGTGTTTTTAAGGAAATAATCTTGTTTCTCTTCGTACCTAAAGAGAGCGAAATTTTATGATCCTGAGAAAGTTTTCATCTCTTATTAAATATACTAATTATTCAAGACCGATGCCCTCTACAAAACAAAACAGACGCCCTGCTACGGACGGACGCACGTAATTTATGTTTTTTCACCTCAGTTTGAATCCGAACTTAATTAGTTTTTCGTCTGACGCATTCGTATAAGTCAAAATAACAATTAGTCGGCGTAGCATCCACAATCACTGTTGTTGTGGAAGCACGAGTGACGTGGGATCTCACTTGGTTAGCAATCTGCATTGTTCATTTGTTCCATACTTCGGTAACCTTGACGGTAACAGAGGACGTCTCCGATTTTTTGTTTGTGACTTTTTGCCTCAATACATAATGTCTCACAATGATGCTTGAAAGGAATACATTAGCGGACAGGTCGATGCCTTCTAAGGTCCGAGTTTAGGCATAAGAATGATCAGATAAATCCTTGCAATAATGTATCAGTCCTAATGGCCCGGCGGAGCTTTTAACACCGAGAAACTAATGTTCTTTTATTTGTACTGGCCCTCGGGCTTAAATTACTTTTGAAATCGTGGAGGAAACTTGATTCGTAAGTTATGAAGGTCGGTTTTGTTTTATATATAGGTTGGTAATGGTGGTGGCGATCAGATAAAAAGATGAATGAAAAGGATCAGCAATGAAAATTATAGTTTAGATATAATTTTAAGGTACGTAAGGTTTTTTATAAACTAACCTAACCTAGTGAGATTGTAATTTCACGGCATTGACAATTTACCTGCGGCATATGTTATATATTTATACTAGCTGTACCTGCAACTTCGTCCGCAATTTCTTAGAAAAAAATTGCCTATGTCCATCCTCATACTCCTCATGTTACATACTATTACCTCGCAAAATTTTATCGAGATCGGTTAAGCCGTTTAGCCGTGATTATGTAGCAAACAGGCAGAGTTACTTTCGCATTTATAATATTAGTGTAGATTTAGGGTAACACGGAAAGGATGTACTAACCCGAAAGAAGATAATTGTCAAACTATATCTTTAGCAGTTCCATACATCATTTAATTTCATGGAACAACTGATTTTTTTCGTGATTTCTGATTTGGTTGCATAGTAAAACTTGATCACAATGATGAGTTCAATGATCTCCTTTCGGTATAGCACATCATTTTCATGTAATAGTATAGTATGTGTATAAATAAAACACTGTTTCAAACTATCAGGGTTGTTCACAACAGTTACATGATTATTTATGTGTGTCTTCCCGTTAACATGGTGCGTGTAACTGCACCGAAATATCAGGAGCTCCTTCCACATCTTTACCACTTGAAATATCCTGTAAATAATCATTTATAATTGTGTATAAATAGTATGAGTAAACTATGGTTATCGGGTCAGGAAAGCTAATAACTAGCACATAGTCTTTAATCTTGTAGATGTCTGCCGTGTGGTATAAAAAGCTTGAAGATAGATGTACTCATAAGTCTTTTAGATTGACCATCAAATAGGTGTGAGGCCTTTCTTTCCTGTCCTTGAAATGTTCGGCCACCGACCGCGGAATCCAATTAAGTTATTCCAGAGATAGATAGCCGGGGACCCTTATTGGAGAGAATCTGTCTCTGGGATTAATCAGAACTACCTCACGTACAATTTATAGCCTAACCTTGGTGCAAATTGTATCGAGGAAGGAAATTAGTTTACAGCGTAATTTATTTCATGTTTTTAATATCTGCAATTTGGCAGAATGCAAGAAACGTTGTGAGGGTCTGAACTAATCACTTGTTTCACAGAAAAGTTTAGACACAACGGACAAATCACTTCTAAAAAAAACATCAAATAAAGTCTATGCGGGTTAAGATTATCTACCGTTCATGTGGGTATCGATTATATTTTAAGCCACGACTGAACTAAATAATAATTACTACAACATGACTTAAGCGGAGAGAGAAGGTACAAATATGCGTTTTAGGGTCTCCGTCCATTTATCAAATCCGCACTAGACCAGTGCCGTCTCACCTCACAATCGTGGAAATGAAAAACGGAGTTATGCTATGCGGCATAAGGTCAATTTTAGATTTTGTAGTAAAGTCCATGGCGAGTGGACAGCGCGGTGAACGCGCGCGGTCAACTACTTTTGCTTACAATAGGTCTGGGTCCAATTTTTTTTATTACATCTCAAGCCCATCCACGAAATCAAAATTAAAGTTGAATAATAAGGATAAATGAGTTATAAGGATTATAATTTCATGGTAGACAGAGATCGCACTATAGCAGATTATGACGTCAAGCCGTACGCGTGCCATACAAATGTTATACTAACACACGCTTTGCGAGAGAGGGACAGGGCATCGGCTCTCTATTATCATCGGACATATGCCTTGAAAAAGACCGCCTGAATGCGGTTGAAACTATAGTCAAAGTAGCCAGCCTAATTATACGACAGTAATTCCCGTGTCTGTCATCTATACATATATATACATATAATAAAAACGTAGAGATAGAAAAATCTGTAATTGCGAGATAACAAAAAAAAAAAAACACACAGGGCGTCTTAAAATAAGCAGCTGAACACGATAGGACAGTTTTTAGAATTTTTGTCTGTTTGTTTGTCCGCGCACATCTCATAAACCACTGGACGCATTTTAATGCGGTTTTCACGAATATGCTTAGATATTACCAGATTAAAACATAGGCTATGTTATATCATTTATTTTAATTATTTATTATTAATTAAAAGAAATTAAAAAATCAATGATTATTTTCTTCGTTACCCGAAACGTAATATGAGGATCGTCACATAGCCTCAAGCAAGGAGGGCCAAAGTAAAGAGAATGTTATTGACATAGCCATTAAATAGTTGAAACTGTCAACTGTCATTCAGATAATCAGCCAGATTACAACTTTTAAAATAAATTAAGGAACCTTCTTAGATGAATGATTGTGTAGATCAAGGATGTTATAAAAACATAGGCCTTACAACCTCTTTGGTGATTCAATCCAATGTATTTTATTCCCAAGAGAATATCATACTCATACGGAGATTTTATTCTATGTTAGCATTTAAAACACAATATATACCGCATCCTATTTTAATTCAGTCCCGCGAATAGAAATATTTAAAAAAGGCCATTTGTATGACAATAAACCTATACAACAAAATTCCGGACGCAATAAAAAAATAATAGCACTTTTCCAGAACCAACTTCGTAAGTTTCTAACCCTAAAATGTTATTACGAGATAAAAGATTTTTTCGACGATAAAATTTAGAAAATTATAATATGAAAATAAATTTCGATCTATAAATAGTTAAGAAAGTAGTGCCATAAGTTTTGTATGATCTCATATATAATTAAGTAACCTATCACACTAAGTAAGTTTTTTTTTTGGTAAAATTACTTCTGTCTGTGGTGTGGTTTTGTGACCAGCCACTACATAAGTCATTGCTGCACCCTTTATGCAGGGTATATAAAATTAGCTTCTAGAAGAAAGTGTATATTAGCAATAAGAATAAAGAATGAATTTTACTGTGATATTTTAACAGATAGAGTAGTTCCATTTCATGGCTTTTTAATCAAGGTATACATACAAATGCACGCGAAATAAGAAATAACTAGCCAAGAGCGTGTCAAGACAAGCATATGTCAGGCTTTCATGGCCAAAGCCATATACTTGTGGTCGTATTCATAGTTCAGAAATCGGATGGTCATAGATAAATTCGAACGAGGGAAGCTGGACAGTCAAATTTCAGAAATGTATCATCCCGACATGACATGATATACTTTTTATGGTTTAGACAAAAAGAATACTACAAAACATGCTCTGCACTGTGGTTACATTATCTTTTTGATTTGAAAACTGTTGACGGTGTTTTTACTTTTATGCTTCTATCAATACTTCACACAGGGCGACATAAAATAAGCAGCTGAATATGTTAAGGCAGTTTTTTGAATTTTTGTTTGTTTGTTCACGCACATCTCCTAAACCCCTGGAAGGAAATGCAGATGGATTTAAATGCTGTTTTCACGAATATGCTTAGCTATGACCAGATTGAAGTATAGGCTATGTTATTTTGCGCAAGGGCCGGATTAAGGGAAGAAAAAAGGATTGACGGTTTATATGAAAATCTACGCGTACGAAGTCGCGGGCAAAAAATCTAGTAATAAATAAACTGTGTTAAAAACACGAGTTTCCATTTAAAAAAAACAGTCATAGGACTGCACGTCAGAAGTGAAAACTTAATTAGCAATTCACTTATTCTACAAGAGATGGTGCTATTTTAAAATACACGGTACAGCGTGACGATAACGTGAGTTCCATGATTTTTGTTCACCTAAAAAGTACTCAATGGGCCTAAAGAAGTTTTCGCTTCAAAAACTGTTGGAAACGAGTGGATATGCGACTGACGAGAGACCGGAGAGAGTGGCATAAACAAAGGGAGGCTTATATTATGTATTCTGTGCTTATACCTAGCAGTGGGTTACTCAAGGCTGATGATAATGATGATGTGTTTTATAACTATTAGTCAAAAATATCTATATTGCGAAAAAAAAAGATTCAAAAGCCAAATACGGGGCCAACTAACTTTGCAGAACAATATCAAACCCGCAAAATGTATCCGCGTTTTCCTTTGAAAAGCGACAATAATCCCGATGAAAGTAATCGGTATTTTGTTAACTATTATAAAAGGTTTCGTATTGTAGCCGATTTCAAAGAAAATATCCTTTGTAAGCCGCCTTTGTATGTGAAGAAAATTTAGAGAGTACCAGAGAACGAGGTTTAAGTATAAGCGAAGTGAGGAAAGTTGACTTTTATAAAATCCATGATGTCCATTTTCCTAGGCGATAGTCCAGTCTATACCATCAGACGACCCATTAGCTTATTTATCACCTAAAAATATCGTGAAAACAAAAGATAGTGAAATAATTAATATTGTCAGCGATCAAAAGAATAATTTTTCAAAGTTCGTAGATCAATTAGTTTTCCAGATTTAGTGATGAGTCAGTGAGTGAGTGCATGGTATTTCACATTTATATTTATCGAATTATAATATATTACATAACTCGAAGCAGCACCAGCTGCCCGTCACAGCTCGCTTCTGCATGTCTATTCTGCAAGCTAAGTGAACACGCACGTGAATTGATAAGTTAAGTGAATGTGATTTTTTCTTGCCTATTTCTGCAGATAAATGACAAAACATCGAATTATAAGGGTCAATACTAGTCAAGGGTGATCAGTCGATTTTTGACATTGCTAGTAATCAACAAGAAAAATTCACGTTCACTTAGCTGCTCGCTGTAGCTTCCATACTTATAATATTTGAAAAGATTCAAATGTAAACTGATAATAAATAATAATTATCAATATAAAAAACGGACTTAAAAAAATTACAGAACGAGACCAAATTGAAATGGGACCACACGGGAAGCTTTCAAATAAAAAAAAAACATCAAAATCGGTTCACCCAGTCAAAAGTTAAGAGGAAACAAATAAAAACGCTTAAAAAATTTATGAGGTAACTCTTGTCAAAACATTAAAATTTTCAAGTACTCGTGTCTCTACTGTTTGACAGGGATGAAGTTATTAGGAGAATGTAGAAAATCCGTTTTCGCTTGTGCTTTAAACCGAATTTTATACATCTATACATATAATAAAAACGTAGAGATAAAAAAATCTGTAATTGCGAGATAACAAAAAAAAAAACACACAGGTCGTCTTAAAATAAGCAGCTGAACACGATAGGACAGTTTTTAGAATTTTTGTCTGTTTGTTTGTTTGTTTGTTTGTTTGTCCGCGCACATCTCCTAAACCACTGGACGGATTTTAATGCGGTTTTCACGAATATGCTTAGAAATTACCAGATTAAAACATAGGCTATCTTATATCATTTATTTTAATTCTTTATTTTTACATAAACGAAAATAAAAATCAATGATTTATTTCTTCGTTACCCGAAACGTAATATGAGGATCGTCACATAGCCTCAAGCAAGGAGATCCAAAGTAAAGAGAATGTTATTGACATAGCCATTAAAATTTTGAAACTGTCAACTATGTCAACTGTCAACATGGTCATTCGGTTAATCAGTTTAAATTTAAAGAAGGTTCCTTAACCTTCTTAGATGAATGAACCTGTAGATCAAGCATGTTATAGGCCTTACAACCTCTTTGGTGATTCATTCCAGTGCATGGAGTAGGAGTGTGGCGTACTCGTACTCCTTGCGCCAACCTTCGTGAATTTCATTCCAATTTTCCACGACGTGTGGCACTGGGGCGCGAAAAGAAAAAATAAAAGAACACCGATTTTCAAATGGAATTGTCATTCGCTTTTTCTAAGATTTGTCTAAGATTTTTCTTTGCATTAAATTTATAATTTCTTTCGGACTCAGCTATTTTCTTCCATTGTCGGTAGCTTAACCCTCTCCTTCTATATAAATAGTACAAATCCACTATAATTGGTGACCACTGAATGGACCGTACACCACCGACAAAGGTCAGAATGCCGCTAGATCGTACTGATAGCACTGCGGCTGACACGAAGAATAAAGATGATGACAATGTATTCCGAGTTGGCGTGCGAATTCCACCGTTTTGGCCCGAGAAGCCGGCGATTTGGTTCGCCCAGATCGAAGGCCAATTCGCGATTTCCAACATCACTGCAGATAGCACCAAGTTCTACTATGTGATTGGACAACTTGACCCGCAATACGCAGCTGAAGTCGAAGACATCATCGTCAACCCGCCTGTGACCGAGAAGTACGAAAAACTCAAGCTAGAGCTAATTAAACGTTTGTCCGCATCAAGAGAAAAAAGGTACAGCAACTTTTAACACACGAGGAGCTAGGTGATCGTAAGCCTTCTCAATTCTTACGTCATCTACGACACCTAGCAGGCCCCGGAGTTCCAGAAGACTTTTTACGCATGATTTGGACCAGCCGCCTACCGAACAGCACGCAGACCATCATTGCTTCGCAGCAGATGACGTCATCACTCGATGTGCTGGCAGACCTAGCCGACCGCATACATGACGTTGTCCCTATAGCCCAGGTCGCATCTACATCCAGTACCACACCGGGAAGCTCCAAGCTCCATATTACATTCTCATGGTTTTATTCTATGTTAGCATTTAAAACACAAAATATACCGCATCCTATTTTAATACAGTCCCGCGAATAGAAATATTCAAAAAAGGCCCTTTGTACATGAAAATAAACCTATACAACAAAATTCCGGACGCAATAAAGAAAGAAATAAATAATAACATTTTTCCAGAACCAACTTCGTAAGTTTCTAACTCAAAAATGTTATTACGAGATAAAAGATTTTTTCGACGATAAATTTTAGAAAATTATAATTAGAAAATAAATATCGATATATAAATAGTTAAGAAAGTAGCGTCATAAGTTTTGTATCATCTCATATATAATTAAGTAACCTATCACACTAAGTATGTATTTTTTTTGTTTTGTAAAATTACTTCACCCTAGGTTAAGTTTGAATAGTATATATAATATTTATGTAATAGATTTAACTATACTTAAATTTATATGTTTATGTCTGTGGTCTGGTTTTGTGAACAGCCACTACATAAGTCATTGCTGCACCCTTTATGCAGGGTATATAAACTTAGCTTTTAGAAGAATACAGTGTATATTTGCAATAAGAATAAGAATATAGAAATAATTTTATTTTACTGTGATATTTTAACAGATAAATAGAGTAGTTCCATTTCATGGCTTTTTAATCAAGGTATACATACAAATGCACGCGAAATAAGAAATAACTAGCCAAGAGCGTGTTAAGACAAGCATTATGTCAGGGTTCCGTGGCCAGCGAAACTGGCCGGAAATATAATTTTAATGGTTTAGACAAAAAGAAAATTTCACTGCACTGTGGTCACATTATCTTTTTGATTTGAAAACTGTTGACGGTGTTATTTATTACTTTTATGATTCTATCAATACTTCACACAGGGCGACTTAAAATAAACAGCTGAACATGTTAAGGCAGTTTTTAGAATTTTTGTTTGTTTGTTCACGCACATCTCCTACACCCCTGGAAGAAAATGCGGACGGATTTAAATGCGGTTTTCACGAATATGCTTAGCTATGACCAGATTGAAGTATATGCTATGTTATTTTGCGCAAGGCCGGATTAAGGGAAGAAAAAATAATTGAAGGTTTATATGAAAATCTACGCGTACGAAGTCGCGGGCAAAAAAGCTAGTACATAATAAAGATGTTACCAAGGTGTTTTTATGAGAACCGAAGTCGGAGTCGGAGATTTCAAATTTGGCTTGTCGGAGTCTGAACCGGAGTCGGAGTCGAAGTCAGAGGCGGAGGCAGAACACAAATGTTAAGGGCAAGTTAGTGAAAGAGTACGATATAAAGCATGTTGGGAAAGTAATAAAATAAAGTACAAACTTCTTTCGAACAAGTTTATGTTTTTTCGTACGCGCTGCTGCGGCGGCCGCTGTTTCGCACGTCCGATTATAACCTCCGATTCAAAAATGTTGAAGCCGACAGCCGAAGTCGGAATCGGATGTGTAATATCAGTCGGAAGTTCCGACCTTTTGGAACCAGAATTGAACCTCCGTGACATCCCTAATACCTAATAATAATAACACAATGGGTCTAAGAATAACAGAAGGTGCCATGGTGCCACGTCAAGTCAGATAACAATCAAGCTACCATGTACATTATCATTATGTATAGTTCCTGATTATCTATCGATGCCGTTGCTAGGTGACACCCTGCTGACCAGTTTGGACAACAGAGCGGGTTTGCTTGACAAGACATGGTAGGAATATTTCCGTGAATAGCTTGCGTGGGTGCGTGTGAGGTAACGTATAAAATGACAATAAAGCTGGCAAATAATGATGGCATTTGCATAATTGACCACAAATCTATGAAGTTAGCACCGAAACCCGACGAGTTTAGTGACTCAAATGACAGGATATGTTACAAAATATCATGAAAATCAGATTAACGATATGGACGTGTTGAAAAAATATGTAAACAGAAATATATAAAATAAGAAAAATTTGGAAGAATTTTTTTCCGAATAGATTCGTAAATAACGAAGTTCTGAGGTAACAAACATAAAAAAACCTAATTGTGAATCTCCTTTTTTGAAGTCGGTTACAAATACATAGAAATGCTGTCTTGACTTGAATCTGAGACCTCTCTTCACTCGGTCAAAAACTTTTTTGTATTTAGACTTGTACACTATTAAAAAATACAACCTAATTCAACGACTCTTTTACGAGGTCAAACATTTTAGGCTAAGTGAAGTGTTTTAGATGCCCATGAAAATCGCAGCAGGAACTCAAGACATTAAAGGAAATAACTTAAAATTTATAGCTCCTTCGCACACGTACCTAAACGCTGGAAGTTTTTGAGAGCTTGGAAAATATTTGTTTGTAATTTTTTTTTGTACTGACACGCTTTTATTAGCTTCACTTATAGTTAACCTCCTTTCGGCTTAGCACAACTGTTTCGTGTAGACATGGATTCCATTTTATTGTGCGTTTTCTTTTTGACTTTAAATACCACTTACATAATTGCATATTTTTCCTGGAACGACTGCAGCTTTACTAGCACATAGGTAAACAATTTTTTAAACGTTTTTTGTTTGTTTTAAAGCTTCGTATGATTTGCATTAAAATCCAAGGTGCAGCAGATAATAAAACCAACTTTATAGATTCTCTTATCTTAAAATGTCCCTAGTATTCTCGATCGAAACTCATTTTGTAACTTAACACTCCAATATCTAGAAAATAAAACTGAAACTCGCCTATAATTTTACTTATTTATTAATAAAACTTGCCATGAACTTGTTATTTCCTTAGAGTAGTTATTAAACATGGTAAAAGCTATTTATCGTGCTCTAGTTTCTTCATAAAGGTAAACTTGAAAAAGTTACCAGCTGTACCTCGTACCTTTGTTCTCAAGTCGCACCCCACAACTAGTATAGTCTTAACTCAAAATAAACGATTTCGAGATATCGCGATTTGAATATTTAAAAAATCATACTGTCTGAAATATGCATTATCGTGCCCAAACTTAAATGACAGTTTAAGGGTATGTTATCTGGCTTTATTTATTTTCTATTCTAACGAGAATTAAATGAATATCTTTAGAGTTATGAATATTTTTTCATTAACACTTTGAGTAACGACTATATTGCCTGCTTGTAGAAATACAATTTTGAAATAGGACTTAATTACTTGTTTTTTTTGTTAAACTCTTTTGCATATTGATGGTATTAAATTGGTTTGAGACTTTATTGATGATTTTTTGCTGTTCATATTCTTCTTATTTATTGAGTAATAACTCCAAAGTACCAATCATCATCATCATCATCAGCCATATGACATGCACTGCTGAACATAGGCCTCCCCCTTTAACTTCCACACTGAACGACAACCTGCCATCTGCATCCACTGGATGCCCGCGACTCTCACGATATCGTCGGTCCATCTAGTGGGAGGCCTACCTACACTGCGTCTTCCGGTTCGTGGTCTCCACTTAATTACCTTTCTTCCCCATCGGTTATCGGTTCTTCGAGCGATGTGGCCTGCCCATTGCCACTTCAACTTGCAAATTTTTACAGCTATGTCGACGACTCTGGTTCTTTGGCGAATATCCACGTTTCGGATTCTATCGCGCAAAGAAACTCCGAGCATACCTCTCTCCATTGCCCGTTGTGTGACTCTGAGTTTCTCCAAAAGGCCAACAGTTAAGGACCACGTCTCAGTACCATATGTCATCACTGGCAACACACATTGGTCAAAGACCCTTGTCTTTAGGCACTGTGCTATCTTGGACGAGAACATTTCACGCAATTTCCCGAACGCTGCCCATCCGAGTTGGATTCTTCGGGCGACCTCTTTGCCTAAGTTGGACTTACCTAACTGAACAATCTGTCCAAGATACTCGTAGGTGTAATGGTCAACAACTTCGAGAGTATCGTTCCCAACAACTACCGGTACGGGTACAACATGGACATTGGACATGATTTTTGTCTTATCCGTGTTCATTTTAAGACCCACCTGTTGGGAAAGGCTGCTGAGGTCACTGAGCATTGTATGTAGGTCCTCCAGTGACTCTGCCATGATAACTAAATCATCGGTAAAACGAAGGTGAGTGCTGTATTCGCCATTAATGTTGATGCCCAATCCGTTCCATTCCAAAAGCTTGAAAACGTTCTCCAATGCGTTCGTGAACAGTTTTGGAGAGGTAACATCTCCCTGTCTCATGCCTTTCTGCAATTGGATTCCGTGCTCTCGTCCTGTAATCGGATGGACATGGTGGCGTTTCTATACAAACACTTCAGCACTTCGATATACTTATAGTCGATATGACAATGCTGGAGGGACTGCAATACTGCCCAGTCTCGATTGAATCGAAGGCTTTTTAATAGTCCACGAACGCTAGGCATAATGGCTGATTATACTCCTCAGTCTTCTGTATAATCTGGCGGAGCGTGTGTATGTGGTCTATGGTGCTCCAGCCTTTACGGAAACCGGCTTGTTCGAGAGGCTGGAAGTCATCAAACCTGTTTTCGAGACGGTTTGTAATGACTCTGGAGAACAACTTGTACACATGGCTCAGGAGTGAGATGGGTCTATAATTCTTCAATAAGGTGTTGTCACCTTTTTTGAAGAAGAGCACCACCACACTCCTGTTCCATGCTACAGGCGTAGTACCTTCGAGTATGACGGAATTAAACAACTTCTGGAGGACTAAAAGTACCGGTTTTCCACCTGCTCTCAGTAGTTCTGTCGTGATTCCGTCATCACCCGGCTTCTTGTTGTTCTTAAACTGTTTCAGAGCCATTCTAATCTCGTACAAGCTGATGTCTGGAATGTCCTCAGTGTGATGTCGGGTCAGTTTATCTCTCTTGTCCTGAGCTGTACTGACAATGGGCTGTCGTGTCGAGGTGTACAACTGTCCGTAAAACCTCTCGAGCTCTCTCAGAATCTCCGGCTTTGATGAAATGATACTGCCATCCTCAATCTTCAGTTTCGTCATTTGGCTTTTTCCAATAGACGAATTCTTTGCGAATTTTTTCGAGCCTTGGTTCCGCTCAATTGCGTCCCTAATACATTTTGTATTATAGGAACGCAGATCGTGTCGCACCGATTTCGAGATTCGTCTATTAAGTTTGCCTTATTCCGTAGTAAAGTACCAATAACTCAATACAAATAATATTAGGTTTTTGGCACATTAATAATTATAATACTTAGGAACATAATCAATATCTCATAATAACAAGAAGAATATCTTATCTATATCTTCTTGAGGTGTAAAAATAATAATTTCCTAATAATAATATTGCAAGTTTATGTTTTTTTTATTTATGCTAGTTTATGTATATCTCTTCATTGCGATTTTGGCCTGCAATGTTTCTGTAAACAAATGTATTTTTAGCAAACATGAACAATTAATACAGTTGCATTTATAAATAAACAATACCACGAGAACCTCACAGGATACTCTGCACTGGTCATAAAGTATTAACTCAAAAAAACTGACGGCATTATAGTCTTAAGTCAAATCATTTTTCATTATAATCAGAAAAAATAAATTATTGTCAAGCAATATAGTCTTAACTTGTAATAAAACCTAATTGACTTATTTTATGCCCAGGCAAAAAAGTCGCATGTTAGAAATGGATCTATATAGACTACTCACCTGCAACGTTTTTGTATCCGATGCTAACACTCACAATGTCTTATTTTCAAATGTGACAGGTTACATACGTCAGCCGTATGCGTTTGTTGAGTTGCGACCGATTAGGCGAAGATGAGACGGTGCTACTTGGTAAAAGAATGAACGTATTGAATAGTCAAAAAAGAGTTTTTGTGTCATCTTTCAGTGATAATCGGAGGTATAAATGTAACGGTCTTACCAGTTTGTAGAGAAAAAAATCTACTTTTTGATGGCATACTTAACTCAAAAATGCAAAATTTTGAGTTAAGACTATATTAGTTGTGACGTGCGAAGTAAAGTGCCAGGTAAACGTTCCAACATGTTTGTCCAGTTTTGCGTCTTTGTTTATCGTCTAGCACAATCGCTTTATCACTTTAGCCGCGCTTATTTATTAATAATAACTTTTGACCATCAACTCGCCTGATGTTAAGCGATGATGCGGTTTACGATGAAGCACGCTTGCCTAGAAGAAATCAATTCACTCGTGATTTGAAGACACCCAGACTCAGTGAATATGAAAGGAAATTAATAATCATCTATGTAACCTTATTAAAAATCAATTGATGTTGTTTGTCTCGTTAAAACTCGAGAATGGCTGGACCGATTTGGCTAATTTTGATCTTGATATATTTGTGGAAGTTCAGGGAAGCTTTAAACGGTGAGTGACCGATTTGGATTGGACCGAATGGCTTGACCGATTTGGATGAAATTTTGTGCTGTTGAAGCACCCGCTTCAGGAGTACAAATTAGCGCGAGTATGTATTAGTAGCGAGGCCGAAGGCTGAGCTCTACGCGTTCGTTATTAAAATTATTAGCTATTAACTTATAATTTTAATAACGAACTAGACTCGTTCTGGACAAAAACTATAACGTATAGGCTATTGGTTGTTGGTCAAGAACACTTTTCCGCATTACGCGTCCTCTCGTTCATTTGTACGCATTTTTAACCAACTTTTAAAAAGGAGGAGGTTCTATGTTCGTCTGTATGCATTTTATTTTATGATAAGAAATTATATCAGTTTATAAAAAAATATTTAGGCAATTGCACTATTTTATAATTTTTTTCATAATTTCGTGTTATTGTATACTTAATTCCATTTTATATTTAAAACAGAGTAAGTAATAGAAAAACTATTGATGATTTGATTGCATAAATCTCAAGTAGATCACACAAAAAAACGAACAAAAATATATAAAAAAACATAATAAGCGCCTACAAAATTTGAGGGTTTTCCTCAATTTCCCTGGGAATTGCAAACAATTTTTTTTTCACTGTAGGTATGTTTGTTGTAGGTACCTGGTTATTTTTTAAACTTAATTGTTTCAATATCGTCCAGTATTCTCAATCGTTAAATGTTAATAGAAAAAAATAGGCAGTCATGGGGACTGCCGACCGAAATGAAAACTAATAAGTCACATTAGCATGTCGGTGATGCGAACTCATAAGTTTTATCCCTACCAAAAATCGCTTAACACCAACAAAGGAAAACTTCAAAAATATTGAATGATGAGAGATGTCCTACAACGAGTACGGGATGTCCCGGGTAAGTCCTAAAACTGCGACCAGAACCACCGGAGGATGGGCAGCAGCATCCTATTAGTACACGGTGAACGTACTGCGATCCCCAAGCCGCCTGCCAAGCGTGGGGATTATGGCAACAACCCTCTCTGAGGGAGGCCTTTGTTCAGCAATGCATGGACGTTTACTGGCTGATGATGTTATGTGTGTAAGCGAGAGAGATAGATTGATAAACTTTTTATTTTACATACCAGAAATAAATAAAAAAGAGTGTAGCTGTGTCCTCCTCTTAATGAGAATGTGCGCCGGAACCGGTTGAGGAATGCGCGGTTGTGCGCATGCGCATGAGCTGTCATATACTGCAATCATTGCAGCGACCCTGAACTTGCCCTATATTCTCACGGTGACAAAGGGCAACGCACAAATATGCTATGAAAAAATACAGGGTGTGTTGGTTATCCTCCTGGCTCAGAAACAGAACCAAAAAATGTTTTACGATTTATTCAGAATTGTTATGTTTTATTTGGATTATTCTTAGCATTATCCTACCATTTACCCAAAATACTTATGACACTTGTAATAAATAAATATTATGGGAATCCCTTCAACCCTAATTTTAAAGCGTAACGACAACATTGCACTATGAATTCTACTACAATTCTTTATTAACGAGTATGTATTGGAAACCCTTTTTATAGCTTTTTACACTAAAAATAAACATAATTAAAATTATATAAAATAACCGTTATTATAATAACTCGTTTCTAGAAATATTTTAACATTGGTGCCGATTCCCTTGTTCACAAACTAAACTAAATTTAAGTTCAGTGCATCTTTTTCTTTCCATTTCATTAAGAAAAGGACAGAAGATAAAATATTAGTTTAGTCCTGTCAAATTTAGATACTTCATAGACCGTTTAGACGTGATTAAAAACAAGGCAACTAAAAATACGTCAATTTTCTTCAGGCGCTTACTAATTTGACAGGACTAAACCAATATTTATCTTCTGTCCTTTTCTTAATGAAATGGAAAGAAAAAGATGCACTGCACTTAAATTTAGTTTAGTTTGTGAACAAGGGAATCGGCACCACTATGTACATTAGAAAAGAAACCAACGTATAAAATAATATAAGCTAATTTGTTAAATAAATAAAAAAAATGATCTTGCTTTCATGCGTGACACTTCTCGTTATCAAAAAGATAACAGACCATTTTATAGCTTAGCTTATCCAGCGTTTATGCATAGGTAAGGGGTTTTTTTTTTTTTTCATTTTCTATATACCACTTTACGTGCTCGTGACGTTTACGTTACGTTGACGTATTTTTAGTTGCCTTGTTTTTAATCACGTCTAAACGGTCTATGAAGTATCTAAATTTGACAGGACTAAACCAATATTTATCTTCTGTCCTTTTCTTAATGAAATGGAAAGAAAAAGATGCACTGAACTTAAATTTAGTTTAGTTTGTGAACAAGGGAATCGGCACCACTATGTACATTAGAAAAGAAACCAACGTATAAAATAATATAAGCTAATTTGTTAAATAAATTAAAAAAATGATCTTGCTTTCATGCGTGACACTTCTCGTTATCAAAAAGATAACAGACCATTTTATAGCTTAGCTTATCCAGCGTTTATGCATAGGTAAGGGGATTCATATTTTTTTCATTTTCTATATACCACTTTACGTGCTCGTCATCCCTGCAGCCGGGGTCATAGAATACTGTTTCGGTATCACCTGCCTGTCGTAAAAGCCGATTAAAAGGGGGCCTTTGGGCTTGTGGGTTGTGAGATTTGGGGATCTGACCTCCTATTCAAGCGAGCCAGGGAAGACAACGGCGCGGTGTGGACCGTCGTTGTGAAGGAGCGGAATTGGTCTGAATATTTCCCAGGAGCGTTGCTTCAGGCGGCGTGCTGAGTGCCACGGTGCGTACCTTTAGAGATCCCTGTGCTCTCCATCGGGCACAAGGGTAGCCACCGAGGGGGTTTTAGTAATTGAAAAATTATGCGCAAAATGCTGGGTCCAATATAAAAAGAAGACTGAAGTTGGAGAGTCCAATAAAACGTGGAGATTAAGGAGCTTATCGCCGAGCCAGACATTATGAGAGACGAAAGCCCAGAGACTCCGCTGGACAGGCCACATGCTGAGGATGGGAGAAGATCGCAATATCAAGAAGGCCTATTTTGGACTACCCGTTGGCCAGCCTAGATATCGTTGAAAAGCTGCCGTAGAGTTGGACTTGCGCGAGCCCCAAGTCCAAAAAAAAACTCCAAGTCGCCAACAAGCGAGGGATAGCGCGAGGCCGGGACCGATAGCCTTCTCTTGTATTGGATGCCAAGACCCACTTTGGGTCGCTGCGCCAGCAGAGTAAGTATCATATATCCCGGCTACACCCCAATGCAGCTGAGTATCTTTCGAAAAATCCCCACCGTTAACAAAAAAATACCATTTAAAAAATAAACGTTAAAATTTTATTTAACATCGGAACACCCTGTACACATTATACAGAAAACGTTGTATGCACTTGGGGTTAGCAGAATAAAGCGTAATGCGTTCTCCGACAACACCGTGCCCACAATACGTAATAGCAATGCATTTCCGAGGGGGCGATATATGACTTGGAACGTCTTAATCACTTTTGTTCTCTTTTGGGCTAAGCTATGTTAGTACTAAAACCGGACAAAGGCCAGAGTAAAAATAAAGTAAGTACGTATAATTTATCTACTAGCTTAAATAGCTTTTTATATATCAGCTTCCGATAAAATAGCTGATAATCTGAAATCATACGGCTAAACAGATTTTCTTGAATCATAGCTAATAACACAACCAAGTCACCTTTCAAACAAAAAAAAAATGTAATCGGTTCAGCCGTTTGGAGCTACGATGCCACAGACAGACACACAGGTACACACGTTAAACTTATAACACCCCTCTGTGCATCGGGGGTTTAAATATTGCAGAGCGGCGTGTTGATATGACGCGTGATCAAAGTGTCTTTTTATCTATTTGATAGAAAAATTAACGCGAAACCCATACAGGCAAGTTATAGATACCAGCTTAGGGATAGTAGGTACTACCTATAATAGTGCGTCGTTACGACTGAGTTACGGCGCACCATGCATGCATGTGTGGGCACGTATTCGTATTTACAAAGTACAGCAAGGCAAACAAATCTGACTAGATACTAAAACATCCACTGCCAAAAATCTAGAAAATCGTAGACGCGCGTTTCTGAACTTTTCCTGAAAATCGATTTCACTGCACTGCACAGCACAGCTCTATGTTATCACTTTTCCTTTTAAGGTATGGAAGCTATACTGCAGTCAAACGACAGCTTTAACTTACTATAGGTACAGCTTTAACTGAAAGATAGGTATCATCGTATTTTCGCTTACGAAAGAAGTTCCTGAAGCGACTTAGTTTATATTAGAGAGTGGGCTCATTTCTGCGCTAGCGAAAGTAAAATCGCCCGTTTTGCCTAGATAATGCCTTATCGAATGAAACACAATCTTATTCACAAATAATCGAAATTGAAACTTACCATTCGGCTCGTCGGCAACTCCTCGATGATGTTGATGACAATAACAAAACAGGCGGGGGATGTCTCTGGCTATTAACGGGCTGACGGCTTGACGTAATCGGGGTTTAGATTAGGCTAGTTTATTCAGGTGTCACACGCAGATACTGTGACGTCGCGGATACGTCAGAACGCGTTTTTTTCGATGAATTATGGTTTATTATGGTGGGATTGTTGTGAGGGAAGGGTTTTAGAGAGTAAATGCGGCGACGGAGTCGAGCACGGAGCGTGCGCAGTGGAGTCCGAGGCGGTACTGGAGGGGCCCGACAGGCGGCGCTGCTCGTATTGATAAAAGCGCAAAGGGCGCGCGGCCCGGGCTGCCTGAGAGGATGCGCGCCTGCAGCACTCCAATGCTAACTAACTGGTACCTAATCTGGCCTTTTCATACAATCTACTAACTAATCTGCTCACTACAAACTGTCAATGAGACTGCGAGATCGCGAGAATGACGCATAATATATAATGTACACAACCATCATCTAGTCTAGTTTATTGACGCGATCACTCGACCAACCTTGAACCCACTCTATCGGATATTAGATAATTTAGGATTAGATAAAATAATGCGGTAACAAGTCGCGAACGGCAGGGGGATATTTTATTGAGTGCTGTGGCGGTGCTAGAGTCAAGAGTCTCTTGTAATCGTCGTCAGCCGTCTGTCTCTTCTAGTCTGTAAGCATATAGCTATATTTTGGCTCTTCCTGTAATTTTCTATAAGTCTATTTGTTATTACATAAAAGTATTTTTTTTAAATATTATTTTATTATACAAATTACTCATTTGTTTTAGTCACGTGTTATTTGTTTTCTGACATTCATTCATTCATCTGTTTGCAATCTGTGATTATCTCCTCAGCAGCGTTCGTTTCTTTGCGCGATAGAACCCGAAACGTGGATATTCACCAACGAACCAGAGTCACCGACATATTAAAATATGCAAGTTGAAGTGGCAATGGGCAGGCCACATCGCTCGAAAAACCGATAACCGATGGGGAAGAATGGATCTTGAGTGGACACCACAAACCGGAAGACGCAGCGTAGGTAGGCCTCCCACTAGATGGAACGACGACATCATGAGAATGGCGGGCATCCAGCGGATGTAGATGGCAGGGTGTCATTCAGTGTGGAGGTTAAAGGGGGAGGCCTATGTTCAGCAGTGGACGTATTCTGGTTGATGATGTTCGTGACTCTATACCTACAATAAAATAAAAAGTTGGACCACGGGCCTCCAGTTTGTCGTGGTAGTACAACTTCAACAAATCATCGGACACTACCGAAAACCCGCGGTCCAACTCGTTTGGCAGAAGAGTTGGACGACCACCTCCCAAATCAACATAATAATATTAAAATAGGTGTAGGTACTATAACTGTACGGTGCATGACCTAATAGCCAGTAGGCAGCGAAATAGTTATTATTTCGTAGCTCATATATAAAATGCTCTCTTCAGTATCAGCCTTTCATGTTCCTATATACTGTGGGATCACAGGCCTTCTCTCAGAGAGATGATGAGCCCTCATCCACCATTTGACACAGTGCATATATGATGAATGTCATATACGATATGTCTTTGAACTTTTAGGTTCTTGGACACCGGTATCCTTTCCTTCAGCGATGGCATCGAAACTGCACATAACTTATTCAAGTATTAAATGAGCCATTGGTGCAGGGCCGAGGATATAACCAGGTGTCGTTTAATTGTAAAGCGTACATGCTACCGCTCGGTCACCATCACTCAATTTTTTTTACATTATTTTTCCAGATTTTTGATTTAAACTATCACGGTTCTTCACTACAGTTATATGATTCTTTACGGGATATTTACCGTGGTAAGATTGTGGAAGGAGCTCCCACACAACCTCCTCCTCTCCTTCAACAACCTTATCACGGTAAATATCGCGTAAATAATCATATAATTGAAAAATTTTGTTGTAAAAAAATAATTTTAACTTATATTCTAAAAAAATAAAGGCTGTGTTACAGAACCCGTATTAAATCTACTACATATTTTATTTTGTAATAATAAACAACACAGGTAGTACAAGAAGGTAGCTTTAAAAAGGTTAAGTAAAGTCTGGACTCTACATAAAATTTATTTATTTTAATATTAAGGTGAAACTTTTCACTTTGGCGGGAAAATCAAATTTCAAACAGTTTTTTAGTCCTCGTACGAGTAGAGGCCGGGTAATTATTGTGAAATGGTATAGTGTTTGCGAAAATTGTTGGTCGTTCGTTAAATTATCATGTACAGCTATTAATCACTTACTTACCATATTACTTACATTTGGCAATAAACCATTTGAAACAGCATAAATTTGTTTAATTGACAAATGTATGTAATAATGTGCATTAGAGATAAATAACTTTACGCGAGTTTGTAAAGAATAATAATCAACTTTCGCAAACATCATTATCGTTTACAATAATTACTCGGCCTAGCTACAGGAACAAAAAAACTGTTTGAAATTTGAATTTCCCGCCAAAGTGAAACGTTTCACCTTAAGTTAGAGTTTTTACAGTCTAAAAGTCTTAATCTGGGATCGCTATTAAAGCCGTGCTATATCTTTTGCACATTTTCAACATTATGAACAACTTTTACTATGGGAGCAACTTGTGGAGCAACTCTGAAAACGCGAAAAAAAAACTATTCTATAGATAAACTGGCCAGGTGCGAGTCGGATTCGCGCACTGAGGGTTCCGTACCACCACAAAATACAATAATTAATTATGAATAAATTAAACGACTTCAAAATTAGTAAAATGTGGTATTTCGATTCGGTGTTTAGGAAAGAAATGAAAAATTATCTATTTAAGTATGTATTTAAAAATATATATGTACGTATATCAGTCTCTGACAGCCATATTACAAGCTTTGCTTAGTTTGGGGTCAGATGACCGTGCGTGCAAAAATGTCCCACAAAAGGAAAGAAATAAACTACACAACTTAAAATACGAAACTACACAACTAAAACGAAAAATTAAGTAACACCATAGACAATACGGTTGTCTCCATATTATATGCTAGTAGATACGATATAAAGTTGGCAAAACTGTGTTGTTGTGAAAACGGACTTATTACTTTCTTTACTCACTTTTACACAAAATAAGCTTTCCTTCATAACAACCTATGTTCTAACATAATCACTATCCACAGACCTTTACCAAGTCAGATGCCGCGAGCACATCAAATTGTATGAAACTCCACCTTGTCACATTTTTTGTACGTCGAGAAAGTAATTTTTGGGTTCAGAAGTGTTTGTACAGTTACTATGTTTACTATGGCGCATGATATGAGCGATGGTGGCCGAGCGGTAACATTATGCGCTTTACAATCTGACGGTACCCATGACGGTTCCATGGTGGATTAAGACCCATCCTCTCTCTCTCTCTGTGTGTGTGTGTAAAAGAAGGCCTGTATTTCACTGTGAAAAAAGTAAGATTTTTATATTTACGTCTGACGTGCTACTGCCAAGACGACGGAGATCGAAATGAGTTAAGTTGGAGCACTGACTCAACTTAAGACACGCCAAAGACACACAAAGTAGGTGAACTCGCGGCATCTATCTTAATAAAGATCTGTGTTCTACACAAATTCCTAGTGATAAAGATATACAGCATAGCAGAATAGGTATACTGCTCTTAGCTGTTCATTTGCATTGACCAGGTATTTTGCATAGAGTGCGCAGTGGCATACAAATAGTTGACCAAGCATACTTATGGTAATAAAAAGTGCAAGTGCGCAAACGAGGGTCTGGCCTTCCAGTCTTTATTACATCACGCAAATATTGCAAGTGCGAAAGTATTTTATTATATTTATCCTTCGATGTATAAGTTATATTTACTGATTTTAACGACAAACTGATTCAACTGACTTAACGAACGCTCGTTTTCACACTTTGACCCGGCAAAACTTGCTAAGTATACTTTTTTAGTTTATTAAATCAGGCGTTACTTTATTTTTTGCTTTGGCTAAATTTAGCATCATAATTTCTGTGTAGAGTGAAAAATAAATATGGAGACCGCCGACCGGTAAGAGCAGCGTCTACCGTCCACCCTCATGATGGACAGACGACGTAATAGAAAGCACAAGAAAACGCTAGATACAGGCCGCTTCCAACCGGCCCTTTTGGAAATTGATGTACAGAATCTGTACATTTGTTCTGAGACTGTTTCTTGTCAAATTTACCCTACAAATACAAACAAAATACTAAATATTTATTTGTTCTTAATAATGGTTACACAAGTTTAGTGAATATCTGACTCCTATGCTAGGTAGATTACTTGTATTATAGGAGTCAGTTCCTTCCCAGTTATAGTGACTATTGACAAAACTAATCTATACATATAATAAAAACGTAGAGATAAAAAAATCTGTAATTGCGAGATAACAAAAAAAAAACACACAGGTCGTCTTAAAATAAGCAGCTGAACACGATAGGACAGTTTTTAGTATTTTTGTCTGTTTGTTTGTTTGTTTGTTTGTTTGTTTGTTTGTTTGTCCGCGCACATCTCCTAAACCACTGGACGGATTTAAATGCGGTTTTCACGAATATGCTTAGAAATTACCAGATTAAAACATAGGCTACCTTATATCATTTATTTTAATTCTTTATTTTTACATAAACGAAAATAAAAATCAATGATTTATTTCTTCATTACACGAAACGTAATATGAGGATCGTCACATAGCCTCAAGCAAGGAGATCCAAAGTAAAGAGAATGTTATTGACATAGCCATGAAAATTTTGAAACTGTCAACTGTCATTCGGTTAATCAGTTTAAATTTAAAAAAGGTTCCTTAACCTTCTTAGATGAATGAACGTGTAGATCAAGCATGTTATAGGCCTTACAACCTCTTTGGTGGTTCATTCCAGTGAATGGAGTAAGAGTATTACATTCTCTTGGTTTTATTCTATGTTAGCATTTAAAACACAAAATATACCGCATCCTATTTTAATTCAGTCCCGGGAATATAAATATTCAAAAAAGGCCCTTTGTACATGAAAATAAACCTATACAATAAAATTCCGGACGCAATAAAGAAAGAAATAATAACATTTCTCCAGAACCAACTTCGTAAGTTTCTAACCCAAAAATTTTATTACGAGATAAAAGATTTATTCAAAGATAAATTTTAGAAAATAATAATTAGAAAATAAATATCGATATATAAATAGTTAAGAAAGTAGCGTCATAAGTTTTGTATCATCTCATATATAACTAAGTAACCATATCATATAAAATTAAGTAACCTATCACACTAAATATGTTTATTTCTGTTTTGTAAAATTACTTCACCCTAGGTTAATTTTGAAAAGTATATATATATTTATGTAATAGATTTAACTATACTTAAATTTATATGTTTATGTATGTTGTCTGGTTTTGTGAACAGCCACTACATAAGTCATTGCTGCACCCTTTATGCAGGGTATATAACAGGGTAGCTTAGCTTTTAGAAGAATACAGTGTATATTTGCAATAAGAATATAGAAATAATTTTATTTTACTGTGATATTTTAACAGATAAATAGAGTAGTTCCATTTCATGGCTTTTTAATCAAGGTATACATACAAATAAACGCGAAATAAGAAATAACTAGCCAAGAGCGTGTTAAGACAAGCATTATGTCAGGGTTCCGTGGCCAGCGAAACTGGACAGTCAAATTTCAGAGAAGTATATCATCCCGACATGACATGATATACTTTTAATGGTTTGGACAAAAAGAAAATTTCAAAACATGCTCTGCACTGTGGTCACATTATCTTTTTGATTTGAAAACTGTTGACGGTGTTATTTATTACTTTTATGCTTCTATCAATACTTCACACAGGGCGACTTAAAATAAGCAGCTGAACATGTTAAGGCAGTTTTTAGAATTTTTGTTTGTTTGTTCACGCACATTTCCTACACCCCTGGAAGAAAATGCGGACGGATTTAAATGCGGTTTTCACGAATATGGTTAGCTATGACCAGATTGAAGTATAGGCTATGTTATTTTGCGCAAGGCCGGATTAAGGGAAGAAAAAAGGATTGAAGGTTTATATGAAAATCTACGCGTACGAAGTCGCGGGCAAAAAAGCTAGTAATTAAATAAATTTAGTTTTAATATTCATGCAGTAAGTATGTGTGTGTGCGCGCGCGTGTATGTGTGTGTGTGTGTGTATGTGTGCGTGTGTGGAGGGTGTTAGTGTTTGTGTATGTATGGGTGTGTTGATGAATGAAATGTGAGACTGAGTGTAAGTGATTTGTAAGTATGTGAGGCATCGCAACGCTATATATAAGCGTTGAGCTGATTGGGTTCGTGGCGATACCCTAGTGTAGGTATATGCGTGTATTTGTGTGTGTTACAATTATATATATATATATTTTAAATAAATTCTATAAGTTTTTCGGCGTCTTTATAGTCTATTTCTTTCAGCCATTTAACAATCGGTCTTTTGATCTGGTAGTTACTAAAGGTCTTACAATTGCTTATTTTACCCTTAAAAAGGTTATATAAATGTGGAGCTATATGGAGATAGTGTCTCTGGGCAAAAGTGGACTTTGTAGCAGGGATTGGACACTTATTTCTTCTTTTAGTTTGCTATGGAATATGAGGTAGGTACTGTATATTTGTGATATTTTCGAATAGAATGATAAAAGAAAAGTTTACGGACAGAAAGGACATTAGCAAGTTTGTACACTTCAGTTGTGGGATATTGATAGGGTAGATATTGCATAACCTTAAGAACGGCACGTTGTGCACGCTCTATCCTGATCATGTGCACTTTTGCTGCACCTCCCCATGAGCAAATGCAGTATTCAATGATACACTGACAGAGTGCCTTATAGATTTGTGTCAACAACTTAAGATTTTTAAACACATATATAAGTTTACGAACTCTAGATATCAAAGCTGTTATCTGGCAATTCCATCTTAAGTGTCTATCCAAGTGTACTCCGAGATATTTAATGCTGTTAACTCTCTCTCTAGTACGTTGCATGAGCATTGGGACTGCAGAATTACGAGTAGGTTGCGGTTACACGGGAACGCGTGGATCTTAAGAGTTAATTCTCCTTTGGTTTTACTAAAACAAATATATTTAGTTTTGCTAGTATTAAGAGAAAAGAGACTATCTTCTAACCAAGCAGTGACAGTGGCAAGTCCCGTTTCAGCGGCACTTTTCAGACCCATCCATGTATTATCATGAAACAAGAGGACAGTGTCGTCCGCAAACATAAGGAGTTCCATTTTAGGAGATTTCAAGAAACACAAACTATTAATATAGACAAGAAAAAGAGTCGGACCTAGCGTGCTTCCTTGCGGAACACCATATGTGCAGACGGCTCCGTCACTAATGTATTGGTCAACTTTAACGCGCTGTATTCTTCCGCTAAGATAATCCTTAAACCACTGAAGTACTAACCCTCGTATACCAAGATTTTCTAAACGTTAAAGCAATATGTATTGATACTGTGTCAAAAGCCTTTTGTAGGTCCAGAAACACCCCCAGGCATTTATCTCCACTATCAAGATGACTTGTAATAAGTGTAGTTAGGTGTAAAACTGCATCACTAGTAGATTTACGAGATTGGAATCCAAATTGATTTTTGACAAGGAAGCTATTAGATTCAATGTAGTTGACTAGTCTTTTATTTGCCACTTTCTCTAGTATTTTTGACAATGTACTAAGTAATGATATCGGTCTATAATTTGATGGAACGTGCTTATCACCAGATTTATGAATAGGGACAACAACAGCATCCTTAAGTGTTTTTGGAAACTGGCCAGTTTCAAAACTTAAGTTAATAATGTACGTAATAGGCTCTAGTAAAACATTTTAAATTGTTGGATAATTTTAGTTGAGATGCAGTCTAATCCAGGGGCGCTGTTAGTTTTCAGTGACAAAATAATATTACTGACTTCTTTTAGATCTGTAAGAAACAACGGCATCGAGTGGGTGGGCGCGTTACTATAGTGTGTCTTTTTTTCTAGCGTTGTTTTGCAAGTATTTAGCTTATTCAGAATACTATTTGCTAAATTAAGTCCTACGTTAGTGAAATAGCTGTTTACAGTATTTAAAGCTTTTTAGGTGATCCATCGATAGTTAGTAGATCCTTTGGTGGTATTTTTATTTGTTTTAAATTGCCTACTTCTTTTACAATAACCCATGTTCTTTTTAAATTGCCTAAATTATTTTGTTACTCACTTTGGTAGTAGGTACTGAATTTTAAGTTGTTTGATAATTTTATTACATTTATTCCTAAAATCTATATATTTTTTATGAAGCTGTTTATCACAAGGCGAGGCTCTCGATTTTTTGTGTAATTCATTTCTCTTTCTAATTATTTTGATGACGTTCTCTGTA
The DNA here is from genome assembly GCA_949125355.1 of Agriopis leucophaearia. Lineage (NCBI taxonomy): Eukaryota > Metazoa > Arthropoda > Insecta > Lepidoptera > Geometridae > Agriopis > Agriopis leucophaearia. The sequence continues at coordinate 6,684,431 of OX421265.1, read as the reverse complement.
ATCCAAGGCGTCAACGGTCGATTTCTGTTCGAGTATTGCTTCTTGACTGTAGTATTTTTATTTATGACTAGCTTTTTTGCCCGCGACTTCGTACGCGTAGATTTTCATATAAACCTTCAATCCTTTTTTCTTCCCTTAATCCGGCCTTGCGCAAAATAACATAGCCTATACTTCAATCTGGTCATAGCTAACCATATTCGTGAAAACCGCATTTAAATCCGTCCGCATTTTCTTCCAGGGGTGTAGGAAATGTGCGTGAACAAACAAACAAAAATTCTAAAAACTGCCTTAACATGTTCAGCTGCTTATTTTAAGTCGCCCTGTGTGAAGTATTGATAGAAGCATAAAAGTAATAAATAACACCGTCAACAGTTTTCAAATCAAAAAGATAATGTGACCACAGTGCAGAGCATGTTTTGAAATTTTCTTTTTGTCCAAACCATTAAAAGTATATCATGTCATGTCGGGATGATATACTTCTCTGAAATTTGACTGTCCAGTTTCGCTGGCCACGGAACCCTGACATAATGCTTGTCTTAACACGCTCTTGGCTAGTTATTTCTTATTTCGCGTTTATTTGTATGTATACCTTGATTAAAAAGCCATGAAATGGAACTACTCTATTTATCTGTTAAAATATCACAGTAAAATAAAATTATTTCTATATTCTTATTGCAAATATACACTGTATTCTTCTAAAAGCTAAGCTACCCTGTTATATATGTTGTTGTTGCCTGTTATATATGTAACGTCGCTTGCACCTATATAAAATAGCTCGGTGGCTTTCAGTTACATTCTGGGACTGCTTAAAACTTTAAACCGCATTTATGACGAGAGTTCAGATCTGAGGCAGAGCAAATACACATGCACTCACGTACCTGGGACTGCTCCGGACCTCCGATGATGTTTCCACCTGCAATCTTCGATATATTCGAATATCACGAGCACAAAATTAAAGTCTGATGATGATTAGGTTTCTTCTACAGCAACGCGGCACCAGTTCACACCCGATATATGTATTTGGTTTTATATTCGTTATGCTGTGTCCGTTCAGCGCACGCGTTCGATTCAAGATGGATGGTTTTCATACTTGGCAAGCCTTACGCTCCCATTGGACGAGTGCGTGGTGCATGACAGTTGGAGTCACTGCGTTTCGCTAATGCCCAAGATCTGGTTTCTCTTATAAATTGATGAATACGTAGTAAAGCGTGCAGTACCCAGAAATAGGAGCGTTTGTTTAGGTTTGCGGAAACGGTACATACCGCCCACCAAAATGCCTATGGTATTTTCTGGTCAAAACAAATGATCTGATTAAGAACAAATTGATGGACAGATTCGATAGATTCGATGCGCTAAATTTAACTAGATTGCGTTTATGCTTCTAAAGCTGAAGTTTCAAGTAGGTTTGATAAGTTTGAGACGATTCGATAAGAAATTACATAATAGAATACGATTAAATCTAAGACTAACTATTGATACGTTAAGTTACATCTGACATGGTTTAAGCTAGTCCTCTATAGGTAGAGGGCACAACTTAACTAACGGTCGTTTGATCATGTGATTATTCGCGAGTTTCACTACTGCGCTCCGAGCGATCCCATCAGGGCCTACCAGCAGACTTACTACTCTGGCAAGAGACCAGTGCAGTGGTGCGCGATTGTCGTCTTTGATAATCACCTTTGAACTGATTTGTAATGGTTGAGAGTGTGTTCGATAGCATTTGATGCATTTAGTGAGATGACGACGAATTGTACGTTTAGCAGCAATGATCCAGAACTGTTGCAAGAGCAGAAAATGCGTTGAGTTGATGCCAGGATGCAAGTAGTTATGGTTAATGAAATCAATGATTAATAATGTTAGCGGGTGATCAGACGGCAGAAATTCGGGATGCTTTTGTTCGTATTGTAAACTTGATCGTGAGAGTCTGCCGCCCACCCTGAGGACATTCTGGCCATCGACAAACGGGTTAAGTTTTCGAAACGGTTTCGATAATGGTTTTTGATATTTCAGGTTAGCGATTTCTGTTGAAAACGCAGTAGCCTGAACGTGTTTTACTACCTGCAGCAGTTCGTTATGACGTTCAACGTTGTTGAGAAACTTGTTGCGATTAGCTTGAGCCAGATTGCGACTATTATTGATGAAACGATACATGTACGATACTATGTTGACAAGCTTTTGCAGTGACGAAAATTGAGTTAATTCGTGATCGAAAGGTACGAGTTCGATTTTGTCGCTCTCCGTTGTGGCCAGAACCCCAGACTTGGGCACTTCAGCCTCTACGACCTCGCTATCCTCCTGAGATAAGTCGATTGAATTTATAGGCCAGGACTCACGATTATCCGTTATCCATTGTGGCCCCGCCCACCATAGCGCGTTATTCAAGAGTTCGTTTGGGATTTGATCACGCGATAAAATATCTGTGGTATTATCAACCGAGCTGCAATGATGCTGGTTGACACGATCAGCGACGAACGTGGCTAATTTCCTAAGTTCCAAGCATCTACGTTCGGAAAGAGCGATGATTTTCGATTTTGCCTCTTGAGCGACATCTAGTGACGAAAATCCGCAAGTAACATCGTCGATGTATATGTCAGACAAAAGGATTTGTTTCGCGAGAGGATAAGAATCGTATTCGGCAAGCTGTCGCATAGTACGGCAAGCGAGATATGGAGACGAAGCTAGTCGAGTTTCCAAAACATTCGGTTGTAGTTTTGGACCGATGAGCTGAACATCGTTAAGCGACATGGAACGTGAGTCTTTTGCTGAACCATCAAACACTACGCGGAGTGTCGTTGTGGCTGCATTAGGGCGTATAACGTAGTTATGAGGTATGTAGTTTTTGCCGGTACCCATCTCATTCGAATTTACTTCGTTATCGATATCTGGCAAAGTATGAAGAAGAGTACTTGATGATGATGGACATGTTTTGCCTAAAAGAAGCCAACCGAAAACAGAGTTAAACGCGGTAGGTTGGTTTACATCTCCTTTGATACGTTGACCGAGGACGGAGTCAGCGAAGACATCCGCTGCTAACAATAAGTGTATCGGCCCGGGAATATCAAATCCCGGATCGCTCAGTGGCAGTGAATTAATATGTGACCAATCCGATGTGTTTAATTGCGCTATAGGTTGATCGCCACATATTTTAGAAATTACGTGCATGTTGAGATTGAACAGAACCTGATTGTTAGTACCGACAGAACAAGTGACGTCTCCAATGATTGGAGCTTCCGCTTCTCCCAACCCGCTAACGTGAGCGTTGGTTGTTGCTACATTTAAATTTAGTTGTTTCACTGCAGATTCAGAAATAAAATTGTTTTGAGATCCGCTGTCAAAAAGAGCACGGAATGGTTGCATATTGCCTGAAGCATCTTTAACTTGTACGATAGCGGTAGCCAACAGCACGGTAACATCCGATCGTGACCGTGACACCAGAGACGATGTGACGTTAGAGTTGTTAGGAGGTCTGCAGAGCAAACTATGGTGTTTCCGTTTACAAGTTCTACACGAAAACATCGATTTGCAGTCCTTTAATTGATGCGAAGGCTTCAGACAATTATAGCACCAGTTTTTCTCAGTCGCAGTGGCCATACGTTCATCTATAGATTTCTTAAGAAATGCCGGACACGATAATATTGAATGTGGTTCATTACAATAAGAGCATTTGCCTGCATACGAGTAGAGTTTCTTATCACTTGTATTTTGTTGTTGATCGGTCGACGCTACGAGTGAGTGTGACAAGGTACCACGCTGCGGCTGTTGTTGCGCATAGCCTGACTTAAAAGCGGTCGTAGGGGTAGGCTTGTTTATTTTAACCGACTCGGAGAAGTGAGTATCGCGCAACAGTGCTTCACATTTGGATCGTAGGAAACTCCTTAATTGATCATACGTCGGGAGTTCGACGTCTGAGTGTTTTTCTTCAAAGTCGCGGCGCAAGTCTTTGTCTAGTTTCGATAAAATGTGATAAACTAAAACAAAGTCCCATTTCGCAATTGGCAACTGAACTGTTTTCAGAATGCTCAAGTTTTCTTCGAAGAGGTCTAACGATTTTTGAAACTCCCGCGGATTATTGCTTTTGAATTCAATATTTAAAACGTCGCGCCAACATGTAAAAGCTAAGGTGCGCTTGCTTTGATAACGCGAGACGAGAGAGTTGTATGCATCGTAATAATGTTCATGAGTCATAGGATACGCCTTCACTACTAATAACGCATCACCACTGAGAGACGAGATCATATAGTGGAATTTTTCCGTGTCCGTAAGTTTTTCTGAATAATGGATCAACGCGTTAAAAATGTCGAAGTACTTAGGCCACTCCTTAATGTTGCCAGAAAATTTAGGCAACTCGATTTTAGGCAATTTTATATTCGATGATGATGATGATGATTGCCCACTGCGGAGTTGAGACGGTTCGCCTTTTGTGATTGTACGATTAATCGATAAAACCTGGAAATATATTTCATCAAACTGTTCCTGCATTTTATCATCTTCGTTGTCCTCAGTATCGGACGCTTCTGTTTCGGGAGTTACAAGTTGAATAATTGCGAAGTGCGCGCTTTCAAAGTTCGAAACGATTTGCTTTAGTTCTTGATAATAAGATAAAAACAAGTCGCGCTGTGATGAGTCACCCACAGATAAATTACCTACTTCTAAAGCCTTAACGAGCCGTTTATAAGCGATAGTTCGCTTTCGACGTAATGCCGGCAAATCTTTGGAGGTGAATTCATCTTTAGATTTCGATTTCAGTAAAGTACCTCTGCGAGTAGTCGATCCTTTAGCTAGAAACGACATGATTGAAATTAATTATCGTCGAATTAATAAAAGTATAAAGAAAATAGATTTAAATAAAACCCAACAACGATAACTGATAAGAGATAACTTTTGTTAATTCCTAGTATAGCTTGTTTAATTCCGACCTTAACGTTATGGAAATAAAGATGACAATAACAAGGACGAAAACGCACTCTGCACTTACAACCTTCCGTTAGTAGTAGGTAGTGTAAGTACTTACTGTTTGCGCCGCTTTGTGTGACGAAAATATTGTAGGCAAGAAGTGAATAGTTTCCGTTTGACGGTCGAATTTTATTCCTATCTACCTTCAACTTGCAGGTAGAAAATAAATTACGAAGATGATTTTACGATTTTACAATGAATTTTTGAGTATGTATTGATGAAATAATAGGTAGGTATTTAATAGTGCAACAAATGAATAATTTAGATAAGGTTTGCGAATATTAACGATTGTGAAGAATTAATTATAGTAAGCCGACAAGATATTATTGTGCACCGAAAGTTTGACTGATTGCACAACAGATCTTAAAATAATTCTAAATACCTTTTGTTTACTTTATTTAGCGATTTGATGTTAGTTTGCGGTTAATTATTAGAAATAATAACGATGAATGAATTGTTATAAGCCGATAAAATATTATTGTGCACCGAGTAAGATTATGTGATTGCACAACAATATGTAGGTAGATCTTACAATAATTCGCGATTTTTGTTTTGCGATCTGAATCTGTTGAGTTGGAATAATTACAAGCCGATAGAATTAAGCACCGATGAGATAGTGATTGCTTAATTAGATCTTGAATTATTCCCGATTGCTGTTTGAAAGAAATCAGTTCGATAGTGAAATTTTGTGAACGTAAAAAATGTTACACGTAGGTAGATAATGGTAGGATGAATAAATAGCTTAGAACGCAGTAGATAACGATTTAGTGATTTTGATTGATGTGGATATGTATTCTAAGCTAAGTTATTACGATTTATGACCAGAAATACCAAACGCATCTGATGATTGCGATGATTTTAGATGAAAACATTCCCGGGTTTCGGCACCATAAAGAAATATGTAACGTCGCTTGCACCTATATAAAATAGCTCGGTGGCTTTCAGTTACATTCTGGGACTGCTTAAAACTTTAAACCGCATTTATGACGAGAGTTCAGATCTGAGGCAGAGCAAATACACATGCACTCACGTACCTGGGACTGCTCCGGACCTCCGATGATGTTTCCACCTGCAATCTTCGATATATTCGAATATCACGAGCACAAAATTAAAGTCTGATGATGATTAGGTTTCTTCTACAGCAACGCGGCACCAGTTCACACCCGATATATGTATTTGGTTTTATATTCGTTATGCTGTGTCCGTTCAGCGCACGCGTTCGATTCAAGATGGATGGTTTTCATACTTGGCAAGCCTTACGCTCCCATTGGACGAGTGCGTGGTGCATGACAGTTGGAGTCACTGCGTTTCGCTAATGCCCAAGATCTGGTTTCTCTTATAAATTGATGAATACGTAGTAAAGCGTGCAGTACCCAGAAATAGGAGCGTTTGTTTAGGTTTGCGGAAACGGTACACCCTGCATAAAGGGTGCAGCAATGACTTATGTAGTGGCTGTTCACAAAACCAGACAACATACATAAACATATAAATTTAAGTATAGTTAAATCTATTACATAAATATATATATACTTTTCAAAATTAACCTAGGGTGAAGTAATTTTACAAAACAGAAATAAACATATTTAGTGTGATAGGTTACTTAATTTTATATGATATGGTTACTTAGTTATATATGAGATGATACAAAACTTATGACGCTACTTTCTTAACTATTTATATATCGATATTTATTTTCTAATTATTATTTTCTAAAATTTATCTTTGAATAAATCTTTTATCTCGTAATAAAATTTTTGGGTTAGAAACTTACGAAGTTGGTTCTGGAGAAATGTTATTATTTCTTTCTTTATTGCGTCCGGAATTTTATTGTATAGGTTTATTTTCATGTACAAAGGGCCTTTTTTGAATATTTATATTCCCGGGACTGAATTAAAATAGGATGCGGTATATTTTGTGTTTTAAATGCTAACATAGAATAAAACCAAGAGAATGTAATACTCTTACTCCATTCACTGGAATGAACCACCAAAGAGGTTGTAAGGCCTATAACATGCTTGATCTACACGTTCATTCATCTAAGAAGGTTAAGGAACCTTTTTTAAATTTAAACTGATTAACCGAATGACAGTTGACAGTTTCAAAATTTTCATGGCTATGTCAATAACATTCTCTTTACTTTGGATCTCCTTGCTTGAGGCTATGTGACGATCCTCATATTACGTTTCGTGTAATGAAGAAATAAATCATTGATTTTTATTTTCGTTTATGTAAAAATAAAGAATTAAAATAAATGATATAAGGTAGCCTATGTTTTAATCTGGTAATTTCTAAGCATATTCGTGAAAACCGCATTTAAATCCGTCCAGTGGTTTAGGAGATGTGCGCGGACAAACAAACAAACAAACAAACAAACAAACAAACAAACAGACAAAAATTCTAAAAACTGTCCTATCGTGTTCAGCTGCTTATTTTAAGACGACCTGTGTGGTTTTTTTTTTGTTATCTCGCAATTACAGATTTTTTTATCTCTACGTTTTTATTATATGTATAGATGTCAGATAGGTACTTAATAAAGTATTCAGTAGCTAAGTTTACATCAGTAAAGTTATAGAGATATTTCCAATTCAAAGTTTCTAAGTGTTGTTCTATTCCATTAAATCAATATGTTTCTTTTCATGTGTATTTTTTCTTCTTGTTAGCTGTTTGTCTGAAATTAATAACACAATAGGAGAGTGGTCTGTTAACTGAGGAAATACAATTGTTTGCCAGTAGTTTTTAGTATTAACCATCAAATGATCTAGACACGTATTAATATATTAATACCCAGTCGCAGACTGTGGATGGCCATTAGATTAAGGTAGTTACTGACTGTTGTTGTCTTGGTTTATTTATTTGCTAGGGTGTTTATGTTGATATCCCCAGTAAAAATTATGTTATCGGTAGGTAATTGTCTTAGAATTTTATCAAGGGACTCAAGGTATTTATTGGGATTTTTAAAACAAGATGGCCTATATGTACAAATTATGTTGTAGTGGTTAATGATATTTAAGAGTAAACAGTTACCTTCATCCACCTCAGGTTCAACACAGACAGTTTTAAGTTCATTCCGGACATATACCACTACTCTATCGTTTTGATTGTAATAACTCTTAGTGTAATATATGTCATAGTTGACCATAGTTGGTAGTACCGTGTGCTCATTTGTCCAACATTCAGTCAGAACAAATATATCTACATGAATATCAATAGTTGATGCAAAGCTTACAAGATGATCAAAATTGGCGGTAATGCTACGTATGTTTATTGACATTATAGAAAGCGGTGCATTATCGAAATAGGGCTTTTTGAGTAGTTTTGAACAGTTTGATGGATTACTTGCAAAGTCACAGATTGGATTCCCAGTATCATCTATGTCTGACAAAACATTATCCATATCGCTTTGAGATAGCAACAGAGGCACAAATTGTGGAAATCTTTGATTTTTTCCCCAGTTAGTACAATTAACAAGATACGAGAACGTGTAAACACTGAAAATATAAACTTTAATGATAAAAACACATTAGGTAAAATCATACCAATTAATATTTAGCTCTGACAGTAATCTTTTTTGTAATAATATTTGTTAAGTTCATAATTATAAGGCTTCGATGTAATTTTGGTGTGGTATGTGCGTGTATATAATAATAATAATATAATAATAAATATGTGTGAATGTATGTATGTGTGCATTGTGTTTAGTCTTTAAACATGCGAAATTAAGTTTATAATAAAAAGAAAAATAACTAAATAAAATTAAAACTATATAGTATCCCAGAAGCAGTCAGGTTGTGCCTAACTTAGAAAGATCATCTTCAGAGTCAATTCTTGTGTAACTACCACCTTCTGTTTTCCTAAGAAACACTCTTCCGTGAGAAGTCCAGCAGTGAGCATAGTTGCTCGTTTTAGCAACATCTCTTGCTAAGTAGTACAACCGCTTCGTCTTACTAGTGAGACTTTCCGAGATGAAAACCGGTTGAACAGATCCTGGGATTCTAAGTTGAGTAGTACTAAACTTGTTGCCCTTGTTTTCTCTATTGAACTTCTTCAGGGAATCAATAATATTTTCTTTTGCGGATACTGTACAGAATTCGACCATGATGGGTTTGTTCGTCCCACTTTTTGTTTGTACTCGAAATATGTCTCGTATTTCTGAGGCTTGTAGGTTGAGCTTTAGGGCGTTTCCGGCCTCTTCAACGAATTTCATAAGGTCTTGCTTGGATTCCGGTTGCTTACATGGGACATTACGCATCCCAATGGTAGATGAACGCGAAGTGCGATCGTTACTTTCTAGTTTTTGTTCGAGAATATCAATGTGCTTCAGAGCTGAGCTGTATTTATTTTCCAAGTTTTCACATTTTTTACACAAATCTTCATAATTTTGTGTCATATATTCTAGTGATTTGTGGGTCTCTGTGTTTTGCTCTTTTACTGCCGCGACAGCCGCACAGAGCTTGTCAAGCTTTTTATATCGGTTACCTTCCCACTTTTCTAACATGGTCTTCAGGTCGCTCTTCAATTCTGATTTTAGAGACCCTGTGCCGTAACTTTTGATTGTGTTAGCATAGAACCTTGAATTCCTCCAAGAGACCGTGGACTTAAAAGGATCGTTGATACTCAGGCAGACACAGACAGACGGTCAACCAAGTGATCCTATAAAATAAAGGTTCCGTTTATTACGGTACGGGACCCTAAAAATAAACGCAATCATGCAACGGCTGAAAATATTTTCAGCTCTACCTTTCCTCCTCATCCCCTAATTAGAAAAAGTTACCTGTTCTATATTAGATCATTATTTTATCACGAGCAAAAAAAGCATAAACGATAAACAAGTACCTACAACTATCTCGACGATCGGCAAATAGGAAAGGTGAAGTAGAAACGGCGAGTCGAGACGCAGCGACCTTGAGATGTTGCACACCCACTCACTTTTCACCCCTACCCCCTTTTTTACCCCCAAGGGGGTGGAGGGGACCATTGTATAAGTTAATGTCGGAACGTCTCCTAGGACTGTGCTAAGTTAGCTTTAACAGACGATGTTTAGTATCGCTTTATCACATTTACAGTGGACAAGCGGGACTATCGTGCGATACGACTTTGCTGCAAGATTTGTGATTTTACAGTACAGCACTCGAGAAAGCCACTACTAAGGAACTTTCTCTCTCTCTCATTTTGTAAAAAAAAATGAAGAATATTGAAACTAATCTTCATGAGTAATTTTTAAACTTTCGCGATTCGAACACATGTTTTCATATTTATCGGGACTTATCGCGCACTATTAAATATAGGTAAAAATAGATACCTTATTTGAATATCAGGAATCGGCCAACGTAGCGTAGGACACCCTGAGACTTGAAGAAGTGACGTTAGCGGACTGAAGCGTACCTGGAAGTGGAAAGCCGAAGATCGGGCGAAATAGCGTTCCTTGGAATAGGCTACGTCCAGCAGCGTACTAATATAAGCTTATTAGGATTATGATGAGACTAAAGAGTTTAGGTTTTTAATGAAAGCTTGTAATTTGTTCAGTTAAAAGCCCATTTAAATAAATAATTTTATCATAATTATCTAAACCACAAACACAAACAAACCCAAACCTATAACATAACATGCTATAAAAAGAAGGATTATGTAATATAATTATTTTAATTTGTGGTAAAATAAGCAACGTAATCTCCTTTTTTGGTTATTTGGCAAATCTAATGTTACCTGCCATTATAATCCTAATTGTTCTCGACAGGATATTATTGTTATTATTTAAATGGCCAAAGCGAATTTAATGTGCAAAAAAATCATATTCATGCATTAAAAATCGTTGAGTTTATTGCCCTAAATGAATGTTTCTGTGAGGTTTCAAATTAGGTACCTATATTAAACTTTTTCGCAGCGAAGTTGCTTTTTCGTCAGAAATAAGCTTTGCAAATGCATCATTCACTGATTTATCTGCAATCCTTTATTTAATATTTATGCAACGAGTGACGAGACGAACAAGAATCTTGCCTGATGGTAAGCGTCACGTTTGCCCATAACATTTCAACGCTACCCGGAATTAAGAACTTCATTAAGCATTGCCATTCAGGGTGGTAATGCCGCTAGCATGCTTGGGTAAGCTGCCAACTGGTGAACGTTTTGATTGTCTTTAGACCTTCAACGGTCTATGCCGTCTACTGTTTGTAGTGTTATTGTTAGCATGTATTTTGTTTAGTTTAAGTAGTGAGATTAAACTAAAATGTTTATAGTAATATTTATGCATCTAGGTATACCATAGGTTTTATTTTCTATCAAGCAATAGCGAATATGATATTATGTAATAGATCCGTAGCAAATTTATGGCCTATTTATGCTAAATCATTGTATTAGCAGTATTTTATACATAATTTACAGCGTGGAGCGGACAACAATAAACTCAACGAAGTTATAGATACACAGAACAATAAATATCAAATCGATCAAGTACCTGCAGATTGCAGACTTAATGAAATACGATATTTATGCCAATGCAGGTCTTGAAGGTACCAAAAATTCATAAACATTGGTGTGCTCGAACCGATCTATGGAAGGAGGCCTGATGGTATGACACTTGTTTCTTGGAAGGCCTGGACTGTCCCTTGTATGGGACGCGACTTGTGTCGAAACTTTGGCGCCGTCACATCTTCCTGAGAGGCTGGTGCGGCGGCCAATTCGGCAGAGCAGCACAAGGGTGCAAATATGCTAACCTTGGCAGTGGTTACATATTTGAGCAGTTTGGAGTCATTGGGACAGAGAGCTCACCTCAGTTTCAAAAATCTTTTAGAGCGCCTCATTAATGCGACCAGTGACCAAAATGCTGGTGTTTCAGGCTCAATGCAACACACCAGCCAGCATTGCCATTCAGCGTGGTTATGCTGCCAGCATGCTGGGTACGCTGCCAACTGATAGTGGGCTTCATCATTTGGATTATCTTTAAACCTTCAACGGTCTATGGGCAGTCTAACTGTTTTTGTAGGGTTATTGTTACACTCGTGATTTTATGACACCTAGTATGTATTGTTAAACTTTCACATCGAAATAGACCATAACTCTTTCTCAAACGCCAATGATCACAAAACTATGAAGCTCGCATGTGATCTCATCCCGAGAACAGTCCTTAGAGTAGACGCACCACAAAGTAACAATCTACGATCTCCTTACGGCATAGCGGTCATCAGTCATGTTTTGCATACATGCCAAGCGGTACAAAAACAAACGAAAAACGCCAATTTGAGAAATCGACGTGACGTCACGTGACCTTATTACCGGTCCCCTTATCAGAGTTAAATCTTTGCAGAGAATCCTTGTCACATCCGCATAGTTGATTTCTTTTTTGGAATTTCTCACACGTTTTTCTTTCGTGGATACTAACTGCTAGTCTGTGGAATGCGCTGCCTGAATGGGTGTTCCCCGATAGTTACAATCTGGGTGTCTTCGAGTCGTTGGTGAATCGTTTTTCTAGGCAAACGTGCTCCATCGTAGATCGCATCATGAGTGCCTATTGTGAGTTTTAGCAATTGCGCTTATCTATTCGATTGCGTTCAAGTTAACTATACGCGTTGTATGAAGTCAGATCAGTGCCATCTAGATGGCGCTTGATGGCTCTGCTTTAATTTAAAACAAATTGTTTTTTACATTAACGCGATCGAATAGGTAAGCGTAATTGGAAAAACTTTGAAATTTGAAATCCGTGTAGAAAGAAGCCTTTGGAGGTAAATCTAAAAATTATCAAGTAGCAAATGAATTGAGCTCCGAGAAATGATCTTGCCCTGAATAATTTCCCGCCCCTACGCGAATTTATCAAACTGACGAGGGTCCGGATAAGAAGATACTGGGGATCAGCACTCAGCATCAGTACACTGGTCGAGAACATTAGCAGCTCTGAAGCCTTGATTAATCGTTATGAAGATTAGAGCTATAGCACACTACCGTCATTCGATCGCGCGATTAAATATTTTATTTAGAATAAGAACCAGATGATACTGGTAATCAGCACTCTGCAGCAGTAAGTATGCACTGGTCACTAACATAAGCAGCTTAGAGTAGGTACTTGATTATGACGAGGTGAGTCCTAAAATTAGCAGATAACATACGTGTTACCAGAAACATCGATCGACATGTCATAGATTTTAAGTTTTATCCATATCACACTTCAAATGATGCAAAAAAATCTCATGTAGGTAATACGTACGTGTAAGAAATACGTATTACAACATTATATTTAAACTTAAAAAAAATGACTCATTGAGTTTTTTTTTTCTATCGAGTGCAGTATTTCAAATTGAAATCGAAATAATAACTTAAATATATGAGATGTTGAATAGTCTCATTATATAGCACATTCTCTTCGAAAGACACAAACACACTTAGACCGCTCAATGGCGCGATTTTTCATTCGCTCATTTTTTTTTTCTGTTTGAATGTCAATGCATTTAATTACGTAGTTTGTTACACCCAGTTTCTCAAAAAAATCGTAGTAAAAATAATTTAATTTTGCTCCTCCGTCCTCCGTCCTCCTTCTCCTCCTCCTCGTCCTCCTTGTTTCCTGAGAACTACAATCTAGGCTATATATCTTCAAGGCGTTTGAATAGATTTCTTCTAGATAAACGTGTTCCATCCTCGGCTACACCGTCGCTTACCATCAGGCGAGTTGTTGGCCAAACATAGATCTATTATATATTAGAAAATTAATAAAAAAGGCATATAAAGTAAGTCGCATGACCAAAAAACGCCAGTGTGCTTTAGCACTGATCTCGCTTAGCACGAGGCCTTTTTACAACTTGGAATTTGTAGGTACATCGCAGCGTTTTTGAAATATTTTGTTTTATTTCATGTTATAGTATTCCAACAGCATCATCAGTCAAGATGAGTTTGAATAGATTAGTTAAGATTAAACGCTTTGCTTTGACCTTGCTTGTTATTAGTTTATGACTGCAAGGTTTGCAAAGTTACCTCAAAAGGTTCTTTGTGTAGTTATTATGATAAATTTAATTTTATAATTTGTTCGATATAACAAACGTTGAAGGGGGAGGCCTATGTTCAGGTAGTCGATGTCTTCTGGCTGATAATGATGATGAAACAACGTTGATCTTCTGTATAGTATAGTTTTAGCTATAATCAAGTATTCGAATCTTTTAACTCGGCCAAATAGGCACCTTCCATTAATTTAATGCCTCTGTAAGGCCAAATTACAAAGAGCAAAAGAGCTATTAAATGTTAATCGCACTTCTCAAAAAACATCAAAAACAATTAAATACAAATACGAAATGCATAATGACGGATTTTCACACCGCTGATGGAGTCTATCCAAAGCAAACAACTTGCAGCTCTTACCACGCACTGTCCATTTTACCAAGACCTTTCCATCTTTCCAACGTCATACACCTCTAAATGGTTTTGGAATAAAATCGTAAGCGTGAGGGCTTTTGCGAAACTGGTGGTTAATATAACAAGTACTGGTTAAATGGCCGTTGATTGATATTTGTGAGTTTGGAAACGGTGGTTCGTATCGCATGACACGTCCCGGCGGATGGCGTTATGCCTCGATCAGCCACGAACGTCCAGCTTGCCTCATTAGCCGCATCTTAGTGCTTAATCTAAGTAAACAGCGCCTACACAGACGCATCTATTTTAACGTCTACTCTAGATTAAGTTAGATTTATTAGGCAAAGTTAAAACGAGTTTGCTTGTTCGGTACAAAATAAATTACGCGGGAATAGCATAGAGTATTCTACCAAAACTTCCACAAATCGTCTTACAGAGTAAATCACACAAAAATACGACTGAGAAAAGATCTTTCCTCAATGAAACGTGTTTTCCAATACATTATTTACTTGTAAAAAATAATCTGTTTTGTACCTATCGAAAAACTTTTCCGTAGACCCTCCTACGCGAATGACTACGAATTTTATCGTCTACGCTACGTAACTTCTGAAAATTATGTGCCTACGGCCGCACTTACTTTGAAAATTTGCGAAAGTGAGCTATCACGACCTTAATGATGATGTAAAGTCGAAATAAAAGATAAAGATGATCTCAAAGATAAAGTTTTTTTTTTAAAACAAAACACGAGTAAATCATGTGCACTAATAAATGCATGCACAAATAGGTGTTTAAACAATATCGGTCTGCTTTGCTTACTTGTAGGCGTACAAATCTAGAGAGATGGCATAAAAATACCGTAAATATTACCTATGTGTTTTTTTTTGGTCTCGAAATTAAGATCAGTGATAAGATTAAGAGCGCTCCACAGAGTGCGTGTACGAACACGAACACTATTCAAACTGTTGTGCGATCTATATAAGTAGGATAATACAGAATGTACATAATAGTGCTGACAGTCGCAAAGCGACTAAAGCACCGAAATAAATTTAGTAAAAAAAAAAAGAAACGACCAGAAGACTGGATTTTTTTACAACACTACTTGTAGGACTGTATGAACCACAGACCTCGCATTTTATATGAATACACATCGCATGCTGCTTAGGTGCTGCCGGCATATTTAGTAGGTACCTATGTAGTTCACACATTTGACATATATTATAAACGCGTTGGTCCTTGTTCAAGCTGTGTTGCTGCTATACTGTTAGGTTTGTAAATGGCTTTAGTCTCTTTTAAATACATATAAAGATGACGAGGTCAGAAACTGTTGAGTGTGTCAGTAATGGCACGCTGCAAAGTGTTGCATAACACTTGCACTCGTCATGTATGTCACCGCTCCATGCGCCTGCGCTGTTCCCGCGATACGTCACTAATTGCA
Source organism: Agriopis leucophaearia (assembly GCA_949125355.1). NCBI lineage: Eukaryota > Metazoa > Arthropoda > Insecta > Lepidoptera > Geometridae > Agriopis > Agriopis leucophaearia. Next base: position 6,668,716 of record OX421265.1, on the reverse strand, counting down.
ATAAGCGGTTTTCTGACAGCTGAAGGAATATTGTTTTGCAACCATCGATAGATGGCGCGGACTATGCATGTTTTTTTTTTTGCATTTGTCCAATTAAACTTAAAAGTTCGTATAAACTGATTGGCCAGCCCTAATGTTAGAGTTTGTAGCACACCCGAAGGCTTTAACGTGACTAGACATTACTGTGTGTGTATTTCCGTAGAAATTATAATAATAAAACACTGTTGTAAACTATCACACTTAATGTGTTCAAAGTACCAGTGATACAGTGAGTATGTTTTGTCATCAAGTTCGCGTTCTAATCATAACCTTAGCAAGACTAAGAAAGAGGGTAGATTGTTTTTTCTGCATCTAACTTTTAATTTTTCTGCCTACCATGCATTCTTCTGTTTTCCCGTGAACATGGTGCATGTAACTACGCAGAAATATTGGGAGCTCCATCAACGACCTTAATTTATAACGGTAAATAATCATATACTTAACTATGTAATTCTCATTATGTTTAAAAAGTACATAGTAAACAAGCTTGTGATTAATCGATTTTGCGACTGCATTTACTTAATAACAATCTGAGCTATTTTATTGTCTTTCATCAAACCTAAGCTGCGCATCGATTGACCTGAATCTAGTCTGCTGGATGCAGCAAAGTACCTTCCATCGAAGCACCCTTAAGCTCGGCTTACATTGTACAAGGCTATAGGTATACGAGTATAGTCATAAGTCGGTTATTATTTTGACGAGCAGGTATTATACTACTTGCACTATTTTTAAGAACAAATTGAAACAGGAAAAGAAAATAAAATTGAATATGGATAAAAATATGTTTTATATGAAAGGCTGTTAATGAGGTCCGCGCAACTATCAAAATTCCACGATAAAATTTCCCCTTAGGGATAAAACTCTCACCCTATCGGTAAGGCTTCAGAAATGAGGATTAACCAGCTTTTGAGTCATCGTTCATAGAGTTACGCCAAAGTGTTTTGCGAGGCGTCCCGATGCTACTCGCCCTTGCACCCTTACGGAGTACTTTGCACCCTTTACGGTACGCTTATGTATAGGTTAACAGGAAATTTCGTCCCGATTCTGCAAGCCCCTGTGGCCTAATGGATAAGGCATCGGCCTCCTAAGCCGGGGATTGTGGGTTCGAGTCCCACCAGGGGTACAACAACCATGTTTTTTTAGAAATGCTTTGTATTTTCATTTTATATTCCTGTGGGTACTCTCATTTAGATGCGTTTAATTTTCTTGCTAATAGTAACATAACTTCAAATCGTGCAATAGTATAAAAAAATGGAAACTAGAATCAAAACTCAACCATACTGTATACTTATAGCCAGTTTATGGAATCCGAAGATAAGCTCAAATCTAACGTCACCTCGAATTTTACAATCTTTTAGAAGCATTTAGATTAATGGATAGAAAAGATACAGACAAATATACATAAAAAATATTACTTTCCTTCTTGTTAAAAATCTGGTACCACCAAAGCGGAGTTGAACGGAAAGCATGATATTGACCAATAGAACTGGATAAAATGATCAATGAAAAAAAACAATTGACATGACATCAGGTAGCGTCGTGTACTTCTATTGGCCAATCTCTCGCTGCTCGACATTGGTGCACACAAGGCCAAACGCTGTAAACTGGGTATCCACGTGTGCGACCGCCGGGCGTAGCTAGTGATATCTGACATTGACTTTGTATCCTCAGATTAGAGGCCATTAAGGTCTGTAGAGTTTAACGGCCTGGATACACGATGCAGGTACAGTTGCACGCGTGTGCGTGTGGTGTGCGTGTACTGGAGCGTCTGCGACCTTGCCCACGGTCGTCTGAAGCCTGAACACCGAAATATAGCTGTTAGAACTTGTAGACGATGCGACAGTACGTAATGTTAACAGAATGGCAGACAGAGATTGGCGTCGATTTTTTGTTCCATTTTCTAAACTAAGATTCAGCTGTATTATTTTACTATGGAAACTTTCGTAGTTTTTACACATTTTATACTCGCGCAAGTGAGTGAGTGCAAAGCACTCACCTTCAAAAAAGACTGCCGAATACGGTTGCAACTATGTTCGGAGTAACCGGCTTAATCTTTCGTGAGTGATACCAGTACCATTAGTACAACTTTTAGTTTTCGTAAACTTTTTTCATTTTCATATTGTACCATACATTTAGTAAAGCGCCACTAGCGGATACGCGAAGGAAGGTAATAATCGGAAGTATAGGCTGTTTCACTCAAATACGGAAAAGTTTTCGAATAGCTTTCAGCCTAGCAATGAATGTACCAATACGAAAACGAAAAAGTTTTCCTAAACTATCAAAACCTGTACTAAGGGTACCGACTGCCTACCGCCTATTGGAACTGACCCCGACAGTCAACATGGGATCTACATCATTTGTGCCGGACCGATAAACGCCAACAAGTTTGTGGAATGCACTACCTGAATGGGTGTTCCCCGATAGTTACAATCTGGGTGTCTTCAAGTCAAGAGTGAATCGGTTTCTTCTAGGGAAGCGTGATCCACCGTAGGTCGCATCATCGCTTAACATCAGGTGAGTTGGCGGCCAAGCGCAAGCCTATTTCGCTATATATAAAAAAAAACGAACTGGCAGCGTTCATCGACGCTTTCTGCAGAAACACGTTCTTAGGCCAAAAAATTCAATTTACCTCATGCGATCGAACGCTGGAGAAGCAAAGAACGCTAGAGATCTGAATGGAACTCCAGGCCATCTTGCGGCAGGAGAATGTACATTCCAGGTAGGAGAGCCGCAATAACTTCAGATTCACGGACTGGAACTGACCGTGGGAAGAGCCCTCTGCAGTGCTTGGCCGTCTGTGGTGTCGCTTGTAGAGTTACTGATTAAGGGATGCTTAACTATGCTGAGGCTCGATAGAGTGATGATCATACGTACGTGATACGTGATACAAGTACACGTGATATATGTACCTAAGGCAGCTGGCAGTGGCAGTGTAATAGATAAAGAGTGGGCTGAGTCGCGTGCCTTAGTAGAGGCCTTTGTCCAGCAGTGGACTCAGCTAATTATCATGATAATGATGCTTTACTATAGTACCTAAGTATGTCGGTCACTGTTTTCCACTGTCTTAGTCCTGAAACTCTGAATTACGTGCGATGCGGCCGACCGTGGAGATAGGGAATGGGTGGATAAAAAGGGAATGGAAAAGGAGGGAGAAAGGATAGGTCGATATTCAAATTTCAATAACGTTATCGTAAAGTTTTGTTGTTAGCAATGGAATTATTGGTGTGTACTTTGTAATTATGGAATAACGCCTAAACAGATTTTGCGAATTGTTTTGTAATGTATTAATAATATTAACGTGTTTAAGCATAATCGCGTTGCTTAATTTATTCATATATTTTTTTGTGTATAAAATACTAACAAAGTGTTGCTATCATAAGTTTCTAACACTCGTGAAGTGAGTAATCATATTGATGCCGGCTGTATCTTACAACCCCGTTCTCCCGTACGCGGACATACCTTTTAAATTTTTTAACATTCCAAATGTCAGTTACATTATAAATAAAAAAACGAACTTTTCAAGAAAATGCACTGTAAGTGAAACGTGTGCCGTGCAGCGTGAGAGCGTAGAGCGTATACTATATTGGTCTACGGTGTAGAGCCACCATAAGAAAACGTATCGGTCTCAAACCGTAACTAGATGGCACCACTGGTATTTCAGTTTTTTTTTCATCTCTACAAAAAAATCACATCTCACGGGCCTTATTTATGACACGATAAAATAAGTGTTAGCAATTATATAGATATGTGTGTTTGTTTCCTCTACGCTTTGGAAGTATGTATTTAAATACAATTCGGTACTCACTTATGGCTTTGTCTATCTTTTGGCTTTATATAAAAGAAAAATATTTATGATTTCTATAGCAGTGGGTTAACGGATATTATGCAAGTAATTTATTCAGAGTCAAATACCTAACGACAAGATTTTTTTAAATATCGAGCAGAACCTTTCAAAACTTCAGCCCTTTGTAATGAACACTTCAACACTTGAAACTCAATCAGGCGAGACAAACTTTAGTAAACAACTTCGGAATATACCCAAACTGATTTTGTACCGAGTTTCGGAAACGCTTAATATTTTTCTTATGTAAAATGCGGCGAAGTATGTAGGTACATTTATCATAAAACTGATCTTCAAAAATTGTGTTCTAAAGGAGCAGTAGATACCTGTATTATAACTCTACAAAGACAACAAGTGTAAAACACTGAAGACCACTGAAGAACTAATTAGCACCCAAATAATAGATAGGTACTTAGTACATACCTAAACTCTGTTACGATCAAACCAAACTTTTAACGAAGAATTACAATGAAAGTGAAAAGTTCAATAACATATGCATTGTTGGTAGTATTCTATTATTTTGCTTAACAAGTTTTTTTTAATAATTTTTCTTTAGCACAAATAGATCAGTTTTTGTACTAACTCACATGATGGTAAGCGACGGTGCAGCTGCATGATAATAACACGTGGATCTAGAAGAAACTTTTTTACAATTTCATCTTACACGTCCATAGATTCCATAGCTTCGTCATTAAATCCCACAGAATAAAATTATAATAGTCGCATAGTCTGCAAACTTGAAGACGCTTCAGTCTACGCCTATCAACTCAAGCCGTCGCTTCGACTTTTCAATGCATTTATCAGGACAACCACTTTACTTTCCTCTCTGAAAGCGACCAAGCACTCCTATTTTGTAAGTACATAGAGTTCTATTTCGAATGTTTGGAGCTTCGAAAGGAGAAAGTAGGTGTGGTATAACAAAATACAGCGACCTCTATGTTCGGACAACGAACGCCTGTGACATTGAAATAGGGCACCGCCTAGGCCTCACTCACCCCCCAGAAATATGCCTCCGTGCACCCTCAACGATCCGCCCTAGGGAGAAAGGGGGATTTTAAAGAGCCGCAACGCAACCCATTAAAGTGGTATGAAACAATGAAAGAAGACAAAAAATTAAATCGGCTCTTGTATTTTAATTAAATAAAAAAGCATTTAAAATACTGCGAGCTTTGGTAAGACTCTTCGCAACTTTTCATCCGGAGCGGAGCCAGGTTTTTCATCTCTACATGGTATAAAATAAAGTCGCTTTCCGCATCTGTCTGTCGGTATATCCACTAACTGCTTCTAAACCACGCAACGGATTTTGATGCGGTTTTCACCATCGGTTAGATAATTTTTCACGAAAGGTTTATAAATATATATAATAAAACTTACACCTGGGGCCTTACCCCTAGCTCGAAAAGTTGACCCGCATAGGTGTTATTTGTCTAAACGGTACCATCAACTACGATAAGCGGTACTTATTTGATAGCCGCCAAGCTTTGCTATTTTCACGCACACACGCATAGTAAAACGGATTATCGTTCATTCAAGTTAGACGCTTTTAAACGATGCAGCTTAAATGATTTGGTTAATTTTAGGTACCTATCAGGTACCTACTAAAAGTTGGCTCGCAAAAGTGAAGCTAGGGGTAAGGCCCCTGTGCGAAGCCGGGGCGGGTCGCTGGTAATATTTAAATGTAATTTACCTACTCTTGTTCAAAATCAACTCGTTTATTACGATACCTACAGTTACTATGATGTTGCTCGATTTTTATAAGGCTCGAGATCACCTAATTTTAGTCACCTAAGTAGAGTTGTCTTTTCACCTGTCCACGACCAGTTTACCCACTGCTAACATGTCAATAGAGGTGAGGTAAAACATAGCTCTCGGAGCCTCATACAAGATCGTATTATATTTGTATAGAAGTTAGGTAATTTAAGAACGAAACTCAAACTAGGCTAACATCAACAAGAAATATTCATAAAAATTACATGTTTAAAATGCATTCTTACAATTTTAGAAATAACGCCATCTATATGTTGAGGTTAGAACTTGAATGAAAACAGCACCGGAATAGTGTTTTCCATGAGTTGGTAACTGCATGAACTTCTTCGCAAACCCTCCATTCATACAGTTGGAAGTAGTGTTCACAAGATGGCGTTAAATGAACCTTAACTTTGTTCACACTTACAACGACAAATGAAAGGTCCAAATAAGTTCGTAACGATCATTTTTATGATAAAAAAAATGTGATTTAGTTATCGTTTTCATGCTGCGTAGAAATTGTAAGCGGTTGACACAAAACTAGAAAAAGTGATTTGGGAATTTTTCGAATGCCTAGTTGTGGTTGCACAATTATTAAGTAATTTTAATGTTTTTCAATAGTTTGTACTAAGTAATGACTTATAATAAAACGGGCTTTATTGTAAGTAAATCAAACGACAAGAAAACACTTAATTACTAAGGGCGAAGTTTGCCGAAACCATAGACGAAAACACAATATACCTACCTACATAGTATAGCATTAAATTATCGTAGTTTTGGCTATGCCGAAAATTAACAAGGCGATTGTATTTTGTAACACGCTTTTATTAGCTTGGTATATATCTATGTAATGTTTGAACGTGATTTTCACCCCTTTCAAAACGTCGGATTGATTTGAAACTTTTCACACTTATCAAGGACTGATGACAATGCAATAGTTTAGTTTGTCCCATTATGCAGGACATTACAAGGATTTTCAGGATTAAAGATTTTGAAGTGTTTTTAGTTTTTTAAACTGCTAGAATTATTTTACCGACTGTTCTTGACAACTCTTCCATAGGTACGTAAAATGTCAGTTAAAATAATCATCACGTAAAATGGTGGTAAACATAGGCTGACCTAAGGATAATTTCGTGTGAAAGTCATTCTTCGAAAATGTCTACGGTAACTCATGCCTAATATGAAGTAAGGAGACACTCTTTCTCAGACAGTCGTTAACCCATGACTCGTAACTTTAAAATCCATTTAAAGTCATTATCATTAGTGCATCAACTATCGGATGATTTGTTACCAGTTCTCAGGAATAGTCATTGTGTGGTTTGAAGAGCAAACGAAATAGAGGATGTGGGACGTAGTAGAATTATACATCGTGTTACTAGCTATATTAATTAAACACTAAACACGCAGATAAGGCTAGTGGTCACTATAATCATAAAAAAGTAGTAAAATAAAATCGTTCGTAAATAAAAATAAAAAACTATCGAACAAATTAAATAATAATATGATGAGCGCCACGCGGTATGTAGTCGTCTTTTTATCGACTTCAAAAAAGGAGGGTGTTTCACAATTATATTTTTTTTTTTACCTCAGAACTCCTTCCTTCCTTCATCTATTAAACGATTTGGAAAAAAAAAATTATGTAAGGATATACTTACTTTCAGATTTGACCCATAGAAATTTAATCAAAATTGGTTTAGTAGTTTGGCTTTGAAATCAATATAGTTTTTTTTTTATTTGGATGACACTGACGTGATCAGCCAAATAAACGAATTTGGCAATATTATAAAAAAGACAGTCTAACTAAGAAGTCGCTATTTTACATCGATAATCTTGTTTGCGGACTAATGGAAGAGTATGCAGTTGAAGTGTCTGAAGGTTGAGTGGGAAGTGGGTGGAGGTGGTGGTGGTGGTGGTTGTGGTGTCTGTGAGGTGAAAGTGGGTAAGAAGGAAATGGATGATGATGATGAATGGGAACATTCGTGTCAGTGTGATTTAGACTTCTGGTAACTTTGACGCTTTATTATTGAATTTTTGACATTTTATTAAAAATTTATATGCATTTTGACTTTTCGTGACATTAATTAATTATCTGTAATTTATCATCCATGACATGTCACTAATTTTAGTATTGTTTTTAATTTTGTATTTTCTTTTGTATTGTTTGTTAATATATTTTGCATTAAATTATGGTTATTGTAATGACGAGTTATATAATTTTGTAATATATAAATAATGTATCTAATGTAATTGGTTGTACCGTGTTGGATAAATAAATAAATAAATATTTTTGATCTCGAAGTGATTGCGTTTTTATAAGCATTTTGCCGAAATAGTGTGGGTTTTAAAAATTCAAAGTTGTATTTCAATGTTTTCAGTGTTACTTTTTAGGTACTTACGTAAGTAAATCTAAATAAACAAAATTGTCTTATGAGCGCCTTGTCTTTTACTTTGGAACATTAATTAGTCATTTATATACATTTTCCTTAAGTTTCAAATCTACTGGATACTCGATGGACTTTACGTGCACTGATGTAACAGACTTGATTCTTGTTTCGCAAACGCGGTAGTGGATCGACCACCTGATATTTACAGTCGGCCAAATGATGGTACTAAATTTATCCTTTACGGTTTTGTACAAAAAGTAAGACTGTGACTCCCTCATTCAACTCTTTAACTAAGTTCGTCGTACTGGACAGTCTTGCAGTTCGCAGCTTTGCCTTATATAATGCCTTCACCTGACGCGCTTTAAGATAAGCTGCTAAATTCAAGCAAAACAAAACCAAACAAATAAGTAAAGCCCTTTTTGTTCTACACTAAGCAAAACAAAAGCTAACAAACAAGCAAAGCTCAAACTTTTTCTAAACTAAGCAAAAAAAAGCAAACAAGCAAGCAATGGTCAAATTTTTTTCTAAACTAAGCAAAACAAAAGGAAACAAACAAGCAAAGCTCAAATTTCTAAAAAATTGTTTGGGTTGATACTCGGATCAGATAAACAAGGGAGATATGTTTTAAATGTTTATCGGGACTTTTCGCGCATTATTTTATTTAGGTAAAAATAGGTAGGTACCTGAAGACAAGGGAGATGTGCCTTAGTACAGTTATCATTCGTGTTTAAATGTCTACATTCTTCATAATTATTCTTTACTGTGCCGCTAAACCACTTGACGCAAAAACTGTAAATACTGCTCACTTACTCAATTTCACGCACACTAAGAAAGTTGTAGCGACACAAATGAACTATAACTAATGCAATAATTATCAATGGAAAAAACGTCTTTATAAAAATGTCAGAATTGGACCAAATTGAAATAGCAAGAGCAAGAGAGCAAGAGCAATAGCAACACGGGAAGCACCAGCTTTCAAATAGAAAAAAAGTCATCCAAATCGGTTCACCCAGTCGAAAGTTCTGAGGTAACAAATATTTTAAAAAAAACTGTCGATTTAAGAACCTCCTACTTTTTGGAAGTCAGTTAAAAAAGAGCGACAATGTCGTCTGCTTAGTGAGCTCGACTAAAGGCATCAAGCCTGATTTAGGCCAGATGCGTTCGCACACGCCACCTTACCATTATCTGCCTTGTTGGTCTGATCTGAGGGTTAAAAAATCTCTGTAACGACCACAGTGCATTGCCGCGCGAGATTTTGAACTGCTAAAGTTTAAATAACATTTTATGTGGCAGTGATGTGTTCTAAGCAAGCGTGAAACTTACCATCCGGTGAAAGACTTGCTCATCACGTACCAGTTGCATAAAAACGCCTATCTATTCTTAACTACCAAAGCGTTGTTTTTATTTTATCTTTATTACACGGGAATTACTCACGTATGATTAAACCGATTACTCCGCATTCGGCGGTCTTTTTCACGGGCGGCTGCATCTCGCTTTGCACACAATTCCCGTGTAATATAAATAAAATGTATGAAAACCACGTCAGTTTCCATAGTAACATTGTTTTTTTTATTCGTGGTTTTACGAACATGTCTGTACGACGTCGTAATTTTAAGACTTGTCAATTTGCTACCACCATGTTGGCATTATGCGATGGGCTCCTTCTAGCATAATTTATCAATCACGACCTCAATTAGATAATAACTTTAAATACTAAAATAGGTCCACGAGTACTTCATTTGTTCATTTTGAATCACAATTAGGTCACGTCCGAGTTAAGCAATTGTCCTTTAAACTGTCTGCTTCCATAATAAGATAAATATCGCAAATTGCAAGTTCGTGTTACGTTGCTAAGTGACAATAGACTTAATTGGATAATTATGATCAATGAAGCTTATGTAGTTGATAAGGGATAATCTTAAAGGTGTTAAGGGTTAGATGCACAAAAACAAACGGTTCAATATTTAATCATTTATTTATTTAACACTTTATTGCACACTTACAAACTAAGTACAATGCACAAATGGAGGACTTAATGCTAAACATCACATAACAATCATCATCATAACCTGCCTATTTTTATGCAATAGAGTGCAAGCCGTGCTGGTCACTCGCCCGGTGGTAAGCGTCTTGCACATAACATTCAGTACCTCTCAGACTTAATGAACTAGAACTTCAATAGTCCATAAATGAATAGTAAAAAAACATTTTTTAAACAAGCTTTTATTTATATGCCTTAAACTGACAGAATGGTTTATCATAATTGAATGCGTATACAATATTTCATGCCTGACCACTGCTAACCACTGACCACTTCTGGTGCTAACAACTGAGGAGTCTCCTAGTCAGGACCCAACCTTGAGTGCAGCAACCATAGCATGGTAAAATTTTAAACCGACTATCACAATAAAATGCGTACACAAAATTTCGTGTCTGTGCTGTTGACCATTGAAGATTTCCTTTATCTGGACCTATTTATTCCTGGATGTCGATTATGGTCATGCTTACCATAAAAATACATTGTCATTGAAATTAATCCAACATGTAAAAATTCAACTCCGTAAGATAAGAGGAAGAGTTAATAAAAAGCTTGTTAAAACACTGCGAGGCATTGCACTTTCACAGCTTTGCCTGGTCTTGTACTCACTTACAGCCACTGCGAGCTGCCATAAGAATATTGTCACTCTATCAACTCTCAGGGCATCCTATGCTACGTGTGCCGATTCGTGATCTCCACTCTAGAACTCGTCTCCCTCGAAGGTGAACGGTTCTGCGATGAATATTATCAGCCCACTGCCTCTTCAGCTTGTTTGCTGAGCTAGGATGGCAATGGTTCTCTATTGAATTACATCGTGTTTTTTTTTTTAATAGGCTTGCGTTTGGACGCCAACTCGCCTGATGCTATAAGCGATGATGCGGTCTACGATGGAGCACATTGCATAAAAGAAACCGATTCATTCGTGATTTGAAGACACCCAGATTGTAACTATCAGGGTACACCCATTCAGGCAGCGCATTTCACAGACTAGCAGTTCGCAAAATAAAAGTGGAATCAAAGCGCTTCGTATTGATATTCGGAATAACAACCATAAAGCGGTGATTTTTGTGCCCACTCTGGCAGTCCGATAGAAAATGGGCAGGGAATTAGATCATGTAGATCCGAAGCACACTCTCCGAAATGTTTCCGATGTAATGGTTCGTGTATTAAATATACATATTTTTATTACAATTGAAGATAGGTATGTACATTTATGCAATTAACACTTAACTAAAATTATCCTTTCGAATTTGCCCCAATCAAGACAATCCGCTCACTTTCACTTTTCCGTTCGTTTCGTCCTGTATGGGCATATAACTTGGTAGGGCAAGGCTTTCTTTGGATTCTCTGAACATTTAGCAAAAAGTTTTAGGTATTTTAAGTTACAGATTACTTAGTGTATTTCTTTATCTAAATAAATAAAAAAATGAAAGACATTAATAAGGCACATCACTTAAAAAGGGTTGGACAGATTTGGTATATGAATATTTTTATTATTTGTTCGTAATATTTCAAATAATGTTTTTAGGGAAATAATTTTAATAGTGATGATAGTTTTTTGGGAAAGGCGGGTAAATTGTAAAATACGAGAAAAACTGAAAGTACTATTTTCTGTGGGGTTTTTGTATGAACCATAACTCAAATTTATTGAAATTTGGACAGGACGTCTGTCGGGTCAGCTTATATATAGATAAAAGCTGACTGACACATTCATCACGAAATTTCAAAAACTACTCGTTTACCTATATATGAATCTGAAATTTAGGTAGATTATTTTCTCAGATTATGTACATATACATGATTATGATGATGATGATGATGGCTCAGTTTAGGTTGGAAAATACTTAAGTGCCCCGTTACCTATAGTTTCAAATATTTATATTATTAGGTGTTACAGTAAATTCATTTGTATTAAAACCTATAATAGTTATTTTCATGTAACCTCCTTAGATTTCCACCTATTGTGACTTTTTGAGAGCTGACAACAAAATGACAAAAAACAACAAAAAACTTAACAAAGTCAGAAGTCGGATGGTCTTATTATCCGTAGGAGTATTACATTCTCTTCAAAGAGAATACAATAGAAGATACTGATTCTCTTGGTTATTATCTTGAAAAATATATATATACAAAATATATCACAGACGTTGCAACCTATTGTCTACGCAATAAATACATAGGGGCAAAAAGTATAAGATTAAAACTTATCTATCTATCTTATATGTAGTATCTTGGCGCTGTGAAAAACGATAACTGATCCAAAAGTTTATTTAAACGCTAGTAATGGCTTCTAATTATGTTGAAAAAATTCACGAGGACCTCCTAAAGCGATTGATAGAAGAAGCTGGACTAGAATGTATTCGGTCACGGCAACAATCACTGGAATCGGAGATTTTCGAGGGAGAAATTGAAGAACATGGTTCGTTTGTTAATTTCAAAATGAGATCAAATAAAAATAGCCAGATGAATACATAATCAAATGATGGATTACGGCGAACACGAAAAGTGAAGCCACTTTTTGACACGTGTGTAGTCGTTTTGTTATAGATTTCATGATCGATGTTTTTAGCACGACATTCTGACACGTTCTGACGGGAAATTCACTTAGTTTTTAATGCATATGTGTGCGTGCGCGAGTCATGTATTTATTGAAAATTCACGTATTTTTGGAAGCCATTTTGACATCATTTTGGCAGTACGTCGTAATCCATTAGTATTTTATATGAGAATCCCAAATTAACTTTTTTATGGCTGACAGACACGGCGTTTGACCACAGCGCATAGCCTCAGGGTTCGCCATCAACACATTATCAGCCTAGTATCAGGTTCACACTGCTGAGACACATGCCTTCTCTCAGATAGAGAGGATGGGCCCTAAATAACATATTCCACCATGCTGGCCCAGTGCATGTAGGTGAATTTCATATTTATTAGAATTTTTGAGGTTCTCGGAAATACTGGTTTCCTCACGATGTTTTCTTCACCGTTGTCGAGCGAAGGTATCGAATTTATTATTAAGGTATTAAGTAGTAAATAAGTCATTGATGCAGGAATTAAAGATCGAACCGGATGCCGTCAGATTGTAAAACGCAGTTGTTGCCGCCTAGCTACTCGTACAATAGCTCGAAGTTTCAGGGTTGATTTCATATATATAAAAAATGACCACATTAGTGTCGTAATTTTCATTTATGTGAGGGCTTGGATGGATGGATGGATGGATGGAAGGATGGATGGATGGATGTTTGTTACTCAATCACGCTGAAACGGCTGGATGGATTTGGATGAAATTTGCAATATACATTTCTTATGTCCTAACACATAGGATACTTTCCATCGTCATTATCATCACCAATTTTCATCACCACGTGGGTGAAACCGCGGGGCGCAGCTAATTTATAATAATTATTTCGTAAGAAGCAACCTGTATATTATGCTTTGAGCAGCTTGATTTGATATGGAAATAGGTACACGAAAGATATTTTTCTTTCATTTTAGTCTTAGAGGAAGAACAACAGGCAGTTCCTGAAGAAGCAGCACCAGAAGAAGAAAACGTCGTACCGGAAGAAGAAGTTAAAGAAGAAGAACCTGCTATCTTCCCATCTCCGTCACTGCGTAAAGTCTTAACTGACAAGATAAGAAAAATTGAAGTTCAGAACAGGGTCCGTGTTCTACCTGAAGAGTTTAAAAAGAAAATAGACCCAGCTGAGATACCTAAGATAGCCCAAACACCGCATCAGAAGTATATTGATATTTTAGCAGAGATGGTGGGCTCTAAAAAATATAAAAGTTCTTTAGCCGAGTTTTGGTTTTTGGATACTTTGGCTAATTTGCTTAGACGAGCACAAGATGATGATCTGAATAGACGTGAGTGATATCTTGGATCTTACTTAAAAACGTTACTCAAGTTGATCTATGCTTTAAAATGCTCTCTCAACTTCTCGCTGACGAAAATCGTCACACGCGAAAACGAGACGGAGTATATTTAAGCGTATGTCAACTTGAGTAACGTTTTTAAGTAAGGCCGTAAATCTTTGGATTATTGTAGATAATTTAAGTAGATAAAAATCTCAAAACGCTACTGGACTCAATTTTTATTGCGTTATAAAAATGCTGACTATAAATAGAGCCGAACATCGAAAACAAAATTGTAATGGTTTTAAAATTAAGGAGATTATAAGCATTTTAATGTCTTGCTAGACAAAGAGGGAACTATACTTACGAATGACGTAACATGTAAGTACGCCATATAAACTCTATACTGACACTCACCTTGCGGGAAAGAGAGAACATCTATTCCTAATCCGAACAAAAACTTTTAACTACACAGCAATGCACTGCGCTCGTCACTTCAAGGCATTAGTTAACTTTATACCCAGTAATTTCACTGGAAACATTGCCTTTAAATCCAAGAACAAACAATAATGTATGCAAACTACTGCTTGGCGGTTAAATAACTGGCAAAAGTGAGGTACTTCCCCATACCCTTCCAATAAACCTTAGGCTGGCATCAATCACTATATATATATATATATATATATATATATATAAAAACAAAAGCATTACTAATTAATATTTCAGTTTTTGTTCTGTTTACCAGAATTAGTTAAAGAGATAAATGACGCTAATTAATGAATTTGTGAACGGTTCTGATTTCAGCAACTCAAGCAGTGTTGATTCTATGGTTCTGCGAGTGGATGAAGGAGATGCAGCAATTCGATGCCGCTGATCGTCAACGGATGCTTAGAAGGTTTAAAGTAAGCATGACTTAATTTGACCACAGCATCGTTGTTTCCAACTACAGGTGAATGCAAATGTCACTACCTAAAAATATACTTTTTGACGTATCAAATGGTTGATCATATTTGCTTCAAAAATCTTAATTATATCTTCGGAAAAATACAAAAAATTAATTAAAATATATCTACACCCCCATAAATCTACCTACCAAAATTCAACTTTGCAGGTGTGAATATTATATCTCGATGGTGAGTTGTGTGCACTACTTGACCCTGACATGATTTGTCCCTGAGTAATACTTTCAGACCAGTCATGCAAGATGACGTCACAGCGAGTTTTTCTCGTGCATGTATTTGAGCGCTCTAAAATCGCGCATTTTCGTAATTTTTATTCCTATAAAAAAATTGTTATCGTCACAAATCTACATACTCAACAAAAAAACATGAAGGAACCTCATTGGATAGATAGATAACTCTTTAATATCCTTGCCAAATAACATACATAGGACAAAATCAATTTAAAATTACTGTAACTGGTGGAAACCTCATTGCCATAAAGCGATCTCGTCCAGGCAACCTTAAATTTAGTCTCGTTTTCCAGGATAACATGTTAGCAGCGGCTAGATTTGCAGCTACAGAACTACTTCTACCTTCGCCAGCTGAAGCCGGTGTCTATTATAAATCCCTTGACGAGATGTCTGAAATCATTATGGCCACTAATCGTTCAACGATGCCATTAGACGAGGTGGATCCTATCGTCACGTTTGAAGGAACTGCTTTTGAATGCTGTATGAGGGATCTGACCAAAATCATTCATTACATTTTTGATTTGTAAGTATAATTTTAAAATATCTTATTAGGTTGCAGCCCCTGTATACAGTCTTCTTTGTTTGTGGCCAACTCTTCTTTAGAATCGAGATGGGAGTCATTATCGTATGATCTATATAAAATTGACACCCATTGAAAATGCTTGGTTCCTTAACTTGCATAACTTTAAAGAGAAATTGATCGTATTATATCTAGGAAAGGTACGCGTTATCTCTCATTATTGTACTAGCAACCTTCGACCAAAATAAAATGAATGGACGGGCCCTAACCATTGAACTTGATCAGTAAAAACGAGTCAAAATCGTCGGACATATACTTCAACACCTAATTATAAAAATGTACTTACAGTATATTTGTTACAAAAAATAGATATCGGTTTTATTTGTGTATTTACACTTCGGTAAAGCATACGAATTCATAATTTTGTCAGATGTTTCGTTATCGCGTATCAATAGACTCGTGTTTCACTTCCTACGGCTAGAGACCGACTGAAACGAAATGAGAGCTGGCGCTCATTTTGTAATCTTCAAAAATGCGCTTCTACTGGGCCCGTCCATTCATTTTATTTTGGTCGAAGCTAGCAACAGCACTCAAATCAGCAGTCCTAATAATTTAACTACTCGTATTCTCGCACCCTTTAATTTCGTCAAGTTCGTAAGTCGCATTTTATGCATAAAGCATTGACTTAAATTACGAGGACCAGCCTGGTCAAACTTTTCCAATGTTACCGACACAGTAGTGCCAGCGCACCAGTGTGCACCTTGCACGCCAACGGGCATCCAGTGGATGCAGATGGCAGGCTGTCGTTCAGTGTGGAAGTTAAAGGGGAGTCATATGTTTAGCAGTGAACGTCTTCTGGCTGATGATTATGATTTTCATCAACACGCAAGCATATGGTGATACGTAAATTAAATCCAAGGGCTTCATTCTTCCCTTTTGCTTCATAGGTTTAGCACAGACTATCAATACGACTTGGTACGATCCGTGTTCACTTTTACGCCGGACTACGTACTCATAGACTCTCCATACCAGCTCCAAATACCTAAGAGACTATATGCGGCTCTAAAAGTAAAGCCGAAGAAGGAAAAGTCACCAAAGAAGGAAGGCAAAGGGAAAGATGCAAAGAAGAAAAAGGAACCAGACACGGCAGACTATTTAGCTTTGATGGAGGTAAGGACACAATATAATAATATTTATCTTCGGTGATCTCAACGTATTCAGATCTAAGGGTTTTATTGGTGGATAAGCTGTGCGAACGCTTAACCCTTGGGGCGCTGAATAACCTTCAGGTTTTCTTTCACGGCAGGCAAGATAGGGGTTCTTGTCGTGCGTCGTTTCTATGTTCAAATTTCAGGTGTATTGGAAATGAAACGGCGCTGCATTGCCTGAATTTTACATAAAGGGTAGCAATCTTTTTGAATATTTGACGGAAGCGCCGTTAAAATCTTACTTAGAGCACTGTCAGTTCTAAAGCTGGCACTGAGCGTATTATAGGATAAGCCAGTGGTATCTTATGTTTATGATAACGTGGTATGTTATGTTTAGGATAAGCCCGTGGTATGTTACGAGTTTAAGTATGTTCTTATTATGTGTTTGTCTAATCCTATGTAAACTCCTGTTGCTAATCCTAAACAGCATGTCTGATTTTCGTGTATGAGGTGTCGTTAAATTCGTCTCTATATCCGGAGCGTCAAGGCTACTTCCTCTGGTAAGAACATTCACGCGACGTCACTGAACAACTTCAGCGGAACTAGTGGAAATACACCACATTATACAGTCAGATTTTTCGTTTATTGCTTATTACTTGACCCTTGCCCTTACTAGCTGAAAGCTAAAGAAGACCGCGAAGTCGAGGAACAAGTAGAGAAAGACCGTGAGGATTACAACCTCCGCAGCCACATCCTGCCGCTTTCGTTTGCTGCCACCCAGGAGCTGTTTGACAAGTATTGGCCGCCACCGCCGCCGGAGCCAGAGCCTGAGCCAGAACCGGAGCCTGTATCGAAAGGGAAGGGGAAGAAGAAGTGACCTAGGTAGGTACTCGATGCTCTTTATAATAAATCCTTCTTAGTAAACTTTGCTTTTGTTGTACTTACTTAGGCGTCTGGCTTGCTTCTTTACCCGACTACGGCAAAAGGATGGTAATGAATTTGACCATGTATGTATTCAAAATCAGAATATGTAATTCGATAATATAATAATATTTTTTATGATTTAATTAATCACATCGAAAAAGTTTTGTTGGGATTAATATTATTGTGTTTGGTCACGACCAAAAAAAAAGAGCTTAAGGTGAAACGTTTCACTTTGGCTAGAAAATCAAATTTCATACAGTTTTTTTGTCCATGTAGCTAGGCTGGGTAATTATTATGAAATGGCATAGTGTTCGCGAAAATTGTTGGTCGTTCTTTACATTATCATGTACAGCTATTAATCAGTTACTCACCATATGACTTACATTTGGCAATAAACCGTTTTAAACAGCATACATTTGTTTATTGACAAATGTAGGTATGTAATAATGTGCATTGGAGATAAATAACTTTACGCGTGTTTGTAAAGAATAATACGAACAACATTATCGTTTACAATAATTACTCGGCCTAGTTACAAGAACAAAAAAACTGTTTGAAATTTGAATTTCCCGCCAAAGTGAAACGTTTCACCATAATGAGAAGATTAATTTCAAATATTTATAATTTTGTTGTATGAATTGACTAATGACGTGAATTCTATGCATGTATATGTGTGTCAATTTTCATGCTTTGAACTCTTTTTCAACCGAAGAAAAAAGGAAGAGGTCAACGTAAATTTATTTTTACTGAGAACTAAGAACTAAGAATTAATGTAAATTTTAGGTACAACTACGAGTGAATTGAAGTAAATCGAATTAAACAAATCGTGATAAATGAGATAAGGACACACATCCATTTACGTAAAGAAGGTTTTTCCTAATACGGCACACAGCCTGAATCCTAATTTTCTTGTAACCTAGCAATAGGGCAAAAACTTCTATCATCTGTTACAAGTTCACATATTTAAATTGTTGATTGCAGATGAGGTATTCAAAAAAGTGACGTCATAATGAAGAAAACTATAATAGTGTGACAGTTATGTAACCAAGGGCTGGGCCGGTCAGTGGAACACTAGGCCGAATGGCTAGCAGAGTTGACGGAACCCATGGCCGGTTTTCGAGTAGGGTTGCCAATACATGCAGTCTTGACTTTCTTGACTTATTTTTACAAGTTGCAAGTGAAGGTTTTCCCTTTTGACGTGATAACGTCTTATAAATCGATGAACGCCGGCTGCACGCACGAAAAAGCATGACTCTTTGCCACGTTCCCCCTGAGCCAAGCGTGCAAGCGAGAGCGCGGAACAAACGATAGAGAGGCACGATCGAACTAAGCGTTCGGCTTGGTTACCAAGTAATATTATCGTCCGTAAAATGACTTTACAGACAACCAATTTTTTCACCATTATTTCGAAAATACACAAGTTCAGGAAAATAATACAAGGTTTTTTCTTCATGTTTGCGACAAAACTACTTTTGCCATTTCGACTTTGAGTCCATACTATGTTTAATCGAAATCCTCGGGATTATTATGGATGTCCGTTTGTGATTCAAAATTTGTGATCGCGTACCATCCCGTTCATATCTAGTAACTTGCACCACGCGTATGAGCGAGATGGCAAGAATGCTATCATAATTCGAATCAACAACGTAAATCCATAATATCCGCGCCGTTCAACCTGTAGAGTTGAAATGAGTATAAATATCTACCTTTGTATCCATTTTCTGAATTTTCTATTATCTTGTACATCCTATATATTCTCTGATCGTCTGGTCTCAAAAAGTCTACTAAGTTCAGTCGTTACGTTATACCGGGTTACGCGGAAAGGGTGTACTAATGTGAAAGGGGTCCATAGTACCATTAGTAATCATCATAATGAACAACTTTTACTACAGGATCAAATCTGAAATGTTCCATAGAAAATAGTCATTTACACTCGACAGAATGTATGGAACAGCTGACATTCAGTTCAACAACCTACTAGGGCCCCAGGGCACACCCCTTCTGGGGTGCCAGGGCAAGTCTAATCCCCCACTCCCGGCGACGGTCCAAGCCGAGGCTCGTACCTCCGAGGTGCCCTTGCGCTTGTCGCCCAAAATCTAAACCATGTTGGCCCAACGCCCTCTGCGTTCACCAACTAGTCCGGTCAAGCTGTAGAGGCCGCAAGGCCAACATCAATAAGTCACATTAGAAAAAAAAAAAAAGGAACAGCTGATATTTTTTTCGGCGATTTCAGGGTTGGTCCTATAGTAAAAATTTGTTCATAATGATGGGTAATATGGACCCCTTTCGGCTCTACTCAACTCTAAAAGGTTACGGAAAGGGTGTCCCTTTACCAACGTTTTAGAGTTGACCAACAACAATTTGTACATTATCAAACTGTCTCCGCATAATATGTAGCTAGATTACTGTGATAACATTAAATCGGAACAAAATATAATTTTTCCTGCGTCCACATCAAATTACTAATGACCGGAAATAAGACGAACAAAAAAAAATTTGCTCCGCATTTTTATCTGTAGTATCAGATGTCATCTGTATTTCTGTGTATATTTCACGGGAAGTGGGTGTAATTAAATAAAGACGGGATACATTTCGAAAAAAAAAGAAAAGAATGAAGAGATCACTTTTAGTAATAAGGCCGTCAGTTGTTGCACAATTTTGTATAAGTTTTTGTCCTCTGTATGCATGAACAAATAATACGTAATCAATGAATAATTTTTCCACCCAAGAGGCGGAAAATTAGGAATATAAATAAGGTGTTTTTTTCCATTGGAGCCACCCTTGAGTTCTATCCAATTAACTTCTATCTATATGTATAAATAAATAAATAAATAAATAAAATGTTCGTAGGTATTGAGCGCATTACTTGACAACGTATAAACCGATTTAGCATTTTTTTACGTTTATTTTTGTTCAAACTAGGTTTTTATGGGAAGTACCTAATTATTTTTTTTTAGTTTTCGTATAATTTTTAAATTCGAGAGAATCTGAACGTTTTTTTTCTAAGGGATTTTAGACTATTCAAACTTGGACAGGACAGCTAGTAAAAAATAAAATCGATTTTGGTTCACAATCGGTAAGGATTTCGATGGCATAGACACACAAAAAGACATTCGAATGAAAACTTCCTTTTTGAAGTCGCTTGAAAAGAGCTTGTACTCGTATACCGCCTCGCTCTGTTTACTAACTTCAATTTGTGACAGCCCTGCACCTACAAAACTATGTCAGTAGGACCTTTCTCGCGAACCGTTGGCGTCGGCGTCGCGTGCGCAACTCTTGGGTGGAAAAAAGGGGAGGGGGGGTCTACAAAACTGTTAGATAATAATGTGACCTTTGCAATGTTTGGTATACTCTGTTATTAAGTTTTGAAGGCACCTCACGTTCGGTAGAGCATTGCGGAGGGCTCTAGGAATCACTCTAATGCAATATGAGAAATTATATGTTATCACATCGCGATGTATTATAAAATGCGAAATTATGTTAGTTTTTTTCTCTTTCGCGCAGCAAAAGAGCAACGGATGGACGTGATTTTACATAGAGATAGTTGAACCGGAGTGACATAGCATACTTTTTATCCAGAATCAATGTACGATTCTTAATGTACAAAGGTGTTCACGCGGGTGACACTGCGAGGCGCAGCTACAGTTCAGCCACTGAGAGAATGAGTCGAACAGCTGCAATAACATTGTTAAATAATCCGAACGATAACACATTTTTTATTTTATTGTTGTCTTACATTCAAAAAGCTAGTAAAAGTAATCAGAATTTACCGTTTTCCGAATTTAATATTATGGACACTGTCAGACACAGTTTCTCAGCAGCCGCAGTTTAGTTTTAGTAACGAATAAAAATAAAAATTGTTACGTATATCACGTATCTGTACCTACATAATTGATGAGAGCGAAGGTTTTCAAATAAAAATTCAAAACTAAAAATGTTCAGAATATTAATAAGTAAATGATAGGTAATACTTATTCAATTAATATTCTAATTTATTTTATGTTCATTTGGACGCGGCATGGATATTCACCCGTATGCCGTTAAATTACCATTTAAACGTACCTATGATTAATAAACTCTTTGGTCAGAACCATAAGAAAGAGCAACATCCTATACTGACCTTGGTCATTGTTTTCACTTCTATTAGCTACGGGCAACACAGGTACAGACAATAGATACTCAAACACTCTCATTAATCAATTATCGTCCCATGAATGAATATGAATAGGCAAGCCTC
Organism: Agriopis leucophaearia; assembly: GCA_949125355.1. NCBI lineage: Eukaryota > Metazoa > Arthropoda > Insecta > Lepidoptera > Geometridae > Agriopis > Agriopis leucophaearia. The sequence continues at coordinate 6,646,795 of OX421265.1, read as the reverse complement.
AGACTTTCCATTTGTGATCGGATTTAGGTAAGTATAGGTTAGTTATTTTAAGGTAGTACCACAATTTTCGTAAATACGTTAGATTGCTGCCATCTCAGCTTACTGTTAAAATTTCCACGGCTGTGCCACCGGGGTAAAGTTTGATGGCTCAGAATAATATTTTATAAAACTCGGTCTATATTTTTAACGGCAATTTTGTAATCTACAGTACCAGATTGAAGCTTCAGGTGCCCCAAAACCGACATCAAGATTAGTCAATACGAACTTACATAATTATTGCCCTACGAATAAGTATACACAACATCGCTATTATTTCCATATACTTTTAAACCGAAATGTAAAGCCCTCTAAATGTTGGTGTCCGCAATTGAATTACCGGAAAAACTAACCTTTCATCATCACATTAAGTAATGATTTATGAATTAATTAATTGGAATTATTTTAATTATTATTTTACAAGAAATTCTTTTTACGACTTATAATTATGACTTATATATATATTATTATCAATAAAATTGTTTATCTGTTTATCACCCAGAAGACGTCCACTGCTGAACATAGGCCTCCCCTTTAGAACTCCACACTGAATGACAGCCTGTCATCTGCATCCACTGGATGCCCATGACTCTCACGATGTCTTCGGTCCATCTGGTGGAAGCCTACCTATGCTGCGTCTTCCTGTTCGTGATCTCCACTCAAGAACCTTTCTTTCCTATCAGTTATCGATTCTTCGAGCGATGTGGCTTGCCCATCGCCTCTGCAACTTGTAAATTTTAATAGCTATTTCGTTGACTGTGGTTCTTCGGCAAACATCCTCATTTCGAAAAGCAAACTAGGCAAAGAAACACTTAGCATTATTATAAACTACTCGTATATGAAATCTTAAAAAAAAAACTTTAAAAGATAGATAAATAAACTTTTTATTTAACCCACCAAAAATTACATACAGACAATAAAATTGCTAAAGGAGTAAGTAAGAAATTACTTTCCAAAACTAGGAAATACAGGTAAAACCACCCAGTGCAATCAATAAAAAGAAACGTAAATCGGGTCACAAATGCCTATTTATGTAAACATTTATGCTATAGGTGACAAACAAACTAACGGGCCGCCTAATAACAAACATCTTCATCTATAGATACCTGTAACACCAGGGATATCACATAAAACAATCGGCGTAGGTATATTAAAAGTACATAAAAATATATAGATCAAGTTGAACCCTTTTTGAAGTCGGTTAAAAAGTAAAAATACCAGTTTTTGCAAAGTATCCTGTCACGTATACCTTCGATCGAATAAACAGAAGATATTGCACCATAAACCCGACCTGCTGCCTAACTCCGCCAAAACGCGCTGGTGCAGCAGTTTGCATTTAGTCCCTCGTTACCCAGCGATGCGTAAACGTGACGTGCCTTATACAAATTTAGAGCTAGTGTGTATTTACAATACGAGTATGCCACTTTTTTCGCACTGCATGTACGGAGTGCAATATACTTTGTTTATTTGATCGATTAACTAAATAGTAGGTACTTATTATAATTAGTAACTTTACATAAAGCTGTGAATAATCAAGCATTTTTCTGAATATTAATAATAATGGGTAGTAAGGAACCTAGTTAGCTAGTAAATACCGACCATTAACAATGCGTTATGATGACATAAGACGAAATATAATTAAACTTAGTTACATAATGTATTATACCAGGACTCAGCCACACGCAATGTGTAAAATATAAGTAATTATTATGTAGGTATGTCTAACAACATGAGCTATCTTATGGCATTTCCGAGTAACTATATATGGGGTTCTTCAAAGGGCTGTTCATAGAGTCTTCAGGATCGGCAACGTATTTGTGATGTCCCTCGTGTCGCGTATGGATACCTTCCATACGCGACGGTGATCGCTTACCATCAAGCGGCGAGTCAGCTTGTTTGCCAACAGGAGGTAATTCTTACTACTCTTAATCAGTGTAGTGTTCTAAGTTATAATTTAGTGCTTAGGTAAATGCCAATTAGCCGAGTAATTAATAAAATCTTAATCCAACACCTTGTTCTGTGAATTTACGAATAGGTACTGAAACAAACACTCGGTAACCAATGACAGCTCTAATTTTCAATCAATCAAACATCACATTAAAGCTGCGCTTAATGACCAGGAAATTTTTTGCAGGTGTTCAACATTATTGAAGATAAAAAACTAAAACATCATATAAATACTCGATAGATACGTATTTTTTTCTATTTTCTCCGCCATCCTATAAAATATCAACACGAAAATTGTTTTATATTATTTGTATGTTATGTTATGTTATTCTTAATATTATGGCCAAACGGTATTTTTTATTCTCACTCAGTCTTTTTTTATTTACCTTTAAAAACATCGAGATGCGTGTATGAGTATGCCGCGCGCTTTTATCGCAGCCGATCGCAGCCGCGCGCGCGCATCTGACATATGCGAAAAACGCGTGCGGCTGATGCGATTAGAAAATGTATGGCGACGTCAGTCGTCGGCTGCAAGCGTCTGACGCAGACGTCGGAAGCGGCGCCATACATTTTCATAGTGCGAAGACTTGTCGCATCAGCCGTTAGACGCATGCGTCAGACACGCGCGGCTGCGATTGGTCGCGATGCATAGAAGTCAACCTTTAACGGATTTTTAAGATACGAGTGCGCTCGTACGCAGCTTGTATACGAGCGCACTCAAATTGTAGTTTACATGTTTTGAGTTGAATAACTTCCGAGTATCGCTTTATCTCATTGTATCATTGCACTACATTCTTTTCCCCGACACGCTTTAAGTTATCGCATTGACGACATTTTATTTATCCGAGTTTGCTTGTCAAAGTTGAATACTCTCAGAGACCACAGAATATTTTTTTTTTTTTTAATAGAACGGCAGTCAAGGCGTTTTTGTAAGAAATTTGTTGTAGCCACATGCACCCATATAAACCCATAGCAATGCAATGTTAGCAACTGTGACGCGGAGTTCGACGCGTTGACATAAATAAGAATGTTCAATCAGATATCTGTCACAATACCTGGCGACAGTTTCCTTCTCATTTCCGTTCTATTTAATTCTCTTTTCTGTGTCCGAGTCCACTCAAATTGGATGCCAGCGTCCGAGACGTCCGAGTGCATTTGGATGAAGTGTTTACACGAGGAACATCTGAGCGTACTCATACCTATCGTGTAAACCCAGCTTTAAAAAAGCAAAAGTTACTTTTACTCGGTGTCTTTATATTACCTACTTAATTGCTCTAAAACCACTGTTGCAGTAAAATTATTGTACCTAAAAGTCAAATGCCAGTCAAGCACGCTCTTTTTGAAACAAGTGTCCAAGGACAAATAGTAAATTAATTCTAAATGAGTGTAACTTATAACGCAGCCCTACATTGTGCAACATGGTACAAGGGCATGCGTACTAAACGCACTACCTTAATGTTTGTCCTGTCTTGTTTATTTAACGTTTGTATTAACTAAAATAGTTAATTGTTCTTAGGTTCATCATCATCAGCCAGAAGACGTCCACTGCTGAACATAGGCCTCCCCCTTTAACCTCCACACTGAACGACAACCTGCCATCTGCATCCAATGGATGCCCGCGACTCTCACAATGTCGTCGGTCCATCTAATGGGAGGCCTACCTACGCTGCGTCTTCCGGTTCGTGGTCTCCACTCAAGAACCTTTCTTATAGTTCCTTTGTTCTTAAGTTATACCTACGTTATTAATCCCTACTACTTCATAAATATATATTTTAAAGATAATTTTAGATTTTACGTACGCAGTATAACAAAAGCTGTTAGTAAAAAAATACATACACACATGTCATCATATTAATGCCACCTTAATATATGATTGTTTTTTTTTTTCTCAGCCACAAATTTTTACACAACTAAGTAACACCAAAACGTTGGTATATCATTTTTGTTCTAGTATGTTATGCTATTAGTATCATAAAACAAATGCCGCGGCACAAAACTAAAATAGAAAAATGATTAATTTTGTAATGAGTATTTCTATTTCTAATATTTTATGCATTTTTAGTTTTTGTGAAACTATTATAAAAAATGCATATGTTGCACACATATGGGAACGAAAATAGAAATAAAATCACGAGTGAATCGGCTTCTTCTAGGCAAGCGTGCTCCATCGTAGACCGCATCATCGCTTAACATCAGGCGAGTAGGCGGTCTACAGCAAGCCAAAATCACTTGATAAAAAAAAACAACAAACAACCGTAGTCCTTACATACATATATATATATTATTTTATTTGATTTTAATATACATGGAAAACAAACAGCTGCTAATTAACACAGTAGATATGAGATGAACAGTTACACAAAAGCCAAAAATATGTTTTCACTAATACAAACAAAAATAATGTAAAAGCCCTTTTATATATCATATAAAGGTCACAGGGTTTTTTAAGGTTTCATTTCGACGGTAGTTGTTACCGAGGTGGTGCGTTCAAACTCTCGGAACAGCCAAACTTAGTCACGGTTGGTTTTCATCTTGACGTTGTGAACAGCAAAGTTGCACTCTGGGCGCGTCTACATCTAAATGTAGGTAGGTAATGAACGCAATCAAGGGTAACAAATAAGGCCTACGAGCAGCAAGTAGATGTGAGGTTATGTTACTCTGTAGCACGTCCTCTAATATGGAGTGTACTTAATTAATAAACATGAGAACGGTAGTAGGTATATTCCGGAAAATACGGGGAAAATCTACAGCAGCGGCCGCTGCCAGTTTTATTAATATCTTATTTCTCACAAGCATGCATAAAAGCAGGTGACTGCGGAAATTCACGCAAACGCAAACCTTACCCGGACCCGGGTATGTCCTAAAACTGCGACCAGAACCACCGAAGGATGGGCAGCAGCGTCCTAATAGTACACGGTGAACGTACTGCGATCCCCAAGCCGCCTGCCAAGCGTGGGGATTATGGCAACACCCCTTTCTATGAGGGAGGCCTTGTCCAACAGTGGACGTTAATTGGCTGATGATGTGTGATGTGTAAACCTTAACGCACCAAAATATAGTTTGCAATCGCACAAATTTTCGCAGCCAACGAAATTGAACCGTTTAAAACAGCTGACGGTACGGCCCTGAACTGTTACGTATTGTTCATTGTCACCAACACAAAGATCCCGTTATGATTATTGAATGTTTCATACACAATATCTTTGCTCATAAACAAGTATATAATTTATATTTACTGATGATGTTAGCGGTTTGGATACGGTTATAACAGTGCTATAGCAATCGGTCACTGCACGCTTACAAGTAAAGGTTGCGTCTATGTGTTGCCTAGATATAAATTTCTTACTTTAATTTCCCATCAATGCCGCGCCCGCGCCGCGTGTGCTTGAATTTTGTTTTATCTCATGAAAGATTCTGTAACAATTATTCACCGACTTCAAAAAAGTAAGAGTTCATAATTATGACTGACTTTTTGTGTAGGTATATGTTACACTAAATCTTTGCCGATACTGAAACGATATTAATGATATTTTGATACTTTTTTGATTTAATAGACTACCTATACCTCGAAGGTGTACGACCCTACTTTCTAATTTGTAGAAAATATTGCGCCTATATTTATAGGTGAAAAATCTTTTCGAGTTAGAAATCTGGACAAATGTAACATAATACTTATTTCATTATAGAAACTGAAGATTTTAAGATGGAAACTTAATGGTTTTAACATATTTTATTTTTATTATTCGGGAATTACTTAAGTAACGTGGTTGAAACTAATAGTCCGATTATCCGGCCTGAGTGAGAAAGAGATAGCTCGTATGCACGTTTTTAACATATTAAAAGATATTCACTATAAGTAGGTATATAGGAATATAAAAAAAAAAGTTTACTTATTAGCTAATACGTAAGCTTTTGATCTGATATAATTTTCTGATATGATGTGTAATAATTAGTCATAATATCTATATTTGGCTTTACCTCGTGTTTTTATTCGACCACACGGATTAAATTGAAGATTTCTAGTTAGAATGCGAAATAAACTCTTCAGTGGCAACATACCTCTATATAATACAAATAGACAATTGAACATAGTTAACGGTTGACATATTACGATAAACTAGTAAAAACCATTACTTACGTAGTATGGCGGTAATAAATGTCTGAGTGGTTACGTGTTTAGTATTACGTGTAATTTTTTGAACTTTGATAAATGATTGTTGCTCACATGTCGCTTTGAATGTTGATTAGTTTTTTTTTTTTTGCTGGATCTGGGTACTAAGTATCTTCATTATCGTCAACTTGGAATTTTTCACCTGCAATTTGTGGAATGAGCTCTCTGCGGCATTTCCGAGTAGCTTTAATAAGAGGTTCTTCAAAAGGGCTGTTAATAGAGTATTTAAGGGTCGGCAACGTATCTGTGATGCCCCTAGTCTTGCATGTATCCATATATGACGGTGGTTGCTTACCATCAGGCGGCCCGTCTGCTTGTTTGCCACCTATGGCATAAAAAAACTTTGCTGCGCCAGAGTTTTCACCCGTGTGGACATACCCTCAGTACACTTTAGTGTTTTTTTTTCTGTGAGATTTTTGTATGTAATCAAGAAGACCACCAAAAGCAAACCTTGTCTTTTTAAGACATTATCTTTTATTGAGTCCTCAGTTATTTTATTTTGAGCTCAGTTCAGTACATTATTGTAATGTACAAACGTGTACTTGTCTAGATGTATTGAACCCACGTGTATTAGATCGGTTTGTACCGACGGCGACCGAGGGGGCCGCAAATTGAGCATGTCCGCTCTCTCTAATCAAATTGGGTATAAGCTACGCCGCCGTGGAGTTTGTACTCTAATGGCGTAACGTAGGATAAAATACAACCTTTTCAAGGACAGACTGTGTACTAAAGTATCTTCATTTTGATTTTCTTCTACCTAGCTTTTTCTTATATTTTATTTGTCTAAAAATGCTTTTTGGTCTTCCCGGTCCTCTCTTTACCTCTATCATGGTTTTCATTAGTTAATCATGTTATACATGGTGGCCAAAACTTGCCTATTCTAGTCTCGAATAAATAAATATGTCATATCATATAGGAAGATGAAAACGCGTGAAGTCTTGAAGTTACTTCACCGAGAAGTGCTACGCTCGAATAAGATTTCTTCTGCTATTGATTCCAGCTTTAAACGTGATTCGTTTTTTGACTTCGCTCTTTGTTTCTGACGGTCGTCGACGTCTTGCGTGGAAGGTCTAGTGACTCTCATATCCGTTTTTACGACATCAGACCAGCGCAGCTCGGACTGACCTCGGGGTATTTCTCTTAGTATGACAAAACTGGTCACTGAATGATCTAGATACTTTTAGTTATTCATATTAAATATGATTGTTTGATGACGTCGTTTTATTAAGAAAACGGCATATTTTAATACGTAACATGTATTTATGCAGTAGGCACCTTTTTAACCGACTTCCAAAAAGGAAGAGGCTCACAATTATTTTTTTATGTTTGTTACCTATGAACTTTCACTGGGTGAACCGATTTTGATGATTTTTTATTTTATTTGAAAGCTGGTGCTTCTCGTGTGGTCCTATTTTGTCCAGATTGAAGTCGGTTTTTTTATTGATAATTATCATAATGAAGAGTGAATGTGCAGAGTAGGAGTGAGTATCTTAATGATACTTTCAAGTATCATTAAGATACTCACTCCCAAAAAAATACATTTAAAAAAATATGTTTAAACTTGTCATTTTCATGATACTTATTATTGACATGCTAAGCAGTTGCCTATAACCCACATGAAGTTAAGTGACGATGTGATCAAAGATGGTTAACAACCTAACCGTGAATGAGAACAGGATATCAAATGAGGCTGTCGAATCACACTGTAAGTTCTTGACAAGATTTTCGGCCAAGTACTAGAAAGCACCGTACCACCTATGGGTTTTCTCATGATGTTTTGCTTCACTGGCAGCTGAAACTTATTTTTGGGACTCTAACGCGCCAACCACTAAGCTATCATGCTACTATAAGCTAACACTACTGCTACACTATGCTATGCTACTCACTACGCTATGTGCTTTCTAATCACTCAGAGCTTAATTGCTATTCTACATTATATTTAAATCCTCCAATTGTGTCCGTTCTCATGTACTCAATCTGCAAATCATCGTGCAGATTTCCTACAAACTTACAAATATAGTAAAGTGTGTCTAACTGGACTTGTTGAGAGTACACGTTTGTCGGTCACCAATGCGCCCGCGCTGCCTCCTGGCCCAGTTTCAGTCGGTGCGTCGACATTGCATCACCGTCCATCATTTTCGTCAACAGTGGCGGTTGTTATTGGATTTAAAGAACTGCGTCTGCTTTATTTATTAATTGAATCTATCTGTGACGCATTCATGTTCCAAGAATGGATTAGAAACATTTAACCGGATTTCTTTTAGTGTCATTTTGTACAAATGACTAATAATATACCTAAGTATAGATAACTTCTTCTTTTTTGAGTCTGCGAATCGAAATGTAACTTATTTTGACCAATATTTATTTTTTTATTTTTTATTTTGGGGTATAAATAAGTCTTTTGAGTACCTTCACATTATGTCAAATAAAAAAAATTATATTAAGTAAAAATATATAATTAAATACAGAAGTTATTTACTAATTTGCAAAGAAAATAGCATAATTTCCGCGTGAGTTGCGCAGGCGCACCCAAGCCGTCGGTATCGTGACGCGGAGACGCAGTAGTGCGTGCGACCGCCACAATTTCTATACTCCAGTTCCCATTCATAATTTCTTCACTCATTTTACTAGAACATTCTATCTTCTCTGTTACCTTTTCACATTTAACAGTCACGGTTTCAAAGCCACGGCAGCTATAAAGTTAGTTAAAACATGGTTTAGATACGCTGCCTTCTGAACCTTCAGATCAAATAAATAATTGGCCAAGACCGTGTCGAGACACGCATATGGTAGGGTTCCGTAATCAAAGCCTGTAGTCAAAGCCCGTAATTGTAGCCATAGTTCAGGAAATTATGGTTAAAGAAAAATTCGAACGAACAAAGCTCTGTGGACTAAGCCAAAATTCAGAGATGTACCATCCCGACATAGCATATACTTTTTATGGTTTAAACATAGAGAAAACTGATTGGGAAATATTATTTGTTAAGATCATTTTACAAAAAATTCAATGACCTATGATCTAGAACGCTTCGAATTTATTACAGTTTTATCGCTATTACTCAAAAATACATCATCAGATAATGTTCGAGATAATTTTGAATGAAGGTTTTAAATATGACCTATATGTATTGTAATATTCAAGTTTCTATGTCTTATAGTTTAGAAAAGCAGGGGTGGGGGGGGGGCAACTTTTTGCCACTTTGGCGGGCCATATTTCGCAAAGTATAGACTTTATAAAAAAGTGATGTATCAAACCTTACCTTCATTTTAAAAGACCTTTTCAACGATACCCCAATCGAGTAGTAGAAATGAAAAAAATAATTTCATCCACATTTCACATGTACCAGAGCCACCCCTAAAATGCAATATTATATATTTTTTATACATTAAAAATTTAGATTTATATTACAACTATCATTATGCAAAGTTTCATTTACTTATCTTAATAATTATAGAACCTAGAAGGTTTAAAAAAAATCAGACGGACGGACAGACAGACAGACAGACGGACGGACAGAACGAATTTATAAGGGTTCCTTGTCGGGCTACGGAACCCTAAAAAGGGAGATATGCCACTGTACAATTATCCTTCATGTTCAAATGTCTCTGTTTTCACCCACTTTTTTCACGTTAAGCTAAACCGCTTAATTCAAAAACGGTAAGTATCACAATCACAAATTTTTCACGCACACTAAGAAATTTCAAGCGACACCAATGAATGGTCTGAAGGGTGAGTTCGGCTAAAAGCGTTCAGGCATCAAGCCCGATTTAGGCCTGATGCATTCGCATCCGCCACGCAGCTTTGCCATATTTCCTTGTTTTTTTTATCTGTGTGTAAACCCAATCGGAAAGTTTCGATTTGAAAACATTCTCCGTCCTCTTCATCAATATTCAGGATGATAGAGACAGAGTAAAAATAAATTTCAAATCGAAACTTTCCAGATGCGCTCAGAATACAGTAGCCAATCAGTCGTTAAAGGCAGACTGCGAGTGGCATTTAAAAATGAGCACAGTTTGGATGACACTTTATATAATTGCACAGTTCGGGGGTCCAAACAATAGAATGAGCGGTAAACAAGCATGCGGCCCTCCTAATGGTAAGCAGAAACCGGCGCCTATGGACAACTGCAACACGAGTGGTGTTGACGGCGACTCTTCCAAACACGAGAAATTGTTGTAACCACCCTTTTTGAAACGCTTCATGTTGAAGTTCGTCGGGAAGACCTGCCACACCTTGTAGGTTCGCGGAAGGAAGGAGCAGAAAAACTTGACGGTGTGGGATTTTCACATTTGCAAGATGTAAGCTTTTTGACGGTGTCGGGTTGACCAATCGTTTGACCATGTCTAAGTTTTTACCTTATAAAAACGCGTCCAAGCGACCTAAAAGCTAGCGTTTTTCTACGACAAGGTGTTTTCTTGGTATCAAATTTAATACGTACAAGCGTCAAACTTGGCATTATTATAGAACACACTCTAAAGTATAACAACAAATAATAAATTATTTATATATATTTTGTGGTGGTACGGAACCTTCAGTGCGCGAGCCTGACTCACACTTGGCCGGTTTTTTAATTTTCACTCAATTTGTTCTTAATTACTTACGGTCTCAAAGAATTATGTTATGTTAAATATATTTTGTCTCGTTTACGGGCATGACAGTTTTATTCACGCTAGCGAGAAATTGACAAAGCAGTTTTAAGCATAGAAGTAAGGGCGTATTCACGTAGAAAGCAAGCAGAAAGATTACCAGCGCCGATCTACCAGCGCTTATTGGTACTGGTCCGCGCAGGTCACGCGCAGCGCAGGTAGTCTCGATACTTTGTGCCAAACCAGCACCGATAAGTGCCGAACGGCACCGACAAGTTCCAACCTGCTCCTATCAGTGCTGGTAGACCGCCATTTGTTGCTTAATGAGACCTTGCGTATACTCGCTTGCTTTATGTAGCGGTTATGAGCGCGGACTAGTACCGATAAGCGCTGGTAGATCGGCGCTGGTAACCTGCTTTCTACATGAATACGCCCTAAGGCCGTTGGTAGAAAAGTATCTCGTTGAATATTCATAAAAGTTTTCTTTTGCATATTTATCTCATACCCAACGATAAGAAAATGCAAATGTGCATTAATTATCGCCTTGTGACTTTTCAACCATAAATACATTTTCTTTAGGTAAGTTTTCCGAGAGTCACCAGTCTATTGGCAGTGCAAATTGTCGTTTCTTCGCAATTCGCAACATTATCCAGAGTTTTCCTCAACACTTTCACTTGGGTGCGTACGTGGTCATTAAAGTTGCAACAGATTCCAAGCTATAAGAAACACAGCGCTAGGTTTTCTAATTTTCTAATTTCTAGGCGTCTCAGACTTTTGTGATTATTGTTATTTTGCATTTTGTAAGGCAACTTACAGCCTATAATTATGTAGGTATGTAAGAAATTTGTGACTGTGTGCAATTAAATTATCTTATTAAAAAAACTGTCCTGAATAGAGCTGATCATCGCAAAACAAAATTTAAATGCGATTAAAATTAAGGAAGATATATGCATTCTTATGTGTTGCTACACAGAGAGCAGCACTATACTCACAAATTACGTCACTTGTAAGTACGCCATACAAACTCCATGCTGACAGTTACTTTGCGGGAAAAGGACAGAGCATATCTTCCAAATCAGACCAAAACATTAAACGCTAATAATTATATCAGAACTATTAAAAGTCGATTTAAATAGTTTCTTCAGTATACGTAGGTTTAGGTACTACACTTACCTAATAAACTTTTTCAATAAACCTGTTATTTTTAACAAATCAAACACCTGTTTAATAAATAGCCTATTGCCAAATGTTTGGCGTTACATTTCGGCTGCTTCACCACCTCAACAATGACAAGAGTTTCACTTCTTCCGTAACAGTACACCACAATAAGTATAATGATAATACGTTTGACCCTCGCTGTAATTAGGGGCAATCTTTCTGTGAGTTAAGGTAATTTACAGTAAGGCTTAAAAAATAAGGCATTTTTAGCGACAATATTTTTTGCATTACAATGTTACTGCATGATCTTAATCAATATCACAATAAAACAATAAATGTAATTACATTTTTTTTTTGACGTTATGAAATCTTCCAAACATAACGTAGGATAATTTAGGAAGCAAAGTAAGGATGAAACCAAACACATTCACTCCCTCACACACACACACACCTCCAAAGACCCAGCAACATTTAAAATATTTATATAAGTATGTTTATATTTATTTAGATCTATTTTAGACATTTAAACTTATAATTTTTAAGTTTATTTAGTGATTATCATTTTTAACCGACTTCCGACCGAGGTTATCAATTCGATTCGATTCGTTTATTTTTTGTTATTACATAATATATAATCACAAAATGAAAATCCGTTATTGGCTGTCAGTATATTATAAGTTTAATGGGTTAATTTTGAGAGCTGTGGATTTTGTTCAATAAATAAAATAAATGCAGCCTGATCATGTGGGATTATACCTGCTAAAACTCCATCGTTGACCAGCCTTGCTTCATGAGAGGGCTCTGGGATCTCCAGAGGAACGCACCGGAGCCCTACGCACTGCGCTACGGCTCGTCCTTTAACAACTGTGTGTTGCCTCGGTGCCTCCGCCCACGACAACTTCGGTCAACCAACGTTTTTGTCATATCCCGGGCACATTCGGGTGGATGTGCATAGCTAGCATGGTCGAAGGTGGGGACCTTCGACCATCCTGAGCCCAGAGATTCCTTTTTAGTAGCATGTTGCTTACTACAGACAGGAGATATACCGGTGCCGTATTCTATTGCCCCAGCAGTATTCCATGAGAGGTACGTTGGCCTAATACTTTATTTTCTTGGGTTTTAGCACCAGGATGCGCAAAAGTCTTTCCCCAACAGCAAAATAGTTTTTGTAAAATAAAATTTTACTAAAGTAAGCAGCTCAGTTACTACCTTAACATTAAATCTACACGAGCATTATCTTCCTAAAGGTTACGGAATAATAGCTCTTTCCGATGTTTCAATGACGTGTAAAGGAAATGTTAGATGCGTAGCAGTGGCCATTGTCTTGACGAGAAAATTCTGGGTGAAGCTAATTATAAAAGAATCACAATAATTGTGTACACTTGACAATACGGACTGAAGAAGGTCGGTTTTGTACTCGTAAATGGTCTACAGAGCGTAAGTACTTCTTACAGTGGAGATAAAATCACACATGCACCTAATATTATAAATGCAAAAGTGACGTGTCTTTGCTAACTCACGATCAAACGGCAAAACGGCTGAATAGATCCAAAACCGGCCAAGTGCGAGTCGGACTCGCGCACGAAGGGTTCCGTATATATCATTATCTATAAAAACGGCAAAAAAATCATGTCTGTTGTATGGGAGGCCCCTTGTTCTGTTTTTAGTATTAGTACGTATTTGTTGTTATAGCGGCAACAGAAATACATCATCTGTGAAAATTCCAACTGTCTAACTATCACGGTTCTTGAGATCCTGCCTGGTGACAGACGGATAGACAGACAGACAGATGGATGGACAGCGGAGTATTAGTAATAGGGTCCCTTTTTACCCTTTGGGTACGGAACGCAAAAATTTTTAATTATGTAAAAAAAAATGCCTTACCTATCCAATATTTCGAAATCCAATACGAAATCACGCAAAAAATCAGCTCTGATATTTTATTCGCGGTTCAGGATTAGTCTTATATTTAGAGTTTTTATGCTGATGAGTACAAAGACCTTATCTCGGCTTAATACCACCTTACTGTGTAACCCTGTAGAAGTACGGAACGTTCCAGAAAATATTATGGGAAGCAAGAGACGAGTCTAATCATAGACAGAGGGAGCGCTGCATGGCTATGATTGAAGTTGAGTTCACCCGGAAGACAGTCATAAAGTTCTATGTGTCATAATAATAATTTTAGTACTCATTTGTTATCAACAGTTCTGTTGTAAGTATGACACGTTTTAAGGGCTATGTACCTTAAGGGCCGGCTCCCGGCCACAACTCAAAAGTTGTTGCAATAGGGTAGATGACTGATGTTTATATCGTTGAAACCAATAGCTTTGATGAATAATTTAAGTAAATATAATACTTTTACTGAAAAAAATAATTCAAGCCGGTTATTAAGTAATGTTCTGATATATAAGCGTTTAAAGTTTTTGCTAGAGAAAACTCTGTCCCAATAACAAAAAATGACGTCAAGCCTCTGTGCGCCATGCGTTTCAGAATAGAATTTATATGGCGTACAGAAAAGTGACGTTATAATTAGCTGTTTCACCCTGTCTAGCATGATATTAAAATTCTTATAAGTTGCTTATTTTTGATCAGATTTTCATTTTGTTTTCATTAATCAGCTATTATCATGGGCTACATTTAATAGGATAATAAAAAAATAACAGTCATCTATCCTATTATTTTGAGATGTTATAATTCTAAAGAGAATGCCCTATCAGTTTTCAATTTCTTCTCGTAGATTTTTTCATTAACGATAAAAAAAAAAAACTTCTAAAAATAGGTCTTGTTAAGTACTGGTAAATTTGTTAAAAAAACTATATTGGTAGCAGAAGAGTTAGTAAGATTGGACCTACTAAAATCTCTTTGGTGACCTATCTATGTGCCTGACGGAGCACAACGGGTGCTCAATAGGAACACATCAGTACTTATCATTTTTCACTGCACGCATTTATAATTTTTGATCCCTCTAATATAGCGCCAATAACTTAAATATCGTTATAAATAAGTAAACAACAATGTACAAAAAAGCATATTAGTCCTTTATCATTTTTAAAGCTTAGATAAGATCTGCGTAGACATTGCGCTTTGTAAACTGTGATAAGACCGTCACAAGTTTATGGTCACGACTGTACTCGGAATTAAAATAATGGCATGAATGAAGCACATAGACTTGTGAACAAATGTGTTAGGCGGCGTACTCATGTATAATTGTTTAAACAGAGTATAGTCCTATTGTTTTTAAAATAATTTCAATAGCATCATCAAATCATCATTTCAGCCATAGGACGTCCACTGTTGGACATAGGCCTTCCCTCATCGATTTCCAAAAGGGCCGGTTGGAAGCGGCCTGCATCCAGCGGTTTCCTGTGGTCTCTTTTAGGTCGTCTGTACATCTTGTGGGTGGACGTCCTACGCTGCGCTTACCGGTCCGTGGTCTCCGTGTCATTAGCATAGTCTAAATAAATTGCTAAACAAGCTTTTTCATATTCTTCTCAGATAACCCTTTCTTATGAAACCCATGTCATGGCAGAAAAAATAACTGGTCCGCCATCTTTGGGAGTAGGTAATGGATAGTAATATTGGATTTAGATTAACGTCAATAAACTAGCCAGGCGTTGTCAACCAAACTAAACGTGTATGCAAAATTTCAGCCCAATCGGTTGGGGATTACTGTTTTAAAATTCAGTTGCAAGATTTGACCTAAACTAATAAGGAAAGGCTAGGTATATCAGAGCTCAGGATAAAAAGGAAACAAGGAAACAACAAAAAACACGGAAAAACAGAAGGAAACAAAAGGAAAAGGAAGTAGGATCTAGTTAGTAAGTGCTTCTTCTATTGCATGGAAAATATTTCTTGTGTTGAATTTTCAGAAAACTTGAAAATTGCAACATTTTGTTCAACGGGTGAAAAAATATCGAAGACAATTTTATTACTTGTGAAGGACCGATAACCGATGGATTATGACGTGTTCTAGAGCGGAGACCACAAATCGGTAAACTCGAGTACACGAAAAAGTGACGATACCATATTAGGGCAGCTGGCAGGAAGTGAAAACCGAAGATTGGGCTGTTTGCCTCGGCCTCATCGGAGTTTGTTCGGGCCTTTATCCAGTAGTGAACTGATTATGACGATGATGATGAAGGACAATACTTTCAAATTAATTCTGACAAACACAAGAATACTACTCACCCAGCAATTTTAATAACAATAACTGGTTTGAGTAGGTACATATTGTTTCTTAACATGACATATTACCAAAAGGCTAATAACCTAGTACTATTGGTTTCGTCGAGAAGTGTCAAGAACTTTTAAAGGCAGTTAAACTGATAATGTATCTAAATTTACATCGTGTTATGTAATTACTAGGTTAGACTTACTTATTCGAAGCAACCAGGCCACTTGCAAATGCATAGAATAGCCATTCGCTTAAATTCGTTTAAAGGTTTGGAATACATTATTTATAGTCTGAGGAGGTAACTCTTCAGTGTTTCTGTTCTTCTGGTACTTTGTATTGCAGAAACACATGCCATATACCCAATATATTTTAGTACTTTCTTATATATTTTTTGTTTCAAATAAATAAAGTAGGTCATGAAAACAAATAAATGTCGAAGAAACTAATGAATGCCGTAAAAAAACGAAGAAACGGATGTAGGCTGTGGATGTAGGTATTGGTTAAGAAACATCTGCGAAAGGACAATAGCATTGTCAACGTAGATCAGATTTTTCGCTACTTTAGCACAGGATAGAGAGAAGTTAGTTGATCTGACGTGCAAGCTCCAGGTACGTTGGTTAAGAACTAAATAAACATCAAGAAAAAGTGCAAAACCTATAGTCCATTGAGATCTCAGCTTGACTCTGAATAATAAGGTGGGAGTACCGACCCTGCGCGCCAAATGTTGTATGTAATGCCTATTACCTACGTTGCCTACATTAGGACATAACTCCTGAACGAGCCAGCGTGGCTGATCTTTATCTCCAGGCAATTTCACCAAGTGCCGAGGTCAAGTTTTATTAGTATTTGCAATAACAATTCGGAGGAAGCTATTTAGTCATGAGTCGCATTAGTGCGTTTGCATTGGTGATGTGATGCTTCCGTCTTAGGAATGCGGGCATACTCACTGTTCAACGAATTGGGCTGGTACTAATATAAGAAAGAGATAGTAAGTAGTCGAATCTTATTGGTACCAAAACCTTGATTACTCACTGGTCTGCTTCACCCATCCATGTAGATACTTGTATATCCACAGAAAAGAGAAGTAGAAGGGAAATGAGAAGGAAACTCTGTTGCCAGGTATTGTGACAGATATGTGATTAAACATTCTTATTTAAGTCAACGCGTCGAACTCCGCGTCTCAGTTGCTAACACAGTTGCTATGGGTTCATGTGGGTGTAAGTGGCTACAACAAATTTCTTACAAAAATGCCTTGACAGCCTTTCTAATTTAACTATTTTATTTTTATTTTTTTCTGTGTGTATTTCAAATCACTTCGAAATCAAAGTACATATAGGTATATATTTCATTTCTATCTTCAAGCTCTAGGATTTTGTTTTTGTTATCAGATTAATTCTTCAAGTAATATTGACAAAAAACCGTGTTTATTGACAATGAACACTTGATGATAATGTTAATATATTTAACTAATGTGCCTCTTATAGTATCTACTACCTATTCATAACTTTTTTTGTAGTTATACACTACGGTATTCAAATCCAAAGAAATACAGCTATTAGTTAAAAAAATATTAATTTGAGGTAAGTGACTTCAGAGCAAAAAGCGGCCACTTAAAGTGTTACCGGTATATATTTTTTCTTGCCAAACTAAATAAGTGAAGTGGAAACAGATTTTAAAGGAAACTTTCGAGTGCCATTTTTAGAAATAGTTGTATTTTTTTTTTCAAACACGTCCGGGTATTCGTTATTTATTGTTTTGGTGTACTAAAAATATCCTCGCTCTATGTTTAAGAAAAGTATTGTATAGTACTTCTTGTACTTTTTGTTCCGTTCTTCTCGGAGTTTGGATACCATGAGGCAAATCTGATTTTCGAGGGTGGACTCCCGCAGGCTTTTCAACCAGGACCACCTCCCAAGAGAATGTAATACTCCTACCTCCTTGCTGGCACTTCTTTTCCCAGAGCCCTTTTCCAGGGTGATGACTTTTGTGGGAGTAATTTGTACTTGTCATTCCTCTTGACATAGCTATCACAATTTGCAAGTTGAAGTGGCAATTGGCAGGCCACATCGCTCGAAGAACCGATAACCGATGGGGAAGAAAGGTTCTTGAGTGGAGACCACGAACCGGAAGACGCAGCGTAGGTAGGCCTCCCACTAGATGGAACGACGACATCGTGAGAGTTGCGGGCATCCAGTAGATGCAGATGGCAGGTTGTCGTTCAGTGTGGAGGTTAAAGGGGGAGGCCTATGTTCAGCAGTGGATGTCTTACGGCTGATGATGATGGTATGATGGTTCCTCTTGACGTGACTGTCACGTTAGTCGTTCAAGTATATTTTGCCTGCTTTGACAGTATTGTAATATAAGGTCGGGGAAAAAGTTTCTTCGTATTTTTTAAACAAATTCAAGACATATTTTTTTCAAGTTTAATTACATTTAATTATAATATATATGTGCCATTTTGTTCGATAACTTGTTGCCATCTTGTAGGTAGTGACATGATCCCGTTGCTGTAGAATTTTTGGGACTTCTGATCAAAAAAATGCAACAAGTAGTTTTGACAGTCCTCTCTTGATGTTAATCTAACACTACCCAAAGAATTCTGAAGAGATCGAAACAGGTGGAAATCTTAGGGTGCAAGGTCAGGGCTATATGGTGGATGCATTAACACTTCCCAACCAAGCTCTCTAAATTTTTGCTGAGTGGCCAAAGATGTGTGCGGTCTGGCGTTATCATGATGAAAGACCACACTCTTTCTGTTGATTAATTCCGGCCGTTTTTTCTCAATTTCTTGTTTGAGTCTCATCTGCTGTTGGCAGTAGAGATCCGAATCGATGGTTTTGCCCGGCGGTAAAAGCTCATAATGAACGATGCCCTGCCAATCCCACCATACACACAGCATCACCTTATTACGTGTTAATCCGGGTTTCGCTACAGTCTGTGGTGCTTCACTTCCCTTTGACCATGATCGTTTGCGCACATTCTTGTCGTAGGTGATGCATTTTTCATCACCAGTGATCAATCTTTTCAAAAACGGTTCGGTTTCGTTACGTTTCAATAGAGAGTCGCAAATGAGTACACGATTCATTTGGTTTCTTTCAGTGAGCTTGTGTGGCACCCAAATATCGAGTTTTTTTGTATACCCAGTTTTTTTCAAATGGGTCAAAACTGTTTTGTGGTCAATCCCCAGTTCTTCAGCTACGTCGTAACTACTAATATGCCGATCTTGGTCCACTTTTTCAGAAATGGCATCTACTTTATCCGTAACAGGGCGACCAGAGCGAGCTGCATCTTTGACATCAAAATTCCCGGACTGAAAACGCTTGAACCAACATTGTGCTACTCTTGATGACACTGCATTAGGTCCATAAACGTCACAAATTTTATTCGCGGTTTGTGTCGCATTTTTCCCTTTTTTGTAATAAAATTTCACAATATATCGAATTTCTTCGTTAGATTCACTCATTTTATCAAACAAAAAAACAATTGAAAAATGGCGAGAAATTGCTTTTTACTTTTTGTATTCCTTTTTTAAAATATCATATTTTTAATGGTATCAAAACCAGCCAGATACAAACAGTACAACCGATGAGATTTTTACTACAACTTTATACATACAAAATACGAAAAGACTTTTTCCCCGACCTATTATTACAGTAGGTGCAAAAAGCTCGTAAGGTTTTTTGGATGCTTGCTCTACTTGTGATAATTAAATAATTATCGTGTAAATCTCCAAGCGTTACAGTGATGTTTGCAAGGCTACTTTCGAAGGTCGGCATAACATGCATCTTTTAAATTGAATCCATTTAAAAACACTGTGTTTAAAAGCACGTATAACATAACGTAGGCTAAGGCCGGTAATTGTAGTAGCATACCTTGTTAGTAACTGAGTTACGTTGTCGACCGAGATTCGAGGATCGAGACCGTCATGGGTCAGATAATAAGTAAAGAAGGCATGCAATCGGATTATGCAACACAGTTTTTGGTGGAGACTAAGTTTTTTTTGCTGAATATAACTCTTTACTTAACAAAGAAACACAAGAAGGTTGTTAAAAAGAGAGGCTTAAAATATAATACAGTCGGAGTTAACTGTACAAATATAAAAATAACCACGCAACCAAAACTACGTACGTAGTGTAATGATTTAAAAAAAAACACGATAATTTTTATCCCAATCAACAAGACTTTAAATCAAAGAATCGTGACAAGAATCCATGATGGAAATTCGATTTTGATGATCGACGTTTACTCGAATAGTAAATTTAGGATAGACAGAATCCTTGTGGAATAGAAGTAAAAAGATGATGATAATGTGAAGTAGGTACCTTTATATATGCAGGTCAGAGGGAAAACTTACACAAAACTAAAGGTCTCTATGACCACTTGAGGTGCTCTATAATAAACCAAACGTGGTCTGAATTATAAATAGAATATATAGATGATTACATTATGAAAAAGAGAGAATGAAAGACGAGGCATACCAAGGATATATCCAGACCAGGACAGATATATAGGTGCAAGCAAATGTCATCAGAACGATAAACACTCGAGAAAGCTATAAATTTCCCAACCAAAACCAACTAGAACCATGCTCTTAAATATTATGCTGATAATGATAGCAGCACCACTGTGAGGAACAACAAAGCATTAAAGGTATACACTTAAAACAGCGCAGCAGCAGCAGATTCCGTACATCAACAGACGCAGAAAGTTCAAAATCCAACCTTATTACCTACACAAGGTTACACAGAACCCAACTGTTTCATAGAAAAATATAAATGTATACATATATGCAATAGCTAACATTTTATCGTGACATTAGGGTTTCTCCTATAGAAAATGTTTTTGTAATGACGAGTACAAGGGCCTCCTTTCGGCTGTGTACCACTATTTCGTGTAACCCTGTATAATCAAGTGGCAAGTGCCGGACGATGTACCTTCAGGGTAACACGTTTTATTCAAGGTCGGTATTGAAGTAGGTATTATAGAAAAGTTAACCATAATACTTCCCTCCTCCAAATGGCCTTTCAAATCAACGCTTAGTATCTAACTAAGCCTTCGATCAAAAAATACAAACTAAGCATTCAATGTAAGCTCACACACTTGACGCACACACTCACGTACTTGTTGCACTCACGTACTTGTCGTACACTTGAGGAAGTATAACAATAAAAAAAATCGAAACCTCTTATGTTTTTAAACAAAGTAAAGGAAATGTTGAACAATGGCTAGGATCAGTTTTCTGGAATACTGATCCTTGATCACGCATTCTGCGGGTTAGTTTCATTGATTTTGTGCTATGATATTGTGCTTACACAGGATTTTTTACCGAATGAAGTGAGTGAGTCAAATGTGGGGGGGGGGGGGGAATTAGTGGGGTAAAATAGTGAGGGTTAATTAAGACTATTTTATCTGAACCTGATTGCAAGACGGCTAGAATGATTTACGTCCTGGCAAACTCTTTTCTTCAGGCTTTAAGTGATTCTAACTCCACAAACTTACCTAATTGGTTGTTTGTTACCTAGATTTATTGTTATTTAATTTTTTAAAGTTATTATTTTATGTAAAAGTACAATGGGACTGAAGTAGACTATAAATCCTAAAAAATTTTTTTTTTAAACTCTGCTAATTTACTTTACATTATACATTTGACATTTAATATGTATAGTTATGCAGTCTTATTTAAAAACTAAAAGAATTATAATAATGCTTCTTGAATTGATAGGTTAGATCAGTGCTTTCTATTTTTTTTTCTCAGAACGATGAGGAAAATGAATCGTATTATAGTGTATATCAAAATTATTTGTAGGTATTCCTATCTATGAACAACGTTTTCCTTAAAAATCGTTTATGTAAGAAACTAAGGTAATAATTATATCACAAAGATAATTATTTGACTCGCTGCCCATTGTAAATCACTTTGGACCTTCGATTCTTCTAAAACTCGGTGACGGCATAATGGACCATTCCAGGTAAAGATAAAAAAAGTTGAATTCCATCTACAATGAGACGACAAAAAATGTGACAAAGTTCATAGACTCCTCTCCTAATCCTTTATTAGGGCCTCGCAGCGGGAAGCGGAGTGTAGAGGTAGTCCTTATCTGAGACGGTTTCAACAGCGGTTGCGCGCGCGCAGTGCAGTGGGGTGTGCGCAGGCAGCATTTCGCGCTCTACCGCGATTGACGAACGCCGCACGCACGACGTGACCGCGCATTCCGAAGACTTTCAGCATTCGAATTTTAAATATTTCAAAATGTTATCCGAAAATAGTGACGTGAATTAGTGTTTATATTTTTTTTAATAAAACAATTGTGTTTCAAACTGTGAACGACCAGTGTTTTTGGTGTATAAAGGATTTTATTTTAAAGGATTTGGATCAACCCTCGAAAACTTCAAGGTAAGTTTGTTGGATTTTGTTTGTTTTGCCTGGTTGCGACAACCGTGTCGAGGCGAATTGTTGCAAAGTGCAGTTTCGTTTCGCGGCTGGTATTTACAACATAATAACGTACGTCGTCGGTATGTCCGGTTGCGAACAGACTTTCACGAGGTTTTGCAGACTTAATCTTACGCTAGATAACTGCTTATCGGCTACCGAAGTAATAAGACGGGCGTTAATTAGAATGAAATTAATGCTTCCCTCTCCGGTAAACATGATTGGCCATTAAGTAAAGTTAAAAAGAAGTAAAGGTTATAAATTTTAAAGGTAAATAAAATGTCCTGTCAAAAGTAGCACACGGACATCTTCATCATTAAATAGAGTTGAATTATGAAGATAGGTAAAATAACCTAAGTCATCTTTGACACGGTAACTCTTAAATTGTAGGTACTTTTTATTATTTTATTTGCCTACTGGTTTCATATTAAATGAAAATTAAAAAGCTAATTAAAGTTCGCAAAAAAATACAACGATATTTTTCGTATAATGTGGCATATTAATTATAAAAAATATTGTTTATATTAATTATGTGAGACTGGTAGGATAAAAAAATACAAAAATTTATTTAAAAAACTGATTACAGAGTTGTAAAAATCTTCAAAAGGTTGAACAGATTTTCTTGAATTTACACATTCTGGATCAAGACACCTTTCAAACAACAAAAAAACTAAGTATATCAAAATCGGTCCATCCGTTTTTGAGCTACGATGCCACAGACAGAATACACACATTAAACTTAATCCATCTGTTTGCATCGAGGGTTAAGACAACATTTCTCAAGTTTTGCCCGGTCAAAAACATTGTGAAAATTTGATGATGAGTTTTCGACTATCGACAAGCGCTATTTAACAAATCTAATCAATGTCACTCGTATGTGTATCAAATTTCAAAAATGTAGGTCAATTGCTGGACTATTATGTTATTTCAGTTGATTGAAAGCATTTAATTCCAAACCAAATCTATTGCCTAAGATCTATTCAACCTACTGAGCGGCAAGTTTCGTAACGTAACCTTAAAAGCGAATTTTTAAATGTGGTAAAAGGCGATTTAATCGACTCTATCTACTCGCAAGACCGCTCTGTCTGCTCTAAATAAGTTAACCACACTTGTATTACAATGCGAAAATCTGTTTCCTGTTCTGTTGTTTCCTGGAAACTATAAACTGGGTGTATTCAAGGCCAGAGTAAATAAGTACCTCCTCGGTACGTGTAAGTACGTGCTCCATCTTCGGCCACAACTTTGGTTTCCATCAGGTGAGTTGGTAGCCAAACGTAGACCTATTATATATTTTAAAAAAACTGTCAGTTTCTCTGGATTAAGACAATATAAGCTCTTTTTATCCCACTAAAATTAATGGTTCGTGTAGGATAGTGAGTGAAACCACGGGAGAAAGCTAATAAAAAAAAAACATTTAGTCCAAGTGTCATGTTCACGAGAATTCAGATAAGTAGGTACCTTTTTTATGATGACATAGGCTGGCGTTTGATCACAACTCACCTGATGGTGAGCGACGATGTGGTCTAAGATGGGGCACGCTTGCCCATGAGGTGCCTATTCACTATTGTCTTGAAGAGAAGGTTGTAATTTATAGGGACACCGAGACAGGAAGCACGTGCTACTCCAGCAGGCCTAGCACAGGCCGTGGAAAATTGTCTTTCCACCGTTTTTATTCACGCGTAGACGCGACAGAGCTAGAATACGTTTGGAATACGTTTGGTTTGCTAGAATACGTATGGTTGTATGGATAGGTTTGTCTCTTTTTAGCGGGATAAAAACGGTGGAAAGATAATCTGTCTACGGCCCGTGCTAGGCCTGCTGTGCAGTTCGTTCGTATTAAGAAGGAATTTGAAGGATTACTATACCCACCTACTAGACACAAGAAAAAACAATTTGCCGCTTTTTTTTTTCTTAATAACAAAATATTTTATAGTTTATATCAAAACTCTCGCTCTTTGCAATAACCTGTTTTTCATAGCCTTTTACATATCTGGCTCTCTCTCGCTTTTATGTTCAACGGTATTTCGTTCTAATTATAAATTACCCTCATAAGTTGCATCAATTCCGCAACAGTTTGTTGCACATCTGACCCACCCGTACGCACGCGCAAATCCAACGTAACTATAGAAATTATCGATGTATCATTTTATCCTATTCGTTAGATCATCTCCGTGAAAGTAGGTGACTCTATGTGAAAGAATAAAACAATCGCTCTGAGTCGCTCTACATTCTGTTGAATAACATTTGTTTTTGCAGTCTCTATTATGAAGTATCTTCCTACTTTTTTGTCTTTGCTGCCAGTATTGATTCATGTAATAAGAGTTCTGTTGCGTTCTGAATTCCTATAATCAGATTCCGATTCCAAAAACTTCTTTACCGGTCTATCAGAGTGGTTGCAGTCGCGTGCACGATTTCTCTCTCATCATGTCATGTCAGGGCTGCTACTATGCTATGCATCTCCATGCCACATCTGGCTAATAGTTGCATAGCAAGTACACTTGTACTAAAATACTTGTAGCATTAGCATGGCTTTCTAAATTTGGTCTATCGACTTGGTGATCGAAAACGAGCTTCTTGCCTTCCTTGCCTCTACTACTGTAGTTTCAGTCCTTGAAAAAGACTGCCAAAAGCGGTTGAAACTATAGTCGGAGTAACCGGCTTAATCATGCGTGAGTAATTTTCATGTCATATAAATAAAATGTTTGAAAACCACGTCGATTTCCATATATTTTTTATTGTTTACACCGTAAATTACATTGAATAAAACGGATTAAAATTAATGTAAAAATAGCAGCTGTAACACAGGTCTTCCTAGAACAGCTGCTAACGAGACACTTACTAAAAGTACTTACTGTTAAAGAAGTGTTAATATTATTCATGTTATAAAGTTAGGTTAATCAGGTGATATGTTGATAAAGAAATAAATTTAAATTGAACAATTAGCGGCCTAAAGTAAACCGCAATAGCCAGTTTGAACTTTGTATCTTAAATAAGTTGATAAGCCTTACATTAATACCTTGTAATTGGTCCTAGCACATATTGTTAATGATAATAGGCTAAGCAAATATATTTCTAATGAATACACATTTAGATTCATTAATCACTAAGTACCTACAATGTGCAATGCATTACGTAGACTAAGTACTTATATAATTTCCAACTGCACTTAATTTATTCTAATAATGTCTTTTCTAGCGCAAAATGCTTATAATTAAAATTGTTCAGCTTAATTTTTTAATTGATCATTACCTAAATTAATTTTTAATTGTTATATAGATAATCACCTCAGCCCACTGCCGGGCATAGGCCTATCCAGGCATGCCACTTAGCCTGATTGGCAGCTTATCAATTCCATCAGTCACTGTCAAATGCTTTACCTATATCATCACGCCACTGTGCGCCATTGAGTTAGGTTAGGGTTGCCATCCGTCCGGGTTTCCCCAGATTTGTCCTGTTTAGAGGGCTTCTGGGGAGCGTCCAGGCCGGGCTTCATTTGTAGACCGGGTTTAAAAAAATTAAGTATTGGGTGGGCCGCCCGCGACACACGAAGAGTGCCCGCACGCCGTTATGTTTAAAAAAAACCTATGATGTCCGGGTTCTGGGCTCTAAAATCCGGGGTTTCCACGCGTCTTGTCCTAGTTGCCAAATTTTAGAGATGGCAACCCTTAATTAGGTGAACGCTGCGTTTACCGATTAGTGGTTTGGTCACCGCTCTAAAATATCTCTTTTTTTTTATTATACTGGGTGACGAGACGAGCGAAGTCGCTCGCCTGATGACTCTTCACGCTTGCTCATAACAGCACAACGCCACTCAGAATTTTGAACTTCAACAGTTCAAAGCCCTGTATGTCAATTCACTGCGCTCGTCACCCCGAGATATAAGATGTCAAATCTCTGTGTGCCCTGTAATTTCACTGGAAACATTGCCCTTCAATCCGGAACACAGTAGTGTTTGCACAATACTGCTTGGCGGTTGAATAACTGGCAAAGGTGTGGTACTTCGCCAGGCGGACCCCTGCAAAAGAGTCCTACCACTACACATATATAACCCAGCAATTATCGGTCCTGCGATATAAAATGACCAACCCACTGCCATTTTAGATCGCTAATATGTTGAACGACGAGTATATCAGCGATTTCAGTTCTCTGGCCAATTACTTTGTGTCATACATTGATGTAAGGGAATAGTGAGAAGATATGGGACGAACCCCTTGACGTGGACCGCACAAATTAAGCTCACAGGCCTAATCGACTTCAGTCACAATCAAACTGGCATTTGTGATAGCACATGAAGCACTTGTCAAAATTTTGTTTGAACCGAACCCACAGATCTAGTGTATATCTGTGACCGAGCCATATAATTTAATTGGTACAATGTTTGGATGTCACGCGTCTTCCCCCTTTTTGAAATAGTCAATGGAGTCACCTATGGCAATATGTAAAACTTGTAATTGGCCTAATAGTAGGTTAGTTACATGTAATTTTCTATTTATTAGACTATAATTTTCCAGTGTACCTATGTCACATAAATAAATACCTAAGAATTCGTTTCCAATTTTCCTTACCGACTTGAAATGGACTTTTACGACATTTCTTGAATCACACAGAAATTGTAAACAAAAACGTGCTGCACCGGCCAGGTAGAGCGTAAAGTCTGCCATTCAGAGGCCAATTTACCAAGATAATTCTATAGCAATAGCATAAAATTTACTATTGTGTCAAAAAAACAACACCTTTAGCATAGACAAGAGATAAAGTTGTGTTCATCCAGTTCCTTTAGAGCGTTCGCCAGCTGTAAAACTATTTTCGCACCATCGAGCTATATTACTACGTAAATATAGCTCGATGTTTCGCACACCATAATTTATAAAATATTAATACCACATGAGAAAGTATTTGTTTGTTTGTTCCTCTTTCACCGAGCAATAGATTAACGGAACAACGTAATTTTTGTAGAGATAGTTGAAGGGTCAGAAAGTGATATCTTCTTATATATATAAAAGGCGTTGTGTATTTATGCATTTTATGTGCCCTGTAATTTCGCTGGAAACATTGCCCTCCAGAACACAGTAGTGTTTGCATACAACTGCTTGGCGGTTGAATAACTAGCAAAAGTGTGGTACTTCCCCAGGCGGAGTCTGCAAAAGAGTCCTACCACTACAAAAAATTGTATGTTCTCTATGGACTCCAAAACGACTGGACTGATTTCGACGGGACTTCGCTGGCAGATAGCTGATGTTATAAGAAGTAATCCGCGCGGGTAAAACAGCGGGGTGCAGCTAGTACTTTTTCTATACTTTTAATCCCAGTAAATGTAAACTTCATGAGGTAATGTTGCCGCGTTTGAAACCGCGGGAAGTAGCTAGTCATTTATAATGTTTACTATAAAATATCTGGCATATCGCACTTCTGCGTTTTATAGGTCGATAGAATTGTAAAAGTACTAAAAATCCATTTGGATTTTACTATTGGGGAATCCCAACCATAGCAAAAAACTATTCCTTAAATTAAGGGTGCGGACGGGGACAGCGCGTGGATTTTATTTACCTGCTTGAGGTAGTTTTTTGTAATGTTCGAACCTCAGATCAGATAAACAAGGGAGATATGCTTTTATCACAATTTTTTTCACTATAGGTACCACTAAACCGCTTAACGCAAAAACTGTAAGAAACTTGCAACGACACCAACTTAGTCAACTATCAACTACATGCAAAAAAAGCGTCTTCGTGTATTGAGTCGAGTAAAGGCATCAAGCCTGATTTAGGCCTGATACGTTCGCTTCGCACCCGCCACGTCTCCATATCTCCTTGTCTCGTTTATTGCCCGTAGAAACCCGTAGAACTTCTGATCTGAGATTCGAACGACAGGAACGGTCCTAATGCAGTGTCGCTAGTAAGTAGATATTTAGGTAATAGATGCACAAGGTGTTTGTCATGAGTTCGTAGCAGTTGTAGCACTGCTACAGTTTTGTATAAAATATCATCACAAAATTTTGAGAGGCATTAAGAAATTTGACACAGGTCAGTAAATATAACTTAGTTATTGCGGTGGAAAGATTACAAAAATATTTACCTTAATTTACTCTTACATACATTTTTGATAGTTTAAATAGTGTAATTCGTGACTGACAATAATACCTATTTTTGTAGAATCCCTGGTCGTTTCATATTCAAACGTCGTTTGATAATTTGGACTACAGATTCTGTAGATAGGTTAGTTAGAAGTTGGGTACACAGGCCTGTTCCCTATGCAATCTACTATTTTACAAAAATATTTTTCATTAATTATTTCAGTCAGTCATTATCTGTTACTATATAGCTGCGCCCCGCGGGGTTCACCGGCGTGGACCGTGGTCATCTCAGGAACCGTACATTATTTCAGGATAAATCTAACGTAGGTCACTCTTCAGCCCTCCAAATATCTCTATGCAAAAAATCACGATCCGTTACTCGAATGAAAAACAAACAAACAAACATACTTTAATTTTCTGGAGCTTGGCTCAATAATAATATCTTTGTGACTATAAAAGATTTAAAAGTTGTACCATGGTCCTCGGATAGGTACGGGGTGCAACTTCAATATTTTTTGGATAGATGAAACATCCCTAAAACATCATAATAATTGATAATGGCTCAGACTAATCAATTATAGGCTCCTCGGATATCTAACAATACATGGATCAGTTTCTGTTTAGTTAGCGGTCACCCAACACTACCGGCCATTAACAGCTTCCATAAACCAATGAAACAATACAGCTCATCGTCACACAAGTCACGTACTTTTGCATATAAGTGTTACACTCAATTGAGACGCATAGCACCTCACGGATTCGTTTCGAAAACGACTACCTCGTCACAACCAAGGCTATCTATAAATTCGAGAGTGTATTGACTACTTTTATATTTTTATTTATTGGGCGCTGAAGTATTTCCTTCATGTTGCAGATTATAAATATTACAATAGTATATTAAAGTGTTTGGTTATAAGTGTTGTTATATTTGTTACGATGTGTAATGGATTGTTAGGTAATACGTACATATTTTTCTTAGTGCACCGAGCGTACTAAAGTTTTTATTACATAATGCCATTGTTTTGGCTTTAAACTCGAGTATCGTTATTTCATACTTACTTGAGTGTGGTTCAATCTACAGTAGTTACATTTATTGAATTGCCAAAATTTTATTTATTTGTGATGATATTATTTAAATGAAGAACTAAGCAATTTAGTGGGTGATCTTACAACTTATAAAAAATATTTTATTGTTTCTTTCAATTACTGACAGGCAACGGGGAACCTAAATCACTAATTACATCAAAATTTTGCACAAGTTTTCCTTAATTAACAAAAATAAGCACTAAGAAAGATTTTTTTAAATTCATCCCCTAAAGGGCTAGATGATGAAAATTTGTATGAAAGTTTGTTATTATTTAAGTTAGAAATTTGGAAGTTGTATTAGACTTCTGTTTACAAATAAAAGTCAGCTTCAATGGGCGTTTTTAGAAATGCTCCCCCGAAAGGAGTTAAATAGGGGATGAAAGTTTGTATTAGCTTTGGCATACGGCTCGTACTATCTAAACTTAGTATTATATCTTATTCAACAATATTATTTTTAATAGGTATTGTATTAAAGTTCACTAGACAGACGGTATCAGATTTTACTAGATCAGTAACAATTTTAATAATAAGTAAGTATCCAACAGATTTCTAAGACAACATAAAAGTTTCGATTACCCAAAATCCAGGTTTAAATACATCTTAATGCAAGTATGTATTATGTACTTACTTATTTGTAAAGGTGTAGTTTAATATAATGTTTTTTTTTTTTTTTTTTTTGTGTGTGTAGGATAGTTAGCTATCGACACGCAATATCCAAGTTTTTCCATACTTATTACCTGAACTATTATGTATATTTAAGATATAAATACATTTAAGAAAAAAGGGTGTCGGTTAGTCCCCAGGCCTACTTGGACTGGCTTATGTTCACTTTCATTTCATGTAGAGGTAGGTCGGCCTTTTATTTATAGAGTGATCTCATAAACCCGTTATGTAGGTGGGTAAGGTAGTAAGGCATGGAAATACCTCTTGCTATTTCGATATTTTTAATGGTGGTTTATGTGAAAAACGACAGTCATTTACCCGTGCAAGATAGTATCGTATTTTACCATCAAAATCGACCGGCTTGTAAAAATAACCAAGAAACCAGCTCCGGTAATTGGAATACGAGGCAAGAATTTCTGTAATTCGGATATACTATCTAGAATAAACTGGATACGTTTGATTTATAAATAAGTAATAAGGTTATAACTTGTTAAAATATTGGTCTTTCAGAAAGAAAAACATGTTATTTTCTTATGCGCTATTTCGGATAAAAAAATATTTAACGCAAAGTGGATAAAATTGAGCACAGTACAAAACGGCATCCGATGTCCATATCTTGTAAAATCTTCGATGTCAACTCGAAGGTAATCAAGATGATACAACATTTTATAGCTATTATAAATCCGCTTTACTAGCTTTTGCCACCAGGCGTTATAATTCAATTGTATTTACCATTGTAATTTTTAAATTTTCGCGATTTGAACACATGTTTTAATATCGCACGATAAGTCCCGATAAACATTAAAACATTTATTTACCATATTGCATGAAAAAAATACCAAAACAGAATAAAAAAAATTCTGTAAATTAATATCATATATAATCGCTATATAATATAATAATATATAGTGATTATATTATATATATAATATAAAGTACACAATAGACCAGACATAATATACATAAATAAAACAGAAAACAAAACATACCTCATAGACATCACAGTACCATCAGATTACAATATAGGAGCAAAGGAAATAGAAAAACTAAGTAAGTACCACCCACTAAAACGAGAAATATCTAGGCTATGGAAAACCTCCACAGAAATCATCCCCATAGTAGTAGGAGCCACTGGAGTAATAGCCAAATCCTTACACAGATACTGCACAAAACTAGATTCTAATATAAACACACACATCATCCAAAAACAAGCCGCAATCCACACATCAACAATAATCAGCAAAGTTTTAGGAGATTCAGTTTTCGTTAGCGGGGGAACTGAACCACCCTTTCCCTGAGGGTCTCGGGGCGGGAGCTCAGTAAACCGAGCCTAGAGCTCGAGTAGAGGAAAACCTCAACAAACTACTTAATAAATATATAAATATAATATAAGTTTTTCAGATAATATTATCTATTGTAAACTCACTATGATTTTCTTATTAGTGACATTAAATATTAAATAGATGATTTTGATGGACTGGATAAGTTTTTTAAAGGATTCCTTACAGACAAAATTATTTTCTTAAATTGATGAAAAATTTACGGAAGCAAGACTATGAGTAAATAGGAAGTGATTATTTATTGGCAGTTTAATATCATCGCAGTGACGTAGCCTGTTCGTACCTTGGTGAAGGTAAACCACTTTCAGCTTTTGACAGAGTATAAATTAAGTTCAATTTAAGTAACTGACCAAAACTGTGTATTATGTACTCTGTGCCAACACATCAATAGTCCACGTACATTTATGCTACCCTTCACATTTAAGATTGCGGAATGCACTCGCAAAGTAGTAATTATTTGCTTAAGTTTATGATCGCGTGAAATTTTAGTATGTAAATGAGAACATTTAGTTTTATGAAGGTAAGTTTATCCTTTATTACACAAGCATCTAGTTACTTAACTTTTCCTCTGACCTTAAAGGGAAAAAAGTTATGCAAGTAAGTCCTATACATATATTTGGAAGTATTTTATCTATAGATTTTGTTAATTGAACTTTATGCACACTTGGTCATTCACTTGTTTCGTTGAAGTTTTGTTTGTTTTAGTTCAGTCAATCTATATGTCGTGCCAACATTTTTTTTGTTTAATCTAGAACGTTTGTTAAGGCATTTTTGTGAGAAATTTGTTGTAGCCACTTGCACCCATATAAACTCATAGCAACTGTGTTAGCAACTGTGACACGGAGTTCGACGCGTTGACATAAATAAGAATGTTCAATCACATATCTGTCACAATACCTGGCGACAGAGTTTCCTTCTCATTTCCGTTCTATTTACTTCTCTTTTCTGTGGCGATGCCTATAATATATCACACTGACTTTTATTTTTATGTAACACATTTTTCAAAAGTAGTTTTTTTTTTATACGCAAATTCTTAGGACATTGTGAAATGATCTCCAGCTGTTTCGGAGTCCATAGATCACATACAAATACACATCACCTCCAAAAACATACATTCCGCTCTAAGGGTGAAAAATTAGGGAATATGTCTCGGTTAGTCGTTTTATTTGTAAAAATTTATGTTTTTTTTAACCATTTAAGAGATAATTTATAGATGGCTTTTAAAACTTGGGGGTTAAACAGCATTATGCCAATTTTGAGGTTGAAGGCTGCCGCTCTAAAGACTGAGGTAGCGCTGCAGCAAAACTTCTTATAGGATTTCCAAGCAGGAGTAAGTGCTGGTACTTTTTATCGTATCTTGGTACTTTTTTCCCCTGAGTATTTAGTTAAGTTTAATATAAACATTATCTGCTATGCAAAGTATGTCAAGTAAAACTTGTAAGTGTAATTGATAAATTAATTATGCTTACTTACCTCGTCAAATGAACTAAGCTATTTGTGCAAGAAATACTTTCATCATTATCATCATCAGCCAGAAGACGCCTACTGCTGATCATAGGCCTTCTCCACTGAACGACATCCTGCCATCTGCATCCACTGGATGCCCGCGACTCTCACAATGTCGTCAGTTCATCTAGTGTGACCCCTACGCTGCGTCTTCTGGTTCGTGGTCTCCACTCAAGAACCTTTCTTACCCATCGGTTGTCGGTTCTTCGAGCGATGAGGCCTGGTCATTGACACTTTCACTTGCAAATTTTAATAGTTGTGTCGGTGACTCTGGTGCTTTGGCGAATCCACGTTCCAGATTCTATCGCGTAAAAAATAGCTAGAAAAAGAATAGCTCTCTCCATAAAAAAATATTGTTCAAGAAATAGATTACTTTACCTAAAAGTCCCGAAATGTAATTTTTTTACATTCAACTTTTTACATGATAGTGTTATTGTGTCGATTTCATTTTTTTGATAAGCATCGATCCTTTATGTTATTTTCTGTGAGATTGCGCGTATTTTTTTTTTTGTATTTTAACAATAACAAAAAATAGGTATAATATAGGCTGTATGTTTCAGTATATCATGACAATTACACGGTCGCTTACATCGTCGAGATCGTCGGTGGATAACCACGCGATACTGCAAACCAACTTATCTCGACAGTTCAGTGCGGTAGCTACCATCGTATTTTCCCAACAAAACTGACAGCTACTATTTAAAAATGTTTGATTTAGTCATTTGGCCAATTTCACTGGTAAGTTGGTGGCACTGTACTTGCTCCTGACCAATGGCAGATCTAATTTAGATACCGCTTTTAAGCCGTAACTGAACGTGAGCGTTGGAACAAATAACACTGTTTTTTAATTTTTGTAAAATGACAAAGTACAAAGATATTTTTATACTGTTACCTAGTACCTATCAAAAAATTTGCATCGCGTATTAGTAGTCTTACCTACCTATTTTCCTCAGCTGTAATCTGAAGAAGAGAAGTCAAGAAGGCCTAGGAAACACTTTACTCATTCCGGAGAGGTTATGGTAAGAGGTGGCGGAGGACCGAGATTTATAGAAGGAAATGGGGGAGACATTTGCCCCACAGTGGTACAGTATACGTTAAGAAAAAAATAAAAAATATGTTACTGCACCGAAATTAAATAGTTTATTACATATCATTGATTCGACGCGTTTATTAGACTCGTTTCAGTGTCCCGGAAGACTTTATTGCCATTTCCGCAGATCATTTTTAAATGTACATATTGTTTCTATATGCGGAGTTTTTTGTTATGCTCTTGATATTATTGATTTCCATTATATTAACCTTGGTTGGTTATTTTTTTACTAATGTACATAATTATTTAAAGTATAGTATACTAGACTTCCTTATGAAACTAAATTATGTGTTTTGACATGAAGGTTAATTTAACTGAAATTGCATTAGCAATGTTTTGATTACTTTTTATTTTCTAGTTTTGTGTCTATTGCGTCGAAATATAAAAAGATAAAGATTGTTACTTTATGGTTCTAGGAGATAATCACTGAAACTAAAGAACCGTATCTGAAAATTCATTCAGAGAACTATACTATTCCTGAGTGAAAGAAAATTGCTGTTCTGTACACAACAAACTCGGGTAAACCCGCGGACAAAAGCTAGTTTATACTAAAAAGCTAGTGTTCTGTGATCCTGAATAACATTTTTAGGAAATTTTTAATTACAATATAACTACTCCAGTAAGTTAATTTTTCAGTAACCGATTCTTAAAATAAAATCATAAGGACACTTTTACTCATACCCCAAGAGAATGTTATACTACCTACCTACGTAACTTGATTTTTCAACGTCAATCTTGTAAAATCAAAATTTCACAGTTAAAAATAACTTGTTTGAAAAATTTAATAATACTGTGGCTAATGCACACACAATACTTCTTGTATATTTTATCGAAACTCCGTACAAAGTCGTAGAATAAAGACACATCATTTGCCATAAATAATGCGCGCACGCGTTTAGTTGCTTAATCTTCCCTTCACGTAACGAGGCAATCAAGTTGTCATACTTAAATTATCAAATTAATATTTAAATAGGCAACGCAAAACTTACCTAAGGCCAAATGTTCAGAGGTTTCCGGAATAATAACAAATCGATTTAGCATGCTATCGCACGGTATGCTAAATTAGCTATAATTTATCCATGGAATTTAATTATGACCCATTTGGAGCATAATTAAAGATGGACGTTATTTAATAGGAAATTAGTCGTGGTGGTGGTGGTCAAGGTGATGGCAGGGGCATAAACCAAATCATCTCGGAATATCTTGTCGACTTATCTATCTGTCGATAAATAAGTTCTTGCATCAGTTTTCGATTATGATATTTTTTTAATCTGGGAAAATATTTAAAATTGTGGGTGATCTGATATACATACATATAGGTTTTTAAATACATACTTAAATAGATATTTACACCCAGACATAGAACAAACACTAATGTACATCACACAAATGTTTGCCCTAGGTGGAAATCGAACCCACGCCCCCAACCAAAAAGCTGGGGTTATGGAAATATAACATGATATTCTTTATTACCATCATCATCAGCTTGTTTATGGCTACCTTTGGCTGACAGAAGCTGCTCGCAAAAGTAACAGAGCTTGGTCTTGGTCTCCGCTCTAGAAATCGTTTACCTCGTTTCGGGTAATGAGGAATCTTCTGTCGGTTATTTTCTTCAACTCGGTTTTAGTAGATTCTTTTCTTTGTTTAATTTATTCGTAACCATAACCTGGCCAGCGACAAGTCATGTTTATTACGTCACGAATGTTGCACCACGCGCGGCGTAGCAGAACGCTTGCGACAGTTGCCATTACGCCTTCCACCCTGTCTTCCTGGACAATTTGCTAGGCACGCCTTCGTAACCATGAGTGAACCCTCGAAAACTACCTATACACTGTAGTTTCAACTTTTTATGGTCAACGTACGACATTTACATTTTATGCGCAAGAGTCACAGAAAATTAAAAGTCGAGAATAAAATTGAGCCGTCTGTAATCTCGCTGAGTCCTGAAGACTTTTTGCCAGCCTAACTAAAAGTTTGTCACATACTTTGGTGGTTTTGGTAGTGTGGGCGCGGTGGGTGTAAAGGAAGTCATTCAAGAAACTTCCTATATCAAAGGTATGCGACAAAAGTTAAAGGTCGGATCTAGTGTAAAGACTGAAATCAAAGTTACAAACGTTGTGTGCGCACCAAAAAATGAAGAAAATTTTTGCAAATCTTTGTAGTTCTGATAATGGTTAAAGACGTCATGAGCGAAAGTCATGAGCTTTCCGAATAAAGTTTTGGAATATTGATAATAACATAAGCTAACAATCTTTCGACGGTAGCTTAGGTACACTTAATATTTTTTTCCA
Organism: Agriopis leucophaearia; assembly: GCA_949125355.1. Taxonomy (NCBI): domain Eukaryota; kingdom Metazoa; phylum Arthropoda; class Insecta; order Lepidoptera; family Geometridae; genus Agriopis; species Agriopis leucophaearia. The sequence continues at coordinate 6,610,246 of OX421265.1, read as the reverse complement.
ATTCATGACTTTTAATTTTTTGTAGCTATTATTTTTATAGTTCATGATAGTTACATAAGATTTCTTGGAATCACATATTAAGGATAATCACTAAGTTAATAGCAATATTTTACCTATAAGGAAAAACTTTTTAGTCAGTATTACTTTTGCTTCCGACTTGAAAGTAAATAATTTTCTTCTCAAAATCAAGCTTGGCTATGTTTCTCATCGTACCTAACTAATATTAGTAATCAGCATGACCTCACAATTTATTGATAGGGATAACATTCCCTAGCAAAATACCCAAAATATCTTTTCATCTATAAAATACCATCGCTGATTGAATTAACGTATAAAAAAAAATACAGCTGATCTTCGATAGGACGACTTCTGGTGACCATTGTTCTATACATTATAAGAACCTGCAGGTCTATTCTGTAAGCTAAGTGAACGCGCAAGTTAAGTTAAAACCTAAGTAAATGTGACTTTTTCTTGCCTATTTCTGCAGATAAATGTCAAAATGTTGCATTACACAGGTAAGGGACTATAGTCAAGGGTGATCACTTGACATTTTGACATTTCTCTATAGTAATCGACAAGAAAAATACACGTTCACTTAGCTTATCACTTCACTTACGCGTTCACTTAGCTGCAGAATTGACCAGCCGTTGTTTAATCTGTCTTCCATTAATGATAGTGTGAATAAAGTAACGTATAGCTATTGATAACTATTCTTTCTTACAATGAACATATATTTTTATTATTTTATATACAATCCACCCGTTCATCACTTACACATGTTTTCACACATTCAAAGTACAAAAAACTAAGTATATATGTAGAGAACCAGTCGTTAATTTTCATTAAAAAAAAATTTTCATTGCGTACGTAAAATATCTAAGTAATTGTTGTTGTATACATCCTAATGTTGATATCTGCTGGAAGAAATATTCTATCATATCATATAAACAAATAAAATAAAATAATAATAAATAAATATCTGGGACATTATTTCACACATGGTCATCTGACCCCGAACTAAGCATAGTTTGTAATATGGCTGCCAACATACAGTATCTAAATATTGTCATTTGTGTGTGGGAGTGGGAGTGTCTTTGTGTGTGTATTTTTATAGAGATTATATTTTATTATATGAATATTTCAACGCTTTATTTAAATTAACTCCGGGGTCTAGCCCGGACATTGGAGAGGCATTGGTGAGGCCGAAGCCAACATCAAGAGGCCCTGTTGAGTATAAATTAAATACTATTATGCGATGTGTGTGAATAGGAATTATGAAATATTAAACAGTACAATAAAATATGGATATATAAAACCACCGATGGTATACGGATTTTTAAAATACTGGGCTGTTGTGATGAATTCTTGATGGCGTTGAGCTGCTCTATTGTATGAGGTAAGGCACCCAACAATTAGGCTTCATTTTAAAATATTATGACGGTTCTTCATCATCATCATCCTTTATTTATTTAATACTTTATTGCACACTTACAAATTAAGTACAAATGCACAAATGGAGGACTTAATGCTAAACATTTTCTACCAGTCATCCACCAGGTTGGAACAAATGGTATGTAGGCGTCCTTTCAGCCTATCATGAGCCTCAGGCCTTCTCTCAGATGGGCCCTCCACCATGCTGGCCCAGTGCATGTTAGTGTATTTCATAGGTATGTCAGAACTTTTTTGAGGTTCTTAGACATATCGGTTTCTTCACGACGTTTTCCTTCACCAAACGGTGAAGAAATAAGTTCGATATGTTTTAGTTTGTCGTGGCAATGCCGCCAGCATTTTGGGGACCTTTCCCTCCACTAATGGTCTTTTAGTTTAATTTTTTATATATCCATTTTAAGTTTTAGTTTTTAGTTAGTATCTTAAGTTTTCTTTGATTTTCTGTTTTTTAAGTTGTGCATAATAAATTATTCACCCCCCGTTTGACGGAGTCACATGGTAACAAAGCAAAAATTCCATTGTTACCATTTTACTCCGTCAAATTAAAATATATAATTACCAAATTGAAAAATTATATTTGTAATGATAATGATAGACAGCAAAACATTAAATATGGTTCTTCCAGTTTTGAAAATGTACACTCCGTGATTTTATATCTTCAATAATGAGAAAATATGCGAGCGAAAGAGCTGCGGACGGGAACAGCCCCTTTAAAATATTTAGATAAATAATTATAATAATTTACGACACATGTGCAGCGATTGACAATGCGTGCGACAACAGAGGAACGTCAAAGACGTTTGCAAGGACGGAAACCGTCGTGAGCAGCAGCGGAAACATATGGAATGCTGTAATCAACGGTTATCGCAACACGTGGAGCAATCGACACACATAACGACTGTTACAAACTAGAAGCATTTAGAGCCGAAATATGTTTATAAGAATTGATGTGCAATGTTTTAAGACAACAAGTTAATAAATATGAACTTATATTTTTCTTCTTATCGAGTCGATTTTTCGTGAATTATTTATATGAAGTTTCATTTGAGTTTGGCTAATGGCAAAGGAACTCATTTAGATTTTCTAGGGTGCAGGTTTTAGTGCACACTGCACAGTTCATCAAGTTTGACATTGTGTGAAGGCTCACATCACAGATACATTTGGTATCGGAACCTTTTGTATAACTTCGGGATAACCCCTGTTATCCCGACTTCAGCCGTCTCGGCGCTGAATTCGGTTTAGAGTTTTCTAAGTGGGCCGTGGTTCTTATGGTCTGGAGGAACGATATATAATTATTTTGGGAGGTGAACGGCAAGTCTTTAGCGAGTCAAGCGAGCGTCTTTAGGGTGGCCTTCAAAAAGCTATTTGTTTTTAAAAGCTTTTGCGGTTTTCAAGACGGCTGTCAGTTGCCTAATACTTATGTAGGTACATAAGAAGTATGAATAGCTTTAACGCTTTAATAAGTAAACACAATTAAAATTAGAGCACGCTTTTCGTATTTCTTATTATGTTGAGCTTATTTTCACTTTCGTCTGTTAGCAAAATATTGCTCATTCTCCTTCAACTCTTTTTTCCTTTTTTGGCTCTAGCCAGTGTCAAGGACAATAAAATGTTCTAGTTTTATGTAGTAGATTTATCGTGAAACACAGCACAGTTAAGCAAAGTATGTATACTTAAGCTTTACTATGTTTCACTATAGTAAAGCTTAAGTATGTCTTAAGCTTTACTATAGTGACTTTGTATGGAGATCTGGAAACAACACGAAATCAAATCATATCAAATCATTTATTTGTCAGTCAATAATACGAAAAATTCACATTTCTTTGCATTATATCATTTGCCTACACTCATGCATGTTATCGATCACTTAGTGATTCATATTCCACCATTATAGGTATACATTAACACTCGGAAAATCACAAGTTTTGGAAAAATGTCGGGAAATTATTTTTAACGCTTGCGCCATAATATCTTTCCACGCTTTTGTTATAATGTTATTTCTTTCCATATATCAAATCTGTCAAAATTAATTGTAAACCAAGTATTAAAATCTCTTTGGTAAACCGATTTCATTATAAACAATGTCGTCAACAAAGATTTTATAAACCCAATATAGTATGAAATCTTTGGTTGTGCACCAATTCCCATAGCTTTGCATGTTTACCATTTTCGACTACACGTATCATTATCTATATCTATCTATATCTATCTATCTTCTATACATATAATAAAAACGTAGAGATAAAAAAATCTGTAATTGCGAGATAACAAAAAATAAATCACACAGGGCGTCTTAAAATAAGCAGCTGAACACGATAGGACAGTTTTTAGAATTTTTGTCTGTTTGTTTGTTTGTTTGTTTGTTTGTTTGTTTGTTTGTTTGTTTGTCCGCGCACATCTCCTAAACCACTGGACGGATTTCAATGCGGTTTTCACCAAAATGCTTAGAAATTACCAGATTAAAACATAGGCTATGTTATATCATTTATTTTAATTCTTTATTATTACATAAAAGAAATTAAACAATCAATGATTATTTTCTTCGTTACCCGAAACGTAATATGAGGATCGTCACATAGCCTCAAGCAAGGAGGTCGAAAGCAAAGAGAATGTTATTGACATAACCATTAAAAAAATTAAACTGTCAACTGTCATTCAGATAATCAGTTTAAATTTAAAGAAGGTTTCTTAACCTTCTTAGATGAATGAACGTGTAGATCAAGGATGTTATAAAACATAGGCCTTACAACCTCTTTGGTGATTCAATCCAATGTATTTTATTCCCAAGAGAATATAATACTCATACGGAGATTTTATTCTATGTTAGCATTTAAAACACAAAATATACCACATCCTATTTTAATTCAGTCCCGCGAATAGAAATATTTAAAAAAGACCATTTGTGTGACAATAAAACTATACAACAAAATTCCGGACGCAATAAAGAAATAATAGCACTTTTCTAGAACCAACTTCGTAAGTTTCTAAACCAAAAATGTTATTACGAGATAAAAGATTTTTTCGACGGTAAAATTTAGAAAATTATAATTAGAAAATAAATATCGATCTATAAATAGGTAAGAAAGTACCGTCATAAGTTTTGTATGATCTAATATATAATTAAGTAACCTATCACAATAAGTATGTTTTTTTTGGTAAAATTACTTCTGTCTGTTGGATGGTTTTGTGACCAGCCACTACATAAGTAATTGCTGCACCCTTTATGCAGGGTATATAAACTTAGCTTCTAGAAGAAGAAAGTGTATATTTGCAATAAGAATAAAGAATGAATTTTATGTGATATTTTAACAGATAAATAGAGTAGTTCTATTTCATGGCTTTTTAATCAAGGTATACATACAAATGCACGCGAAATAAGAAATAACTAGCCAAGAGCGTTTCAAGACAAGCATATGTCAGGGTTCCGTGGCCAAAGCCATATACTTGTGGTCGTATTCATAGTTCAGAAATTGGATGGTCATAGAAAAATTCGAACGAGCGAAGCTGGACAGTCAAATTTCAGAGATGTATCATCCCGACATGACATGATATACTTTTTATGGTTTAGACAAAAATAATACTTCAAAACATGCTCTGCTCTGTGGTCACATTATCTTTTTGATTTGAAAACTGTTGACGGTGTTTTTACTTTTATGCTTCTATCAAATACTTCACACAGGGCGACTTAAAATAAGTAGCTGAACATGTTAAGGCAGTTTTTAGAATTTTTGTTTGTTTGTTCACGCACATCTCCTAAACCCCTGGAAGAAAATGCAGACGGATTTAAATGGTGTTTTCACGAATATGCTTAGCTATGACGAGTTTGAAGTATAGGCTATGTTATTTTGCGCAAGGGCCGGATTAAGGAAAGAAAAAAGGATTGAAGGTTTATATGAAAATCTACGCGTACGAAGTCGCGGGCAAAAAAGCTAGTTATTAAATAATAGGCTTGCGCTTGATCGCCACCTCGTTTAATGTTAAACGATAATGCGGATGATGATGATTAGCTGTGGTCAAACGCCTAACCATCAATCATAAAAAGGTACCCTGATTTTAAGGAGTTCTTACTTATTTATAATTTTTGTACCAATTACTCGAAGTAATTTGTGTCAGAGAGACTTCCCTGGGTTTAATGATAGGTCAAGCGTAGGTCAAGAACTTTAACGGTCACTTTCACTCATGTGGGAGTCAGTTCTTTGACATCGTAGCTGTTGTAGCGAAGTGGCAACACACGAAGTATATAGAAATGGATTTGTTAAACGAAAATAAGCGCGGAAACTACTTTTACTCTGGCCCAGAAAGGCTTTTTAGAACTTTGTTATGCTTTGTCTGGCATCTGCGGTATTAATTGCGAATGTACAGTTGTACACTATACCATTGTATAATAGGTACCTATAGTTTCTTCAATTAAGGTCTCATTTGTGAATTACACAAATGATTATGACAGAATAATATAAGGTCGGGGAAAAAGTTTCTTCGTATTTTTTAAACAAATTCAAGACATATTTTTTTCAAGTTTAATTACATTTAATTATAATATATATGTGCCATTTTGTTCGATAACTTGTTGCCATCTTGTAGGTAATGACATGATCCCGTTGCTGTAGAATTTTTGGGACTTCTGATCAAAAAAATGCAACAAGTAGTTTTGACAGTCCTCTCTTGATGTTAATCTAACACTACCCAAAGAATTCTGAAGAGATCGAAACAGGTGGAAATCTGAGGGTGCAAGGTCTGGGCTATATGGTGGATGCATTAACACTTCCCAACCAAGCTCTCTAAATTTTTGCTGAGTGGCCAAAGATGTGTGCGGTCTGGCGTTATCATGATGAAAGACCACACTCTTTCTGTTGATCAATTCCGGCCGTTTTTTCTCAATTTCTTGTTTGAGTCTCATCTGCTGTTGGCAGTAGAGATCCGAATCGATGGTTTTGCCCGGCGGTAAAAGCTCATAATGAACGATGCCCTGCCAATCCCACCATACACACAGCATCACCTTATTACGTGTTAATCCGGGTTTCGCTACAGTCTGTGGTGCTTCACTGCCCTCTGACCATGATCTTTTGCGCACATTCTTGTCGTAGGTGATCCATTTTTCATCACCAGTGATCAATCTTTTCAAAAACGGTTCGGTTTCGTTACGTTTCAATAGAGAATCGCAAATGAGTACACGATTCATTTGGTTTCTTTCAGTGAGCTCGTGTGGCACCCAAATATCGAGTTTTTTGTATACCCAGTTTTTTTCAAATGGATCAAAACTGTTTTGTGGTCAATCCCCAGTTCTTCAGCTACGTCGTAACTACTAATATGCCGATCTTGGTCCACTTTTTCAGAAATGGCATCGACTTTATCCGTAACAGGGCGACCAGAGCGAGCTGCATCTTTGACATCAAAATTCCCGGACTGAAAACGCTTGAACCAACATTGTGCTACTCTTAATGACACTGCATTAGGTCCATAAACGTTACAAATTTTATTCGCGGCGTGTGTCGCATTTTTCCCTTTTTTGTTATAAAATTTCACAATATATCGAATTTGTTCGTTAGATTCACTCATTTTATCGAACAAAAAAACAATTGAAAAATGGCGGGAAATTGCTTTTTACGTTTTGTATTCCTTTTTTAAAATGTCATATTTTTAATGGTATCAAAACCAGCCAGATACAAACAGTACAACGGATAAGATTTTTACTACAACTTTATACATACAAAATACGAAAAGACTTTTTCCCCGACCTATTATAACTCTAACACAATAATTCTCAACACTGAAGTAGACTGTATGTATTACTCATTATGTTACTTATTACAAACCAAAAAAGTCCAAACTCGAGGAGTTTAATGGATAGTGGAATTATTTAATAGATTCGTGGTTCCATCATCAATCAATTTGATGATACTAAATTATAGTATTGGTATCTGAGTTACACAAACTATCAAGGTTTAAAACGATATAACAAAAGCCTTCAAAAATGTCTTCAAGTCGCGAGTGAATCGGTTTCTTCTGGACAAGCGTGCGTACTCCATCGTAGACCACATTATCTATTAACATCAGACGATATGGCGGTCAAGTACCAGCCGATTTTCAATAAAAATGTAGGTACGCAGGTTTTTAGACTTATCGATCACAAGAACAGATAACAAACTGGACTTCTAAATTTATCGGAAGCCAACACATACGGACATAGCAACCCCGGAATCGTCCAACCATTCCACACAACACAAGTTGGCAGCATTTAGAAGCTACGAGTATGTGCACTGGTCGATATCAATGCTACGCTCATTAGAAAACTATAAAAAAGAGATAGGTGACATTCAAGATGAACTTCCGAAAATTAACACCTGATTCATCAACAAAAAAAATAGGTTAAAATATGGTTGAGCTCGACTTCCATGTTTTTTTTAAATATATTAGTTACAAATAAAACTAACAACAGCGTATTAATGGCAGTGATAATCGCCGTACTGATCATAAATCTTTCTAGATGGAAAAGAAAGTTATCAAGACGCACGATTGCTATACGATGACAACGCATGCGTGAACACTCTGTTACAATTAAAAATAATTGCGATTTACCACACCAAAAAAAAACTAACAACCGTATCATTAACTAATATAACAATGGGGGTTTTGAAAGCTCCATCACAATCGAAATGACTACAGTTAAAACAATGTCGTCTGACGGAATAATATGACTCAAGTGGAAAATCTGAATATAATTATTTCTTCTAAATGAACAATTGAATATAGAACACTTTTCAGGGCCTTTAATTAGATTTGCTCCATGACCTTGTCGAGCTATTTCGACAGAATACTCGTATTTAATAAATCAACTCTATATTTTACGATTCATCAGTCTATAATAATGAATAAAGTGCTTACTTACTGATTATAAAGTTGCACAAGACAACGTCCATTTCAACTGATTGAAACAAAACAAGTCTCACCAATCGTTAAACATTCCATCATCAACCAAATGGTCCACGTAACGTTGAAAAGGTCGGGCGAAATAGTTCCAACGTGGAATAATAATGAGATTGGCGTTACGAGTTACGGAAGTGTCCTCTATGGAAAGCCCATCGCGCCCAAAGAGGTGCAAGGTGAGGCAACCTTGAGAGCGTTCTCTTGTATTAACTGCCGATGACCCGGCCTTGAGACGACCTCGAGCTCTCTTCGAGATCTAGTTTAGACAGCTCGCGGTTGGCACGATTTAAAGGCAGTTAAATCATTGAGCATACGATTTTGCTGTGACTGTACAAGTGTGTGTGTTTTTATTTAATGCACTTACGAGCGAGTACGTACCTATATTTAACATTTAACGTAAGTAATTATGGTAGTGCACTTGGCACCATGACTGTTACAAATTCGAAAAAAATTAGATCGCTATAGCGATAATTCAGCGAATTAAATCCACTTGGGGCTTTTCCTCCTGCTTGTTATTTTGGTTTTGTTTTGTAAACATCTGTCGTTTGTTTTATGAAAATCTTAGTCCTTGTTATTTGAAAAATATTAAATGATATATTTTCGTCGTATTTACATGCAACGTTATTTTAACATGGATCAGTAGGCGGGTATGTAATATAGAATAAAACTTTTTTTTAACCCCGACACAAAAGCTGATGGTCTTCATATGTCTAAACAGATTTTCTTGAAACATATAGCTAAGAAAGTCACCTTTCAAACAAGCAAAAAAAGTAAGTTAGTATCCGGTTAATCTTATAACACAGGGGTGCTATAATTTACAGAGGGCTACTTGCGTCGGAGGTTAGAAAAGGTAGGTTATATTTATATACCTACCTCCTTAACCCCTAGAATATTTTATTCCTGACTGCATCTATGTACACTTATCATGGTAGTGACAATTATGCAATTAAACGAAAAGGCACCTCGATAAGCGAGAAACATCCAGCAAATGAAATGCATCGTGATAAGGTTACGAAGTAAAAGTGAGTATAACATGTAAATATCATTTAACACCCGACATATTGCTTAACAATGTAGCACAAATACAAAACGTGAGTCAATGCTTTGCGTGAATTCGGACAGTTAATAATTAAATAATACTGATTATTATTACCGCAAATGGTTAGAAAAGGCCTTTACCTACATAATATTGTAAATCGAATCACCTGTTTTTGATTGGTATTGGTTGGTTAACCTTGTTCTTGGATTTATTTGAATTGTGAGTTACGGCCTATTATTATCTATCCCATAAATCATTTAAATAGTTTTTACTGTAATTTTCTTTTAAATTTATAAACATTTTGTAAAAGAGTTTCTTACGTTGAACAAAAGAGTTAATGATTGTTTTTACCTTTAAGGTTTCAATATTTTTTGTCCTTGGTAGCATCCAAAGCTTATGTGCTTTAGGAAACATAAAGTTTTATTATATTTTTAAATATAGTAATATTGTATATAATATTTATTTTAAATGAAATAAATTTACAATCGTCTTGTCAAAATTCTAAATAAAATTTGTGCTGATTTGATTTCAGAATGTTAGAATATTAATTTTTTTATTGTAAGATAGACTTGCGCTTGGCCGCCAACTCGCCTGATGTTAAGCGATGATGCGGCCTACGATGGATCACGCTTGCCTAGAAGTAACCGATTCACTTTTGACTTGAAAACACCCAGATTGTAACTATCGGGGAACACCCATTCAGGCAGCGCATTCCACGTACTAGCAGTTCGCACAATAAAAGTGGAATCAAAGCACTTCACACGGGTTTTCGGAATGTCAACAATAAAGCGTCGATTTTTCGAGCACGCTCTGGCAGACCGATAGAAAAAAGGGCAGGAGAGAATTAGAAATTCCCAAGTGATATGTGGATACTTAGCTCATACCTATTTAAACTTTTTACATATTGTGAGTCATTAGATATTTTATTAAATCAGGCGTTACTGTGCGGAAGTTCACCTTCAAAACTGTTTCTTTGACGAATCTCTGGTATATTTCCATTTTAACGTCTTAAAGTATAATAAGGAATTTGGGATCAATTATATTTGTTTTAATCTACAGAAATTTGTACAGTTTCAAATTTCTTTAATAAAATGGATAAATGGCACAAGGGAGATGAGGCCTATGCCCAGCAGTGGGTTGATACGGGCTGACGATGATGAAATTTATTTAGAGTACAAATTCGTTTATTTAGGTTTTGAACTGTAGAAGTTCAAAATTCTGAGTGGCGTTGAGCTATTATGGGCAAGCGTGAAGAGCCATCAGGCGAGCGACTTCGCTCGTCTCGTCCCTCAGTATTATAAAAAAAAAAAAACAATAAAATGTAGCAAAAAAAATGAACCCCAAACTAGTACAAAGCGTAAAATAAATAAAATCTCCCAATTTTCTTATTGTATGTTTATGCGACGTTAAAGCAAAAACACACTAGAGAACTCCGAAAAAAAAAATACAAGCCAACTAACATTAAATATCTAAACTACTTAGCCCATTATGGGGTTACATATACACATATAAAACTTACAATTACTACCATTAAACTACGTCAGTTTCCATAGATAGAACATTGAAGTTATTGCGGACATTACTTTGCGCTTTTGACAGGGTTGACTACCGGATCCTGTGGGAGAAACTTCGAAGTGCAGGCGTTCCTGGCGACATCATTCTTCTTCTCCAGTCCTGGTATAGGTCTCAGAGGAACGTGGTTCGTTGGCGTGATGCGTATTCCGATGAGTTCGTGCTGCCGTGTGAGACAAGGCGGACTAACATCGCCTTTACTTTTTAACTTGTACATTAATGAGCTGATCGAGGAGCTCAACGGAAACAGTGTCGGCTGTTCGATAGGGCAGAAATGTACAAATAACCTGAGTTACGCTGATGATATGGTTCTATTGAGCCCTTCGATCGGCGCCTTGAGAGTGCTACTTGGTAAGTGCGAGAGATATGCTGCAGCTCATAGCTTGATGTACAACGCTGATAAATCAGTGGCGATGGTGTTCGGAGCTACAAAAAAGGATGCAGCTGGACTTCCTCTGTACTTGAATGGGGAGACGCTGAATTATGTTACCAAGTTTAGGTACTTAGGACATATTGTTGCCAGCGACCTTGTGGACGATCTAGACTTAGACAGAGAGAGACGGTCTCTAGCTGTTAGAGCCAATATGCTAGGTAGAAAGTTTGCTGGCTGTTCGCGGGAGGCGAAAATCTTACTATTTAAGACTTATTGTACTGCACTTTATACTCCGCAGTTATGGTCTCACTACAAGGTGGAGAGTTACCGTACGTTTAAGGTGCAGTACAATGACTCGTTTCGTATAATGTTCCGACTCCCGCGGTGGTGCAGCGCTTCCACGATGTTCGCGGAGGCCCGCGTGCCGGCTCTCGATGCACTGATAAGACATCGCATTGCCCGATTTAGAGCTACAATCTCTAAGTCGGGTAATGAGATTATAAAGACCATTTGCGATCATTGTTTTTCTCTGCAGAAATTCTGGTCTAAAATGTTAAAGTATTAAATTTAATTTTCTTTGATTAGTACCTAAGACATTTTTATTTGCTTTTTTAAAATTATTATTATAATATTTTGTGTAATTAATTCTGAATGGATCAGTGTTATCCGAATATAAATAAATGATTTGATTTGATTTGATTTGATTTGATTACTTTTTAATTGTAAACATTCTCTACCAAAATGTTTCTAACTGTATACATACATACAATATTCCATATGAAATTAAAACATAAGCACCCAAATCGACTAACCCCCCTGCGGGACACCACCGGCTACGCGACTCATCGGAAATTGGCAAGTTACTTGATGTAATTTAGTAGAAGACGTCCACTGCTGAACATAGGCCTCCCCCTTTAACCTCCACACTGAACGGCATCCTGCCATCTGCATCCACTGGATGCCCGCGACTCTCACAATGTCGTCGATCCATCTAGTGGGAGGCCTACCTACGCTGCGTCTTCCGGTTCGTGGTCTCCACTCAAGAACCTTTCGTCCCCATCGGTCATCAGTTCTTCGAGCGAAGTGGCCTGCCCATTGCCACTTCAACTTGCAGATTTTAATAGCTATGTCGGTGACTCTGGTTCTTTGGTCTGTAGTACTTTATCTAACTTTACCTTAAATTTGTTCTCCGTGCATCGCTAATTAGTGCAGAATTTTTGTTTTCGATACTTGATTTCAGGTCGTTTGTGTGGTACCATTTTGATGGTGAGATAACTCACCACGAAATTTCTTTGGAATCGAGAGTCATCCTATTCATATACCTATATGTATATTATGTTTTTTTTGCCACAAATAAATGATGTGTTTGTCAATCTCAAATCTAGACAAACTGACTTTAATTACTTACTAACCCTACGATATCTAAACTTTTGAGACCTAAAATTCTACTTGTTTGTTTAGGCTTCTCACTCAACCAACATTACAAAAGCCACTGGTTTTCAAACTTTTGACCTCTGCGCGTGCTCGTGACATGGTGTGCTCGGGCGTACCTGACAAATTGCTTACAACACTTGTCACAGAGATTTATGGCTTTTGGTACCACTTGCTTGCCCAGGCTTTAAGGTTGAATTCGCTTAGAATATTTTTTGTTCATTATTGTAGTTTATAAAAAAAACTTAAAACACGTTAAAAACTCAAGGGGTTTTGTTATTAATTAAGTTTCACTATCCACGCCTGTCCACCCCTAACTCCATCATGAGATATGTTCGGTGATATCAAGTTATAGTTATTATAATCATTATTCTAAAGCTGAAAACCTCAAACGTATGGACGTATATATATATTATAGATATTTAGACAGGACGTACAGTTTGTGCCGTTTGGGGTTGAGACTTTAGGACCGTGGGGTCAAGCCGCTCTCGAACTGTATAGGGGCAGGGACCTGGCCAAACGTTTGGTTGAAGCGACTGGTGACCGGAATGCTGGCGCCTACTTCGGCCAAAATATTCGAATTGCCATTCAACATGGTAATGCTGCTATGCCAAGCCACTTTTCCTTTCACCAAGGGGCTTTTAGATTAGTTTTTTTTTTGTTTAGTTTTGGGTGAAGGTCAGTAAAGTTGTTAGATGAAGAATTTAGAAAATCTCCAAAATACAGTATTTTCAGTCTTACTATTTTTCTATCTCCATCTAATTGATTCTATATAGGTATACACAGAATGATGATATTAAGCCGAAAGTAAGTCATGGCAGTCTTTATTTTGAAATACTTTTACTATGGAACCTTGAAATCCCAATAAACAGGTATTACATATATTTCGTAGAGTGTTCGAGAGTGTTTTTGTATGGACCAATTGTATTTTTGCGGTTTCAGGTTTGGTTCTGTCTTAGTAATAGTTTTCATAATGATGGATACAACGACTTTTTTTAGAATTAATACCACTGTTCTTTGTAGACAGTTCTTGTGTTAGTTTTAGTAACAACTAGAAATAAAAGTAACTCAAACTCAACCTTTTCTTGAACAATTCCTGATTTCTCTGTTCTCTGAAGAATGCGTAGCCTTAAAACTTCAATAGGCACGATATTCATTTGTTTAGGAACCTACTGGCCTCCATTAACGACTTCCAAAGACGTATGTACTTACAATACAATTGAATAGCAGGTCATAGACAGCCCCGTTAGCTTGGTAGTGAACCTGCCTTCTGCGCTTGGAGGCGTAGGTTCAATTCCCACCTATGACATTTTTTTACGTGAATAAGTCCGCGTTTGACCACCAACTCGCCTCGTTGTAAAGCGGTGATGTGGTGTGATGAACATTTGTGTTTGTTCTATGTCTGGGTGTTAATATCTATTTAAGTATGTATTTAAAAATATATATGTACATAAATTATACATTTCAGTCTCTAGCAGCCATATTACAAGCTTTGCTTAGTTTGGGGTCAGATGACCATGTGTGCAATAATGTCTCAGATATTTATATTACATTGCAACGAGCCAAATTAGAGTCAAACAGTCAAAAATAAATCATTCTTGTCCAGAATCCAAGGAGACGTTAGCCACAAATTACTGTCAAAAGGTTAGTGTGAGCAAGGATCCATTATACTTACTTGGTGTGAGCTGCATTTTAAACAGCGTGCCAAGAGGCTAAACAGCAACGAAGCCCTAGTTCAGACTAAGCTTCTTAGTCTTGAGCATCGGCGCAAAGTTGCTAGTCTATCGGTTTTTTTATCGGATACATTTTGGAGTGTGCATTAGATCTGCATGATTTAATTCCCTCCTGCTCTTTTTTCTATCAGACTGTCAGAGCGGGAACGAAAAATTGGCACCGCTTTATGGTTGACATTCTGAAAACCCGTATGAAGCGCTTTGATTCCACTTTTATTGTGCGAACTGCTAGTTTGTGGAATGCACTGCCTGAATGGGTGTTCCCCGATAGTTACAAACTGGGTGTCTTCAAGTCAAGAGTGAATCGGTTTCTTCTAGGCATGCGTGATCCACCGTAGGCCGCATCATCGCTTAACATCAGGCGAGGTGGCGGCCTAGCGCAAGCCTATTTTGCAACAAAAAAATCACTTGTATGAGATTAGGTCTTAAAATAAATAAAGTTTCAGCGGATAATTTTGAAACAAGCACTTAGCTGCTAATTTTTATGATTCTTAAATAACAAAAATGATGCACATCGTATTACACAGCGTTGTATAAGCGGTCGTGAAAATGACAACTTTTCCGGGTTTATTGAAGGCACAAAATCATCCCATCGCGCTGCGACTAATCTAAACTTCGATAAATTGGGTGAAATTTGAAACCTAACATAAACAAAAGAGAGTTGACTTTTCTACGGTTGCTTGTACACTGTGACGCCGGCGTCGTGAATCTAAAACCAGCGAAGTTTCTAAAACCCATTCTAAAAACAACAAATTAATCCATCACCCCAACAATTACTTATATACACAAGGAATGGAACAGGCTGATTATAATGACCTTTCGACTATCACAACTTGCTAATTTGGCGCCAACGTGAAAAAATCATCTCATTCTATTATTTTGTTAAACTCGTGGATTTTCGATGGTTGATCTAATATTTGTGTGTATGTTCCCTGTGGACTTGAAAGGGCACTTGCCCTATTTCTTCATGATGATAATGATATAATTTGTAGTGTAAACAATGAAAATCTATTTTCACTAAAGATACATATTCTATCTATCTATTAGCGATGCGTCAGAATCTGCTTGTACTCGACGGGAATGTAGGGGCGTGTAATAGTCTCTTGGCTTCACCATCATCGGAGGAGGCCAAGAGTCTTATTAGACTGTACCTATTTCTCTTCGGAGGGAAATGTCTATAGATATATATAAGTCTATAGAATAAAAAGTATTGTATGGATAAATATGTAATTGGGGATCGTTTGGGGTACCTATGGGACGTCGTGTCCTATGGATACTTCAAGCGATCCCCAATTAATTAGATTTAAATAGTTTAAATTTAATTAGATTTATGGGAGTGGCATGGTCGAATATCGAAAAATCTTATAAAAATAAGAATAAAAATAAAAAAAAACTATCTATTGATAGTAAAATTTGGTGGGTTTATAAAACCACTAGTCAAGTCAATTCAGTTTACTTTGGTGCGTATCAAAGACAAACACCTCTGGCTCCGGCCAGAATCGGTAAGAAGCAGTCGCACCTACTTGCAACATCTGGCGCGATATCCCGCCTGAAATCTCGAAAAGGATAGACAGGGCTGTGACAGGAAGTGGTTACCGCCGTCCAATTGTCCATAACCGGCATGATTACTCGATTAGTACACAGCAACTGGTACTTAGTAACTTCGTCCGACCACTCGACCATCTCGAAACTCGATGTTGCACATTCGTACAGCGATTCAATTCGCGTGTCTGTAATTAAAAGCAGTCATATTAAGAACATCGAATAATACATCAACATGCGTGTTTGAGTACGAGGTAGCATCTGCGATGACTTCGCGGCCTTTGAGACTAGAAACCTCTTTCATAATGCTCACGCTTAACGGGGACGCGTAAAATGAATATTAATATTACAGAGTTACTCACTTGTAATCGGCTTATTACGTGTATTATAAAAAAATTACTCAATTCAGTAGTTGTTGAAACTTTAAAATATTGCTGTTTCAACACTTAGAGAGAATGTAGAATTCTTTGATATTAGTTGGTCACAGTTATGACTTCATTTTGTTGATGCATTAAAATGTGCAGATAGTACATCTCCATAATAAAACAACCAATCGTTGCAAACATCTATATACTAACTAAATAAATAATTACTACATTAAAATATACGTGTAGGTACTTGATAATTAATAGTTTCAATAATTACAAGGCGTAAGTAAACATTGTAGCGTAGTTAATGACCATGATTGCATTAACGGTTGTGTTAGTATACTTATGTACGTTATTCGTAGTACGTCATATGTATTTAGGGTCCATGCAAAGACCAGAAAGGAAAACTCCTAATGCGGTCAAATAAACTGAAACCAAAAACAAGCTACATATTAAAAAAAATATGTTCATAAAAATAATTCAATATCTATATATATCAATCAATTCAAATATTTTTTTTATTTCTTATAACAATAATATCCGAATTGTTACAAAATTAATTAAACTTATATAAAATTAAGCTAGCTATTTAACGGCTAACTATGTGCCCCAAATTCCAATTCCCAATTCTACGCCGAGCCTGTATTTTGGGAGCCCCTTGATTTTACAGCATTCGTTCAACCTGTGAAAAAGAACTGCTATTTTATTATACATACTTAGACTAGAGTAGCTAACTAAAATTGATTAAATTACATTATATTAAATTATTTAACTAGATATTCGAAGAGGGAAAGGGTGGGGGGGGGGGGGAATGGAATTGAATATAATAGGTAGTATTCGCGCCGCGTCGTCTCTAATGACAATTTTTTAGTAAACTTATGTTACAGTATTGTTTTTAGGTAAAAAGATATTTTGATAAATTAAATTGTGATTTATAATTAAAATCGGACCAGGCGTTCAGGAGTTATAGTGGAATTTGGAAAACCCCATGCATGCATATATATCGTACATGTTAACAATTTTTCAATGTCATCAAATCAAAGTCACAACTACAAAAAAAGGAAAAGCACTGTCACATTTTCATATTTCACTAGAAATTTTATGATTTTTGAGCTGGCATGCTATTAAGTATGAAGCATTTTTTACTTAGTAGTATGTCTTTGGGCTAGAAATGAGCATTTCTGTGAGTACCTTAAATATATTTTATGTGCTTTAGAATGTAGAAAATAGATAAAATTAAATTATTCAAGCATGTAAACATTGTTTTTGAATTGTTAATGAATTGCCTCAATTTTTTTTTTTTTCACTTATTGTATAGATAATGTGTAAAAAGTAAAAAAATTGAGGCAATTCATGAACAATTGAAAAACAATTGGTTTATTAGAATCGGGGCTCAGATCGCTGGCAATTTTAAAAGTTTCACTATGGCCATGGGCAACCGATGAAATATAACTGTTTTAAAATTGTCTTACAAAGGATCTAGGTAGTCTAACAGTGGTCTTACTATCTATTAAATTCATATAGTTGCTCGCCTATTTTACTAAGCATAAAATTCCTACGCTTCCGTCACATATGTGATATCTATATTGGAAACTACCCCATATTTGTGAAAACGAATCCAGAATTATTTCCGACAATAATCTGACTTGATTGTAAGTAATCGTAGAAACCAAGACAGACTCGCCCGTCAAAAATGGGACCCATTATCTACAATACTATACCGAATTCAACAAGGGATCTATAATAAAAATTTATCTAATAATGTATGTCGGTTTCCGAAGGATATTTCAAATCACCAATTCCGCTGCACCAGCTTGATCTTAATTCTTTATCGTTACTTTAAAACTACATTAACCTCGACAAAGCGTAATTTTAGAAATAAATACATGGATAATGCTATCCTGCCTTGACCTAACGTGCCAGAAAATAGTTTTAACTATGATTTTGTCTAGGTTTGACCAATTTTAACACCATTAGCAGTTTTTTCTTCTCTAAAATGTTTTATTAATTGCTGACAAAGAGTCATTGTCAACCGGCACCTACCCTTGACACGGGTCAAGAAAACACTTTTGTCGGGTTAACTTAAACGTTAAGTAAACTAACAAGTTTCTCAATTATCTTAATTTTGACGGACTGTTGCCAAATTGTAGTAAGCTCAGAAAGTTTATGTACTATGGTTAATTATACAACTATTTGTGCGCTACTGTTTGTCGGGCGATCGAACACATCATGTCCTCCGAATCCTTTGAAGAATTGAGTAATAATAATACATCTAGACTTTTTGATTGGTGAGTACTTAAGCACTTAGTTTAATTTATTATGGTCGAAGTGCTGTGTTTTATTCATCTATTGAATAAAAATCTTAATCACTTACAGACAATGCACAGCCTAAACCGCTGAGTCAATGACATTTTGCGCAAGGGTTCCTTATAAAACGTATATGAGATGAGGACTAAGAAAGTATTTTTGAGAATTACATATATATCTATTGAAGTGACTGAAAGCCAAGCCCTACACGTAGGTACTAAGTTGTGGGCATTTAGCTAGTACAATTATAATCGTGAACAATAAGTCGGTACCTATAATATCAGTTCGTGGCGTACTTTCACATCGTCATCACCAGTTTAGATAGTTGTACCCCGGAAAGAACTGAATAAAAATAGTATTTACCGCCGCTTTGGTGCGCTATAATTCCACACTGGTGCATGTTTGTCAAGTCATGTGGCAGTTCCTGTACTAGCACTAATTGGTGTTAAAATTAACGTTGTAAAATATAAAAGTAAACGGAATTATTGCGACAGTTCAAGGCAAATTAAAAGTTGAAACGGACCTATATAGACTCTTTTTCCCTCCAGAAAATGCGGCATTGCTAGTAACACCGCTGAATTCAGCTAGTAAATACTAGATACATAAATGTTCCCGTCTTCCCGCCTACTCTTCTGATATAGTCTGTTCTCACCTTGTAGTATAAATCTGTTACCTACAGATCTATAAATCAAAGGTTATCACTATCACTAGCTGTAGACATGTGATCGCTGTAGCAAGTCATATGGTGACTGTACGCTTATATAGACTAGATACCTGTTTGTTTAAACAACAATTTCCAAGTCTACAGTAGGTGCCACACAGAACGAGGTAATCGAGCGAGCAATTAAGTAATATCCAGCCTGTGGCAATAAGGAGTCGCCCCAGTCGCCGCGTGACGTAAAGTGCCGTTGACCGACACTGTTTACTTTCACAACCCAACGATGTGAGGTGCCAAATGAAATATTATTGGGTTCTTCAAAGCTGCACGCATCTTCAACAATGCAGGTGACTCAGACTCAGTCCTGGAGTCCAGTGGGAAGGTTAAAGATCGAATACTTCTTGTCTCTTGAGTCTTGACACACTTTTGTATGGCGTTGCGAAGAAGCCATATGCAAGGTACTCGACTCTAACTGAGCCAACAAGTTCTTGGTTATCATTGTAACTAGATCCAACCTTCTTCCAATCAATAGCCTCGATATTTTTTTATGATGTACACCTAACTGTAAGCTCAAATTGATTCGCCTTGTCTGTAGTTTTACGTCAAATATAGTGAAAGGTAAATAAGTCGAGTGGTCAAGGAGGTCTACAGCTGATGTTCTACATACCTTAGTATCACGGTTTTATATTTATACCTAGCAAATTAATCAATTCAGCATAACGCGTAACTTGTCTTGGCTAAAACAACTTCGCTAACATGTAAGTGGGACAGGCAATTTTGAAGCTAGGAAATATAAAGTACTTAGACATAATATTTATCATCCTTAGTGGGTTTTCTGTGAGGAAAACTAGCTAGGTACGAGTACTTATATTCCTGCTCCTATTTATATTCGGGTTGTAGTAGCGAGGCCGAAGGCCGAGCTTACACCCGTGCGAAGCCGGGGCGGGTCGCTAGTTCCTTATATAGATGAAATACACTAGAGATTCGTCAAAGAAACAGTTTTGAAGTTAATAATAGACTAAAGATGACGTAGTCTAACCCTACCCTACCCTAGTGAGGTAGTGGACCCTGGGTATGTCCTAAAACTGCGACCAGAACCACCGGAGGATGGGCAGCAGCGTCCTAATAGTACACGGTGAACGTACTGCGATCCCCAAGCCGCCTGCCTCCTCCAACACCCCTCTCTATGAAGGAGGCCTTGTCCAACAGTGGACGTTAATTGGCTGATGATGTGTGAGGTAGTCTAAAAAATATGATGTTTTTAAAACATAAGGATATAAATTAACTTTTACAACTATTTAAATCTAAGTATTTAATCATTCCTAAGCTCCGGCCCCATAGATAGTAGATACTTATCCAGGATAGTTTTCGTAAAACGTTATTAATTAACGCAGGTTTATTCACTAAGAAATCAGATTTTCGCAACTTTGATGAAAGTTGAACGGTGAGCATTAGTTGGCCTTTGGTTGGCGGTCAATTGAGCATTATCTTTTTGTGACTATTAGCCGCTTTTATATATTTAATTGCTGATTGGTTGACCGAATTGCAGTACAGCTTATATTTTATGCAGGTTGTTGCAGCAGTACAGTTTTGTCCGCTATCTTAATAATTAAAAAATATGTAAAAAAATATTAATATACTTATGGTATAGTTTATGTATTGTTTCCAAGTATTATCCAAGCAAGTATATTTCAGACTGCCAGAGTGGACGCGAAAAGGCGATACCTTAGGCGAAAGGCGTACGAATCGCTTTGATTCCAGTTTTATTGCGCGAACTGCTAGTCTATGAAATACACTGCCTGAATGGGTGTTCTCCGCCTTTAAATCACGTTGAATCTGTTTCTTCTAGGCAAGCGTGCTCCATCGTAGACCGCATCTTCGCTTAACATCAGGCGAGTTGGTGGTCAAACGGAAGCCTATTATATAATAACAAAAAACGCTAGTAGCTTATGTGTTAATACAGGGTATAGGTAAGCTAACTCCATACCAAACCAAACCAAATCAAACCAAATTTCCATACCAAATTTTATTTAAATCCGTACGGAGTCGAGTGTAGACAAACTTTTACAATTATTTAAAAAAAACTCATATTTGAAAAATTTGTGTGATGTGATTTCCGTGATTTTGAATTACAGTTCTCCGAACTTCTTGTGAGCGACTATATAAGTTGAACGGAACAAATATGGGTAGGTCGTACCCATACCTACATTAGTCAGTTCTGAAAATGTGACATTGCCGTTTAGTAACGGCACCTCTTTCTATAAAACTCGGCCCAAGCATTTATTTGCTCTGACAGCTGCAAGAATAGGGTAAAAATAGCTAAACAAAAATATTTTCTTTTAATTTTTGGGTACCTGTAACAGTCTTCCGGTCAAAAACCTAGCGAAAGTGATCAGAATTCATTGTTTTCATTCGGCATTTTCACTTAGGACATAATACGTATGCAGCGCTGGCCCGTAGAGCGAGGGGAGTGGTCGCTCTGGGCCCAGATAGCAAGGGACGCCAAAACCGAAAAAAATTCAAAAAAAAAACATTTTTCTAGCGCCTCGTGCCTCGTCGGTGTGGCAAGTTGCGGGGAACACTTGGGTGTGTTTTATTTTATTTTTATTTATCGCGAATAAGTTCGCTTTTGACCACCAACTCGTCTGTTCGTGTTGGTAGGCGACGAAGTGGTCGAAGATGAAGCACGCAGACTTAGAAGATACCTATTCACTCGTGTTATTTGTAAACAGCATAAAATTGCAAAAGTGTTAGCAAATGTAATACTTTTTATCCCGCAATCTATTCCAGTACGATAGTTTTCAAAAATAAAAGAGCCAAAAGACAACCTCTCTCTACAGCTAGGCCAGTTAGCTGGCTAGCTTTTGGCGCTGTACGTAAGCGCCCGTGATTTCGGAATCGTACATTTTCCGGGATAAAAAGCATCCTACGTCACTTACCCTCCAACTATCTCTATGCAAAACATCACGCCGTTCCTTTTTCTGTTTCTCTGTATAGAAGAACATACAAACTAACAAACAGTCACTCACATCTTCTATATATATAAAAGAAAGTCATGTTAGTTACACTATTTATAACTCAAGAACGGCTGAACCGATTTGGCTGAAAATTGGTGGGGAGGTGGCTTAGTACCAGGAGACGGACATAGGATACTATTTTGTAGCGAGGCCGAAGGCCGAGCTTACACCCGTGCGAAGCCGGGGCGAGCTTTTTTATAATATATGGCCACCAATTTTTTTTTTGAATGAAGTAATATTAAAAGCTGAAGATCGGTATGAGTGGTGTACCTTGAGGAAACCCATGCGTAGCACTAGTACTTGCCTAGTCTATAATAAAATAAATATAGCTTTTTCACTTCTTTACTTTTAAGAAGGTGGAAAATCGCAACGAATGTCATAGATCGATCACCTAAGCCCAAGGACGTTATAAACCTTTTATAACGTCCTTGCCTAAGCCTAACATAGTATGTTCGAGGGGACAAACAGGAATCAAGCTAGATACAAAATACAAACAACACGGATGTCAGACTTGTTCTGTCACAAAAGGATTTTTTAGGAACGTGTTATGAATTTTTTATACTTGTTATTCTCGTGATCTTGTAGTAGTGTATGTACCTAACCATAAATCACGAAAAGAAGACAGACACAACGTCGACAAATCATGTCGCCGCGAGTATTTAATTTCAAAAACTCGTTATTTTTTGAGTTTTAATCTATAGAGGATTACTCATTTACCCTGCATTAAGCCGAAAGGAGGTCATTATAGTCATCATTATGAACTACTTTTACTATGGGAGCAACCACTGAATAGAGAAAAAAACTGCTTTTCCATTTCCATAGGAAACGGTCATTGATACTCGACAAAATGTACACGAACAGCCACAGACCTACTACCTATAGATCTTCAATGAGCGTGGCTAGCTCAGTGCCTCTCGCTTCAACATGGTGTGTTGCCACATTAAAATTATTTGCTTTAAGTTAGGGTAATTTACATACTAGACGGGTAGTGAATCTCTTCAATGAGTAATTTTGGAAACTTTGGAAAATCTTGTGAGATGGAAGGATATCTGAAAAATACTTATGAACAAAAGAAATTAATATTAAGATCCAAGTCCATCCGTTTAAAGGTAAAACAGCTTTAAACGGCTGTATCTTTCGCGCCGTAATATCGTCAGTTGAAACTTACACAGAATATGTAATTACGACGGATTAACTAAGAAATATAATTAAGTCAAAACTAAAGAGGGTAGACATCCACACATACAACAAACGTTTTTGTTAAGGTATTTTTGTATTTGCTCTGGTGTAAAAACCAAACGGTACGTAATGGTAATCGGTACAAGCGTCAAACTTGGCGGATTATAGTGCACACCCTAAAGTAAAACAACAATTAATAAATACTGGCCGCGTGCGAGTCGGTCACACATTTCTGTTTCCCACAAGTTAAGCAACGTCGGGCGCGGTTGATACTTGGATGGATGACAGCCTGGGTGTGATGTTGTGTATTTGCACTACTTTTTGTATTTTATGACGGTACAGAACCCTCAGTGCACGAGCCCGACTCGCACTTGGCCAGTTTATTTATTTTCATGGATGGAATTATGGATAACATCCCAATTAATGAGATACTTAGATAAAACTCTTTATTATTTACAGTACTCATATCACACACGATAAATCAGACTTCAAAAAAAGATTATTTTGTTTTATTTGAACAAAATCACGCTGATGATGATTTATGATGATATATTTTCTTTGATTTAAGTACATTTAAGTGTGTTTATTAGACCCTGAGCAGCTGCAGTTGCTCAAAAATATAATTTTTCCCTTTCTGATATTGGATTCGGCATTGAAATGACTGGAACAAATTCTACTATGTTTTCCTGGCACCCAATTTTCACAACCAGTAGCACTGATCCATTTTATTCGTAAGCCAGGATCAGTTGGAAATCTGCAGAACGAATAATTTATGTTAATTGTGGTGGGTAATTTCATTTATAAACTGGCAACATTGATAGTTATTCTTCTCAGTTAATATTTTGATAAAACTCATAGGAAATACCACAAATCGACCAAAAAACGGACTAATTATGAATAAAATATTTACGCGTTGATATCCTGAATTTATTTAGGTGATCATTACAAGCTCTATATGTTTACTTACGTGTGAAATGATATTTCATCGTTTTTTCTCCCACTGCGGTACTTGCAGCCCAAAATGATACAACCAACCATTGTAAATGTTTGTTTTACAATTATTTCTCAGACGAAACACGCATTTATCACATAAAATCACCAAAAAAATGCAATAAACAATATTCAGACCCGTTTTGTTTGGCACAGGACCGTCAGATTTTGACATTTCTGATCCAAAAAACAGGCCACGCCGATAAGGACAAAAAAGTCTAGTTATGTCCTTTTTGTACTTGTGCTGAGCCATATCAATTTGTCTCTTTCACTTGCTTTCACTGAAATATATTGCCGGGCCCTGCGAACAGCAGTTTTTTTTTCGTGAATATTGATAGTCGTAGAACAAAAGTTGTTTGGTTTGACGTATTGAATGCTAACGGATAACGGATTACCAGTAATCCTGTATACATCTAATTATCTACGATATATAACATCATTGTGTTTTACCTAACTTATGAAACAACAAAAGGTAGATATAGTTATATTAATAAAGTATATAACCGTCGACATATCAACGTTTAGTGCGAGCACATTTAGTAGGATTGTGGAACATCAGTTAAACATTTTGCGGTGTGTAACTAAAACGTAACCTTCTTTGGCGTTGTTGAAATCCGACCTATTACAGTCGGTTAGATTTAGACGACCAGAAACCACAAGCAATCATCATTATACTAGGCATCTACTTTGTATCTACATAGACACCGCAAGTAATAGCTATCTAGGTGTAACTGGCTTAATAGACAGAACCTAGTTTACTTATTAGAAATTTTAATACTTACCCGTAGACCTGTATATTGGCGCCCGTAGCTTAGTGGTTAGAGCACTCGGAGCTTACCTATATTTGAGGGAGCAGGATCGGATCCTGCCGTTGTAAATTTTTGAAGTGAAAAGCACTTCTTGGGTGACAAAAAATCATGGAACTAGCATCATTGTCACCGTGTATTTTAAAACAGCGCCATCTCTTGTAGAATAGGTGAATTACTACTTATGTTTTCCCTTCTGACGTGCTGTTCTATGCCTGGTGTTTTTTTTATTGTCTTTAACATATAAATAGTGAATGCTTACTCAAGTGTGTATCAAGTGTGGAACAACACTTCAATCAATTGAAAATTTCAAAAACCCCCCCGAATGTAAAGCTGATAATTTTCAAACGGCTGAACAAATTTTCATGAGTCATATTATGGCTAAGAACACTTTCGATTAAATCTCCTTTAAAAAAACATCTAAATTCACAGATACACAGACTCGCCACTGTCCATGAACCAATTTTTTTTCAGGAAAAAAAATAGATGTGTTTATTCAGGATTAATCTACCTTCACGCCAAATTCCATCCCAATCCATTCGACCGTTACGGCTTGAACGGGGACAAACATACACACGAACAACATACAAAACTTTAATATTATAAATGCTAAAGTGTGTTTATTTGTCTTTTTGTTCCTTTTTCACGCAGCAACAGAGCACTGGGTCAACGTAATTTTTTGCATAGAGATATTTGGAAGGCTGAATAGTGACATATAGGATAAATTTAACCCGAAAAAAAATGTATTTCCTGAAGGAATGTTGATGAAACCTTGGGTTGCAGTTAGTTCATAATTTATCTACTTATCAGTGAAATGTGATAATATGGTTCATACATCAGATCAGAAAAACATGGGAGATAAGCTTTAGTACAATAATTGTTCCTGTTCAAATGTATCTCGTGTTTTACCCTTTTTTTTCACTATACTTACCGCTAAATCGTGTAACGCTAAAACTATAAGTGCGGCACTGTCACTAATTTTTCACGCATTTGATTTAAACTTCTAGCGTCACCAATAAACTAACTAATACTTAGTTCATATACAAAAAAGGGCGACAAGGTTTTTGCATTTGAAGTCTTCTGCGAGTTTAACTAAAGGCATCAAGCCCGCGTACGTATCCGTCACGTCACCATACACTATCTTCCTTGTTACTCTGATCTTAGGTTCATACATAAGACCTACATTATGAAAGCTTTCGCAAACATATATTATTATTATGATATGACTTATATATAAGTCTTGCATAAGGCGCATCTAAGTTGCGCAAGTAGAGAAGAATACATGCATTGCCCGTATCATTTACATACGTGCATTTTGTTCTTTTTATTCTGTTAAAGGTATAATAAATATATAACTATACTTACCAAAACCAATACGTATATCTGACGTTGACAAACGTTTCTTCTTTCCGAAAAGTAAACCAGCCAATATTGAAACAGGCCGTCATATCTACAAAGTAAACAAGTGAAATAACCAAAAATAGTCGTAACAAAAGATTTTAACGATATTTTCTCAATAACATTACTGTTTCCTGGAATTTATAGCAATGACTCAACCTATTTATAACTCATTATTTACAGAAAATATACTTAACGGTTAAAGTTAAGCACAGTTAAAGAAGAAATTGCGAAAACCGGCAAAAACTATAGTCGTCTGCTCAGACACCCAAATAGCTTGGCTGCTAAACTCACGGAACAAAGTTACAAGCCTAGACTAATAAGAAAGCGCGTTATCTCCAGCGATTGACCCCTTTTGGTCATCAAGATAATACATAAAAGATGTCCTCACTGGAGGGCACACTTTACACGACATATTGCTCTCAAGAAATCTGCTTATATAGTACATATAACTGATCGCAAATAAAATCAGAATACAGAAAAAAACGATATTTTCTAAAAATATAACGGTGTGAAAATAAGGTAGCAAAATTGAGCTCGTCTGAGAGCTAATACGGTATAACCTCTAGATTATTTAATTAAAAGTTTGATAAGATCTCAGAAAAAGTATACCATTTGATCACATCATTTGCAGTTGTGTGCTCTCAATATTAAAGTGTGCGTTTGTAGAACTAGTAAGAATATGTCAGTGTGTGCAATACGTGTTTACCTCGCCCCCTTCAGTTTTTGGCAGACTTTTTCGGTACTAGCTCGAGTTTAAAGGCAGATCCAAACTATATATTATCAAAGGATAAGATAGTCAAATTACGTATCTGCTTCAGTACGATAGCTTACATAGCGCATAAACATAGCTAAATACATAGCCCAATAGCTAAATAACTCAAATACTTGGAAACGACTGGTGACCGGACCGGACCTACCTACATTGGCCAAAAAGAGCGTTGCCATTCAAGTGGCAAAGCTGCCAGCATTCTGGCCACTTTCCAATCCACTAAGGGCGTTTTTAATTTATAATTTATTTATGTTAAGTATAGTTTAAAGTTTTAGTTCAGTCATAATTGATTTACTACTTAGCCTTATACAAAAACAGATGGATTGCCCATAGATCGTTGAAGGTATAGAGACAGTCTAAATATAACGAACACATTTATACAAAAAAATAAAAACTGAACAAGCTTCAGCTGTCTCGCTCAAATCCCCGAGGGTGTTTTCAGCTATAAACCGAATAAAACTAGTTTTCAGTTAGAAATGCTTTATTCGATTTTATTTTTTTATTTGGTCGCATTTGGTCAGCTCACAAAGAACAAACAAAAAGTCCGAAGGTCCCAATACTCCCGACAGGAATCACTGTTCGTTTACTAACGGCATCTACGGTACAATTTAGTACTACCGAATAAATGATTTGAACAACAGCCGACTACACAAGGCGTGGGATTCATACTAAAATGTTCCACCCTTAAGGGTGGAATATTCTCTACAAATTTAAATGGGACTATCCTTGCCAATTCAATTAAAAAATAATCATATTTAATCGGTTCAAAATCGGCAAAGAATATGTTCTAAATTTGCGAAATAATTTTTTACCGAGTTTTGTTACAAAAAATCGGACCCGGGTATGTCCTAAAACTGCGACCAGAACCACCGGAGGATGGGCAGCAGCGTCCTAATAGTACACGGTGAACGTACTGCGATCCCCAAGCCGCCTGCCAAGCATGGGGATTATGGCAACACCCCTCTCTATGAGGGAGGCCTTGTCCAACAGTGGACGTTAATTGGCTGATGAAGTTACAAATTTATCGAATTATTTTGTCCTCTTTTCTGGAAATCGATTAAACGTTATAATAATACAGTTTTTATTTACTTTGTTTCAGATGGGGGGTTGTAGGATGACGATAGTGGACGATATACTGAATCGATCGTTCTACAAGCTCGGGCTGGTCGTCGGCAAGAACCCAGGCTACTTCATCATCATCCCAGTGCTGCTCACGCTGCTCATGATCACCGGATACCAGAGGATCTACTACGAGATGGACCCGGAGTACCTGTTCTCACCAGTCAGTGGACAGGGAAAGTACGAGCGGAGAATAGTAGAGGAGAATTTCAAAGTCAACTATTCGCACAGGTTTAATGTTGGGAGGATAACACGAGCAGGTAATTAATATAATAATTAATATTATTCATCGTCGCGAAGTTATACGACTCAAAAAATTACGGACATACGATAAAATTGATATTAACGATTTGAGGTTTGGTCCCATAGTAAAAGTTGTTCATAATGATGAGTACAATGACCTCCTTTCGGCTTACTACAGAGGTATATGCGTAACCCTGTATACAGGGTTATTACTAAAATTGTTAAAACCCTCTCGCAGGCAGGTTCATTACATCACACCAAACAGCACATCCTTGTTCATCCATGACTTTAAAAAAATTAATACATCCTCCAAAAAACAACTTATTTACTTAGTTCGTTTGGATTTTATACCCACTTCAAAAAAGGAGAGAAGGGGTTCTCAATTCGGTTGTCTTTTTAGGTTTTTTACCTCAGAACTTCTTCCTTTATAAATCGATTTTGAAAATTATTTTATTATTTGAAGAATACATTTCTCAGATTGTCCATAGAATTTTTATCATAATCGGTTGAGTAGTTTTTTTTTAAATAACTAAAAAAAAATATCTTATCCAAGTAAAAGATATTGCGAATTTATTAATTTTGATGTCAGTTTTTTAAATTAATATTAGTTTTGTATTTTAGGTGCAAGAGTAGTTATCTAAGCTTCGTTCTGGCCCCCTAGTTTTTTAAATATATATGAGGACGCGTAAAGCTATTGCCGTTTAGAGCCCAAATTTCAATATTTTAGTTTTTTTTTTATTGGAGAAATAAAGACAAAAATATGGGAGAAAGCAAGTCATGGAACTATAGTTATTAGATTTAATAATTAAAGAAATGCTTGCACATACGGTCATCTGACCCCAAACTAAGCAAAGCTTGTACTGCCTTCCTTGGACATGGCTACCAGAGACTGATATACATAGATAAATCTTTAATTCTAAATTATGTGCACGCCCCCAACCGTTTTTCGTAGTATTGTATATGCGTAGTGTGGTGGAGGGGCATCTATACAGATTTATTTTAAATACATACTTAAATGGATACTAACACCCAGATAATAATATAGAACGAACACAAATGTTCGTAACATCAATATTTGCCGTATGTGGCAATCGCATCCACGCCTCCAAGCGCAGAAGACAGGTTCGCTACCAACTGGGCCACCGGATCAGTCTGTAATAATCCTGTATAAAGCATCAAAAATAATTTTCCAGGTAGGTTCGGTCGAGTGATCGTCGTGGCCAAAGACAACAACACGAATATGCTGCGAACGGAAGTGTGGAAAGAGTTGCGGCAACTTGACGACCTGGTGCAAAACGTGACCGTCACGCTGCCCTCTGGAGAAACCTTCACGTACAAGGAAGAGTGCTCGAGATGGGAAGGCCTGTGCTTCACTAACGATATACTCAACTTGGACAAAATTATTGGCGAGGTAAGCTAAAAAGGATTAAGCAAATTTTTACCAGACTATCCGCAAGAATGAGGGTGATACCAAGACTTATGCTTTACAAAGCGCAAGTCCGACCTCACATGCAGTACTGCTCACATCTTTGGAACGGAGCACTCAAGTAACAGCTTGACCCACTTGATGCATTACAGCGTAGAGCTGTCAGAATTGTCGATGATTCCTAGCTCACGGAACACCTAGAGCTGCTCAGCATGCGCAATGACGTTAGGTCTCTTTGTATCTTTTATACATTTATAACGGGGAATGTTCTCAAGAACTGTTTGATCGCGGTTTTATCATCGCACCAGCCGCCACCGTCTGAAAGTTCATATCCACATATCATAGATCGGTGGAAATCGCACACTGCGTTTTACACAATCTTTTTTGCTTCACATCTGCAATTTGTGGAATGAGCTCCGATCCTGCGGCATTTCAGAGTAACTATAATATGGGGTTCTTCAAAAGGGCTGTTAATAGAGTCGGAATCGTATCTGTGATGCCCCTGGTGTTACAGGTATCCATAGGCGACGGTAATAGCTTACCATCAGGCGACCCGTCAGCTTATTTGCCACCTATGGCATAAAAAAATGTTTTCAGGGCTAATGTATCTTTTAAATTTAACACTCTTAACGGATTTTATTAAAATTGCATTTACCTACTCGATCGCGTTAACGTTAACTACGATTTGTATAAAGTAAGTACGGTGCCGCATCTATACGTATGGCGCTAGATGGTGGTTCTCTTATTTCATACAAACGTCCGATCGAACAAGTTAACACAATGGAAAAAACTTGCACTACATTAAATCTGAAGCGTTCGCCACGCCTCCTTACATTATATCCCTTGTTTGTCTATCATCATCATCGTCGTCATCATTTCAGCTATGGGACGTCTACTGCTTGACATAGACCTCCCCCGTCTATTTCCAAGAGGACCGGTTGGAAGCGCCCTGCATCTAGCGTTTTCCTGCGGTCTCTATTAGGTCGTCTGTCCATCTTGTGGGTGAACGTCCTACGCTGCGCTTACCGGTCCGTGGTCTCCACTCGAGAACATTTCGGTCACATTGGCCATCTGTACTGCGTGCTATCTGCCCTAAGCTGTCCACTGCCACTTCAACTTGCTAACTTGATTGTTTGTCTAATCTGTGGTTGAAACTATAACAATATCTAGTCGAGTAACCGGCTTAATTTTTCATGAGTAACTCTCGTAGGTATAACTAATAATTATAAACAAAATGTGTGAATACCACGTCAGATCGTTGTGACAAAAGTTGAGAATTTTCAATAATGAACTAGCAACAGCAGTTAGTACCATTTAGTAGGTAGCTAGCTACTCAGACGATGGCGGATTTCTCTGAGAGGCCTATACATAAACACACTCACTATTTTTGAGTATGTCGTGTCGTGTGTCGAATCTGTTTAAAAAAACGCTGCTGAAATCGTAATTTTCATGGTGTTTTCATTATGTCCGTGAATAATTTGCAAACAATCTGTGAATTTAAAATATCGGTGTCAGAAACAGAAACCGACCACTTCTGTTCGGTAAACTGTCGTATTTTAAATATTGTGAGTTTACTTTCCATTTCTTGTAACTTTCACTTTGAAAACGTCGGAAAGCAAAAACGGGAATTAATCTTTCTGCCCGTGTTGTTTACGTGTCGGTAACTACTTTTGAAATCGATTTATCTAGAGATTACATTTCTAACGCATAATGTTGTGTAATATAATCACTGACACTAATGTCATGCCAGGTTACAACAGCATACCAAGTTAAACCAAAGTAGGTACCTTCATAGATAGGTACCCACTAATATTATATTCAAATTCAAATTTATTTATTGTTTTCAAACAAGGATGAAGAAAAATAGGTAACCCTGCCTGCTGCTTTAGCGTTAGCTGTGATGCAGCAGACAGTGTCTTCCCAAAAATAGGATCATATACAATAATTATGGTAATTAATAATATACATAGTAAATTTATGAAGAACTAAATACAAAATAAAGGCAAGTAAACAATACACAAGGTTTAGATAAGTGAAAAGAAAGAATACAAATAAGTAATAAATACTATCATATTTTTTTATACTAATCCACTCGTACCAGCATATCTTCAGTTGATTTATAATCGAATTGCTTTAACCAATCATTTTTTTTTTTTTTTTTTTTTTTTATAAATAATATCTGGGACATTAATGCACACATGGTCATCTGACCCCAAACTAAGCAAAGCTTGTAATATGGCAGCCAGAGACTGATATACATACATATATATATTTTTAAATACATACTTAAATAGATATTAACACCCAGACATAGAACAAACACAAATGTTCATCACACAAATGTTTGTCCTAGATGGGAATCGAACCCACGCCCCCAAGCACAGAAAGTAGGATCACTACCAACTGAGCCACCGAGGCAGTCAATATAGATCTTTTAAGTTTAAACCTATTCTCTTTTTTACAGTTTTTGTTTAAATTAAAGTTATTGTATAACATTGGTGCCATATGATTATAGTGCCTCCACGCCAAAGCACATTTGTAGCCTGGAAAATTATAGTAGGTAGGTCCAACATATAAGTGCCCAGGCACACATCTACTTAGATCAAAATCTTTCTTGGATTGTTACTATTTCTTTTTTTACAGAGGTGTCATAAAGCTGTAGGTTTTTTGATTACTTTTCCTTTATTGCATCATGAAGGAAAATCAAGTTGAAAAAAGACGAAGTAGGTACCTTGAAAAATACTCTTAAATAACTTGCTCATATATTATGTAGGCGCATAGTGTCCGACAATGATATTTATAACATAACTTCCTCGTCCCGAGGTTTTGTCGCTTTCCAACAAGAACCCGTATTTTTTCGGGATAAAAAGCTAATTTATGTATTAATCCAGGTAAATACTTCCTTGAGGTGCCCAAAAATAGTTGCAACAATATTTTGTTGGGGGTAGAGTAGGTAGGTAACAGAGTAACTTGCTTGACGTATGAATTGCTTTGCCAATGCCATTTTGTCATGTCATTGACATTGCCTCCAACAAGAAACCCAATTCAGTACCAAAGGTTTTGGCACCCACTTTATATTCTCACATCGAATTTCTACGTATTGTCTGACTCAAGGCGAGGATCATAAGCTCAGTGAATCAGAGTAATAAACCGAAGAGCCGCTATTAAAAACAATGGATAAGTTACTGCCGGCAGTACCTTACTTAACTCATAACAATTTCTTGAGAAAGAAAAATACGATTTATGTAAGTATCAGAAACCACGGGAACCACAACGTTTGGTTAAATTCTACAAATTGCATTGTAGTTACCAGTGCATTGCACTTGTGGTGTGCATTGTGCTAAGCATTTTTCAAAGAAATACCTGCCAAGAAATATTAGTCAACTGTGTTTGTCCTGTTATACGCAGTGAAATAAATGTATAAACACAAGGGAACGCTGTTGCATTCCTAGCTAACCATTATTTTTATCATAAAAAAAATCAATGTTTAATTGTTCGTGTCTAGAGTCACGTGTTAGACGTGATTTGTATTCCAAGCACATGTATGCATTTATTTTCCGGTGGGATCTAAGCCATGCAAGGATTCACGTTATCAGTACCTATTAACACCAACGCAAAATTGCTTAGTTGTTTACCTATCCTTACCTACATTGTCTTATCGTGAAGGCTAGTCCAATGCCAGAATTTTTAGGCCAATGGTATACGTTTGACATGCCTCAAGAATGCTTGTTCTTATGTTAAATCTGTACTGTAGTCTAGAACAATTTTTTTTTATCGTATCTTAGGGTGACTAACGCAGTGCATTGCCGCTCAGTGTTTTGATCTTTTCGTTCTAAATTCTGGGTGGCGCTGAACTATTATAGGCAAGCGTGACGCTTATCATCAGTCGAGATATTTGCTCGTCTCGTCACTCAGTTGTATTAAAAACTATCTTATCATCATAATCACCATGCGCGTAAAGCACCACGGCAGAGCTTCAGTTCTAAATATCACTCGCAGCGCAGCCAGCAGACCCCACCCAGACTGAGCTCGTCGAAGGTTGCATACAAGTTGCATAGCATGGGTGATCTTATGACCAGCTAGTAAACCAACACGGCAAGAACGTTACGAACTATAAGTACTTAGCTTTCTTGAGGACATCCGCTTTTCTGACAACATAGTTTTAGATACAAGGCAATATAATTATATGACCAGGGTATCACTGTAGGTATAGTTTTTAAGGTCAACGATAAAGTTACAATGTATTCCTGCAGCAATTGCATCAGACGTCAACTAATGTAGACAATAATTATATCTACTTACTTGTGTAGACGTACTAAACCTCAGAACAATCGAAGATGAACTACTTATAGGTACATAAAAATTCAGCACGTGGAGTTTAATGTACGTCAATCACGTGTCGTAGGTATCTTTTACAAAGTGGCTGATTTGTGAGATTGTAAGCCTATTTTGATCTACAATTAGCATCAGCTTAATAGTTTAATTATTAATTGATATTAAATTTATACCTACTGTTACCTACCACCGGAGGATGAGCAGCAGCGTCCTATTAGTACACGGTGAACGTACTGCGATCCCCAAGCCGCCTGCCAAGCGTGGGGATTATGGCAACACCCCTCTGAGAGGGAGGTCTTTGTTCAGCAGTGGACATTGATGGCTGATAATGTGTTACCGGACCCGGGTATGTCCTAAAACTGCGACCAGAACCACCGGAGGATGGGCAGCAGCGTCCTAATAGTACACGGTGAACGTACTGCGATCCCCAAGCCGCCTGCCAAGCGTGGGGATTATGGCAACACCCCTCTCTATGAGGGAGGCCTTAGTCCAACAGTGGACGTTAATTGGCTGATGATGTGATGATGTGAATGTGTTACCCACCTATTGCTAATACTTACTTAGGTATAGTATCAGACTTTCTTAAAAAAACAATGGTCCTTTCCTCTCATTTCAGGTGGAGCGCGGTGAGCTAAACTTGACGTTTCCTATAATGTTCAATCCAGTCACTTGGGAGGCGCATGCGTTTCCTGTGTATTTCGGTGGAGCGAAAGTCGTCGATGACATTATTGTGTCGGTCCCAGCTGTTCAGTTAGTGTGGTTCGTGAGAACCGATAACGCAATGCAGAAAGATAGGTAATGTTTCTTCTTCCCTATATTGTTTTTTCTCTGCTGGTCAACGCTAACAAAG
This sequence comes from Agriopis leucophaearia, assembly GCA_949125355.1. Lineage (NCBI taxonomy): Eukaryota > Metazoa > Arthropoda > Insecta > Lepidoptera > Geometridae > Agriopis > Agriopis leucophaearia. The sequence continues at coordinate 6,574,715 of OX421265.1, read as the reverse complement.
AAATATTCTTGTGATGATTCTTGTTGTGTAAAGTTTACAATAATTATCACTTAGCCTAAAAGTATATTGTTCGTGAGCAAAGTTCTCACACATCTAATGAAAGATATCCTCAGAACTAAATTTATTATCAGTTGGAACATTAAAGATAGACCATGGCAGGCACGACTGGCCCGAGCCATGCTCTATAACAGGCGCGGACAACGCACGGATTTGTGAACATATTTTTATAAAGCAGTTCATGCAACACGTCCCGCGTCGCTCACGTCCCGGACGAGGTAGGTACAGCTCGTGCCCGCTACGGTCTAGCATAAATCACCTTTATGATTCACAACTGTGCATACAATATGAGGAAGAGGGGATTGCAGAAGGTAGGTATGATTAACTGTGTTTAAACAGCCGTTTCTACAGTTGATCGTAACAACCCCAGATCAAATAAAAACAGCCAGATGGATTACGGCGACAACGAAAAGTGAAGCCACTTTTTGAAACATGTGTGCGTAGGTAGTCGTTTGACGTTTTCAGTATAAATGTCACATAGTTTTGAATGCGTAGATATGTGTGCGTGAGTCCGTGTATTTATACTGGGAATTCACGTAGTTTTAGAAGCGATTTTGACTTCACTTTGGCAGTACGCCGTAATCCATCTGTATTTTTTATTTGATATGAGGTACAACCAATTCTCCCGTCCTATGGTTTGACTATAATTTCGATTCCAGTCCACTTTGTGCAAACACCTATGTTATAACTAAGTGGGCATCGATCTTGACACGGTTATAGAAATTTCGCTTCGAATACTAAACACTGCGTAATAGTGGACCAGAATACGAATAGAAAGGCCGCATAAACTAGTTGTAGGTCAATATTTTGTAAGGTTTTTATAGTTTCCTGTTGTTTGTGCCAAGAAACATTGACTTGGTATGTTTAGATTTGGTAGATAAGTAGGTACCTACTTATGATATTTTCCTTTAATTTGCAGAGGTGCCGCTTGGGAAGATGCTTTCTTGGACGCCGTCGGTATCGCTGAAGACACGGGACGTTTCAAGCACATTTCCATTGCCAGATTTGCTTCACGGACTCTGGACCATGAGCTTGAAAAGAATACTAGGACTGTCATACCCTTCTTCAGCTCGACCTTTATCCTCATGGGGATATTTTCAGTCGTCACTTGTATGATGGGAGATTGGGTTAGATCGAAGCCTTGGTTGGGTTTACTGGGTAATATATCTGCCGTGATGGCCACGGCCGCCGCTTTTGGGTGCGCTATTTATTTGGGGATTTCGTTCATAGGTATAAACTTGGCGGCTCCCTTCTTGATGATTGGTTAGTATTTCTTTTATTATCCAACTGTGAGCATTTAGATAGTAGGTTGGTTTCTAATGAAATCCTTCGCTTCTTTTCAGGTATTGGAATTGACGATACGTTCGTGATGTTGGCTGCTTGGAGACGCGCTTCTCCTAAGCTTCCCGTGCCGGAACGCATGGCGATTATGTTGTCAGAAGCAGCTGTTTCTATTACAATTACTTCAGTGACTGACATGTTATCTTTCTTCATTGGAATCTTCTCTCCGTTCCCTTCTGTTCAAATTTTCTGCATGTACTCAGGTATTATTCATACACGTAGCTATAATATATTCATACAGGTAGCTATAAGTACTCCGTACTGCTATTTCATAGCTTAACTTAAACTTTTCTCCATCTTCCAGTTTTCGCTCTAAAACTTTCGATAATTTGGTTTTATTTTTGCAGGTCTCGCTGTCTGTTTTACATTCGTATGGCATTTGACATTTTTCTCTGGATGTGTCGCTATATCTGGTTATCGTGAAAAGCAGAACCGGCATACAATCACATGGCTGAAAGTGTTGCCCGAGTCAAGAGCCAGGAAAGGTATAAGCTTTTATTAGTTTACTTATCCCAACAGTTTGAACTAAAATTTGCATATACACCTTTTGATGACAATGCATGATTGATTAGCTATAATTATGACATCATTCTAAATCTAGTATGGCGGATTCCCAAAGATAGCGATCAGTTATTTTTTATGCACTCCCATGATATGGGTATCATATCACATGAAAGGATTTGCTAAGAATACGAAAAAATAAGTAATCAAATATTATAGTTTTTTTAATAATTTTTTATTTTGACCCCAATAGCAATTCATTAATTCAAGTTAAATTTCTTAAGTTTTAGAGATGCCTATTGCATATAACCTTTTGTAGATTTTTACGCTTTTAATATTACCTGCTCTTAGGTAAACCTAATTAGAAATTCTCAATAGCTAATGGTTATTAAGGACACACTTTTATTAGCTTACTTTTTTATGACCAAAGAAAACATGTAAACAAATCTTAAAAGTTGATTTCAACCTAGACACTTCCAACAATTGTCGTAATGATTTGAAACTTTGCAAGTAAATGTATCTCCCTAATCCGGATGACAATAAAATAATTTTTTTTACAGAAGAAAAATCATGGTTGTACCGAATCTTCTGCAGCGGTGGAATAGACCCTGCAGATCCAGATAATCCCATCGATAATAACGAACATTGCATCATGGCTTTCTTCAAGACAACGATGGCAGATCTGCTCAACAACAACGCTGTCAAAGCCTTCGTTATAGTCGTGTTCATAGTGTACTTAGCTGGGGCAGGATACGGAGTAACCAATCTCCAGGAAGGCTTAGAAAGAAGAAAGCTATCGAAAATAGATTCATATTCTGTTGTGTTCTTTGATCGTGAAGATCTTTATTACAGAGAATTCCCATACAGAATTCAGGTAAGCAAATGAAGACTCATTGTGCAACTAATTGAGGAAATAAATGTAAATTTTCTTTTAGATAATTATCTCTTTTGTTTTTTTAGGTTGTGATTACCGGCGAATATAATTACTCAGATCCGCTGGTACAAGCTGAAGTGGAGAAATTAACAAGGAATCTGGAAAACACTTCATACATATCGAACTCGTTGTATACGGAATCGTGGCTACGAACGTTCGTAGATTATGTTTCGAGGAACAACGACTATTTGAATGTTTCGATCGATAACGAAGTTGATTTCATTCACAACTTAAAGGAGGTGAGATGGTATACGTACTTTAGTAGGCATATTATAAACAAAAATGTGAATTAATTTATGTGAATTGAATCGTGGTCAGACCAATATTTTGTATTTATTGTTATTTATTTCTGTTGATTGTATCTAGTTTTTTTTTTTATTGATCATAATTAATTACCACTAAAAAAACGACTTCATAAAATTTTAAAAATATGCAATTTCGGTTCCTCGGTTGACTAATAACATTGTCATCAAAGTAACCAAATTTTCCAGTTATTTTGATTTAAAAGTTTAACTACTGAACCGATTTTGATGAAATCAAAACCAATCTGAAAGCATACGTAGATATCATTGAATGTCATTCCAAATCGGTTCATAAATGAACAAGTTCTGAGGTAGCAAACATTAAAAAAAACTAATTGAGTAACACCTTTATGAAGTCAAGACTTGCAGCATGACTGATGGATGTACATACCTACAGTACAATGTACATTACATACCTACCTACCTCAGAAAAATAAGTTCCTATCTATCGTACATCAAAATTATTTTTCTATAAAGGATATCTACCATTTCTTATTCATTCGATCATATCCAGTTAATTTTTAAAAACATTTAGTATTGATTTCTATGAGAACATTCTAAGACTTGTTAAAATTATGAACAACTCTGCTATCCAGCGTTGGTTTTGGTGCAGGCCATAGCTGGGTTTTGTGATCGTTGCTTTCTCTTAGGTAGGTGTACCTACTTAATTAGTCTTTTGGGATAATCCCTACTTATTTTTTATTTTCAGTTATGGCTGTTTTCTGCAAACCCCTTCTCTTTAGATGTAAAGTTTAACGATGCTGGAGACCAAATAACTGCTTCTAGATTCCTGGTACAAGCAGTTAACATAAGCGGCACTAATCACGAAAAAGAAATGGTCAAGGTCCTTAGAGATGTCGTTGCCGCCTCTCCGCTTAACGCTTCTGTATTCCATCCTTACTTCGTATTTTTCGATCAGGTAAGCATATAAATTAAATTCTTTTTATTGGTGCACAATTGCACAATGTATGTAGGTTTTCTTATTATTTTTTCCATCCTCTGAAAGGATTTTGGCCACGCACATCTTGTGCTTTGCCAGTGTCAATTATTAAAAATATATCTTCAAGTTTTATTACATATCGTCAAACAAGTCAGAGTCAAGTCACGGTCAAGTCCAAGTCATACTGTATTAAAGCGGTGGAGTTTTTTTTAATACTAAAGTTTGGCAAAATAATATCTACACTGAAGCGACATGTTTTTTCCACAATTTTTTGGCGCCAAAATACTTCTTTTCACTACTGTTTTTCTGTCTCATTTCCAGTTTGAACTTGTGCGGCCAACATCACTTCAAAACTTATGCTACGGAGCCCTTATGATGATGATAACGTCCTTTATCTTCATACCAAACATTCTATGCTCTCTGTGGGTAGCATTCAGTATAATTTCAATAGAAATTGGAGTCGTGGGCTACATGGCTCTCTGGGATATCAACCTAGATTCGATATCCATGATCAATCTCATCATGTGTATCGGGTTTTCTGTGGACTTCACTGCTCATATTTGCTACGCTTACATGGCGTCCAAAGCGAAGACTCCAGATGAAAGAGTCAGTGAATGCCTGTACTCTTTGGGACTACCGATAGTTCAAGGATCATTCAGCACAATACTCGGAGTAGTAGCGCTACTTCTGGCGGACAGTTACATATTTTCAGTATTCTTCAAAATGGTGTTCATGGTAATTTTCTTCGGAGCGATGCACGGCCTCTTCTTATTGCCCGTACTACTGTCACTTTTCGGTCCCGGATCATGTACGCGACACGAAAAGGATATAAAAATGGCGAAGCTCGAAAAACCATATCCGACACCATACTGCATTCCACATCCCCAGTTAATGTTGAACGATCAAATATACAACGGCAAGAACTTGAACCCCAATGGAATTTATAAAATCTACGGAGACGACAAGGACTTGGGTATAGGAACTTCTGGAGAGGACACCAGCGAGAGTAGCTCAAATCAGTCGCAGCGGCGGCAGCTCGGTGATGAGGATAGCGGGAGGAAAAAATATGAAGATGGTTGGAAGCGATCTAGTTACGCCCAGGGCGGGAGCCAATTCCAACCGTCGGGCGAGTTAGATTTATATGCACACGACTTGGATAGGAATTGGCAACGGCAACGGTACGAAGACAACCGCCGCGTTTTTGACAATTACAGGAAAGCTCCCGGAATCCCACGAACTAGAGATGATGAGTGGGTGGCATCAGCTCGCAAGACGAGCGACTCGGGGCCCCACCGCGAAGATACCTATCGGGTAATGCGAGCTCACTCGCACCACAACCTGCACAGGCCGCGGGCCCCACGCCGCTCCACCTCTCATCAAAACCTTGAACACTTAGATTACGTTGCCGAAATGCGGTTCCCCTGACGGTGACCCCTCGGGACCCTATTGTTAGTATAAACAAAGTGCTCAATTTGTGGACCAAAGTATTACGAATGAACTTTGAAATAAGTGAACTTTACAGTGAGAAGACGACAGATGAAAATGGAATTGTGACGTATTTTTTGTAAAATTTCTTCAACCAACATTTATGTAAGCTTTAATGTAGACAATATTTATGGAGGACAAATGGATGTTGTAGGGCCGAAGGAACTATTACTATTTATATAAGCTACGGTTTGTATATAGATAGGAGTGGTTGAAAATTTCTGGAAAATAGAAAAAGATCTTAATACAAGGCTGCATTAGAGAGGTTGTTGGTTTTGAGGACAATATTTTGCAAGGTATAAAACAAATAAAGTTCTGTCGTCTATACAGAGATCTACTTTTAAGTTAGATCAATTATAGATATAATGGAGTAAAACCAAAAATCTATACAATTTATAGTACCTTTTTAAATATATGTAAGTACCTACATTTTCCTTTCATATATAAATCCAATTATATTTAAATGTATCTTCTACTTAGCATAACTAAACATTGATCTTGGGAACAAAAAAAGATAATAATTATCAGTTTGCAGCATAATTATTTATTACAACTTAGTTCCTAAACGTGTATAAATATAGTAGGTAAACTAAAATAACGATTCAGTCTGCGTTAGCTTTTAGAGCTACTCTGTCACCTAAGACAAAATTTAAGTTTTAACAGTAAAAACTAGGTATTTAAAACTATTATTATAGGCATGGTGTGATTTTATTCGGGTTGGGCGAGTTCTGTACATAATATGTATGTAATTTTAATAACTACAATACACTTCAAGCTAGACTGTTCTTTTTAAATGTAAACAAATATGGCGGAGGCCACAAAATACAGAGAGCTGTCATTGGTCGGAAAACGCCATCTTTGTATACATAGTTGGGCATCTAAAAAGAAACATACTGTATACACCAAAACGCGCGTGGAAAAAAGGAAGCAAGACTTGTAGAATGCTCCCATGCAAATTGTCGTGTAAGTACGGTGTCACGTGTTATAGGAATAAAAGCTTTAACATTACCTGTGCTAGATATCTGTAAATATTAGTTGTGATATTCTCTTGATGCCATGATAACGTCCCGTTCTTACTTTATATTTTTCTACAATAGCAACACTAACTGTCAGTGACATTCTTTCGTGTCTACAGTACTCGGTAAATTTTCTTGGCACGATTCAAAGGAAATTCTGATTAGTAATAAAATCTGAATGTTTTTTCGACGTGCTATATTATTGCCGGGTACCACACAGAGCTATAATAACATGTGTTAATTAACGCTTAGATCTTGACAATGTGGCCGCGAGGTCATTATCCTGACTGAATAATGTAAATACTTGTTTTGTATTGAATAAAATAGTTTAAAACAACATATTGTTTGAATCATTAATCAGACACAAAAACCAAACCACCATATACCTATATTATAAATATATTTGCATGAATACAAAAGTAAGCATGTAAAGATATTTAGCGTCAATAAAGCATTCTTTTTAATAAGGGCCCTACAAAAAAAAAAACATAATAACAACATTTTATCAACTTAAATACACATAGCAAAGCTGTCAAAATTGTTTAAACGTCACAGCGCCTAATTTTCACACAACCTTGATCCACCATAACTTGATAAATACTTTTTAATGTTTCATTTTATAATCAAGACCATGCATGCCGTTATCAGAAAAAAAAATTGCAAAGCATTTTTTCTTAATTCAATGAATGTGCATGTCCTTATGCAAAATTAGTAGCATAATAATATATGAAACAAAATACTTTTCAAGTTATGCGGGTCAAAGTTGTGTGAAAATTAGATATAGGCAAAATTTATGAACTAATCAAACGAATACATGTAATAACAACTATAACTACCGGGTGTAAGTCAGGTAGACGCTCCCGAAAACTAAGATTGGCGATATTAGTACTAGAAATTACTTTTTCAATATCAAGTGAGGGTAGAAGAACAAAATAGCCGCTCTTCTCGTCGGACTCACCCGTAATTTTCAGTCAGCTCGTGACCACGGCCATTGTAGCATCGTGGTATCGTATGGCGCTTTTGTGATTGGAGAAAACAAAATTTATTCAATCAATTCTCGCCTGGGATTGGCCCGCTGGAAAAAGCACCTGAGAGTACCTTTTCATATATCACCATTGCTTACACGTAACTAACAATATAAACGCTCACTTAGATATTCAACAAATATTGTTTTACAGATAGCTTCAAATTGATTTTAGCGTTTAGGGTAGTCTGAATGAAGAAGTCTGAAGAATGGAAAGGCATAGTCATTTATATGTACGCACTCAGAATACCTATGCATATTGTTGTCAGCATTCAAAGTTCTATATATATATATATATATCTCAGCAAAACGGTAAATAAAGTTGCTATTATTATGTTGTTATATAAAATTCAATGGCTTCTATGCAACTATTAGTGGTAATAAAAAAAAGTTTATTCCTCAAAGGTACGAAGTCGTCAGGTCAAATCTAAGTATTTTCCCCTGCGCGAAACAGTGACAAAAATATGCGATCTGCGCCTACATGAACAGATACGCACGAGTAGGCACGGGCGCGCGCCGAAGCGACAAAATATGATAAAAACTTCAAATTACTGAAGAACTATTTTTGTTTTAAATAAAACTGGGACAGGGAGATCTGGGACATTTTTGCACACACGGTCATCTGACTCCAAACTAAGCAAAGCTTGTAATATGGCTGCCGGAGACTGATATACGTACAAATATATTTTTAAATACATACTTAAATAGATATTAACACCCAGACATAGAACAAACACCAATGTTCATCACACAAAATGTTTGTCCTAGATGGGATCGAACCCATTAACCCAACTAATTACATTATACAAATTACCATTAGAATATGAAATACTATTATACCTAATCATGACAAGTCTGACGCTTGTTCGTATTACCGTTTTTATATTAGAGCAAATACAAAAATACGTTTGTTGTATGGGGTTCCCCTTCAGTTTTTACTTATAAATTTTATTATTATTTCTTAGTTAATTCGCCGTAGCATTACATGTTCTGTGATAATTTCAACTGGCTGTCTATTACGGTTCGAAAGATACAGCCGTTAAAAGGTAGGACGGTCAGACAAATAGTGTAAGCTTATTAAAAGGGTCTCATTTACACCCTTTGGGCACGGAACCCTAAAAATGAATTAACAAGAACTTCTAGACTCGGAGAAACTACTAAAACGATTTAGAAGGCCTGTTTTCGCCGAATTATTCTATCGAGACAAGTTTTAGCAATCATGTTTCCAAAATTACATTAAACTTTATAATCTACTATTTATAACCAAAATATTGATTTGTTACTGTTTGCCGTAACCACGTAAAATTGATGCAACGCAACCGAATTTGATGACATATAAACCCTTTAGAAAAAAACTTTTGACCACTACAGTTCCAAAGATACCTACTATTGTTTAAAAAAAAACAATAATGAATAACTTCACTTCTAACATAATATTGGCAACTGTGTTGCTAAGATATATTGACTAGTTTGGATGCTTGCAACATTTTGCGTATTCTAATTACGCACATTAAATTTGCACTTTTCGATCATTTGGACTACCCTGAACCAAACGCTTACTGTAAATTTTTAAACATAGGTACATAATTTGACCACTCAAAAGTTATTGTCTTCATTTCACTTCATTAAGCACAACTTTTAGCAATGTAAGCATTAGTTAAATTTAAAAGATATTACATAACAGAATAATTACATTCAAGTTAAATTAACGACAAGCCAGAACTAGAAAAAAAACTTGCATTTTGCTGTTAGGAAGGTCCTGGTCCTTCTTAACAGCAAAATGCAAGTTTTTTCGGTTATTACTAGCTTATCCTACTACAATCTCACAATTTGAATTTTAGAAATAGGCTTACCATAGAAAACCAGATTTTGATCAAAATGTACTTGGACAATTTGCTGAGTCATTGCTGAGGACATTGCGGCATTGCATGTAAACTCTTACATTAAGTAGGAATATATCAAGAAATGTTAATTCAACTAGAAAACCTTGATCAAAATTGATGAAAAACAAAACATAGTGATCTAAATTTGTAAAAATACCTTAGTTATATACATTAGCTATACTAATATTATACAAATAAATAATAAGAATGCTTTCTCGCACTTTTACGGACAGTCACACACATTCAATACTTTTATAACAAAAATTACTGTGGGTGAAATATTGCATAACAACATGTTATGCAATATTTTCTTTATTATGACATTTAAAATGTTAAAACTGATTAATCATATATAAAAAACACAATTTATTTATATGATTAAAAACTTCTTTGAATTAACATGAGAACGTAGTAAAGAAAATGTTGCATATTTTTTTCCAATACTACCCACCCTCCGAATATAAAACAAATTTTGAACAAACAAAAATCGGTTTTATTCTCCAATCACTCAGAGATGTGTGTACAGTCGCTACAGATTTTTTTGTCATATATATCCTGATATAATCTACTACAAAATACAATCAAATCTCTATGGTCAAACCTCTCTAAGAGAAAATCTTTTGTAACTGACAACTCTTTACTATTTCTCTCGTCATTTGGCTGATTCTGGCTTTGTCGATCCAAGAACTTCGTTAACATGAGCTTGGAAGTAGAACCATTAGATTTGTTGATGAGGATATCGATAAATGTGTCTGCTGGAAGTAGGTCACCAATCTTTTCTATGAAGTCTGGTCTCTGTGAACATAAAAAAGGTTATATTATGGAAACTGACGTGGTTTCTTTACGCACTTCCACCCCCGCACCCGATCAGCCTCCGATGTCGTCACGTGCGCGTCGCGCGGCGGCACGCAGTGCAAAGCGCAAGACGCAGCCGCGCGCGCGCATTCACCTTTATAAAGATCGCCGAATGCGATTGAAACTATAGTCAGAGTAACCGGCCTAATCTTACGTGAGTAATTCCCGTGTAATATAAATAAAAAAATTAAAACATAAATAAAATGTATTGCAGTTTTAAAAATATCAAATGGTTATCATTATAAAAAACCAACTTCACAAAAATCTTTTCTTTAAGTCTGTAAATGGCTAAATACATTAAATTATAGTTTGTGTTCAAATGTCTCCGTATTTCTTTTTTTTTTCACTTTATCGCTAAACCGCCTAACACAATAAATGTAAGTGCTCTCTTATCTAGCTTTTTACGGACACTGAGAAACTTGTAGCGACACCAATGAACTATTAGTCCACATGCAAAAAAGGGCGACAAGGTCGTCTGCTGGGTGAGTTCAACCAAAGACATAAAGCCTGATTTAGAACAGATGCGTTCGCACCCGCCGTGCCACCTTACCATATCCTCCTCGTTTGTCTGATCCAGTGCCGTAAATAGGGCTGTGCCAGCGGTGCCCAGGCACAGGGCGCAGACTCTGGAGGGGTGCAGAAATGACCACACCAGGACCAAGTTTTGTTTTCAAGGGCGCAGTTATAGAAGCACGCACAGAGCGCATAAAAAGCTAGTTACGGCACTGGTCTGATCTAAGACTTAATCAGTTCATCTTAGCCCACTGCTAGACATATGCCGCTTCCAAGGCACACTAGCCATTATTATGCTATCCAGTCACCACCAACTGCCTTACGTATATTGTCACTCTACGAGACTCAGGGTGTCCTATGCTACATTTACCGATTCATGGTCTCCACTTCAAAACATATCTACCCCAACAGTTGAAAGGACTTATGACGGATATCGATGACAAGATATCTGACGAACTACTTCCCTCCGGATTCAATCCCTCAAAGAAACTCCGAGCATAGCTCTTCCCGTAGTTCATTGAGCTACCTTGTGGACCATGTAAGTGACCATGTTTCGGCACCATAAGTCATGACAGGTTAAACGCACTGATCAAAGACGTAATAAACAACCAATAAAATCTCGCATGCAGCTAGCTAAATATACATTTTAAAAAGGTAATGCTTACTTCGGCGAGACATGAAGTAATAATTTCAAACGTTGTTTTAGAACCGGACTCCAAAGTCTGCGTGTATGTGTCTGCAGTAGACACACTAGTGGTTTGAGTGGAAACCAACTTCGCAATTACACTTCCAGTTGGGGATGCATTTTCACACACAGACACTTTATCTGTTTGAGTTTCAACAGCTGTGTTAACTGCTTCTGGTTCAGTCATTTCTTCATTAATTTCCGATGCAATAGCAGTTTCGTCGGTAATACAAATAATTGCTTCCAGGGGCACGTCTTGAGCGGTAACAACTTTATTACTGTGATAACCACCCAACACTTTTTTAGCCACTTGAACCTTGGGTGCCTTAATGCGTAATCTGTTTACTTGAAGTTCCGACATCTTTGCCAGATCACCTACAGTTAGAACCTTTCCATATAATTCTTTAATAAACAAATGTTTCATGGCAGGCGATGAAAGTTCTACGGCTATGTTTTCTATAGGATCTTTGCAATCTACTAGTTCTGGACATACAGGGTCCATATCATTTAATTCACTGGTGACGACAACTTCAACTGCCGGTGTCACATCTAAAGATGTATTTGTATCATTAGTGAGGCTATCGGCCGGTTGTTCACTAAAGCTTTCTATGGCTTTAGACAGTATGGTATCGAGTTTATTTGCATTCTCCAGTTTCTTCGGTGATTTTGAAAAGCTACGCGGCATTTGTGGCTCTACACGCTTAAGGACTGTACTAGGAGATTCAATACAGCCAGGTTTGATGTATTTCTGAACAGAAATGGTTGTAGATACAGGCGGGTCATGGAAGCTTACTCGTTTTCTCTGAAAATTAAGAAGTACAAATCAATGTGTTTGAACAAGATTATTTAGTTTTTGTAGTAGCCACACATAACCAGAATACACCCTGGTAAATGGCAAGAGCATGTAGTAGGTGACTGAAAACAGATGATGATGGAGCCATAAAAACGCTGGCGCAATGACCACACATTCCAGGCAGATTGATTGAATTTGGTAGATAATCACACTGTTTGAAAACGTCGGGGAAGACTTTTGCCCACATGTGGAATAACATAGGTTAGAAATCGACTCTTTTACAGTTTGGGGAAGTATCACCTTTCAGTTATACAACCGCCAAGCAATAAAGCAATATTTTATTTACTGGAGATTTAGCATATCTAATATTTCAGTGAGGAACGCAGTGCTTTGCTGTGCATGGATATGAACTGTTAAAGTTTAATATTCTGTGGTGCACTGAACTGTTTTATTCCAGCGCGACGCTTACCATGAGGCGCCGGACTTTTTCGCATCGTCACTTCATAGCATAAAAATAAAATCAAAAAAGCATAGGTACATTTGACTTTTACTTACTTTGCTTGCAGGTGATGAAGTAGTATCGTCCACAATATCAAGTTTCCTTTTTAGTATTGGAACAGCAGGACTACTGTTGGCCGAGGGCAATGCCTTTTTCAGCTTCAAAAAATTGTCTTGATCATTATCTTCCACAATGTCGCTATTGTCATTTACAGCATTGTAAAGCACTCGTAAATTTCGTCTAGCAGGGGTACTTGTACTTGGTTTCGTAAGCTCTTCAGGTTCAGCCTTTTCTGAATTCTTTTTGGTATTTATTGAATCTGGTATACAGAGACCTAATATTTGAGCCCCACGACCACCAGGGCGCAAGGTTTGTGGCCTATTTCTTTTCAAAGATAAGGACGAAGTAGGGCTACCGTTACTGGCGACGACTTCGGCCCGAGGCGGCGACTGATCTCGTTTATCAGGAGAGGTTTTATCTTCCGTGAAAAATTCAGGTGAACCCTTTGATGAATAGGGTTCCCCATTACTATGAACAGGCGAGGTCAGCTTAACAACCAAATAATCACTACTAGTTTCTACATTCTTTTCAGGCGAAGTTTTGTCTTTATCGGGGCTTTGAACTTTTATAGGCGATATCTCTGAAGTATTATTCAAGAAGTCTTGTTTTCTTTGAATGTCATCTTTGTAAGGAGAACAGATGTCAGTATCTTTCTCGCTGCAATTAGATTCAATAGAAATTTCAATGACATCTTCTTGACTTTCAGGAGCACTTGAAGCCAATTTACTTGCAGACATACTTTCAGTGATGTCCATGGGGGTATTTTGAATTTCTGGATGAAATTGCGATGTTTCGTTGCATTCATATGCAACAAAATCTGCAGGGTCAATAGGTTGAGTGTCAGCTTCAGCCAGTTCTTCAGTATCTAATCTAATACTTTTTTCGCTGCTTACTGTAATAGGTGATTCCCCATCATCATCTATAATGATCACATCATTGTCCGTCTGTTCATCATTTATTGGTTCCGTATCCATATTTTCAGTGAGCTCAGAGTGATTCTGATCAACCTCGGCAGTTTTGTTTAATGGCAACTCAATATCGTCCTTAGTCTCCTGATTATTAGATTCATTACTTACACATAACATTTCAGAATCTGAGTCTACTAGCAAATCTTGCGTTCCAATCATTTTCAGGTCAGTTTTTTTTATTCTATCAACAACCACGACAGCTTGGTGTTTTGGTGTTCGTTTTGTGGATTTTACAGTTATAGTGGTGAAATTAGAATCTTGGGAACTTTCAATAACATCCTCAGAACATGGAGCATCTTCTGGTAAATTATTCCTTTCTTGAGTCTCTTCAACAGTGACTGAAAAAGACTTGTGTGAATTTAGTATACGTTTTTCTTTAGACTTTGGAGTTTTGGTTTGTGTTTTTGTCTTATTTGACTTCTGAGGAAAACTTTTCCTTCTGTTGATCTTTTCAGATTCTATAAGCTTCTTTCGAGTTAACCTTTCCGATTGTTTTTTCAGGAAAGGGTGACCTTCAACAGTGTCAATTGCTAACTCTTTCTCGATTCGTGACCTTTTTGTTATACTCTTTTTAGCGGTTGATTTTTGAGTAGCTTGTTTACTTTCTCGAACTGGAGTTTGTAATGACATTATTTCTTTACCAGTTTCACTATTTAGGTCGACAGTATCTTTAACAACAGTTACTTTATCTTTGAGTTTGTTTTTATTATTATCCTGGGCCACACCATTCACCAGGGCTTCTTGGGCATCATCATTTCGCTGGCATGGATGGGAATTGTCATTTATTTGAATTTCTTGGGCAGCACCTTCATTTGGAATAGATTGGGCTTCATCATTTTTCTGCAGCTCCTGGGCGTGGGATTCGAATTTTTTCTCTGCATCTTTGTTTTGATGTTTGTCATGTTCATTGTTATTGTCACTGTTTAAGTCATTGTAGTTTTTTTGAATTTTTGATGTATGCTCGTCGTTTTGTGTACAGGACAAGTTGTCCGTATTTAATTTATCTAATGCACTATTGGTATCTTCGCGTTTTGATACTGGAATAACCATTATTTTTTCTACATTGTTAACAGATTCCGCTTCTTTGACCTCAGTGATATCACAGTGCTCCGCAGTTGATTGAAAATTGACAGCATTTCCGTTATCAATACTTAACTGGGCTTTATCAGTATTTTTTTCTCCCTCGTCTTGATTTACGTCATCTAAAATTTCTATGTCATTTTGTAAGTGTGATGGGGATTCAGTTTGTGAATATCGTCTCTTTTTCAACCCAAACAATTGGACATCAGCAAATTTTTTCGGTATTCTTTTTACTCGAGACGGCCTGTCTGCAGATGTTAAAGGATAATTAATGTTTGCATTATTTGTTGTTTTTGCAGACGGAGTTTGTTGACATTCATCAATTACTGTATTGGTTGTATCATTTATAGGCGATGATTTTTCAATCAAGTTTCGAACATTTCTAAACACACGGTCTTTTAAGGCCATGCGAGGAGATTTAGTATTTTTAGGAGATGACTGTACTTTATCAGATCTATTTGTTTGCAAAACGCACACGGTTTTGATTTCCTTTGAGGCATTTGTGTGGTTTTTATCATTTTCGGATAATATATTTTGCATTATGTTAGGAACTACATCAGAACATTCAATATTTTTTAGAATATTTGAGGCATCGTCATTTGTCGTTAATTTACTGGATTTACTATTTGAGGATGTTGTTGTGTCTTGCGAGTCTGTTTTCCATTTTGATAACTTAAATTCATCTTGAGACTGGGAAAGGTCTTGATACAAAGCAGGTATATCTTCTCTTTTTCTCTGTAACTTCTCTTTTTGGTTTTCTGTCAGCATTTTAGGGTTAAATTTCCAATTCGATTTTACTACTGCATATTCTTCACCATTCTCTGTAACCGTATCAACAATAATGGCTTCTTTTCTTTTAGATCGTTTAACAACTTTGTTAACCTTTGGCGACGTGAACACAGTCCTGCTTTTATTGTTTGCACTTTTATTTGAATTGTTCATTATTTCTATGCATTCATCAATTTTCATCTTGACTATGTCAATTGGACAATTTTGCTGCAAGTAATTCATTTTCGACAGTATAAGCTTGAACAAAACAGACTCTTGGCAAAATTTATTTTCTTGTCTTAGCAAGTCTTTGTTCAAAGGTGCATAACTTCGCAAAACCTCAAGGAAGTCACAAAAAAAATGTGAGAATAACGGAATTTTGTTTATGGGTTGTATTGCTTTGAATATGTCGGTCAGCATTACTATTATGCTAGCATCAATTTCATAACCAGTCTGAAAAGTAAAAAATTACATTAACAAAAATGCGTATGAAGTAAGATAAAATTAAATTATACCATAAGAAATATATTTACATCATTGTCGTGTTGTTTAATTTCTGAAAAAAACATCAGCAATACGTTTTTGACACAATTGAAAGATACTTTTGCAAGTTTTTCATCTGAAGATAATGCCACCTTATCAAGTATTAAAACTATTGTCTCCACCAAAATTGGAACAGCATGCTCATATAGTTTGTAATGACACATGATTTCAGCAGTGATATTTTCCAATATTTTTGTGTATATACCTGCATCTAAAAAAGGAAAAAACTTTAATTAACACATGTAAGCGTTTCGATAAAGTTCAATATAGTAATGTGTGAGCAACATCATATTACTAAAGTATCATCAAATAACTATCAATCTAACAAGCTTAACCCAAGTTGCCTCGTTGAAAGGGAAATGTACAATTTTAAGTTTAGAAACCATTAAAACTTTAAAATGGAACTTAAGAACGGTATAACTAAAAATAATTGCCAGGAACGAGATTATTACATTTTTTACAATGAATTTAGCTATGTATGGAGTTACACTTAGGAATTATTAATAAATATGATCATATACTTTATATAATGAAAAACTAATAAATAAACGAATAAATAAATTATTTTTACACGGGAATGCAATAATTTCGTTATCAGCCAATGCTGTCTCACTGGTTTTACAATGATCATTAGATTAAATCTATCGTCATCAAGATTACAGTGAGCGGGTCTTGGGCAGAGTCTGAAGCTGTGTTTAGATCGACAGAATTACTTATGCACGCCTTTCTAATCATCTGCTGCTCAGTCCACAGTAAAAAGTCAAATGAAAATAATGTAGTACAAACCTTCATGTGACAGTAGTCTATTTTTCAAAGTACAGATTGCGACGAAGGCTTTGAAATAAGAGCTTTTTTTGTTGGCCTCAATGAGTTCACAAATGTCTGTGTCAAATTCAGTGTTGCTTGATTTTGTCATGTAGGTATTGTACAACGTTTGCCACACAGCCGCTGCATATTTGCACTATAAGAAATTAAAAGAGAAATAAATTTACAGGGTCCCGTTAACACCCGTTGGGTACGGAACCTAAAAATTAGAGAAACAATTTGACATCATTTGGTAGGATTATTATGTAGTATATTATGCGTGGGTATTATGGAAAAAAAAATGGTCATTCAACATGGAGGTTAAAGGAGGAGGCCTAATGTTCAGTAGCGGACGTCTTCTGGCTGATGATGAAGTTAAAAATTCAGTGTGGCGGTTTGAGTAAATGTTCACCTTTACACCTTTAATTTATTATTTTACGTACCACATCAGGTTGCTGCATTTCCTGTTCATCAATTCGCTGTATTGCCTGTACTGGCCACGTAAGCATCTGTCTCAGAGTCTTTGCGCTTGTACATTTTTGTGCATTATTTATTGAATGTGCCAGAGCTGACCATAATTTTAGAGAACTGATATTGTCCATAAGAGAAGTTAGGCAGCAGTTTTTGTTCAATGAATCCACTGCAATGTCTAACAATGGCTTTAATATCTCCACCAGTTTTGTAGTATCATATCTGAAAAGTTACAATAACCCGTCAACTTTCTTGAGCTTGAAATTTGGTAGCTAGGTAATAAGAGGATCTTATCTTTAAATAAAAAACTTCCTACAGTAGGTACATTTAAATTGGTCTGTCTACTACATTTCAACAGTAAATTAAGGTGGAAATTTCCAGACATTTCTGCGGCGGCGACACTAGGCTCAAGGTCCACAATGCAATTTTTCACTCCATGCACGACTGACTTTGTGCTTGATACAACCTACGTCAGCAACTGTTCCGACGTGAAGTACCGTCGCTCCTTCGAGAGGATACGCAGCTTTTTTGGCAGCCAATTGAACTTTGTTCTCAATAAAGAAGCCGAAGTTGACGTCAGAGCCAAGAGCTCAAGCTGGTCAGTTAAATGGTATGGATACATCTGAAGCTACATTTAATGAATGTGAATTTCAGACAAAAATTTCGTGTAGTTGGAGGTATCGCACTTCCAGCATCTAGTTGTGAAGACTCCGCAAACTGAGAAGCAAACAAGTTTGCCTTATCTCTTCAGCAGTGTGCCATCAGGTTTCAACGGTGGCGTTAATGAGGGCAGAATTTTGCTTCCACTTATTTAGCTAGGGACTAAAACACTTTACTACCAGGGTACTGAGCAAAAAGTGAGCTCTCTGTAGAACCTTTTTGCAGGAATTGGGAGCCTTGTTTTATGCTTTCTTCTTCTGAAGTCTTTTGCTTTACGGATAAAGTTGACAGCAGAAGGTACAAACAGTAAGGCGACTCAACATCCGGTTCCATTATAACTCCTTGGACCAGCTGGGTGAGATCCAACGTTAGAGCAAGCTCTCGCGTCTTTCTCTCAGCATGTTAGTCCTGGTATGGGAATAGCCACTCCTGATAGTGGGCCTTAAAGTCCCTCAGTAACACTAATTGGGATGTGGGGTTTTTTAATTGAGCCGCATCCGCCGCCTCAATCAGATATTCAGAGCCTGGTTGTCTCCTCATCTGCCCTGTGCGACCAATAGACACAGCCATTAAGAGTTTTCTTGTTTCTACTAGTACCCAAAGTACAGAGAATCTGGGATCTTCATGTCTACGAAGACATGCCGTAATATGCTGATTGGCGGCATGGGTTTGTCCGGTGGTGGTCACCAGCCACGGCCGAAGCCTACCACCAGTATGTTGTCATCTAATTGACACCACCCAAGGACCACATGTGGGTTTTCGGAATAACCGGGTGCGACGGGAAATAAGAATTTATTAAAAACTGTTCAATTACACACTAGTGGGTACCTTTCAACAACTCCAGCCATTTTTGGGTTTACAATAATTGACATAATTTTGCATATTGGTTGTTCATCTTCTTTCAAGACTACTAATAGTTTTCTTATGCTATCATTGTCTTCCATTAAATACAGTATCAGAGAGAATAGTACATTTGGAAGGGTGTCTGATGGTTTGCAGACCTGAAAAAAAAATAGATTATAAATGCAACCGTGTGTTAGATTGTCCTTCTTTCACATAGAAACAGATCAAATATTTTGCATGGTATTGTTAAAGGGTTTATTACATGGAATACTTAATATCCCAGAAAAAGATAAGTAGTTTCTGTGAGATTATTTATGCAGGGCATGAATACTGCATTGTTGAGGGGAACTTGTCAATAGAATTCCCAATATTTGCGTGGGTTCGATTCCCACCTAGGGCAAACATTCATGTGATGAACATTTGTGTTTGTTCTATGGCTGAGTGTTAATATCTAACTATGTATTCAAAAATATATATGTATGTATATCAGTCTCTGGGAGCCATATTACAAGCTTTGCTTAGTTTGGGGTCAGATGATGGTGTGTGCAAAATTGTCCCAGAAATTTAATTTAATATATTCAATTAAAAAGAATCATAGAAATTAGATGAGTGAAGAAAGCTATAACTACCACACCTTTTGTTGATTGTTGAGTCATTTAAAAAGAAGTAATAAGTACCTACCTTAAGTAAATCTATCAACACTTGGATAAGTTCATTGAACATGTCTTTCCTCACACCGTTTGGTGGAAGCTCTGCAATAGCGATGACAAAAGCTTTCCAGACACATAGTGCATTCATTTGCTCATTTGTAACTTTATCGTTGTCAGTTTTGTACATTGTGTTTGCTATGAGAATTGCCGTTTTTAAGGCACACATCCATTCATCCCAATGGCTTGCCAACAACTTGTTATTTAACATCTTTTCATTTAGTTTTGTAATATCGGTACAACAATCGCAGTTTTTGTCATGTCCAACAATTTCTGTATATGCTTGAAGGCACAGGCTTTTTATACTGTCATACGTCTGACCTGCCCCAGCAACAACCTGATAAGGAATGTGTTTCTTGTCATATGCTTTTTTGCCAAACATAAAATGTAAAAATTCAAGCAAAATTTCATTCGTAAACTGATCAAATTTCCCTTGAAACTTTCTTATTAAGTTCCACCATGTATAGAATTTAGCTTGTACAGAGTCTTCTGTCTTTGCATTGTTTGGCCTCAGTGGGACTAATATCAATTTCAGATATCTGGCAGTAGACTTTGCATTTGTATCTTTTGATAAGGTGTCGATCAGGACATCCCAGCATTGAAACGCTCGGCATCTATTGTCTGAATCCATTTTAAAAGCATTTTCTACTACTGCTAGCATTGGTTGGATGGGAGTGCCATATGTGCTGTTACGTGTGATTTGGTTTTTTAAGAGTTTCACAAAGACAATCCAAAATCTGTGCCATTCACAATAGTTTCTCTTTAATTGTCTCAGAATAGTTGCTGGATATCTGGAATATACATAATATCTATAATGTTTTGTTGCTCATCACTTAATACACATAACCTTTTCATAAAAAGTTTCAACCTTCATGTGCTCTCTTTGAATCGGCCTCTTTGCAAAAAAAAATGCAGACCCTTGCACCCCAGTAATGAAGAATGGCCTAGTTGTGGAAAGTGCCCACTACACAAGTAACCCCGGTAATGAATCTACTTCTCCAATTTCAGCTCATCGTTTTTGAGATGTTGTGATGAGTCAGTCATTTAGTGAGTGATATTTCACATCTACACTAATATTATAAAGAGGAAGGATTTGTATTTTTGTAAGTGTGTAATGAATTATCAATTAACATCAAACTAGGTGGAGGTCAAATGCAAGCTTATTAGATTAAAAAAATGGCTAACCCGATTTAGATGATGTTTCACGAGGAAGTCATGTGTATCATCAGGCCTGGCTCACTCTGCATTTTAGGTATGAAGCTACAAGTAGTCGACTGGTCGGACTTGCCGTGCCCGCTGCCGCGCGATAGACAGAGAGGCAACTTCTAGGTTAATATAGCAGTAGGTAGTTAGCGCTCGCACGTCCTGAATTGGGCTTTATTGTGTGGTAGTAAGAGTCGCTACTTATTTAAATGCTTTTGCGGAGTGAACCTTCTGTACTTGTACTTTATGTATTCTGTGGTATCATGAAGACGGGTCATGGGATATTGTCCATACCAGAATACAGAAAAAACTGTACTGCACAATTATTGTTCATGAATACTTACGTAGAGTCACAAATACATTTTAAAACTTGGGTTTGCCACTGTGGACATTGGAAGTAATCAACTTCAATCAAAGCTTCTGTCAACACTTCAAGGCATTCTATGTAATTAAGAATTATGCCATTATCTTCTGTGGCTGTGGCACACACATCCATTATAACAGAGATAACTTTGAACCATATTGGCAAGCCTTCCTGCATTAACTGCTTCTTCTCTTGTGGTGGTAATTTAATGAGTAATCCGCTTATGAAGGTATGCAACTAAAAATATATATAAATTACAAATGTACATATCACAATACAAGTTCAGTGTGGTTCAAAACGTGTTATTTTAATGTAAAGTGAAATTATTTACTTAAGTTCGTCAATTAAGAGTAGAAATGGAACACGAGAGATACCAGGCATCACAAAACCTTCCTATGGAGTGCACCATCACAGTCCAACACATGCGCTGCCTGAATGGGTGTTCCCCGATAGTTACAATTTGGATATCTTTAAGTCCCGAGCGAATTGGTTTCTTCTAGGCAAGCATGCTATAGTAGACTGCATTATCGCTTAACATCAGCTGAGTTGGTGATAAAGTACAAAACTGCATACCACATCCTCAATAACAGTCATTTACAATTGGAACGGGTTGCTTGAGCATGTTGTCACTTCAAAATCAATAAATGTGTTTAAAAACAAACTAGACAGATGTATACGATCCGAGATTATCTTAACAGTCAAAAACAATGGAATTCCTTGCTTATGGCTGTGTCATTTCATTCTTCAGCATTTCAATCTTGGAATGTTCAAGTCTAGGGTTAATAGGTTATTACTAGGCAAATGTGCTCCATCTTCAGCCGCATCGTCATTTGCCATCAGACAAGTTCGCAGTCAAACGTTAGCATAGTAGAATGTAAAAAAAACCCACTAAATATGGACACTGCAGGATAATTGCCCTTGATAAGCTCAAGGGCAATTATGCTGCTTGCCCATCAATAAATAAAACATATTTTTATCTGTCAGATGTCCGAAGAAAATCCTAAAAATATGGTTTCATGTGTGTTGGTCATTGCATGTTACAGATCCATAGTCATGCTTACCTGTTTGCTTACTCCTTGCTGAATTTGAGGTTCATAGTCTTCAAATATTTCCAGTACCTCTGAGCAGTTATTTCTGACAATTATAGTTAACACATCAACTGGGTATGCCAGTAAAACTTGCACACCCATGCTTCTTAAATGTTGAGTTTCCAATGCACACAGGGATTTGAGCATATGCAGGACTGCTAAAGCTGACGGCATCAGATATTGATATGGTAAATTTGGTACAACCTGAAAAAAAATGCCTCCATGTAAACACTCAGGGCCTAAAATGGGAACTGTCTGTCTAGTAAGACTGCCACAATGTTAATGTGGTAAGTGTCACAATACTATCACTTTTTTTACTGGCCAGGAGGCCATGTCATCGACATTTAAATGTAATTTGACAATTTAATAGTGTACTAATATGCCAAAGTTCATCAAGATCAGTCTAGCCATTTACCACATAAACCACATCCATACACAGATAGAGCGGCAAATTGTACAGAAGACTAACAAGTACAATCAGTTATTTGCTAGAGAACCAACAACTTATTACCAAGCTGAAGTGGCAGTGGGCCTGTCATATCAAACACAGAATTGATAACCGAGTGACTAGAGTGGAGACCACGAATCTGCAAACGTAGCGTAGGAGGCCCTGAGACCCCATGGAGTGACAATATATGAAGGTAGCTAGCAGTAGCTGGAAGCGACAAGATGAAGATTGGGCTGAGTAGTGTGTGGTGGCGTGCCTTAGGAAAAGTCTTTGTCCAGCAGTGGCCTATACAGGCTGACTATAGTTGTGAAAGAAAGGTAAAACTTCAGAGTGCCGTTACTAAAATTATAAGCATTTACACAACTGTTATTGTGTGATCAGATTTATCACCCACTGAGATAGACAATTCATCAAAACATGAGTACTTGCAATATCAGCAAAAACTTCTCACCACTAAATAAGGTCAAGTGAATGTAGAGATCGCATACTTTGACACTTTTTTTATAATTTCACAATAGCTATGTGTTTATTACACTGGCTAGTAGTTACAAACAAAAGGTAAAAATGTAGTTTTTGAAAACTATGCTGATAATTACAACCCAGGAATGATTTACAGAACTACTTACATTTTCATAGGTAAATGGAGAATTGGTCATGTGGCAGAGATTGGTTAGTAAATATTATTAGAATCAGGTTAAACCTGAAACTGATTAGTGTGACTGGGGCAGACGGCACAGCGAGATAGCTTGTGCCCAGTGTTGGGGAAACTAATACTGTGGATGTTGACGATTACTTACCTTGGCATTTGTTAAAAGTGACAAAACAGCGGTTAAAGCATGAGGAATACTTTGAATGTCTAATTTCAGATACTTCTCGAAGACAGCCAGTATTCTTAGAACTTCTTGAGAAGTCGTCTTTTCACAGCACTCATTGTCTTTCAATATGAGATGTAAATTCTGGAAACCGTTCGTGCGAGATCTTTTTAAGAACATATTTGGCTCTTCCTCCATATCTTCCAGGCAATCGGCTACTGTGAGGATTGGAATGGAGCTTTTTGTCGACATTTCTGAAAATCAAAATGAAGTTGCAATATTCTAGTTTTTTGGCATATCTGTGCTAATCTAGTTGGTCATGATTGTCTACAATTATTGATCATAATTTTTGCATATCACACTAAACTGAATGACGACGTTCAACAAGTAAAATTATATGGCGTGACATTACAATACCTACATTGTATATCGAAGCCAATCTAGAGTGCCACGCGGCTCTTTCGATTGACTTAAATTAAGGCTTTCAATTGTACTTACTATTAGTGTTGATCACGTTCTAAAATTTAACCACACGAACAAACCACCGCCATTTTATTTATTTTCTACAACGAAAACGCATTTCTGGCGCGAACAATGACATTGACGGCTATTTAATTATTGCCATATATAAAAATCTAAAAGTTTGGTTTTATACATGTAGGTTAGCAGTGTACTGTCTGCGTGAATAAACGTCTTTAGACTGCTATGTTTTTTTAATTATCTATTAAATCCCTACTTATTACCGACTTCCAAAAAGGAGGCGGAAGAAGAAAAGGTACTATGTTCGTCTATATGTTATTTTTTGTTTGTTAATCGATATTTGTCTAAATCCTTAAATCCGTCTAAACTCATTTAATTAAATAAATAACTAAAATGCGAACAATCTGGGTGGCTTTAAATCACGAGTGAATTTACTTGTGTGGTTTCTTCGTAGACCGCATCATCGCTTAAAATCAGGCGAGGTGGCAATCTAACGCCGCAAGCCTAATAACAGAAAAAAACTTATTATTGACGATTAAAACGATGTGTCGAAGCCAAATCGCAGAGCAAAGCTAGATTAAAAAAATCGTGGCACAAAGTAAATAACAGTAGGTAGGTAGTTAAGTTTTGGGAGCACTTTAAATGTTTTTTTTTTAACTATAAATAAAATACGTGTTGCCGATTTGGAGGCTTTAATCCTAATGAATCAAAAATAATGTCTTAACGCTAACTTAGTCCTACACGGTGGCCCGAGAGGCCTTACTCAGCATTACCGAGAAATACATTGGTATGCTGAGTAGTCTGTCTACATATATGTATACTAGTCTAACACAGACGGGTGTGGAGGATGCATAACTCCTCCCTCCCTAAGTGAGAAATTATCGGAATGTTCGATTTGAGGACTTTTCCGACAATTTCGTAAAAACGGAATAACATTAAAATTAAAAGCATACACGAAAATTAAACATAAACTTAAAATTACGAGGCCTAATGTGGCGTAACCTAAAACACTGATGCTAGTAGAGTCCGTTTCTCTTTTAGTAACACTTTCAAACACTTCACTATTCTTTAACGCAAACGACAAATATTTTACTTCATCCAAGCCGATCTCGTGCATGTTAAGTGCTTGTGCACTTGACAAACTCGCGTTCGTACGAAGTTGCGGTATATTGATGATAGGCAGCGGTGTCGCCATATCTATCTCGGTGTAAGTACGATGGTAACGGATCTTGATTTCGTTAATCTCAACGTCACATGGCTCGTCGAGTGTCATGATGTATGTCCCGTGTACTGGGTATTTGGAAATTTCATCACCACATCGTTTGGTAAGCAGTGTTTCCAATCTTGTAAAAAGTATCCAATTGTCCTCGGTAATTTTCTGAAGTTTTACATCTTCTAGGTAGACAGGATATCGTTTGCAGCTGGTGAGATTTTTCTCATATTTCAAAAGTTGCTCTTCACAGGTAGGCCCACTGTACAAGGCTCTGTTGTCATCATTGCATAGGTAATGGTCTCCAGCGCCAAGAGGGTAGCAAGGCTTTACAATCGGTAAGTATTTCATCCCGTTCGCCAATAGGTAAGGGTATTTGGGAAATATGGCATAGGTTTGGTTTTCAGGTTCGTGGAAAATTGGGAGTGCGTACATTTTAAAATAGTTATAGGTACAATTATCAGTTAGAGGAATTTCCATAATGAACGTGATCTGGTTTTTCTTAATATATGATTTTACCGTAATAGTTTCTTCCATTCTGACTAAATTTGATTCGGTAGGCTCATATACCAAATTTCCAACATTAGATATTAATTGCAAATGGTGCAAAAGTTCAGTAGAGTTTACAATAGACTGGTGTAAGATAGAGCCTTTACTTAGTGCTAATGCGGTCTCGATTTCACTTAATTTAATAAATATAGTACGGAAGTTACTTATAAATAAGCTATACAATCCTAAAACATAAGAGGACACGGCTAAATTGTTTTCTTTAGTTAATGTTTCTTTCAAAGAGGTTTCGACCCTTTTGAGGCGTGTATCAAGAGTTAACGTATCCTGATGGATTAACTCGGTAATATTTAAGAGGCTGTCCAACATTTTGGAGGCGACAGTAATTTTCTTTGAGACAATAATTTGGTCGTGGTTAATTTCGGAAGTTAATTTATCATATTTAAGTGCGTCATCATGATCTAGATTTCCTGTGATAACTTTTATAATAGAGCCTAGTGGATTGAGGATGCCTCTCTTGAAACGATTTGGAAATAGTTGACGATATTTATCTATGGTTATATCGCGTAGATGCTCTGCGTGCATTAGTATCCCGTTAAATTCATGGGGAAACGTTTTGTTTAGAGAAATCAATTTCTTAAACTCGGTGAATTTTGCTATGACGATATTCAAATCAGTATAAACGTTATCTAATTTCAGGGTTTTTAAAATTGTCCAATTATCTATTTCCACATATGCTTGGCCTTCTTTTACTGGCAGGACTCCTGGATTACCTTCCAGTGATTGCAGATGAAGGGCAGCAGCCGATGTCGCTAGCACCAGGATACACCACCTGCGGAGGGCGTTTTATGTTTTTAATCGGAGCCTTTGTGTCTCCCCTTGCTGTTTCTACTTTAATAGGGGCAACGTTCCTTTCAGTCACACCTACGACTTTCGCCTTTTTATATCTAGCCTTATCTTTACTTTTCCTTTTATTGATGTCTTTCACGAAAACAGTCTCTTCTTGTAGAAGTTTAATATTAGTCTCACCACCTCGTTTTTTCCTAATAAGTTCCTTATTAGCCACTATATTTTTCGCCAATTGCTTGTACAAGAATTTCGTGCGCTTCTCATGATCTTTTACTAGTTGCTGAGTATATGCTTTTTCAAATTCTACGTTAAATGGATTGTCTGTATCTGTATGACCGAAAACGACTTCGAATGGAGTTAGGCCTGTCGTCGTGTGTATTGTATGATTATATGCCATAACTGAGTACGTCATGATCGACGCAGCGTCGGTGCATTTCTGTTCATACTTGCCTAATCTGTATATTTCAATAAGTGTTGAATGGAACCGTTCGATTAGTCCCATTGAGTTCGGATTATTGATTGTCCCTATGTGACGTTCTATTTTGTGGAGACTGAGGAATTCTTTCATTAACTCGTTATTGAATTCCATGCCGGGATCAGAACTTATCCTTTTGGGAATTCCATAAAAAGAAAAGTACTTCATTAGGGCTCTCACAACTTCCGGTGTTGATTTGTTTGGTATTTCAATGGCTTGCCCTAATTTACTGAATGCATCGATTAGAGTTAAGTAGTATTTGCCTTCTATGGAAAACAGATCGATGAATAACTCCTGGAATGGCGCATCTTGTGTTTGTGTTAATTGCAAGACGGGTTTTAGGGGCTTCCTGTCGTACTTCATTTTCCTGCATGCTTCACAGGCATTTATAATTGCTGCTACTATCTCTTCCATTTTACTCCAATAATAATTTCTACGAATCCTGACTAATGTTTCCTTAATACCACGATGGCATGTCTTTCCCTCATGATATTTCAGAACTATCGCTTTCTGTTCACTTTCTTCCTCAACATATACAACTCGTTCTGTGCACTGATATAGGTTAATCATGTCCTTTTTAAATAGTCTAACAACTATGTTACTAAACTGTCGGCGATGTTCATTTTCTTCGAAATAGATAAAATATTTAATTTTTGGCCTGATGTACTCTTTGAGAAATGTTTTAACTAATTCTGGGTTATTTTTAGGCATGAAAACCTCTAAAATTTTGTGTTTTTCGCGAGAAAGGTCCTTTACATGCAATTCATTTTTAAGCCATGGAAATACTAAAATTTGGTTAGGCTTGTTGTCAATAGCCTCGTGTAAAATGGGTATTCCTGTTGATTCTAAATCGGCAGCTGAATGAACAGTTTGTGACTTACTACTTTCAGATGCTGATTGGATAACCGGGCGTTCTATCTGGAGCTCAGAAAACAGTACAGCGGTATCTGAAGAGTCTGAAATATTGCTTCGACTAGCAGAAATTGTTTCACTCACGTCTGATATCGTAATAGTTGATGAATCGTGTCGTTCCCTTTTACCACCTGACAATTGTATGATGTTTTGAACTACCTCGTCCATTTCTTTCTGTAATTTACGCTCTTTTCTGTCCAAGTTTACTGCCATTGAGTTTCCGTCATCATCCGAATCTAAGGCATTAACCTTAATCCTACTTAGGGCGTCTGCATTCGTGTTTTGTTTGCCATTTTTATATATTATTTCAAAGTCAAAGTCTTGAAGGCGTAATCTCCATCGTGTGAGTTTACTATTTGGATCTTTTAGGGAATTCAGCCATGCTAACGGTCGATGATCGGTGTATATGTAGAATTTTCTTCCATACAAATATGGCCGAAAATGTTTGGTCGCCCAGATAATAGCGAGTAGCTCTCGCTCTATAGTGCTATAACGAGTCTCTGTATCGCTCAAAGTTCGGCTTGCGTAAGCTATTGGTTTGTCACTGCCAACTTGTCCTTGTGAGAGAACCGCCCCTAAAGCTACGTTTGAAGCATCTGTTGTTAAAATGAACGGTCTTTCGTAGTCGGGGTATTGCAAAAGCGGTGCGTTTGTCAGGAGTTCCTTGCATTTATTAAATGCGTCGATATAATTTTGATCAATGATGATTTTATTGCGTTTTTTCAAACAGGCAGTCAATGGTTGGGTTATTTTTGCAAAATTGGGAATAAAAC
Organism: Agriopis leucophaearia; assembly: GCA_949125355.1. Taxonomy (NCBI): domain Eukaryota; kingdom Metazoa; phylum Arthropoda; class Insecta; order Lepidoptera; family Geometridae; genus Agriopis; species Agriopis leucophaearia. Next base: position 6,545,862 of record OX421265.1, on the reverse strand, counting down.
GTCTATAATAGCCAACCAGTCCAAGGAAACTTTTAATTTCGGTTGTGGTTTTTGGTATTGGGAAGTTCATTACAGCTTTGATTTTGTCGTCATTAGGTTTCAGCCCGTTTTTTGTAATAGTATGCCCAAGATACAATACTTCTTTTCGCAAAAATTCTGATTTGTCAAGTTGTACCTTGAGGTTGGTTTGTCTGAGCCTATCAAAAACTAGCCGCAGTTTTTGGATATGCTCTTCGAGGCTAGATGAAAAAATGATGACGTCATCAAGGTATACCATACAGTGTAAGCCTTGTAGTCCTCGAAGGACATGGTCCATAGTACGCTGAAAAGTTGCGGGAGCTGTCTTTAAACCAAACGGCATTCTCAAAAATTCGAAATGGCCGTTCTGCGAGCTGAAAGCAGTCTTCTGTCTGTCCTGTTCCTCAACTTCAATCTGATGGTAACCGCTTGCTAAATCGATTGTACTGAAGTAAACACTTTTACCTAATTTATCAAGCAAGTCGTTAATATTTGGTAAAGGGTATTTATCGTCGATGGTAATTTCATTGAGGCGTCTATAGTCTATAACCATACGAAATTTTTGCTCTCCAGACGCATCAATTTTCTTCGGCACTAGGTGCACCGGAGCATTCCACGGAGAATGTGATTCTTGGATAACATTGTCTTGTAACATTTTCTGCACTTGTCGATTTATTTCGTTTGCTTGTGTCGGAGCCTGTCTATATGGTTTCACAAAAATCGGGTCTTCATTTTTGGTACGAATTTTATGCTTTACTTGGTTGGTAAAAGTTAAAGGCAACAGGTCACAGTGAAAAATATCTTTGTATTCTCTACAGAGCTTAAAAATTTTCTTACGTTCCTCGCTGTTAGTATGGTCTAATCTGAGTTTATTTAAATTTTCTTCAAGTATTTTGTCCGTTTGTACGCTTGTTACGTTTGTAGAGAAGGAAAGGTCAGAATCTGTATTTAAATGATTCAAAACTTGCAAGGGTTGTTTAACTGTGAGAATTACTCGTTCGTCAGAGGCATTTTGGATAACTGTAGTAGCGTATCCGTTGATACAATTTACTAATGCACTTGGCATTCGTACGCCAGGGCCAAATTCCCTATAGTTAATTATAGCATCGCCTGAATGTTGGTCTGTAGGCAGTTTGACGCGTTGTTCAGACCGCGGTTGCAGTTCAATTACATAGTCCAGATTTGTGTTAATTATTGGAATGCATGTAGTTTTCGTTTTTAAAACTGAGTGTTTGAGATCGATTACTGCATCCAATTGTCTTAGCAAGTCATTTCCGATTAAACCATCGTAGTGCGAGTCGACATCGTACAAATAAAATTTGTGAAAATCATTACTGTTGAATGTCGGTAACAGTGGAATTTCGATAACCTCACTGTGTCTACTGGATGCATGAGTACTGACAATTTGGAAAGGTTCATACCTGATATCATAGAAAAAGAATTGGTATGCTTTTTGAGGGCTCAAGAATGACCTTGTACTACCAGTGTCAATCATCATTTTTGCATTTATTTCCGGGATATAAATGTGAGGTAATTTAAGCGTGGGGTCACAATTTAGTTCTACGATTTCTTGTCTATTGTCGAGGCCGGTATAGGAAAATTTTCAGTTAATTGTTCCTGAGGCAATTCTGTTTCGCTGTTGTATACTTCGTGTTCAACGTCGTCCGTGCATTCGTATTGACCGTAGTCAAACTCGTTATCATCGTAATATTCATGATACTGTTCGTCGTCATATTCAGTCATCTCGTTGAGCTTAAAACCTTCGCGTGGCAATGGAAGGGCTGTCCTCATAGTTACGTCTGAGGTTTGCAAGCGTGGCGGCTGGACTTGGGGTGGTCTGTATCCGAATTGTTGGGGTGTCATCCCTACATTAGGGTTTGGCCTAAAGCCTAATGGTTGCGGCTGATTGTTACCAAATTGTGGGCGGTAGCCTAACTGTGGTCTATAACCGAACTGTGGTGGAGTATATCTGAACTGAGGTGGACGTAACCCAAGCTGTGGGCGATAGCCGAAATTTTGCGGTTGACCTTGAGGCATCCTAAAAGGTGTGGGTTGAATGCCGAAATTAAATTTAGGCGTTGCATTATTATTAGGTAATGGAGTAGGGAATCTAAATCCACTGGGTTGTGGGTTCCCGCCAAATTTAAAACCTAAGCCAGGATTTTGCGGTAAGGTCGGCCTCGGCACTGAACTGTTACTATTAATACCGTGCATACGTTTTCGCATATTATACTGGTCGTGGAAGTTCACTTCTTCAAGCACTACACTCAGAGCATCTTCCAAGGTCGCCGGGGCCTTTAGTCTTACTATGCGCACCATATCCTCGGGCAAGTTGTAAAGAAATACATTTAATGACGTGTTATTATAAATAGTTGTTTTTGCGCGTTTTAAAATGACGTCATCTAACATATTCACTTTGGAAATTAATAATGATCGAACACTTTGAATACGATTACAAAATTCCAAATAACTTTCGCCTGATTTAATTTTCATTGATTCGAGTTCAATATTTATGCACTGTTCACTACGCGGATCTCCAAAATGTTGTTTCAGTAATTCTTTTAACTGAGTCCAGGTCGTAACATCTTCGCGTTCAGATAATAAAGCAGCCGCTTTATCATTAAGTCGACTTGTTACAGATTGATACACAAATAAATCCTGCGCAACACTGCCTCTATACCTGCTAATTACATATTCACATTTTCTAATGTATAAATTTAATGTGCCCTTGTCTCCTCCATAAATAGGAACAAGGTTCAAAATTTCGCGTGGAATCGGTACGACCTCTTCTACTTGGGCCATTTTTTCGTAGAGTAATGAGCAGGTTAGAGAATACAAAAATAAAATTCTAAATTATTAATTGAGTAAGATGTGGCTGCGTTTACTTCACTCTAAAAGGTTTTCTCAGAATTCTTATAAGTATAGAGTAATGAGCAAGTTACAGCATGCAAAAATATAATTTTAAAATATATTTTTTTTCTAACATGTCTCTACATTTACTTTACTCTATAAAGTTTACTAAGAATTCTTAAAAGAACAGAGTAATGATCAAGTTACAGAATGCAAAAATTAATTTTAAAATACTTATTGGCTAAGTTGTCTCTACATTTAGTCTACTCTATAAATTTTTCTTAGAATGCTTATCACTAACGGTGAACTAAACAAAGTTTTATATTGGGTCACCAGACACGTTATAATGAGCGAAGTCTTATCTCAATAATAACAATATTCGTGGAAGGTTAGGATTTGGAAAGGATGGCGAAAAGTTTTACTCACCAACCGACCGCTTCCATCCTGCGTGTCCCGTTCATAACAAATTTATTTGGTTTGAAGATTCACTCACGCCGCATTCCCGCGATTAGGTAAATTTGGATACCCGGATAATCACGAAAACTAGCGCAGCGCTATTACGAGCGAATCCTACCGGCTGCGCCAGTTAAGTTTTGGGAGCACTTTAAATGTTTTTTTTTTAACTATAAATAAAATACGTGTTGCCGATTTGGAGGCTTTAATCCTAATGAATCAAAAATAATGTCTTAACGCTAACTTAGTCCTACACGGTGGCCCGAGAGGCCTTACTCAGCATTACCGAGAAATACATTGGTATGCTGAGTAGTCTGTCTACATATATGTATACTAGTCTAACACAGACGGGTGTGGAGGATGCATAACTAGGTACATATTTACATACGTAGGTAGTATTACCTATCAAAATAATAAGTACTACTTGCAATAAAATTACAAGTAGGTAGGTTAGTTAGTCATGTTCTGAGCAAAAATTTGGTAGGTAGGTATTGCGAGTGGCTATTTATGTTAGAATTTGAACGCCACTTGTAGGTTGCTTGCTACTTGTCTTGTACTTGCAAACTTCGACCAAAATAAAATGAATGGACGGGTCCAGTAGAAGCGCATTTTTGAAGATTAGGTACAAAATGAGCGCCAGCACGCACTTCGTTTCAGTCGGTCTCTAGCCGTAGGAAGTGAAACACGAGTCTATTGTTACGCGATAACGAAAGTTCTGACAAAATTATGAATTCGTATGCTTTACCGAAGTGTAAATACACAAATAAAACCAATATCTATTTTTTGTAACAAATATACTGTGTACTGTATAAATATGTCCGACGATTTTGACTCGTTTTTACTGATCTAGTTCAATGGTTAGGGCCCGTCCATTCATTTTATTTTGGTTGAAGCTTGCTAAATGACTTGCAAGCATCTTCGCATGGTCTGCAACGGGGGGTAAAACCTAGAAATATATAGGTACATGGACAACATCAAGGATCCATTGATCGTTTTTGGTAACATAAACAGGTAGATAGGTACATATTCCTAGGTATATTCAAACAAAACTTTCAAATCAAAGACATGCATGCAATTCAACGTTCATTAACATTTTATTATCATTGCATCTTCGTGATTGTTGCGCTTGCGCATCGCTATTCGAAGGGTGGTGGCACTGGTGGCTCGCCGAGCGCCCGCGCGCTTTGCTTCACTCTCCCGCTGATTGCATCGTTCACTGTCGAATGTCCAAGCGAGCCGCGTTCAGAATAACAATCAGTGTTTCCAAGCGCGCCGAGGACATTACACAGCACCATATCTGGTCGGAACGCGCTTACGTGCGGTGATGGATAAGTGTCTAAATGACTGGCAGATCGTTCAGTGTTCATCATTTCGTCGATTTGTTTAGTTTAGTGTATAAAAAATGCCAGGACACGCTGGGAGCCCGTACTGGGCAGCGGTGGACTTTGACAGCGAAGGGGACGACGTCCCGACTCCACCTCCAAGTCATAGAGTCTACCTCGACCCCTGGGATAATGAAGCTCATGGAATAGTGCAGCCGGAGAGAACTGAATCCAGCCAAGACGAAAATTTTAACTCTTTCGCCGGTGAACCAGTTAGTGCAAGTTTTTACTATGTCCCCACTAAAAATTATGATTCGGCAGAAGAACCGCCGCTGCCAGCGCCAAGGAGAAAAATATCTGCTCGGGAAGACCATCCGGATGATTATTCGATCTATGGAAGGAAGCCGTCCAGGACGACAGTTCCCGAAATCCATGCTATTTATGGCGAAAGACCAATGAGTGAGTCAACAAACACAAAATAACAATAGTTTCCTAGGCATGTAGGGTAGATCAAATAATCGAAAATCCAAATATATTTATTTCCAAATTACCTACTTAATTTGTTAAAATAATACCTGCTAGTTGCCTTACTAGACAAAGCCTATATCAAGGCAACCCGTATACCTGATTACAAATAGTTTGCAAGACAGGTGGGTAGGTACAAGTAGGTATAATCAACGTTGATTGCCAAATGGACGTAATACCAAATTAAAACGTATTTTTTAGACTTATTATTTTTAACCAACTTCCAAAAAGGAGGAGGTTATCAATTCGACTGTTTTTTTTTGTGTTTGTTACCCCAGAACTTTTGACAGGGTGAACCGATTTTGATGATTCTTTTTTTATTTGAAAGCTGGTCCTTCCCGTATGGTCCCCTTTTAATTTGGTCCAGTCCTGACATTTTTAAGAAGTCTGTTTTACAATGATAATTATTTCATACCAGTAATGTCCCACTCCTGGGAAAAGGTCTCCCCATCTCCTTCCAGACTGTACGATCGCGCGCCAGATTTGACCACTGTATCTGGCGCGCTGAGGTCATCGCACCAGCGTTTTCTCGGCCTTGGCTCCTTTGTCCGTTTTCAGGCACCCACTGTGTGATCCTAATCCTCTGGCCCCATCTACCAGGGTGCCTCCTGGCCAATTGTGTATATGCGTAAAACAAATTGGTTGTTATTACGTCCATACGAGGTTCATTAGTTAATCAAAGACCAAACGTCAGCTAAAATAGATACCTACCTACACGTCAGTGGGATCGGGGTAGTTCTTTTATAAAAATATTATCAATTCCTTATCCTATTACAATTTAATTCTACTTCTTCTTTCGAGTCGATGTTTCGTCTTTTATTTTATTTTTAAATTAAGATTTTGGAGCATAATTTCGCCACTCCAATGGCACTCTCCGTGGCTTCATTCGTTTTTACGTACACACGACTTCAACATATAAATTAATAAATACAGATTGATTCTTAGTACAAAAGTACTAAAATTATAGTTGTAGTTACCTATATAATTATATTCTATAATCTATATGGGTACATACAACATACGTATTAGCTTTATGTAACCTAAGGAAAGATTTCAAATAGAAAAGTATCTACTAATATACCTTACATTGACAGTAATGTTCATTCATAGCCCTTGCGTCGTTATAGCCGTAACAGACGCATCGAACATGGCTGACGAAACGCCGTCTGACCAACGGGAGAGAAACATTCTCGTTGGTTGAGATGGTTGACGTCAGCCATGCTGGCCTGTCTGTTACCGCTATTTATCCACTCGTGCCCAGATGTTAGCCACCGCCATTTAGCTCGGTAGGCACTCCGCACTCACCCCTTATTGAATTTGGACACGCGACACTGTGCCAGGCCAAGTTCGGAAGGTAGTCTATGACGGTGCGACGTCTTTAGTGATGATGATAGTATGACTGGTAGGTACTATACTCAAGTTGGTATTTCTATTTACATTATCAAACATATTCAAAACTATGGATATCGGGTCAGCCCTTAAAAACGACCGAACCAAATAAGTTTATAAGTATAATAATTAAGGTAATCTGTATATTTAGTTTACATTTTTTGCAAAACTAATTTAGACATTAGGTATAATAAAGAAACAGGTTTTTAATTCGTTTGTCAGTTTTTCTAAAATACTTATCTAAGTTTAAAGGAGGGCCAATTTAAATGATTATATTTGACACCTGTCAGTCTATGGTTTACCAGAGTAAATTTTAAAATTGCCTTCTTTTATCATTATTACAATAAATAATGTATTTTTAACTGAAACAAGTAAAGCGTTTGTGCAGTTCTAACTTTAATAATTATCAATATAAAAAACAGACTTAAAAAGAATTTCAGAAATGGACCAAATTGAAATAGGACCACACGGGAAGCCACCAGCCACCAGCTTTCAAATAAAAAAAGAATCATCAAAATCGGTTCACCCAGTCGAAAGTTAACAAACTTAAAAAAACAGTCGAATTGAGAACCTTCTCCTTTTTTGAAGTCAGTTAAAAAACTCGTTACAAGGTGACGTTGTTGAATTGTGATGAATTACTTTGGATAGGTTAGGTACTAGGTATATCATCATTATAATCTTTAAAAAAATATGTGCCTGAGTAAGTTTAGGACCACCCTAAAACCTAACCTTACGTATATTATCAGTTTTTAATTAAGATTTAAGTAGATATAAATAAATATTGTACTTATCTACACAGGGGACCGCCGAAGGTCCGTATACATAGAAGAACCAATCTACGTCCCACACCCGATGACTCCAATGATGTACGAACCGATGTATGGGGGATTACCCCCTCCTCCAGGATACCATCCAACAAGGCCCAGAACTCGAGTGTCGCTGCCCCACCAGCCTGACTATGTGATGGCTGCTCATGGATATGGAAAAGCCAGGAGGCATTCCAGGTATTGATATACCTACTTATAACACTAGAAATAGAAAGGCTGATAATTATGAGCACTGTTAGAATGTAAAAGGAAATGCTGAAGGTAGATTTAAGTAAGTAGGTAATGTATTTCAAAGTGTTGTTTTATAATTATAGACACTAACAGCTGCAATCAACTAACATTCAACAACCGTGAGTCAATGCTAGTTATATTCGTTCAACGAACTGTTTAGATCCACCATCGGCAGTAAAGAGATGAAATATCGTAAAGAATAGCGTTACGCGATGTGACCACGACACTCAGCCGCCTGCAATAATACACGAAGATATTTTCACACTAATGAGATGAAATTATACACAAGAAGCACGGAAAATATTTACTTAGGTGTTCACTTATTTATGTGTGCTGAGATTTCTATGCTTTGTCGCACTGCTGTGGTAATGTTAGCTATGTATATTAAACGTAAGCGCGCCCAGTGAAGGTGATTATGATGGCAAAAATGGTTACACTTTCGTTAAAGTGAAACTACTGTAGATTCACTATAATTATTTTCCACCTTCAATTGAGACACCACGTGTTTGCTTTTTTGACGTGCTTATAGCTATACTATTTCATAAGCTCTTGGGATTTAGAGAAAAATTCCATAGACTTATGAAACAGTATTATATAGGTCTAAGGATGATTTGTAAGTTACTGAATACTGGATACAACTTGAGTAACTATGCACGTAAGTACACCTACTAGTTTTCTAGATAGATAGGTACCTTAGACTGTCTGTGAATCAAATCTTGTTCCCATGACAAAGTGCGTGACGTTAACTTTCAAGGAAAGCATTTACGGCAAAAACGTCCATACCAGATTGCATTTGTAGGAGTAAGAACGTAACAGAGCTATTTTAAATTATAATAACGTCTTGTACATTAATCGTGTGAACCTGCACCAGTTTTTTGTTTTACTACAAATGAAAGTTGCATTTGTGAGAATCCGACGCTGTTGTTATAAGAGAAACTTGTTCCTAACATTGAACTCGGTGACCGTTCCATCCCTAAGGTCATCAGTTTCTTGTACAAATAGACGACACTGTTTTGCACAGCTGTTTTACAATACGTTACGTCTGAGAGTGAAATAATAGTTGCTTATATGTTATTCTTCGAGGTTTTCAGTTTTTATTCAACGCTAGTAATTATTACCAGGGAGCGTGCCGGAAATAAAATTGTTCCTTTTGTCTACAAATGGCATAAGAGCAATTATTCCAGTACACACCACTTTCTAGTCACGTATTACGTGAGCGCAGCTTGTGGAGTAAATTTAGCGGATACTAGAAAGTCAGTCAAGCTACTCAAGCCTCGTACTGCTGGGCATTCTTCATAATCGTCATATCGAGAATTAGTGCGAGGCGGGGTAAAGGAGGCGTAGGTATGGGAAATCGCCTGATGTTATCTAATCGAGCATCTCTTGATGCAGTCGAGAGAATACAAAATGGTCTTTACACGAGCTATTATGTACTCAAAAGAGAGCTAAACTCTTGTATGAGTAGAACCCAGACAGGTGAGAAATGAGGTAGTCAGTTTTTAGCCCATCATAATAAAAATAAATGCTGGAACCAAATGTGCAAAACCCAATTAACCGAGTTGCAATTTATAAGCAAGAATAACAGACTAGGTACCTCCTTGATGATTGCGATAACAATCATATTAAGTATTCAAATTGTTCATGAGCCTTAGCCACGATTTGTAATAAATGAAAGTGTTTTAAAATGGGGTGTTGTCACGTTAAACCAGCGTTAAACTCATAAAATTAACATTGTTTCGATGAAGGTCTCAATCTCAACTACATTAGGTAGGTGAGGCACATACTTAGGTCATAGGTACTGAAACTTTCTGTATTCTCATTAATAAGAGCACATAATATTATGTTTATGATATATTGATTGTTTATCACAGTATATACCCTTACTAATTACACACTTATGCACCATTGTAAAAAGCAGTTGGCCCAGTCTTCTATAAATGTCGTCTTCAATGGCTTCTTGAAATTCATTCAACACCGCTTCTGGGCTTTAAAATAGTAAATCTCTTTAGCTTTATTGTTTTAATAATTTCATGGCACCATTCTACAGATGTTTCTGGCCATCCATTAAATCATACTTAATCCATCGAGTGCTACGCTTCCGAACCTTTAGATGTACATATTGTACATGCAAAATCTTTTGCACTTGGATCATACCAATAAGTACCTAATACAGTGAGAATTTGCTGACAAGTAACTTTTAAATCAGTTTCGATCAGTTGTCGTATGGTATCAATATTAGTTTCGGTAGTAGCAGTTGCCGGCCGACCTTCACGTAAATCTTTATAGATTTGATCTCCTCCACGTCTGAATTCACTGAACCGAGAATACACAGAACTACGGGATGGAGCTTTATCGCCAAATACCAATCTCTTTATTTTTGAAGTCCATGCCATTTTTTGTTGATTTAAGCCACAGTGTAATTCATAAAAAAACATGGCGCAAAAATGATTGCTGCCACACAATTTCAAAACGACGCCACAATAAAATATCTAAGCACTTACCTCAAAAGATTTTAAAAATTGAGACGGATCGAGAGACAGACGGATGGACAGAACGAACTTATATGAGGATTCCTTATATACTACTATAGAACCCTAAAAATGTTACAAGCTAAGTTATTCAACTGGTTTCTATTTTGTTAGCAGGTTACCAGACGCGTACGAAGCAAATTTCGTCTACGAAAGTCTATCTCCAGAATACGAAGACTGGGCTCGACCGTTTCCGAAGACTGCACCGGACAATTTTCACCTGTCGAGGTACGGACACCTTCAGATCGACTACTCATTTAGTTGGCATTCCTTGGACCGCCTTATCCGGAACCAATGATGATGAAATTCGGAAAAATGTATGTCATGACATTGTACATCCCGAATATCGATTAATCTCGTATTCAGTTATAGTAAGTAGACACTTTGAAGAGTTTCAAAGGTACCTACGAATCCTACGATTATGAAATAGATTAATTTGTAAGACTAAATGATCCAAAGTTAAAAAAGATGCTGATATACTGATGTTAGTAAAGTTATACATAGTAATAATTGTCAAAAAAATAACATTATTTTAAGTGCTAACAATCCTTAACTTTTTTTATTTACTTTATTTTAAGTACTCTCATATTAATTTAGCCAAAGAAGAATAAAAACATATATTTAAATTTTATTTAAAATATTTGTATAACGAGTCTTACGGTCATACCTACTCTTCATAAGAATACTATAGCTACGTAAGTAGGTAGACTAGGTAGTAATACTCTCAAAAAAGGGTATATTATAAGAATTTCAACTAATATTGTGTATAATTATTGTCACAGGTATATATTATAACACTGTTTTAAACTATCACGGTTGTTCAATAAAGTTATATGATTATTTACCGTGGTAAGATTGTGGAAGGAGCTCCCGTTATTTCGGTGCAGTTACTCTTCGGGTTTGTTCACGGGAAGACTCTTCGGGAAGTCTTCCCGTGGACATGGTGCATGTAACTGCGCCGAAATATCGGGAGCTCCTTCCACAACCTTACCACGGTAAATATCCCGTAAATAATCATATATTATAACGTACAGCAAAACTTTCTCGTTATAAAACGAGCTGCTATTTTATAGATTTCAACAGTTAAGTAAGTAGGTACGTATTTTATTATGCGCTATAACACTGTAATCAAAGTGCGGTTAGCTTTCAATAAGAAGGAAATTGTGAGTTTTAAGAGGTTTTAAGTCAACTTTTACTATAATTTGCTTGAAGTTATTTTCATCGCGAAAGTTACATACAAAACTGTCCGGATAAAATATTATGTTAGTTAGTTAATTAACTAAATAAAATACAAGCTAACACTAACTAACCCTACAAAAACAGTTGACTGCATAGACCGTTGAAGGTCTAAAGACAATCCAAATGCTCAAGCCAACTATTAGTTGTCAGCAGTATTAGTTGGCATTATTAGTGTAGCACTAAAACACCAACAAAAAAAAAACATTGATTCAAGCTTGCTTTTGTAAAAGATGAAGTTTTCAATTCTGAAAATTTTGTACCAACTTGAATGCACGCGAGACTAAAATAAGTTAAACCTTACCAATATATTATGAAAATGGGGATTGTCTCATTTTCCACCTATTTAATAAATCAGCATAGACTGTATGTAATAATCAAAAACCAATTCTTCTATTGCAAAGATTCTATAAATAATTTAACATCACAAACTTCATACCAGCAATATCACCCGTACATACGAGTACAACTTGAAACTCGTGCGCATAATTAGTGAGCAGTTTCAGTACCTAATAGGTAAGTCGTTAATAAAGCAATTCACGCTTCAAGGGAATCACATGCGCGTTTTAAACGCTCGAATCTAGGTCATGATGTAACTTATGAATTATGTAGTCATGTAATAATTTTCATAATCACATTCTTATACGTAGTAACAATGTGCGATATCTGTTCATAGATCGTGAAAATCAGAGACACTGTCTAAAATTACATTGCTAATTAATGTTGTATTAATTGCACTTGGGCAACCGCACTAAATAGCTTGTTGGGAAAGTTTTTTAAATCATAGAAACATGCAATATCTAACGTGTTTAATTACTCTAGTAGACATTTTAGAAAAAAATTAACAAGTAAATTGTGCAACATATTAAAAGTCTTGAAAATCCTTGTCACTATATAGTTTTCTCTTTTTTGTTATGTTGAATTGTCCTTTCTTCTCTGTCTTTGATGCTGGAGTTTTATTGCCGTAGTACATGACTTGGAGAGTGCTTTGTTTGGGCGCTTTATTTTGGGTTGGCATCGGTGTCGTTTTGGAACTTGGTCCTTCGAGCACGGGGTCCATATCAACTGAGTTCTCATAAGTCGTAGAATACGGACGTTCCACTTGAGTTTCAAATTGGGAAGGGCCGTATGAATTTTGAGCTAAGTATTGCTTAAACTGACTCTGCCTGAGTTTCTCTTCCAATTCTTCCAATCGCTGCAAAATGCACAAGTTTAAAAGTGAAAGCTGTTGACATCCTTTGATGCATCGGTTATGCATGGATTTTGTTTACCAAAATAAACAAAAAATCTATATCCGTTGCCAAATCTAGCCCAGCCCAATCTTATTGATTTATATGTCTGCGACATAGTAGCCATTAAATATAGCAGTCAAAATGAAGATAAATATACATTATGCATGTGACTGACTGACATTATTCGTAGCTTCAAAACAGGAATCGTGTACTCAAAACGTTATAACAATGAGGAATAAGGAAACAAAATATTTATGCATTGTGACAAAATCATTTTAAACAAATTTTATGTGACGAAATTACTTTTTAAACTGAATCGCCTCAAGTGAGCTTCATATAGTATAGGATCCCTCTATAGAACGACCTTCACCGAACTGGTTAATGGATGAAATAATAAGACATTGTTTTGTGATAAGGCACGAAAAGCACCTAGGGAGATAATATTTGTTCTAAATGTTCTAATGTAAGAGTGCTAAATATTGGCAAAAATTGACGGTTTTTGTGTTAACATTTTGAACGGAAAGTTTAATAGGTATATAATTACAATAAATCATGTCAACATCTGACCGTAAGTTTCAAGGACATTCCATGACATGTATTTTTCAATACTTCAAATGTATCTGTCTGGACGATTATTGTCATTTTATACCTTTTTTTGGGCAAATGCCTTTATTAACTAAACAAAATACAAGCTAACACTACATAAAATATCTGGGACATTATTGCACACATGGTCATCTGACCCCAAACTAAGCAAAGCTTGTAATATGGCTGCCAGAGACTGATATACGTACATATATATTTTTAAATACATACTTAAATAGATAGAACACCCAGACATAGAACAAACACAACTGTTCATCACACAAATGTTTGTCCTACATGGGAATCGAACCCACGCCCCTAAGCGCAGAAAGCAGGTACACTACCAACTGAGCTAACGAGGCTGTCACTGAGCTAACGAGGCTGTCACTGAACATAAACAGTTAAGACTGTCCATAGACCGTTGAAGGTCTAAAGATCTAAGGTTTTTATATCTTATTAGCAGCGCCACGCGGTTTCACCCGCGTGGTGATGAAAATCGGTGATGATGATGATGATAAAAATAACCTATGCAGGACATAACCAATGTATATTTCAAATTTCATCCAAATCCATCCAGCAATTTCTGCGTGATTGAGTAACAAACATCCATCCATTCAAACTTTCACATATATAATACTAGCTGCACCAAAGTCTTTGTCCGTGATTTCTTCAGAAAAAAATAGCCTATGTCTGTCCTCATGATACATACCATTGCCTCGCAAAATTTTATCGAGATCGGTTTACGGTTCACGGCCGTTTAGCCGTGATTATGTAGCAAACAGACAGACACAGTTACTTTCGCATTTATAATATAAGTGTGATGTGATATACGACACGACAACTAAGATAGAAGTTAGAACTTAAAAATACTTAGTTGCACTGGTTTTTCCCGTGTAAAACTTACTCGTCTATAAGCATCAATGTTGGAGTCTGTCCTGGCAGCCTGCCTCGCCAATTGTTCCTGCAACTGTGCCAACTGAGCGGCGCCTCTCTGAATCTTCTCTTCATATTCCAACACCACTATGTTCATCTATGAGACTCAAAATAAAAGTAAGTACCTATATGTCTTAGATTTGATTTGTTGTAAGGTAGGTAAAAAGGTAGGTTAAAATCTGAAAGTTGAAGTGGCAATGGGCAGGCCACAGCGCTCGAAGAACTGATAACCGATGGGGAAGAAAGGTTCTTGAGTGGAGACCGCAAACTGGAAGACGCAGCGTAGGTAGGCCGCCCACTAGATGGACCGACGACATTATGAGAGTCGCGGGCATCCAGTGGATGCAGATGGCAGGATGTCGTTCGGTGTGGAGGTTAAAGGGGGAGGCCTATGTTCAGCAGTGGACGTCTTCTGGCTGATGATGAGGTAAAAAGGGAATTATGTATTGGATAACTTACTTATGAATAGGGAAGTTACTTTACACGAGTATACCTAGGTAATAATACAAATAATATACTGCTACAATATTATATAGTAAATTTTGATTTTCATATATATTATAATTTATAGAAATATTTATTATTTGTATAGTTTAAGGTATACTCGAAATAACATTCCAGTAATGCTTGGTTAGGTACTCGTAAAATAAGTCAAAATTTTTGCTGTTAAAAAGTGTACGTTTTTGTATTGTAATAAAATAAATAAATAATAAGTATCTAAATTGTGATTAGTAAATGTTTTTACCACTTAGTTGAGTTTGGTTGCAGGGGCGGATTAAGTCAGCAGGCCTCTCTGTATCAAATTCTATCAAGGGGCCCTTGGATTGCTTAAGGTTATCAAGTTTATAATGCGGTTAAACTATAGTCGGAGGAAATCTTACGTGGGTAATTCCCGTGTAGTAATAAAAATAAAATGTGTGAAAACCACGTCCGTTTCCATAATAAAAATAGTATAGTAGAAACACACCTTATCACTGCTTTGTGCTTCCGTTTCTTTCAGTTTCAATCGAAGCTCTTCAATGACACACGTGAACTGAGCTACTTGAGTGTCTGACTCGTGATGGACCTGTTGAACTTTTAGCAAGAAGATAAAACTTTATTAGCCTTTAACTGCTTTCGTGAAAGCCGCCAATCATAACTGATGTAACAATGTATAACAATTATAATATGTACACACAATAATTACATAAAAAGTTAATGTTCGTTCATTAATATTACATAATTATCAACTTCATCTAAGTATTTGTGTTTGTAGCCAATAATGACTTCCGTGTGTAGAGTGAAACACAGAATATTTTAAATAACTATCGGAGCTTGTTAATTTCTTTGAAATTATGCACGCAAGTTTATAAAAAATATATACTTACAGATAAATTTACAGGGTTATTGGTGACTATAGTGAAGGCATTGGATCATTGGAGTGGTCGGGTCATAAATCACTTACCTACGCTTGCACTGGTATTATGGTGTTTTTATCTGTCTATCACGCTCGCACTTACAGGTCTTATGGTATAACGTTTATTGCTCGACGAATCAGATAATAATGCGTTTAACTATAGCTAACAATCTCTCGAAGGCAGCTTTCTTACATCAATCACAACTTTTGTTCCATAATTTTTACAAAATTTTATGTAATTATTACAAACTTTTTCCTTTTTTTTGTAGGCCCAAGCAAGAGTCAGTTCTTACTTTTCTGCCGGGCTCTGCATATTTTTTTTCATTTGGACCCACGTATTTAATGTATACATCATTTAGGTAGAGCACTATTTAAATATAAATATTTATTATAGGGACGAAAAAGCCGAATTATTTAAAAGGCATGGAAATAAAGTTGTTTGGTATGTTATATTATATGGTAAACTTCCTACGAGAGGATGGTAGCTAGTTACCAATTAACCCTGTATATTTTGTGGCTTAGGCAAATGAACGCGTATTAAAAAGGTACTTTGCTAGATAGACCTATTGAGAATGCGAATTTTATTTGATTTGGTTTACATAATTATCTACTCTTGCTAAACAACTAATTTACAGCTTTATGACAGACGAAAGCGGAGAAAAGTTTTATTAAGCCGGTATACCACGGCCAAGAAATTTGATGAATAGGTATTTAGCAACTCTATTGCTGTCGCGCTGCGCCCTGACCAGCGAGCTATCGATGTGTGCGTGTCGAACAGACTGTGCGTGTGCGTGCCCGCCCGTGCTCCCGCACTGAATACCTAGTTGCCTACAAATTCATTTCGCCTCGCAGTCTACTCGGCTAGTTGATATCGTCGTTTGCCGAATATCGAGTGATTTTTGTTATTTTGCGATCAGCTCATATTTTACTAACCGACTACGCCAAATAGACCAGGGTCGATAATTTTTGAAACAAAAAAAATCACATTAGGATGAAAGATGAAACCCATTAGAAAAGGAGGAAATTATGATAAAAATGAAAGGAAAAACAAATAATTGGCCAAGAGCGTGTCGAGACACGCATATGGTAGGGTTCCGTAACTAAAGCCATATAATTGTAGTCGTAGTTCAGAAAATTAAGGTTATAAAAAAATTCGAACGAACGAAGCTCTGTGGACTTAGCCAAATTTCAGAGATGTACCATCACGACATAGCATATACTTTTTATGGTTCAAACATAGAGAAAACTGATTGAAAAACATTATTTGTTTGGATACGCTTTGAATTTATTACAGTTTTATCGCTGTTACTCAAAAAGTCATCATCAGATAATGTTCAAAATAATTTTGAATGAAGGTTTTAAATATGACCTATCTGTATTGTAAGACTCAAGTTTCTATGTCTAGTTTAGAAATGCAGGGGGGGGGGGGCAACTTTTTGCCACTTTGGCGGGCCATATTTCGCAAATTATAGACTTTATAAAAAAGTGATGTATAAAACTTTACCTTCATTTTAAAAGACCTTTTCAACGATACCCCACACGAGTAAGTGGATTAAAAAAACAATTTCATCCCCATTTCACATGTACGAGTGCCACCCCTAAAATGCAATATAATATATTTTTATACTTTTAAAATTGAGATCTATATTATATTACTGTAATTATTATTTAAATTTAATTTTTTTATCTTAATAATTACAAAAGTTAGGTTTTAAAAAATTCGGACGGAGGGACAGACAGACAGACAGACAGACGGACGGACAGAACGAATTTATAAGGGTTACTTGTCGGGCTACGGAACCCTAATTACGGGCGATCTGAGTTCGGGAAGTGGGAGCCCCTCCCTCGTGGGAGGGTAAAAAATGGTTTATCTCGGTTTCCGACAAAACTACAAGTTCTATGGAAAATAGATTAATGGCAAAGTTGTAGGTAATAAAAAGATCTACAACTTTTGGCACAATATTTTTTTCACATAACCTCAAAATGATGTGAAAAATTCAAATAACCAAGTTTTTGGTTAAAATAATATACACGTTTATAAGTATGTATATTAAATACATACATACTTATGAACATAAAGCGAGCTAATAACGATACAGTAGCTACTTCAAGATATAGTGCAGTTTCACACGACGCTTGAAAACTTCCTGGGGGGGTTCCGGTCTAGAATGTGATGATAGTTACGGATAGGATTACCATGTACAGTTCCTATGGGATAACTTTAACTATAATCTAATAATCTAAAGTAAAGTAGATAAAGTAGAGGTGTTGTATGAGGACTTGAGGAGATATCCGAGACCATACATACCGCCGTAACATACTTCACCGTTGTTATGGGTGACTTCAACGCAAAGGTGGGACGCGGAATGTTGATGAGTTAAGAGTGGGGTCATATGGGTAAGGACAGCGGAATTCGAGGAGCCAGCGGCTGGTTGACTTCATGGAGAAGGAGAAACTCTATTTGATGAACTCCTTCTTTCAGAAGCGACCATGCAGGAAGTAGACGTGGATGAGCCCCGAAGGTTCGACCAAAAATGAGATCAACTTCATCATGACGACCAAGAAGCGAATATTCAATGATGTCTCCGTGATCAGCAAGGTGAGAACCGGTAGCGATCACCGTATTGTCAGAGGCACATTGAATATCAACAAGCTCGAGAGGTTGCGTCTGGTGAAGTCCACGCTCCATTCTGATCATTCTCAACTCCAAAACTTCAAAGACTTCCAACTCGAATTGCATAATCACTTCCAGGGCCGAAAGCGGAACTGTTCGTACTAAACAATGGGCTGGTGGAAACTGTCCAAGCAGTGGGGTCCAAGTTATTTAAGATCCCACGCCGGAAAAGACTTCAGAAGCTCTCAGATGAAACCATTAAGCTAATGAAAGATCTGACTGAGATGAGACTGCAACCTTCAGCTGATATGTCGGAATATGGCAAACTTAATAGACGAATCTCGAAATCGGTGCAACACGATCTAAGTTCCTATAATACAAGATGTATTAGGTACGCAATTGAGCGGAACCAAGGCTCGAAAGTGTTCGCAAAGAATTCGTCTATTGCGAAAAGCCAAATGTCGAAACTGAAAATCGAGGTTGGCAGTATCATTTCATTGAAGCCGGAGAATCCAACTCAGATGGGCAGCATTTGGGAAATTGCGTGACATCTTCTCGTCCAAGATACTACAGTGCTTAAAGACAAGGGTCTTTGACCAGAGTGTGTTGCCAGTTGCCAGTAATAACATATGGTACTGAGACGTGGTCCTTAACTGTTGGCTTTTTAGAAAAACTCAAGAGTCACACAACGGGCAATGGAGAGAGCTATGCTCGGAGTTTCTTTGCGCGATAAAATCCGAAACTTGAATATCCGCCAAAGAGTCAGAGTCATCGACATAGCTATTCAAATTTGCAAGTTGAAGTGGCAATTGGGCAGGCCACATCGCTCGAAGTACCGATAACCGATGGGGAAGAAAGGTCCTTGAGTGGAGACCACGAACCGGAAGACGCAGCGTAGGTAGGCCTCCCACTAGATGGACCGACGACATTGTGAGAGTCGCGGGCATCCAGTGGATGCAGATGACAGGATGTCGATCACTATCAGTATAGAGGTTAAAGGGGGAGGCCCATGTTCAGCAGTGGACGTCTTCTGGCTGATGATGATAAGCTATAATCTAATCACTTAGCAACGTAATAACCTAATGTATTTGAATAAACTTTTGAAAAAATATCTCAACAAAATTAACTAATATTAAGAGAATTATTTATTTATAAATTTTTCCACTTGTTACGATCCTGATATTCCTGATACACAAGTTACAATATTTTTTTAAATTCTTTCTTTTCGTACTTAAATGTGTTATGTGCGAAAACCACGTCAGTTTCCATAGTAAAAATAAATCATGTTGTGCGTCAACAATTTTGTCCAAATCCTAACTTGCCGACCGTTGCAGTAATGTGCTAAATTCACTTCACGCACAAAACACTAACTAAAGACGAGAACCGTTACATATCGATATCGATGGACAGCACTAATGTGTCGATACAATTATCGACTACATGTCTCTTCTCTAACTGTATACGTATTAGACCGACCCTCCCCTAACCTCGAGCCTCTGCCCGCAGAGCGCAATAAGGACAACTGCAGCTCGGATCGATTTATACCTACGAAAAGTAGACAAAATTATCGTCTCGGATTCTTCTGTTTCCTCATTCAAAAATAGGCCGATTTCATTATTTTTTTCAATTAATTGTTTAAAAAGGTTTGTTCTCGGCTTCTGTCATTTATTTTTGTTTTACAAACTCATAAATTTTGTTTGAGAGACGTCTGAACACGGAGGTAAAAATTTGATATTTTTTGGGATTTTTAAAGGCTCATATTTCTTATAGTACTTAACTTACGAGAAAAAATAAATGACACAAGCCTGGCCATAAAGGAGATAAATTTCATTAAAAAAAAATATGGCTCTAGCGGTATTATCCAGGGAGGAAACAGGAGAATAAGTTTGTATGGACTAAACGCTGCCCAAATTGAGCCTTAACATCTGAACGATCACCATTCATATAAAACTTGGCCCCGATTTGGTGACGTATTGCAATGCAGTGACAACGGGTACCTAGTTTTCTATAGTTTCAAAGTTCTTTGGAATTGTTATGGACATGTGCTTACCATCAGGTGTGTGTTTTGCGTGTGTCGTCACTTCGTTCAGATGTATAACAAAACACACCATATACTACCACAGAAAAGAGACGTTTTTTTTCTGTGATACCTACCTTACGCCTAACTCTAACCGCAGGCTCGAATACGCGCAGTTTACAAAATCACGCGAACGCGAACCTTAACGCGCCGAGATACGGTTTGCGGGCGCGCAACTTTTCGTAATCACCTAAACTGAATCGTTTATAACAGGGCCCTGATTCCATAACTAAAATACGCACGTAACACGACGCGTTAATTTAACCACTAACAATTTTGACTCTATTCTTTAGGAGATAAAGGACAACTTTTTGAGCGTTATATACGAGCGTGTTTGTTATGGAATTAGGGTCCAAGTATGCTTAAGGCCCCAGGGGCCTTACCCCTAGCTCGAAAAGTTGACCCGCATAGGTGTTATTTGTCTAAACGGTACCATCAACTACGATAAGCGGTAGTTATTTGATAGCCGCCAAGCTTTGCTATTTTCACGCACACACGCATAGTAAAACGGATTTTCGTTCATTCAAGTTACGCTTTTAAGGGTGGATTCGACCAAACGAGAGTAAATTTTATTCTTGGAATAAATCGCCAGTTATTCGAGAGTAAATCAATTTCACATTTTACCATCTACTATTCTAAGAATAGCAAGCCTTTTCGAGAATAATTACTATACCACCGTTTTTGGTGGAATAATAGAGTTATCCCGAGAATATTTTAATGGCGGCAGCGCGCCATATGTTCTGCTCTTTTGTTTGATTGTATTCTCTTGTTTTGTATTGTCATTTATCATTTCAACTCAACGCTCGCACTTCGTCAATTTAAAACGCAACGCTTAGGAAATTTGATTGAAGATAGTGATAGTGACGAGGAAGTTATATCTAGACATCCAAGGTGGATAAAAGAAAGAAAAGACTTGTTTGAGTATTACGATGATCGTGATTTTGCTACCAGGTTTCGTTTGAGCAAAGAAGCAACTTTGAATTTGCTAACAAAAATCTTCGACCAAAATAAAATGAATGGACGGGCCCAGTAGAAGAGCATTTTTGAAGATTGCAAAATGAGCGCCAGCTCTCATTTTGTTTCAGTCGGTCTCTAGCCGTGGGAAGTGCAACACAAGATTATTGTTACATGATAACGAAACATCTGACAAAAATATGCCTTCGTGTGCTTTCCGGAAGTGTAAAAACACAACAAAAACACAAAATAAAAGTTTAGGTGTCACTTTTCACTCGTGAGTATTTATTCATCATTCTATTTTGTCATAAAATGTAAATTAATTTCATCAAACATCGCTAATTAGTCCCCATTTTGTTTTATTCCATCGTTGCGGGATAGAAATATACACATATACTTAGTGAGACAAGGAAAGCATCACTATGTTCGACAATCTTCACCGCACATCGGACATGCCGAACTTGAGGCGAATGTACCGACAGCAAACTAATTTCGCAAACTACTATTTTTTTTTTGTTTTTTTCCTAATAGTCGAGGGTGGTGTTTATTTCCTACCAATTACATAAATGTTTATTTGAATATAATTTATTGTAGGTACACATAAATAATGCCCGATGAACTAGTTTTTCTCATGAGGAGGTAAAAAGCATTATTGTATTACACCCCCTTTTTTTTATTTTTGACACCTCGTTTGAGCTTCATAAGTTTCATAACCAGCAAAGATGTATTTATTCTGTACTGATTGAAATAAGCTACAGGTCAGTGAACTTAAGTTGTCGTTGGAACGTTCATTCGATCGGAAATAAATTGACGAATAGCAGCAATTCCCATACGCACCGCATGCCTAACGCGCGTCGGGCACTTTTCTCTTACGCCGACAAGCGGTCCGTAACACACTTGGAGGGTTAAGTTATAATAAGTTTTGCGTAAATTATTCCTCAGCTGACATGTATAGGCACAGCCGGTAGATTTTAAACAATTTATTTGCGCTTACCCCTGTACCCATCCCTCTAAAATAACAGAATAATAATAATATTACCAACTTATTTACCAACATGTCTTTCCCCCCTACGCTTATTAGTTCCCCCCCTTCTTTAGTAAAAGATGTTTTTCAAGTAGCGAAGTAAACACTGATTTATTAGTCACGTGACCAGTCACGTCCATCCACGGCGAGACGCAGTGAATAAGCGATCGGTTTTGCTAACGCTACTCAACATGTCTAGCCGCCTGGTGCCTGTGAATGTCAAACGGTTCAAGAGCAATAGACAAACACAGGTGTTCTCTTTTACTCACGTAGTTATTATATTAGCTATCTATTTTTTGCAACAAATTTACTGTACATGGTTACAATTAGGTATTGCAGTATATGTCCGACGGTTTTGACTTGTTTTTACTGTGAAAGTTTAATGGTTATGGCATGTCCATTTACTTTATATTTGTCGAAGACAAAAATAGAACATAACTTGGAATACATTTCTGACTGGTAAGTGCTTATAGGTTATCGCATTTCTAGCAGATAGATTATTGACAAATATATATTTGTATACAACAAATTTCGTTGGTTATCAACTACATTTAAATCGATGTTGGTTGTGCTAGGTCAGTCATAGGTAAAATTGGAAAACACCGAAAAACCAAATTATAAATCAAGGAATTTAATTTAGTCGACTTTTGACGTCCGACGAGTGCAGATTTTTTGACATTCGATATTTTTTGACATCTGACACTTACTTTCCTACATAATAATACGACAAAAGCGAGTTGATATGACATAAGCTTGAATACCGTGGCATTGTAGAACAATGATTTTTAGCTGGGTAATAGATTCGTTCATCATTCATTTCGCTATTCGCGTACAGCTATTCTCGGCGTAGCTATACTTTGTATTGCGTGGAAAAACGACGAATGGATTACTCGAGTGGTAATCGTGGAATAGATTAATCCCTGGTATAGTTACTCGCGTATAAATTCAGATTTGGTCGAATCCACCCTAAACGATGCAGCTTAAACGAGTTGGTTAATTTTAGGTAAGTACCTATCAGGTACCTACTAAAAGTTGGCTCGCAAAAGTGAAGCTAGGGGTATGGCCCCAGGTATGGTTACATATTATAATTTTACAAATATATTAGTAGGTAAGTACTGACTTTTCTTTTCGTTGATGATTGTCAACTCGTCGATATGACGTTCGTGAGCATTGCGTAACTCGGTAATATTTTCGGTGTGTGCCTGCATTAAATAATCTTTGTCCTATAAGGAGAAAATTAATTATTGTTTTAA
Organism: Agriopis leucophaearia; assembly: GCA_949125355.1. Lineage (NCBI taxonomy): Eukaryota > Metazoa > Arthropoda > Insecta > Lepidoptera > Geometridae > Agriopis > Agriopis leucophaearia. The sequence continues at coordinate 6,522,415 of OX421265.1, read as the reverse complement.
GTGCTAACATACTAACTACAACTATAGGTAAGAATATATTTTAAAAAAACGACATTATTGCACACTGTGGTCATCTGACCCCAAACTAAGCAAAGCTTGTAATATGGCAGCCAGACTGATATACATACATATATATTTAATACATACTTACATAGATATTAACACCCAGACATAGAACAAACACAAATGTTCATCACACAAATGTTTGTCCTAGATGGGAATCGAACCCACGCCTCCAAGCGCAGAAAGTAGGTTCACTACCAACTGAGCCACCGGGGCTGTCACCTAGAACTACATTATAGTTAACATATTAAAGTTGTTCATAATGACCTCCTTTCAGCTTAGTAGTCTATATGCGTAAACCAGTTTCACCTACTCTTACCTACCTGCGCAGTGCGGCGGTGGCTTACGACCTGTAACAGACGTATCGAACTTGGCTGACGAACAGCCGTCTGACCAACGGGAGAGAAAGAGTGAGAATATAATTTCCCTCTCTTTTTCTCTCGTTGGTTGACGTGGTTGACGTCAGCCATGTTGACGTGTCTGTTTCGGGTCTTATAGCCGTAACAGTCGCATGGAACCACGAACCGCCGCGCCGTCTGACCAACGGGAGAGAAAGAGTGAGAACATTATTTCCCTCTCTTTTTCTCTAGTTGGTTGAAGTCAGCCATGCTGGCTCGTCTGTTACGGCTTTCGGACGCCCAGCCGCCGCCGGACATCCGGTCATTTTTATTCTATGTAGCGTTACTTTTTTCGAAAACAACTTGGACGTTTTTGATTATAGGTACCTACTTGGTAAGTATAGGTAAAATGAATACCTACTTTTTGGCAATGGTTTGTGCTTGTACTAACGCCTAAAAATCGTATTTTTTTATATGGGAAAAAATATTTTGCCTTGTTTTGGGTTTTCGTACTAACCTTTTCCAGAGCAGCTATTATTTTATCTCGTGATAACATTTCATCTTTAATTTTTTTGTTGTCGCGCTTTAGATGGACCAGCTGCGAAACTGTTTCTTGTAGATTTTCAATCATTTCCCTCGAAGACAGCAAATGGTAGCGATGTGACTTCTCTAGTTCGCGAGTTTCTTTCAACTCTACTTCTAATTTTGCATTGATTTCGCGTATTTTCTTGCACTCATCTTTCTCTTTCACAAATTCCTGTGTTTATTTGTAGGAGATGTTAGTGGATACTTATTATGTAAGTGCTTAGTGTTATATTAGCTGATACTGATAACTAAATTTCTACGTAATGACGTTGGAAGTTAAATATCAATCACTACCTAGGTAATAACCTATACATAAACATATATCAAAGGAAACTATTTAATAGGTGGTACTTTCCATGCAACATGCATGATATTGAGTGATGATAAATATCTAAAACTGGCAGCTGCCTGTGCTACCTACAACTTATAATCAGTAGGTACTCACTATTTTACATTTTGATAAACTATTTAGGATGTTTTGTAAGCGCGATCCTACGATGTCCTCCTTTGGATCGTCCATATTTTAATAGGTCGTTATTTTTCCGAGAAAAATTATGAACAGAAACGGGAAACAAAGCTTTTAGTTTTGACGTTTCCCGCCCAAATTGATAAATCCGCCTATTCACTGATACAGTCCACTGGCATACTGCCATGACTATAGCATAGACAAAATAAGTGTTAGGATAGTGAATCAGAACATATGGCAACATTTGCTATCTGACGTTACGATTTGATTCTACTGTCATTGTCGGTCGGGTCAACTATGTCAATGTCAAATTTCATTTGATGATTTCATATGAAGTGCATGAAGATTCTAGGTTATATACTATGATTTTATTTTTATAAATTCTGTATTAAATTATCGAGGTCAGACGCATCGCTGCAAAAAAGTACCCAGATTCACAGTTTTATCAACCAAAGTGACACAGTTAAAATGGCTGCAGCATATGGGATACATTTTGGTAACAGCTCTGCTTGTTTAGCTGCATTTAGTAATGGTGCTCCAGAAGTGATAGCTAACGATGCTGGAGACCGCGTGACGCCAGCTATCATAGCTCTCAACGGAACCGAATGGGAACTAGGCCTTCCAGCCAAGTCCGGGCAAGCCTCATCAAAATCGATCATAAAACACAATAAACGTCTCATGAACTGTGATTTCAATGAAGAAGATTTATCTTACGTCGAAGCGTCGTCATCGTGCCGTATTCAAAATGACGAGAAACTAGAGTATGTATTTAAAACAAGTGAAACTACTGTATATTCTAACCCAGACAACATTGCTACTAAAATATACGACAAGCTTTTTACAATCGCAAGCCATTCTATGCATAGTGATGGAGATTTAAAACTCGTGCTAGCTGCACCGTTACACTGGTCTAATGAAAGCAGAGACCGTTTGGTGAAATGTGCTGAATTAGCTGGTTTTGATGTTCTTCAAGTGATAAGTGAACCAGCTGCAGCACTGCTCGCATATAACATTGAAGAGTCGATGGAAGATACCAATGTTCTTGTCTATCGACTAGGTGGATCGACCTGTGATGTCACCATCGCTAAAGTCTCTGGAGGATTCATTTCGATTGAGAAAAATATTTCTCGCTCAGATTTAGGTGGCCAATGCCTGACAAGGGATCTAGCAGATTATATCGCACAGGAATTCAAACAGAAATGGAAATTGGACCCTCACGAAAGCAAGAGAGCCATGGCTAAACTGCTTAACCATGCTGATAATTGCAAACATGTGTTGTCAACTTTGAACTCTGCTCATGTCTTTATTGAGTCTTTATTAGATGGAGTTGATTGGAGTCAAAATGTGTCGAGAGCAAGATTTGAAAATATAATTTCATCGAAAATATCAGCTTACATTGAACCAGCTCAAAAGTTGATTGAAAGTTTTGATGGAAAGATCAGCAAAATTGTGCTCAGTGGAGGCAGTTTAAAAATTCCCAAACTCCAATCTGCTATAGCAGGTTTAATTCCTGAAGCAGAGATATTATCCGGTATAAATCCTGATGAAGTGATTGCTATGGGCTGCACAAAGGAAGCTGGGCTACTATTAGATATGCCAGAGTTATCATTAAAAGACATGAACGCAGATGTGGAGTTTTTAGCAAAAGATGTGTACTTGAAGTATTTGGATCAAACTGTACAGATTTTCAAAGAAGGATCTCCACCGTACTCCCATAAGATCCAGACTATTGACGCAGGAGATGTCAAAGACATAAGCTTTACGTTACATGAAGACCCAGAGGGTGATCAGTTTGCAGCTGAAACTTTTAATGTAGAGAGCTTGAACAAACCATTTATATTAAAAGCTACCCTTCAGCAGTCCAATATATTATTACAAGTGGAATAAATAACGTATTTACCTAATTATAATAACAAATATGTGTTTAATATAATGATGTGTAATTAATTATATAATTCTTTTGATTTAATGCTTTTGATCCACATACCAAGTATTGCACAAACTTACCAAGTATTGCACAAACTTACCAAGTATTGGCTGTGTTTGCCAGAAGATCGTTGTTGAGCATATTATTTATTGTTTTTGTGCCTTCAGATTTTGACTTGTCTTGCTTGCTTAAAAAGTTCTGGAATTAAAAGTTTACCGAGTTACAGGATTTCTAGACCGTTTAAATGGTTTTTTATTCAAAGGTGCCAAACAAGGAACAACTTGAAAGGTACCTTGGACAATGGACATGTGTGAAACAACCTTGACCATCTTGAAACAAATCCAGCCAATCAGTAGATGCAGTTGTAGGAATATTAGCTCATTGACGTACTGACTTGTATAGGTTTAGTTAGCCATTCGTTAATGGCGATGGCCAAAAACTATTCTTTACATTATCATGTAAACTTTTTATCAGTAACGCACCTTATTACTTACATTTCTTCATTAACCGTTTCCATTTTCTCATATATTTTTTACCACTCCTCGGTGAACACCCGTAGTATATGCCCCCTCTAGTTTTCACGTAGTAATTCATAAAAATAATTGTTTAATTTTAATTTTAACTCATTTATTGCTATAAGAAAGTTAGAAAAAAGTCAGTGGTGTCACCAGAGTTTAAAAAGCGCTAAATGTTGTGGCGCGCAGCATTAAGCCCTTTTTAAACTTATTTTTATTTGAATATAGGTCGAAAAAGTGCGAGATTTCCCTAGAGGACACAGCTAAAGGATATTGACTACGCGACGTGGTGACAAAAACTTAAGGGCAAAAATCTGTTTGTAATTTGAATTTTCCGCCAGAGGAGAAAATGTTTCACCTATGGGACATTTCACGTGAAGCGGACAGGGAAAAAAAAGTGAGGTTCTGAAAATCGACCACATTCGGCCCATTTGTACTTCTAGTAGGTATGAATGTGTACGCAAATATTTTTTTTTGTATAGTCTATATTTACCAAGTTATAGGTTTCAAAAGAATTGTCGTTGATTGGTACTACAATTTTTCGAAAGTAATTTTCGAATATAACAAATCTACTATAAAATATTTTACATAGCGATACATATTAAAAATATACTGTTCTTTTTGACAGTAAAAAAAAATTTAAAAAAAAATAATGGCCAAAACCGGAAGTAAACTTTTCAAACCAGAATTACAGTCACTTCGACCAATTTTTTTTAATTTTTTTTTCTTTCAAAATATAGCTTAAGTAATAATGAAAGTACACTAGAAAATTTAAAATGGGATCTCTATTAGTTTAGGAGATACGTTGAATAATATACACCCGCGTCGCAAGGGGCGTCATATGTAGCACTTGCTTAGATCGGTTGGTGTGCGTCAAATAAAATGGCTTGTATAAATTACTGTGATAAAATAGTTCAAACATAATAAAACAACATTGGTACAACACAAGAACTGTTTATTTTGTAATTTTAACAATTTTACAATGGGAATCTATGGCAGAACTGGTCCTCTTTACAAGAAGGCCTGTGGTTGTTGGAATGAAGCTGTGAAACTTTTTGGTTCCTGAAATGGTGACCGTAGACGCAAACCGGGGTTCCAAAAAAATTCTCTGACGCTCTATATCATCTTTAGAACAGAAATAAATGGCAGTTTGTTTTAAAGATGATTTTGCCCATTCATATAATCGCATTGGTGTTATAATTGCTTTACTTGGAGGTAACTGTAAACTTGCACGCGCAGCTAAACGTTTCAGATTCCCCCCTAGACCATCGCATGGCCCCTTTCCGTGAGATGTTGCATGAAAATGCAACTCTGCATCTGCATTAAAATCTTCTTTGTAATAAAACAGATTCACAAAGTTAAATCTATTTTTAAAATGTTGGGAAGCCCCGTCAGTTATGTATATAATTTTTGATCCAACTATCGATTTTTCTAAAAGATGCTTGTGTAGTAGCTTTTGGAAAGCATAAAAGGTGGCTGTGTCATGCTTCAGGTCGTCAGAAATCATAACAATGCTTCCGTGTTTTACTTCATTACCGTCTCTGTAGTAAAAAACTGACGTTAGAAGCATTGCCTGTGCATTATTCCAATGAAAGGATTGAGCAGCATCTTGGACAATAAAACTATAGTTTTCTGCAAAATCACATTGTACGAGAATTTGACCTTCATCGATAGTCTCCTTAAGAGTTTTAAAATAAACCGCCTGTTGCTCTGCAATGTAAGCATGAGGTTTCAAAAGGTCCAAAGCGTCACATAACTCATCTACAAAACTATCGGAAGATAAAAGTCGAGTAGATATCGTGTAGCGGTCTGTGCCATCCCATTTTTCAAACTGCACTTCTGTGACTTGATTGTTATCAAATTGTATTTTTAAATGCTCTCGAATTGCACTTAATCCTGGACAAGAATTACAGCGTTCATTTGGCGGTGTCTTAGTAGTCATTAAATGACACGTCAGTGTTGGATTGGGACACATCATCTGGCGAAGGCAATCCTTATAAGATGAAAGTTGCATAGCAGACCCAGCTGTAAGATTAGCAATGTCTCCTCCATTCAACATCAATTTCACGTTTTGATGGTAAGTACAAACACATACCATATGTGTTCCGGAGTCGCCTGCGAGGATACATTGTTTGGGTCTTAGTGTAAAAAACTTTGTTAAGCCTACCTTGATGTTAGGGTATTCATCTTTAAACCTCTGATAAAGTTCGTCAATGTTACAGAGAAGGAGCTGTTTCTGTATGTGCGTTCTTTTTCCATCGTCTAATTTAACAGATATAAAATCTTTTTTACCAGGCATTATGCGGCTAATGTCTTCTCGTAGATAAAAATCTTTAACCAAGTTCTCCGTCTCGGCTGGTAGTTTACGACCACCGCGTGGGTTCGGAGAGGATAAGATACCGAACTGATTGACAAGTTGTTTTGCTTTTCTTGCTTGTCGCCTGGACGTTCCAAATTCTTCTGCAAGTTTATTTTCACTCCATGACGTGGGTGCTATTGTTAATATCATAGTCTTCAAAGAAGTAGAAGTAGAAGGATGATTGAATTTCTCTTTTAGCTGCTTTAAAATTTCTTCGTTTTCTATGGATGTGTCGGTTTGGGTGGAAAAATGTTTAAACTTATCTTCGAGAATAAACGGTTCATCTTCAATGTTTTGCGAAGGTTCACTAGATGTTTGACTGCATTGCACAATGTCTTCATTAGCTACTGGAGGAGATTCAGTCAAAAGTCGTTTCCTGCAGGAGGCACATACGTAAAGATCTTGTGAAAAACTCCACTTTTGAGCTAAACATTTAGATATTTTCCTTAAATTTTTAAATTTTCGATGAAGTACCAAGTGAAATGGGTTAAAACATCGATCACCGTACGGCGCCATTAATAATAACAACTGTCACAGATTAAAACGTGCACAAGTCGCTGAGAGGTTAAAGCAACACTAAAGTTTAAGTTACGAAACCGCTAGGCGTCATATTTCTATCTCTTTCTTGTAGATAGGTTTGACCGTTTGACTCTATCTGAGACAAAAAAGTACTACACGTTACTAACAGATGGCGCTATTAGTCACGTTTCGCAAATAATAAAACTTTTCTACTGCTCCAAAAACGTTTTTTCTTTATAATATATTACTAACTTATATTTGTATTATGTAGTTATATTTATATTTTATTATATTAATAAAACTTATTTCATATCATTAAATGAGGTTAAATATACGCTAAAACGATATAAAATATTAATAAAGTTGCAATATCGCGCAAACTGCTCAACCTTGCAAGCGCTACATATGACGCCCCTTGCGACGCGGGTGTATATTATTCAACGTATCTCCTAAACTAATAGAGATCCCATTTTAAATTTTCTAGTGTTCTTTCATTATCATTTAAGCTATATTTTGAAAGAAAAAAAAAATAAAAAAAATTGGTCGAAGTGACTGTAATTCTGGTTTGAAAAGTTTACTTCCGGTTTTGGCCATTAATTTTTTTTTAATTTTTGAATTTTTTTTTACTGTCAAAAAGAACAGTATATTTTTAATATGTATCGCTATGTAAAATATTTTATAGTAGATTTGTTATATTCGAAAAATTACTTTCGAAAAATTGTAGTACCAATCAACGACAATTCTTTTGAAACCTATAACTTGGTAAATATACACTATACAAAAAAAATATTTTGCGTACACATTCATACCTACTAGAAGTACAAATGGGCCGAATGTGGTCAATTTTCAGAACCTCACTTTTTTTTCCCTGTCCGCTTCACGTGAAATGTCCCCTATATCGAAATAGAAACAAAATCACTTTTTTTTACAATTGACATATAGCTGACAGTGTGATATTTTCTATTGTTCATATATTTATATGCAGTATTTTTTTGGTGTTTTGGCCCCAACTTGAAAAAATTTCATCTCATTGTATTATTTTCACTTGTGTATTTTCGAGTGTTAATGCGTAATTACGTTGGATTATTATTTTATTATTTAAATGTTCGTGCTTGAGTGTGACAGGGTGATACAACGTGGTGAAACATGTATTTGTGTGTTGTTTCTAAAGCTCCATAGAAACCTCTTGTAAAGTCTTCACCGCTTTACTAGGGCATAACTTACTTTGCTTGACTCGTGACTTGTTTAACTACATTCTTTCAAATTTGGCAAATGTTCAAGAGTGTGACGCCAAAACCCTCACATAGGAAAGAATAAATAAAAAATGACATATTTATACAACAGACAGTGATATTGACATTTTTGTGCAACTGATAGTGACACAGACAGATATTTCACTTTTTTTTGCATATGGCCAAGCTAAAGTCATTAAGACCATAAATCGCCTCGTTTTACATAGTCTTTGACTATGTATTTTTTCAAAGAAAATAAAATAAAACTTTTTGTTCACAGATCTACCATCATGTTGTGTTTCTATATTTATTAAGAATCTATTCTCCAAATTAAAACAAAAGGATTTACAACAACAGGATCATCTTGTTGAAAAGAGTGTTGTTATATTTTGGTATTTAAGTTAACGATGTATAAATAAATACCATAGTAATACGAGTAATAGATACATATAATATTATGGTCTTAATGGCTTTAGGCTTCACGCAAAAAAAAAGTAACTGACAACCTATCTATCACCAAACCAATATTTTTTTTTTCTTGGGTACTGGCTACTTGTTTGTATTAATTAGTTTTGGTTGGGGTATAAATAAGGACTATAAATTTGTAGTTTTCTTATTTATTGTTGTTCTGTTAGTAAAAAATCCTCAAAAAATGAAACTGCGCCTGGACTGTGTTCTGTTAACTTTATCAACTTATGCTTTGATGGTATACCAACCCAGTGCAGCTGCCCAGTTTCCCAAAGTTTTAAATCATCTAGGAGTACGAACACCATACAGATTCAAATCAAACAAACATGATGCAGTTGTTGAATATCCTGGTATGTATATCCCAAAAATATTGTTTTACCTACCCATGACCTGCAAAATGCAAAAAATTAAGTACTTTAACAGTACAGTATTAAATCTGACTGCTTGAATTAAACGATCCTAAGTAGGAGGTAAATCATCTCAATGTTTTTGTTTCTTCGCTGAGGTCTGAAGACTTCTGACGTGACTTGTACAACACCCGTCTAAGTATTTTTTAGCTCTTGACAACTGCAGTAGCTTGTAAAAACTAAATGGAAAGAAAAATTCTTTTGCTATATTTATGTTTATACATAGTAGTCTCAGATTGGGCTGATGCCAACCTGGTCAAGTTCAATGCCGCTAAGACCCAGGCATGTCTGTTCGCCGTTCAAATACTCCATTCCAACTGGCTCTTACATTCCGTGATGTATCCGTTCTGATAATTGACTGGCTTGAGCTTTTGGGCGCTTGTCTGATATCAACCCTCAACTATAGCTCCTATATTAAGCGATTTGAGTGACAAAGTGTGAGGGCTCTAAAGGGGGGCAGGGAGATCAGTTTTCTTAAATATTATACAATGTGATAACCTGTGTAATCTCCGACTCCCTAGTCCCATCATCATTATCATCATTTCAGCCATAGGACGTCCACTGCTGGACATAGGCCTCCCCCATCGACTTCCAAAAGGGCCAGTTGAAAGCGGCCTGGATCGAGCGTTTTCCTGCAGTCTTAGGTTGTCTGTCTATCTTGTGGGTGGACGTCCTATGCTGCGCTTACCAGTCCGTGGTCTCCATTCGAGAACCTTTTGGCCCCATCGGCCATCTGTTCTGCATGCTATGTGCACTGCCCACTGCCATTTCAACTTGCCCACATGCCCTAGTCACATGCCCATATTATAAAGCTTGTTATACTAAAATTGCAGCTGTCAGAGCTACAAAAAAAAAACAGTGTATTTTTTTTATTTTTAACGCGAATAAGTCCACGTTTGACCAACAACTCGCCAGCTCCAGCTCCAGCTCGCCTGTTAGCTGTTGTTTAACAAAGAACTGGCTTGGTAAATATTTTATCAATAATAATAGCAAGTTTTTTTATTTAACAGGTTGTAAACCTAAAAAGATTTGGATGTTGATTCGTCATGGGACAAGATATCCTAACACTCAACTTATCAAAGGGATGGAAACAACTTTAAGAGATTTGAAATATGACATTTTATTGCAGCACAAACTTGGAAAAGGTAAATAAGTAACTTTCTGCACCCCGCGGTTTCACCCGTGTTATATCCTGGATAAAAGAACCCTAAGTTATTCCTTATAACATCATCTGCCAGTGGAAGATGAAAGCAATGTCTCCTTAAAGCAACCTTCTTGATAGCGACAGCAACCTTTGACTTAGAACCTTTTTTTCCTTTTTATAATGTAATATTAAAACACAAATCAAAACTGTTAATCTGATCGCACCAAACTTCACAGAATCACTTGCTGGGCTAATCTGAAGATTGTCTGAAAAATTCATTAAATCAGTCAAATATACATACTGAAAAAGTACTGTTAAGTATCATCATCATCATCAGCCATAAGACGTTCACTGCTGAACATAGGCTTCCCCTATTAACCTCCACACTGAACGACAACCCTGTTAAATATAACTAAATAATAATTTGCTGTTTTGTATGTATATTTAGTTACATCCTTTGCTAAGCCTCTTCTCTTCTCTACATGTATAAAATAAAGTCGCTTTCCGCGTCTGTCTGTATATCCGCTAACTCCTCCCAAACCACGCAACGGGTTTTGATGCGGTTTTCACCATCTGTTAGATAATTTTTCACGAAGGGTTTATATACTTATGTAATAAAACTTACACCCGTGCGAAGCCAGGGCGGGTCGCTAGTAGTTGTTATAAATGAAACATTAGGAAACATGACTATTGCAAAAAGTCGAAGTGTGCAGCCAATAACAAATGAAAACTTCATTAAATAGGGACAAGTTTACTTATTTATATGTTAATTTTTACAGGAAATTTAACTAAAGACTGTTTAACGAGTCTCGAAGATTGGTCTGCCAAAGTGAATAGTGACGTGGATATGTCTCTTGCACCCGAAGGAGAGAAGGAAATGGTTCTTTTAGCAGAGAGGATGCGAAAACGATTTCCCGGCATTTTTAATAATAAATATGACGAAAAGGATTATCTGGTAAGATAAATAATATGTGTTTATCTCAAAGGTTGCCTGAAAGACATCACTTTTAGGCCGATACCAATGAGGTCGCCAGTTGCACTAGTTTTTAAGTTTTTTAGCCCTATTTATATAATTTTTGGTGTGAATACTAAAGATTTTATATTTATCTATTTTCTAAAGCAGCAAATAAACTAGCAAGAAATGGAATATGGTCACAACTGTTGAGATATGTAGCAATGGCATATTTGGGACAAGGGTCTTTGATCAATGTGTGTTGCCAGTGATGACATATGGTACTGAGACGTGGTCCTTAGCTGCTGGCCTCTTTGGAAAATTCAGAGTCTCACAGCAGGCAATAGAGTGCTATGCTCAGAGATTTCTTGTCGCGATGAAATCCAGAATAAGGATATTCGCCGAAGAATCATAATCATCAGTCAAGCTCAAGCTTATCAATCAATAGTAATAATTATCAATATAAAAAACCGACTTCGTCAGAATTGGACCAAATGGGAAGCACCAGCTTTCAAATAAAAAAATAATCGTCAAAATTGGTTCACCCAGTCAAAAGTTGTGAGGTAACAAACATTAAAAAAAACAGTCGAATTGATAACCTCCTCCTTTTCGAAGTTGGTTAAAGAAGTGGAGGGAGGAGAGGGACATTTTTGCCCTGTAATGGGGAAAAAAGTATGCTTTTAATAATAATAAGTTAATAAAATGTTTTTTATGTGCCAATGTGGTTACTTTATATTCTTGGCTACTATATCGGCCCTAAGCTTAATTGATATTCTTTTTTCATTTCAGTTTCGCTACACTGCTACAAATAGAACCCAGGAGAGTGCCAGACATTTCGCAAAGGGCCTATTTAGTCATAAAGACGCTAAGGATATTATTTATGATCCAGATTCAAAAGTTGATAAAGTCTTGAGAGTAATTATCACAATTTTCTATTTCTATCTTCTTTAAAAACTTTGTCATTTGAAGTTAAATTAACAATCGTTTCGTGGACTGTTGTTCTTTGCAACAAACCATGACTATTATTATTAAATTTTTTTAAACTTTCCCGATTCGAACACATGTTTTCATATTTATCGGGACTTAAAAAACGAAAGGTATCGGGCGAAAGGTATCTATTTTTACATATATTTAATAGTGCGCGATAAGTTCCGATAAATATGAAAACATATTATTGTTAATTAAGGAACTGCTAAATGCGAGTGGCTTTCTCGTCCAGCCTGGCTGGCTAATAGGGTAGATGACTGATGTTTATATCGTTAAAACCAATAGCTTTAATGAAGAATTTAAGTAAATATCATATTTTTATTGAAAAAAATTGAAATCGGTTATTAATGTTCTGATATATAACCGTTTAAAGTTTTTGGTAGAGAAAACTGCCCTTTCCCACAAAACAAAAAATGACGTCACGCCTCTGTGCCACATACTTGTCAGAATAGAGTTTATGTTATATGGCGTACAGAGAAGTGACGTCATAATATGCTGTTTCGCGCTCTCTGTCTAGCATGATATTAAAATGCTTATAAGTTGCTTATTTATACAGTCATCTAGCCTATTATTGTAAACTATTTATCAGTATTTAACGCACCTTATTACTTACATTTCTCGACTAACCGTTTGAAATCGTAAAATTTGTTAATATTGAAATGTAAGTAATAAAATGCGTTAAGGATAAATAACTATACATAATAATCTAAAAAAAGTATCATCGATTTATGGAAACACCGTGATCACCGTATTTTCGGTTATATAGCGACAAGGACAGAAAAACTGTTTGAAAATTGAATTTCCCGCCATAGGTGAAACGTTTTACCTTAAGGTGGAACGTTTCACGTATGGCGGGAAATTCAAATTTCAAACAGTTTTTTTGATCTTGTAGCTAGGCCGGGTAATTATTGTAAACGATCATGATGGTTGCGAAAATTGATTATTATTCTTTACAAACTCACGTAAAGCTATTTATCTCTAATGCACATTATTACATACATTTGTCAATAAACAACTTTTTGCTGTTTCAAATGGTTTATTGACATGTAAGTAATATGGTGAGTTACTGATAAATTACTGTACATGATAATTTAAAGAACAACCAACAATTTTCGCAAACACTGTTTCATTTCACAATAATTACCCGGCCTAGCTACAAGGACAAAAAACCGTCTGAAATTTGAATTTCCCGCGAAACATGAAACGTATCACCTTAAGAGGCCATAGAAATACGACAATGCACACGCGTCTCTCGCGCTTGCGCGTCTGGCCATACAGTTTCTTGTATTACTAATCGTTCCGATTCGTGCTCAAGCCGTGCTGCTACTGTCGCGCGCATGTAAAATTCCTTAGTATTAAGATCCTCCTTAGTTTTACAATCTTTCTAAGCTTATTCTACACTGAGTTGCGATTTTTCCAGTTTTACAAACACTGTGACAAGTGGCTAAAGCAAGTTAAGAAAAATCCCGATACATACAAGGAGTTTAGAGCGTTCGCAATTAGTCAACACATGAATAAGACGCTGGAGTCTGTGACTAAAAGACTTGGGTTGTCTAAAATTCTCAATTTGGGTTTGTAGTGTAAAATAACCACAACTGCTCTTGCTATAAAGCTTGCTTTGCTGTTTGCTGCAAATCATATTCACAAAGCAGGTTGTACTTGTAGTAAATTAGTATTGGCACAGTTAAAAAAATAGTTCTGGGGTATAGTAATCTACTTAAATAATATAAATTTTAAATTCATTAATTAATTTATTCACTGACAGACAATATATAGCCTAAACCGATGGCTCTATTCATAATTTATTTATTCATTGCAAAATATGTGTAAACAATAAATTGTGATCTTGTGTGTACTTATTTAAAATTATTTATTTAAAATTATTTATTTTAAATAAGTACTCTATTTTCGTTTTTAAAGCATGCAATCAGATTTTATCATATCTATAATAATTTTATCGCAAAACATTAAAAAAAAAACACCTAACTTATAAGTATTACAAACATTATGGCCTGTCAGATTATCTACACTAATATTATAAAGAGGAAAGATTTGTACCTATTTTTGTATGTTTGTAATGAATAGGCTCCGAAACTACTGAACCGATTTGAAAAATTCTTTCACTGTTGGGAAGCTACACTATCCCCGGGTGACATAGGCTATATTATATTTTGTAGCGAGGCCGAAGGCGGAGCTTACACTCGTGCGAAGCCGGGGCGGACGGCTAGTTAATAATATAAATAAAATAAAAAAAAAGTAAATTATATAATATTATGTCAATGTATAAGTATATATTTTTGGAATTGATTTATCATATAAGAAATCTAAAATGTTTTTTTTTTGTTTTTTTATTTGTTTTTCATTCATTTCATTGTGACTTGTAGGTCTTTGTCGTTTATAAAATCATCAATACTATAATAAGCTTTCACGATTAGTAAATTGATTAGAGCTGTTTTGAATACGTTGATATCATTCTCAACTCTTATTTCAGTAGGTAAATTATCTAGCTCTAGAAGCATGAAATATTGCACTAGTAACATAGGTGAGCACTAAGTAAGGATTTTTGAATTATTGGCGAGTCGACGCGTACAATATGACGAGCATTTAGCTAGTAGATAACAAACAAACATAAAAACGGGTAAAAATGCACGCTGTGAAATAATATCGTACCTACATTATGTCGTGCGAAAACGGTACAGCCTTGTACATGTAGCCATGGACGTATATAAAAAGAGGGGTCCGGGCCCCTAACAATCCCCCTCTCCTTTAGCATACGACGAAAAATATCGTGGAATATTTGACAGATGGCATGGATAATCTGTGCCATATATATATATGTACACGCGCCGCTCGGTTGTCTTGTCAAAGCAACGGTTCTTAGTAATAGCTATGCGAGAGACGCGCTTAATATTCTGCCCTTTCTGCGTGATTTTTGTACCCGCGAAACCCCAATTTGAAAGCTATAGCTACGCTAATGTATGTAGCCTTGTTTCGTTCTTGCACGACAAAGACACTCGTCAAATTACGTAGCGTACATCTACCTAGGCATCTCTTAATGTTGCACTTTGATAGAAAGTATCAATCAATACTAAATCATAATCATGAGTTTCTTTAGTATACATAATTACAACCTTTCACAATCAACTCTTGTTCTGTTTTTCTTTTCGAACTTTACATTGTCTGCTGATTGCTATCTTCCTACTTCATTCCATAATTAAAACGTTTTTAAACTTATAACTACTCGTATTTATTTTACAGAGCAACTGAAACTCATGTTTGTAACGTGCGGATTCGAAACAGCGTGGAATAAGTATTATTTGTCCCCTTGGTGCTCGATGATTGACAAAGAAAGTGCAGAGGTAAAAGTCACACTAATCTCTACATAGTATAAAATAAAGTCGGTTTCTGCGTCTGTCTGTCTGTATATCCACTAACTCCTCCAAAACCACGCAACGGATTTTGATGCGGTTTTCACCATCAATTAGATAACTTTTCATGGAAGGTTTATATAACAAGCTGATACCCGCTACTTCGTACGCGTAGAGCTCGGCCTTCGGCCTCGCTATTATGAACCGCTCCAGGAACACCAAATTTCATCTAAATCGGTCCATCCGCTTACTCACCGTTTAAACCTTACCTAAACTTCCACAAATATTTCAAGATCAAAATTAGCCAAATCGGTCCAGCCATTCTCGAGTTTTAGCGAGGCAAACAATATCAATAGTTTTTTACATATATAGCCCCGGCTTCGCAAGGGCATAAGTTTTATTATACGTATAAACCTTCCGTGAAAAATTATCTAACTGACGGTGAAAATCGCATCAAAATCTGTTGCGTCATGTCACCGTCAGTTCTACTTAAAATTAGAAAGAAGAAATATATTTACAGTATCTCTATCACAACTGGTTAATTCCTTAAATCCTTATAGCTCATAAAACCTTAGTATGATATGTACTTTTTGTTTCTTGTTACGTTACTCATCATAAGCATAATTATTTTCAGATACTAGAATATTACTTCGATCTTAAAGATTACTGGCCGAACGGATATGGACTAGAGCTGACTTACCGACAGGCCTGCATGTCTATTAAAAACATGTTTGAAAACTTTAGGTATTAATTAATTTGATACATTATCGTTACATTAATTCAACCAGAAGTACAATAGTAATAATTGACGCAGCCGCTTAGCTTTGTGGCGAGCCGTTGTTGAGTGGCGACACCTTATACCCCGATTCCATGGGGGCTAAAATAAATGAGACCCCGACCCCTGGCTTGCCTTAACCGGTCGTATGGGGATGGAAGCCGCAAGAGCTAAGAACCTAAACTCCAGGGTGGCATGGTTGTTGCACTCAAGGTTTTGTCCGGACTAGGGAACTCCACAATGGATAGCAGCTTAAATGTTGTATACGCATTCAATTATTTGACCCATTCTAAGTGTCACCATGATATGGCGGATTACATAACTTTACAAAAGCGAAAAATTTGTTTTGTGTAACAAACCGGACGTGACGTCAGCCTGTCAAGCTACCAATGACAGCCAGCCGGCCATGACACACTCACCTCACGCCGCCTGTCAACGCCAAGCTTGCCAAACCTTTCGAGGGGAGTGTATAAAAGTAAGCGTGCCAGCCATCTATCTCTCTATCCAAGCCGAGGCTCGTACCTCCTAGGTGCCCTTGCGCTTGTCGCCCAAAAATCTAAATCATGTTGGCCCAACGCCCTCTGCGTTCACCAGCTAGTCCGGTCAAGCTGTAGAGGCCGCAAGGCCAACAGCAAAAAGTCATATTAGGAAAAAAACAACATCTATTTATCTGTTCATTTCGATTGCTGAATAAATGAAGTAGTCGCCACTCTGATTGTTTCTTTCTTATTTCATCCCGTAACATTTTTTTATGTCGACTTATTATATTTATCGTATTCTATGTTGCAGCCACGACAAAGATCCAAAAGCGGTGCTATTCTTTGCCCACTCCGGGACTATATTGAAGGTTATCGGTCACCTCGGCCTGTACAGGCCAAGGAAACATCTGACGGCCGACAAGTTGGTTAAAGACAGGATTTGGAAGACCACCGATATCGACTGTTTCGCTTCTAATCTAGCATTTGTTTTGTTTGGGTTAGTTGCAAAAACTTATTTTATTACTAAACCCGCCGGTTTTTTCGGTGATTTCCGAGTTTTTCCTGGATAAAAAGTAAACAGGGTTAGACGTAGGTAATGGTTGTATTAAGTCGAATAGAGGTCGTTGCACTCATCATTATGAGCAACTTTAACTATGGAGCCAACGTAGACCGCATCATCCCTTAACATCAGGCGAGGTGGTGGTCAAA
Source organism: Agriopis leucophaearia (assembly GCA_949125355.1). Lineage (NCBI taxonomy): Eukaryota > Metazoa > Arthropoda > Insecta > Lepidoptera > Geometridae > Agriopis > Agriopis leucophaearia. The sequence goes on along the minus strand of OX421265.1, from coordinate 6,505,123 downwards.
AGCAAACCTATCATATAAAAAAAACCCACTGAAACTAAAAAAAAAACTCATTTGTTTAACCTGCCCTACTAAACGTAAAAAAAAAAAACAATTTAAGGGACAATTAAAACCACAAAACTAAACGTATAATCATTAATATATAACCATAAATTAATCTGATTTTTATTTCTGTACCCAAAGGGTGTAAATGGGACCCTATGTTTAAGCCTACGCTGTCTGTCTGTCCGTCCTTGCCTTTTAACGGCTGTATCTTTCGAACCGGGTTCCCATACAACAAACGTTTTTTAAACTTTTTGTATGTAAAACAGTAATCAGTACAAGTGTCAAATTTGGCATGATTATAGTTTACTCTAAAGTAAACCAACATTAATGAATAACGGCCAAGTGCGAGTCGGTGACAAATTTATGTCTACCACCAAGTTAAGCAACGTCGAGCCGGTTGGTATTTGGATGAGTGATTGCATGCCTGGGCGTGATGTTGAAACTTTTTTTTGTATTTTGTGGTGGTAGGGAACCGTCTGTGCAGGAGCCCGACTCGCACTTTTTATTTTTTCCCTATCCCATTGCAGGACAAAGGCCGCCTTTCCTTTCTTCCATTCCTCTCTGTTCTGTGCTATGTTGTACCAGCCTTTTGCGTGGGAGTCAAGTTCGTCCCGCCATCTTTTTCTGGGCCTTTCAAGGAGTCGTATGGCATGCGGCAGCCATTCTGTAGTGGTTCTAGCCCACAGCTCATTCGACATTCTACTTACGTGGCCGCCCCAGTCCCACTCCAGTTTGCCGGCTTTTTTCCAACGTCGGCGATTTGTGTCTTAGATCGCAGTATACTGTAGCGTATGCGCTCTGTCAGCTTGACACCTAAGACGCTGCGCTCCATGGTTCTCTGGCAAACTCCGAGTGCGGACTTCTGCTTTTTTGTCAATGACTGGCACTTGGCCGTTTTTTTTTTCTAAACCTCGTTTTATGTATTGTTTCCAGCTGTCCAGACGGCGACTACGTTCTAGCGATGCACCAAGAGCACGTAATAAGAATGCCCTCGTGCGAGTCCGATCTCTGTCCGTTAGGGAACCTCACTCGACACTACCACGACTCGATTCACAATTGCGACTTCAACGACATGTGCAGCTTGGGCAAGAAAGAGGAACTGTGAGAAAAAAAAACCACATCAGTCATAGGACTGCACGTCAGAAGTGAAAACTTAAGTTGTAATTCACCTATTCTACAAGAGATGGAGCTGTTTTGAAATACACGGTACCTACAGCGTGACGATGACGCGAGTTTTATGATTATTGATCATCCAAAAACTACTCAATGCGTCTAAAGTTATCACTTTAAAATAAAAAAAACGAGTCGTTTTTGCACACACGGTCTTCTGATCCCAAACTAAGTAAAGCTTGTGATGGCTGCCAGAGACTGATATACATACAAATATATTTTTAAATACACACTTAAATATATAACAAACAAAAATGTTCACCACAAGAATGTTTGTCCTGGGTGGGAATCGAATCCACTCCCCCAAGCGTGGAAAACAGGTTCACTACCAACCTCAAAAAAAGATGAGGCGTTTTTACTGTGTTTGTCTCTCTTTAACACTAAAGAGTAAATAGGACGACAGCTATTTACAATACCTAGGTAGATTAAGTACTTATATTTGTGAAATACCAAGATGTGCTTTGTAGAATTATTGTAGAACATAATATACGAGTAGCCAGCAGATTAGCTTTAAAAGACTGAAGATGACTGGCGACTGCAGTTTTCTTGAAATTAATGGCTCTCTTTCCTTTCTCTTGCCTTAGGAAGCTTCCATTAAAATTACGTGATTTGGTGATTTTTGATCCCCCCTCTCCCCTTGGTGAGATGTCGTGAGATTTAGCTCACGACACCCCCACCCCACCAAACCCTAATATCAAGTGAGATTTTTCGAAATGCGTATTTTATGTGTAAATAAGTAATACGTTAATCTGTAATATGTTGTGTAGGATTTAGCCAGATTTTATTGGAGAAACATGTTTTACCTAATTTAACCCAGTTTTTTTTGCAAATTTTCAGTTTCTTGAGCACCACGTGAGATTTCGTGAGATTCGGTTGGACTCCCTCCCTAAAAAAATACAAGTAAATTTAAAAAATAACTTAAATCAACTATACAGTATTACGCCGAAAGGTTGTGTACTAAGCAAAAAGCTGAAATGGATCCGATATACTTATTATACAAACAACTTTAACTATGGGACCAACCGCGAAATAGGCTAGATGACTGTTATTTTTATTGTACTATTAAAATATAGCCCATAAATATAGCTGATTAATGAAAACAAAATGAAAATCTGATCAAAAATAAGCAACTTATAAGAATTTTAATATCATGCTGGACAAAGAGAGTAAAACAGGAAGTAATGACGTCACTTCTCTGTACGCCATATAAATTCTATGCTGACAAGTATGGCGCACAGAAGCGTGACGTAATTTTTTGTTTTGTGGGGAAAGGGACAAACTTTTCTCTACCAAAAACTGTAAACTCTTATTTACCAGAACATTAAATAACCGATTTAAATATATTTTTCAATATACATATTATATTTACTTAAATTCTTCATCAAAGCTATTGGTTTCATCGATATAAACATCATTTATCTACCCCAATAGGGTAAAAAAAATATCACAGCAGCTTCATACATTTTGTTGTGTGTGAATTACCGTTTTCTATGGAGCAGCTGGTATTTTTTCACGATTTCACTGTTTCTTTCGTAGGTATTTTGGACTCCTTTCGGCTTTGTACACTTATACAATTAATATCCACGAATATCCACGTTCCGGATTCCATCGCAAAGAAACTCCGAGCGTTGTCGAGATTGTCCGTTGTATGACTGTTTCCAAAAGGCCAACAGTTAAGGACCACGTCTCAGTACCATATGTCATCACTGGCAACACACACTGAACATGACCACTGACCAGTGTGTGTTGAATTATTTGTTACTGGTGAAATATGTATTTTTTAAAATGTCACAAATGTAAAGATTAATAAAATTTTAAGTATTAAAAATGTTGCTAAAGAGAAACTTTCTTTCATTCATTATTTTATTTCGTAACAAGTTGGGGAATTGTGCTTATTTTACTACTTGTTGCAGCTGTTATTAGTACCTATGCTCGGTCCAAGCATTTATTTGCTTTGACAGCGCAATAACAGTGTAAAAAGCTGAATAAAAACATTTTCTAGTAATATTTCACTTTAAGTAAAAACCTAACGAAAATGACAAGTGGTCTTAGTACGAGCACTTGCGAAAAAGTTATCGTTACGTAAACGATAGCAAAATGTATGAAAAATGAACAGCGCCTCTATCGGACGTGAAAAGAAACTGAATTTTTCATACATTTGCTATCGTTTACGTAAGAATTTGTGGTTTTCATTATGCTTTTTGATGTTCAAAGCTAAGAAGAGATAAAAAAACTTTTGTGTGGTATATTTTGAGTACAATATACCTGGGTAACTTTACTCTATGTTACATGTAGGTATCTTGAATTTCCGTTTCGGTGGGGGAAAAAACACCCGGTACGTATATTGACCCTCATAATCAGCAATGCTTGAAAAAGTTATACTAAACTTATGTGACATTTAGCTAAAAAAGGCTATATGAACTTGACAGACTATATTTTTATTTATCACTTTTGTAGCATATAGGTAGATAAGATTAATCGAGCACTTATGCGTAAGGCTACTTTCATTTATTATCTAGTTTTCTTTTTAAATCAAAACAAAACCACTCCATACTAAAAAGCGAGCGAGTGCGTGGAGTGGTCTACGCAACCGCTCGCTCTTTTGTTCAGTAAAACAATTTTGACAATGGACAGTAAAACAATTTTGATATTTGTTTGTGTGATAAATGAACATACTGTGACATATCAAAGAAATTAACTATATTTGTCTATGGCATTAACATATATATTATATATATATTATTAGTATGACATTAACCATATACAAGAAGTTAGTCATTATGACCTTAACAGAGCACTATTTTCGGGCGACAGTAGAGTAGCTTCGCGCATGCAAAAGCTAATAAGCAAGTAGGTATAGAAGTCAGTCATTATCCATGGATTTTTCCCCCATCGATGGCGGCTTGGGCCCTGGGCAAGTGCTCAGTGGGAAATAGGGGGCCTGATCATAGCTAAGAGAACTTTCGATCAAGGCCTTTCAAACAACATTATAGCTAAATCAAAATTGGTAAATTTATAACATCCCACATTAACCAAAATTATAACTAAATCACCCCTCTGCTTGCGTCGGGGGTTGAAATAGGTACCTACGCTGGTTTTAGCTAAGTATATATCTACATACATAATTATTCAAACGTAGTGAGGTAAAAGACTAAACTTTGTTCTTAATTTCTTATAAATAAACCTGAAAACTCGTTCAAGGAATCTGTGACTTAAGTTACTAGTAGGTACGTAGGTAAGTAAGTGTTCTTGTTAAAGCCACAACTGCCTTTAGCTATAATTTGCGGTTACAGTTATAACTAAGGTGTACCTTGTGTATACTATCTTTGAAATCATATTAGCTTGCTCACAAAAGCGGTATAGAAGCTTTTTATCCATCGCAGCTCTTTCCTAACTTTGATTTTATAATCTCAGCTTGCTTTTGTTCTCGTAAATTCAACGAAGTTCTTATCAACTCGTTAGATAATAACTCAATGTATATACAGTAAGGGCAAACCAGTAATTAACATGAAACATTAGGCGCAGGCTGGGGCTCGGCTGGCAAACACCACCTCGACTATATGGCCAGTCCGACCCTGGATACTATGAACCCCTTTCGGCTTAGTACACCCTTTCAGCTTTATCATCATCATCATCATCAGCCAGAAGACGTCCACTGCTGAACATAGGCCTCCCCCTTTAACCTCCATACTGAACGACATCCTGCCATCTGCATCCACTGGATGCCCTCGATTCTCCTTGATCCTTGATCTTTTCCGCGTAACCCATGCAGTATTTTTCTAGTAGGACTTTTAGTAGGGATTATGATATAGGGATGGCCCTTACGGCTAATAGAATGTTTATAGTGATTATAAAGCTAATACTTGGTATGACACTCCAATCAAACTTAAATCGATATAGTTCAAAGGTTTGGCTTATTCAACAGATTGTTACTTAGGTACCTACATTACAATTTAATCCAACGATCATTTCCAAGTATACCTATTGAAAGATTTTAAAGTCATTTTATGAGAAATTACTTAGTCTCAAAAAGTCGATTGAAGGAAAATGATACTGAGAATTTGGCCAATTTGGTATGTAATTACTTGGATTATATAATATTGCCAGTTGCAGAATTTTCTTTGAAACAGAGATCTTTGCTTGTTTTTGACGTCAGCTTGGAATGAGCTTAATACGATAAATACTTACGGCCAATTTGTCATCATCATCAGTTTGATTTCTTCAAGATCAACGTGTTTGTCACTTACCATCAGGCGAGTTGGTAGCCAAACGTAGATCTATTCTAAATAAACAAAAACGGTTACTATCTGGTTTATCTTTGAAAAAAAAAACACCTAAATTCGTTGCTCTGTTCTTGCGTGACAGAGTAACAAACAAACACATCTTCGCATTAATAATATTGGTATGATTTCTTACCCAATTAGCTATTATAAGTCCAAAGTATTGTACTAGGTTATCATGGGCGTATTTAGGGGGGTCTCCACCTTAGCATACGACGGAAAAATTGTAGAATATTAGACGGTTGGCACGGATAATCTGTAAAAATATGGTATAAAAATATTCGTATATGTGCACGCGCTGCTCTTTTGTCATTGAAACGGTTCTTTGCTGTAACAACGAACTATAGCTATGCGAGGGAAAAGCGCTTCGAATTTTTCCGGGCAAAAACTTTGTATATTTTTGTACCCGCAGACTATGTGAAAGCTATAGCTACGCTAATGTAGGCATCTGTCCTACCTACTACCCTGTACGATCATATCCCACCTCCATAAAGTACGAGCGGTTGCAAAAGGCTACTTTGTATTCTCCACGTAAAATATTTCTATAAAAGGTCGCAGAGATCGTAAATAAACGGTTTAAAACGTAATTGTGCGCGTAAAAATGCTGGATATCCGGCCCAAAAGCCTTTGTTTAAAGGGCTTTTAAACGTAAAGGTAAAATTTGAAGCAAAACAGACTCTGAAAGGGTAAGAATGGCAAGCTTTAGGTAACTTGTACATTCATCTCTTCCCTCAATATTGTTTCTGACTTTTTTGAGCGAGAAACAGAATAATATAGCTATTATAAACTTAAATTAATTTTGATTTCTTGTAATTATTTTGACGATTCTATTTAAAAGCATTAATATAAACGCAACTATATAGATCGCATCATCGCTTAACATCAGGCGAGGTGGCGGTCAACCGCAAGCCTATTTAATAAATAAAAAACGTTATGATAATAATATTCTATTCAAGTTTTGTTTAGCCAGTAGGTGAACTGTGATAAACTGGCTATGTGCGAGTCGTGCTTGCGCACTGAGGGTTCAGTGCCACCACATAAATTGATACCTACTAGAAGTACAAAAAAGACAACATCACGCCCGCAAGCGATCACCCATCCAAGCACCAACCGCGCACCTAAATTTGGCACCGGCTCGCCAGTATTTATTATTTCTTGTTTTGCTTTAGCATACATGTGTATCTTGCCAAGATTAACGTTTGTAGGTACGTATTACCGTTTTGAAACTACAGAGCAAATAAAAAAATAAGGTTAAATAAAACGTTTCCTGTATGGGGACCCAACCCCTCTTTAGTTTTTACTTTTTGACTTGATTCTTTGTAAATCCGCCGTAACATTGCATATTCTATGAAAATTTCAACGGGCTCTCTATTATGGTTCAAAAGATTACAGCCGTTAAAAGGCAGGACGGACAGCACCACCACTGCAATGACATAATGCGTCTTGCATACGGTACAAGTAACCTGCACATCTTGGAACAAGAGTGCATTGCGAAAACAGAATGCAGGTATACCTCCGCTACCTTACGCTCCGATCAAATAAAAATAGCCAGATGGATTACGGCGAACACGAAATGTGAAGCCACTTTTTGAAACATATGTGCATAGTCGTTTCCTTATATAATTGATGTTTTCAGTATGACCATAGACTAGTAGTTTGTCTATGGTATTACGATCTGTCACGTTTTGATGGTTTACGTAGTTTTGAATCCGTATGTGTGTGTGAGTCCTAAGGAATTCTCATAGTTTTGGAAGTGATTTTTTCACTTAGGCAGTACGTCGTAGACCCATCTGTATTTTTTATTTGATTTGAGTACTACGTAATGCTACATGCATCCTACTCTAGTTGGGCAAATGAGATGCGCCGTGTGCAAGACGCACAACAGACATATAGGTCAGGAATGCATTAAAGTCAGCGAATTCGCCTCACAAACTGAGAACAAAGCTTGTGCCACGCGTCGTTAAATTAACAGACTGTCCTAAATTATGTTACAACATTTAAGGATTTCAAAGATTTACCGCTAATTATACAAAACATTCCAGTCGTTGTTGTTCATTGTGATATTATAATGATGATTTTGTTATCTCTAATGTTTGAATAGGGGCATTTTTATTATTATTTGTTGACTAATCCGCTATAATCCTAATCCATACAAAAAATATATATAAAAGAAAGTAACTGTCTCTATCTGTTTGCTTGCTCTTCATGACTAAACAGTTAGGCCGATCTCACCTAACGAAATTTGGCAGTAAGATGTGTGCATCATAAGAATGAACATAGGGTTGGTACTTTCCCCGAAGAAATACGGAAAAATTGGATAATGAAAAAGTATCACGCAAAATTCAACTAGTAGGTAATACATATTTTGCGACAATTTAAACCGGCTATTTATTATTCCATGCGAGCTTTGCATGGAATTACAAGTAGCAAAGTATATCCTTAAGTAATAGGGTACCTACCGTTGACACCGTTTGGGTACGAAACCCTTAAAAAGCAGGCCGAACTCCGGAGCAACCATATATGATTATTAACGGGATATTTACCGTACGTATACCTAAATATCCTAATAAAAATCTGTACTGTGCAACTGTAGTGAACAACCGTGATATTTTAAAACAGTGTTTTATAATTAACTGTTTATTTGAATTCAATAGTACCTACTATAAGTAGGTAATTACATTTTCACAATGTGTTACCTACCGAAGTAAGTAAGACTTATTCCACATCATGACACATACACATACATCATCAGGCAGTAAATTTCTACTGCTGAAAAAAATCTCCCTCTAAGCCGTGACTCCACGCTTGGCAGGCATCTTGGGGATCGTAGTTCGTTCACCGTGTACTAGTATGACGTTGCTGGCCATCCCGTGGTTCTAATCGCAGTTTTAAGACACACCCCCGGGTACGTCCGAGTAGGTACTTATTAACGTAGTCTTTTATCAATTTTGTTATCTCTACCTTGACTTGAAAGACCGCAGGTAAAGCACAAAATATGGTCCTAAAAATTCGTTTTCCGATAATTGCATCAATCCTAAATAGTCTAAATTGCACCACGGATTCTTTCGTTGTCTTTCTCCAACTTCAAGGACGATCTCCAAAGTTTGTAATTTCTTCAAGTGGTTTGGTTTGGCAAGCTCAGGGTGCTCTTTTCGTTGGCAAAAGTAGTGGTTATCAATGGTTCTAGGTATACGAGGAAGCGCAGTGGTGTCCGGACAATAGCGCAGTTTGGCAGCACGCACTTGCGGAGAGTTATGGTGTCACACACTTGGCATGCATGAGCTAGGCAGAGATGGCGCCAGGACGAGGAAATACGAGAAATTGCGTAGGGCTGCGTTTTCAACCTCAGCAAGGTGGCGTGGCGGGTGCGAACGCATCAGGCATAAATGAGTCTGGACGCCTTTAGTTGAACTCACCCTGCAGACGATTTTCCCGCACTTTTTTTGCGTGGTGATTAATATTTAGTTTATTGATGAAATAGACGATAAAAGTTTTTTTTATTTGTGCGAAAAATTTGTTAGTTTGCTGTACTCACTGTTGACTTCCAAAAAGGTGAAGTTCTCAGTTAGTTTTTTTATGTTGTTACCTTAGAAATTTCGACTGGGTGAACCGATTTTGATGATTTTTTATTTATTTGAAAGCTGGTGCTTCCCGTGTGGTCATATTACAATTTGGTCCAGTCCTGTCATTTTTATGAAGTCTGCTTTTTATATTAATAATTATTGGGTTAAACGGTTTAGCGATATATGGTGAAAAATGTCGGTGAAAAACGGAGACATTTCATCGCGAACTATAATATTGTAGGTACCTACTAAGGCATATCTCCCTTGATTTTCTGATGTGAGGTATTAATGCTATATCTCAATTTATTTAGAACAATAAAAAAATTACTAATATAGGCATCGTAAGTTGGCAACTAAGCAAAACACTATTAAATTCATGGCCGGTGCAGACTGGAGAGAAACACGTGTGGTTTTGATGCGATAAACAAAGTAGGCTACCCACCAACTAAAGTAAAGCTTGCAGTTAGTAGAGGCGGTGGGTGGCATTTTACTGTTGGTTAGCACTTCCGCAGAGGAAACGACCGACAGGCAAAATAAAACGTGGAAAATAAAACCCTGGGCGTCTAGTCTTTTTGGTTCATATAATATGTTGAGAAAAAAATGCTAGATACTCAGTTTTCTTGACTAAGTACAGATACTCGTAGACAGGCTACAGGTGTATAACCTAAGGGTTTTTGAGTTATCAACCGACTTCAAAAATGAGTTTTTTGTGCGTTATATTATTCAGCGATAGCTTCGACAATTGTGAACCGATTATAAAGTTGTTTTTTAAAAGTTAATTAGTCTATAATATCTTGGGGAGTCTTGTTTAAATTTGAAGAATAAACTCCACCTCTAAGGATGAAAAGTTGGGGGACGAATCCCGTTTAATGAATTTAACCCACATTCCCGTGAAGTCGGTTATTATAGTAGATTTTACAATGACCGAGTGCATAATACAAGGCATTTTAGCCGATACGAAAGAAGTATAGTTTACTTTTATGCATTAGTGCACAAAAAATTATGTACTAGGGCATAAAAAGGAGTTTAAGTCCGCTTACACCAGGCATAAACAAGAACTTTACGAGTATTACAAGTGAAAAAATACTTTAAGTTTTTGATATTTTCGTGGAGTTGCATGCTTTGAAATACCTAAATCTCTAGGCAAGCGTGCTACATCGCAGACCGAATCATCGCTTAACATCAGGCGCGTTGGTGGTCAAACGCAAGCCTATATGAAAAAAAAAAACTCGATCCCAAGAAAATAGCAGTAATAAATATCCAGTGAATATTTTTATTTTTCACGTAGTCAACAAACGTGAAACTTTTTCCAATATATTTTTGTATGAACCGACGTTGTTAATGCTGTCGTTAAATACTAGATACATTTTCACAGTAGGTAAATAAAGGTTGTCGTAGACCTGTAGTCACTGCCTATAGTAGAGATCCTATCTTTAGAACATTGAAAACACAAAACAAAGATTGAATTGAACGTTTGTGACATATGTACCTATAGAATGTCAGTGTCTTTTTAATTTTGTCTCTTTTTGTACAGATAACAGGTTATTACACTTCTAAACATTGTAATTTATTTTGATCTTTGCCGTACTAAGTAGTACCTAGACCTAAGAGTACACAAGCAACTTATTACTAGCTTCACGTAAGGTATTTGTAATTGTATCTACATGAAAAGCATCTACCTATCTAAAGCTTAATTGCATTCAGTCCGGCCCTGCTGCAAGCGCCGATGTCTCGGCAGCATGCCATGCATTTCGCACCACAGTTCAATGTAGTTCATCGGCATTGCTTGTCCACCCAGTTAGTATTCCAACATAGAATAGATAGCATATACCTATCTACCTAATCCACTTTCTACAGTCTACATTGCAAAAAAATATCTAGTGTGTATAGAGCTTGTCAGTACCGCAGTTCACGCGTCATCATAATACCAATGCTAATGTTATAAATGCGAAAGTATGTTTGTTTGTTTCTCTTTCACGTCGCAACAGATGGATCCACATCTTTTTTTGCGTAGAGCTAATTGGAGGGCCGGAAAGTTTTATCCCGGAAAAATTTACGGTTCCAGAAGGAATGATGTCTAGTATGTCTACGCGGGAGACACTACGGGTGCAGCTTGTGACAGATTGGTTTAGCGATAATGCACAAACACGCACTCACTACAAATAAAACACTGTTAAAACCTCGCAACAAAACAAACAACGCAAGGTCCTACAACAGTGAGAAACACGACAATTTAGGAGAGCCAGACTAAACTTTGAGAATAAGGGTGGCCACAGCCTATATAAATGAAGGTACTTATTACACAGTGCTGAAATGATTTAATACTCATTCAAATTTTTATTCCTAGCTTGCTTCTGTACATAACTGAAGAGCGGGCATAATTTTGAAAATGTACATGCCGATAGCGCATAAAACCTGTAGGTACTGGAACTTTTTTTCTTTCGAGATAAAAACTAGCTCATGTACTCAGAGTATTGATATTTAGTTATGCTCATAAAACTTGTAGCGGATTTTATTTTTTTATTCAAGTTAAAAACTAGCTCCGGAACAAGGATATTCGCTGAAGAACCAGTCATTGACATAGCTGCTAAGATTTGCAAGTTGCAGTAGCAATGGGCAGGCCACATCTCTCGAAGCATCGATAACCGATGAGGAAGGAAGACGCAGCGTAGGTAAGTTTCCCACCAGATAGACCGAAAACATCACGAGAGTCAACTCATGATTATATTATAAAGCATTTAAATCCGCGTTACAATCTTGAGTCGGAATAAAAATACACACAAACTAGGCTACTCTTCTACTAACTACATATTTAACAAGTATCAGTGTGATTTATTCATAGCCCAGATCAATAACTCCGCGTATAAATTAAAAAGGAAACTAATTAAGCCCACTGCTTGATTAACGATACATCCTTTGTTCCCGCGAACGCCTGCTTTGTTTTGTCCTTCTTTGATTAATCGGACAGATAAAGTTTGTTTCAACAAAGGAAAGACCGCTGGGAATAATACACTGGTATATTTATTTATTTGCTGCTAACCACGCCTTGGGATTTTTAGGCAAACATTATTTTAAAGCTTAGGAAATGAAAAGGTGTGGTTGAGCCTTAAAATATTAAAGTAAAACAAGAAGAAAGTTTAAAAAACTAAAACCTGACTATGAAAAATTCCAAAATGAATAAGAATAATAGTTTAGACAAATTATATACATATTTTTGAAACGTACGAATACTTATTAGGCTGTTTCTTTTCATACCGTACATTATCTATCTAGTACGGTTCGAAAGATACAGCTGTTAAAAGGTAAGACGGACAGACGGAAGGACAGACAGACAGCGTAGGCTTAATAGGGTCCCATTTACACCCTTTGGGTACGAAACCCTAAAAACGTGTGTTGAATAGACTGCAGAACATTATGAGTTTATTGTATTGTATCATAATTAATTGCATTGCAGTCATTGTATGTGTTAACGGTAATGTATTAAATACAGTTTTGCAATGGCTAAAATGGGCAGACTATTATGCATAATGAATGTTTTTCCTAGGCAAAGCGTGCTGCATCGTAGACCGTATTACAGCTTTATATGATGATGACATGTTTGTTCCAGTTATTTTGATTTTGATAAAATTTCTATGAGACCGATCGGAAAATTATAATTTCAAAGATTTTCTATATCAGTTCATAAATGACAGAGATCTGAGATAACAAAAAAATACCAATACAACCGAATAGAGAACCCCCTACTTTTTATGAAGTCGGTTAATAAAAGCTGCATTATCATACTTCTCTTTTCCTATATTTCTATATTTGATTCCACTTTTATTATGCGAACTGCTAGTCTGTGGAATGCGCTAACTGAATGGGTGTTCCCCTGTACTTACAATCTGGGTGTCTTCAAATCACGAGTGAATCGGTTCTTTCTAGGCAAGCGTGCTCCATCGTAGACCGCATCATCGCTTAACAACAGGCGAGTTGGCGGTCAAACACGAGCCTATTTCTAATAAAAACAAAAAACTTGACAGCAGGTAAAGTTATAGGCATATATTATGTCCTTTATGTATTTCTTTAATACCGGTTTCAGTGCCAGCTCTGGGGTAGAGTGAGGGGAGCGGTCACTCTAGGCACCAGAAAGGGCGCCAAAATGCCAAAGCGAAAAAATTCATGACGTTTCACGCCTCAGGCAGCGTTGCAGGCGGCGGGGCAGACTTGCATTGTTTGTAACCAGCATAAAATTTTGACGTGGAAATATTTTATTAGTTTATTATCCTGGATTTATATTCCATGTGCTAACATGGAATACTTTTTATCCCGGAATCGATTCCTGTACGTTAATTTTCACAAATGAAACGCACCAAAAGAAAATATTGCTCTACCTCATCGAGATAAAATTCTTTTGAGTCATAAGTGAAAACAGTCAAAATACGTCCGAGCGTCGTTGTACATACCTAGCAATTATATTGTTCACAATGCCACATTTACTTCAATTTAGACGTTATGTCGCTTGCATAGTGTTCAACGTCGTAGCACTGGTATCGCGCGCGGCGCGGCTTTGTCTACTACAAACCGCGACCCTACTGGTCGCGGTTGCCTTACAACTAACCAAAAAGTCGGCGTAATGCGTAGCGTGCGCCGAGTTTTGGTTTAGACATTTTTTGGCACGATTGTGACTCTATAGGTACTGTATCTCGATGCTCTACCCTGATCAATAATTAATAAATCTACATATGTATTTAAGGCTCTTTAGATTTAGGAATATAATTGACCTATCAAGTTATCTATTCAAAACTAATGAGTCCCAAATAATTACTTCAAAACCCGCAGTACTTTTCTGTGCAAAGGGCTGTTTGATCTTTGGAATAAATACGGTGGAAAGTTTTCAAAGTGCTACCAAACAGTGAACGGCGTTTCTGTTACGCCTCATTGAGTTTAATGGCGGCGGGATTTCATTAGAGCTTACGTACTTTTGTTTAACCTATACTTACTTACCTACGTAAAGGTATTTTATATACCTACATGATTGGGATTTTTAGTACTTGCCAATGTATGATTAGGTGGCAACTTATCTTACAAATTCTTCCCGTAAACTTTTTTTATTCTTTCATCTAATATAATGTTGGCCCTCTGCCTTAGTAAGTTGATTGTATTGTATTGTAAGGTGGAGGCTTTACAAGAGGCTTCTATAGAGGTTTGGAAACATCACGAAAATACATGTTTCACCGCGGTATATCGCGTTCCCAAACTCGAGTAAGTCCACGAACTATTAATTAATAATAATAATATTCTACCATTATTACACATTAACATTCGAAAATACATAAGTTTAGGTAAATAATATAATAAGGCGACTTGTTATAAAAGTAAACATGTTGTAGATTTTAAAGAAAAAGCATTTTTCTAGTTAACAACACAATGGACAAAGCCGCAAATTTAATGATAGAGACGTGAACCTTGAACCCAATATTCCTCAAATAGTGTGGTGTACAAAACAACGGATTTCGCGAAATTCCACCTCTAAGGGGGTGAAAATAAATTGAACCTAAAGTTAAATTTAAATAAAAAATACGATAAACACATGAAATTCTGTTTGGGACGTTTGAGTATAAAATAAAGTCGCTTTCCGCGTCTGTCTGTCTCTGTATCCGCTAACTCCCCCTAAATTTCTCACGGAAGGTTTATATATATATATAATAAAACTTAAAACCGTGTGAAGCCTGGGCGAGATCCTAGATATTCATAAAAAAATAAAAGCATAACACAAGATTTTCTGAAAATCATCTCTTATATAGCTTATACATTAAAAGGGATTGTAAAGTTTTAAAGCAAAAGAATTACACTATATAATAAACTGTAAAAATAATAAACACGTGTTTATAGTTCTCTAAAAATTCATCAAAGGGTGAAACGGAGTCTTAAATATTGTAAGGAACATATATTTTTTCAGCTAGAGTAGTGCAACTTTGCTAATAAATGAAGAAGCAGATAAAAAGAAACAGACCAGATCGTCGCTTACCAACAGGCGAGTTGGTGGTCAAAAGCGGACTTGGACTTATACGCGTTAAAAAAAAAACAGATGTTTCACAGATTTTATAAAATCAACCCTTAAAGAAGGGAAGCGGGGTCAAATTTGCCATTCTTTAGGCCTGTGCTAAATTTTGATCTTGAGACTTAAACTTAAAGGTCCAGAACATCTTGGTTCCCCAGAATTTCCAGCTCCACTGGTAATTCTTAGTTCAAAACATGTAAGAGAAGAGATAGGTTATTTTGTCACTATACGCATTCCACGCGAGTGACGCAGTGGGTACAAGTGAATTTTTTTAATATACTGTTTACCTTATTTTATATGTACAAATTAGTAATTATATAATACTTACTACTTAATATTGTATGTTCGTGTTGGACAAAACTGTTAATACTTTTACTTACTTACTTTACCATTCATGTACCTACACTATCTATCTATCTATACATATAATAAAAACGTAGAGATAAAAAAATCTGTAATTGCGAGATAACAAAAAAAAAATCACACAGGTCGTCTTAAAATAAGCAGCTGAACACGATAGGACAGTTTTTAGAATTTTTGTGTTTGTTTGTTTGTTTGTTTGTTTGTTTGTCCGCGCACATCTCCTAAACCACTGGACGGATTTAAATGCGGTTTTCACGAATATGCTTAGAAATTACCAGATTAAAACATAGGCTACCTTATATCATTTATTTTAATTCTTTATTTTTACATAAACGAAAATAAAATTCAATGATTTATTTCTTCGTTACACGAAACGTAATATGAGGATCGTCACATAGCCTCAAGCAAGGAGATCCAAAGTAAAGAGAATGTTATTGACATAGCCATGAAAATTTTGAAACTGTCAACTGTCATTCGGTTAATCAGTTTAAATTTAAAAAAGGTTCTTTAACCTTTTTAGATGAATGAACGTGTAGATCAAGCATGTTATAGGCCTTACAACCTCTTTGGTGGTTCATTCCAGTGCATGGCATCTTCTATTGTATTCTCTTTGGTGCATGGAGTAGGAGTATTACATTCTCTTGGTTTTATTCATTGTTAGCATTTAAAACACAAAATATACCGCATCCTATTTTAATTCAGTCCCGCGAATATAAATATTCAAAAAAGGCCCTTTGTACATGAAAATAAACCTATACAACAAAATTAAGAAAGAAAGAAATAATAACATTTTTCCAGAACCAACTTCGTAAGTTTCTAACCCAAAAATGTTATTACGATATAAAAGATTTATTCGACGATAAATTTTAGAAAATTATAATTAGAAAATAAATATCGATATATAAATAGTTACGAAAGTAATGACGCTACTTTCTTAACTATTTTGTATCATCTCATATATAATTAAGTAACCTATCACACTAAGTATGTTTTTTTTTGTTTTGTAAAATTACTTCACCCTAGGTTAAGTTTGAATAGTATATATAATACTTATGTAATAGATTTAACTATACTTAAATTTAAATGTTTATGTCTGTGGTCTGGTTTTGTGAACAGCCACTACATAAGTCATTGCTGCACCCTTTATGCAGGGTATATAAACTTAGCTTTTAGAAGAATACAGTGTATATTTGCAATAAGAAAATAGAAATAGTTTTATTTTACTGTGATATTTTAACAGATAAATAGAGTAGTTCCATTTCATGGCTTTTTAATCAAGGTATACATACAAATGCACGCGAAATAAGAAATAACTAGCCAAGAGTGTGTTAAGATAAGCATTATGTCAGGGTTCCGTGGCCAGCGAAACTGGACAGTCAAATTTCAGAGATGTATATCATCCCGACATGACATGATATACTTTTAATGGTTTAGACAAAAAGAAAATTTCAAAACATGCTCTGCACTGTGGTCACATTATCTTTTTGATTTGAAAACTGTTGACGGTGTTATTTATTACTTTTATGCTTCTATCAATACTTCACACAGGGCGACTTAACATAAGCAGCTGAACATGTTAAGGCAGTTTTTAGAATTTTTGTTTGTTTGTTCACGCACATCTCCTACACCCCTGGAAGAAAATGCGGACGGATTTAAATGCGGTTTTCACGAATATGCTTAGCTATGACCAGATTGAAGTATAGGCTATGTTATTTTGCGCAAGGCCGGATTAAGGGAAGAAAAAAGGATTGAAGGTTTATATGAAAATCTACGCGTACGAAGTCGCGGGCAAAAAAACTAGTTTATACAATAAAGATGTTCTGATTCTGATCGTAGCTTTAGTGCAACTAATCCGTTTCGAAATTCCGCTTTTCTAGCGTAGGTGTAGATGAATGTGAAAACTCAGAGGAAATCACTTAGGTAATGGCTATCATAACTGTTTTATACAACTCGCCGACGGCTTTTGAGCTTTCACACCTGAATGTCCGATCAACACTCACCTAGAATAGTCGGTAGCATTTACTGAAAACATTCAGCGAGATTAAAAAGTAGTTAATGTTTTTCGTAGTTTTACCTACAGTGGGCTTGAGCATTAAAATTGTCTCTTCAACGATCTATGGGCAGTCTATTTTTAAAAAAAAACTCACTTCAGTGATTTTTATAATGTCAGTGTTCGCTTGTATTTGTTTAATTCATATTTTGCGTAGACAGAGAAAACAATAGACGCAATCACATTTCCTACTCTTTTACTCCGCAGTGAAACAGCCATATGAAAAAATAGCATGCGTGAAAAAGAAGGATCTATGCTTTTTGCCTCTTTGTCGTTGTAACCGGTTGACTCCAAGCTCTAATTGACAGTGTGGTGACAAACATTGAGAGATTTTTGTGTTTTTTCGGAAATAAATCATCTAAATTCAATTCGTTATCCTTAAATTATTATCCTCGTGTGGTCAAGAGTATTGGATTTCGTCACAATGGTGCAGTGTTGTGTTTTGGGTTGTCGGAACAGAACAGAACAAGGTTTATCTGATGTTACATTTCACAGGTTTGTAATGGCCGTTTTTATTTACAATATATCGTCTAAAATCAATAAAAATAATAAATATGATGTATTGATGCAGGGGCAACATATTTAGATGTGAAGTTTTACTGCAAAATTACAAATTATACAAAAGCAAAGAAGAACGTAACCTCAAAGATATTGAGTTAGGGCTGCCATAATGTAGCTTTCAATTTTTCCCTAGTTTTCTAAATGTTTACCGACGATGTATTGAATTTGACAGATTTATTTTATGCGCTCAAATAAGATGCCATTACTGTATTATCGGTTTTGTATAGCAGCGTTTTTTTTTAACGAAAAATGATTTTTTGTTTGTACTAAACTAATAGTAGAGTCGGAATCTATGTTATCTGTAATCACAGAATTTACCATATACTTAAATTTCCTAATATTTATTTACAGATTTCCATCGAATGCAGGACCGGTAGAGATTTGGATACAAGCATGTGGTATCGCAATATTTTGGGGGACAAAGGTGTGATTTTGAATGACGAGGGAGAAATTAAATGGGAATATATAAAAAATTTGCATAATCTACAAGATACAGAAGGATTGCACTTAGGTAATAAACTGCGTAAAGCACACATTGATTTTTCGAAACAAATAATGAAGGTCAAGCTTGCGGCGCAAACCTTCAGTAGCTCTGTAGCTGATGCAATTGATTTTTGTAGATGTGAGCTTAAATTACCGGAATTTGAGAATTCTGCTTGTACAACAGATTTTGTTCGAAAAATTAATAACTTGTTCGACATTTTGAACAGCAGAAATATTAATGCATATGGCTTGAAAAAGCCATTAAACAAGAAAAATTTTGATGAAATAAGTTCGGTTTTAAATTATATGCTAAATTATTTAAATAATAAAATATAACCTGAAGTTTTACTGTTTTTTATTTTATTACAATAGTAATAAAACCCACCCTAACTTCCCTATCTTCTATGGAGCCATAATAAAGTGGCAACACTCTTAGAAAATATCGCTATCTCTTATCCGGTTACAGCGTACTTGTGTCCATTGGTTCCTCCGTCTACGATATTTTGAAATCAATAATTTTCAAAAAACATTATCTGCCAGAAAAATACGAAGTAAACAACCGAAAAAAACTAGAACGATCAATCATCTTCGTTAATTGCTTCGATAAATAATGTTACAAGTTTGAAAAGAATGTTGCTTACTATAAGTAAAATGTTTTTTTCAACGGGGTTGAAGAATTAAAACGCATACCTAACTATTATGTACGCTGTTAATCACGTCTATAAAGTTTGAAAAGATAATAGCCACGCAAAAAACACGCACTAAGAGAACAATTTAATAATCGACGAAAATACATCGCAAATTCGGGATTTTAGCGAATTTTTATCGGCTCGTGGTTAGCAGAAGCATAAAATTAGCGTCTGGTGAGTATCAGGAGATATTTATGCGCCCATTGATTGATCGCATCATTGTTATCCAGTAATCCAGCTATTTAGCGAGTTGATAGACAGCTTAGGTACGGGGCAGGGGAGTTTTACGCGTTTTTAACTGCCGATGCCGGGAGAAATAAGGCGTGAACTCATTATGCAGAAGATCTTGCGTCGGGTTTGTAGCTCTCAGTTTGATCGCGATCTGCCCGCGCATACGCACGAGTGTTTCTTTTAACTGACTTTTCTGACGTGTTTATGAGTGAAAGGTGTGTAAAGAAAACTTGTCTATACAATTAACTTTTTTAAGTCAAAACAGTTAATGTTAATTTTTCTGTTTTAGTATCAGTGACACAATGAATCTCAAGCTTAATAACGACAACAGCATCAAGAGCTCTACATCTAATGTCAAAATACGGGAATCTGTAATTAAAGTGAGTTTAACCAGAGTACTTACTTAAAATTAGTAATAGCTTGTTAACAAATACATGTGGTTGATTACGTCTTTCTTAAAACTGTTCACACCTGAATTTATGAGATCCGCCAATCTAAAATAGTGAGCATTAATTTAACCTACAAAAAACCCCGAAGAATAATATTTTATTTCCATAGAATAATAAAAAAGTGGCATTTCCAAATAGCTAACCGGTGATTGGCTCGTAGTGCCAGCCATTGCCACCCGGAAGTGTCAATTATTTTTTGTCTGTAAGTTTAACATAACCTCTGTGCATTTGCCTCCCGTTTTATTCCTCTTCAGAGGATTTTGGTGTTTATTTATTTATGTTGCACGTTCTGTGAATTTTCCATTTTCAATTATTTTCTTTTTAAGTTTATTTTCTTTATTTTAGATAGGTACACAACACATATTTCAATTAATCAATTCATTATCATATAAATATACTTACAATCTGAAGTGGATTGCAACCCAAAACATGTGTATACAAAATATAACTATTAAAAAAAAACAGACAGTATAAATGTCAGAACTGGATCTAATTGAAATGCGACCACCACGGGAAGCACCAGCTTTCAATTAAAAAAAGAATCATCAAAATCGGTTCACCCAGTCGAAAGTTATGAGGTTAACAAACATTAAAAAGAAAAACAGTCGAATTGAGAACCTCCTCCTTTTTGGAATTCGGTTAAAAAACGGGCAAGTGCGAGTCGGACTCGTGCACGAAGGGTTCCGTATCATTATTATTTTCTATAAAAAGGCAAAAAAAAATACGTTTATTGTATTCCGGAGCCCCTTTAAATATTTATTATATTCTGTTTTTTAGTATTGGTTGTTATAGCGGTAACAAAAATACATCATCTGTGAAAATTTCAACTGTCTAACTATAACGGTTCATGAGATACAACCTGGTGACAGACGAACAGACGGACAGTGGTCTTAGTAATAATAGTTTTTACTCTCTGGGTACGGAACACAAAAAAATAATAAGGTGACAATTAGCTATTATGTATTTTTCTTTTTTAATGTTTCGTATATATACATCCGTCTACCATGTACAAAAAAAATGTTTTTTTTTCCACATTGGCGCCAAAAACAATTCGTTTACCCATGTGGTTACTCTAATTACAAGTGAAGCCAATAAAATCGTGTTAATAAATGAACATTGTGACGTCTATCAATGCTTCACCTGAAAAAGCAAGATAGGCCCACCACGAAAGGCTCGTCCATTCTTATCTACGACGACTTGACGTTTCTAGAATATAATAATATCAACCCCAATGAAGTACATAGTACATAAAGATCGTTGATCAACCCCGAGCTATCTATAACATAATTCAGTGGGTTAACTCTTCAGATCAGACAAACAAGGGAGATATACCTTAGTACAATTATCGTGCGTGTTCAAATGTCTCCACGTTTCAAAATAAAAAATAAATAATATACCGCTAATACGCTTAACGCAAAAACTGTAAGTGCGGCTCACTTATTAAATTTTTACGCACATTAGGAAACTTGTAGCTACATCAATGGTGCCTACTACTTGTAGCTACTGCCCCGGTGGCTCAGTTGGTAGTGAACCTACTTCCTGCGCTTGGGGGTGTGGGTTCGATTCCCATCTAGGACAAACATTTGTGTGATGAACATTTGTGTTTGTTCTATGTCTGGGTGTTAATATCTATTTAAGTATGTATTTAAAAATATATATGTATGTATATCAGTTTCTGGCTGCCATATTACAAGCTTTGCTTAGTTTGGGGTCAGATGACCATGTGTGCAATAATGTCCCAGATATTTATTTATTTATTTATTTAATGAACTAACTCATAGTCCACATGCAAAAAAGGCTTGCAAGGTCGTCAGCAGGGTACTAGTTTGACTATAGGCATCAAGCCTGATTGAGGCATGATGCGTTCCCCGCCACGCTAACATACCATATCTCCCTTGTTTTTCTGATCTGAGGTAAGTACCTTATTATGAGTCGTACCATGTCTAAGCACTAGACTATGAAACTAGGACACGAGTCTTTTTATAAATACACATATTAAATAATAACGGCTTGGCGCCCTGCCTTGCGGTAATACAATAGTAGTGTTGCCACAATATAATGGGTGCTAAATATCTGTACATCTTAGGTTTCCTAGAACCAAGACTCCCTATAAAATTACACGACGCGTTTTTTATTTTATATATCTTTATTTCCCATAATACATTTTTATACATTGGACTTATCTAGTGTTAATTAAGTCCTAGAGGTACAAAGAAACAATACTTAAATACGTTTTCAAGCACAACACACTTATAGCTGTTGAGATAAAAATAATTAATAAGTTATACTTCAAATATTGTTTGAGGTGACGCGCGATTGAGATGTTGTATATTACCTGTGGTCACGTTAGCGTTGTCCTCTAGGCAATTAGTCTAAGGAAGTAATGATTTTAGAAAACTGGCGTAGTTTTGGTTTATTTCTACACTAATATTATAAAGAGGAAAGATTTGTACCTATTTTTGTATGTTTGTATGTTTGTAATGAATAGGCTCCGAAACTACTGAACCGATTTGAAAAATTCTTTCACTGTTGGGAAGCTACACTATCCCCGGGTGACATAGGCTATATTATATTTTGTAGTGAGGCCGAAGGCCGAGCTTACACTCGTGCGAAGCCGGGGCGGACGGCTAGTCGTTTATATTTCTCCGAATGCGAGGTCGGACATCGCATCAAAGAATTTACCACATCCGCACTCACCTTGAAAAAATCCTCCGGTTGAGGTAAAAAGTTGAAACTACTCAACCTGATTTACACAGTTTCCATATGTGAGGGTTTTTTTGGATGGATTAATACCGTCTGCCCCCGAATAATCGACCTCCACGCGGTGGCAGACTTACTTTAAATATTTTATTTATTTATTCTAGTATTATAATTATGAGTACGGCAACAGAATACATTCTTATCTATTCTCTGGCCGAACTCATATTATAACACTCATATTGTACTCTGGTACAATATTATGAGGAACTCAATGGCCTTTACGAGCACTTGCGAAAAAGTTATCGTTACGTAAACTATAGCAAAAAGTATGAAAAATTGAACAGCGCCTCTACCGGACGTGAAAGGAAACTGAATTTTTCATACATTTGCTATCGTTTACGAAACGATAACTTTTTCGCAAGTTCTCGTACTAACCCCACTGTACTCTCCTCTAACATACCTAGTTTGGGCATTAGTACGGTATACGAGTGTATATGTACCAATTCCTGAAATGAATATTGAATTTCAATTTTTTGAACATGTTAGAGAAGGGTAGTACGACGCGCGGAGTGCAGATAGCGCAAGCGTATTTTTAAAGTTATTTTGTTTCAAAGAGGGTGGAAAATAATGCGGATCTTGGTCAATGAGGTCAACGTATTCCAAAATTTACGCACTCCAAGAAAGTAAACCTCTATGTAAGCAAGGTAATTCGCAGTTTTTGTTGTTTAATAGATAATCGATAATTTGTGGGTTATAGTTTGTTGAACAAACTACCCACAAATTATCTATTCTTATTGGGTTATAGTTTGTTGAACAAACTACCCACAAATTATCTATTCTTATTAAGTAATATAGCGTCTTGATGAATAGGTAGGTAATCTGAAACTATGCTAGCCAAAGCTTTAAAAGCTTTTTAGCATTTAAAATTTTATACATGCCAGGAGTTGTTTGTAAACAATTTTGCTGACTTCAAAAGATCTATTAGATTTTATAAATAAGCGAAGGAGATGGAGACATCCGAATATATGAACGGATTTATTAGTAGATTAAAGGGAATAAAGCAGTGTCTTACGTTGCGGGCGGCATATTGAACCTTGAGCGTAACGAGGGACTAGAGTCGCTACGTTCGGGAGTTATATAGAGTCCTGAGTGAAGAGAGCGATTGCAAATCGTATCTCGTTCGCGTGATTTTGCAAACTGCACCTATTCGGGCCCGCGTTTAGAGTTGGGCGTAAGGCCCCTGACCTAAAGCCGGACATTTCAATGAAGTCCGGACATTTTTAGTAAGTTTAAAAAGATAGGTTTTGTGTATGATAGGAAGACTTACTCGTATTAAATCGCTTTAGCTAGAAAGGCGGACAAATTACAATGCCGGTCAAAGTCCGGACAAAAGTCTGAAATTCCAGACACATCCGGACAAATACCGACGGATGGTAACCCTAGTCCTGATTCATATCGAATTAACAAAGTATATACCTGCATATTCAATCGATTTAGAAAAAGCCAAGCCTAAATCGAAAGTATCCAAAGTTCTTACCTTAATAATTAAATTGAGCTGCAAGTTGAACTTAAGTTAATGAGCTCAACGACTTGTAACTAAGTAAGTTCTGCAACATGAATCTGGTGTTGCTCGGAATTTGTTTTGTCTATCTCGTCTCGTCTATCGTAGCAGCACCAGCTTGTTATCTTAAAACTTAATTAATGATTGTATACATTTTAAAAAGGGTTAAACAGAACGGAGATACTAAGACGAAAGGTCATGATGCACAACTTTTACAACCTCAACCCTGAAATCTCGAAAAAAATATCAACAGTACAAATCACTCAACGAAACGTATGGAACATTTACATCGAGTGTGAATGAAATTTTTCTATGGAGCAGCTGATTTCGCGATTTCAGGGTTTCGCGATTAATCACGAACGGTGGTACTGTTCTGTTTTTTTTTATATTTTTATTTATTTATATAGAATAGGTAAATGTAGACCAATTCTATATACTATATAGTATATTCTATATAGTCACTAACTCACCTGATGGAAAGCGATGTAAAGCAGCAATAAGTGCGGCTTGATATTTGTGAAAGGCGTATCTGAGTAGGTATGTGACTACTTAATCACACTACACACTATATAATTATATATAATATCATATATGTGAAAGTTTGGTTGGATGAATGTATGGAAGGATGGATGGATGGATGAATGTTTGTTACTCAATCACGCAAAAACGGCTGGATGGATTTGGATGAAATTTGGAATATACATTGCTTATATCCTGGATTAACACATAGGCTACTTTTCATCATCATCATCACCACGCGGGTGAAACCGCGGGGCGCAGCTAGTACAATACTATAAGATCTACTTAATTAAAATCTTTAATTAATTTACTGATAGTCAAAGCACAACCTAAACCGGTCTAGACTAAAAGCTTGAAATTTTTAATAAATGTATTTTTTGTTCTTTCCTCTGTGAAATTTTACGATGATATGACATGTTTCCTTAGAATTATTATAACTTATGAAAATATATTCTCTAAGTAGTTTAAATAGGGGATGAAAGTTTATATGAAAGTTCGTAATTTTTAGAGACGTGGATGTTGGTTTTTGGTTCTCCGGCGTATAAATAGCTGTCAGTTGTTTAATAGTTTTTGGAAATTAATCCCGTAACGGAGTTAAATAGGAAGCGAAAGTTTGTATGAGCTTCATCATTCCCTGTTTGACTAATGGGAAATCCCATAGGGCACGATTCGTACATACGAATCGTGTTACTAGACATATAGTAATAAATGTTAACTTATGTACTAACTCTAACTTTTAACTTATGTAACTAATCTGTTAGTAGGTAGGTAGGTTAGAAATGAAGTATTTTTTTTATCTGTATTTTATTAAATTTAGGTACTAGGTATTTTTTTGCGTTCCGTGAGGTGAAACTCGTGAGTCATACCTACCTGCCCAGCCTGCTTACCTGCCTAGGTACTAAGACTTATTGAAGTAATTTCACCAGACAAGTAGCTATAGTAAATGTAAGGTAGCCTTGACAAGCCAGCTCAGCACTCTGATAACTTAAATGTCTACGTGTTCATAGCTGAGGACGCGTATCGTATGACAGTGTTGACAGGGCTGGATTTACCAACTTCTTTAATTACATAATAATTTTATTCATTAAATATCTATATGCCATATTATAATGTGCCATTTGAACATGTTTAAAATCCATCGTTGCAGTATCCTGCCGTCCCCTAAAGCTTGTCACCCAAAGCATATGATGCCCAAAAGCTGCGAACAACATTTTGCGTGCATTTTCACCTGCGTGGACTTTCCTTCAGGAACAGTATATTTTCCGCGATAAAAAGTAACCTATGTCACTCTCCGACCTTCCAACTGTCTATGTACCTAAAAATACTATAATCACACTAATACAATATATGTGAAAGTTTGGATGGATGGATGTATGGATGGATGGATGGATGTTTGTTACTCAATAACGCAGAAACGGCTGGTTGGATTTGGATGAAATTTGAAATATACGTTGCTTATATCCTGGATTAACACATAGGCTACTTTTTATCATCATCATCGTCACCGATTTTCATCACCACGCGGGTGAAACCGCGGGGCGCTGCTAGTGTAATTATAAATGCTCTATATTTATATAATCAAACCATGTTAGAGGTCTTCGGACATTCCGAAAACTGACGCTATAATTCTATACAAACATTACCTTCTTAAGCCAAAAACCTAACAAAGCATGTTCAGCTAACATCGGGCTGATTATGGAATTCCGTTCGTGATTCGGATTGTGATATCGATTGTGTGCCATCCCGTTCCATTTACTTACTCGCACCACGCGCTTGAGCGAGGTGGCACACGATCGCGATCACAATCCATGTCAAGAACCGACATCCATCATAATCCCAATGTTAGCTAAACATATTTTGTTAGATTTAAGACGCAGGAGACCCGTGTTTCTATGGTTTGTACGTCTTACATCCCGCTGGCGCATTTCAATATGTTTGAATGCATAAAACGATTAAACTGTAATTTTCTTCACAGATTTTCCTTAAAAGCATACAAACATTTTTTATCTTCAAAAATGTTGAAATGCGAGTGCGAGGTAGAGGTCTCACGAAAGACTCTAAACAGTAATCAACTCACCCATGGGTAAGATTCTTGATGGGTGAGCTGTGACCTAACCCATTCTTACATGTGTTTATAATGATAACAACTCAATTGAATTAATTTACAGGAAGAGCGTCGGCGCACAGGGCGGTACATCGCCATACTAGTGGGCATAATGCTGTTTTGCCTGGCGCTGTACCACGCGTGGGTGCGGCGGATCCCAGTGGTGGCCAGCCTCGTGGTTCCTGCGCTGATCATGTTCGTTTACGTCGCTTGGGTCCTGTACACTGCTTCCAGGGACAAACTACGGGTAAGTTGAGTGATGAAACGGTGCTTTTAGGTATTTTTTTATTCATTTGAATTGATACGATCCAATCCAATTCATCAGTTTAATTCAGAATCAATAATTCCATATACAAAATGTCAATAGTTAATTTTTATAAATATTACATACGCTTACAATAAAATTACACATCATCACCGTCATCAGCTATTAAACATCCACAGCTGAAAAAAGGCCTCCCTCTCAGAGAGGGGTGTTGCCATAATCATCACGCTTGGCAGGCGGATTGGGGAACGCAGTACGTTCACCGTGTAACTAATAGGACCCGCAATAAAATTACACGACATGGTTAAATCGGTCAAACATTTGGTCACGCAATTTTTAAGATAACTTTTCAGTATCTATGCTTATCGCATATAGGTCCCTCGATGTACACTATAAACATGATATTACTTAGAATCATGATGTAGGTATTCATGGATACCTAAATAAGCACTTAGTTACACGTACAAGGGCTGAACACACGACTGTGGACTCTATTATATAAAAGGTAACATTGTGTAATTGTTTGGCATAATATTGTATTCGCTACAAAGGATACTAAGACAAAGCTTCGTTTCCACGTAGGTAATACAGTAGGTAACCAGCGGGCGGCGGTGTTCTGATTACGGACTAAGATTTGTTACGAAAGTCCTGTCTGTTGATACCTAGCGGTTTAGTTAGTCTAATGTACTTTTAAATTACATTTCTAATACGAAAGGAAATTAAACGAAAGCTACAATGTTACTTATTTTACAAGCCACCCGTCCTGGATTGTTATGTTATTCAGGGATAATGTAGCATTCTAATGGTGAAAGAATTTTTAAAATCGGGTCAAGGCCAGGTTTTTGACAAGGAACCCTTATAAATTCGTTCTGTCCGTCCGTCTGTCTGTCTGTCTGTCCGTCCGTCCGAATTTTTTAAAACCTAAGTTCTATAATTATTAAGATAAGTCAATGAAACATTGCACAATGAGAGTTGTAATATAGATCTCAATTTTAAAAGTATAAAAAATATATAATATTGTTTTCTAGGGGTGGCTCTCGTACATGTGAAATGGGGATGATTATTTTTTCACTCCATCTACTTGTGTCGGGTATCGTAGCTCATAGCTCATTGACCTTTTTTCTATGTTTAAACCATAAAAAGTATATGCTATGTCGGGATGGTACATCTTTGAAATTTGGCTAAGTTCACAAAGCTTCGTTCGTTCGAATTTTTCTATAACCATAATTTTCAGAACTATGACTACAATTATATGGCTTTGATTACGGAACCCTACCATATGCGTGTCTCGACACGCTCTTGGCAAATTATTTAACGTATTTTTATATTTGCTCTATAGTGTAAAAACGGTAATAGTTTAAGCATCTAAACTGGTCATGTTTATAGTACACACTGTAAAGTAAAATAACAAAGAATAAATACTGGTCAAATGCGAGTCGGTGACATATTTCTATTCACCGCCGGTTCTCGTGCAGATCACCAAATTTAAGCAATGTCGGGTGCGCTCGGTACTTGGATGGGTGACCGCTCGGACATGATGTCTGTTTGCACTACTTTTTGTAATTTAGTAGTTAACAATTTATGTGGTGGTACGGAACCTTCAGTGCGCGAGCCAGATTCGCTATTGGCGGCTTTTATTTGTTTAATGTTGTCATCGTACCAAGTAGCAAATTAATATGAAAATTTAAATGTAAAACATTTAAATAACGGCAATTTGAACTGACGTCATTAACGTTTAGATTGATTGCAAAGACCACAGAAAAGAGAAGGGTATAGAACGGAAGAGAGATGGAACATTTGTTACGGGGCATACGAGTGAACATTAGTATGCACGTCAACGCGTCAAACTCCGCATCGCAGTTGCTAACTGAATTCGAATTCGTATGCTGCTCCATCGGATTTATCCACAATGCCGTCTTGCGCTGTAATTACGTGTGGTAGAGCTAGAATGGATTTTAATTTAAAAAAAAGGAGGAATTTCCTATCACCGGTAAAGTCTAAATTGTTGATAATTTTGTGATTTCACCGTGTTTTAATTATAAGCCCTTGACAAGCCGTTGACAATAATAGTGGTTACCATAATTTTATCGATATCGATATTTTTTGATTTTTCTTACTACATTTCCTACAATACCTACTTTAGGAGTATTTTTTGAAGATTAAACTTTATTGTGTTATTATTCATTTGTCTTATTATGTAGATGTAGACAATAACATTAACACACTATTATTATAAAAAAGAAAGTCTGCGTATTATGTTTGTTTTCACTGAATTCTGTAATAAGCGAATGGATTAAAATAAAATTTGGTATGGAGGTAGCTTATATTCTCGATTGACTCATAGTTTTTACCCTGAAAGAATGGCAGTTCCTATAGGATAGCGGGTGAAACCACGGGGCGCTGCAAGTCGTCAGTAAATCTATGAATTATTAGACAGACAATAAATATTGTTTTTGTCTTTTTGGTCTAATAGTCCTTATCAAAATGAATTCAACGAGTCCAAACACGACGGAGTAATAAGTAAAAGTATGTAGTAGAGAGGTTACTATGGCTTACCTTTCTGGCTCCATCATCAGGCCAGTTAAGTACCACCATATTATTTTACAAACATCAAATTTACTTAGTGCAACTGAAACGTGCTTAGAAAAATGGATTACAAATTTTGAATCGGGAAGCTGACAGACATGCCAACGATGCAAGTTAAATAAGAGTTTGTAATTTTTTTAAACGACTAGGGCAAGTTTTACCATAAAATATTTTATAAGGTATACAATAAACAGGTTATCGATAAAATCAAAACTGCACACAAAACTGTCCCATCACTAGCTGTGATACCACATTCTAAATTTTATAATATATTTTTATTTTCAATGGCTTCGCATGGAAAATGCATTTAACCTTATCAATT
The DNA here is from genome assembly GCA_949125355.1 of Agriopis leucophaearia. Lineage (NCBI taxonomy): Eukaryota > Metazoa > Arthropoda > Insecta > Lepidoptera > Geometridae > Agriopis > Agriopis leucophaearia. Next base: position 6,475,142 of record OX421265.1, on the reverse strand, counting down.
AATATTTATTTTTCTACCCATTTAAAGTCACATAAAACGAGCTCTAAACATAGCATAAATCGATATCATGGTCAAAGCATAACCTATTAAGGTCATGGAAACTTATCTAGCTAAGTTTGTGCGGAGTTTTGGGGCAAAACCGAAAATATTTTTTTTTACTTCCTATTGTTTGCCCACACTCATGCAAACCTACGAACTTACCTTAATAGTATTTAAAGGATAATAATTCACTAGTATAACACAATCACATGCGTTAATACACAACTTTTGTTAATTAAAATAAACAAAATTGTTGAAAAACTCTTTAACTCAAATTTTTTACCAACCACTTTTCGTGCAGTTTATGGTAGAACTGTTTTAATAATGTCGTACGTTAATTTACGATACGGTCTATATTTCTCTACTAGTTTTATAAACCGCACAATAATCGTGCAGTTTTTTTGCACTAGCAACATTTACCAAAATTATTGCACAAAATTCAAGGGGAACTGAACCGTATTGCACCACGAGAAGGTCAATTTTAAACTTTCTCAAAATGGCGTTCATAACCTTTTGAAATAATACTAATCTTGACGAATTACTGCATTCCTTCCTATATAGTTATATTTTGACGTATCGTTTGCATGTGTTCAACTGGCTACAACGGAATTCTTACAAAAATGCCTTGACAGCCCTTCTAATCTAAACGAAAAAAATTCTCACTTCAGTGGCAAAGACAGCTCAAGTATAAGGAGGTCTTATCTTAGTGGATAGAATGCTCAGGGCGTATACCCGATGGTGCAGGTTCGGATCCTGTTGGTCGTCAAGTTTTTGAATTGTGTAGTAAATCCTCAAGTATGGAACAAAAAACACTTCAAATACAAAAAAATATTTTTGAATATGAAAATCTTTTTAGAAAACCTTTATTCTAATATTTTTGAATTTTCTTTATTTATATTCCGCTTCTTAAATCTATGATTATCTGTAAAGTTAAACATACCTATATGAAAAAATTATAAGTTCTAAGTTCACGTCTTTTCAAGTTATGGTATTTCAACTTTGTGAAAAAATGAGGCAACGCTTTGTTACCTCATGAAATGGTGTTCATAAACAGATAAATAATAATTATCAATATAAAAAACTGACTTCATAAAAATGTCAGAACTGGACCAAATGGGACCACACGGGAAGCACCAGCTTTCAAATAAAAAATAATATTAAAATCTTTCACCCAGTCGAAAATTCTGTGGTACCAAATATAAAACAGTTGAATTGATAACCCCCTCCCTTTTGGAAGATGGTTAAAAAATAACAACAATACATCACATCTGTATACTTACAAAACCATCTTATATTAATGTAATTGTAACACTAGAACACGATGTGACGAAATGTTCTAACATTAAAGTTAATGGGGAACTTCTACTTGACATATTGTGAAAGTTTCAGATAGTTTAGATAACTTTTCGGGTGGTGTTCAAGTTTTACCACTTAAAACAAGTTATTTCAGACAGAACTTTTAAGTAACTAATGCATTAAAAATTAACCCATTGTTTTGTGTCCATGAACAACTTAAATATTTTTGGAGTTTAAAACTTGGAAAATTAATAAAATAAGTTACTGGAAATCATGCGAGTACTTGTACAAGGTTAGTGGTGGTTTTAATGTAAAAAACTGCTATAAAAAAGAAATCTAACTAGATGAGGGTGCATTTATCTTTGGGTATCTATAATTAACTCGATCATAACCAAAAATTATGTCAGCTGTCTTCAAGTAGGTCTCCTACTTTTTGTATTCTGAAGCAACGGCTCTGAAGATTATCGATTAGAAGATTAAGATTATCAATATAAATAACCGACTTAATAAAAATGACAGAACTGAACCAAATTATAATGGGACTAAAAGGGAAGCACCAGCTTTCAAATAAAAAAATAATCATCAAAATCGGTTGACCCAGTCGAAAGTTCTGAGGTAACAAACATAAAAAAACGGCCTCGATTTTGAAAGTCGATTAAAAATTTGGAATAATTTACACTAATATTTTATATGCTAAAGTTTGTGAGTGTGTAGGTGTACCTATGTTTGTACCCACTCAAACGTTACGTATCTCCGTAACGACTGAGCTGATTTGGATGAAATTTGGAATGTTATTGTACAATTTGGTGTTTTTAGCGTATATACACATAGACATACTTTATTTTATGAAGAAAAAAACACAATATACCTTAGTAATTATGTTTCTATGTAATGTTTATGTGTATAAGTAAAACATTAAATGAAAAATAAACCTGAACTAGAGCTATATATATATATCTACGTTTGGCTTTATGATATACGTATTTAACATTATTTATGATAATTTATTTAAAATAAGAGAAAGAAGTATGTGTATAGAGTTACATAATTAAGTTACATTGTAATCGGAAGGGATGCTGTAGAATAGCGGGTGAATTCACGGACACTCCATTGTAATGAAAAATATATCTGAACCATTCAAGTCTTCAAATACTTTCGTTAAATCTTTACACAGTCGAATGCGATGGTCAAGTTCAGACTGCCAAGGGAAAGAGCATATTTCTGTAGCCATCCCATTACGTCAATTAATGACGTCACCAGCAATCAAAGTGTTATATCTACCCACAAAAACATCAAAGTTGTACTACAGGGCGCAACTCTATAAACATTGTTGGCTGAATCATCGAGTCTGCACGGCTATAAACATCTGTGCGTCGATTGATGCTAGTTTGACGGTGTGTTTACGAAACACACCGATGTAGTGTGTAAAATTAAAAATGCGAAGAGCAAGGACGCTTAGTCCGTTGTTTCCTATACCTTGCGATTCGATCTTTTATTGCTGGAAAAAGTAACGTCAGAGTCTACTGTGTTTTCGAGCTTATATAATCTTTAATAGTATCTCTACACGGTTTTACCCGCTACCCTATAGGAACTATGAATTTTCGGGGTAAGAAGTGGCGTATGTTCTAAGGCTGCACTCACCAGCTATGCTGACTGCCCCGGTGGCTCAGTTGGTAGTGAACCTAACTTCTATGCTTGGGGGCGTGGGTTCGATTCCCATCTCGGACAAACATTTGTGTGATGAACATTTGTGTTTGTTCTATGTCTGGGAGTTAATATCTATTTAAGTATGTATTTAAAAATATATATGTACGTATATCAGTCTTTGGCAGCCATATTACAAGCTTTGCTTAGTTTGGAGTCAGATGTTTTTTATTAATATATTTTGCACGTTTTCAACATTTATGAAGATAAAGCTAAGTATAGCTTATTTAACTGAGTGAGACACTTAGAGGAGAGAGATGTTTTTTTTCATATTATTTTGAGAGGCTATATTTCAATACGAAAATAGTTGTTTACTAATTGCAATGGTATTTTAAAGATAAAGTCCAGTTTTATTTGATTTAATCTTTAAAAGTGTTGCAAAACGTGTAAAGATACAGCTGTAGCCGTTGATCGTGGTCTTAAGCTACCTCTAAACCAATTTTTATTCAAATCCGTTCAGCAGTGACGGAATTGAGTGCGGACAATCATATACATTTACAAACTTGCACATACACGTAGACTTTCGCATTTATAGTGTGTGATTAATTTGAAACGTTGACGTTGCCTAAAGAAGGGGGGCGGGGGTTGAAGGGGGAGGCCTATGTTCAGCAGTGGATATCTTCGGGCAGATGATGATGATGGGTTGCCCAATGCAGGCATAATTGCTTACATGTATGAAATAAATAAAAAAACAATATAAAAACCGATTCCTTAATAATTTCAGAACTGGACCACACGGGAAGCACCAGATTTCAAATAAAAAAAGAATCAGCAAAATCGGTTCATCCAGTCGAAAGTTCTGAGGTAACAAACATGAAAAAAAAACAGTCGAATTGAGAACCTCCGCCTTTTTGGAAGGCGGTTAACAATCTCAAAGGTATTTTCTCAAATATCGTAGAGAACAATACATGCTCGCTTATTGATCATTTCCTTTGATAACCACAGTTTCAGATTGCAGCTGGAAATCTCATAAAAAGTATCAAGAATAATCCAATAAATCAAACTCAAAAAGGAAATAACTCACCGTTCCAATTGCTATTACTTGAAGATCTATATCAGCCTTACAAAAATAAATAGTTCCAAATTCACATTTTAAATCGACGTCATAATTTAAAATATCATCACATCATACGTTCCAGTTTAAACACGTATTTTTACGCCCATCAAAATAATATTTATCGCTTAATTTATTGGCTCTTAATCTGGCATAAGAAGAACTGTGCACTTGACTTTGTTATTACAACCTTGCCTTGGGTTTTGAATTAAGTATCATAAACATCACGCTGATATAAACAATCTTCCCTTGACTGGAATACACAAAAAGATAGTAAGGGCAGTTCATACAAACCCTCTCAATACATATCGTAAGTCAACCGCATATGGACTGCACTAAAATACAAGTAGCTCTAATACTCTACGTGTTTGCTTAAAGTGGGCTGTGTGTAAAAAAACTATTTTGAATATAAACTTACTATACTACAGTGTACTGCAGACATTTTTGTATAGAATTTCTATGATACTGTTTTAAACTATCACGGTTGTTTACTAAAGTTATATGATTATTTACGAGATAAGCTGGAGCTCCTTCCACAACCTTACCACGGTAAATATCCCGTAAATAATCATAATTATAACTGTAGTTTATATGATGTTTGTACATATTGCTTTTTATAATTATTAACCTCATACAAATTCAATGATTCTTTTTATATTTTCATTTTTTGCCACATTTTTTTTAGTAACAACTAGCGTGCCGCCCGGCTTCGCACAGTTGTAACTTTTATATATAAATTCCGTGAAAATTTCTCATCAAAATCTGTTGCGTGGTTTAGGAGGAGTTAGCGGATATACAGACTGACAGACAGACGCGGAAAGCGAATTAATTTTATACTTTGTAGAGATTATCAAACTTCACTTTTGTTGTGTCAAAGAATTCTTTAGAAATTGTATTTTCAAATGTATTTAGCCTCATCATAAAAGTTCTCTGCTTTCGATGTATAGTTGCGGTTGAAATGAATTAAGTAATTAATTATTTATTATGTTACTTTGCAGCGTGTCCTCCTTAAAAGGAAAATATTTTTTCTCTATTTCTTTCTCGTTTCTGAATCGGGCCAGCCGTACCCGAATTCGCTCGACTATGTTAAATACCCTTACTGATATAGGTTATACAATATACATCCTACAACGTCTTTACTCATTAATAATGGCTATCAATAACAAAGTGTAAAACTTTATATCGTTGTCTAACAGTTAGCGGAAATTGAATTTCGTAAAACAAATTGTTACAAGATGACAGCCCAATCAACTAACAAGACATTACAGCAAAGTTTTTCCATTTAATATTGTAAAAGTCGCCGGGAGAGCACTTTAAAGTTGTTGTTTCATAAAATTGTTGTAGAGACGAATTCTTCTAAAATAACAATGACAGCATCGTATTTTCAAACAATATTATTATGACAATAGGTACGAAGGCATATCAAATTCCATAAAAAATCTAAATGAATTCTATACGTTATAAGTATATACTTATTATACGTATCGGTATGTGTGATCTCGCTTACGCACAGTTATAAAAGCTACATAAAACTTACTGGTATAATCGTTAATCATATTTCAAATAACCTTTTAGTAGATACTGAGTACTCTGAGGCGTAATAATTCAAATACCTACGTACTTATCATACATCTAGTGTGCTTGTATTGTTGCACTTATCATACATCTAGTGTGCTTGTATTGTCCACAGTTGCTTACATTGTCTGTATAAACGCTAACCGACGACAAGCCGTACATAGTAATTAAACATCGTTGCTTTACGCTAAATATAGCGAGATACTAATTAACTCGCTTGCCGGTGCTCTAAAATAAAATTAGTCGATTGTTGATTACAACCTTTTGGCTAAATTTAATCGAGTCTTGCTTACATAGAACTAAATATCAAGACAGGGTGATCAGAACATTGCATCCCAATATCTGTAGGTACAGTAAAACCAAGTTATCATTTCATTTATGACGTTTGCTGAAAGTGATGGGATACGACATAACTGACATATCGATAAAGTTATCTTATAGTTATAAGTTTTCTTTTGGCTATAGTTGCTTGACAATAAATTATGGAATTTTATAGGCGTGCTTATGTCAAGAGCGACTTCTTAGTTTGGCATTACTGTAGTATTTGACAAGTGTGCTCCGTCTGTCGAAATCTTTTATTCTAAGAATGACGTGTCGCGCAGCCACAGAAAAAGGAAGTAAACAACGGAAATGAGGAGGAAAATCTGTCGCCAGGTATTGTGACATAAATAAGAATGTTCATTCTTATTTATATGGGTGCAAGTGGCTACAACAAATTTCTTAGAAAAAAGCCTTGGCAATCGTTCTAATATAAACAAAAAAAATCTTTTCTGTGCGCGCAGCGTCTAAAAGCCTGCGTGCGACTGACTTCACACTGGTGCGCACAGTGTACACTTATTAGCACTTATTGGTACCTTTGAGTTCACCCCGTCCTTCGAAGTCAATGCTCGCTTTTGAATAAAATATAGTTTAGATACAGCGTACTCTAGCCATCTTTTAAAATGTTGAACTTGACTGCACTCTTTAAAACTAGTTAGAAATTCCTATGTCTATAGGAATATTCTACGTCTACATAATATACATAATATTATATATTAAGAATCTGTTTAAACTTACTTTTGATATAGGTTCTAGAACGCTAAAGTGAATAAGATGGAATAGACCCTGGTATCCCGCTAGTGATTTTGAAAAGTACCTCAGTATAATATTTGCTTGTACGTGCTTTATAGCTAATTGTTTTACTTCCTGAAACACAACTCAAATACAGATATAATTTAGGTACTTAATTTCTTTGTTTTAACTTTTGCTATAATCTCTTTGTGCTCTAATGAACCTTTGCATAAAATTACCATTACAATGTTTCCTCGCTATCACCATTCTGTTTAAGAGCAAAGAAAACGCGAGAGATATACTCGTATATCTAATAGAAACACATTATAGCTCAGGCAGCGAAGTATCCAGGATTTCTATTTATACGAGTATGTAGGTACTAATGTTATTAAAAGATGATACACAAATAACGTAATTAAAAAGTGATAGTATTTTAAATTAAACTATTTGGTTACTGGGATATTCCATTAATTCACACTAAACACTATCATTTACTGGGTTACGTGGAAAGGGTGTACTAAAGCCGATGAGTACTGGGCGCTGAAAGGGGCCCAGTACCCATCGTTACTGCTGAATAACTTATACTATGCGAGCAACTCCTAAATCGCGAAAAAAATAACCACTGTTCCATAGATAACGGTAATTCACAATTTACAAAATATACGGAACAGCTGATATTTTTGTGCCATTTCAGGGATGGCCCCATAGTAAAAGTTGTTTATAATGATGGGTAATATGGACTCCTTTCGGTTTAGTACACCATTTCCGCGTAATCCTGTGTATGTGACATGCTGGGAACCTAAACTAAACGATAAAAATCGGTTACGACATTTAATTTATTGGTTGCGACACTTGCGGCCATTTTGCGACGACTTCAGAGTGGCTAGTGCGAGTTTTTCTAGTGGCGTTTACTAGGCTTATTCGACTGCGTTAACGTTAACTACGATTTGTACGAAATAAAAGAAGTGCAAAGTACTTAACTATTCTAAAAAATTACTTTATTGTAAGCTACACAACCCGATGACAAAAGCTATGTTTTGTTCAAGATGACGGCGAAACCGCTGGTAAAAGTTAGTATAAAACACTAAGTGATTTTAATTTTATTTCAGGCACTAGACGCGGAAGCTGCACTTCAAGCTGAATTAGAAGCTGCAGAAAACGACGTACAAATATCGGAGATGTCACAGCACAATTTAGAAGTATCCGTGATATCCAGTAAAGAAAGTTCTAACCTCAACACTCCTGAAGAAAACAAGAACTGGTCGGATATATCCGGGGCGTCCAAAGGAGAGAAGAACATTCGGACTGAGGCAGAAAACCACTTCGTGATGCCCATAATTCTTATCAACGATAAGCCTCCTGAAGATCTGGACCAAAAATGGTTAGATATCGTTGAGAAAGTCTCTAACAGTGATAAGCTGAAAGGATTTCATACAAGAAGAAAATACAAAAGAAAGTTTTGCAGACGAAAACGTTACGCTGTGTTTAAAAGGTCATATTCCATTGGTTAAGATAATTTAGCATACGTTTAATTTAGAATTATTAAATTTTCTGTAAAAGAGGCTTCAGCTAAGTTACCTGATTTTAGAGCTTTCTGAGAATATAGCATTATGTTATTCGAAAACGTCTTTGTAAAATATTTTTATAATGTATTTTGCTCAAGAAGGTAGGTAAATACGATCTTAGATATACCTAAATAGAAGCGAGCTGACGCATCCCCTGTAGAGTGAGATCAAAATTTGCAAAATTGCATGTCAAGGGGCTTCACTGCAGTAGGACTTCACTGAATAAGAGAAGTTTTTTTTGCTCAGCCTGTCTCGTCCCACTGCTGGCGAAAGGTCTCCCCCATTTCCTTCCACGTATCTCTATTCTCCGCTAAGCTCTGCCAATTCGGGTAAAAAGCGCGAAGATCGTTTCTTCACATTGTCACTCAAAAGGAGCCTGTAGAACAATATATTCATTCATTCAACATTTCAGAGCGTAGCCCTTGTCGATGGAGTAACTTCCAGGCTTGACTGTCTTCTGCCAGCGTTTTTACCTCCCTGTATGAGATGACATTTGCCTTCTTTTTTATTTGGTCTAGGAATAATCTTCTTGATGTTTCCGGTCCTCTCTTTCCTTCTATCTTTCCCTCTGTGATGGTTTTCATTAATTTGTCATGCCGTACAAGGTGGCCAAACATCTGGCCTCTTCCTGTCTCTATACTCGTTAGTAGACTTCTTTTCTCCTCCACAATCTAATACTTCATGTTTTTTTTAAGAATAAGCTGGACAAAAAAGCAAACCAGAAGAAAAGATAATAACCTTTTTTCCACAAAAAACGGCACAATCATCTCTTATCGTTTGTTGTGTCATGTCATCAAGGTAAAGTTTACTACCATAACCCATGGGCAAAGTTTAATTAATAAAATTTATTGGGGCCTTATTATTATTAATATATTTGTTTTGTCACGCTTAACTTTCTTCTTTTGAAATCGGATGAAACGACTTCTTAACCGATTTAAACAAAACAAGGTTCTCATTACGGTCCGTATTTTTTTTAAACAAGATAGGGGAAAAGGTGGTGGATAGGTTTCAGTCCCTTCAGTAGGCGTTCAAACTGACAGGTTGATGTAGGCTGTAGGCGCTTTATTGAGCATTTTTTCGGAACATAAAGAAAATATTTTCCTCTTATAATGTGTTTTGCAGTAAGTGGGTGTGATGTAGAGGTAAACATAGACTGTTTTTTTTGGAAAGTTTCATAATGTTATTGTGTTAAGATGTACATTATCTTACGAGAAAAATATAAGCAAAAAACGAAGGTAAAGGATACCAACATCGATTGACATCGATTATGTTTACTTAATTCTGTTTTAGGTGGTGACAGTCATTTGTTGACAAAATTAAAATGAAAAAAAAACTCGATATACGTAAAAAATTTGTTGTTGAATACTTAGGTAGGTACCTACTCACATCTCGCCAATCCCTTTGTCATTGTAGTTTCCATATGTGTTTCTACTATGCCTGTGTTATGTAAATTTATGTAATGGAATAGCTACTTGGTTAGTTTTTCGCTTGTAAGTACAAGCGAAGATAATTTATACGAAAAACTTGGTATTCAGATAACTTTCTCTGGATACCAATGCTTTACATTATGTACCTATTTTTTTTAACCTATGCTTTCCCAGTGCTGGGCAAAGGTCTCTCTCATTTCCCTCCACAATTCCCGGTCTGTCAACTTCTTCGGAATGAGTCAAGATCGTCACGCCAGCGTTTCTTAGGCCTTCCTTGACTGCGTAGTCCATCAGTGACGTTCGTGACGATCCTGGCCCATCTGTTATGACCTATAAATATTTATTCTGCAAACAAAATAACATTTTACAGAGCAAGTGAACAAAGAGCGATTGTTTAATGTGTTTGGCAACACTTCGTGTAATTAAAATAAAATAACAATTTAGTGTGCGCTTTAAATAACTTTATGAGTAATCTCGTAAGTCTATAAATGAAAATCGGCATTACGTGGAAGAAAACACGCGTGAAAGATTTATAAGATAAAGCACACATAAATAGTTGTTCTATGACTATGTGTATGTATTGTTTATATGAATACTCAGCACTGAGAATGCTGCGTTCGGTAAAATGCAAAGAAGTTTTCTGAAAATCAGCGATCGTTTTTCCTTGTTTTTGTTTGGGTAGAACGCAGGGATCACGTTATATTTTTTGTTATTGCAATGCTGAAATACCCCTATTAAGATGCAAAAGTTACCTCGTATAAACTGAACGACAGAGGGAGGGGAGGGGAAGTTTCTGGTGTGCTCGAGATTATAAATACCGTAAACATTCATTTCAAGTGCGGCTGAATACTGTCCTGGTGTCAGATTTCAGGTCGCCCCAAACCCTCGACATGGTTAAACGATTTTAGTTATACAAAACAATCGGGACCTTCATTTTGAAATGTCCGACTCACAGTAGCGGCCACGGTAGTAACGCTCCATTTTAAATAACATTCGCGGTCACCCATCCGAAAACAGACCTGCACGGCCGTTAAAGCGAACTGTTTAGACTATATATTGTTGAGCTACGCCAGCGCTACGCTTTATCAGAATAAGTAATAACTATACTATTTCCATTCGCTTATTTGCTCTGACAGATCTCACTTCAGTATATCGTGAATACGCTACAGTCTTACGTTCAAAAATCTAGCGAAAGTAATCAGGATTCGTGGTCATTCGGCTTTTTACAATGTTATTGCAGCTGTCAGATTCAATAAATACTTGTATCGAGTTGACAGTACTTCAGCAGTAATGAAGAAGATTTTATTAAAGTCTCGAGCAGGACTGCCCCAATACACAACCAGGTCAGGCAGCTGCTACCGTCGCCGTTGGTTCAGCCTTAATTGTATCATTTCATTGGGCATGGGTACTCAAGATTACAATCAATTGTGCTGAGTGCTAGGATTGTTTGCCTACACTCCATCGTTGATTGTTTAATGCATCTATTCTACGAGTATCTACAGGTATAATTGCACTTTAATAGGAAAAGTCTTCGGAAAGAAGGCGGTGCGGTCCAAAACACACACACTTCGACACTTTGTCTGGTCACCTAAGTTAAGTTTTATTATGTCATAGGTGACAAACAAGCTAACGGGCCGCCTGATGGTATGCGATCATCGTCACCTATGAATGTAACGCGGGGGGGACCTGTAACACCAGGGGCATCACAGATACATTGCCGACCGTTAAAGGCTCTACGAACAGCCTTTTTAACGAATTTCATGTAACAGTTACTCGAAAATAAATACTTATAGGTTCTTTTTATACAGTAAGTAAAAACTGTTTCTTTGACGAATCTCTAGTTACGAAGTTTTTTACGAGTGAAGGAAGCAACAGATCCCAAAAATAGTGTCTGTCTGTGTGACTGTCTATGTCTACGATAAACTTGGAAACTAAGGCTCGAATTTAAATGCATTTAAATAAATTTTGTGCAGTTTCTATGCCATCACTCAAAAACGGCGAAGGAAAACACTGTGAGAAAAACGGTATGTCCAAGAATCTCAAAGTTCAAATATATATGACATTCACCAACATGCACTAGGCCAGCATGTAAGAGCCCATCCTCTTTCTGAAAGAAAGCTTGTGTCCCAGTGGGACTGGCAAGTGCCTTTAATAACAAAATAAAATACAAACTAACACTACAAAAACAGTTAGACTGCCCATTGACCGTTGAAGGTCTAAATACAATCCAAATGCTCTAGCCCACAACCAATTCGTAACATACCCAGCATGTTGGTGGTATTACCCTATTACCACGCCACAAAATACATAATATAAGTACCACGCTGAATGGCTATGCTTATGCGTTGAGCCAGAAACACGCCCGAATTTTAGTCACACGTCGTATTACATAAAAGAAACTTACCTAATAAGATAGGTATTACAGGTATAAGGTACTGAAACTACTTAATGTCTATCTACCCATATCTATATGCTGAAACTTTCTGACTTGGAGAATATTTATGTGAGAATTTATGGAAATCTTTTGTGAAACACGATTTCTTAAGTTAAAAGCTCGGAGCTAAGGTAAGTAAGGATGAAAGGAAATGCAGTTTGGAAAGTAAGATTAATGGTGCTTTTAGGGCCTGTCATTCGCCGAATCCAACCGTCGTTAAGGTGTTTTCAGCGTATTACCTACGCTGATATATATTCCGCTCGCTTTTCAAGATAATACTTTGACGGGTTTTGCAGAATGAACCGACAAACGCACAAAAGAGAAGAATTTTTGAAACAGTAAATAAGTATAAAGTTTAGTACTTAGATACGTATTGTCTTTGTTTGGCCTAGGAGTTTGTATTATTTCTATCTTTGAGTGTAAGAAGGCCGTTGCCTATCTAAGTAAAAATAAAAATGTATAAAATGACGGCATAATACTTACTGTTTCATCATCATAGCATCGGCCTCTCTCTAGTTTAGGTTACAGGGAGCAGTGGTGGGTATTATGTCGAAAGGAGGTTATTGTAATCATAATTAGGTATAATATTTTTTTCCGATGGAATCGCCAATGGAAACGGGAATAAACCAAACGTTCCTTAGAAAATGTTTACTAGAGAAAATGTTTGGAACAATGCTGATTTTTTTTGTGATTTCAAGTTTGGTCCCATAGTAAAATTCATAACGATGTGTAAACCTCCTTTCGTATTAGTACGACCATGTCGTGTAACGCTGTAAAGCTGTGCTATACCCTCAGATCAGGCAAACAAGGGAGATGTGGCAAGGTGGCGTGGCGGGTGCGAACGCATCAGGCCTAAATCAGGCTTGCCTTCTGCCTTTAGTCAAACTCCTCTGCAGGACGGATGGGTTTGCTGCCCTTTTCTTGTACGTAGACTATTAATTAGCTTAAGTATTAAGTTCCTTAGTGGATGTAAGAAAAAGAGTGTGCCGTACTTTGAGTTTGTGATTTTGAAAAAAGTGGGAGAAACACGGAGACATTTGAACACGAACGATAAGAGGCATATCTCTTCTAGTTTGTCTGATCTGAGGCTATACCCAAACTAAAACATTAAATCAAAATTTATATTATGAAAAATAAGGTCTATGTGGGCGATATCCTTCAGGGTATGCGAATCATTGAAATAAGAAACAAAATCTCGACAGTAGATATTTATATTCTTAGATAAATATATATACCACAGGATATACTTCATATCAAACGGAGCACGTAAAGTCGCCGATGCGCCTCGTGAGCGTGATTGGCCAAATCAGATCCTTGCTACCTCAGAGTAATAAATTTACAGAAAAACAGCTCCTCTGACGCTCTACATGAGGTGCCGCATGTTTGCGTACTAACGTGAAATATATATTATTGTACTGATAGTGGACCCAGGTATGTCCTAAAACTGCAACCAGAACCACCGGAGGATGGGCAGCAGCGTCCTAATAGTACACGGTGAACGTACTGCGATCCCCAAGCCGCCTGCCAAGCGTGGCAACCCCCCTCTCTATGAGGGAGGCCTTGTCCAACAGTGGACGTTAATTGGCTGATGATTGTTTGTGTGCGATGTGATACTGATAGCGACGATGATGGTATGTTCGCGATAGTTTGGCACGATCTCTTGTACACATTTCCAACATTCTTGAAGGTAAAAAATCCGCGCTTATCGGCAAAGTGGATGCGGCATAATCATTCTTTTTCCACAGAAACCGGTGTATGCAGGCGACGTCTCATGTATGAGCGGCCTGTTATGGTCAAGCGTGACGCTTACCATTGGGCAAACGACTTGTTCGTCTCGTCATATACAAAACATTCACTGTAACATATACAAGTTTTTATTAAAAAATGCGAAATGTTAGGTGTGAGAGAAAAGTGGGTAAGAGTATTTGTTTCCACTCTACCTCACTCTATCTCTTAGAGTCTCAACGTATCTGTGATGCCCCTGGTGTTGCAGGTATCTATAGACGATGGTGGTCGCTTACCATCAGGAGGCCTGTATGCTTGTTTGCCACCTATGGCATAAAAAAAACCTCGTAAAGGCTAAAAAAAATTGGATGAAAGTTAATGAGGAAGTATAGTAACCCATATCCTAAATATACGGTACGGTGTAATAAAAGGTAGAAAAACGGGTAAAACTTGCGTGCCGTAACACAGTCTTTCAGGTTAGTCGGTAAGAGTGTGAACGTGAGAAGAGAGCAGCTTCCTACCCTACACACTACGAAATCAGATTTTTACCACTCAATCGAATGTTGTGACGGTGAGGAAACTTTCTTCTTACCTGTCACCTTGTAATGTAGCAGACGACTCCGGCTGCGCCTACCACCAGGCCAGACCTACCTAGCCGGAAGCACGCCTGCCACACCCAGTTACTAGGGAGAGGAGCAGTTGAGGACTACCTATCCTAAATCCCTACCATATTATAAATGTGTAGATCAAATACCTTCACACATGACTTCTAACTAAGTAGAAGCAATACCGGATATCGGTTTAACTTGCAAAAAAAAACCCGTTTGCGTGATTCAGTTAAAGTGTCGTATTTACCTATAATAGACGCACTTTTCATATTTGTGAAACTACGATCCATTTACACTCATTATTTTAGGAATTATTGAATATCTTATTACGTTTTTAATAATATTATTCGTAAAGTTTAAGCAAATTTACAATTTTTTCGCAAAACATCGTTTTAGTACGCAATCTATTTTCAAACTATGGAACTACAAATCTGACGGCTGTCAGTTTGTTTGTTTGTCCGCGAATATCTTTTAAACTACTAGAAGAATTTCAAAGCAGTTTCCATGAATATGCTTATAAAATACCTGATTGAAACATAGGCTATATTAATTTATGATAATAAATAGTAAAAAAAAAATTTTTTTTATAATTATTTATAACGCCATCTAGCTTATTTTATAGTAATGTTGTCGTAATGACAGACTTCTACTCGCAGACATGATAGGTAGGAAGACTGAAGCGGCTGTTGCCATATAATCTATATGTAAATAAAAATATAGATATTCGCCAAAGAACCAGAGTCACCGACATAGCTATTAAAATCTGCAAGTTAAAGTGGCAATGGGCAGGCCACATCGCTCGAAGAACTGTTAACCGATGGGGAAGTAGGTAAGGTTCTTGAGTGGAGACCGCGAACCGGAAGACGCAGCGTAGGTAGGCCTCCCACTAGATGGACCGACGACATTGTGAGAGTCGCGGGCATCCAGTGGATGCAGATGGCAGGATGTCGTTCAGTGTGGAGGTTAAAGGGGGAGGCCTATGTTCAGCAGTGGACGTCTTCTGGCTGATGATGATGATGAAATAAAAACGAATCGCCGAAATGTATGTACCCGCATAACTTCCGATAGACTGCACCAAATAGTTTTTTTTGTGTTTGTTATTTTCAGGACAGCCAACTGCTTTTGAAGAGGTTTTACAGTTTATTATGGCGTAATTTAAAGTACGTTTATTTTTGTATTGACTTCTGACGTGCTAATATACCAAGTCGACGGAGATTAAAATGAATACATTTTTTTGCCAGGATCAAACTTAAGACCAATAACAGACACGCAAAGTAGGTGAACTCGCGGCATCTAATCTGTTACTGATCTATGATTAGCAGCTATTTTGGATGTTATGGTGGTGAACGAAAGCGGTTTAGTTGTTAGAAGGGTCGAGGCGCAGAAGGCGGGCAAAAATTATTTAGACATCATTGATCATTGACATCAGTCTTTACGCGGAGTAATGTTAAATAACAGCGATTAATTATAGATACCGCTCCATGCTTCCTACTTACTATTTACTAATAATTCAATAATAACGTTTGTCATGCATGACATTTCGCTTGACTTATACCAATTTTTTTTCCTTATTGGCTCCATGGCTCCACACTTCCAACGTATTTAACCAGTGAAAGTAATATATTATTTGCTTGAAATATATTTGAAACTATGGACATGTCGGGATACCTGTATCGAGTCAGATTAAAACTAGACCAAAATCATACTATGACGATAGTATGACAATCCGCATTAAAATGGAGAGCAATAAATCTACAATCATGTCATATGTGTAGGTATTATCTATAAAATATTCAGTATAAATAATCCGATGGATTTGTGCCTATTTAAAGTTCCGTTCGTGTTCGTTAGTGTAACATTTATATTTGGATATGTCAGTCTAATCGTCCACCCACTAATTACTTTGCGCTACGCGTACGAAGTCGCGGGCATTAGCTAGTAAGATTATAAAAACACACTTCACACAGTCCACAAGTTTAATAAATCTAGAGTTCCTATTACACGACCACTTGGAGTTTTAGTTCACTCACATCAGAGATAAGGCATGAATAAAAAAATAAATATAAAGACACTTCCCAAGTCGCAGGACCCCGCAGGGGTCAACGAGCGTAGAAGTGTACTCGTAGATGGACCCCGCAGGGGTCAACGGGCGTGGAGGAGTACTCGTTCCTTGAGCAAGACTTCCAGTTTAAGCGTCGTCTTCAACAGGGTTTCAAGTCCGACTTCAAGACAAAGGATTTAAGAAAAACCTCCAGGGTTTTTTTATCAAGTTATTCGAACGACCGCTCCGATCGAGCGCCTCCAATCGAATCCAAATCGAATCCTTACTAGGTGTTCCTTTTTTCGTTTCTTTCAAATTTTTAAATTATGTAAACATGGCAAGTCATATAAGTGGTCTGTGAAAGTAAAAAGGTTTAAATGTAAATTAAAATAAGGTTGAATGAGAGATGAGAATGATGATGAGAAAAGATATACTACAACCTAAGTGTTCAAGAAGTGTAAAGGTTAATTGGTCGCGTATCACACACGTACACATCGTCAGCCAGAAAACGACCACTGCTGTACAAAGGCCTCCCTCTTAGAGAGGGGTGTTGCCATAATCACCATGCTTCGCATACGGCTTGGGGATCGCAGTACGTTCACCGTGTACTAATAGGACGCTGCTGCTCATCCTCCAGTGGTTCTGGTCACAGTTTTAGAACATACCTGGGTCCCAGGTTGCGGATCACAGAAAATCTATAATATATAAATCATGAATTACGAAAATGTTTCTCTATAACATGCACTACTCGTTGCTAGGACAAAATGATATAAATTCGTTGTAGGGTCTTTATCGTCGCTTCCTCGGCCGGCTCCGTTGTCTGAGGAAACGTGATTTTGGAGATTGTGGCTGGCAACTCATACTTTCATACTTATTATGTATTTTAGTGTACGAAAACTGTTCGGAACCTTAAAAAAATTTGGAAAATGTAATTATCAACATAGGCTTAACAAGGTAGGTACATCAAACATGCTATAGCAAGAAATGTAGTGAAGCGCTTTTGACTGAACTGAGTACATTAATGATAGTACAGCGATTCCTGCTAGGGTAGGTCTGTACCACGGGAATCAGATTTTCTTAGATTTACACATCAAAGCCCTAACAGACGTGTCAACTTGGCTAACGAACCGAGAGAAAGATAATATTTTCTCTTTCTCTTCCGTTCACATCAACAGCCAATAAACGGCCACTGCTGAACAAAGGCCTCGCTCTTAGAGAGGAGTGTTGCCATAATCCCTATGCTTGGCAGGCGGATTAAGGATCGCAGTACGTTCACGGTGTACAATAACATTGCTGCCCATCCTCTGGTGGTTCTGGTCGTAGTTTTAGGACATGCCCGGGTCTCAGATTTACAATTCTAGTTTACTGTAGGTCATTCATATTTTTTTTATGTATTAGGCATGTAATACGAGTATTTATTTTTATGTAGAAAAGCTTTGCATTTCTCTTTGCAAAAAGCTACTGAATTTTAGGCTCAGCTTAGCATTAAATTCAGTGAAAATATTGCAGAAACACATTGAGTAGGTAAACCTAGAAAAGTTTGAAAGCTCTTAATGTAGAGTAGGTGCTGTCGGTACGCAAGTGAGTTGGTTGCGTGAATAATTCCACATTTCCCACGCCTAGCCTAAACACCGCGGCAGTTAATGTAGAAAATTATGAATGTTTCAGCGGGGAAATTATGCTGTTTAACTCGTTACCCTCTGACCTCTTTACCAACCTCTCGTTTTTATGATATTCTAACTAGTGCTTAACACGACTGGGCCCTGATTCTATAACTATAAACATACTCGTAACGCGGCGCGTTAAGTTAACCTCAAAAAGTTGGCCTTTATTTCCTAAGGAATAAAGGCCAAATTTTTAGAGGTTAATTTAACACGCCGTGTGGCGACCGTTTTTAGTTATGGAATCAGCGATGGAGCACGTTTGCCCAAAACCGATTTAAAAAAAAAAAAAAAAAAAAACAAATTGGACTTGATCATTTGGATTGTCTTTACCTTCAACTGTCTATGAGCAATCAAACTGTTTTTGTAAATAAAATAGACTAAGTAATTTAGGTAATTTTAGTCCATCGAGCTATATTACTACGTATAGAGGAGACGGCGCACATCCCTACTATGTTCCGTCCAATTGCAGTCATATGGCAGCACATCACTTAGTTGCTTGCTAGCTCTTGAGCAATTAAGTCATGTTTGTTTTAAAACGAAAAAAGTTCAAAAGTATTAAATATGGTATCGTGTGTGTTAAGATATTGCACGAATAATTAAAAGAATACGTCGAAGTGCAAAGGAATAACTTTCCATCGGTGAGTAATTAGATAATCATTTACAAATTTAACAATTTAAGTCGAACAAAATATTCTCGGACGTAGCGTGGATGCCGTGTTGCGTCATTTGTCATAGACTAAAAATTAAGATGTGACATTGTGTTTGTAACAAGTGTAGGTAGAATTAGTTGAAGTTTTTTTTTTTATAGTGGAATATAATAATCTAACACATATTTAGAAAAGTACTGCCTAGTGATTTAATAAAAAAAGATAAAAAATATGATGAAAAATAATTATTGTCTTTTGTAAAATATAATTTTAATTTTAAAGGTTTCCACGTCTGGGCCGTAAAGATAGAGAAAAATTGATTGCATTTGTCCAGAACAATCGAAACGAAGAAACGTGGTTACCATCTAATAATACTTACATTATGTTCCTTGCATTTTCGCGAAGAGGATAAATATACCACAAAATCGGGAAGGCGTTTTCTGAAGAAGTCTGCTGTACCTTGTGAAGATGTAAGTAACAGTCATGAAAATAGTTTTGCTCAAGACAAGTAACAAAATATTATATCAGCCGTCATTAATATTAATTATGTTATGTTTTTTTTAGCCAAGAGTGTGTCACAGTAGTACTGGAACAATGGACGATTAACTGGTTCCCAGTTAATCGTCGGATACATATCTGGTTACATTTCCCGGATTCTGACAAGGTCATTAAAATGCGAAGTATGTGTGGATAGCTTAAGTACAACAGAAAGGCTGCCACATCATAAACTTATAACTATCAAAGATATGGGTGGCTTGTCGTACTCTACAGAAGACGTATATAAAATATGTGTCGCCACGGAAACTGTAATACGAAAACTTATAAAACAAAGTGGTTGGAACCAATCTCTCTACTAAATATTATTTTAGTTATATTACAGTTAATACTTTGGAATATTTTGTTCAGAAGGAAGTATTTACATCTTTACTTCAACATTCTTTTAATCAACCAAGCACCTTAAATCACAGAACACATTTGATACGAGCCATCATAAACAAGTACACAACAATTCGCTTGAAACATGAAGCTAAAACTGATCAGACTAATAATGTTTTATCTAAGCGGCAAAAGTTAACTAAACTTATACTGTTCAAAGGTAACTAAATAAACATATTATTACAAAAAATACTTACGGCTTTTATTTTATCTTAGATCAAATCACAAGGCATTTTTTTAAGGAATGAGACTCTCCATGGCTCTGAACCAGTTAATATAGGGACATACCATTAATCAAGAAGAAATATTTTGTATTGAATAATTAGCTTACCTGGAAAGGTTATTACTAGTATAATTGTGCTACCTACAATTCAAGACGTAATCTATATAAAAAACCAGTAGTGTCCTGAGGTTTCCCCTGCTATACCATAGGAATAGTATATTTTCCCTGAAAAGCCTATGTGGTAATCCAGGGTATAAGCTACCCCCATACTAAATTTCATCAAAATCTGTTCAGCCGTTACCGAGTTGTCTGGGAACAAACACACTTACATACCTTACACACGCACAAACTTTTTCGCAAATATAATATTAGTGTGATTAAGCAAACAATGGTATATTTAAATACTTAAACGAATGAATTAATTTAACTGAAATATTCATATTATAATATAATACTTTCTATTGTTCAATTAATTCAACTAATAATAAATTATGAAACAAAGTGCGAATTCAATTGAAGCTTGTTAGGTAATATAAAACTACGTCACTTCTGTAGCAGTCAGCAGTTTAGTCTATAGCAACGACAGGTTGATGCAGAACGTTGAACGAAACGCGTAAGCGCTTTGAAAAATCGCGGCGCTTACGACTTTTTCGTCGCGAGAAAACTATACCTTATAAGCGTTCTAGCGCTGAATGTTTATATTGGCTGGTTAGACGACTAATTATTGTTTCGGCGGTGAAGCAAACTTTAGGTTATATTCTTAACAAAATTGAGCATGATCTTTGTTTATGGTAGCTTCTCTATACGTAGTAATAAAGCTCGATGTTTTAGTCTTAGTTTTCTTGTATTTTGTTTAGTTAATAAAGAAAAAAATCGTTGTCATTTATATAAATGTCGTGTTGTAAGTACTTTCTAAATACATCCAAGGATGGATGGTACTATACTTCTAATAACTTAGGGTAGGAGTGTACGTATGATATTCCACAGGGTCACAGATTTTCCAATAATCTGTGCGTAGTAATATCTCGCAAATTGCGGGCTCCATGAATATTCAATATCAGTTAACACCTTGCGCGATTTCGCTTATTTCATTGTGTGGTTTTACATAAATTACGTCTCGCAGAATTTGCAAGACGAGCAAACTCAGAAAATAATTAACAGGTAAGGATGTTTATCATCTCGAGATGTTGCGAAAACAAAGGGACGGAGTGACAAGCGATGAGTATCGTGTTAGGTTTTTCTACCCAAACCTCTTAGAATCGACACCCACAAAGACAAGGAAAAAGAGAATTTTGTGTATGTAGGGATAGTTAGTTAGCACTTTATTGTGTACCACAGAAAAAAAATATAATTAAACTTACGAGTTAGTCATACAAGTGGCGGCCGAATCGCTAAAAGCGATCTTAGGTAACCGTTAGATGGAAAGAATCTACCTACATTACCGTATAGACGGATATGTTTTAAACACTTTGAATGACACAAATAAATACAGCTGAAAAAATTACTTTATAGAAAGTTCATAAAAAAACGTGCCGGTCATAAGTTTTTTTTATAATTGAAAGGATAGGCGTTTGAACATAGCGCACTGATGTTAAATGACGGTGTGATCGAAAGTGGTATGGTAGATGGCACACACCAAGCCTATAGTTTTAATATCACTACCTAGGTATGTTCTTCTCATAGCTATCTGCTTCATTTTTCTAGCAATTTCCCTTCTATCGAGAAGTTTACAGGAAATAAACCTACCACATCTACCTAATTAGCATAAAAGACAGTGGACCTTGTAACTCCTAAATTGAAAAAAAAAAACGCACACGCAAATGCACTTGCTTTGATAACATAGGGTAGTTACTATACATACCCCTTTTGTTCACCCGCGCTCATACAAAAAACGTTTTTTTCGTGTTAAAAAGTATAATACAATAACACTTTATTAAAAACCACAAAAACAAGGATAACATTACATCTTGGGTAATTTTTATAAAGTAGCCTGTGTGTTGTATCTCCTATTAGTGTGTAGTTTGTAAAGTATTCACCAAATTTCATTCAAATCTGTCAAGAGATACACACATTACACACAGCCAGACATACTCGAAAACTTTTATAACATAACATTTATAATGTTAGTGTGATGTGAATTCTTAGGCGATGGTAAAGCTTTTAGCCTACGCGAGAAGTATCTCCCATCTTTGGAACGGAGCACCCCAAGTATCAGCTTGAGACACTTGATGCATTACAGCGTAGAGCTATCCGAATTGTCGACGATATCAAGCTTACTGAACACCTACAGCCGCTCAGCATGCGCAGAGACGTTGGATCTCTTTGGTTCTTTTATCGCATTTATAACGGGGAAAGTTTTGAAGAACTGTTCGATCTGATGCTAGCATCGCGGTTTTATTATCGCACCAGCCGCCACCGCCTGAAAGTTCATCCACATAATATTATCATAAATCGGTGGAAATCGCACACTATGGGAGCCC
This sequence comes from Agriopis leucophaearia, assembly GCA_949125355.1. Lineage (NCBI taxonomy): Eukaryota > Metazoa > Arthropoda > Insecta > Lepidoptera > Geometridae > Agriopis > Agriopis leucophaearia. Next base: position 6,452,674 of record OX421265.1, on the reverse strand, counting down.
CCTTAAATATTTATTTCATTCTGTTTTCTAGTATTTATTGTCATCATTTGACAATTTAAATTGAAAATTTCAACTGTCTATCACGGTTCATGAGATACAGCCTGGTATCCACAGATCTACTACCTATATCTGTGCTGGTATCTCATGAACAGACAGACAGACGGACAGCGGAGTCTTAGTAATAGGGTCCCGTTTTACCCTTTGGGTACGGAACCCTAAAAAAGTGGGTGCGAAGGTGGGAGATATTTTTACACGAATGATAATTGTACTAAGGCATATCTCTTTTCCACACTGAACGACATCCTGCCATCTGCATCCACTGGATGCCCGCGACTCTCACAATGTCGTCGGTCCATCTAGTGGGAGGCCTACCCACGCTGTGTCTTCCGGTTCGTGGTCTCCCCTCAAGAACCTTGAGTGTGTGTGGGGGTTAAAGGGGGAGGTCTATGTTCAGCAGTGGACGTCTTCTGGCTGATGATGATGATGATATCTCCTTTGTTTGTCTGATCTGAGTGGTAGAGTAAAGCTATGATAAACCCACTGCAGGTAACATACTAGGCTCCACAGTTTGTCATACTACCCTCAGATGAGTTAAGAGTATAAGTAACCCTCGGCCCTGTTGCATCGGAGCGCGCCAGCTAGGTTTCTGACTGACAGGTTCATTAAGGCTCCTTTATCCTCTCACCAGTTACAGCAGCGCCGACGTGACGCCACGCCACGTTATGGGGCAGACGCTCATCTTAATAACTGGGTCACGTTATCTATGTGTATAGGTTTACGACGTTCGTATCGAGCGTCAAGGGAAGTTTTGCTAAGTCAGAGAGATTTGTGTTGTGGGATTTGTTGTGATAGTTCTTTGGTTAGATGTTTTGAGTTGGGCGATTCGAGTGCTACTATTAAAAAAGAACCCTCTTTTCCTCCCTTTATTTTATTTTTATTATTATAAGCATATAATTTTAATACACTAAAATCTAGGATTAATGACCAAATAAAAAAAAAGATAGATTTTATTAAATATTTTAAATAGGTATTATATATTATTATGTATGTATATAAATATGTATATATATTGTCATATAACATCTATTTTATTCCTGGCAGCAAATTAGCGCTGGGGATGTCTTGCGACTTTGCTCTAACAGAAAGGCTAGGAACCATTTTAAAATGGTAGAATGTTACTATTTTCAGATTATAAACAAAACAATATACTTAGATTTACATTTAGGAGTTTATTTTGGAATTGTAAACAAATATTAAAATCAACATTAGAATTAATGGAATATCTAAATATGATGCATCATGATGGTCACACGTCATATGCGCTGACTCGTTCGCACTCAAGGAATACTTCTGTAAACAAGAAAGAGAAAGGAAATTCAGGACACCATTTTCAAATGGAATTATTCTCACGAAAGCCACGGAACGGGCTGTTTCGCGAGAATCACAATTTTTTAATTTCCATCCAATTTTAAGAAGATGACTTGAAGAAAAATACCGCAGTTTCTCTCGTGGGAACGTTGGTATCAGATTTTCGGCTCGAAACCAAGATGAGCGCAACATTTTATTGATTTTTGAAGAACACGTTAGGGACGCCACGCGCACGAACTAAAAAAATTGTTTTTTGTTTGGAAATGAAGACTTGATTACGCATCGGGAACTTATACTACAGAGCTCCATGAAGTGTTCCAGTTTCAACTTGAGATGATCCTGTGAAGCCACCTCGCACGCAGGATTTCAACAGATAACCACTTTTCATTTTCACTTATTTTTCACGTCGTATTTTCCCAATTTTAATGCTGACGCGCAGTAGTGTGCCAGCTTTCCCTTAACTAACCACCATGAGCCCTCTTTGGATTTTAGTTACTTTATAACAATTTGTATTAGGCAATTTTAGGAAGTAAATGCATTGTAACCTCAAATATTTGCATTAATTTATTTTTCACATCCCCTTAGCACAAGATAGGTTCAGTAAACTCATTTAACTCCCACAAGAGGACCCTTGTACTCCAGAGGTCCGATGGTTCTGGACTGATTCATATCCAGGCAACGTTTTAAGTAACATAATTTCTTTGTCATGATTTTATAGGGATCTTTCCCATACAAACACTTTCATTGCAAATATACCATTTGCAATCCCTTTTTTATTTAACAACTATTCTTTTTTTTACATGACAATAGATATATATATTATTGTGTCATATTATGTTAATATTAATTTAAAGTGTTTATAACATCCCCGTCTAACCTATACGTAAATTCTTTCCATTCAAACGTTGCCTGGAAAAAAAACGCTTTTGGCGATAAAGCCACGACTTGTTGCTCTTAGATTCGTTTCTTTATCTGTAACTTTTATTTCTGGTGTGCACACTAAAGAATTTCTAGTTTGTGCCCCTGTCGCAATGTGTCAAGGACGCTGGCTGCATTCCCACGTTTTATTCTGTATTCTCACTAAACAAACTCTTTATTACTCAACTCTTTAAAACTCTTAAGCACTCCAAAATCCCGGAAAGAAATCCGATCGATAAGTTCAGCCGGATGTCATGGTTTATAAATGTCAAAAAGGTGTAATTTGGGTCCAAAATGTATGATCCCTACCCTGCGTACTCGATGTTTACGGCAGGACTAATAAGGTGAAGTTAGAAATTAAAATCCTGCTGTTTATAAATATACTCACAACATGTGATGTTTTGTTTAGTTGATCGAGCCGAAACAAACTACAGCTACAGTCTCCCAGAAATGGTTTAGTGCGAATTTTGAACTGCCTCGTTTGTAAATTATATCATACTAGCGACCCGCCCCGGCTTCGCACGGGTGCAATGCTGATACCTACTTAACATACTACAGAATGTCTTTAAGTCTTTATATACAACGCCCTCCGGCCTGTACCGCCGCAACCGCTACGTCCCTGCATTTTAAATCTGTAATATATTCAAAAATATTCATTTAAATCATTGATTTATATTAAATGCACAATGTATTTAAGGTGCTTAATTGGATAAAGATTAATGCTGTATTATACCTACCCACATTGTTGACATTGTGAACCCAAAAATTGCTTTTTAAAAACAAATACGTTTTAAATTAAACTATATTTTATCTTGCCTCCAAATCCTTTGTTGGGTATGTGTACAAATCAATATAATTGTCAAAGCAACACTTTTCGAAACAAAAATGAACCTTACTAATCTTACCATGCATATTCATATGGTAAAAATACTATTTATTTGCCTAATTTACGACGCCGTTTCAAAATATAGAAACTTTTCTCCTAAAGTGACTCGTAATGAGCATTACAGCACAAGGTAATTAAAACAAAATATACAAGTTGTTCGCAGCATCCTGCAAAAAGCCACGGTTTCAGGGTCAACATTAATGTTCCATTAAGTTCAACATTATTAATTGCAGGCGTCTGGTTTAGTACCAACACCCACCAGCAATTTCTAAATGTCTAGCAATTTTGTGTCATCCCGCAAAAAGCCCACGCGAAATATTCATGTGTTTTGTAAATTTTATATATTAATCTTTTCAGATACACCTAATCCTCGACACCCGGGAATGATGAATAATCGCGGGGAGGTGGCTCGTTTTAGAAAGATACGTTCAATCCACAATAGGCCATAATTTTGTAGGCATACCGTCCAGTTTTCTGTGCAAGTATCGCTTGTTAACTGATTGCGATGTAACAGAGTAGCAGTAGATGTAGGTGTCATGCGAACTGTCGTGGCGACGCTAATTGATGGCGTTTTCGTACACATTTTATTGCCTAATGTGGAGTTGTAACACAACTCGACGTTGCTCGTTTCTGAGATGAGAGGTAGATATTATTTATCTACTTATATAGGTAACTTTCGGAGTATGTGTTTTGTTTGCTATGTATTAAGGTACGCGTCCACTGTGTTAGAATACGCAGCGTACAGATTTGTAGCTTTGTTTTGATTTCTATGGCGTATATTTGTCGATCCAGTACACGCAGTACCATGGAAATCAATATAAAGCAATAAATCCGTACGCTGCGTACTTAGATCATGTTATATATGATCTAAGGCTCCGATTCCGACCCAGTGGACGCGTACCTGTCATCTTGTCATATAGTAGAGGAGACGTGGAAGATCGACCTTCACCGATCTGATTACCAGAAGAGACGTATTTTTTATCAAATATAATTTATAAACAAATATGCCTATGATAACTTGCCTATCAAAAAGTGTTCATAGCAAGTTTTAGCTTGGCAATAATATTTTATGTACGATTTTTTGTACGAAATATCTAACCTATGATATAAATTTCGATTGGTTAGCAGATCGGTGTAGTTACCTATATTATTGACTTACCTGTTCACATTTGCTTAGGTAGCCTTGCCCAGAAATGAGTAGGCAAACCTACCTGGGCATATTCTGTGTGTTAAAAAGTAAAAACTATCAGTTGAGATAAAACTCATTCGGTTATCAAAAGAGTGAAGGTGATGAAAGAAAATTTGTTAAAATTTACTAAATTAAAAATTGCTATGAACACTTTTCGATAGGCAAGTTATCATAGGCATATTTGTTTTTAAATATTATTTGATAAAAATACGTCTCATCTGGTTATCAGATCGCTGAAGGTCGATCTTCACCGGCTCTTAGACTATTAGATACATTTGAAACTAGCGATTTAGTGATGATAGCTCACTGGTTGACGCGTTCAAAACCTAAACCGCTGGTCCCGCTGGATTTGAGTTCAAATCTCGACAATGATATTAATCTGCCGTTGAGGGAAAATGTCGCGAGGAAAATTTATAATGGTGATAGAGTACTTTCTAGTAGACACTACCTAAGTTACCACCCTCAATTAGAAAATCTGTCGCCAAACACCTGACGTTGTGTTCCAGCAGCGTTACTTGTGAGCCAGTTCCCATTTCAGGTAAGGCATGTTTACCGTCTTCAGCCACACCGTCACTTGCCTACAGGTAAAATGTGGTCAAGCGTCTAGCTTGCCAACTAAACAAAACGAAACTGATATTGGCAGCTCTGGCTATCTGGCTTCCTCTGGCATTTGGCTGACTTCTTTTTCTCACATATTAAAATAAAAATAAAAGAGATGCAGATTTTTGTCCTGACAGTTTGGCTTAGTTCAGAGAGATAACAAACTTATAATAGGTATGAATGTAAAAGTTTGTGTGAGTGTACTTTTTTAACGGACATTATGTGCCTAAATTATGTGCCTTATGTGCCTTAATTGTATTTCACAAGCTAATAAGTAACATATAGAAATAATAATAGTAGGTACAAGTCTAATACTAAATATCTAAACTGTTTGTCTATCACATGCACTAATATTATAAATTAGAAAGTTTGTGTGTGAGTATGTTTGTTAATCCTTCACCCAGAAACGGCTAAATGGATTTGGATGAAATTTTGAATATTAGGATTAACACATAGGCTACTTTTGATCATCACCATTTTTCATCACCACGCGGGTGGAAGCGCGGGACGCAGCTAGTTACAAATATGTGGAATGAGCTACCCTCCGCGGTGTTTTTGAGAACCTACATGCAACATAGGGTTCTTCAAAGGGCATATTTATTATATATGCCTCTAGTATTACAGGTATTTATTGATGAAGATGACTGCTTTTGTTTTTTTATTTGTTGACGTGAAAAGTTTTTTATCGATATTCAGTTGTGTCATTTTTATACTCTGCATAAATGTTTTCAGGTAAATCTAAGCAGGTCGCGCAAAAAAATACGACACTTAATATAAATATGAAAAAAGAAAACGGATTTATAACGTCTGTAAATGAAACGGCTGTTCTGTCGAAGAGAATAAATCAAGCGATGTTAATTACTAGAGTTCCAGAACGACCTACAAATTGAACAAATTATCATGATTTTAATTAGTACGACATTTTTCTTTCGCCTTATTGCGGGGTGATAGGCGGGGAATATATAATTACTCAATAGGTATTGTTGGCCACACAGTGTACATAGATTATAGCCAGTCGTCTTACACTAGCCTCCTCTGTAGAGTGTAGCCAAAGAGGTCTAAGTGGAAAGTGCAGTCTTCATGAGCGAGCAAGAGGCTGGCGAGTACGACTAACACTGTGCGTCACCAGGCATTTATAAACATGATTTTTTGGTATATTACAAAAAAAACATTTTTGTTGTTGATGAACCTCAAATGCAACTCTTTTTTTTTCGGCAGCTAATAGATACTTAAGTACAGAATGTTACGTAGTGTATAGGCCCAACAGCGATTGATGGGACCAACATGAAAATATCCTTTCAATTATAAAAATAGTTTTCCTAATCGGTTCATAAATGACGGAGTTCTAAGATAAAAAAAAAACAACTGAATTGAAAACCCCCAATGTTTTTTAAGTAAAACAAAACACCAACTAAATAAAACAAAACAATTTATTTTTTTACTTTTGGTAACTAAATTTAGTAAAAAAATCTTAATCAACTGCCACAACCATTAGGAAGAAGTGCTTCAGAGTAAGCAGAGTAATTTAAATATTAAATACGGAACCCTAAAAAGGGGAAAAATCTCTCTACGCAGACGAAAATCAGAACTGAATTGCTTTGCCTACAAAATCCCTTTAGACGTACGTTACCTAAGTACCAACCTCAGAGGGTTAAAGTTTAGTAATGCTATGTTACGCGATGTTGCGCTATGTTGTTGCGATTGCGAGATAGGTGTGTACTGCTCTATGTCATATGTTTCATGACGCATTGTTACTAAACCCTTATTAATCCTATATTTAAGGGGCAAGTGTCTTTATAAACAACAAAATACAAGCTAACTCTTAAAACTAGTTAGCCTTTTTTCTCAGCCTGTCTCTTCCCAGCGCGCGCTAGTTTTTTTTAAAGCAATTTTATCGTGTGATATGTAATTTGTGGTGTGAACAATAAAAAGTTTATCTATCTATTTATCTATGTATGTATCGGAAACTGGTTAGTAAATAAAATATAGACTTACAATTTTATAATAGGTAAAGTAACTTAATCCGGTTTGAAAGCAAATCTGAGTGCGTTATTCGTATCATGTCACACTAATATTATAAAATGCGATTTTTTTTATGTTAGTGTGCAAGGTGTCCGCACTCACTCCGTAACAGCTCAACGGATTTGAGTGAAATTTAGTACATAGGTAGCTTATACCACGTTTAGTCAGGAAAAAAATATCAGTTGTTAATGGTGCAACCGCAGGTGCAGTAGATTTTTTTTCGTTGAGCCAACAGGCTCAACGAAAAAAATCTATAAATATTATATATATCTATAAATTATTATGAATCATTTATTAAATACTTATGTTAGGGTACTCTTGGAGTTTCCCTATATATTCCATAGGTGACGGTAACTGCTTACCTTCAGGCGGCCTTCTGCTTGTTCACCGTTGGTTTTATAAAAACTGTACATTTACTAAGCAAACAATCTCATCGACCCCTCTTTCATAACTCACTGACCTAGTGCTTTTGATTACGCCATTCGCCTCGGTCCCTTGCCAATCACATTCATATTGGAAACGTGGAAAGTAACCTACCATAGAAAAATTTGCGGAATTAATCACCTCTCATTGTTTGTATAAAAGCATATCACTACATAGTATAAAACAAAGTCGCTTTCCTCTGTCTGTCCCTATATATATGCTTAAATCTTGAAAACTACGCAACGGATTTTGATGTGGGTTTTTAAATAGATAGAGTGGTACAAGAGGAAGGTTTATATGCATAATACATGCAGAATATAGTAGTATATTTAGTATCAGCATTGCACCCGCGCGAAGCCGAGGCGGGTCGCTAGTTCTAAAATAATTAGAAGTTGAAGTTCTAAATTCTAGGTGGCTCTGAACAATTATGGGCAAGCGTGATCGCGTGTTCGCCATCAGGCGAACGAAGGGCTAATGACATTCAAATGCGTAGAAAAATCTTCAAATTACTGCAATTAATTTTCACATCCCTAATCATAAGGTGGCTCAAGTAAGGCAGTACCAACGCAGTTTGTCCAACCAATCGGTAGGTACTTGTTCAGTGAGAATACCTACAAAGGCACGGAACACTTGAAAAGTTCAAGTGGGTCTATGTACCAACTGTAAGTAAATTGCACAGTACAAATACTTTGATCAGTTTACGTTTACAAAAGCGAGGTTTGTTTGCAGTGCTCTAGAACATTCTTCAAAACGGAGTCTTTCAATGACAAGACCCCTAACGGTCGTAACGCTATGCCTTCCACTTGTAGCTACTTACCTACCTAAGTAAATGTACATTGTACTCCATTCGTTCTTTCTTTCTAGACAACACAACTTAAAAACAGAAAATTAACGAAAACTTAAATATTAGCTAAAAACTAAAACTTAAAATAATTAATATTACCTATACCTACCTATTATACTTACAAATAAACATATCATAAATCAAAATCCATAAAAAATACTATTCTAAAAGCCCCTCGGTGGAGGGAAACGTGGCCAGTATATGGCAGCATTGCCACGCTGGATGGTACCTAATGTTTTTTTTTGGCCAAAGTAGGCGCCAGCATTTCGCTCACCTGTCGCAATCGTAAATATATAGACAACAATACCTTTGCTAGACAACCACTTTAAGTATGTTTTAATGGCTCCAATATTTCAGTCGCTATTCTAAAGAAACTGTAAAAATTTTGCGATAGTAAGTAGTCTACGTATTATAATTAAGGCTAGTTCAACCTACCTAAAAATAAGCGATGACGTCAAGAGATGGCTAGTTGTGCAAGGGGTATATACTTCAAAAATACATGTCTCGTGACACAACTAATTGTGATATTTTTTTATTTTTTGGACAATATTCATTTTTTTTACTTTGAATAAAACTAGAATTTTGGGTATGCTTAGGGTATGCTACTTTTTATGTAGCTATGTGTACCTACCAAGTACTGACAAATAAGTTTGAATTTGAAGTTCGTTTTGAGGCCAGCCTGATGCACAGAATACATATAGGACAAGCCGGAAGTCAGTTTTTTATTTTATTTTTTATTGTAAAATAAGCTTGCGCTTGGTCGCCAACTCGCCTGATGATGATGATGCGGCCTACGATGGATCACGCTTGCCTAGAAGAAACCGATTCACTTTTGACTTGAAAACACCCAGATTGTAACTATCGGGGAACACCCATTCAGGCAGCGCATTCCACATACTAGCAGTTCGCACAATAAAAGTGGAATCAAAGCGCTTCGTACGGGTTCTCGGAATGTCAATCATAAAGCGGTGTCGATTTTTCGTGCCCGCTCTGGCAGTCCCATAGAAAAAAGGGCAGGAGGGAATTAAATCATGCAGATCTGATGCGCACTCTCCAAAATGTATATGGCTGAACGAAACCTACTACAGTACAGTGCCACCAAATAAGCTGTTCAGGTGGACAAAATTGGAACTACAGTTTTTCCTTGTTGAATTTCTTAGGTGAGAATACTTTGTTCTCCACTAGCGACGCTATCAACTGATCACTTAAGATTGTGGGACTGTATCACATTAGTACAGAATAAAAGCGACCTCTATATGACATTTCATTCAAATTAATTCAGTAGCTACCGAGTTGAGTGATAACAAACAAAGACGCACACCACACCCGCACTTACACTCCAACGAATATTATACACTAGCTGTAGCCCGCGACTCCATACGCGTAAACTTTCATATAAACGATTATTTTTTTCTTGCCACTTTAATACGTAAAATCCTTCCTTGGCGGACCTCTCTTATAACCTACCTGCCAAATTTCAGCTTCGTAGGTTGGTTGGTTGTGTAGGTTTTAGTTTTCGCGATGAGGTTGGGTTAGGTTAGGTTAGCCGCCGTTATCCGCCGTTTCAATCCTTATTTTTTCTTGTTTTCAACCCGGGTATGTCCTAAAACTGCGACTAGAACCACCGGAGGATGGGCAGCAGCGTCCCAATAGTACACGGTGAACGTACTGCGATCCCCAAGCCGCCTGCCAAGCGTGGGGATTATGGCAACACCCCTCTCTATGAGGGAGGCCTTGTCCAACAGTGGACGTTAATTGGCTGATGATGTGATGTGTGTAGTATTTCAAAAACTGATTGGGTATTTTCTTCTCTCTCTCTCTCTCTCTCTCTATCTTTGGAATGTAACGTTGAAAATGGTGCCAAAGTTTCGTGTAGGTATTTCATAAGATGGCGGAGCAGATTGGAAAAACGCTTGTAAAATAGTTTTTAACGATCTATTCCTTCTTCATATCAATACAAAAATTACTTGAAAACGTTGAACGTCCAACCGTTTTTTTTTTTACTTTGCGAATAAAAAAAAAGTTGAAATCAAATTTTATGAAATCTTAATCCACGGTTTTCATTCAGACAATTAATAAACAAACAAAACATAATTTCCTTGCCAATAGCCGTTTTCCTACAAATATTTCTGAGACTAATAATTAACAGATTAAGCGTAAAGTACCTTTGCAAGGTGGCTTCACAAACTGGATTATCCGCTGCCGATCGAAGCTGAATTCAGAATGAAGCGGCTCCCTAAAATTCCAAGTTTAAATTATAATGACTGCCCCGGTGGCTCAGTTGGTCGTGAACCTAACTTAACCTAACTTCTGTGCTGTGGGGGCTCTGTGTCTGGCTCTGGCAGTCTGGCTGTGTCGGGCTCTGTGGGGGCGTGGGTTCGATTCTCATCTAGGACAAACATTTGTGTGATGAACATTGGTGTTTGTTCTACGAGTATGTCTGGGTGTTAATATCAATTTAAGTATGTATTTAAAAATATATATGTATGTATATCAGTCTCTGGCAGCCATATTACAAGCTTTGCTTAGTTTGGGGTCAGATGACAGTGTGTGCAATAATGTCCCAGATATTTATTTATTTATTTATCTGAGTTAATTGATAAGCCACCCCCGCCTGCAAAACTAATGTTTATAACATTCGCTAAGGATTTCAATTAAGTATTAAGTTATTTAACACAAATGACAGGTGTTGGTCTCTTTTATGCTACAGGTAAAATATTAGTCAATAATAAATTAAAATAATAGTAAATTATGTTATAAGGATGCAGGCGGCTTCCAACCGGCCCTTTTGGAAATCTATGGGGTGAGGCCTATGTCCAGCAGTGGACGCCCTATGGCTGAAATGATGATGATGAAAATATTAGTAGGCAGGTACCAATAGACCTACAATAGACAATAGACCTACCAATAGAGGCCCACGAAATAAGACCTCATGCCAAATGAAATTAGATAATCAAATATTATAAAATTTATTCTTTATTATACTAGTTGATCTTTTCAAAGTATCTTCGAAGATTGTTTGTTTGTTTTCGTAAGTACCTACCTTGGATACGTATGGATTTTTCCATTTTATTAAACCACTTATAAATACAAAGACCACACTTCTTAGACACCTCAGAAATCCCAAACTTAAAAGCAGCCAGGGCATCTTCTTTGCTTTCAAACCGCTTGCCCTTTATTTTTTCCAAAATTAATGGAAATTGGTATTTAAAATTCACAACGTGCTGTCACCTAACGTGGTCAGGAGAATATGGTGGGTAAGGAAGTATAGAAACGTTATTAAATTAAACTATTAGAGTGTTTGGCAGAAGTGTGTGGAGCGGCGTCGTTGTGATGCGTCATCACAGCTCCTCGTCCTCTTTTAAATTCAACAAATTAATTAAAAACTGATGCTTGTGAACAAGCAAACTCACTAAAACTTGTGGCTAAAACTTCAAAACATTCTTGCAGCTATACACTTTTTTATAAATCATAAAACGAAAATATAACGTCAAGTGGTTCCATTGTAGCGAGCAAATTCCCGCTAGTGACTGTTCCAACTTTAAATTTACCAGCATAACTGGCATCGTTTCTCTCTTACATTCTCTAACCTAAACGAATCTGACAGAACTAAAATTATCAGCGTCTTTTTTCATTTCAGTACGGCAGAAAAGGATGGCAACTATTTTAGAGCTGTCAAATTTATTTTAGTTTAGAGAATGATAACTTGTTGCCAGTGTCTAACAAATGAGTAAGGAGTATCTAATTTCATTTAACATGACTCTCGTACATTGCCGTAAACCATGAGGTATGGCATTCCGAGACACGAAGGTCACGTGGGCGACACAAGTCTACGTCATCGACGCTGTGTTACCATAAGCATGGAATAGATCATAACTCCCCATTTACCTTGTACATTACTTGTGATAATCCGATAATACTATGCGTTTTGATTCAATTAATTATGTTTGATATATTGAATAGGTGCTTTACTTGAATTGCTTTGCTTGAGCAGACAAACAAAATGAAAATTGAATTGCTTTTTGTATTTTATTTAATAGATTATTGAAAAATTTGATTCCCAATTTCTGTGTTTGTTGCAATGAATTAGCATCTGGACAGTGACGTAGGCATGTGTCATTTCAGGAATGCCAGTCTTTCATGCCGTAAACTAAACGTAACTTAATAAGTCAATAATAATAACGATGGACCTAAGAGTAGCAATATATGTAAAATTTATGTAAACGAGTTGGTAGCCAAACGTCTATTATATATAGGTATTAAAAAAGTGTTTTTATTTCTTTTCCATCATGGGAGGATTTTGCTTTCGGACATTTTGTGCATTACCCAGTGTCAGGTATACAATAGAAATACTTTTAAGATTAATTTAATATCGTTAAACAAGGCATTAATCACAGTCAAAGTAAATCACGGAAATCCAAGTTATATAGTTAGTGAAGTGGTGGAGATTTTACAAGAGGCTTTGGAGTTTTGGAAATATCACGACAATACGTACATGTTTCACCTCATTATATCTCTTACCCTCACTTGAGCACGTTTACAAACACTTAATTAAAATACACAAAGCTTTTTGTTGTTGGCGATTGTTTTTTACGTTGCCACCAAAACTCCGAGGTTAAGAGGATCGTAGCGAAATATATTACGTGACATGAGTGTATCTATTACATAGATTACTGGATTGCCGGATGAACGAAACGCATTGTCTGTGCTCAACAGGGCCGTCTTTAACCTATTGGAGGCCCTGGGCACATTAGGATAATATGACGTTGACAGAGCACTATTTTCGGGCGAGAGTAGAGTAGCTTCGCACATGCAAAATCTAATAAGTAGTAGACTGTAGTCAGGCATTATCCTTATGTTTTTTTTTTCGAAATATGTTTTTGGTTAATAAATATCGGTTATCGTTAGGTGATCTGGTAGGAACTAAGGGGTGCCAGAGTGCCTGGGCAAGTGTCCAGAGTGCCCAGTGGGAAAGAAGGCCCTGGTACTGAGACCATAGCGAGATATAATTTATCTCAATGGCTGATACTCTCCATAAGTTTTTTTTTTCTTTTTCCCACTTTATTTTATTTTATTCGGAAAACGTACAGCGATACCTAACTAATTAACAAATAATTTGGATATATTAGCACTATTAACACGTTTCCGCATATAAAAAAGCAAGCTTTTAAGCAATGCTTCTTACCACAGATGACCATAAGGCTTAATATATTGTATTAAACTGGCATGTAGTAGAGCAAAACCATGGCGCTTACGTGTGTAGTAATCATAGCGTCGTCCGTTAGCGAAACGGACGAATTACTACACACGTTACGAATTACTTCTATTTTTGTAGTTTTTCACATATTTTTCGAAAAATAGTATAGCTGTTATGTAAAATGTTGTACTTTTACGGTTCCCTCCATAATTATGAAAACTGTATATTAAAATATCGAAACATCATTTTAGTAATTAGGTAGGTGAATGAATCCAAAAAAACAGAGATAAAAGCGGGGGAAAAAGCGCAATCAGTGTTACTTTCATATTTTTTTTCTATCGAGTGAAATGTCCTGAATCGTGATTCGGTCTTTACGGTACTTATCCTTCTTAAAACATTCAATTTTGATATCACACCATTTTTTGTAATTTTAAGCAAAATGAAGTAGACGACTGACCAAAATAGTTAAAAAGTGGGAAAAGAGTGCCTTAATCAAACTCTCAAACTAAACTTCTTTCATTTAAGAAACACTCTTTAACTGGAATCTATCAACTTTTAGAAAGCTCCAAATAAGCAGCTGCTAAAATAGAGTGGTACCACTTATTCACTCAATACAACTGTTTGCACTCACCTCATGCCGAGCGACAAGGAACTCGTTTTACTTATTAAACGAGAAACAGCGCCTTTTAGCAAACAACTCTAGTTTTTGTTTGTAGTTCAGTAGGTAGAAGCTCCAAAGGTCAAAGAAAATAAGTGATAAATAAAAAGCTGGCAATAAAAAGCTTTGTCAGAATAATTGCGTATGTACGCTTTCTGCTTTTGTGGCTCGATCAGTGTTTTACCTACCTACTTACTTACCTACATTTTAAGGTTGTGAAGTTGGGAATAAAATAGAATAGTTACTTTAATTTCGTTTCTCACATTTGATTAGCACTGCAGTAAACGGAGAGTAATAATATCACTAAATTTAATATCATACCTATATGTGAAAGTTTGGATGGATGGATGTATGGATGGATCTCACTAATATCATATATATGTGAAAGTTTGGATTGATGGATGTATGGATGGATGGATGGATGTTTGTTAGTCAATCACGCAGAAACGGCTGGATAGATTTGGATGAAATTTGGAATATACATTGCTTATGTCCTGTATTAATACATAGGCTAATTTTCATCATCATCATCATCATAACCGATTTTCATCACCTCGCGGGTGAAACCGCGGGGCGCTGCTAGTAAAATATAAATTCGGCACTAAAATATGGCTTCATATTTTGAATCTATGACTTCATCCATATTCTATGGATAATATTCGGTATTAACACGTTAGGCTTGTTTGTTAATATATCTTTTTTGCTGTTTGTTTTCCGTAAATAAATAAAATTAGTTCATTATGATGAGTAGATACAATGACCTCCTATCAGATAAATATAATCGTTCCGCATAACCCTTTAAATGATACTTATAAAACAAATTGAAATATAATTTTTAAACAACATTTACTGCCCCTGGGTATTTAATACTCATTGAATGATATCTAAATATAATAAACAATATAAAAAACAGACTTCATAAAATAGATAGAACTGGACAAAATTGAAATGGGACCACATGGGAAGCACCAGCTTTCAATTAAAAAAATAATCATCAAAATCTTTTCACCCAAACGAAAGTACTGAGGTAACAAACATAAAAAATACAGGCGAATTGAGAACCTCCTCCTTTTTGAAAATCGGTTAAAATAGTGCGCGATAAGTCCCGATAAACATAGAACATGACATGACGTGTTCAAATTGTGAAACTTTAGAAAGTTTATTTTATTATTGTACTAGCTAATGCCCGCGACTTCGTACGCGTAGCGCAAAGTAATTAGTGGGTGGACGATTAGACTGACATATCCAAATATAAATGTTACACTAACGAACACGAACGGAACTTTAAATAGGCACAAATCCATCGGATTATTTATACTGAATATTTCATAGATAATACCTACACATATGACATGATTGTAGATTTATTGCTCTCCATTTTAATGCGGATTGTCATACTATCGTCATAGTATGATTTTAGTCTAGTTTTAATCTGACTCGATACAGGTATCCCGACATGTCCATAGTTTCAAATATATTTCAAGCAAATAATATATTACTTTCACTGGTTAAATACGTTGGAAGTGTGGAGCCATGGAGCTAATAAGGAAAAAAAATGGTATAAGTCAAGCGAAATGTCATGCATGACAAACGTTATTATTGAATTATTAGTAAATAGTAAGTAGGAAGCATGGAGCGGTATCTATAATTAATCGCTGTTATTTAACATTACTCCGCGTAAAGACTGCCAATCAATGATGTCTAAATAATTTTTGCCCGCCTTCTGCGCCTCGACCCTTCCAACAACTAAACCGCTTTCGTTCACCACCATATCATCCAAAATAGCTACTAATCATAGATCAGTAACAGATTAGATGCCGCGAGTTCACCTACTTTGCGTGTCTGTTATTGGTGTTAAGTTTGATCCTGGCAAAAAAATGTATTCATTTTAATCTCCGTCGACTTGGTATATTAGCACGTCAGAAGTCAATACAAAAATAAACGTACTTTAAATTACGCCATAATAAACTGTAAAACCTCTTCAAAAGCAGTTGGCTGTCCTGAAAATAACAAACACAAAAAAAACTATTTGGTGCAGTCTATCGGAAGTTATGCGGGTACATACATTTCGGCTATTCGTTTTTATTTCATCATCATCATCAGCCAGAAGACGTCCACTGCTGAACATAGGCCTCCCCCTTTAACCTCCACACTGAACGACATCCTGCCATCTGCATCCACTGGATGCCCGCGACTCTCACAATGTCGTCGGTCCATCTAGTGGGTGGCCTACCTACGCTGCGTCTTCCGGTTCGCGGTCTCCACTCAAGAACCTTACCTACTTCCCCATCGGTTAACAGTTCTTCGAGCGATGTGGCCTGCCCATTGCCACTTCAACTTGCAGATTTTAATAGCTATGTCGGTGACTCTGGTTCTTTGGCGAATATCTATATTTTTATTTACATATAGATTATATGGCAACAGCCGCTTCAGTCTTCCTACCTACCATGTCTGCGAGTAGAAGTCTGTCATTACGACAACATTACTATAAAATAAGCTAGATGGCATTATAAATATTTATAAAAAAAATTTTTTTTTACTATTTATTATCATAAATTAATATAGCCTATGTTTCAATCAGGTATTTTATAAGCATATTCATGGAAACTGCTTTGAAATCCTTCTAGTAGTTTAAAAGATGTGCGCGGACAAACAAACAAACTGACAGCCGTCAGATTTGTAGTTCCATAGTTTGAAAATAGATTGCGTACTAAAACGATGTTTTGCGAAAAAATTGTAAATTTGCTTAAACTTTACGAATAATATTTTTAAAAACGTAATAAGGTATTCAATAATTCCTAAAATAATGAGTGTAAATGGATCGTAGTTTCACAAATATGAAAAGTGCGTCTATTATAGGTAAATACGACACTTTACCTGAATCACGCAAACGGGATTTTTTTTGCAAGTTAAACCGATATCTGGTATTGCTTCTACTTAGTTAGAAGTCTTGTGTGAAGGTATTTGATCTACACATTTATAATGTGGTAGGGATATATATTGTTTCTTTTATTATTCTCAAAAGTAGCTTTTTAGTAGTAAAGTAGGTTTTTAGGTATACACATACATAATATACAAGATACCTTTTCTAATTGGGTATAACTTGCCAAAGGCCTTTTACGAACCTCAGAGAGTTGGTCGTTTACAAGCATTTTATCGTTGAGAAACCGCGAGCACACTAATTTCTGTTCTGAAAACCCCAATTTGGTACATCAAAGAGCGATGCTTTGGGATTGTGACGCCTATGATACCTAATTATTTTCAAAATGTAAAAAAAAAATTTGGATAGGAAGCATTTACTTATATTTTAATTCAAAAGCAAGTTCACATAATAAACCGTGTAAAGAAACCGGCAAAGTGCGAGTCAGGCTCACGCACTGAGACAAACACAAAAATTTGTTAATTAGGTACTAAAGTTGGTACATAAACGGCGGTCCTGGTCAAACGGCGGTCTCCCATCGAAGTACCGAGCGCGCCCAACGTTGCCTAACTTCGGCGAACAGCAATTTATCTCCGACTCGCACTTGGCCAGTATTAACTATTTTTTTATATTGCTTTAGAGTGTTTCTTATAATCATTCCAAGTTTGACGCTTGTACGTATTACCGTTTTAACATAAGAGCAATTACAAAAGTACGTTAAAAAAAACTTTTGTTGTATATGTACCCCTGTTAAGTTTTTACCTTTAAATTTTTTTTTTTAACGCGAATAAGTCCCCGTTTGCCCACCAACTTGCCTGTTGGTAAGCGACGATGTGGTCGAAGATGAAGCACGCAGACTTAGAAGATACCTATTCACTCTCGCCTTGAAAAGGCCCAAATTATATCTCTCAGGAAACAAGGAAGCCGGCTGGTTGTTCCAATCCTTGGCCGTACGGATTAGAAACGTAGAATCGAAACGTTTGGTACGTAGCCAAGGAAAGTCCACAATGTATGGGTGGTAATGGCCCGTTTTCCTACTTGTCCTGTAGTAGAAAGGGGATGGTAGGATAAGGTCATGTAGCTCCGATGCACATTCTCCGATGCACTTATTATTATTTCTCAGTTAATCCGCCGTAACGTTACCATATTCTGTGAAAATTTCAACTGGCTATCTATTACGGTTCGAAAGATTCAGACTAAGTTACTTAGTCTTGAGAATCGGCGTAAAGTTGCTAGTCTATGGTTTTTTTATCGGATACATTTAGGGGAGTGTGTATCGGATCTGCATGATTTAATTCCCTCCTGCCCATTTTTCTATCGGACTGCCAGAGCGGGCACGAAAAATTTACACCGCTTTATGGTTGATATTCCGAAAACCCGTACGAAGCGCTTTGATTCCACTTTTATTATGCGAACTGCTAGTCTGTGTAATGCGCTACCTGAATGGGTGTTCCCCGGTAGTTACAATTTGGGTGTCTTTAAATCACAAGTGAATCGGTTTCTTCTAGGCAAGCGTGCTCTATCGTAGACCGCATCATCGCTTAACATCAGGCGAGCTGGCGGTCAAACGCCAGATTATTTTCTATAAAAAAAGGACTGACAGACAGACAGAAAGGCAGCAGACAGTCAGCGTAGGCTTAGTAATAGAGTCCCGTTTACACGTCCCTTTGGGTACGGAACCCTAAAATCTACATAAAACGCTATGTAATATACTACGTAGCTCATATATCAAAGACTTATCGCTCTTTATTGCACATCAGTGCTTTACAGAGGGTTACCATCATAATGAAAGTTATACTGACGCTTCAGAACAAAGGCTTCAGCAAATGAAGTGTTCTGCGGTTCTACGTCATTGAGTTATATAAACTTACGACCACCCATGAAACCTAGCAGTTATTGAGCGACAAACTGATCTGAACAGTTGAATCAGGGAGCCACCATTGTTTTCCCTAAACAAAACTCACAGCCGTCCATAGAACAGGCTTAGCTCATTTATTTGGCCAACTGTATAAATAAAGCGGATATGACAACAAAATACAGTTTCGAAATATGGCAGCAAATACGGTTATCCATATTGTATTTGATCTTCACGGTTGCATATCTAAGAGTGTTGATCGGATCAAGTTTTATGTTTTGAACTTGATGGTGGTACCGTCCGTACCTACCTATTCGTATGTTTTGTGTTGTGGAACTGTGGAAGTTTCCGCGCTACTACAAAATTTTAACAATACAATAACTCTTTATTAAAAACCACAAAACAAGGATAACATTACATATATTTAATTCCTTCCTGCCCATTTTTCTATCGGACTGCCAGAGCGGGCACGAAAAATCGACACCACTTTATGGTTGATATTCCGAAAACCCGTAATTTTAAATACAAATATACATATTATAACCATATTTGATAGAGGTGCAATTTGTTCGTTGGCTTCTGGCGGGGTTAGAAAAATCGACTATATAATAATATAAGCCATAGGGACTATTTTCGAGAATCACATATTCGTGACGTACGTCTATTCGGACTAAAAAATTTTTTTTTTAAATAGTGAAGTACCGATATCTTCGGTTTGATTACATCAGCCCCGATTTCTAGAGGTTCGACCGCTGGGTGTCGCCACTAGGACCCACGATCTTTACCACCGCCTCTCTGACCACCAGCCATAATAAAATTAATATATCTGGGACATTATTGCACACATGGTCATCTGACCCATGTCTGACCCTAAACTAAGCAAAGCTTGTAATATGGCAGCCAGAGACTGATATACATACATAATTATTTTTAAATACATACTTAAATAGATATTAACACCCAGACATAGCAAGAACACAAATGTTCATCACACAAATGTTTGTCCTAGGTGGGAATCGAACCCACGCCCCTAAGCGCAGAAGGTTGTGAACCTCACTACCAACTAAGCTAATGGAACTGTCATATATAGCCTCTGAAGGCCTATCGGTTTTGGTCGGAGACTGCTGCCTTGACAGACTTAGCCGATCATACGCTGCGTCATACGCTGAACCTGGACGCGCTCCCGCGACAGAACAGTTCCTGACTACGAGCATTATCATAATCATCATCTTGTAGTGGTAGGACTCTTTTGCAGAGGTCTGCCTGGGGAAGTACCAAACCTTTGCCAGTTATTCAACCGCCAAGCAGTAGTATGCAAATACTACTGTGTTCCGGATTGAAGGGCAATGTTTCCAGCAAAATTACAGGGCACACAGAGATTTGATATCTTATATCTCGGGGTGACGAGCGCAGTGCATTGCCATCCAGGGTTTTGAACTATTGAAGTTCAAAATTCTGAGTGGTGTTGAGCTGTTATGGGAAAGCGTGAAAGCTGTCAGGCGAGCGACTTCGCTTGTCTCGTCACTCAGTATCTTAAAAAAACAACATCACTTCCTTCCGAAGATTAGTCCCTATCTCTGAGGGCCCGTATCCAATGAATCTGAGCCCTCTGAATCTACTGAATCTGAATCCACGACCCTCTTCAAGAGAACTTTTGTGTGGAAAAATAAATATAAATTTAAATTAACCTCAAGTGTTCTGGTTCTACAACACTAGGATAAATAGGTTAACTATTTTATGAGGCACTAACTCTTCATTCTCTTTGGTTTATCTATTGACCATTGACACTTGATTGAGTTAGAGAAATATTTTGTACGGGAATATGGGTACAGAACTCGTACCCAACTGTGTAAACGGGACCCTATTATAAAGCCTACATATTCTACCTAAATTATTAGGTACAAAAAGACACAATGCCCAGGCGGTCACCTCAAGTGCCGACCGCGCCTATAATATTTATATCTTGCAGGTGGCATCACCACGCTCAATAGAAAAACTCCAGCATATTGGTCACATTTCAAATTGTTTTATTTTATACCTTATGTATAAAACCTGTGTTTCTTCATCAATACATTTGCGGGACACGACACGTGTCTAGGAGGTTCATCTGTAAAGATTTATGCGAGGCATTCAACTCCCTACATTTCTCCCCATGGCCGTATGAGGAAAGAAAGAAGTTGTTTATATCTATTTTCGTTTTGTGTTTCTCCATCTTCATAAAAACAAAGCTGTTTGGACACCATACATTTGTAAACACGTGTAGGTATATTGAAAAAGAAAACACAAAATCTATAATCACATATATGTATTAATTTCAGTAGCTTCAGGCAACTTTGTTTCTTATTTTTAATTAGAATTCTAATTCAATGTTCTCCGTTACCTGACTACGACAAACGTATTTGTGTAATTGTGTTCTGTTATTTGATATTACTTGGATGTATTTTTGTTTGCTTTTGTCTTATATAACTTTTACTGGTGCGATAATAAAAACTTCGCAACTATACCATATTTTACGTGACGAATCACATACGAGTACCAATCGTCACAGATCCAGATGACTCAATTTATCTGTGATTTAATTTTTTATCATTAGCATTTTTATGTTTCTGTTCTGTGAAAAGTAGATTATACAACAAGTAAAAAGAGGGATTTTATTTCTAGGGACTTAGATTCCGAGAGCAGCGAAGGATTCTAGAGTAGAATCCTGAGCGGGGCGAGAGATACAAGGACCGAGTTTTTTTTTTTCACGAATTATATACTCTACTTTTTACTATTGACTGCGATAAAATAAATAGTTGGTGGTAGTATACTATTTTTACGAGTATTTATCATATTTTAATATATATAAGTAAGTAATAAGAGAACATTAGGTATGTATATTCATATTGGCAAAATCATCTTTAAGAATAGTAACTTTGATTGCCAATAAATTTTGTAGGTGCCTAATAACAGTAACTGTGTATAAAATAATAGTACAAATAACAAAATTCGGCCTTCTTTAGCTATTTATTAAGTTCCAGAATCAAGCAAGGTGTTTCCAATATAATGCAGCTATTCGCTCGCGGGGGTTTGACAAGTTGTCTGATATGACATCAGGAGGGTGCGGACAAGTTCCGTAATTAACTTGTCTCTTCTAAAGTTGGGGACAACCTTCAATACTTAGATGTGAGAGATGGGTGATAGCTAGAAATACCTAGATATAGTTAGCTGGTACTGGTAATTGAAAATTGAAGATATTATCTAAGATTGGGTTGATGCTCCCTCGCTACGTTACTTGTCTATTAGTCTAGTCAACAAGTGCCTTTTAGGTCAAAATTTTTGCCCCTTCTTCGAAAATTATGATTGAGGTGTCATTCGATTCGGAATGGCATGTAGATAGTTTTTGAGAAAATGCTAAGCCCGCTCGCAAAAATTGCAATAGTTATAAACAATTAAGTGAAAAAAAGCGGGTTTGGTTTTTCGTTAATATCTCAAAAACTATTTGAGACAATTTAAATTTGAAACAAGATTCAAAAAGAGGAAGAAACTCCGGAAATTGTCGGACTAATGTTTATAATTTTCCCAGAGGGTTGAAAATACGCTCGAAAACGGGTACTCCGGCTTGCGCAAGCCACGCCCCCATCGGACCTTTAATGAATAAATATTATTTAAACTTATTAAATATGAAAATTAAAAATTGAAAAAATTCAGGCGCCTGTAAGATAGATCAATGAACAATAATCCGTGATCAAAAAATTTTTATCGCGATTTTTCAAAAAGTTATCCTTTCATTAATTAACAATTTTTTGTAGCATGAACATTAACATTGCAAGTGCGATAATTGTTAAACTATTAATCTGAGATTTTTTTCCTTTCATGGAGCTATTTTTCAAAGGTCTTAGAATAGATTCCCGTTGGAAAAATTTAAAAATTGTTAATTTTCGTTTTGTTATTAACAATTTGCTGAGGGAAAAAATTATAAAGCTTAATTAAACATTAAATTTTTTTTTTTTTTAATATTATTATTGGTCCATTTTCTTATGATCAGAAGCTACTTAAAAATGATTTTTAATAATTTTTATCTCCTATTGTTTAAAAAATTGTTATAAGCAAATGCGTTGTTTATGAGATAATTAAATTTTTTTTTTGATAACATAATCTTTGATGATAATTATGTTTTTTTTTTAAATCGTTTCTTAAAAAAAAATTTTTATTGCTTAAAAACGCATTTGTTAAATAACAAATTTTTTTTCACTACTTATTATGAAAATTAAGGAACCATTTTTTTTTAAAATCATTATTTATCTTGATCTTTGATATTTAAAAAAAAATCGATTATTATTTAAATTTTCATTGTTTATTTAATAAACAATTTGTTATAAACAAATTAATTATTTCTTTGTATTTTTTTCTTTTTCTACTTAAAGAAACAAAAACAACCACGTATTATTTAAAAAAAAAAAAAAATATTTTTTATTGAACTTTCAATTTTCTGTTAACTTTAATTTCGTCACTCTGACCTGGTTTTTTATGTTTAATTTTATTATAACTTTTTAACTAATGAAGATACAAAGAAAAAATCAATAAGTCCTAAATTTTTTCTTTGTATCTTCATTAGTTAAAAAGTTATATAATCATTATGCAAAGAATTCATGCACTTATCTTAAAAATTAAAGACGTTAGAAGGTTCTAAAAAATTCGGACGGACGGACAGACAGACGGACATACAGACAGACAGACAGATGGATGGACAGAACGAAATTATAAGGGTTTCTTGTTGGGCTACGGAACCCTAAAAATATGGACCGCTTTTTAAGTCGGTTAAAAAGAAATAAAAATATTGCCTAATATATATATTTAGCCTTAGATAACTTACTTTTTTGTTTCGTATTTTTCTTTCTTAACAATGTTGTACTTCTCAATTAAGACAAAAGACAGATAAGTTATTCTATGGCTTCTCGAACTTTATCAAGATGAACTGTAACACAATAATGAACAAGACTATTGGGTAAAAAGTTTCTTGATAAAACAACCTCTTTTGAAGTTAATTTGCATTTGTCAATTACTTTATCGGTATTTAAATACAAATATTTACAAATTCAACATCGAGAGAAAATGCTTCTAATTTAATTCAACAATTAATTTTAACGGGACTTCGGTTGTTGTTTTAGGAATTTATAAATGAAAATCAATAAATTACTGAAGATTTTCTAGGTATATAATTCTATTATGAACCCAAAGTTCGTTTTCCTAACGTTTAGTTATTTTTATCTTCATTCGAGAGGATCGTGTATTTATAACGCTACGTTTATGTATTTTCTAGAGATTATTAATTAACCTATTCAAAGCGCTTGCCAAACCAAAATTTGGGCCTAAAATTTCATTAATGCCCATTTCATTTAATAGACTGGCCAAATGCGAGCCGACGCGCACTGAGAGTTCCGAACCACCACAAAATACAATAATTATCTTTTAAAAAAACCGACTTCAAAATTAGTGTCATTTGGAGTCGGTGAAAGAAATGATGAGGTCGTAATGAAATTAGCAGTTATAACTTGGTAATGAACATAATTTGTCACCGACTCGCATTTGGCTATTATTTATATAATTATTTATTATTTGTTGTTATTCTTTAGTTGTTGTTGTTTTCGTTGTTGTTGTACTATAATCATGCCAAGTTTGACGCTTGTACGTATTACCGTTTTTAAATTAGAGCAAATACAAAAATACGTAAAAAATATTTACACTACATGTAATTCCTGTATCGGCCTCGTTTGATACATTATGTGTTGCCTAGAATGTATATGCAGGCAAACAGTGAGATATAAAAATATCTTAGCAGGAAAAAAAGAATGCGTACCTGCCTCTGGTTGGTGGCTATTCTTGATATAGCTTGTGTTGTGGTATGGTGATTTTCAAATTTTATTCACCGATTTATCACATCTCATCACACTAATATTAAACCTAAATACGAAAGTGTGTAAGTATGTCTATATATTTGTCCCTCAACCCCGCAACGGCTGAAGAGATTTGAATTAAATTTGGTATGGAGGTAGCTTATACTTGAGTTAACACAAAGGCTACTTACTCATTTAGATTTTTATTCAGAAACATATATGTTTTCATTATATTATGGTGGATGGTCTAACGCTAGGCTGTCAAGAGATCTTAAGAGAGATTTTATTTTACGCTAACGTTGTTATTTTTGTGGTATTTTTTTTGTTTTGATTACGCTGTAAATTGCAATCCAATTAAAAAAAAATGATCGCTTGTACACATACACGTCAAGACACTACGAGTACAACCAATCTCGTGGAATCGCGCGGTCGAAATCTATTCGTGTAGATTCAAACCCGCCGTTCGGTCCACCAAAAAGGGTAATCTATTATTGCGTAGTCAAGATCTCTTTTCAAGATAATTGCCAGTATCCTTTTTCTTTTAAAAATTAAAAATAGTCGTTTTAAACTCTTGCAGTGCACGGAGTTTTGATGAATAATTTATTATTATCGCTTACTCTGATCGGAATGGTGCACCTAATAAGAATAGAAAGGTTTTCCTTGTCACACAGGTCGTACTGCATAATATCATAATAACGTTTTATATATACCTACCTACCTAGGTATAATTATTTATACGTTACTATATTTTGATCGTAGTTTCAGTAGGTAGGTACTAATATTATAGAGCAAGAAGTAGAAACTTTAATTTCTTAACAAATTTATCTGGTCAAGAACAGGTCAAGACCAAGCCCTACCATAATTATTAATTATGGGTGTCTTGACCGTAGCCAATACTATAATAACATACGAATATATCATAACTTAAAATTGTAGTCACATTTATAGTTCAAAAACTGGTGATTATAGAAAAATAAAGAACTAATGAGATCTGTGGACTTAGCCAAATTTTAGAGATTTGTCATCCTGACATGATACAGGGTTACGCATATGTACTAAGTCGATAGGAGATCATTGGACTCATTATTATGAACAACTTTACTATGGAACAAACCTGAAATCGCGAAAAATTCTTTGTTATGATCATTTTACGAAAAGTGCGATGATCTTTGAGCAAGAACGTATTGAATTTATTGTTGAATTAAGTTTTATCGTTATAACTTAAAATCTTGTTATAAAAATAATATGTTAAATTTTTTTGGATTAAGGTTTATAATATGATCTATCAGCATGGTACGATAAGTTAAAAGTTTTTAGTCTTATAGTCTTCCCTTGGATACGAAGCAAACGTTTCGATTCTACGTTTCTAATCCGTACGGCCAAGGATTGAACCAACTTGCCGGCTTCCTTGTTTCCTGAGAGATATAATCTGGGCCTTTTGAAGGCAAGAGCGCATAGGTATCTTCTAAGTCTGCGTGCTTCATCTTCGGCCACATCGTCGCTTACCAACAGGCGAATTGGTGGTCAAACGCAGGCTTATTCGCGATAAAAAAAACGTTTAGAAATGCACAAGGATAGAGCATTTCTAATCAAAGCATTTCAGTAAGAGCCTGAAGAAATAGTCGTGCAAAGTACGTATTGATTAGCGAACACATAACAACATAAGAAACAGGGATACAGGAAAAGGATTTTCACAAAACAGAACAAAGCATTGCCAAATTGCATCTTCCTAATTCGAGATAACGTCGAATGAATGATAGCGGCAATCTTTCCAAATGCCAGCTGCAATAAAGCTAGGGGAAACCCGGGAAACACTTATCTTTGTTCTTACGTACGCTTGGTTTTTCTGTCAAATACTTGATATATGTTTTTGTGGTTTGGGTTTCAATGAGTAAATTATTTGTTTACTGTGCGAAACACTGAAAAAGACTTAGTGCACGCGGCGTAGCTAGACCAGACATTCCTAAAAGATCACCAAAGTTTTCAAAAACCAGTCTCCGGATATCGATCGTGAGTGGCATTTACAACGGTGCCCGAAGTACGAACATTCGAGTAAAATCGTACTATCGAATTTCATACAAATTTTGAACTTGAAATTTGTATGAAATTCGATAGTACGTATTTTAAGCATTTTTTTTTAAATGATGAAATGGGCTAGCGTTTGACCACAACTCACCTGATGGTAAGCGACGATGCGGTCTAAGATGGGGCACGCTTGCCCATGAGGTGCCTATTCACTCTTGTCTTGAAGAGACCCAGGTTGTAATTTATAGGAAACACCGAGGTAGGGAGCGCATTCCATTCCTGTGCAGATCGAATTAAGAAGGAATTTTGAAAACGCTGCGTACGGACTTTACCAAAGTTCACGATGTAAGGATGGAATGACCGCCTCGATGATCTATGGCGGAAATTGGATGACGGGATCAGCCTGAACAGCTCTTGTGCACATTCTCCATGATGAAGGCGATAGAAAATTGACATACAAGCTACCCTCCGCCTATGCCGCAGGCTGTGCGACATCTTCTTTTTAACCATGAGTCGAACGGCGCGTCTCTCTACAGAGTCTAACGCTTCGAGCTGATATTTAGCGGAGCCATCCCACAGGTGACTGCAGTATTCCAAGCAGGATCGCACCTGCGCTTGGTAAAGATTAAGCAGTTGAGCAGATGTAAAATACTGCCTAACCTTGGATAGAATATCGAGCTTTTTAGCAGCAATTTTGGCTCTTGACTCTAAATATTCGTACTTAGGCCACTGAGCTCTAGCGTTGGTCGGATGATACCTCAGATCAGAAAAACAAGGGATATATGCCTTAGTACAAATTATCGTTCATGTTCAAATGTCTCCGTGTTTCTCCTACTATTTTCACTATACCGCTTAAACTTAAGTACGGCACTTTAGTCTTTTTTCTGAGGTAGGGCACGCACAACGTCCCAAATCTCTGACATTAGGACTGCACTCTACCTATATTCGAACTTTTTTACGGAACCAACCGAAAAGAGGTCTTTATACTTTTTATTTATATTACACAGGAATTTTCGGTTACACTACAACTTTAGATGGTGATACTCTTAATGGCTTTAGACTGCTCAAAAATGGGCGAAAACACAAAAAACTACTATAGCTATAACTAAAAAATATGTATATATATTATAGAAATTACTGATAAATTAGTGTCATTCAGGAAGATTCGAAATCATTTGGACCAAGTAAATGAAATCGCAATTAGTGTCAAGAGTCCAGTGGGCAAAGACAAGCTGTTCGTTAGGCAGGTCACGGAGGGGCCACTGATAAACTCTGCAAACAGAATTATAGCTTGATTTGTGATAGTTTGGATCAGGCCGCGAATCGTCGAGTGCCTACAAATGAGGACGGTCTGATACCCTTCATAATAGAGCCAATGCTGTTTACGAGGGAAACGTTGCTATTTCTTATCAGAGAAAATACTTAATAGAGTTGCTGGTTGGTTGCTGGTTAAATAAACGAAGTTCGGGGGGCTGTCAATCTTGTACACTTATATATTTACGTAGGATTTTGTAACCTATACTTATTAATGTTTTGAGCTAAGTTTTCTACCCGTTCCTAATTATTTGATTTAAATAAAAAAGATACTTTTACTTTACCACGTTCTTTTACGAACGTGTTTTTTGGGTTCCGTAGTTCGACAAGGAACCATTATAAATTTGTTCTGTCCATCCGTCTGTCTGTCTTTCTGTCTCTCTGTCTGTCTGTATGTCCGTCTGTCTGTCTGTCCATCCGTCCGATTTTTTTAGAACCTTCTAACTTCTATAATTATTAAGATAAGGGCATGAAACTTTGCATCATGACAGTTCTTATTTAGATCTCAATTTTAAGAGTATAAAAAATATATAATATTGCATTTTAGGGGTGGCTCTCGTACATGTGAAATGGGGCATGAAAATATATTTTTCACTCCACCTGCTTCTGTGGGGTATAGTTGAAAAGGTCTTTTAAAATGAAAGTAAACTTTTATACATCACTTTCTTTATAAAGTCTATACTTTGGAAATATGACCGCCAACGTGGCAAAAAGTTGGCCCCCCCTGCATTTCTAAATTAAAAGACATAGAAACTTGGAACTTTCAATACAGATAAGTCATATTTAAAACCTACATTCAAAATTATTTTTAACATTATCTGATCATGACGTTTTGAGAAACACCGATAAAACTGTAATAAATGGAAGGCCCTCTAGCTCAAAGGTCATTGACCTTTTTGTAAAATGATCTTAACAAATAATATTTCTCAATCAGTTTTCTCTATAGTTAAATGATTATTTACGGGATATTTACCGTGGTAAAGTTGTGGAAGGAGCTCCCGATATTTCGGCGCAGTTACATGCACCATGTTCACGGGAAGACTTCATGTTCACGGGACAGTCTTCCCGTGAACATGGTGCATGTAACTGCGCCGAAATATCGGGAACTCCTTCCACAACTTTACCACGGTAAATATCCCGTAAATAATCATTTAACTTTAGTGAACAACCGTGATAGTTTAAAACAGTTTTCTCTATGTTTTAACCATAAAAAGTATTTTCTATTTTGGGATGGTACATCTCTGAAATTTGGCTAAGTCCACAGAGTTTCGTTCGTTCGAATTTTTCTGTAACCATCCTTTTCTGAACTATGACTACAAACAATTATATGGCTTTGGTTACGGAACCCTACCATATGCGTTACTCGACACGCTCTTGGTCAGTTATTTAAAATACTTTCCACCGTGAGGATTTTGGCGTCGCGGACACTTGCGCATATGCTAGTGTCAAGTTAAATTATTATTAAGTTTGATAAAATGTCAAACAAGTCAGTCAGAGTCAGGCAAAGTAGGTCACGGTCAAGTCAAAGTTATGCCCTAGTAAAGTGGTGGAGACTTTACAAAAAGCTTCTATGGAGCTTCGGAAACAATTAACACGAAAATACAAGTTACACCGCGTATATCACTTACCCACACTTGAAGCACGTCCACACACACCTAATAAAATAATAATCCACTATTTTAATGCATTAACACTTGAAAATACACAAGTTCAGGAAAATAATACAATGAGACATGTTTTTTTTTCACGTTGGCGTCAAAACTCTTTTTTGTACTTTTGTTATGGGAACACTGTTTGTCACTGTAACATTTTTATGGATGACATTTGTCATTTACAAAAAAAACTACAAAAAAGGTACAAGATGTAAAAAGTTTCTACCGGTCAACTTCATTGTTTTCGAAGAAATTACCTAATGGATATGTTGCGTGGTAGAGTTCGGTATAAGTTATCTTACTAAGCTTCTTAGTCTTGAGCATCGGCGCTATCTATGTAGGATACATTTCGGAGAGTGTGCATCGGATCTGCATGATCTGATTCCCTCTTGCCCATTTTTCTATCGGACTGTCAGAGCGGGCACGAAAAATCGACACCGCTTTATGGTTGATATTCCGAAAACCCGTACGAAGCGCTTTGATCCCACTTTTATTATGCGAACTGCTAGTCTGTGGAATTCGCTAGCTGAATGGGTATTTCCCTGTAGTTACAATCTGGGTGTCTTCAAATCACGAGTGAATCGGTTCCTTCTAGGCAAGCGTGCTCCATCGTATACCGCATCATCGCTTAACATCAGGCGAGCTGGCGGTCAAACGCAAGCCTATTTTTTAATAATAAAAATGTACTTATAAGCGAAACACGTCACTCATTGACTGACTGATAGACTTGTTATGAAATCTTGCAAATCACTTAACCTACGAAGCTTTTTTCTCAGGTAGATTTCTTATGAAGTGTAGAGACCCGCATAGAAAGGATTTTCCAAAAGGGCCAAAATTAAGATGCTCAACATCTACGCGTACGAAGTCGTGGGCAAAAGCTAGTAGGCATAAATTTAGGTTGTTTCTATGCAACAACCAAAATCTATCCTAGGTAGCTTGATAATAGATCTGTCCATTAATCTGTATCGTAGGAAAGGCACTCATAAAATTACTTTATGTCACTCAGTTTATTGTTCGTCATCAATTTTTAATGGCTGGGAAAAGCTGAAATGCATATGTAATGTACCTATGAGTTCTTTATAGAATAAGAATTCTGAGAATTCTTGTATCAACGTCCTTATATAAGTGCACTGAACAAATATAATTAGAGAATGTCTATTTAAAAACATTCAAATTTTATAAGAGAATATTGATGGTAAGAATTTAAGTACTTCTTGCTTGGGATTCAGTCATCAACGGCGCAGAACTGCAAGACCTCTGAGAGTCTACTGCGTAGGGAATGTATAAAAAATATTGGCGGTACTTGTAAATAATTTTATAACATCTGTATAGACATGCATTATCTTGTCTAACTATGTGATCACAGACACTACAGTGTTCGAAAAGTCAGTAAATAAAGTTACATACACGCGATAAAATTTGGATGGTGATTACGTCACTAATAATAAAAAATAATAATTAAATGATTAAAATTCTGCTTACGTAATACTTGTGTGCCTTTCACCCTTTTTCCTACAGGATCCGTTATATTTTTGAGATATGCATGTATGTTAATCCAGGGTAAAAGCTATCGCCACACCAAACTCAATCTAAATCTGTTCAGCAGTTACGGAGATGAGTTGGAAGAGTTTGAGCGGGGCCTAAAGAAGTGAATACAACTGTGATTACACCATAGACCTTACAGTAGTAACTGTCAATTACGTGTTACCCAACTTTTTGTGATAATTACCTTTCCCTTTCTGTTTTTCTTGTCGGCAAGTACCTACTTTGTGCTTAAGATAGCTAGTAGCAATGAGTTAGGGCAAGTAAAGAAAAAGACAAAGTTCTCAATCAAAAAGTTTGAC
The DNA here is from genome assembly GCA_949125355.1 of Agriopis leucophaearia. Taxonomy (NCBI): domain Eukaryota; kingdom Metazoa; phylum Arthropoda; class Insecta; order Lepidoptera; family Geometridae; genus Agriopis; species Agriopis leucophaearia. The sequence goes on along the minus strand of OX421265.1, from coordinate 6,421,083 downwards.
GTCGACTTCGTTCCAGCAGGAATAATGAGACTTATTACAACTGTTTCAATCTGACATGGACGTACCTACTACCTAAAAGTTTTTTATTGGCTTGGCCATGGAACACTAACACATTTAAAAATATAATGAGATAAAATTCACAATAGTTAAGAAACTAGGAGTCATAATTTAAGGTGACAACTTGGTGAAACTTTTTCACACATTTTAACCCAGCAAAACTTGAATTTTATTTCGTTATCCTACTAACACATAACACGTTACACGTGGCTCTGGTCAACACTACGTGATTACACGCGCAAGGCACTTCTCTGTCCCAGAGTAACTGAGGGATATTTTCTTATTAGGATGGAAACAAAAAATAAATACATATACTTATACATCGTACACCGTCTGAGCTATGTAAAAAACAAGCGTTTTTTTCTAAATGTATTGTATTTTTTCGTTCGATTTAATTAACGCCTGTTTTTAATTTGTGAAACTAGTAGGCAGGCAAAATAAAAATATATAATTTACTTGGTTTTTCGCTACAAAATGTGCCAAAATAAGGCCCCAAGTCAAGCCCTTAATAAAACAATAACTACTGAAATTAAATAACTAAAAAACACGCACAACAATGCAAAGCAACTAAGGGGTTAGCTAGTAGCTATTGAAAAGTTCTACTATCCACCTCTTGGCTCCATCATCAGACCAGTTCAATGACACCAAACAATTTTATTATCATCTGGGTTATAGGTATATACTTGCAATGTTTCATATCGTAACGAGAATTACAAATTAGTCCAAAATTTGTTAACATAGTTTGTCAGCATAAGATACTTGGTGAAGCTTATTAAAACCTGATAATTTTGTACCAAATATTTCTTTACGAAACCAGAAGCCATACGCCTAACTCTAAACACGGGCCCTAAACGAATAGGTGCAGTTGGCAAAATCATACGACCGCAAACGGTATCTCGGCGCGTTAAGGTTCGCGTTCACGTGTTTTTGTAAAGTGCGCCTATTCGGGCCTGCGTTTAGAGTTGGGGTAACGCCTCTGGGGACTTGCACCACACCGCGGGCCTAAATTAGTGCTGAAACATACATCGAAAATACGAGTTTGAGCCCGCATTAAGAAGTAGCCGTAAGGCCACTGGTTTTCTAACTTTGATATCTAATTAATTATAATCAAGTTCACGGAATAGGTTTTTCTAAAATCCTAACTACATCATTATGGGCATTCATTGTTACAATAAATTACTAACATGTCTACTTATTTTACATTTTTAAAGCAAATAGTAACAACAAAACTGAGTCTTTATACTGGTCTTATTCTAGTTCTTAGACTAGTCTTTATAATTAGTTTTTTTTATAATTCAACTCCCGTGAGACTAACTACACTAAGCACTTCGAATTTCGGAGGACCCTTTAGCCATGTGAGAAAAACTACTTGTTTAATACAAAAAAATCCGTCGTCGATACCCTATAAAATTCAAAAAATCAATTACCTATAAAATTTCTAATCTTTGCTATGTAACACTCAGAAAAAATATTAATATTATACTAATATGTGGTTGGACACGATAGGTTCAAGTTTTTCCTCAATTCATCATGTGTGCATTCAAGCAAAATAATATGCTTTCTTATCATTAAATTTTATCTCTCATACCAATAAAATGGAATTGATAGGCGCCTTACTCATACGATAATATAAATTGTAGGGCGTATCCACCCCTCTCTGGGCAAGATTTATTATCCGGGGATCCAGGACAAAGTACAATTTTCAACGCATCCCTGGATTTATTTAACCTACTTTCGACGCATTTGATCTACTTTCGGAATCGTTATTTTTTGCTTTGTCAAAATGTTGGGAAGTTAATGGACAAAGCTACAATCAAAGCAATGCGATTATTTAATAACTGGCAAAGAGCGTGTCAAGACATGCATATAGTAGGGTTCCATAGCTAAAGCCTTAATATGAAACTGTGGTCACATTCATATTTCAGAAATTAGTGGTTCTACAAAAAATCTTTATCGAATTGTTTTAGGTAGCTTTATTGTAAAGCAATGTTCTAAACGTTAATTTTAATGTTAACAATAAAACTCAAACCGTCGCGAACTGCGACGAAGAAACTTCTAAGACAAGTGAACTTCCAAGACAGCCGGAATATTCAACAGTCCATACCTACTTGTACTTGCTAGGGGAATTAAACTTCTACAACTTCGTAGGAACTGAATCACTAGATAGAAGCTACGAACCTTCTACAAACTGTGCTACGAACGCTACGCCCTACGACACACGCAACATTCAAACGCTACGAGTGCTACAAACGCAACGACGCAAAATGATTAATGTATCTGGTGATTAACTATTATTAATTGCTTTATGTTTTATTAATTGATCACTTATGAAACCTCATACAGTAAAGATTCGTGATCATCATCATCATCAGCAGTTCAAAATACTGCTTCTGTTACATTGTTTTAATATACTTCTTTAACTCCTTAGCTGAATAATTAGGCAAAATGGCAATAAGCAGCTAAACAACGAGCCTATGTTATTTTTTAACCTACGGCGCAATGCGAAATGGAGGTTATTGCGGTATGTAATGATAAAGATGATCTGGGTGTCTTCAAATCACGACTAAATCGGTTTCTTCTAGGCAAGCGTGCTTCATCGTAGACCGCACAATCGCTTAACATCAGGCGAGTTGGCGGTCAAACGCAAGCCTATTCCTATATAAAAAAAAAACTTACTTGACTGCATCTCATCTGAAGTAATGAGTGGATTAGCTGGAACAGGGCTTGTTAAATAATATTGAATGTCTTTTAAACTAAAAGTAACGTTTGGTACATAATATTTATTCAATATACCGGTCTAAATATGATTTGGTGACAATAGGTTTTAAAGAAAGAAAATTGTTAGTGTAACAGTAAAAATTGCTTGGCAATATCTGAGCAAACCAAAGCAATTAATACAATACTGCCCTCCTTATAACAAATGCAGTACTTGCAAATGGCGGTTTAGAGAAAAATGCGGAAAACGTATTTTTTGGATATGTAAACAACATGTCTATGTTTTATAACTTTTTAAGTGTATCTAAAGAACAAGATCAAAATTATTTTTTGTGCATAGATTATCCCCTTGGGATACAATTTCTGCAAAAAAAGTGACCCAAAAATGTCGATTACTGCAAGTGGAATTAGTAGGGTAGAATAGTACACGTGCAAAAGTGTTTGTCTTGATAATAAAATACATAAACACAGTTGTTCAAAGAAGGACAAAACTCCTTAGAAAGTAAATCGCTTCTCTACGTCATGATACGAGCTTTTGGAAGTAATTTATTTAGTTGGGTAACGTCCGACCCTTCAAACTGATTCTCCTTTCCGTTTTGTCTCCTTTCCTCCCTTCATATCTATTATTTCTTTATCTCCTTCAATGTGTACCTACACGACATTCAGGTTTAATTTCTTTTAAGGTAGCACTGTAGTAGAGTGCTTTTTATGAAAGAAGTCCCACGGCAAGAAGCGGAACTAAATTTCCATGTCAGGTGTTGTTACTTTGTTTGGACGCTGGTGAGATTTTAATTAATTTGCCATCGCTAAGGATACCTAAAGTTGTTAAAAGAGCTGCTTGAGAAATGATACTGATAGTGATTGATACGCGACGACATTCGCGGACCGGGTATTCTTTCATGAAAAGCACTATATTCATGAGTTTAAACAAACTTACGGGTTTTTTCGGAAATTAGTGCGTATGATAAATAATTAATACATTAAAATATAAAACGGACATCATGGGCAGTTAAAAAAACTGGTTTTATCCACTAATTTTCCACCCATAGAGGTGGATAATATCTGCAAATTTCAATAGGACCACCTTCGCGATATAAATTGAAATTTAATAAATAAAAAAACATTCCAATTAAAATAGGTAGAAGAAAAAAATTTTGCGGGGAAGATATCGCGTAACATAAAAAATACAATCTAATTGAAAACATCCTTTTTGAAATCGGCTGAAAAGTGTGAAAACCTGGACAACCAAAGGCCCCACCACGTTTATAAAAAAAAACAACACCATCTAGAGTATTAATCGAAAAAAATTAAGTTAATATAGTATGAAAACGGACAAAATTGTGAGCACAATCTTAAGTTGCGCATTTGTGAATAAATTATTCGTGTTTTATAACGTTTTATTACATAACAAAGTTTAGAGTACACGTCTAAACTTAGGAAATAAAATCACGTAAAGTGCCTTTCAAAAAGGGAAAAAAGAAAATAGCATTGTATTTTCTAAAAACACGCGTCAGAAAACCGCACCTTCATAACTTCTTTTTCGGACACAAACTTAGTTCGCGGGCGCAGGGACCCGGAATTATTGTTGGCCACCGACACAAGAGAATATCATCTGTCCCAGTTTGACGCTGTCCCAGTCTTGGAGCTCGCGCAGCTCGTATGAGTAACTCGGTCGTGCCGTACCTACTAAACATGATATAAAATATATTTTTATTGACATCTCAAAAGCATAATCAGGCAAGTGCCTTTATAAATAAAATAAAAAATACAAGCTAACACTAACACTACAAAAACAGTTAGACTGCTATTCTAAAGACAAGAAGGTCTAAAGACAATTTAAATGCTCTAGCCCCCTATCAGTTAGCATCGTACCTAGCATGTTGGCGGCATTACCACGCTGAATGGCAATGCTTATGCGTTGAGCCAGAAACACGCCAGCATTTTGGTCACGCGTCGCATTAACCAGGCGCTCTGAAAGATTTTTTAAATTGAGGGGCGCTCCAGGTCCCCAAGGCCCAACGTCTCGACCCCAAACGGCTCAAATATGTAGCCATTGTAGCCGAGGTTAGCATATTTGCGCCGCTTGTGCTGCACTGCCGAATTATGAATCTGGTCATGACATTAACCAGTATAATTAGATTCAAACTTAGATCGCTTAAATATCTGCATATATGCAGATATGCCTGACAAGTTTGAACCTAAACTCTAAGCTTACTGAGAGCCTCTGCACACAGAAAGCGATTCGTCATCAGGTTCGAGGTGAAGATTGCTGCGATCTTTGTAACGCGCGTGTTTGTCTTTGTTTGTCTTTGTTGTTTGCTACGTTCCAATCCTTGTATTTTGGATGTTGAGATCTGGTCGAATGATCGAACAGCATTGTGTGCAGAGAGTTTAAAAGCAGCGAACAAGCACTGTAGAAAGATAGGCCAATAGATGGAGGCATTTCGACCCCAGCTTAATCTATAGTTTATGTGCGATAGTCTTCATTATTTCTTCACTTTCATTGCTTAAGAAAATTTTAGATGTATGGGATGGTTAAAAACTAAAAATATAACCAAAAACGACTTAAAATAAAATAAATTAATAGCAAACAATTTATATCACAATAACTTAAGAAATAATTACTGAGGTTTTGGTTTATATAATTCTACTGCTAGCTTTAAACCAAAAGGTTTTCAAGAATTTTAGAAAAAACCCATCGCGATTAATTTCAACTTCAAAAATTCTATTCATTGCGATAAAAACACTCATCTTCTTAATTGATACCTAAAGTTGAAGAATTGAAACGGTATTTCTGTCCGCAGATGCAAAGAATAAAATACGTAGATTTGGAAACAAATTCGTGGCTTCGAAAGCACAGCCGGGCTCACTTGTTGAACGCTATTTTTCACCCACCTTAGCCGATTGTCCTCCTTTCCCCACCTACCCTCCTCCCCTTCTCCCCATCTCTCCACCGCACTAGACTAATTTGCAATTCCCTTCGAAGCCTCCACCCTGCCGTCTCACGGTGAAATTTCCAATGCGGAGTTTATTTCATCAAGTTTTCTTTCGAACACTGTTTTTTCCACTCCGATTCACAGAGTCCGTGACATATCTTTCTTGGGTTTGGAAATACTTACGTAATTAGTAAAATGACAGTCACTAGTCTCAATATTTAGAGACCACAGAAAAGAAAAATCTCACTGCAGTCAGTGGTAATTTTTTTACATCAATTTTGCGTTTGACACTTTATCAACCTTTCACGACCAGCGAATTCACAACCCAATTTGTCTTCGAGGAACAGAAAACGCCAGGATCTAGGCGTTTGTTGTTCAGCTTTGACTTCTCAGTATTATCCATAAACTAGTTACTCGTAAGTGGTCTGTCATTTAAAGATCCGAATCGTTTTTATTTTTCTGGTAGAATAAAATAATGTGCTGGGCAAAGGTTGAGCTGGGATTGTATTTCTTTTAGTTTTATTCAAACAAAACTCAAATGTGGTTTACAACAGATTCTGCATGAACAAACAAAGGCACGATGGAAAGTTTTCAAATATTTTGACCTTTTAGTTTCGAAAAGATTAATTTGCAAATAAAGTTAAAATATTTATAAGAATTGGCATTTTTGAAACACGTATAATATTTTATATTTCGCCACATCATTAAGTTGTAATAAACACAAGAAGCATTATTACGAGGGTGTCAAAATTTATGAGATTTATATTAAATTTAAACCTTGAATGACAACCAATTTAAAGATATTGCATTTAAATCGTTGTATCTTTCCATTTTATGGTGTTGAATTTAATTAGCCAGGTTATACGACGTAACGAAGATTAAAGCATGGAACCAACATTCAGCCAGCATATTCTACAGTCTAACTGTTCACATAATAAAAGTGGAATCAAAGCGCATTATTAACCATGAAATAGTGGCCGTCCGATAGAAAAATGGGCAAGAGAGAATTATATCGTAATAATGCAGATCACACACTCTCCGAAATGCATCCGGAAAATTTAATGTTCTTACTAGTCCACAATAATAACCAATAAGCCTAGCTAGGGTAATCGGTAAACTGTCATTAGCTATATTTCTAACTTAAGTTAATTTAAAATAAGATATCCGGTGGACCCAGTTAAAGCCCATTACGAACGGTTATAAGGCAAGCACAATACACTTACCGAGCACATTAGTCTTTATTACCAAGGGTTTACTTAAAAACGTTACTCAAGTTGATCTATGTTTTAAAATGCTCTCTCAACTTCTCGCTGACGGCAATCGTCACTCGCGAAAACAAGACGGAACATATTTACGCGTATGTCAACTTGAGTAACGTTTTTAAGTAAGGCCCTTAATGTTTGCGGAAGCACCCAAATATTTTTATCCACTTATATGCTAGTAAAACCTGTGTTACTAGCAGCAGTCACAGAAGTTTTACTAAGTACAGCTGCTTTCAATCTACTACTAGAGTTTTTATATGTGCTTGTGTTTCTTTTTAACCGACTTCAAAAAAGGCGGAGGTTCTATGTTCCAGTTTTTTTTTTTTTATGTACGAGGGTCATGACAAAAAAATTAGATACTCCAAAGTTTGAGAGCTTATTCTTTATTTCAGTTATCTATTTTTTCAAAGTATTCACCGGGAACACGTACTTATAACACTTTTCCATCCGTCTAAACCACTTGGAAAATACTAATGACCACTCTTCTTTAGACACCTCAGAAATTTCATAGTTATACGCAGCCAGGGCATCTTCTTTGTTCTCAAATCGCTTTCCTTTTAATTTTTCTTTAATTTTCGGAAAAAGATTAAAATCACAGGGTGCTAGGTCAGGGGAATATGGGGGGTGAGGCAGAATAGTGACGTTTTTTTGAACTGAAATAGTCAAGTATTCTGGCAGAAGTGTGCGGGGCAGCGTTGTCGTGGTGCATCGTATGTTTACCGATATCTCCGCCAACTGTTGACGGATTTAAAAAAAAAAAAACTTTTGTTCAGTGGGGTATACTTCCAATTTGATCCTATTGTCACCAAGTCAGAATCTGATGATGGGATCCCAGGGAAATCAAGGGCAACCTTCATATTTTACAGTAACGTTTTTCATATATTTTTGAAGTCGGTTTTTAATTTGATCCACTTGTTAAATATACATTTATTTGTAAAAAGTAGGTTAAAATAATATGTTTTATAAGTTTTGCTAATAAATGTATTATATAAAATAAGTGAAGGCAGCGACAGGTTGAAGCAACAGGCGTACATATATCTATACTCTCAAGGTATATTGTCTGAGTGTTTTCACCTTTAAATTCTATTATCTGTTTAGTAAATCAACCCTATTTAACATGTTTTATTGAATAGAACAAGAACTTACTACCTAAATTTACTTCAAGCAAACAAACTAATATAGCCTATATTATACAAAAAATAGTCGAATAATCCAGAGACCGTTGAAGGCCTAAAGATATTTTAATTATTAAGGCACTAGTTGGTAAGATCACGCGAATCGCAAAATCCTATGCGTTGTACCAGAAAACGATAAAATACCTCAACTATAAACAAACATCAAAAGTGAAGCGCTACTTATCTTAAAAAAAACATGAAAGTTGTTTTTTTATAGGATTATAGTAATTCTTAAAAAGCCAATCTTATAGCAACACATTAAGATAAAATCTACAACAACATTAATACAATAAATACAAAAAGGTTTTTCAGCCATCAGATGGCTTAAAGGAAAAATATAATTTGTGTGTTAAATTATTCAAAGAAACCTCTTAAAAGTATTACACAAAATCTTTAGATAGAGATGGATGGAGCTGTGCCGACACATCTCGGCTTCCCAGGATTATAAGATAAGCTTATCCTTTAGAAAATTGTTTACTAGACAAATCTCGTTTCCAAAATATATTTTAAAAATTTGGCATCGTTATATTACCGGACCCTAAGCAAAAACGCTGAGACCCAGCGAAATTACTTCTAAATGAGTTTTATAATTAATATTATAAGCTTCGCAGTTAAAGTAAACCATTATTTTGATACATATTTACTCATGTAAGTACCTGTACTAATAAATTTTGGTCTGCTAATTCGAAATTTCTAGATAAAACTGCACGCGCCTGCTCAGTGCTTTATCGTTAGCTTATTGCAATCATTTCAGCATACCTGATCAATAAACGTGAACAGCTGCATTTATTAATCTACCTTAGCCACGTTCAAAGCTAATTACATTAATTAGTCGCAGTTCTTGTTAGCACAAACGATAAATAGAGCAAAGTAGGCCGCATATTAAACAATGTAGCCTCAAGTGCGAGTAAATGCTGGGTCGTGCAAATTTATCAAGTAAATAAGGCTGAAGAGTTCATCAGGAGACGGCACGGGATTAATCTACATCTCGGAACGATTATAAGTATTATGTTTTCATTAAAGGAAAAGACGGGTCGGAGTGAGTACGGAGCGCGTGACCCGGAGGCTTCAGGCATCAGGCAGGCACCCAGCACCCTCCACTCGTCTGCCGACCGCCGACCGCCGCGTACGTCGCGCCCGCCCGCGCTGCGACGCTCGCTCGTCTCTGTGGACTTATCGTAGTATGTGCTAAGTGAATCATCCGCCAAAATGAAGGGTAGACACCAATTTCGACGCAGATTCAGTCTGCAGCCCTCGTTTATGAAAGAGGACCACGATGAGGACCGAAGGCCCCACAGGTGATCATTTTATTATCTATAGAGAAAAATGTACGCTACGCAAATTTGTACAAATTGCATAAATGTCTACGACGCTACGTCTCGTCACGTAGCACTTCGTAGACGATTTGTTTGCGTACGTGCCACGTTATTATATCAACTCGTAAACAAATAAAGGAAGATAAATTAGTTTTGTCGTAAGTATTTATGAGGGAAACGAAATTTGTTTGATGAAACATTTATTATTACGAATCTCTGTACCGAATGGCTGAAGTTAATATGCAAAAGTTGAGAGAAAATTGTGTCGAGTATATTGCGTAGATTGTAAACGGTCGCTACGCCCACTTACCTAAATAAAATTGGCTTTGTCAAAGACAAAAATGTATGCTTATTTTTTGTTGTCTTGTTTCGAATTTTATAATATTGTAAATTGAAACCTCTACGATAACAAGTCATCAGATCACAGACACATTGATGTTATGGATTACGATAGCTTGTGTATGAGTCTGGGATGTTTTTTTTTTGTTATCACTTAACTCCGTAATGGCTGAATGCATTTGAATGAAATTTGGTGTGAAAGTAGTGGCTTATAGATTAAATTAACAGTTAAGCTACTTAAGACTTGTTCCTGAAAAAAAACCTTGTTGTTTTTAACATTTCAGTCACGACTAGTAAAAAAAATAACTCTAGACTTAATTAATCAGTTTCAGGTTTAATTACGAGTATGATATATAATAATATTTTTATAAAAATCGGTAGTATCTGCGCTTCACAATTTTACGGCACATGGTTCGATCCGCGGCCCTGCATCAATTACTTATTTATTACTAAGTACCTAAATTATGTGCAGTATCAATATTGCTCTAAAACGGTGAAAATCAATATAGTGAAGAAACCTGTACGTGTCTAAGAACCTTAAAAAAAATATATGACTTTCACCAACATGCACTGGGCCAGCATGGTGGACTAGAACCCATCCTCTATCTCTGAGAGAAGGCCTGTGTCGCAGCAGTGGGAACATAATAGGCTGAAATTGATGATGATGATGATAGAAATAATATAAATATCGTTATTCGTCTTACTCTGGACAACATGTACGGTTATTGTATGATAGTGGGTAAGACCACAGGTAAAACTATAGGCGCTGCTAATAAGCTAGTGTTAAAAGTTTGCCGTCATGGGCAGTTGTGCAACATGACGGCATAAGAGAACGTCATATCGTTTGCCGTCACGGCATATGAGTCGGTTCTACTGTCAAAGTGCGCCAATAGATGTTTTACATCAACTCCTTCAAAGAATTACATTTTTACCTGCAGACAGAGGCAAAGTTTACTTAATTACATTCATGCACCACCTGCAGTAAGGAGAGTGCGGTGACGAAAAGGTCAGCCCAATAACTTTATACTACTATATTAGAGGGGAGGATCCTCTTTGAACTGTTGAGACAACCTTTTTTATGTACCTATATCGAGAGCTTTAAAGATGATGGTATTTTTTGATAAGATGGGGAGACTCAGTTCAGTGCTATGGCCCAACTTAGCTGCAGCATGTTGTGAATGGACTTGTGTCGTAATGTTTCATTTATTACAAATAACAGTCTTAGTAAAGGATATAATTAAATACATGATACAAACAAAAAAAAAAAACATTGGCTGATACATTTCTGAGATATAATTAAGCGTTTAAAGTTTTTGGTGGGGATAGAGAGCAGATGCTCTGACCCTCTACCGCAAAGCGTGTGTTAGTATATTATTTGTATAGCGCGCGCACGGCTTGACGTCATAACATGCTATAATGCGCTCTCTGTCTAGCATAAAATTAAAGCACTCATAACTTATTTATTTTCGTACACATTTTAATTTTGTTTTCGTTGATGGGTTCTCATTTACGAGCACATTTTTATGCGGTATAATAAAAAATAAGGAAACACGCCTAATATGAGCTTAATTTGTATTAAAGGTAATATTTTTTTCATTGAATTTACGATTTTAGCTGGTCTCAGAAAAACGTATAAACATTAGCTACTTGACCGATTTTCTTTGCCTTATCTGCTGTGGAAATGATTTTATGAGAAATATGAGTAATTCTATTCAACTAAAGTTTTACACGCTTAGTGTTTTTATTTTATAAGCTTAGGGTGACTAAGTTGAAATTAGGTAATTGTAATCTTTTTTAAATCTGTTTTTTTTTTTTTTCATAGTTGTTCATAATGATGAGCAAAAGCCTCTTTTAACCCACTTCAAAATAGGAGTCCATCATTATGAACAAATATTGCCACGTGACCAACCCTGAGATCCTAAAAAAATTTCGGCTGTTGCATAGAATTTTTTTATTCAAATTCAACTAAATGTTTTAGTATGGAACAGCTGTATTTTTTTCCCGCGATTTTAGGGTAGACCTTAAATTAAAGTTGTTCATAATGATGACCTCCTTTCGGCTCAGTATACGTAGCTTATAACTCCGTATAAAAGAACAATAAGTATTATTTTCATCACTAAGCATTTATAAAAAGCTTTGGCTCATATGACAAAGGCCTTTGGTACTTTGAAGCGCTTGTTATCTAGAAGGCAATTTTCTGCAATTTAATATCTGGGCCTCTTCACCTGTGCTGTGGGATTTTGGTATAACAAAGGACAAAAGGATCTAAATATATTTTACAAAGAATCTATGTATACTTTCTGAAAGAATTCTTTTCAAAAGCTAGTCTGTTTTGATGCAGTATTTTATATATTTGGGCTGATTATTTATAGCAAGATGACCGGAATGCTATTTATAATACCATCGCATACTTTGGTAAAAAAAAATCATATTCTGTCTACATTGTCATTGTCATCGTAGTAAAGCTGCCAGCATTCTTTTTTGTATATGTAATAGGTCTGTAGTTAGTTTTATAGTGCTTTCTTTGTGTTTAGTTAATAAAAAGACATTTCCCAATACAAGATGTTGTTAAATTATGAAGCGAAACGTTATAGGAGTTTTGTTGTCAGGAAAACTAATAAACTTTTGAAAGTGTCGTACGCCTGAGCTGAGACGAACCTACATGTATCGGGCGGTCTGGGTAAAGCTCATTTGAATATATTGTCGATCGAATCCCGTCTCCCAAATCGGGTTATATTACGCTGTGCTGGGCTCAACCCACAATAAAATTATGTATCAATTTCACCACGAGCAATCCCCGGTGCCCAGGTTTATACGAAACAATTCACCAATAATATGTTATCGACTTTCATTTTCTTAAACTGTGTGAATTAATTTTCTTTTAGCGATCGCTAACAGAAAGTTTTTTAATATTGATCTAGCTTAGGTATACTTAAGAGTTCAAATAAGGTCTCTAATGAAGCGTGGTTAAAATGCCACAAGTTCAGTGCTTGAAATACGAAAATGCTTCGCTGCATACACGGCTTAGAGTCTTTGGATAGTTCTTCGAAGTTTAGATTCTATCTTGTCCACAACTTCAGCTAGAAAACTTAATACAACAATTTATGTATCCAGCACGACGTGTGAAATTAGGTATTTTAAGAATGACGTTTTAAAATTTGTAAGGTCCATGTTTGGTATGCAGATAAATCGTATTTATATCTCGAGACGACCCCACATAAATCCTTTCACGATACAATGGAAACGTAGCGTCAGCGTTTATAGAAACTATCCCTTTTATGCCAAAATAAAAATACCTCCAGGCGGCGTTCAATGCGTGATTATTATTGCTCATTCATGTGAAATTAATGCCCTTTTTAAAGCATTCGCTGTTGAAGTGCTCTGACCCGTGTTACGTCAAATTGAAGCTACATATTATTATAATTCTGGCGGTGAACGATACGTTTGCACGAAATAACAATTACCGTTGCCACAAATCACTTGAATTCAGCTCAAATAGGGTATGTGAATCGAATAATTATAATTACTTAATGCTCTACTGGGAAATTTAGCAAGTACAACCGGAAAAATCAAGTGGTTAATATTTGTGCTTGAATAAACATGGGACTGAATCGCGTGACTTTATCGGCAATCTGTTGAGTGTTGTTGATAACGGCGTATATTAAACTGCCTCTACGTGTACATTGTAGCGGATAATGCCTTTGCCCTCGCAGCAAGATGGAAGGGTCGCGCGGGACAGCCGCCGCTTGTCATTTATCAGCGGGACTTATCTGGACAAATGATAACACAGATAACGTACGAACGTGATCAGCAGGAAAAACTGAATTCACGCTAGAGTATGAAATATTGCTGGGACATATTGCTATACTTTACTGCGGATACTGAGATAGTATTTTTATCGTCTAGATTTTACGAGTGTAGCTGTACCTAACCTACCTATCTACCACTACTAGTATATGATTTTATTACTTACCGCACAGTAAGATTGATTTGATGGCTCGCATAGATTTTAACGTATTTTGAGTTATTTTACAATGAAAGATTTTAACGATCAAGATTTGTAGAAAATAAAATCTTCGTAAACACTATAGAAAAGTTTTTTTTTATACACATAATAATACAATTTGAAACATATTGCTGCACCAAAAAAAACACGATTGGTTTGACTTTATGCTCACATTCACCGCGCACTAACAAAAACAAAGAAAACAAATAGTTCATTCTTCGTATTTCATACAAATTCATTTTGCAATAAAGCAGCGGTTTGTCATGGCTAAACCATGGTAATTATAAATTGATATATCATAGTAACTATACGAATTCAATCTAAAACAATTGAATGAAGTACCTATAAATATATATGTACGTATATCAGTCTCTGGCAACCATATTACAAGCTTTGCTTAGTTTGGGGTCAGATGACCATGTGTGCAATAATGTCCCAGATATTTATTTTATTTATTTACCTACCTATATACGCAAGTAGGTACAAGTTGAACTTGGCCGCTATTTACTTATCCTAAACCTTCAATTTAATTGTAATTTTACATTTAAAAAAAAGAAATACTATCTTAACCCAATACCTCCATTTCATCTGTAGCAAAAACAGTTTTCCAAAGAAAAACAATGAGTTACCAGATATATCTATCGGCACTAAATCCGGCACGTACGTACGTGTTTACCATACACGATCCCGTAAATCCTCGATCACTATTTCGCAAACATAACACATTTGGTGAATAACCGCAGAGTTTATAGAAGCAGACGTACAACTCCACAAAAACCATACAAAATATTTTGCTACCACTTTATAATATCGCTACGCACATATACTCCTATTTAAAGGCACCTAAGGAGCCATGGGATGAAGTGCAAAAGAATATATTTTGTCAGAGGAATTAATGTAGAGACAATATTTGGTTTTAGTTTCGTTCACATTACAGACGAAGATGTGTTCTATCTAAAGAGTTTTTTTTTTTTTTTTTTTTTTTTTTTAAATAATGGCTATCGCCCACATTTAGGGCACTTTGGCCAACGTCACGTTAACAAAAAACGAACGCGATTTAAAATAAAACAATATATGACCAGCAATCCTAAAACAAAATAAATAAGTAATACAATACATATAAATGCTTACAAACACAAAAATACACTATAAAGCACTTTATACACTAACATTATTGTCAGAAAGAAAATTACTTATAATACGGAAAATGGAAATATCATTTGATGAGAGAAGAACAGACATAGAAGTTGGAAAAGGAACTACAAGACTAAGAGAAAGAAAAAAAGCTGAGTGATCAAGCAGTGGACAGGAGAAGAAAATATGATTGAGGTGGCCGTCATCAAGGCCACACTCACACAAAGAAGAGTCCCTGATACGTAACTTTTTAAAATATGTGGGAACACAACAGTGTCCCAACCTCATTCGAATTATGCAACTTGTAATTTTTTTACTAAAGTGCATTCTGGCAAACCACGGCCTCCGAGGGATTACGGGCTGGAGAGCCGCATAAGCGGAACCCCTAGACCTGGCAGAGCCACGCCAGCAGAATGACCATGACTTAAGTAAAAGAGACTTAGGCAGGGAAGCAAGATCATGGGGAAAGATACAGAAGGGAATTTTGTCTCCGCAGACAACGGCATCCTTTGCCACTCTGTCAGCCCGTTCATTTCCAGAGATACCAGCATGACCAGGAATCCAAACAAAAACAACTTCTAGACCTTTGGAATTGCAGATAGATAAGGATTCCTTAAGGAGAAAAAGAATAGAGTTGTGGGAATTGGGGGAAAAAGGGTTTGAAAGAAGAGACTGAAGGGCACTCCGACAGTCAGTAAAGACGAGAGAACGGCGGAGATTGAAAATAAGAATATATCGAATAGATTCAAGGAGCGCCCAACACTCACCCGAAAAAACTGAGGTTTCAGGGGGAAACTTAACCTTTTGTACAATGTTAAATTGTTCATGGAAGATACCACAACCAACACAGCCTATAGGGGAGAGTTTTGAAGCATCAGTAAAGATATAGTGCCACCCATGCCAATCCCTCCGCAGAAGATCACGGAAATATTCATCAGCATGGGGGTCACCAGCACAAATGTCAAAGTCTAAAATTACATTTGGACGAGAGACAATGACATCATAACTAAACGAGAAAAGAGGAAGCAAATGAGAACGGATAACAGGATCTTTTAAAGACTTATAGGTAACAAAACTCTTCACTAGAAGAAGAAGCTGCTTATGGAGCCAAAACCGAGAAGAAAACGAGAAACTATGGAGAAGCTGAAGTTTAGGGACAAGAGGATGATTAGAAAACTGCACACAGCGAAAAAAAAACCTATTAGATAGAAACTGACGGCGAAGATGAAGGGGAGCATCAACACATTCAACCTGAAGTGCATTGATAGGAGAGGATAGCATAGCACCAGAAACAATGCGAAGGGCTTTCGATTGAATCAAATCCAGTTTCTTGATACCACCCTTGTTAGCTGGCTCCAGCAAGAAGGAGCCATAATCTAAAATGCTACGAATAATGGCGTTATACAAAAGTTTCAGTGTAAAAGGATGAGAACCCCACCAAACACCTGATAAACACCTTAGAATGTTAATATTTTTCCGACACCGATCAGCAATATAATCACAATGCAACTTTCCACTAAGCTTATTGTCCAAAATAAGACCAAGAAATTTCACTGACTCCTTAACTGGAATCCTGGACCCTTTAACTAAGATATCTATTTCAGGGGGATTGCGCTTTCGAGAAAAGAGAACAATGTTACTTTTTGATGGTGAAAGATCTAGACCATTTAAATGTAGCCACGAGTTTAAGCACTGAAGGGATTGAGAAATACAGTGACTGGCAATGTCAATTTTATGGTGAGAAGTATATAAAAGGATATCATCCGCATATTGAAGAATACGGCAGAGACCAATAGATACCTCTAAATCAAAAGTATACACATTATATAGAGGAGGACTAAGAACAGACCCCTGAGGAAGACCACGCCAAATGATTCTGTGAGGAGAAATTGAAGAATCACTGCAACGAAGATAAATATACCTTTCAGTTAGAAGATTCATGACAAAATTACATAACTTAGGAGGAACCTTCAACAAAGAAAGTTTATTTCCGAGAATAGAAAGCTGGACGGAGTCATAAGCGGCAGAAATATCTAGAAAAGCACCAATAACTGATTCATTTCGAGTAAAGGCAAGTCTAATATCAGTTGTAAAAACACTTAGGCTATCCATAGTGCTCTTGCCTTTTCTAAAACCATACTGAGATTTGGCAAAAAGGCCCTTACTTTCAAGAAACCATTCAAGGCGGTTCTTGATCAGGCGCTCAGCAAGTTTCGCCAGGACAGAAGAAAGAGCAATAGGACGATACGAATTATGATCCTCCGGGTCCTTATCGGGTTTAAGAATTGGGATAATATACTGAGATTTCCAACTAGCGGGAACAAAACCAGACTCAAAAATAGAGTTAACCAAAGATAAGAAAAAGAGAAGTAAACTGTCACTCGCCTTCGTGAAAAATGAATAAGGTATGCCATCCATACCAGGAGCAGAATCTTTGACGGACTTTAATATATTTTTCAATTCAATTAATGAGAATGGCTGATCTAGGGGATCGTTTGACGAAGTAACAGCTAAGGAGGGTAATTCCGAAGGGAGTGGACAATACTGAGGAGCTAACTTATCCATAAATGCCTCAGCCCAAGACTGAGAAGGGCTACAGCAACGAAGAGGACACCAGGAGCGTCTATATCGGCGAATTTTCGACCAAATAACTGAAGCAGGAGTACTAGGACTTAAGCTAGAGCAATAAGCCCTCCAACTATCCAGCTTCTTCAAGCGGAAAAGGCGCTTAGAACTAGCAATGGACCTATTCACTTCAGAGAAGTTCTCTAGAGTCATAGAGCGGCGGAAATTAGCTTCAGCCACCTTACGGGCTTTAATAGCGTTACTGCAGTCCTTATCCCACCACGGAGGAGGAGGCAATTTTCCAGACGAAGGCTTTTTAACAGGGAACGATTGGCTAGCACACTCATGGAGCATACGGACCAGATTATCAGAGGAGGAAGAGATATTAAAAGAATTAACAGGAGGTAAATTAGCAGAAACAGAAACAGAGAGGTCGTGAAATTTTTCCCAGTTAGGACAATCATTATAATTTAAAATATATTTAAGAAGAGGAGGATTAACAGAAACACGACTAGAATTACGTTGAGGAAATTCAAGAAGAATAGGAAAATGATCACTGCCATGAGAAGAAGGAAGGACATGCCACGACAGAAGAGAAGCAAGCTCAGGAGAACATAATGAAAGATCAACAGCACTGCGAAATTCATGAGGACGAGTCCTTCTAGTAGGGGAGCCATCATTAAGAATGCAGAGATTAAGAGTATCAAGAGAGTCCAACAAAAACTCACCACATTCATCGGACTTACCACAACCCCATACAGAATGATGACAATTCAGATCACCAAGGACCAAAAGCGGCTTTGGTAGGGAACTCAAAACCGAAACTAATTTACGAAGAATTAACTTAGAAGGGTCAGGAATATAAAGTGAGACAACAGAATAATTCTTGACACGCACAGCAATTGCTTGAAAACCACTATGAACAGGAATAATAATAGGAGAGAAAGGAATATTATTTTTTATCAGGAGGGCAACACCTCCAAAACCATCTTGTCTGTCACTTCTGATGACATCAAAGCCAGAAACTCTAAAATGAGAACCAGACTTTAACCATGTCTCAGAAATAGACAAGGCAGTAATATTATATTTATTAACTAAATATATAAGATCAGATAATTTATTATATAGAGATCTACTATTCCATTGAAGGAACTTGAGATCCATTAGATAGAAGGGAAATGAGTGAATTTAAATTAAATGCAGCGTTGGACGGTAAAGGATGGGAAGGGGAGTGATGAGCACGGGGAGGGTTGAGAAGAGAGGACAAAAGATTTAAAAGTTTGAGAAGTTCAGAGATAACCGATTGAACAGATGGAGACTCGGGGGTTTTATTAGGGTTAAGGGCACATCCATTAGGAGCGGCTTCCGCAAAGTCACCCCTAACAATGTTTGAGTGAGCCAAATGGTCATAGCCAGAAGAGGGAGAAGTTGAACCAACAGGCCTGTTTTTTTTACCCCTGTAGTGCACTCTGGCAGGCTCCACAGTAACGTGATTAGTTGAACCCGAAAGCTGAGAGGGAAAAGGAGGAGAAGGTGCCAAAGAAGAAGAAGTCACTTCTGCATAAGTAATTCTTGATAAGGGGTGAAGTTTCGATGCCTCTGCGTATGATAAAACATTTTGCGATATTGTTTTTTTAATAGAAATCTGGCGAGACATTTCGGGGCAGATTTTATTGGTTGCGAAGTGACTACCACGGCACCAAACACATTTGGCGCCCTCCGCATCTACATTGCACGAGTCTCCAGTGTGGGCTAAAGAGCATTTGAAGCATACTGGCTTCGACCTGCATTGGATCTTGGTATGTCCGTACCTACAACAAGAAAAACACTGGATAGTAGGTAAAACATACTGCTCCACTTGAAAAGAGTTATAGCACAAAAAAACTCTTGGGGGTAGGAGTTGGCCATCAAAAGTTAAAACAACCGTTTGAGAAGGTTTCCATGACACTGACCCATCAATCACCAATTTGAAGTTCAATCTACGAACTTTGATTATCGGGCCGCACTCTTGGGGCACCCGTACTTCCTTTATTATTTCTTCGTCGGATAAATCGACGGGGATGCCCCGTACCAGACCCAGACGAGTTACATTATATGAGGGAATAAATGCTTTATACCCCTTATTGGCGAGGGAGCTCGAGTCTATGAAGGCATTAGCGGCCTTAAATGAGTGGAAACACAGCGAGATTCTATTTCGGCCCACGCTTTTAATTGATCCATCAACAATGCCTACAAATTCTCTCGAGCGCTCAAAAAGGAATCGCCCGAAAGTAACAGGGTGCAAAGAAGTGCTAACAGAAGATACAACCTCGATTTTTTGTACGTGAATAACATACGGCCCACGATCGGATGAAACATAGCACTGACGTGCAACCGGAGTTGGAGCGATTTTTTGGCCCGGGGGCAAAAATGAGGAGGAACTTGTTGAAGCAATTGTCTTCTGACCTAAGGGCAGAGACGCAGATACGGGGGTTGGAAGAGTGGCAAGGGGAAGCTCACTGCTCATAGTCGAAAAATAATTTGGGGGTGTGTTTTGTCCTGAAGTAAGAATTACGTCATCAGCAATTTTAAATTCTTCACCAGAAGAGTCAATGGGAGAACATGCTCTTACATCCCGTTTCAAAGCTCTACGCTTAGAGCGTTTATGGGTTTTTTGGAGATCCTCTGACGTGGATATTGCTGTAAAAGCACCAGGAGAGGGAGGAATATTATAATCGGACGCCATTATTCCACCGCCAGGATCAGGAGGCTCTTCGTCGGTCATACTAATGTCTTAGAAAAGGGGCTACTGACAAAAATCAAGATATATAACTACAATGCCTGCCTTGGTGGCTCAGTTGGTAGTGATCCTACTTTCTGTGCTTGGGGGCGTGGGTTCGATTCCCATATAGGACAAACATTTGTGTGATGAACATTTGTGTTTGTTCTATGTCTGGGTGTTAATATCTATTTAAGTATGTATTTAAAAATATATATGTATGTATATCAGTCTCTGGCAGCCATATTACAAGCTTTGCTTAGTTTGGGGTCAGATGACCATGTGTGCAATAATGTCCCAGATATTTATTTAGATATTTTTTTTAATGATGCTAATTATACTAGAAATGAAACTAAAAATTAAATGATAGCTATTTACTAGGAAAACTGGTCAATTAACTATGATAAATGGATTTAAATAGAAAAATATAACCGGAGAAATTTTTTCCAATGGTGACACGGCGATGACGTTCGACCAAAAAACATCTAAAGAGTTTATTTTATTCATCGAGCTTATATTACTACGTATAGAGAAGCTACCATAAACAAAGGTCATGCTCAATTTTGTTAAGAATATAACCTAAAGTTTGCTTCACCGCCGAAACAATAATTAGTCGTCTAACCAGCCAATATAAACATTCAGCGCTAGAACGCTTATAAGGTATAGTTTTCTCGCGACGAAAAGGTCGTAAGCGCCGCGATTTTTCAAAGCGCTTACGCGTTTCGTTCAACGTTCTGCATCAACCTGTCGTTGCTATAGACTAAACTGCTGACTGACTACAGAAGTGACGTAGTTTTATATTACCTAACAAGCTTCAAATGAATTCGCACTTTGTTTCATAATTTATTATTAGTTGAATTAATTGAACAATAGAAAGTAATATGAATATTTCAGTTAAATTAATTCATTCGTTTAAGTATTTTATATATACCATTGTTTGCTTAATCACACTAATATTATATTTGCGAAAAAGTTTGTGCGTGTGTAAGGTATGTAAGTGTGTTTGTTCCCAGACAACTCGGTAACGGCTGAACAGATTTTGATGAAATTTAGTATGGGGGTAGCTTTTACCCTGGATTACCACATAGGCTTTTCAGGGAAAATATACTATTCCTATGGTATAGCAGGGGAAACCTCAGGACACTACTGGTTTTTTATATAGATTACGTCTTGAATTGTAGGTAGCACAATTATACTAGTAATAACCTTTCCAGGTAAGCTAATTATTCAATACAAAATATTTCTTCTTGATTAATGGTATGTCCCTATATTAACTGGTTCAGGGCCATGGAGAGTCTCATTCCTTAAAAAAATGCCTTGTGATTTGATCTAAGATAAAATAAAAGCCGTAAGTATTTTTTGTAATAATATGTTTATTTAGTTACCTTTGAACAGTATAAGTTTAGTTAACTTTTGCCGCTTAGATAAAACATTATTAGTCTGATCAGTTTTAGCTTCATGTTTCAAGCGAATTGTTGTGTACTTGTTTATGATGGCTCGTATCAAATGTGTTCTGTGATTTAAGGTGCTTGGTTGATTAAAAGAATGTTGAAGTTAAGATGTAAATACTTCCTTCTGAACAAAATATTCCAAAGTATTAACTGTAATATAACTAAAATAATATTTAGTAGAGAGATTGGTTCCACCACTTTGTTTTCGTTTCTTCGTTTCGATTGTTCTGGACAAATGCAATCCTTTTTCTCTATCTTTACGGCCCAGACGTGGAAACCTTTAAAATTAAAATTATATTTTACAAAAGACATAAATTATTTTTCATCATTTTTTTTTATCTTTTTTTATTAAATCACTAGGCAGTACTTTTCTAAATATGTGTTAGATTATTATATTCCACTATAAAAAAAAAACTTCAGCTAATTCTACCTACACTTGTTACAAACACAATGTCACATCTTAATTTTTAGTCTATGACAAATGACGCAACACGGCATCCACGCTGCGTCCGAGAATATTTTGTTCGACTTAAATTGTAAATGATTACTAATTACTCACCGATGGAAAGTTATTCCTTTGCACTTCGCCGTATTCTTTGAATTATTCGTGCAATATCTTAACACACACGATACCATATTTAATACTTTTGAACTTTTTTCGTTTTAAAACAAACAAGACTTAATTGCTCAAGAGCTAGCAAGCAACTAAGTGATGTGCTGCCATATGGCTGCAATTGGACGGAACATAGTAGGGATGTGCGCCGTCTTCTCTATACGTAGTAATATAGCTCGATGATTTTATTCTCGTCTTTATTAAAATATTTCAATCATCAAAGATTTGTTTAGTCCTTTAACCGTGTTGTCTCTCTCGCACGGTGCGTGTTCGTATTTTGACAGCCACTGAAGTGAGATTCTTTTCGTTTAGTTGACATCACTGTGTTTACTTTGGCAATATTATCTTTGTTTTACAAAAACTTTAGTGTTATTGAGATGAAATTGGGAATAAAATAAACTCAAAAATGTTTTTCGTATGGAACACGTGTGGGTCTGTAAATTTAAACGATGCGTTAGTAAAGTTGAAAATGTGCTGGCTGTGCCGATGGCACGAAGAAGATGCCTGTAATTTTTTTCAAACAGCTAAATTCAATTGAACTTGTGTAAGGTAATAAAAGCTTTGTATGAGTCAGCTATTACGTGATATTAATATCGCACGCCATGCTCGTATACTGCATATGTGTTTTTATTTATTTTTATCAGACTGATGTTGAGCGGTAATCGCACTAGCGGTGTTTTAGATTCTTGCGAGAGGTGTTGGTAGACACCTAAAACGCTTCATTTTGAAGCTTGGTGGAAGAACCTCTACATAGTATAATACCTCGCAGGTCTGCGGAAGAACCTGATGGCGTGCGATTTACAGTTTTACAAAATGTGGGGTGACCTTTTTGACGGAGATGGGATGTGCGGCGTTGGAGCAATTAATCACATCCGCACACATACGACATCTCACACAACTTGTGCTAACTGTTGGTTCACTGAGTTGTAAATCTATACTTCCATATTCTGTTGTGTTGCGGCTTCGCGTAATCTACTTATCTAACTGAAATTCTCTCCTACGAACTATGAACGAACCAATTAACTAAAGTCCAAACTCCAAACGGTACGGTACATTACAGCTACAAATAAATACCTACTCTTAGTTTCTGGATGCTAGACATCGATATAGGATAAAACCGAAAAATAATCACGTCAATGATGATAGATTTGGTAAATATTTGGCCGAGCGAAGCGAAAGTCTCAGAGTTCTACGGGAACAGTACGGCGTTTTTATGTATGTTTGTTTGTTCGACAGTAATATGAATACTATTAATATGATTCTTATGAACTGGCTGGCTCTGGTACCTACTGCCTACATGTGATATTGCACAGACCTAAAAAAAAACGCTGCACCTTCTCGAATGGATTGTCGTTAAATAAGTCTTTTAAAATATAATGACTGGCCAAAAGCGTGTCGAGACACGCATATGGTAGGGTTCCGTAACCAAAGCCATATAATTGTAGTCATAGTTCAGAATTTGACGGTTGTAGAAAAACTCGAACGAACGAAACTCAGTCAAATTTCAGAGTTGTATCATCCCGACATAGCATATACTTTTTATGGTTTAACCATAAAGAAAACTGATTGAGAAACATTCTTTGTTAAGATCATTTAGCAAAAAGGTCAAAAAGGTAATAAATTCAAGGTGTTCTAGCTCAAAGGTCCATTACCTTTTAGCTAGAACGCCTTGAATTTATTACAGTTTTATCGCTGTTACTCAAAAAGTCATTATCAGATAATGTTCGAAATAATTTTGAATGAAGGTTTTAAATATGATCTATCCATATTGTAAGTTACAAGTTTCTATGTCTTATAGTTTAAAAATTCAGGGCAATCAACTTTTTGCCACTTTGGCAGGCCATATTTCGCAAAGGATACTAGTATTACCCTAAGGTACTTGGATGGATGAACGCCTGGGCGTGATGTTGTCTTTTTGCACTGCTTTTTGTATTTTGTGGTTGTACGGAACCCTCAGAGGGTGAGCCCAACTCGCACTTGACCGGTTTATCAATTTTCTTACATAAGTATATCTTTGTACTATTCGTAGCAGTTGTGGATATGGATCTTTCAATAGTTTATTGTAACGTCGTTCTTATTAACTCAATTCCCGTAAAGTGATAATAAAACCAGATTCTCTACTTTTCCTTAAAGTGCGCCTGTAATCGTATACTCGCTCGATCCAAATAAGAAACAAGAAAAATAGGAAAGGGAAAACGCATGCCCCGGAGCCGTAATATTGAAATACATGTGATATCTAAAAATACACATCGCTTCGGATATACATGCGTGATAAATATAGCTGTAGGGGATGTCAGTAACAAATGATTGTACTGATAATGTTCAACACACTACTTTTATTTCTGTTTCTTGTATGTACTAGTCAATGGACTGCGTAAGACAAACTTTTTTTTAAATATTATTTGGCTAGTAATTAGCGCCCCTTAATTTAACTACACTCTAGCCTAATGTTCAGCTAATAAGTAATTTAATTCTAATTTAAACTTCTAAGTATGATATTTTAAAAACTAAGAATGTGTCCATTAACATGTTTCTTATTGTCTCTATTAAGGCGAAGACACTTTGTTCTCGTGTTTTTTATAGGAAGCACTACACTATTTAACACTAACACTTTGTTTTTCACTACACTAACTCGAACGGTTTTGACAAACGATATGAGCAAACACGTAAACAGCAGCTCAGCAGAACTATGATTTCTCCCAAATGTTCGTCGCTTTTGACCTAGGTGTTCCTAAATAACTGGCCAAAAGCGTTTCGAGACACTCGTAAATGGAAGGGTTCCGTAGCCAAAGCCTCATAAATGTTACATTCATAGTTCAGAAATTGGTGGTTAGGTATAGAAATATTCGAAGGAATGCAGCTGGGTGGACTTAGTTTATGTCTAATAGTCTAGAAAAGCAGGTGAAACAAATTTTTTACAATTTGGCGGGCCATATTTTGTAAAGGTACACTGGAGAAATTGTGATGTATAAAACATTACATTTTACGATGTTTTCTCTTAACTATCCGGTGTTCTATGTAACTATCCGGGTTACCTACCTTTCCCTACCTACTCACATTTAAGCACTTATTAAATGAGTATCTGCTCATATGGTTCACTAAAACATTAAACATTGCTTTTCAATTTCAACAGTCTTTCGTCTTTAATTCTAAGTATTTCTTTCTAGAGGTATAAACTCAAAACCCAGGTGGAAAAATAATCATTATTTCTTATACCGAATACATATCGTAAGGCAAAGCGTTTTACGCCTTTGTACTTATTCCCAGAATACTCAGAGAAAGCAATAGCAAAGAAAACGCTTGAGACGATAATGCCGCCCGTTATACTGCCCATATTTCATTGAATAGTTTGAGTTTTGTTATTTCGGTATGTAATAAAGTTATATTGTATTATATTGTTATTTGTTATACATACAATATATCTATCATTTTGTGTGTTAGCGCGTAGTAGTAGGCAAGTGTACATTCATTAAACATTTACAATCAATTTGATTGTGTGATTAATAAAAAATAACAGATGTTGTCGCCTCGCTTTTTACCTACGTATATTTAAGACGGAACTACATTAGCGCCACCTATATCATCATTGTTGATTTGTATAATTTGCATTGATTTGACTTCAACACGTTATTTGAATTAAGTTTAACATAGAGGGCGCTGGCGTAGCACCATCGACCAATCTAGGACCGTTACTAACGACCTGAAAGATGGCTTGGAGGGGATGGTTGGTCGAGGGATGGTGCTGAGCCGGCGACTGACATCACTTTGCATTCTACATTTGAACGAATAAGACGATTTTAGTAATTGCTAATATAAAATAAATATAATTTCTGTAAAACTGATTCGTAATACTTATAGACCTGCTTTATACACTCTAGTTAAATATTGGATATATAGGGTAACCTTACACATATATTCACATAGATATGGACGTTTGGTTTAGTAAAAAAATTACAAAAAGACGTCCTGAGTTGAACAATTTTTTTAACAGTCTTGCGTTTGACCGCCAACTCGCTTGAAATGCAAGCAAATAAAAAAAAACAATTTATTCGATATTCAATTAAGATGCATTTTGGAAATACGAACTTACTCATTTAAATCGTATGTCGCTACAATTTTTTATTTATTTAGCTTGCAGCAAAATGACGACAAAATGCATACTTCAATAGTTATTTCGGTTTTAGTATATTTTGGGTTAGGTTTACTGAGCACTGACCTTTGTAAAAGTAACTAGATTTAAAGGTTTAAATGTGATTTATGAGATTTGCTGACATTTTTTTCTCTGCAGCTGTTACTCATGCCCACATATTTACCCGCGGAGGCGATAATTGCTCCTCGTCCGAGTCTCAAATAGCCTAGAGCACTGGAAGCGATATACCTACTTTGGTACCCACGACTATCAATATTTAGGGTAATTGATAACTAGGTACAACCTCTTGTAGGCAGCTATCCTACATCTCTACATAACTTAGGAACTTTTGTCAACGCCGCCGCGCTGGCCCTAGCCTTTGATCAGGATAGAGCAAAATTGTCTTTCGGCGCGTTTCATTTCTGATAACTATCGTACTGTAATCGATCATATTTTTACAATAAAAAGAAGCTCATGTGATAATCCAGGATATAAACTATTTTCACATCAAAATTTTAAGCTATCTACAAACAACACAAGTGTGCCTCGCCACCTACCATGCCGCCCCTGCACCGAGGCGTGAAGCGACATAACTTTTTCATTTTCTGCTCGTATGTTTTATTTCTTGCTTTGAGCTTTCTCGCATTTTGGCGCCCCTTATATAGCGCCTAAAGCGAACTAAATAGATAGATTTTCGAGTGTTGATGTGCAATAATGGTAGACCCACCATAATTACATATTAACACTCGAAATACAGCAAGATTAGTAAAATGATACTCATAATAAACAATAGTTTATCATAGATAATAAGGAAGGTCCAGAAACACAATTTATGTTCTTGAACGTGTTTGATTGTAGAATGACACGAGTGTTAAACAATGAGGAAATATAATAATGAGGTGACATGTTTTTTTTATCGTTAGCGCTAAAACTTTTTTCCATGTCGATGTCGCCATATTTTGGAGAACAATATTTCCGCCGCTTTTCCGATTATTTTCGAGATAACGCCATGTTCTTAACATAATTATGTGAAACTAGTAGGATGAAAAATTAAACATGAAAGGTAACCACACTTTTCAGGTTTTGGTACTACATATAAAGTTGTATTAAAATCCCCTTAACATCAAATTGTCTGGCAATTTGACATTTGGCATTATACTTTGTGTTTAAAACCAACTTAGATACAATCTAATTTACAAGACGGTTCAAAAGTTCATTCTTCAAGTATAAATAATGTAAATTAGGCTAGAACGAAACACCTTTTGAATGTTTCAGTAAAATGTTTAATTTCTTGTACAATTAAAATATTCTTTGCGGAGTTCACGCTGGCTTCCTTCGTCGCTATTCACGCTGGAAAACCTTTCAGAGTGTTCCCTCAGTGGAAGTTCTTTCATGTTACAAATTCCGTTAGCGATTTTCCGGCAGTCAATATCTTTGAAGAACAATACAATGTTTTTTGTAACAACACTCGTTTATTTCATTTAGAAAAATGATTGTCGACTGTTCATATTAAAGCAATATTGATAAGAAAAGTGGAATATTTTAGAGCCATTTCTTTTCAGGATTTATTCTTACTGCTCTAGCATCATCACACTCCTTTACTATTAGAAAAACGTCACAAAGGCCTCACCTAAAGCACGCCCATCGGCTTTTAGCTTCCAGCCTTACGTAGGTACATTACAATTGCCGTATGTTCGCGGTCCTACGTATGTCTGGGACAAATCTTGCAACTGAAATTTAGACCAGATATCCTCAACCGAGTGAGCTGAAATTTTGCAAACTTATGTGAGCTTGGTGACAATGCAATGTTATGGTATAATAGTATAATTTTTTAAAAAAAGGTTTTTATTCTTCTTAGCAAACCCTTTCATTTCATACCCATATCAAGAAGGTAAATATGGCCACTGGAAGGTAGATATTAGAAGCCAGGGGCTTCATCACAAGGACCCTAGTCATCTTTTAGGACCAAAGTGCTTGGGAAGACCCAAACGACCAAAACCTAACGAAACCAAACTCGACGGGGTTACGTGGTTTTGTTTAGGAGATCTTATGGCTACCTTCTGTCACCATCATCAGACCAGCTCGATAGTACCATAACATTGCATTATCACCAAACTTACATAAGGATGCCAAATTTCAGTTCAATCGGTTGAGGATAACTGTTGTTACAAGATATGACCTAAACTAGCAAGGCAAGATAAGTAAAAGCTTGTAAAAAGAGTTAATCACTATTAAAAGTATGCATTTAAGTGTAGGTGCCAGTTAGGTTGTTAATCATAGCTTTTTCTTCTGTTTCGTAGCGTATCTAGTAAGTTGTTGGCGTGATTATGTTTATAAGATTTTATTTTTGCAACTTACAATAAATAATATATTCTTTTCATAGCATACTCAAGTAAAAACTTAAAATGCGCCTGTGGGGTGGGTTTACTGATCGTGTAAAAGTTTAAAATGCTACGCACTGCGATGAAACTCGAAACCTGGCAAACGTTCAAAAATTAGATACGATTCATTTTTCCCTTAGCAGCCAGGAAGCAATTCCCAAGCCAAAAACTTTGATACTTATTTAGTAAAGAAACTGGGTCACAATAAATAGTGTTTTTTGGCTTTTACCTCATACGTCCAACTATAAGAGTGAGGTTTAAGATTTTATGGCTTTTACTTAAAATGTCAGTCAAGCCTTTTTTTTTCATCTTACCTCTTAGAGATTTCGGTGCCCCACGACTTGTACATTTGCATTCGTCAATCAAGCTATAGTCATATTTAGACTCGAGCAAAGTAAGCCACGGTCAAGACTAAGTCCCTAGTAAAGTAGCAGATAATTTACTATAGGCTTATAAGGAGTTTTGGACACAACACGAAGAGACATCAATCAATACATATAATAAAAACGTAGAGATAAAAAAAAACTGTAATTGCGAGATATCAAATTAAAAAATACACAGGGCGTCATAAAATAAGCAGCTGAACACGATAAGACAGTTTTAGAATTTTTTTCTGTTTGTTTGTCCACACGCATATCCTAAACTACTGTACGGATTTCAACGTGGTTTTCACGAATATGCTTAGCTATGACCAGATTGAAGTATAAGCTATGTTATTTTGCGCAAGGGTTGGATTAGGGGAGGAAAAAAGGGTTGAAAGTTTTTATGAAAATCTACGTGTACAAAGTCGCGGGCAACAGTATTATTATTAAACTAGCTTTTTTGCCCGCGACTTCGTACGCGTAGATTTTCATATAAACCTTCAATTCTTTTTTCTTCCCTTAATCCGGCCTTGCGCAAAATAACATAGCATATACTTCAATCTGGTCATAGCTAAACATATTCGTGAAAACCGCATTTAAATCCGTCCGCATTTTTCTTCCAGGAGTGTAGATGTGCGTGAACAAACAAACAAAAATTCTAAAAACTGTTCTTTACATGTTCAGCTGCTTATTTTAAGTCGCCCTGTGTGAAGTATTGATAGAATCATAAAAGTAATAAATAACACCGTCAACAGTTTTCAAATCAAAAAGATAATGTGACCACAGTGCAGAGCATGTTTTGAAATTTTCTTTTTGTCTAAACCATTAAAAGTATATTTCCGGCCAGTTTCGCTGGCCACGGAACCCTGACATAATGCTTGTCTTTACACGCTCTTGGCTAGTTATTTCTTATTTCGCGTGCATTTGTATGTATACCTTGATTAAAAAGCCATGAAATGGAACTACTCTATTTATCTGTTAAAATATCACAGTAAAATAAAATTATTTCTATATTCTTATTCTTATTGCAAATATACACTGTATTCTTCTAAAATCTAAGTTTATATACCCTGCACAAAGGGTGCAGCAATGAATTATGTAGTGGCTGTTCACAAAACCAGACCACAGACATAAACATATAAATTTAAGTATAGTTAAATCTATTACATAAATATTATATATACTATTCAAACTTAACCTAGGGTGAAGTAATTTTACAAAACAAAAAAAAAACCTACTTAGTGTGATAGGTTACTTAATTATATATGAGATGATACAAAACTTATGACGCTACTTTCTTAACTATTTATAATTTTCTAAAATGTATCGTCGAAAAAATCTTTTATCTCGTAATAACATTTTTGGGTTAGAAACTTACGAAGTTGGTTCTGGAAAAATGTTATTATTTATTTCTTTCTTTATTGCGTCCGGAATTTTGTTGTATAGGTTTATTTTCATGTACAAAGGGCCTTTTTTGAATACTTCTATTCGCGGGACTGTATTAAAATAGGATGCGGTATATTTTGTGTTTTAAATGCTAACATAGAATAAAACCATGAGAATGTAATATGGAGCTTGGAGCTTCCCGGTGTGGTACTGGATGTAGATGCGACCTGGGCTATAGGGACAACGTCATGTATGCGGTCGGCTAGGTCTGCCAGCACATCGAGTGATGACGTCATCTGCTGCGAAGCAATGATGGTCTGCGTGCTGTTCGGTAGGCGGCTGGTCCAAATCATGCGTAAAAAGTCTTCTGGAACTCCGGGGCCTGCTAGGTGTCGTAGATGACGTAAGAATTGAGAAGGCTTACGATCACCTAGCTCCTCGTGTGTTAAAAGTTGCTGTACCTTTTTTTCTCTTGATGCGGACAAACGTTTAATTAGCTCCAGCTTGAGTTTTTCGTACTTCTCGGTCATAGGCGGATTTACGATGATGTCTTCGACTTCAGCTGCGTATTGCGGGTCAAGTTGTCCAATCACATAGTAGAACTTGGTGCTATCTGCAGTGATATTGGAAATCGCGAATTGGCCTTCGATCTGGGCGAACCAAATCGCCGGCTTCTCGGGCCAAAACGGTGGAATTCGCACGCCAACTCGGAATACATTGTCATCATCTTTATTCTTCGTGTCAGCCGCAGTGGTATCAGTACGATCTAGCGGCATTCTGACCTTTGTCGGTGGTGTACGGTCCATTCAGTGGTCACCAATTATAGTTGATTTGTACTATTTATATAGAAGGAGAGGGTTAAGCTACCGACAATGGAAGAAAATAGCTGAGTCCGAAAGAAATTATAAATTTAATGCAAAGAAAAATCTTAGAGAAATCTTAGAAAAAGCGAATGACAATTCCATTTGAAAATCGGTGTTCTTTTATTTTTTTTCTTTTCGCGCCCCAGCGCCACACGTCGTGGAAAATTGGAATGAAATTCACGAAGGTTAGCGCAAGGAGTATGAGTACGCCACACTCCTACTCCATGCACTGGAATGAATCACCAAAGAGGTTGTAAGGCCTATAACATGCTTGATCTACACGTTCATTCATCTAAGAAGGTTAAGGAACCTTCTTTAAATTTAAACTGATTAACCGAATGACAGTTGACAGTTTCAAAATTTTAATGGCTATGTCAATAACATTCTCTTTACTTTGGATCTCCTTGCTTGAGGCTATGTGACGATCCTCATATTACGTTTCGGGTAACGAAGAAATAAATCATTGATTTTTATTTTCGTTTATGTAAAAATAAAGAATTAAAATAAATGATATAAGATAGCCTATGTTTTAATCTGGTAATTTCTAAGCATATTCGTGAAAACCGCATTTAAATCCGTCCAGTGGTTTAGGAGATGTGCGCGGACAAACAAACAAACAAACAAACAAACAAACAAACAAACAAACAGACAAAAATTCTAAAAACTGTCCTATCGTGTTCAGCTGCTTATTTTAAGACGACCTGTGTGGTTTTTTTTTTGTTATCTCGCAATTACAGATTTTTTTATCTCTACGTTTTTATTATATGTATAGATAGATAGATAAATGGTATCAAAAAGTATGATTAATAAACACTTAATAAATGGTAATGCGGAATAATAGTGGATTATCTCATGTTGACACCAAAACTACGTCAATTAATTTAATCAATGTTTAAAATTCTCTCAACTTCTTTGCTGACAGAAATTATCTCGCACGAACACGAGACAGCGCAGTTTTCTTAGAAGTTGATACGTCGTTGATGAGTTATAATTATGATGATCTCCCGATCATCAACCACCATAACCTTATCACGGTAAATATCCCGTTATTACTCATAATAACTACAATATTTTCCTAGCTAATGTGAGTGAAAAGTTGTGTTCCACTTCGCTGCAAAATTTATTTGCGTCTCGTGCTAACTGAATCCATCGCTAGACTTTGAATACCACAAGCACTCGCGCTAAATACCTAACAACTTTGCAGTCTAGTACAACAAATGATTTTATTTTACAACAATTTACAATTAACATTATTGTTTTTGTTTAAGGCTACAAATATGTTTTTTTTTTTACTTTTGACGTATTTGACCTGTTGAGAATATGGTGCAGTATGTATAAGCGGCGAGAACGTATTTAAAAAATTCATCATATTAAAAACATTGCAAAAAGATGTAATGATAAGCAGAACTAAAAGAGTACTTCACAGATGTTCTTTGATAGTTACGTCGTAAGCGACATAAAATGCAGCTCTTTCTTTTGAACTCATTCCGCAGTTTTTTTTCTTCTAATGAATAAAAATACATATAAGAAACTTTGACTCCTTATTTTCTTTGACTTTTTGAATTAATTATTACTGTTATGTAATAAGAGTAGGTATACAGGGTTAAGTGGAAAGGGTGTGCTAAACCGAAAGGGTGTCCATAGTACCCATCATTATGAACAAATTTTCCCATGAGTGGTCTTTAAAATGGTCGACAAAATAGCACTCGACAAAATGTATGGAACTGCTGATATTTTTACGCGATTTCTGGGTTGTTCCCATAGTAAAATTTGTACATAATGATGGTTACTATAGACCCCCTTTTGCTTATTACATCCATTTCGCGTAACCCAGTAAATAAAATAAATAAATATCTGTGACATTATTGCACACACGGTCACCTGACCCCAAACTAAGCAAAGCTTGTAATATGGCTGCCAGAGACTGATATACATACATATATATTTTTAAACACATACTTAAATAGATACCAACACCCAGAAATAGAACAAACACAAATGTTCATCACACAAATGTTTGTCCTAGGTGGGAATCGAACCCACGCCCCCAAGCGCAGAAGGCAGGTACACTACCAACTGAGCTAACGGGAATGTGACTAGACTTCAATTTATTAGCAAGAGAAATAGATGAATGAAAACAATTGAAAGAGCAGAAATAGCTAGGTATAAGTAGGTATATTTTATGAATTTCTAAAAGTAACCGAAAAAAACTTTTAAAAAAAAATCTAGACAGATTATACTAGACTACTTTGTAGATAAATGTTAGGTCTCACAAGTTTTTAGACAAAACCTCTCTGTGGAAACTACTTCAGTCTTCAACCACAAGGCAACTTTATTCGGAATAAAATGTCGTAGCATATTATTTTTGGGGATAAAATAACTCTGTTATACATGAAACTTGAGAACATTACTTTTTATTCACATCTCGTTTACGAGCAAAAGCTGTGTCCCAATTCCCGGTTGAAGTTTTGTGAGCAGACAGGTAGAAAACTGTTTCAGATGAAAAATACGAGTATGGCTGTTGTGAATGTGCGTAAACCTAAGGATTATTCATATTGTGACGTAACTGATATGTTACGTGGTGATACATCTAGAACCATAACTCATAAGCAAATGTGTACTAACACTTTTGCTGTTTTTTCCGTCATTACACGCTTTCCGCGCATGCTTTGTCATTTTGCTTTAGTCATTCTTTTGAGGTTTTTATCGACAAAATTGTGACAATATTTGAAATGTGTCAGTCTATACTTGTCGGCGCCTTGTCCGCAACTATAAAATTAGTTTGCATGACTCTGACTGTGACTATGACATGATTGACAATATTTCCCAAAAATAAAAATAAAAAACAATACTTGACATTAGGAAATGTATAAGACGTGTGACGCCAAAATTATCTCTGCAGAGAATCCTTTGACGAACTTTTTTTAAGAAAAAAAAAAATATCTTAAAATGAATATCCGTTTAGGCGCGCGTAATTTTTCAACCTTTCTTTTTTCTTTCATTTACTGATAAACAAATGGGGGCTGGATTGGATGAACTGACTAAATTGGCTCAAAATCTAAATGTAAGATATATATACAAGTAGAAGAAGCCAAAATTGTGCGATCATGGATGGGCTGGAAACTATGACGATGATAAAATAATGGATGACAAAGACTACCCCAATTTTTCCCCAGAGTTGCCAGTTCGCGAACGATCTCTAACTCTAAATTGTTATCTCGGGCAACACCTACAGATAATTTTACAATATTTTTTACGCTGTGCCTACACAGACTACCATCTGCTGTCGGCGCCTTTGTGTTCCTAAGTAATTATATCAAAGGTTAACTCTTCGATAAAATTTTAAACAATGCTCACAGAGATGTTGGCAGTGACATTTAGTTGACGACTGTTTGCGATGGGCCAATAAAATTAATACGGCGCCTGCTGGTAAATAAAGTGATTCGGCCGTTACTGCCAATAACACTCTCTTGAGGCACTTGTTGTGAACTGCCTTTTTAATGCCACACCCATTCATGACATGTTACGTGTCGTTATATACAGGTGGTTATTTTTAATCTTACTGTTCTTTATTTTTAACGAGTACCTAAACTAAAGAAGACCTTTTTGGACTGATAAACATATTATAATTACCAATATAAAAAACCGACTTCATCAGAACTGGACCAAATTGAAATGGGACCAAATGGGAAAGGAATGGGCGCTAGGTTTCGAATAAAAAAATAATCATCAAAATCTGTTCACCCAGTCAAAAGTTCTGAGGTAACAAACATTAAAAAAACAGTTGAATTGATAACCTCCTCCTTTTTGGAAGTCGGTTAAAAATAATGATGAGTTTATCACAAATATAATGTCTGTGATCTTCTTTTGGAGTGAAGATTTTTTTGTGAATTTCGAAGTCTTAGTAGTTGCTTATTTTGTTGTACTGAAGCCGCCCTTAAGAGGACGCTAACTTATTACCAGTAGCCCTGTATACAGGGTTACGTATATTATATCCCGTACTAAGCCGAAAACTTTTACAATGGGACCAACTCTAAAATCGCAACAAAAAAACAGCTGTTCCATAAATGCAGAGTTTTCGTGTTTGATCGGTTCGCTATAGTTCGGTACACGCCATCAGGTTTATAAATATCATTAAAAAATCTTGTTATATTGATTGATGTAAATACCTAGTTCAAATAATATATCTAATTTATTATGTATGTACAGTGACAACGATGACAAGAATGTCTGGCGAAATAAACAACCATCCTATTTTATGTAAAAAGCCTTTGTTACTCTGATATTAGGTTGATATCCACGATCATTATTTATTTACTCTTGTTATAACTGTATCATAAAGTACTGAGAAAATACTTACCGGGCATTGTATCTTTGCACTTTATTGTTATTGATTGGACTTTGGTATTTAGATTTTGTAACAACTGAATGATGTGACTAGGATTTATGGCAAGTGTGACGCTTGCTCACAAGCTCACAAAAGTTGCGTATGTCATCCATTTTATTCGAGTAAGTTTTGGCTCCAGACTTCTTGTCTGTTTAGCCAATGTATAAGCAATTATTTAAAACTTAAAAACACTACGTGGCACTGAACTGCGCTCGTCATTTTTTTTGTTCATTGAGATATTAGATGTTATGACTTTATGCTTTGTAATTTCGGAGAAAAATATTTTTCAAGGCGAACAGCCTTCACTCTTGGGACTCTACTGCTTGGCGGCAGAATAACTAACAAAGATGCGGTAAGTACTTCCCCAAGATGCTGAAAGTTATTCCTACTATTATAAAGACGTAGGTAGGTACGAAGATCTCTACTTTCGCATTACAGTTAAATGAAATTGCGATCTGAACTAAAAAGAAGCTAAAAATTGCTCTCTCAAAGCAAGTCAAGACGTAAAGTCTTTTATAAATGCACATTTGAAGGTAAAGAGCTTATCTCCGATTCCATTAATTTGTCATATAAAACGACTCTTTGTTTTTCTTCCTCCTGAGAGGATATTGGCGTCACACGTCTTGTGCATTTGCCAGTGTCTAAATATTTTTGAGTTTCAGTTAGTAAATAAAATCAAACAAGTTATAGTTTCAGTCAAATTCAAGCAAAGAAAGTCACGGTCAAGTCCAAGTCATGCCCTAGTATAAAAGTAGTGACCATTTAACTAGAAGCTTTTATGTATTTTTGAAAACATCACGAAAATACAGCTTTTAATTTATTATATCACTTACCAAACATAAGCGATATATATTTGACGATAATATATAATTAAACCTGAAAATATTTCATGTTTGAAAACTTGAAATTGACAAATGTACAAGATTTGCAACGCTAAAATCCTTTACTTTTAGCTCTATCCTTAACTAATCCTTAACTGTCATATTTTTCAATCAAGATCATGCTAGGTAGAAAAACTATGGAGCGGGTGTTCCTTAGTGTAGATGAAGTGAAAGTTTGTAAAACGGAACATCGCGAGATCTCAGTTCGGAGCGAACTACTAGTACTCAAAGTATTAGATATGTTACCAATGCTGAAGAGACTCAATGCCAACACTTGTCCTAATTGTCAAGGTTTTTATATATTTATGTAAAAGTATGTTAAATCTTTTCCGTCGAAGCATGAATTAAATCCGAGATGAAAATAAATTCTGTTTACTTTTCCTTTCCATCGAAATACATTTAACTGAAAATCGGTTTCGATATCAGAAACGAACACATTTCATTTTATCCGCTAGGTTAGTCTGTGATGTTTTTATTATTTAAATTGGATTCGGTAAACAACAGAAATATCTCAAATTTTTTATTATATAAGTTTGGATTGTTTTTACACGTGGATTCCTTTATATTTTCTTTGTTCAAATATTTTTTTGCATACTTGTAGGTAACTATTAAATTATTAGTTAAAATTAATTGAAAAAAAACTTGAAATTTGTACCTATTCGTACTCAGTCGAAATTTCTACTACGACTAGGAAAATCTCTACTAACTATATGTCGAATTGTTCTCTACTTACTTCGTCGCATCGCTCTCATCTCAAGTACAACTACTCACTGACGCAGTTGGCGCGCTTGTGTCTTTACGAAAAGTATTTTATATTTTCATAGTTTTTGTTATGCAATAGGTGGCAAACAAGCAGACGGGCCGTCTGATGGAAAGCGATCACCGTCGCCTATGGATACCTGCAACTCCAGGAGTATCACAGATACGTTGCCGACCCTTAAATACTCTATTAACAACCCTTTTGAAGAACCCCATATTAAAGCTACTCGGAAATGCCGCAGGAGGCTCATTCCATAAAATGCTGGTGTGAGCCAAATAGGAATGCGTAATAAGCACACTGTGCGATTTCCACCGATCTATCTAATAGCCATTGTTGTGCGCCCTTGACTATGTGAAATAATAATTATTTAAATAACATGTCACAAAATGTCAAAACCATAAGCTTCTATCTACTAATATTCGGCAGAGACGATTATATATTTTGGTTGTAATAGCCATTTTTGTGCGCCAATAGCTACGTAAAATAGTAATAATTATATTTTTTGTCACGACAAATGAACAAAACGCGCAAAGCCGAAAGTTAATTAGAAAGGATTGATTTTAACATAAAAAAAAATAAAAAACTATCGCCAGGTTCTCATAATCTGCGGAAGTAGTGCAAAATGCCTCTAGGTACCTAAAACCCACCTACAACCTCTAACATTCAACCTCCGTGCACCCGTACGGAGTCTGAATGTTATAAGATAGCGTAGCGCATATTCATAGCGGCAAAAAATTCCACTATTATATTTAGAGGCAAACAGGTATTTAGCCGCGAACAGTGCTGTTATACACAATGGCCGTAATCAGCGCTGTACGATAGTTAAGGAATCTGTTGATAATAACCACCCTCTAATTCCCTACTGAACAGGCTCGCTGGACGCAGGTCAATAATAAATCATTGCATTCGTAATTAACCACAGCTCAGGCAGAGTGCAGCCAGTTGACACGTAACTTAGTTGTTATCGAATGTAGGTACAAGATAGGACACAATAAAGACCAACTATTACTTAAAAGTCACCACACCTTTGTCAGTTATTCAACCGCCAAGCAGTAATGTGCAAACCCTACTGTGTTCCGGATTGAAGGGCAATGTTTCCATCGAAATTACAGGGCACACAGAGATTTGACAGCTTATATCTCAGCTTATATCTAGCTTATATCTAACCCTGGATGGCAATGCACTGCGCTCGTCACGAGCGCAGTGCATTGCCATCCAGGGTTTTGAACTGTTGAAGTTCAAAATTCTGAGTGGCGTTGAGCTGTTATGGGCAAGCGTGAAGAGCCATCAGGCGAGCGACTTCGCTCGTCTCGTCACCCAGTATCATAAAAAAACTTAAAGTTAAATTTTCTTTTGAAATGTGTTCATAAATAACATAAACATTAAATAGTTAAATACCATGTTTGAGAAAAAAATACCAAACAATATTTTATCGTTGAATAAGTTTAGAATTAATTTCTAATAGCACACCAAATTACTTAAAGATCTACGACCCTGACAATTTCCTTCCGTCAACTACGTTTTGTTCTCAGAATAAATTCTACGCTAATTATATACCCCAACCCTTCATTAGAAATATTTGTATGTTTGTCCCGCGCGTAGATTTCCATTGTGTCAACAAACATCGGATCTATTAACTGAATGTCAGCACTAGCCCGCGCGTTTCCGGCGATAAAGATACCATTACCCTGTCCTGTTATCGACAAACACTGTTATCGGTATTTTCGCAAGGTTTAAAGGAAAATCGGTACAAGGTAATTAACATTGGTAACTGTTTGTGTTACCTACCTATTTCCGTTTATCTAGTTGCTAGCAACGTCCCGGTTTTTTCAATCAATATTCTTTAGGAAACTTAATTTTTTCATGATTAAAACCCTGTATTAATCCAGGGTATAAGCTATCTCCATACCAAATTTGGTCCCAATCCAGTTAGCCGTTACTGAGTTGAGTGGGAACAAACACACACGTTTTCAAACGTAAAGACCACCACCACCAGTTTACCAGCAGATTTTATTTCCTCGTCGTCTTGAATTTGGGTCTAAGTAATTTTACAGTCAACCCTCGTTATGATATAAACCAATGTAACATCAGCCTAATTAACCAAATTCGGACCGAAATGTGTACGTAGAAAATCCAGTGGGCTTACTATTTACGTACGAATATTGTTGATCCAGTGAATAAACACGTATTTGGTGACAGGCATAAATGTTACGACGGATTTTCGAGAATTGTGAAATTCAGAACAGTAAATGAAGTCATCGTAGCCTAAATACGAGTAGCATACATCGCTTCACCTAAGTTGATTACATTTGGGTTACATTTATTTGTTTCAAGTATAGACTAAAATAATGAATTTGACTTCACTTGTTACAGAACTGAAAGGACCGAAGACACAGTATCCAGCGGTGGCAATCTTAACAACACTGCAGTTAGACACAAAATCGTAGTCCTAGGCGCTGCAAAAGTGGGCAAATCATCACTTATATCACAGTTTCTCTACACCACGTTTTCGCCTAAATATAAGAGGACTATTGAAGAGATGCATCATGGAGACTTCAACGTGGCAGGAGTGAGACTGACGCTGGATATCTTGGACACGTCGGGAGCGTACGAGTTCCCTGCAATGAGAACGCTGTCGATGCAATCCGCAGATGCTTTTATACTGGTTTACGATATCACCGATGCGAACAGCTTTGCAGAAATGAGAGCGCTGAGAGATCAGATCCATGAGATTAAGGACAGCACAGCAGTGCCTATTGTCGTCGTCGGGAATAAAGTGGACCTTGCTGAGACGGGAGCCAGACAGGTTTGTTGCAGAATATACATTCATCTATTGCAATAATAGAAATAAGATAAAGTTAAATGATTATTTACGGGATATTTACCGTGGTAAAAAGAAAAAAGAAATAAGATAAGCTACACTAGCGATACAGTCGATACCACCACATGAGGGCTCTATATCTGCATTACTAAACAAATTTATGTACACTTCTAGACTAATAAAATAAAGAAGTAATGTTTGTAGCTTAACACGCATGTACTTATGTAGGTAAGGTATGTACGCGGTATGTATGTTGGGGAAAAGACCGAAATCACTAGTCCGATTTTCACTGATAAAAAGTTACACAATCCTTGACTAGCATAAGATATTCTTTGTTCTAACGCTGCAAAAGGTACTGAAAAATTAAATTAAGTGAGACTGGGCCGGCTCTGTCAGTAGCATATTGGTGGATCGTTGGGCTAAAATCACGAGACAGTTGCTTCCACAGGATGGCAAACATCCTGGACTCTAACTTGAAGGGCAAGACTCAAATTACGCAAAATAGAGATGAATAGAATAGGGGAAGGAGGTATTTGTCCCTGCTGTTGATCCTTATCCACTACAGAATTGAGCGGGAAGAAATATAATTATTACTTAATACTTACACGCTCTTAAACTTTTTTATTATTAATATTAGTGTAATTAAGAATAAAGCGTACCTATAGGTGAGTTAGGCTATGTGTCTTCCGGGAAATAGTAGCTACCGTTTTGTAAATGGCAAATCAAACTGGAGAAGAATCACTTAGGCGCACATGCAAAATGTTGGCCTAGCAAGGTTTACAAAGCATTGGTTATAATTATAATGATAGCGGCATTATTAAAGTCATCCCTAGAACCAATTTGCACAGGGCAGAGGCAGATGGCACATTAAGAGACAGCCTTTTTTATCTGGCTACAGGGAAAATAAAAAAGCGTGTATGATAATGACATGCGAAGCCACGTGTAAAAATTAGTTGATACCTACATTATAAATAAACGTCACCTAGTAGCATATAGTTTTCTTGACAAGCTTAGCCCCTAGCAGTCATAAGTCATGAGACGTTATTTATTTGTGGAGCTGAATCCCTGAATGGTGAGAGTGGGTAAAATTGAATTTCCGGGCCGTCAACGCGTCTGAAATATGGAGCACGCTCGACGCGGCGACACAGTCAAGTCGACGGAAGTCAGAAAGAACGGCACTTCCGACCTGCAGGTACAAATGCAGCTTTTCTGGCCCAGATATATTCTAAACACATACGGAATGCTAAGATTGATTACGGGCGAGAATATATGTTAGGAATTCATATCAGTAGGCGTATTTCTAGGTAGGTTAAGTTATAAGTAGGCACAAGTCAGGTTTCTATAGAAAAGCACTAACTACTTAACGGTAAGGCGGCAGGAAAGCAGCGGACGAGACTGGCATAGACCGGAAAAGATGGCGCGCTGAAGAACAGACCTATATCCAGCAGAGGGTGGAAAATGTTTGGCGATGATAATGATGAAAACATCAACAATCAATATAAACTATTATTATGTAAAGTAATACATACATAGCATAGTAATGCGTATATAGGGGTACGTTTTCATAAAAAAAACATGGGTGCACTACTCGTACTACGGACACTGCAAAGTGTTCAAAATGTCAGGAACATATTAAGTACATAATCAAAGTTCAGGTCAGAAATAAATAAATAAAATACGCGCGATAAAATCCGTTAAAAGTGTTAAATTAATGACAATATTAATATAGCTTATATTTTATCATGCATATTGCGTAACTGGCGACAAACTAAGCTGCTATCTCCCGGTCAATATCCGTAACTGTTAAGGAACACTGCACTTGCCGCATAATGTTTGCGCCTAGCTTTATATCACAGTTTGTAGTGCATTTTACATTGTTTATATTTCATAGCCGATGACAGAGTAAGCCCGCCCGGCGGAAGACGATATACCTAGCGT
Source organism: Agriopis leucophaearia (assembly GCA_949125355.1). NCBI lineage: Eukaryota > Metazoa > Arthropoda > Insecta > Lepidoptera > Geometridae > Agriopis > Agriopis leucophaearia. The sequence goes on along the minus strand of OX421265.1, from coordinate 6,378,848 downwards.
GTGGTGGTCAGTATATCCGGAACACTGGGCTTTCTGCACATATTGTTACGAAAGTTATCTATACATATAATAAAAACGTAGAGATAAAAAAATCTGTAATTGCGAGATAACAAAAAAAACACACAGGGCGTGTTAAAATAAGCAGCTGAACACGATAGGACAGTTTTTAGAATTTTTGTCTGTTTGTTTGTTTGTCACACATCTCCTAAACCACTGGAAGGATTTAAATGCGGTTTTCACGAATATGCTTAGAAATTACCAGATTAAAACATAGGCTATGTTATATCATTTATTTTAATTCTTTATTATTACATAAAATAAATAAAAAATCAATGATTATTTTCTTCGTTACCCGAAACGTAATATGAGGATCATCACATAGCCTCAAGCAAGGAGGTCCAAAGTAAAGAGAATGTTATTGACACAGCCATTATAAAAATTTAAAACTGTCAACTGTCATTCAGATAATCAGTTTAAATTTAAATAAGGTTCCTTAACCTTCTTAGATGAATGAACGTGTAGATCAAGGATGTTATAAAAGCATAGGCCTTACAACCTCTTTGGTGATTCAATCCAATGCATTTTGCAAGACAAGCATAATATGTCAGGGTTCCGTGGGCAAATACTTGTGGTCGTATTCATATAGTTCAGAAACTGCATGGTCATAGAAAAATTCGAACGAGCGAAGCTGGACAGTCAAATTTCAGAGATGTATCATCCCGACATGACATGATACTTTTTATGATTTAGACAAAAAGAAAACTTCAAAACATGCTTTGCACTGTGGTCACATTATCTTTTTGATTTGAAAACTGTTGACGGTGTTTTTACTGTTATGCTTCTATCAATACTTCACACAGGGTGACTTAAAATAAGAAGCTGAACATGTTAAGGCAGTTTTTAGAATGTTTGTTTGTTCACGCACATCGCCTAAACCCCTGGAAGAAAATGCGGACGGATTTAAATGCGGTTTTCACGAATATGCTTAGCTATGACCAGATTGAAGTATATAGGCTATGTTATTTTGCGCAAGGGCCGGATTAAGGGAAGAAAAAAGGATTGAAGGTTTATATGAAAATCTACGCGTACGAAGTCGCGGGCAAAAATAATTGAAAAATAAATCGGCTAAGTGCAAATAAGGCTCGCACACTGAGGGTTCTATTCCACCACAAAATACAAAACCACGCCTGTTCATCCCCAGGTGAACATAAACTTGTCACCGACTCGCACTTGGCCATTATTTGTTTTACTTTAGAGTATCCCAAATATAAACATGCTAACCACATGCAAAAAAGGGCGTCAACGTCGTCTGGGTGAGTTCGTCTTCATCTGAATTCATCTGTTTTAAGCCGGAAGCGTTCGCACTAGCCGCGTTACCTTATCCTCAGAAAAAATAAATAAATGGAAGCATTAAACCTACTGTTTCCCCTCTGGCATTTACTCCCCCCATGCTCGTCCATTTAATCACATCATTTGCAGTTGTGTGCGCTCAATGTTGAAGTGTGCGTTTGTAGAACTAGTAAGAATATGTCAGTGTGTGCAATACGTGTACCTCGCTTCGCCCCTTTCAGTTGTGCAGACTTTTTCGGTACTAGCTCGAGTTTATAGGCACATCCATACTATATATATTATCAAAGACCTTATCATATTTGTTTGTCTGATCTGAGGTAACTACCTACCAAAGTCATTCCTTTAAAAATCTAATTTACACTCAACGAAATTTATGGAATAGCTGATATTATTCGCAATTTCAGGGTTGGTCTCAGAGTAAAAGTGGTTTATAATGATAAGTAAAATGATATCCTTGAATATATCCGTCATCTAAATGAACACCTCGTATAAGTATCTAATCAACTTTTGAGATAAGTAGGTACCTACATTGTACAAATGAGTCATTCACAAACTCACAAACTCGATACCAATTTGCGCTCTTAACGCCAAAACGATAGCAGAAACAAGATAACAAGAAAGCGAGCGTGAAATTTTTCGAACATAATTAAATCACGTTCTTCAGACAGTCTTTGATCCATTGTTGGGTATTTCCAAGAGATCTTTGCTCACACGTTTGTTTAAGCTGGACTTATACCTTAAATACATCGTGTGCCTTCATGGCATATTTATGTAGCACAAAAATGATATGAACACAAATGATCTTTATTTTTTTGATTACTAGAACCCTAAAATGAAGTCCATAATCCTATTGACATTTCATGCAAATAAAAGAATGCTGTTATAAAAAAAAAAAAAAAAAAAATGACAGTCATAGGACTGATAGGCACGTCAGATGTGAAAACTTAAGTATTTCTCAACGCGCCTAAAGTTTTCACTTCAAAATTAATTAAAAACTAGCTTTTCGTAATTTTTTTCGTGTTTTTCGTATTCTCCTCAGCGAACCCTTTCATATGATACCCAAAACATAATGGTAGATAGGAAAATTATATCCGCCAGCTTGGGGTATCCGCCATATTTTAGTGTGACGTCATTTTATTGTTTGTATTTTTCGCAGAAGACACTTTAAATTGATACTCATACCATGTAGGCATAAAAAATAACTGGTCCGCCAGCTGTGAGAATCCGCCATATTTAGATTTAGAATAACGTCATTTAGCCAAACAAACTAAACGTGTATGCAAAATTTCAGCTCAATCGATTGGGATAACTGTTTTAAAATTCAGTGCAATATTTTCCAAATATAATCCAACTAGGCAATTTTTTTTATTATTCAAAAATGTTGAAAATGTGCTAAAGAGATATCTTTAGGGCGAGCGCAGCCTTAATTCGTTAGCATCTCCCGTATTGATTGCTCGAAGTTTCAATGTTGCATACCGCATCGGCGCAGCGCACGCTGTCGCTTCGATGTAATTCTGCAGCTTTACACCCTACTTGTATCCTCGTTTCCTACATTCGTTCGCGATCGTTCCAACTTTGGTCATAAAACAATGATATATGTTTCGTGAGCTCATTAAACTTGCTTCAACTTTTAAACTTGATTACTGAATAATATAAGGTCGGGGAAAAAGTTTCTTCGTATTTTATAAACAAATTCAAGACATATTTTTTTCAAGTTTAATTACATTTAATTATAATATTTATGTACCATTTTGTTCGATAACTTGTTGCCATCTTTTAGGTAGTGACATGACCCCGTTGCTGTAGAAATTTTGGGAATTCTGATCAATAAAATGCAACAAGTAGTTTTGACAGTCCTCTCTTGATGTTAATCTAACATTACCCAAAGAATTCTGAAGAGATCGAAACAGGTGGAAATCTGAGGGTGCAAGGTCAGGGCTATGTGGTGGATGCATTAACACTTCCTAACCAAGCTCTCTAAATTTTTGCTGAGTGGCCAAAGATGTGTGCGGTCTGGCGTTATCATGATGAAAGACCACACTCTTTATGTTGATCAATTCCGGCCGTTTTTTCTCAATTTCTTGTTTGAGTCTCATCTGCTGTTGGCAGTAGAGATCCGAATCGATGGTTTTGCCCGGCGGTAAATGCTCATAATGAACGATGCCCTTCCAATCCCATCATACACACAGCATCACCTTATTACGTGTTAATCTGGGTTTCGCTACAGTCTGTGGTGCTTCACTGCCCTTTGACCATGATCGTTTGCGCACATTCTTGTCGTAGGTGATCCATTTTGCATCACCAGTGATCAATCTTTTAAAAAACGGTTCGGTTTCTTTACGTTTCAATAGAGAATCGCAAATGAGTACACGATTCATTTGGTTTCTTTCAGTGAGCTGGTGTGGCACCCAAATATCGAGTTTTTTTGTATACCCAGTTATTTTCAAATGGGTCAAAACTGTTTTGTGGTCAATCCCCAGGTCTTCAGCTACGTCGTAACTACTAATATGCCGATCTTGGTCCACTTTTTCAGAAATGGCATCGACTTTATCCGTAACAGGGCGACCAGAGCGAGCTGCATCTTTGACATCAAAATTCCTGGACTGAAAATGCTTGAACCAACATTGTGCTACTCTTGATGACACTGCATTATATGCATTATTATGCATTATATTGGTCCATAAATGTCACAAATTTTATTCGCGGCTTGTGTCGCATTTTTCAGTTTTTTGTAATAAAATTTCACAATATATCGAATTTCTTCGTTAGATTCACTCATTTTATCGAACAAAAAAACAATTGAAAAATGGCGGGAAATTGCTTTTTACTTTTTATATTCCTTTTTTAAAATGTCATATTTTTAATGGTATCAAAACCAGCCAGATACAAACAGTACAACCGATGAGATTTTTACTACAACTTTATACATACAAAATACGAAAAGACTTTTTCCCCGACCTATTATGTATGTATACGATGATTGGACCCGGGTATGTCCTAAAACTGCGACCAGAACCTCCGGAGGATGGGCAGCAGCATCCTAATAGTACACGGTGAACGTACTGCGATCCCCAAGCCGCCTGCCAAGCGTGGTGATTATGGCAACACCCCTCTCTATGAGGGAGGCCTTGTCCAACAGTAGACGTTAATTAGCTGATGATGTGTGTGTGATACGATGATTATGAAACGAGTTCTTAGCCTAATGGTCTCTTACTCAGTTACTTACTCTTGTTTCTCCTGCAGGTAGAATTCCATACAACAGAATCGGTTGTAACTGTGGACTGGGAGAACGGATTCGTCGAAGCCTCCGCGAAGGAAAACATCAACGTGTCGCAGATCTTCAAGGAGCTCCTAGTGCAAGCGAAGGTGAAATACAACCTGTCTCCAGCACTGAGACGACGTCGGCGGCAGTCGCTGCCGACAGGGCCCCAGGGGCCCCCAGGGTCCAGCCCGACTCCCACGCCAGCCGTCCCATCCCCGGCACAACTAGCACATCTCCAGCAAATCCGCGAACGTCATAGCAACAAACGCAATTCCTGTATCATTTCCTAAAGGCTTTTAAGGTACTTTACGCGGTACGGAGCGAAATATTAGAGAAAGAAAAATTAGTCCACGGGAAGTGTTTGAAGACAGAAAGACATATGACTGGATATGATTAATTTGCTTAATAAATTTCTAACAAAACGTGGCATATCGACCAAAAGAGGTTGTAGTTGTGTGTAGGTCGAGTGTGTATATGATGAAATTCGATGATAAGATGTCGTATTCTGATTCCTGGAATGTAAATACATTTGTTAGGCTGATTTCTCAGGTATGCGTACGATCCTCAAGTAGGTAGGTATATAGGGTTAATAATAGAAAACCTTACAATCTCTCGCAGACAGCTTCCCTTTTATTAACACCTAATAACTTAGTTACAAAACTTTAATAATAGTCTATCGGATAGGACGTGTTTGATTTGTCAAAAGTAATGAGCTTAGTAAAAAATATTGAAGAAACTATTTAAATCGGCAAATAAAGTTCTGAGTTAAAACTTTCGTTTGGATTAGGAAGGGTCACTCAGTCCTTTCCTTGCACGTTTCAGTCTCAGAATACAGTTCTGTATTCTGAGGTTTCAGTATAGAGTTTGTATTGCGTACAGCATGGTGGTTGTGGCTACTAGGAAAACGTCATATTTAATTCAATTGATTTATTTATTTAACTAGCAAATAACTTTACAGTTTTGTACCATTACGTTACTTACTTAATCTACGAATTTATACACTAATTTAACAAATATTTACATTAAGTATTTATATCGACTAATAAGTGGGCTTTCTGTTTGCTAAACAGGACATTAAATTATCTTATACAGGGTTTCACATATAGAGGGTATATTCGTAACTCTGTATCTTCCATAATTTTGAACACATTTAATTATATTTTTCCGATAACAGCTTTTTTGTAAGATAAAAAAAAACTTCGTCTCTTGCTTCTTAAATACAAGAACAAAAATATTAAACTAATAGGTACTAATAATTCAAATAAGAATGAACCCGGGGCCCAGGTAAAGCTAAAAAGCCAACTGCTGTACTTACAAAAAAAACTTGATAGGTATGTGCATAATATTTGGTAAAAAATCATCTCACAAAAAGGACGATAGACGAGGGTAAGCTACAGGAGTTATTGTCAGCCAATTATCAATAACATTGCTGTGTCCGACTGCGGTTGCGGAATAACTTGTAAACTATACGCCATGAACACACGTCACTGTAAAATTATGTTCTAAAATCCACACCTGATTTAGGTAGGTATCTTTCTTTAACTTTCGCTCTATACGTTCGAGCATGTTACAATGTCCGTGTCCACGAGCTGACTGAAAACTGTGGATGAGTCCGGCGAGAATAGCGTTCTAACAACACGCTTGCACCCATATACCCATAGCAACTTTGACGCGGAGTTCGACGCATTGACATAAGTAAGAATGTTCAATCATATATCTGTCACAATACCTGGCGACAGAGTTTCCTTCTCATTTCCGTTCTATTTACTTCTCTTTTCTGTGGATACCACAGTCGATACAGTCAGAGTTGTGTGTCGTAGTGACAACCCTGCGATTTTTCAAGATCGAGTGTGGGCAGGGACTTACCAGCAGATTTCAGTCATTTTATGACCACGGCCTTGGTCGAAACGTCAAGCGATTTTTTTTTACCTAAATAAAAGAATGCGTGACAAGTCCCGATAGACATTAAAAACATGTGTTCAAATCTCAAAAGCTTAAAAGTTATTTCAGTCACACGTAAATCCGCTTCAGGGGCTCGATTTTTTAATCGCTCGTATGATATTTTGCACGAAAATATCATGCGAAATGAAAGATTTTTTATTAATAACAAGCAAATTCAAATTATTCAAACCACCTGTTGCATTAGGAATTGAATATTAGTAAAATTCGACTCTTGCTGAGGATTTTGTTCGAAAGTCAGTGATTTTGTACGATATTTTCGTGCGTATCATACGAGCGATTCTAAAATCGAGCCCCTTATTTCCACGCGTGATGTCCGCATGTAAATCAGCATAGCTGCGTGAAATCAGCCTGTCAAAGTATCGCTCCGTGCCGTTTCCCAAAATATCGACCGCATAACGCCACGGTAGATCTTCAGAAGTTTATTAATACTTACCATACGTTTTACTAGTCGTTAAGTTTGAATGTAAGTTTCGAATTTTCTACGTACCTATGTATGTATCTGTAGCTATGTGACGTTTTGTACCTACGATAGTTGTTTAAAGTTTATAAAATGCGTTGTAATTATTCTTCAATAACATAGTATCAAAGTTCCATGACAGTAGTTTAGAGGGTTATTGATGATTGAACCATTTCCATTCGTTTATTTACCCTGACATTTATTTATTTATTTAATACTTTATTGCACACTTACAAACTAAGTACAATGCACAAATGAAGGACTTAATGCTAAACATTTTCTACCAGTCATCCACCAGGTTGAACAAATGACATTGAACATTATAAAAAGCTAAATACCCAATAACATATATATGCTTTTAATATTTCACTGAAATATATCGGGTACCTGTTATACAGTATTACGATCAAAACCCTAGCAAAAATTATAAGTTTTTTTTTATGGTATTGGGTGACGAGACGAGCGAAGTTGCTCGCCTGATGACTCTTCACGCTTGCCCATAACAGTTCAACGCCACTCGGAATTTTGAACTTCAACAGTTCAAAACCCTGGATGGCAACGCACTGCGCTCGTCACCCCGAGATATAAGATATCAAATCTCTGTGTGCTCTGTAATTTCGCTGGAAACATTGCCCATTGTGGTTTTCATACAGCTTTTTACAATGTTTTTGCACCTATCAGAGCAAATAAATGCTTTGACTGAGTTTAGCTAACGACATCTCGCAGAAAAATTCCCTACGTTATATCTCACAACTTTAGTGCCTTGACTTTTATTTAATTAATAAAATAAAAGAAAAATATTGCTATTGGGGCTCTAAATGGCAATTATTTTACGTGGTTCTAATTGAGAAGTAACGTGAGAGACCGAGCGAAGCTCAGGAGCTTCAAAAAAAACAAAAAAAAACATACGAAGTTAAATTTTTGACACTGGTGATCCTATTAAGTTTTCTTAAACGTCATGGAAAAAAAGTTGTTGAGTATGATGTAGAAAAATTGACTGTGAGAGATTTTGCGTTAATTCAAATGCACGTTGTTTACCAGTAATCATAATCATGTTTAATAATACTTAAATGTACCTATACATACTATCAATACAATTAACAGCCTAAATGCATGTTAAGGTCGCACAATTTTACAATTTCTGGAAACCACTCATAGGCTTATAAGCATACATTCCAAAACTCTAATAACTTTAAAACAAAATAAAACTTGGAAGTACCCGAAAAAAATAATTCTAATTTACGCGTCTATTTTCTTTGACGATCAAATTATAGTAGTAAAACCCAAGTTTATTACGAGTGTCTAGTAAAATCACTCTTATTACACTTACCGGCTCATGTTCTTCTAATTTACGGTTATGTTAGGCAATAAAATGTCTGTGGCATTAAAATTTAGGCAGGATATAGGGTACTTACTTAAAGTGACCATTGTATATGTATATAGCTAAAAAACTGTTTCTAAGATGCATCTTTGGTGTATTTCCGTTTCAACGTCGTATCAAGTTCAAAAAGGAATTGGGGGTAAATTATGTATGTTTCACTTTACAGAACTTAATGATGATTTTTGATGCTAAATTAATATAACCTGCAACAAAAAATTATTTAATCTGTAACAAAAAATCGTTATACCTGAAACTAAATTGTAACTAATCTATAGTAATAATTTTGAAATTAAACCTGAAACTACCACCATACCAACCATACCACAAATGGTATCTACTTTAAAAATATTATTTAAAGTGTGTTACATACACGTTCTAAGCAGAACAATTACTTATGTGATTGACTCATCACCATGACCAAATATTGAAAACTACTTGACCTACCTTCGCGTAGCTGAAATTTCGGAGATATATTCCTTATAGAGTGTAGAGGTTTGTTAAGAAAGCATTTTGCGAAAGAACCGAATGTTGGGGAGGTGAAAGGAGGTTGAAAGTTTGCACGCGTCAACTATCAACCTCTTTTTCCCCCCGTAATGAAAATATACGCGTTCAAAATTGTGGGCAACAGAAAGCCATAAATATAAAAAAAAAACTTTTTCTTTTTAAATACAAAAAATGCCTTTCTTTTGCTATAACTTCCAATTTGTCACTATTTCTAGGTACATATACACTATACAATCATCCCAAAAAAAAAAACAATTACATTTTCAATTTCAAGTGAATAATCTGTTCTACTTTACCTTAAATAATTAACTATTTATTGGTTTGGAATGTCACCAGCAGTGATATTTGGTATAATTTACTGCCTAAAATTTTATAATAATCTTACCAAATTGTGTATAATGAAGCCAAGTGTTTAACTATCTAGGTATTAAAATAAATTTAGATGTAAGAGAATTCAGAGTGGTAAGAAATGGTGATAAAGTAGAAGAAAGTAGAGTGAAGGATATATTTCTGACTGGTTTACTGTATAGTTCTTTATATATAAATGTGTCATACTTACCAATATGTAATTGAGTCGTAAATCATTTTACAAAAATAAATAATCACCTAGTTTCAAAATACATGAAATATGTATCGTTAAATGACTGAATGTTTGACGAAGTTAATTTAATTCTGCTGTTAAAGTGCTCAATTCCTATTCCTCAATGCTGAAGATTACCCATTTCTAAGGACAGTTCCAATTTGTGTTCGTCTGCATAATTGAATTCAACTGAAAATCAAGTATTCGAAATTAATGTTTGACGTTTCTCAACGTCTCGCACGGCGGTGGCACTTTGGTTTCTTCCCAGGATTTTACAGTTGAAATATCAGCTGCTTCAGATTTAACTCAAGATCTCTATTTTATAAGCATACTAATATATCTCCGCTGGGAACTTTGAGCAGATAAATTAACATCGCTAACATCCATTTTGGTTAGCATTCCTATCCGCAATGAACAGTAAAGTTAATCAATCACATGGATGCTTGGTGGTATCTAAATAGTATAAATAAACACATACTAACATATAAACTTACATTTATGATTTAAATTGATGATTATTTTATGACCTACTGTCTAGTATTCGCTAATTATACTAGGTGAAATAGCAACCTAGTCAAATTTGTCAAATCTTTAATCTGTCAAAACCTTGAACAAAATCTCCAGTATTATCTAAATTACAACAGAATATTAGGTATATTCCTTTACTGCAGCACCTGTGTACTATCTTCCACCGTTCTAAAATACGATTACGAGAAAAAAGCCGAAATATTTTCCGTGGCTCATGATTAAATGCTTCCTTCCTAGCTGGAAGTAGCGAGTGTTCTGACGAGTCATCGATCAAAGTTAATGAGGTAGGCGTCGAAAGTAGCGGGTGTGTTCGCTTTGTGTCTTTGCTCGAATTGCTTTTTGGTTGAATAAACCTCCTTACTGATGATAATGATCGATTCGGTTTGTTGTTCTTACACGTTCACAAATTATTCCTAACACTAATGTCCCATGTTTAAAGAAGACCCATTCTAAATAAGATTTTACAGGAAGTAACCCAAGATAGATCAGTGGCAGCTGGGTAATAGAAAACTTGAATACCTACCTTTTAACTTTGGCACCAATAATGTAATTACTAAGAAAATCAGCTGTTGTATAGAGAAAGGTTGTGCACATAATGTATGAAATAAATAGAACTACATAAGTTATGACAAAATAGCTGTTTTTCGCAATTTTAGGTTCTCTATCAGCGTGCAGCTGATCTGTCAGCTTACGCCCTGCATGAGTTATACACTATACTATAAATATATTATGCATGTATAGCAGAATCGATTATACTGTATTCAACACGATGTTCTATTATACTTATTTACTTAACTATAAAATACAACCAAATTCTGTGAAATGAAATTATTTTCGATATGAATTTTACTTAAACTACTTATTAGCTTAATTCGACGTATTTTCACATAATTTATAAAATACACCAATATAGTTATGTTTAGAAGATTCATGTTATATATTATGGACGTGCCTTTTTTAAGTAATTTAGTTCGTAGATAATAATATTTTTAGTTTTTCTGAAGTAACCAGTACCTACTGTTTACCAACCAACAACGCGTACGCATATATTATAGCATATATTAGTACGCATATTAGTATAGCTACGTGAAAGTTAATTTAAATTTAATATTTATCGTGTGTATATTCTGTAGATTAACATATAAAAACCATGGATGTACCTATTTAGGTCGTGTTTGTTTGATTGATAGAATTAAAATCTAAGATTAACCAATATATTCATGAAATGATCTAATATATTTACATACTTACGTAGTATATTTTCATTGACAAATCATAAATGTACAATTCTATTTATTATATTTTATATATTTACAAAAAAAAGTTTTGTTCAAGATGCAGGGCACTGAAGGATTTGAGATGCGTAGATTATTACCAAAATTATGTAATTATTAGTTTTATTACATTTACCTTAATATTTAAATGTAGTGTAACAAACTGTCCATTTCAATACATACCAATGTACGTATGTATGTATTCACTAGACTTTGTACTTCCAAGAATTCCAATATAACATTCCTACTTTGTACTTATAAAAAATAAATTGTGTCTCTAAATAAACGAAAACCAAATACATCAGAATATAAAATAAAGACATGTTGTATATTTGTACCTTCTCCTACACAAATAAAGCTGAAACTATTATGGAAACTGACGTGTGCTCACCATAGATTTAATAGCAAAAAAATTTTGGTCTATGGTTTTCACACATTTTATTTATATTACACGGGAATTACTCTCGTAAGATTAGGCCGGATACTCCGACTATAGTGTATAACAGACTATAGACTAACTGTGTATATAGTGGTATCTTACGTGAGTAATTCCCGTGTAATATAAATAAAAAGCTAAAACTAGCTATCAACATAGATTTTCTTATTTTACTTTTACTTAAATTCATATTATTTAGGTAATTCTGCATGTTCCAGGATTGATAGCATTGAAAAGGCATGTTATTTTATCGATAATTAATGATTACTTGCTATATCTTCTTTGTCTTTGGCATTCCATGGAAATATGCTTACGAAAATTGTATAAGACATCGCTAGTTGGAAAAGTTCTGTAATAGATAGAATACCGAAAACATAAATATATATAGGTTTTTTTTTAACTACATCTAAAATTACCAGTATAACATTAATCTTGTAATATAAAAATAAACTGTTTGCCAAGTTTTTGACTAAAATTAGTCACATGTTCCTTTTTGTTTATTTTTGGGCAATGGGCAATACATATCAATGTATAAAATTAACTCATATCTCATTACTAAAAATCTCTATATAAATACGAAAAATATTATAGATTAAAAGTAACACACCGATGACTAGTAAATCACTTAATACGAATGAAAGAACCCAAAATCGAGAGATTTACTGGTAGCCATTGAAGACAACTACAATCCACATTCTAGCTTCATCGTCAGATAAGTTCGATGGTACCAATTGTATTGTCATCCGAATTCCATGTAATGCAATGTAACAAATCAATACGACAATAAGTACCTATTTTAAGATTTGTTTATATGATTAGGTAGTGAGTTTTATAAATGAAGATAAAAAAACATGCTACAAAAAAAATCCATTGCAAAATGATTGATTTTATTCATCAGCAGTAAAAATAATTGTTAGTAATTATGTGCATGCGCACATACGCCCAAACAATGGGCGGCCGGCCGGCCAAGTCCACACGAGGCGGGCGGAGGCGCGAGCCCGTATCTACTTGTTGCGCAGCCCGCATCGATCGCCGCCCTGCACCACCCCAGATAACACGAGGTGCTTCAACTGATACTTGCGGACGAAGCTTTTGTGCCTACTTGTTGAGTGGGTCTTGGATTGGGACGGTTGCAGTTTCCAAGATGATTTTAAGGAATATTCTCACAATAAGTAATGTATACATAGAGCAGCCATTTATCACAAGTTTCTTTAAAAAAATATCCCATTTTACCTGTAAAACGATCGCAATCTTGTATCTACGATGATGTCACCTTGACGAACTCTGAATCGGAATCTACAGACACCTTATTCAAATTTGGTAGAGTTTAGGCACTTTAGGCTGTAGGTGGGAAAATACACATTAACCCTTTCAATAAATAGCTTCCTGCTTTATGTCATAGGGTAAAATAGAAAATAAGTATAGATTAGAGGTACTCGTAATTATCTTATGCTACATATAGCCTACATGCTTTGAAACAGAGACTTGGGACCATATACACAGGTTAATTTTATAGAAGGAATCTGATTTTGACGTTTCGATATGAGTACTTATATCTTAATTTTATATCATCCTTGATTTTACGAAGAGTTTAGGTAACAATTATTTATTTCGGCTCATAAATTTAATTTCACCTATAAATCTTATTACATACTAACATTTAATAATCTATATATTATTATATAACAGCGAAATACGACCGGCATCATGCTGAGTTGCAGCTGGTTTGTGACAAAAAGCTCTAATTTCGTTTAATTTTAAAAAAAATGTTTAAATTTCTTTTGTACATTGTTTTTTTTGCCACAAATATATTGTCTATGTCTAAATACACGCTGACTTATCACAAAATCTTGAAAACTGCTTGAACTACGAAGCTGAAATTTGGCAGGTAGATTCCTTCCTTATGGGGTGTAAAGATCCGCTAAAAAAGGATTTTGCGAAAGAGCCGAATTCAAGGAGGCAAAGAAGGTTCAAAGTTTATATGAAAGTCTTCGCGTACTAAGTCGCGGGCAATAGCATGTAATAAATAAACATAATATGTGAACACACCTACTTCAATTTATATTTTAATTTCTTAGCTGGAATAATAATATTCAAATACTTGGGACCGCACAATCCTCCCCAGTTTTATTTCTCAGAACTCTACCTTAACAAATGGTATTAGCGCAGATTCCGACAGTTTTCAGGTGCCTACCTTCGCGTAAGGAAACTCTTAAGTGGCGTTGTCAAGTTTATAGTCTTCATAAATCGCCCAAGCGGAGGCAATTCCAACATTGGCTTTCGCTCAGCGCTAATGATTTAGAGGGAGGCAATAATATCTTTATTTGATTCTGAGAAATAAACGAAATACCACCTAAGCTCTAAGGATAGACTAAGATATTATTGAGATGTGCTACGAATAATGAAGTCAAATTTATTCGTAGGTAACCTGAATGAAGCAAGCAGATCTTGCGACGGAAAACTAATTCAATTCATTATTCTAGCGACATTTTTTCTCTCACCTATCAGAATTAAACAAAAAAAGTCACAAAAAAATCAATTCTACGAATTTGCTACATAACGCTCTCAAAATAGAGTATTTTACACTGACGGCATTCCACTGCGACAGCACTAGTCAGCACAAAACTTTATGACAGTGAAAGATTTAGCTTTCTGCCTACTCTCATTCCAAGGATTTACAATCATAATCTTAATAGCTGACACAGGCAGACAATAAAAGGGTTTTGCGTTATTCTGTAGAGCTATCTCTGCGTATATGTAGAGAAGGGTAGGTATTTGAATAATCGTCTCATTGTGATATTCCGCACGAACTCTGGTTGGAGCTTTATATAGGTAGCATGTGTCGCGGATCGCAATCCCTTCCGCTCACAGGCAGCCTCAGCACAAGACTTCCATTCTACTGATTTAATATACCATTAGCTCCCGGAATCTCATAGCGTCTACCCGGAAATTCTAATGGAAAGTTTTCTTATTCGATTACAAATAACACATCTGTGGCGAAATTTCCGCGAATTTGAGTCTTTAAATATTAAACCTGGATATTTCTACATATTGCAACAGTCAAAACAACGTAATATCAATAGGTAAAGTAGATCCTTCTTATATACTGTTTCATGTTTGTACTTATACAGTATTCACGGAAGCTGAAATGAGATATTTTAATAAGATCCTAGGGATATAATACGATCGTAGATTAAACGTCTTGGCGCTGCTGTCGCTGTCACACCTCAATTTGCAGAAGGTTTCAATAATATTTAAATATCCGTTCATACGAAAAGGTGATGGATTTTCTTTGAACCGAAATGAGTAGGTACCTCGTACCTCTTACTTGAGCTTAGATTGTCCGAACCTTGAAAAATAATACAGTACGATAAAATGTTTTATGCCACTTCCAAAGAGGGTTTTTTTTTGTTGAAATGAGTTTGTCATTTGTGAAAAGACTTCCGTCAGTCACGTTCTTCGTTTATCTATTTTAAATTTAGTTTGAACTTTGCTTTATAGATTCATTTTGGATTCGGTGTTCAGGATTTCGATCACAGTAGTTTTATGATTATTTACGGGATATTTACCGTGGTAAGGATGTGGAAAGAGCTTCCGATAGTCTTCCCGTGAACATGGTGCATGTAACTGCGCCGAAATATCGGGAGCACCTTCCAGAACCTTACCACGGTAAATATCCCGTAAATAATCATATAACTGTAGTGAACAAACGTGATAGTTTAAAACAGTGATCGATCACAGTGTTTAATTATAATTGAAATTTACTGGGTATCTGTTACACTTTTGATAAATTCACCTAATCGTTCATATGTGGTCGGCTTAGATTTTATAACGTTTTTTACCAACCTTAAGTTTGGGTAGAAGCTACTTATGACTGCAGAATGACGTGCTTTCGGAATAGCGTGCTGGGAAGATAAAAGGATCCAAAAAAAAAGTCCACCTAAATGGTCATTCATTATATCTTTTTAAAGTCAAACCATGTTTATCAGTGGTGAAGTAGACAATAGACAATATTTATATTGTAACAAAATTCCACTACCTACACACTTATTTAAATTTAACAAGCGACGCAATTCAATTGAAAACATGCCCATGTCCCATTATTACCGGCGAACTTGAAAGGGGAGTGGTTTGTTAACTCTGACCCGTAATTGAGTTGTCTATGATAGCCAAGTTTTGGCAAATCTGGGACGGCATCAAATAATCTGCAGGGCAAGTGGTTAAAATACAACACTGTGTAGAGTTAGGATGTCTGATTCCAAAGGTTATCAATCACTCAAATAATTTTTATCAATCAAAAATCAATCCACGAAGATACGCTCAACACTTCTTTTAATGAAGTAATTTTTATTCACTTTTAAATTATACTTCGTTTGGTATGTTTTGTGTGTTTTAAATTCAGAGAAAAATAACTCCTTAGATAAAAATACCATGGTAACTATAAATTTGTAGGTAGATTCTAGAGACGCTTTCCCCTCGTGCAAATGTGGCTTAAAACGGATTAAAAGATATTTTCAATATTCAACGATTAAAATGTTATTTATTTTCTTTAATCTCCTCAGTTCTCGTTATCGTAAATGGTTATTTATGCTTTAATTAATGTTGTTTTCTTTGAACCAGCAGCTAAATTAATTCTTGTGATGAATTTATTACGAAGCTTTAGCTTGAACATGAAGATAATTAACATTTTTATCGCTGACTTTTTAAGTCTGATTTATTGAGTTAACATAAATTTAAATACAATCTAGGATTTAAAAAAATAAAACTATGAACGACATTTCAATGCTAAATCTTAAGTTTAATTTAAAATCTTGGTCACCTTGCTTTGTAAAATATCTGGGACATTATTGCACACGGTCATTTTGACCCCAAACTAAGCAAAGCTTGTCACTGCCAGATGGTTGGCAGAGACTGATATACGTACATAATTATATATTTTTTAAGTACATACTTAAATAGATATAATCCAGATAGTTGATTGAATCAGGCGTTACTTTGTGGACGTCCATCTTCAAAACTGTTTTTCTGATGAATAACATCTACGAGTAGGATAATTCCGCTTTTACTACTAGTAGAAGCGGAATTATAATAGATGTTCATCAGAAAAACAGTTTTTTCTTAGCACCCAGACATAGAACTAACACAAATGTTCATCACATGAATGTTTTTGTCCTAGGTGGGAGGAATCGAACCCACGCCCCCAAGCGCTGAAGGCAGGTCCACTACCAACTGAGCCACCGAGGTAGTCAAATGATGTGCCTAAAAGAAGATACGAATGAAATCAGACTGTATAATACGAGTATGTGTCTTCTAGGCACCTGGGCAAGTAATGTAAAGTAGGTGTGCCCTGTGGTTTCACCGGCACTACTTAAGAGCCTTCTCACATTTTTTTACGAAATAAGCAACGAACCCTGGATTTTGGTGTTCTGATTCTAACAAAAATAGAATGGTCTATAGAAAATTTTATATCTGTAATAAAAAAACTGTATTTTTTTACCGACAAAATGAAGGACGGTTCTACGTTACACTGTATCCCTTTTTTTAAATGTATGTTCACCGATTTCTCCGCCAACTGTTGACTGATTTAAAAAAAAAATATGTTCGGTACGTGTATGTATACTTCCGATTTGGTCCCATTGTCACCAAGTCAGGATCTGATGATGGGATCCCAGGAAAATCGAGGGCAACCATCAAATTTTATAAGCATCTTATTACGTTTTACATATATTTTTGAATTCGATTTATAATGTGATCCACTTTTTACTGAAAATATTGGCTTCAAATTTTGGAAAACTATATACTTACTATGTATATAATTATATAACGTACTAGTTTTTTTGCCCGCGACTTCGTACGCGTAGATTTTCATATAAACCTTCAATCCTTTTTTCTTCCCTTAATCCGGCCTTGCGCAAAATAACATAGCCTATACTTCAATCTGGTCATAGCTAAGCATATTCGTGAAAACCGTATTTAAATCCGTCCGCATTTTCTTCCAGGAGATGTGCGTGAACAAACAAACAAAAATTCTAAAAACTGCCTTAACATTCCAGACAGTTTGGTTTGCCAAACAGTCGCCCTGTGTGAAGTGTTAATAAAAGCATAAAAGTAATAAATAACACCGTCAACAGTTTTCAAATCAAAAAGATAATGTGACCACAGTGCAGAGCATGTTTTGAAATTTTCTTTTTGTCTAAACCATTAAAAGTATATCATATCATGTCGGGATGATATACATCTCTGAAATTTGACTGTCCAGTTTCGCTGGCCACGGAACCCTGACATAATGCTTGTCTTAACACGCTCTTGGCTAGTTATTTCTTATTTCGCGTGCATTTGTATGTATACCTTGATTAAAAAGCCATGAAATAGAACTACTCTATTTATCTGTTAAAATATCACAGTAAAATAAAATAATTTCTTTATTCTTATTGCAAATATACACTGTATTCTTCTAAAAGCTAAGTTTATATACCCTGAATAAAGGGTGCAGCAATGACTTATGTAGTGGCTGTTCACAAAACCAGACCACAGACATAAACATATAAATTTAAGTATAGTTAAATCTATTATATAAATATTATATATACTATTCAAACTTAACCTAGGGTGAAGTAATTTTACAAAACAAAAAAAAATACTTAGTGTGATAGGTTACTTAATTATATATGAGATGATACAAAACTTATGACGCTACTTTCTTAACTATTTATATATCGATATTTATTTTCTAATTATAATTTTCTAAAATTTATCGTCGAATAAATCTTTTATCTCGTGATAACATTTTTGGGTTAGAAACTTACGAAGTCATTTTTGGGTTAGTTGGTTCTGGGAAAATGTTATTATTTCTTTCTTTCTTTATTGCGTCCGGAATCTTGTTTTATAGGTTTATTTTCATGTACAAAGGGCCTTTTTTGAATATTTCTATTCGCGGGACTGAATTAAAATAGGATGCGGTATATTTTGTGTTTTAAATGCTAACATAGAATAAAACCAAGAGAATGTAATACTCCTACTCCATGCACTGGAATGAATCACCAAAGAGGTTGTAAGGGCTATAACATGCTTGATCTACACGTTCATTCATCTAAGAAGGTTAAGGAACCTTCTTTAAATTTAAACTGATTAACCGAATGACAGTTGACAGTTTTAATATTTTAATGGCTATGTCAATAACATTCTCTTTACTTTGGATCTCCTTGCTTGAGGCTATGTGACGATCCTCATATTACGTTTCGGGTAACGAAGAAATAAATCATTGATTTTTATTTTCGTTTATGTAAAAATAAAGAATTAAAATAAATGATATAAGATAGCCTATGTTTTAATCTGGTAATTTCTAAGCATATTCGTGAAAACCGCATTTAAATCCGTCCAGTGATTTAGGAGATGTGCGGGGACAAACAAACAAACAGACAAAAATTCTAAAAACTGTCCTATCGTGTTCAGCTGCTTATTTTAAGACGACCTGTGTGTTTTTTTTTTTGTTATCTCGCAATTACAGATTTTTTTATCTCTACGTTTTTATTATATGTATAGATTACCTCAAATTTACGAAAGTAGTTTTTCGTAAAACTATCGGATGGTAATTTGAGTGGATTTTGTTAAATTAATTACATAAAATAAACAATTTTAATATTTATTATCATATCAGACATGACATCACTTCCATAAAAACCTAATTATTATATAATGTACCTACTTATATACGAAAAATACACTATCGATATCGATTTCACGGAACAAGAAAAGCGAATAATTTGAGTGACCACCTTTATTCATCTCCTTAGAACTTTTTCCTTTGGTTAAAAATACTTTGATCACAGATGGAAATAAAATAAATATATAAGGCTCTCTACTCACTATTTAATTATGTTTATTTTCATTTATATAGGTACTTACTTTTCAAGTTTCAAATTTTTGTGAAATTTTGGTTTTAAATGTAGGCTTTAAACTATGCTCTACGAGCTCCAAATGTAGCACGGTCCAAGCTCCAACTGGAAGACACACAAATAATTCACTTTAGGCCGTGCTCACTGGCCAAAACACTCTACGTATCTCTTATTTTCAACATTATTATAAAAAATATCTATATAGGAATAAAAAAAGAAATGATTGGGCATTTTTAGGGTTCCGCACCCAAAGGGTAAAACGGGACCCTATTACTAAGGCTCCGCTGTCCGTCTGTCTGTCTGTCCGTCCGTCTGTCACCAGGCTGTATCTCATGAACCGTGATTTATTTGCTCGTTTTTGCTAGATATTTATAACGGCAACAGGTAGACTTTTGAAATATTTACAGAATATGGAGTTACGTATATTATTCACTTTAAAAATAAATAATTAAATTTAAACAAAATTAGTATTTAAGGGAGGCTGCCATACAAGAAACGTGTTGTTTTGCCGTTTTTATGATAATGGTACGGAATCCTTCGTGCGTGAGTCCGCCTCGCACTTGGCCAGTAATTTTTTTCTCAATAACATTGCAACCATTTTAAAGTAATTTTCATGTTGATAATGTTTTATTTGGGCAGAAGATATCGATTATTTTTTTATTAAGTATGAGTTTTTTCGCGTTAACTCTGCTATTAAAATATCAAGACGAAAAATAATTTTATACCATTTGCGAATATTCTATACATAACGTGCAATTGTTAAGTTTTTATTCTCAATCAGTGATTCAAAAATGTGCGAATTAAATACGTCTGGCCTACTTATTCAATGGATGCAATCAAAATGAGAAAACAAAAGTTTAAAATAAACACAGAAAATAAACGCAACATCCTTCTATTGCTTATTCAAACAGTATTTACTGTGTTGATTGGACAACTTTGTGGTGAGATTAGATAGAAAATGTCTGCGTAGATACTTGAAAAACAATAGTGATTCCTAATATTTAGGTCTATCCATTTATATTATGAGAGTAGCCAGGCAGTAGCATGTTGCGCTTTACAATCTGATGGTACCCGGTTCGATCCTCGACCCTACACCAATGACGTAGTACGTAAATAAGTTATGTACAGTTTTGATACAATCGCTCAACAACAGTGAAGAAAAACATCGTGAGGAAACCAGTATGTCCAAAATTCTCAAAAGTTCAAAGACATATTATGACATTCATCAACATACACTGGGCCAGCATGGTGGGTTAGGGCCCATCCTCTCTCTATCTCTCTCTCTCTCCGAAAGAAGGCCTGTGTCCCAGCAGTAAAGACATAATAGGCTGATAATGATGATGATGATTTCTATAACACTAATAATACCAGCCGTTTTATTCTGCAAGCTAAGTGAACGCGCAAGTGAAGTGATAAGCTAAGTGAATGTGATACTTGCTTGCCTATTTCTGCAGATAAATGTCAAAACATCGAATTATAAGGGTAAGGGACTACAGTCAAGGGTGATAATTCAGCATTTTAACATTTCTCTATAGTAATCGACAAGAAAAATACACGTTCCCTTATCTTATCACCTCACTTGCGCATTCACTTAGCTTGCAGAATAGACCGGTTGTAGACTAAATTTTACCCTCGTATTTATCTACTGCTGATATACGAGTACAGATATAAATACATGAAACCATTTGAATTTAGTTATTTCTCATTATGATTAATGTGCAAAGTTCCGCTCCGTCACCGCCAACTGCGACGAGATAACTCTACTTTGTTGTTCTGTAGATATATATCTAATAGATATTATGTGCTAAGAATGTTTTGGAACATCTGTCTCTAAAATGAATCGAAATTACTATTGTTCGTAATACGAGTATGTCTGTGTAATTCGATGACCACATGGAGACTGAGTGCAAAGCATTAGCATGGATTAGGTTCCAACCCAACTATTATGGACACTATCGCGACTTGATCCACGGAACCCAAAATCCACGACATTTCATGGATGACATGTTGTCGCATTTTTGTCTCTGCTTTAGATATTTCAGAAAATCAGACTTAGAAAATCAGCTGAACTTACTAGTGGGATGAAGTGGAATCCCTCAAGACCCGTACTCCCACCATAAGGACGAGGGGGAAACCTTCGAGACCCGCACGTTCACCACAGGGAAATTCTGTTTACAATTTTTTTACTGAAAGTTTAAAATTATAATTTAACTAAATAACGACCACAGGCTAAGTAAACCTACCTCTTAGATTGCGATGAATCCTCCAAAATTTCAATTATGGAAAGTTTTTGTACCTATTTGTTTTTGCATTCAGCATTAATACCTACTGGTATGTAAACGCATGTATTGCGACCACAGACTAGGTAAAGCTACTACGTAGATTGCGACGAATCCACCAGAATTTCAATGATGGATAGTTTTGTACCTGTTTGAGAATTTGCATTCAGCATTCGTTGGTATGTAAACGCTACCCATATCAATAAGAGAGTAGCACTAGGTTCTCTATTCAACTCAGCTAGGTGAGTAAAACTCGTCTCTGCATTCCGCTCACACGAAACTTGTAACATTACTGCGAAGTGCTAATATGCAGTTAACAGATAAGGCAGTTCGACTATGAATTCCCTACAGGTGGTGAACCCTCTCTTCGTTACAAATTGTATGTGAGAGAATTCTCGATTCAAGATAATTGTGAAGTTCATTCGCATAAGTTCGCGTTTTGCTTAAGGCGCCTATTATATTGCCGGTTTTTGTATTAATTATACAATGCAATAACTCTTTATTAAAAACCACAAAAACGAGGATAACATATAAGTTACTTTGTTTTTTTATGTTTTTTTGCTATGGTGTATAATAACGTGATATTGTATTATATAAGTTTAGGAAAGGTGTTGAAATAGAATAGATGAAATAGAAATTTATATTTGGAAATGTTTGATTAGGATTATTTTTCAGTGCTCACCAGGCAAAGACTTTTAGTGATTTACCTAATCTGTGTTACCAGGCGTGTGAAAATTTTGACGTTGACTGGTAAATCATTATAAATTTAAGTTATGCAGCGCTAATCTGTGAGTAATAAAGCCGCTTTGTTATTCCTCTTCCTTGATGACATAAAACTATTGGAATTACAAAATAAAAAAAGTATAAGTATAAGCTCCGACAAAAGAGCAGAATATCTTCAAATGACTGAACAGATTGTCTTGAATCATAGCTAAGAACACACTCGATCAAGTCACGTTTAAAACAAATAACAACTTAAATCAAAATTGTTCCGTCCGTTTGAGACGATGCCATAATTATACGTTAATTTTATCGCACCCCTCTGTTTGCTGTTTGCGTTGAAGTTAAAAGGTACGTTACTTCTGGCTCGTAAAAGTTGTGTAGCAATTAGCGCTGTACTGTACTGCCATCAAATTTGCTCCCCTGTTTTTTTTACAAATTACCATTGACAATAATGACACGAAACTACAAGTAGGTATTTTAAGATTTTGTCCATAAGAACTTAGAAGTAAACTGTAGGTATCCGAAAAACCCTGTTAAGAATTTATTACTGTGTAGTATTAATGTAGAAACAACCAATATTGCTTGTGATTTACATTTTAATATTCCTGGACAATATTACATGCCTGCTGGACCGCTATCTTCGCAGTTACAAATTAGCTTTTATTGGTACAGCGAGCGGCTGTAGCAAATGACAGGGTCTGGCGACCTCAGACGATCGGTCGATCGCTTTATCGGTCACCCGGTCAAGCGTTCAGTCAAGCCTGAACCGCTTCAAAATGATACTGACATCGTTGTTTCTTAACACCCGATACAAAAAGAGGGGTATTATAAGTTAAACGTGTATATCTGTGTCTGTCTGTTGCATCGTAGCTTCCAAACGGCTGAACTGTTCTTTTTTGTTTGAAAGTTGACTTGATCGAGAGTGTTCTTAGCTATGAGTCAAGAAAATCTGTTTTGCTGTTTGAACATTATCAGCACCTTTATGCGTGTTTTTTAATATTTATTCTTATAGTTGATAAAAGTTCAATATAGTGTCGGTTTGGGATGGATCAGCCAAAAAGCTCATCTGCAACGAATCCATAGTACGAACTAAGCTTCTTATACCTACTGCGGCAGTCCGTAAATTGTAATTTTCGTTCAGTTTTATTGTGGAAACTAGACGATATACTCCATAAAGTATTAAAATAAAATGTTTTTTATTGAGATTTTTACAAAGTTATTCCAGGCTATCAGACGTATTCTCTCAGCGGCAGGACTGTTACCTATCCTAGAACGTCGGCCACTAATTGTTCCTAAAAGGTTCGTTATTTTAATTGATTTTACACCAATATTCGATGCACATGTTTCGGTGAGCTTTGTTAGCTGGTTTATTCTGCGGAGCGGCGAACAGCGACTAACGATTCGCCATGCACGGCGAGTCACGGTTGGACAGTGTGTTTATATGCTGAACTCCAGATATATACAGCTACCCTCCCCGACGAGCAGTTTGGCTTTAGAGCCAAACACTCCTGCGTCCAACAAGTGCACCGCATCACGGAGTACATCCTTGAAGGTTTCAATAAGAAACCATTCCACGGCTTCACCCACAAGCCCATCTATCAGGGCACAGTTGCGGTCTTCCTCGACGTCGCAAAAGCTTTCGACAAAGTCTGGCATAACGGGTTGATATACAAGCTATATAAATTCGGAATGCCAGACCGTCTTGTACTCATCATACAAGACTACCTCACGGCTCGAAGCTTTCGCTATCGCGTCGAGGGAGTTCGCTCCTCACCTCACTCCATTGGTGGCGGTGTCCCTCAAGGCTCCGTCATGGCACCTGTTCTCTTCACGATTTTCACAAGCGACATTCCCCGATCTCCCAACGTGAACATAGCTCTCTTCGCTGACGACACCGCCCTCTACACCAGAGGGTGGAACAAGATCATCCAGCGGGCCCACCTTCAACGAGCCCTCACTCACCTAGGTGACTGGATCAAGAAGTGGGCCATCACGGTCAATCCTGACAAAAGTGCAGCAATGTACTTCCACCCTTCCAAAAATCCCCCCGCTAAACCCATCACGCTTCACGGGAAGCCCATCCCTTGGACACACTCCACCAAATATCTCGGCGTGACCCTCGATCGTCACCTCACTTTCTCAAAACATATCCAGATAGTCCGCAACCGAGCGGCTTTCTTCCTAGGCCGTCTCAGCCCCATCCTTGGCGAGCGTAGTAAATTGTCACTTAGGAATAAGCTGACAATTTACAAAACTTGCATTCGTCCCGTCATGACTTATGCCTCCGTGGCGTTCGCTCACGCATCCCGCATTGACCTGGACAAGCTTCAGGTCATCCAAAACCGTTTCATACGCAGAGCGGTCGGCGCTAGCTGGTACATGCGAAACGCCGATTTGCACTGCGATCTCGAACTCCCGTCCATTCTTCAATATATGAAGCACACTTCCCGCCGCTACTTTGACGCGGCGCCCCACCATCCCAACCCTCTCGTAGTCCAGGCCTCGAACTACTCGACAGACACGACAAACACTCCACCCCTCCGTAGACGCCCCAGAAATATCTTAGGCGACCCGGACGACCCCATCGCCGTCGTCACCTCGGCGGCGTTGGGCTCGTCCGATCCGACTGCTCCTGGCAACAGGAAATATTCAGTTTTTGGTATAGGTGCCGGTTACCACAGGCACACACACACACAACGATCCCGCCGGCGGGATCGGAGACCCCCAGGATCTGTTAGAAGATCGGTTAGATTCTCTCCAAATAATCATTCAGTTCAACAACCTACTAGGGCCCCAGGGCACACCCCTTCTGGGGTGCCAGGGCAAGTCTAATCCCCCACTCCCGGCGACGGTCCAAGCCGAGGCTCGTACCTCCGAGGTGCCCTTGCGCTTGTCGCCCAAAATCTAAACCATGTTGGCCCAACGCCCTCTGCGTTCACCAACTAGTCCGGTCAAGCTGTAGAGGCCGCAATGCCAACAGCAATAAGTCACATTAGAAAAAAAAAAAAAATATATACAGCTACAGAAAATAATAGTCTGTACTTTAGAACTTTTCCCAAACAAGGTATTCAAATCAAATAAATTTATTTCCGATAATTATTCATATTTATTTCATGGGGTTTCGATTCGTTCTTTCGATCGTTTTCGAACTCTGAAAACAATAATTATTATATCGAAGTTAATATTTCAAAATATGAAAAAAAAATTACTCAAAGATTTTTTATTATGGTCACAAAAAATGGGATCACAGTTTTTCCTAGTTATTATGTTCATCCCAAACAGATACCTATCAAAATATTTTGAAATATTAAAGTCGTAAAATGACCGAATTACATTTTTCTAAATTAGACACAGTCATTTTATATCTTAAAACAAACATCAAATGCGCAAGCGAGATCGCTGAACCCCGGTATTCTGGCCCTTAATATATGTAATATTAATATAACTTGAGTATAAAATTTTTTTTTTTTTTTTTTTTTTTTTCACACATGGTCATCTGACCCCAAACTAAGCAAAGCTTGTAATATGGCTGCCAGAGACTGATATACATACATATATATTTTTAAATACATACTTAAATAGATATTAACACCCAGACATAGAACAAACACAAATGTTCATCACACAAATGTTTGTCCTAGATGGGAATCGAACCCACGCCCCCAAGCACAGAAAGTAGGATCACTACCAACTGAGCCACCGAGGCAGTCAAAAAATTGAATCACTCCTGACTGTATTTGCGTCCGTTATTGCATAAATGTAGGTGCAGTAGGTCCAGATTGGTGATAAAAATGGTCCTCATAAATTCGACGAGACTTCGATATCAGTGTATTTTTATTTTATTTTATATCAATATATTCAAGTCTCGTAGAAAACGTGGAGCATCATGCAATAAAAATCGATCTCTGGCACCATTGAGCTACTGATTGGCTTGGATTGCATTTTACTTATCGATGAAAAAGGAGGCAAACGTGCTACGAGGCGTAGCACTCAGCTGTAGCTTGGGGATAAGAAACTCATCACTTACTCGTATTGTTTACTAGCAGTGCCTTCCAGTTTCACTCGCGTTATATCCGCGGGATAAAATTAGCCTTAGTTACTTCTTATAAACATCAGCTATCTGCCTATGAAATATATCTCCCTTTGTTTGTTTGATCTGAGCTTGCAATACAAATTTTAAGTTTGAATATAAGGGTAACGATAACGATATAAGGGCAGGAAGGACACAGCTCGGCGCGAACAACTAGTATTAAATTAAGCTGAAAGTTAGCCGCTTAGTTCCCGTTAAAGTGAAGTGAACCTAGGTGAGGCGCTCTTTTCACCCTTTTTATGCTTCTTTCCGCGCAAAAAATATTTATAACAAATATGTTAAAAAATAAGAAAATAAAAATTTGACTCCGACAGTCGGTCGAGAATGCAAGGAACCATTCCTGGAGTACTTTTTCCGGTAACCCATCCTATTGCACAGGTTATAAAACGCGGATTAGCTAAAAACGTCCGTTTTTGGCAGTAATGAGATTCATAACTGTATGATACCTCATACTACTAAAAATTATAAATCAAACAAGTGGATCATATTGAAAACCGACTTCAAAATTAGTAAATACGCAATTTCGTTTACTTGGCTGACTTTTTTGTCAATCATTTTGATTCATAAACCAAAATACTGAGCCGATTTTGATGAAATTTAAATGAAACTACCTCTGAAGTATGGCCTACCAAACAAAAATAGAATCATCAAAATCAAGTCATAATTGGCGGAGAAATCGATGAACATACATAAAATATACCTATATTTGTAATGCCTTTTCCTAATGAGGGTGCTACTCCTGCGCCTTTTTCACTTTAAATGTAATTATCCTTGTATGAAACGAATATGTAGGTGTTTGTTTAATTTTATTCATGACCATGTAGAGATTATAACCAGAAACTCACTATAAAACACCGTACCACTCCACTGGGATAAGGTAATAAACTGGGCGCTAACAACTCGTAAAAGGTCCACTTCAATGAATCACTCACCTGGTTATATAGCAAATTTTTTATTGTTGTATACCTAATGATTATTAATATTTCCTTTTTTCTATTTAAATTTTGACATGTAAATAATTTTTATGAAATAAATGAATATGAGTATAAATAAATAAATATCTGGGACATTATTGCACACATGGTCATCTGACCCCAAACTAAGCAAAGCTAGTATGAATAATGCACTTGTTTATTTGGTCCCAACACGAGCTTTTTTTTTTTTTATTTGCGTTAATTCTTTTAATAATTTATTTATTATCGGCCAGCAGCATACGCTGATGTGTCTATGTCACACAGTGTCAAAATGTAGTATTTAACTGTTAAGATTATCTTCTTCATTCTTATCCATCTGTCCAGTTTGTTTTTAAACGCATGTATGGATTTCGATGCGACCACATCCTCGGAAAACGACTCTGTTGTTGAGGATGTGGTGTGCAGTGTTGGTCTGTGACGGCGCAGGCCACACTAGGGATTTGTGACGTTTGCTTTCTCTTGTGTAATCTTTTAGTGAGTACATGAAACCGAAAACCGAAAAGAAAAACTCCATACACCTATAATAATAAAAATTTAATGGTGTTTCTTTGTTAAGCTTTGTGTTAAGCTCATATCTAAAGCCTGGACCGATTTGGTTTCGAAATAAACGGGTATTTTCAAATAAAAATTTCTACATATTTATGTAGAACTACTTAGATTGAATTGACTCGCATAACCTGAAATAAAAGTACCTAAGTACTATAAAAATAATAATCACACATTGATTATTATTTTTATAAATAAAATAAATAAATATCTGGGACATTATTGCGCACACATGGTCATCTGACCCCAAACTAAGCAAAGCTTGTAATATGGCTGCCAGCATATATATTTTTAAATACATACTTAAATAGATATTAACACCCAGACATAGAACAAACACAAATGTTCATCTGTTCTTATAGTACTCTTTTCTTAATAATAGGTCGGGGAAAAAGTCTTTTCGTATTTTGTATGTATAAGGTTGTAGTAAAAATCTCATCCGTTGTACTGTTTGTATCTGGCTGGTTTTGATACCATTAAAAATATGACATTTTAAAAAAGGAATACAAAAAGTAAAAAGCAATTTCCCGCCATTTTTCAATTGTTTTTTTGTTTGATAAAATGAGTGAATCTAACGAAGAAATTCGATATATTGTGAAATTTTATTACAAAAAAGGGAAAACTGCGACACAAGCCGCGAAAAAAATTTGTGACGTTTATGGACCTAATGCAGTGTCATCAAGAGTAGCACAATGTTGGTTCAAGCGTTTTCAGTCCGGGAATTTTGATGTCAAAGATGCAGCTCGCTCTGGTCGCCCTGTTACGGATAAAGTAGATGCCATTTCTGAAAAAGTGGACCAAGATCGGCATATTAATAGTTACGACGTAGCTGAAGAACTGGGGATTGACCACAAACCAGTTTTGACCCATTTGAAAAAAACTGGGTATACAAAAATACTCGATATTTGGGTGCCACACAAGCTCACTGAAAGAAACCAAATGAATCGTGTACTCATTTGCGACTCTCTATTGAAACGTAAAGAAACCGAACCGTTTTTGAAAAGATTGATCACTGGTGATGCAAAATGGATCACCTACGACAAGAATGTGCGCAAACGATCATGGTCAAAGGGCAGTGAAGCACCACAGACTGTAGCGAAACCCGGATTAACACGTAATAAGGTGATGCTGTGTGTATGGTGGGATTGGCAGGGCATCGTTCATTATGAGCTTTTACCGCCGGGCAAAACCATCGATTCGGATCTCTACTGCCAACAGCAGATGAGACTCAAACAAGAAATTGAGAAAAAACGGCCGGAATTGATCAACAGAAAGAGTGTGGTCTTTCATCATGATAACGCCAGACCGCACACATCTTTGGCCACTCAGCAAAAATTTAGAGAGCTTGGTTGGGAAGTGTTAATGCATCCACCATATAGCCCTGACCTTGCACCCTCAGATTTCCACCTGTTTCGATCTCTTCAGAATTCTTTGGGTAGTGTCAGATTAACATCAAGAGAGGACTGTCAAAACTACTTGTTGCATTTTTTTGATCAGAAGTCCCAAAAATTCTACAGCAACGGGATCATGTCACTACCTACAAGATGGCAACAAGTTATCGAACAAAATGGCACATATATATTATAATTAAATGTAATTAAACTTGAAAAAAATATGTCTTGAATTTGTTTAAAAAATACGAAGAAACTTTTTCCCCGACCTTATGTAGGTAATAATAATATTTAGTAAAAAAAAACATACATATGTTTTTTGTTGATAATACGTTTAATTAACGACATTAATCAAATTTCTGCTCCATTCAAAATGTCAAAGTCATAAAAAGAGTCATATTATAAGTAGGTATTATACAATGGTTAGACCAGATATTTATCTCAGGTTTTGCAATTACTAGACCTACCGGGAGCCGAGTATACCTACCTGCGTGATACAGCGTAGCGACGGCACCTTTTCTATAAATTACCTTGGCCCCAAAGACCAAAGGGATTTTAGGTAACACTTAGATCCTGAACCGTTTCCATTATTCAAAGTAATAGCAGTGATATTTTATTCCTAAGTAGTTTACTTGCTACAGAAACCGAGAAACTTGGTTATCGCTGAACACTTAGACAGTTTATTGGCCCGGCAACTAAATTCAACAAGATATTATAAGTTTAACCAAGAAACTGTCTAAGTATCCAGCATCCAGCAGCATCCTATTAGTACACGGTGAACATACTACGATCCCCAAGCCGCCTGCCAAGCGTGGGGATAATGGCAACACCCCTCTCCAAAAGGGAGATCTTTGTTCAGCAGTGGAGCTTTACTGATGATGTGATGTGAGTAGGGTAACAAAATAAAACAAAAAAGTATACTATCCAAATTTTGAAGGGTGAATGTTATATGAAAATTAAGATCGGAGTTGTCATCTGGATAGCTATTTGTGCCTACAGCAGATTGTCAATTTACTCGACTTTACAAACAAGCTAGTGACTAATTCGCACTACTTAATTATTAATCTAAATACAAACGTTTCTGTGTAAGTGAGTGTGTTAGATTTGCGCCCACTCAACTAGGTAACGGCTGAATGGATTTAATTGAAATTTGATACGAAAGTATTTTATACGCCGAATCAACACAATTAGGCTTCCGTTCATGTAGAATCACACTAATATTACAAATACAAAAGTTACTGTGTGTGTCGAGCGGAGTTGAATACAAATTTAATTCCCAAAAACTTAAATCATTTGATTGACCTAATTAATATAACAAATGTAAAAATGTGTTTTTTTTTAAAGGAATAAGCTTGCGTTTGTCCTCCAACTCGCCTGATGTTAAGCGTTGATGCGATCGATGGAGCACGCTTGCCTAGAAGAAACCGATTTACTCGTGATTTCAAGACACCCAGATTGTAACTATCGGGTAACACCCATTCAGGCAGCGTATTCGAAAGACTAACAGTCCGCACAATAAAATTGGAATCAAAGCGCTTCGTAGAGGGTTTCGGAGCATCAGCCATAAAGCGGTGCCAATTTTTCGTGCCCGCTCTGGCAGTCCAATAGAAAAATGGGCAGGAGGGAATTAGATCATGCAGATCCGATGAACACTCTCCAAAATGTAGACAATTAAAGAGTTTCTATTACATTTAAAAGGTCTTGTATTCTTGTAGTAGCTGTACCTAATAGATGAAACCTGTGTTACCATAGGTGTTTAGGAATGATATTCAGTCCTACTGAAATAATAATATTTTGAGGACTACGAAAATCAGTTTTATTTTCTCACCATCTCTTCTGTCTCTTCAAAAACAAAACGCCTCTAGCTCTTACTTTACAGGCGGCCGCGAAGGTCGCACTTTATAAAAAAGAGTTCCGCCACAGGTGTTACAGCTGAATGCGGATTTTACAACTCCAATTAAATCAGCTAATTCGTAACGGCTTTGGATAAAATGTAGTAAGGAGGATTTATACCCTGGATTAACACACTTTTTACCCAGAAAAAAGAAACTGTTTCTGTAGGATAGCGGATTAATCGCAGGGGCAAGCAACTTGCAGGTAAATACGTAGGTAGTTTTGATTTAAGACCATGTGCGTGTGTGTATAATACAAAAATAATAGAAACACGTTATCGCACATGAGTCATAATTGGCTTGTGTGTTTTGTAAGCCACGTCGGTCGCTGGGTATCTTATGGCGCTTGTGATTGGAGAAAATAAAAGTCATTCAAATCGCGCCTAGGATTGGCCCGCTCGAAAAAGATCCTGCTCAAAACTCGGGCCTCGGCGGTTTCACTTTAGTACCATAGATAGTCCGCTGTTTGGTGAAAAACTTCGTTTTGTAATAAGGTTTATTTTGGTACATGGTTTAAACCTGGTACTAATCCGAGTACCTAAGTTAAACCGAGTTTTGTAATAAGGCTTTTCATCACGGGGATGAGCTGTCAATTCGTTATATCGTCATAGTACTATGAACCAACCTTTAATAAAAACGAGTACATACAACAAAGAGTTCAGATTATTATTATCAAGCTATTGTATGTAACGAACGGTCCAATGAAATTGTACAGGTATTTTTTCATCCAATTCACAGGCTTTGCGCTATTTCACGCTTTTCGCACAAAATAAATGCGGCTTTTTAAACCAATCATGGTATAAAAGAACGGTAGGAAAAGGAAAGTACTTTAGATAGGTCGGACGAACTGTGTACGTGACGTGTAGAGATGTTTTACTAAACATTTTATTATCTCTAACAGAACATACGTAGGATATTATAAAATATGAATGTTTATATGTAATCAGGTGGATGTTAAAGGCCTTCTTTTGAAACTTGTTTTTTTTTTTCAAAATGTTCATTTCAGTTTGGTTTGTCTACTTCCATGGTTAGCTTAAAATTATAAAATTCAATGCGAAACACGACTCAGGACATTATTCGCTCTATAAAAAATATATATGAAAGAAACACTGATTTGCGTATTCCTCCCTGTTTTTTTTTTTTAAATTCATTCTGGTTCCTATTTATTAAAACCATTTGATAGCGTAGAAACCAGTCTACGATATCTTAATATACAGATTTCATAATAATTGAGGGAACCGTAAAAGGAGGGGGTAGAAAGGGAGGGAGAGGTACATTTTATATTACAGCTATACTTTTCGAATAATATAAGAAAAATCTCAAAAATAAAAGTAGTGAAACGCACGACTGTGTGTAAGCGCTATGGTTTTACTCCACTCAATGCTGCTTAAAAGTGGGAAAAACTCGCCTTATTTTTTTTTTATGTAGACCGCATCATCGCTTAACATCAAGTTTGTGATGGTGGCCAAGGGCAGGCCTATTTTTCTTTTTTTTCAAAGGTTTTTTTCTACACATTAGTATTTACTATTTAAATGTTAAACTATGGATGTGGATAACACTAGTTTTTTTAATACTTTTTATGTTTACTGTGTTTATTTTATTTATTTATTTTATTACTAATACTGAAACTAGCAGATAAATGCTACTTAGTTTAATTAGATACTTTCTACCTATAAGTATATGATTTTATAAGAAAAGTACTTATTCATTGTATATATTAGGAGAAGAAGGAATAAAGGCATGATTTATAACTAAGAGGACAGTAAAAAGTAGAAAAAAAACTTAAATTTAAACCTTAAACTACATACTTTAACTGCCATTTCAATGGAAAGTTTTTCAAAAGACAATTTTAAACATTAGTCATAAAAATGCTATCATAATTCAGGAAACATTGTAAGGAATAAGTTTTTTTTCCACAGAACTGGCATTCTTGAATCAATTCAGCCAGTACTATAATGTCAATAGGTTGGTAATTTTGAATCATTAAAGTCTAAGCTTTTCATAGTTAATTATGAAGTTACACGTCGCGAAGAATAGACAGGAAGCAAAAATAATCCGATTTCCCCCCGCATCTGGCTCAAAACAAATAAATTATAAGTCAAGCTCCAATAATCCTTAGAATGTAGTTCCTGAGAGCAAATATAATTAACGATATCTCCGAGCCCACTCAGCGAAATATCGGGAGCTTGTTCCGATCATAATCGTATTACGTAATAATAAATTCGTATTGTAGAGTAGTTACTCTACGCCTAGTTAGGCGGCACCATCAATGTGGAATAGAAGAAAAATAGAACAAATAATGTAGAAGTAAAGAATGAAAGAGTAGAGGAAGACCGGGGTAGAGTGTCTGAATATCTAGGTGCAACTACGCGCCACTCATAATAATTATACACATTTTATTAAATAAAGTGCGAGTCGACGGTTCCATACCACAACATTAATTATTAACTACTAAAGTATAAAAAAGTAGTGCTAAAAAACATCACGCCAAAGCTGTCACCCATTCAATTACCGACTGCGCCGCGACGTTGCTTAACTTCGGTGATCATACGGAAACGGTGGTGATTAGAAATTTGTCACTGACTAGGGCTTGGCCAGTAATTATTATTTTTTGTTATACTTTAGAGCGTCTAGTATGATCATACCAAGTTTGATGCTTGTATACGTATTACCGTTTTTAAACTAGAGTAAATACGTTTTTTTTTTTTAACGTTTGTTATACAGGGACCCCTTTTTAGTTAATCCTATTTGATTTAACTATTATTTCTTAGTTAATTCACCGTAACATTACATATTCGAGTTTTAAGCTGTTCTAGTTTAATGGTATCTTGTGTTTAATCTTAGCAGCTATGTCGGTTACTGTGATTATTTGGCGAATTATCCTCGATCCGGATTTTATCGTTTCAAGAAACTCTGAACATACCTAGCTCTCTACATTACCTGCTGTAATTTTGAGTTTTTAATACGTGTAATGGAATAATACTTGATAATGATAACAATTTAAGTTAAATATTCTGTGAAAGGGTACTATTGGGGGTATTATTATGCATGTTACGGGTGCAAGTCTCCCTGTACGAGATTTTGCGAAAAAGTTATCGTTACGTAAACGATAGCAAGTGTATGAAAAATTCAGTTTCCTTTTGCGTCCGATAGAGGCGCTGTTCAATTTTTCGTACATTTTGCTATCGTTTACGTAACGATAACTTTTTCGGAAGTGCTCGTACTAAGGCCACTGGATACACCACTGGTAGAGTCGAGTACATACTCTGCAAAATTGGGAAAATATTCGGAAATATTGGGAAATTAATAATAAGTGGTTTCCAATATTGTGCAGTGTCACATCACGGTTCATCAAATTTTCATCAACAGCGCACCGTACGATACAAGTAGGTACGCTTCGTCTCCTCCTTGATGATTGATTATAAGCAAGGCGCCAAGAAAATGTAACATCGTAATCACTCATGGATTACAAGTAAGTGTTATTAAGATTATAGGTTCACTAGCTGCACCCCGTGGATTTACATGCTATCCTACGAGAACCGTTTATCATACCGGAATAAAAAGAAGCATGTGTTAAAGTTGTGTTAATCTAGTGTAAAAGCTACCACCATACCAAATTTCAATAAAATTTGTTAAAGTATTAGGGATTTGAGTACAGACATAATATACAGACTTTAAGAACTTTCGCATTTATTATTATGATGTGATTTCAGATCGGAGAAACAAGAGATATAGGCCTCATCACAGTTATCGTTTGTCTTCAAAAAAATGTCTCCGGGTTTCACCCATTATTCGCACACCAAGACACTTGCAGCAACACCAATGAACTATAATAGTCCACATGCAAAAAAGCGCGGCAATGTTGACTACAGGATTAATACGGCCTGATGCAATCGCACCTGCCAAGCCACCTTACCATATCTCCTTTTTTTGTCTGATCTGAGGATGTAATAATGCGCCAACGAGTTCTAAACCTATTTTATTAGTCCAGGGTAGAAGCTACCCTCACCACATTCACATCTGTTCAGCTATTTAGCAGAAATAAACAGATACACCCCTATACACGAAAAATTACATGAATGCTTAAATAGTTTTTTTTTTGTTTGTTTACTATAGTTTTGGTATCACGGAAATTGATCCACTATTGGGCGGAATCAAAATCAGATGAATAGAATTTAAAAAATGCATGACTCCAGTAAGTTTCCATTAGTAAGCAACGGCGCAAATTTATTCAGCGGCTTTTAGCCGCGGGTGGCCGTTGCAATAACACTGTTTCATTCTAATTCAATGATCGAATTGAGAGCGCTGCGCACTTCGTAAACTAGATTACGCAGCTGTACGTATTGACCACGGCGCGGGAGCGGTAACTATGTTGCCGTCATGCAGAACTCACTGAAACTAGGAAAGGCTTAGGGGAAATGGTGACTAGATATTCGAAGAAACATTGTAGGAAGAGTATTGAAACATATTTGCGCCACTAATATTTCAAAGTAGCGACGCTTCGAGGTTTCACCCCGTGGGCTTTCCTTCAGGTTTTTTTTTATTATACTGGGTGAAGAGACGAGCGAAGTCGCTTGCCTGATGGCTCTTCACGCTTGCCCATAACAGCTCAACGCCACTCAGAATTTTGAACTTTAACAGTTCAAAACCCTGGATGGCACTGCACTGCGCTCGTCACCCCGATATATAAGATGTCAAATCTCTGTGTGCCCTGTAATTTCGCTGGAAACAAACTATACATTTTCCGGGATAAAAACCATCCTATATCAGACCCTCTTTCCTTGCCATCTCTATGCAAACAATTGCGTCGATCTATTGCTCTTTTGCTGCGTAAAAGAGAAACAAACACACTTTCTTATTTATATTATGCATGATGCTGACGTCTGTATGTAGATGTGTGCAAGTTTGTTTATTCCCACTTAACCTCGTAACGACTCAATGGCTCCCTGAAAAAATACACGGTTCCGGATAGCAGGAATAACGGTGCACAGGTTATTATTCTATAAGCTGCTCTATGTTAGATACGCTCTGCAAAGCGGTAGGTACCTACTCGTAATCTCAGTAATCTAAGGCTTGCATAGTAATAACCTTTGCTCTTGTGTTCCTACAATCCACGAATATGACCGAAAGCAATGTAGAATTGCAATAACCTATTAAGTATGCGCATGTTCGTCTATGGTATGCGGGACGTTGTTTTAGCATCGTATACCCAAAAACTTAATTACCGCGATCATGCCGAACCAAAATTGTTGAAATGTAAATCATCCACAAAAGCTTTTGTTTAAGCTAAATAATAGAATTCCATTCGATCACTCGTTGTAAATACCCATATAAATGGCTTCTTTAATACGTTTTGTCGTCGAATGATTTATTACATTTTTGTTTATTTGATGACGATGAAACGGCGGAAGCTATGGTTCATTTCACAGCATATAAAAGGTCAGGGATTATATAGAAAATTGTACCTAAATACGTCCCTACATAGGACAGAAGGTCCGAACTCAGGGATCGATTGTCAACATAAGTATTACTCAAATACACAAAGTTACACATATTAAATTATATTACCTTTAATATTGCACTGCCTAGCTCAAGGATTGCATGGCATGTAGGATTAGATAGCAGTAGCTGGAAGCTAAATTTACTAGGTATACTGTGTTTAGATATAAGCCGAAAATGGAAAATGGTGTGTGGTGATGGCGGGCCTCGAGAGAGGTTATTTACAGCAATAGCTGGGCTGATAATACGGTCACAGAATTATCATTGGGTGCTTCTAAGTAATTGTAATGGGAGATTTACATGGGTCAATTTCTACAGCACCGCTAAGCTACACGGCGAAAATCGACCATGTTGATAGCAAATCTACTAAGGTAAACTTCAGGTGACTAAGATCGCAAAGTTGGCTAGCTTCTTACTTCTATCGTATAACGGTAGGCCGCATGCTGAATTACTTATACGCCAGTACGTAGGAGACCTGCAATTTTCAATATTATCGAACATAATGACCTAAGTGTCGCCTGTAATTTAAATTGGGTAATTCGCGTATATGGGGTGGCTGAGCTGCTTTGTGAAGCGATTTGCGAAGCGACTAACCACACGGCGAAAATCGACTCGTGTAAATTGACTTTTTATAAAACTAATTACATGATTATAAAGACCCACTTAGATCAAGATATGAACCCTTAAGTAACGCAAATTGACCCGCATTGTTTTAACCTAGCTAGCATAATAAGGTCGGGTAATATAGAGACCTTTATCGTTATAAATTACTTTTTGATACCCGACCTAAAATAGTTGACCAAGTTTAGGTGCCTAAGTTCTGGTACGAGTGAAATAGGTAAGTATCTAATATTTTGGGGGTACATAATAAATTATCCGTACCTTTTCATATTTCGAAAGGATAAATCATTTTTATAACCACCGCAAACATTTTGTTTTACAAAATATAAAGATTGCGGTACCCAGTTTTTCTTATCATTACATTTATCTGTTTAATATTTTACTCGTGGTTGTTGCGTGAAATACTCGTTAGTTCTTAAGTAAGCACGAGTAAGTAAATAGTTATTAACTACTTACTTTTATTTTGGAGCTTAGGTATACCAACTTTTTGGACCATTAAAACAAGTTCAACCTTTTTACAGCACCATATAGAAAAAAAAATGATTCTGTTATAAATATCGTTTTATAAATTAAACCAAAGGATAATTGGCAAAAATTTGTGGAATTTGATCTGACTTCCATCAACGATGGTTTGTGTAGCTTCTTCGACTAGTAGGTATAGAAGATTATTTGTGGTGAAGCTACAATTTTTTTTTTTACTTATTCCTAAGGACGTTTTGCCTTTACCTGTTACCATGATACCTAAGGTATTATGCCTGTTACTGACAGCATTTTTATTGAGCTGTAATTTTGACAGTAGCCCATTTCTTGGTGGATATATACGGATGACGAGGCGATTGGCGTTTTAAAGGCTCTAGCCTGCCCGATGGGCGAAAAAAAAGTACTCGGTGCTTACACAAACATATCTCGTTAGTTGCAGACAGAGCGAGTTTTCCCATATTTTCCCTAGTTACCTACACTACCATGTACATAATTTTTGCAAAAGAAAAACAACCGAATATGTACACGAAAAGTGACTAAAATTCAATAAACAGATTTCATACCCTAATTTTTCACCCATAGAGGAGGCCTCTTTTATTTAAATATAAATGGAACCATCCTCGAGGTATAATAGCCTATTACAAAAAACATTAAAATCTGTTCACAATTGGCGAAGATATCTTACAACATGCACACACACACGCGCACACACAAATACATTAGAATTGAGATCCTCTTTTATTGTAGCCGGTTGACAACGAGGTTTTTTTTTCATCCCGAACTTTTTAATGACTATATATGATTTGCTGTCATATTGAAGGTTGCTCAGTATTAAATGGACTACCCATTTACATTTACACAGAACACAAATCTTGGGTGACTTTAGTACAGACGTGTTATATATTTTTACCGTGGTACAGTGGACCTGACCACGGGAGAAATATTTCTTTCTTAGAACAGTGATCGGACTACAGTTTTTTTTAAAGATTTATTTATATAATATTTTATTTTGGTTTGGCAATAGGCCGCAAATGAATAACGAAATAAAGAATCTTGAAAAAAAAAACGAAAAACATGTGAGATTTAAAAAACAAGTGAGTCACCAAACATTGTGGTTGAATTCTGTGGTAAACGGAGTTTGTCTATTACCTTGAACATCCTTTTTGAATTAATGAGACACAGATTGGTTTAGTACCATCGGAAGACAAAGACTAAAGGTAACAACGCAATCAGAAACGCATTGACTAAGAACAACATAAATAGTGTATACATATTAATGACTAACTGTACTTCATATTCTTTCAAATATAGGCACAGAACACGAGTTAAGTGTGTGAATATACTCTATAGAATTAAAAGTTGTTGACTAACAATTTTTAGTGAAAAGCTCTCGAGTTTAGCCATTGTGTCGACAACACACAAAGTGTTGTCGACACAATGGCTAAACTCGTTAAAAACTAAAAATAGGTATAGCTAACTTTTTGTAGAACGATATACGCGACAATAGCAACCAACAAATGAGTTCGTCGGCCTGCACGGCAGCCAGGCGCGGATAGAGCATTTTAGGCTGCGTACCAAAACATAGACTATTATCGAGTGAAATTCGTTGCATGAATTTTGGTATTCTTTGTTTACCTATCGGTTGAATTTTTAACCGACTTCAAAAAAGGAGGACGCTTAGCTATAGGTATTCTAAGGGAGGACGGTTCTATTATATGTTCCACTGTATTTTTTTTTATGTATGTTCACCGATATCCCCAACAACTTTTGACCGATTTAAAAAAAAACTTTTGTTCCGTAGGGTATACTTCCAATTTAGTCTCATTGTCACCAAGTCAGGATCTTAGATAGGATCCCAGGAAAGCCGAAGGCAACCCTCAAATTTTAAAGGCACTTATTACGTTTTCCATATATTTAAGTCGGTTTTTTAATGTGATCCACTTGTTACTCTCTCGGAGGCGTTCCAAAACACTAGGTGATAAACGCACAAAGTATTTTGGAACCAGCATCGAGTCAATTTAACTCAATAATGCTGCAGTCCCTAGTAGACGATTTTTTATTTTTTCAGTAGCCTTGCACAAGGCAATATGTTAAGGCTACCTACCAACTACACTACCTAGTAATTTTGATTATATATATTATACATTCATGTCGTACATAAACTTAATGTTTTATGGGATAAAAAATGTAGAGGTCTGGATCCGCACGCCTCCCGCGAGTCGTATTTCTCAACCCGCTGAATACTGTCGACGAAACAGTATTCCCATACTTCAGAATCAACGTGTAAATAAATAGCGAGCGCGACCGCATAAGGATAAGCAAGACTCTACGAGACTGTCTGGTTTGTTTCTGCTCTCGGTCTATCCAGGCAGAAGTTAATAGCCAGAATTAGAAATATAACTTTAGAAAGAGATAAACACCAAAAAAAACTTTTAATGAATTCCACCCTTAATGCAGGCCTGATAACAGTAGAACACAGGTTTTGGTTCATGGCTCGATGCATCCGCATCGCACGTTATACGTCATTGTTTCGAGCTTCGAGCTTTGTTTGTTGGTTTTCATTGTGGTGTATTTAAAATTAAACCTAGCTTTATTTTAATAGTGTACTTAGTCGCTGGTAACTGGTAACTACTATATTAGAGTATGTACGGTTTTAAAGCAAAACTAAGAGATTTTTTATATAAACATCAAAAAAGCGAAGAGCTCTTAAGGAACGACACCAGCGCAATTTAAACTTTAAACTTTTAATTAGTTTTCTATATTTTAAAGTTCTAATTCCATCCTGCATCTAGTTTATTTACCTACACAATTTTGTTAGTATTTATGTAATATGTTTTATGTTTAGTTTTAAATATAAGTAATTAATAATATGTAATTAATAATATGTAAATATATGTTTTATGTTTAGTTTTAAATATAAGTAATTAGTTTTAAATAATTTTCTTCTTTTATGTTTAGTTAGCTAGTTTTATATCACTACCATATTAGTATTAGAGAGTTGAGCACACCTGCTATTTCACGACGTGCGTGACGTCACCTGTCGGTTCCAACGGAAGACCAGCGCTGGTTTTATACCAGCACTATGCTGAGTTGGGACCGATTTGTGACAGAAACTATAATTTTATTTTCCTGTATTTAATATTCTATATAGTATTGTTTCTGTCATTAATAAATATTTTTCTTTCTTTTTTTCTTTCTTTCTTTCATTTTGAAACTTTTCTGTGCGTAATTAACAAATTATTATTTTTCTTTTTCCTTCTACGTTTTTTGTTGACGAGGGAAACTTTCGATGAAACCAGACTGCATTGAGGTGCAGCTGAGATATCTAGAATCATACCCAGTAAAACCACTCCGGTGACCAGCTAATGCTTGGCAAAAGTGCTTCGGATCGCCAGATGAACACACGGGAGCCTTTAGCACTGCGCTAAGGCTGGCTCACTTATAGACATCCGTGTTGTTTCGGCTTCACCACCTATGACAATGTCGGTCGCACAACGTTGTCCTCCTCTCCTGGGGCTTGTTTGGACGGATGGTCAAAACCCTACCTCCGACCATCCCGAACCCAGAGGTTTTCTTTTAGTACTATATTATTTTATTATAAGTACTGGTTCGGTATTCTATTGCCCTGGTATCAGGTTAACCTAGTGATCCATGTTAACATTTTGGAACAATAGGTACATATGCATGTATGCATAAATGTGCGTGTACCTCATCAACTTAAATTCTATCAGAGTTGTGGTTTGTTAAACCTTCAAATTAATAACCTACAGGTTTCACACTTCGGAAGTCTTTACTATCCATCACGTATATTCCGCTCCGAAAACATTCGAAGTAAGTATAGCATTCTCATTCCGTTCCACTGAACGACTGAACTTTCCTCATACCACAGAAATATTATTTTAAACGAAAATAAAAAACGTAATTACTGCCAAAATAGGCAAGGTTTGTAAAGGATTTCTTCCCTTTTTTGTGAGACTTTTTGACCTCTTTCGTGATCTAATTAAATGCTCAAAGAAAAGGCCATAGGTTAATAAAGTTTCGAAGGTTGGGAATACGTTTTTGTCTTACTCTTTTTTTCTTTTAGAACATTATTTTATATCGCAAGGGTTTTTCGACATTCTTATTTAGTCAGATCTTACCTACATAAAAATTCGTTGTTTTTTTAATGGTTGTGAATTATATGACGGTTTCGTCGAAGATGGTAAACTCACCTATCCTGGAATGGTAACTGGCTCCTAACACCTGTTTTTTTTTTCATTTTCTTATTTCTTTCCGTGTGATTGTCGTTTTCAGTCAACATTGGAATATAAACAAGCCCCTTCGGCAAAGTGTGCCCCATGTGAATTAATGAATTAGGAAAACAATTGTCCGGACATGGCAAACGAGAAACTTGGTAACTTTTCCAATTAGGTAATTCCCGAACGTTTCGTTATAATCTTATTTTGCGTGTTTGGATGTATTTTGCATCACTGGCGAGCTTTTGAATTTATTGCG
Organism: Agriopis leucophaearia; assembly: GCA_949125355.1. Lineage (NCBI taxonomy): Eukaryota > Metazoa > Arthropoda > Insecta > Lepidoptera > Geometridae > Agriopis > Agriopis leucophaearia. The sequence goes on along the minus strand of OX421265.1, from coordinate 6,336,230 downwards.
GAATTTCATACCTTCGATCCAATTTCCATTTTCAATTTGTAAAGTTTGAACCTTTGAACCGTTAAAAACTTGAAGTTCTGAAAGTAAATTTGATTTTATTATTCTTTTTAAGGTTTCTATTTTTATTTTGTCAACGGAAATGCGTATTTTTTATTACTAATACAGTTACTATTATTGCCGAAACAGTTTGCTGTCATTAAAAAAATGTATAGGAATCATAAGCAAGCTCAAAGTCGCGCAACGAGCTATGGAGAGGGCTATGCTCGGCTTTATCTACGAAATCGAATCTGGAATTAGGAGATCCGTAGACGAACGAAAGTTACCGACATATATATAGCCCATCAAAAAACCAAGTTGAAGTGGCAGTGGGCAGGGCACATAGCACGCAGAACAGATGGCCGATGGGCCCGAAAGGTTCTCGAATGGAAACCACGGACCGGTATGTGCAGCGTAATACGTCCAGTCGTCCACCCACAAGATGGACAGACGACCTAAAAGAGACCGCGAGGAAACACTGGATGCAGGCACTTCCAATCGGCCCTTTTGGAGATCGATGGGGCATCGGCCGGTTGCAAGGCCTATGTCCAGCAGTGGACGTCCTATGGCTGAAATGATGGTGATGTTTTAGATTTGTTTATCTTTTGATAAATTCTTTATTTTTCCAATCATCTTTGATCACACAGTCACGTAACATCACATGAGCTGTGGTCAAACGCCTAGTCTGTCAACCAAAAAAACTTGCGTACGTTTTCAAAATGAAATGGTTAGTTTGTGAGTTGGCTTCAAAATAGAAAGAATGAAAATTTTAAAACTTTATTTCTCTGGAACACTTTGGTCACAAAGTGAACAGAGGGGTTTTATTTATATTACACGGGAATTACTCACGTAAGATTGGGCCGGATACTCCGACTATGTTTCAACCGTATTCGGCGGTCTTTATCAAGGTGCTCGCGCGCGGCTGCGACTCGCTTTGCACTACGGGCAGTGTTGCCGTTAGGGCAATCTAGTTTTTGGCTACATTAAAGAAAAAAGTAGCCAATTTTTTAAATTATTCACTTACGAAATTCTGCTAGAATTGGCTAAATTATTAATTTATTTATTTATGCATAAACACCACATGTATTTATTAAACTAATTATAAGCCAGTTTTTTGCTTCTACTTGACATTACAATTTAGGCATGGGGATAAGTAGGTTCAATAAAACAATTTTAATAGTGCTAGTGAAACTACTGTATTTTTTTTTAATTCAAATTAAAAGTTTTCAATGTCATCTGACATCTCTGTAATTTCTTCGTCAATTGATGATGTGGATGGTATTTCAGTTTGTTTTAGTGATTTGGCCGTTTTTGTGATACTTCAGGTGGCAAAACATAATTGTGGCAAGGTTTTTTTTAATATTTTAGCTAGTTTTTGAAAGTATTTTGCGCTCTAAATTAAGAAGTATTCATTAAAACTTAGGGTTGTCTAGGAATTATTTCTAAGAAATTTAGGGAAAAACAAAACACTAGCTTACGTTGCGCGACGTGTTCTGTGTATGTGATTGGTTTTGTAGTTCTCTAGCACAGGTAAAGTAAATTGGCATCAGTGGGTAGAGTGGTACTTACCGTATGGTGGTATTAATCGGTAGACTTTACCAGTAATGAGAGTATGTAGTAACAATCTTAAAAGTATTTAGAAGTAGCTAGATTTAATTTGGTGGCTAAAATGAATTGGTTTTTGGCTAAAACCGTTGAAAATTCGCTAGATCTAGCCACATAGTGGCTAAAACGGCAACACTGACTACGGGCCGCCGCGCGACGCGCACGTGACGACAACGGATCCTGATCGGGTGCGGGGGTGGGGGTGCGTGGAGAAATATGTTGCGCCAGCGCGCACAGACAGACGGACGAGGGGGCGTCTTGAACAGAGGGGTGTTAAGTTTAACATGCTTTAGCATCGTTACTCCAAAACGGCTGAACCGATTTTGATTTACCTAGTTTATTTTGTTTGAAAGTTGACTTGATCGAGAGTGCTCATATTTTGATTCAAGAAAGTCTATTCAGCTGTTTGAAGATTATCAGCTCTTTTATCAAGGCTTTAAAAAATTATTTTATACTTGTATTGTCTACCTTCTAACACGTACGAGTACCTATGTACTGCGAGCAACATATCAAATGTGATTTCCAGAAATCCCTGCGCTGGGGCTCTGTCACTTTCGGAACTCCGGCATTCTTAGTATCGAGCGACACGGCTTGAAATGAATGTGGATGAGGACGCTGTTGGAATAATGTTAAACAGAATCAGAATAATATTAAAATAATAATTAAAACGCATGGGCGGCTTTGTGGCGAGCTATAGGTGAGTGGCGACACCGCGTACTCCGACACTATGGGACTAAATGAGACCTCGACCCCTGGCTTGCCTTAACCGGCCGTCTGGGGGTGGAAACCACAAGAGCTAAGAACCTAACCTAAGCAAAAATCTCAATGACATCCTAAATCTATGCTGAATTTACAGCAGGATCTTTTTCGATCGGGCCAATCCTAGGCGCGAATTGAATGAATGACTATTTGAATGATTTTTTTTTCCACAATCACTTTTTTTCTTCGATCACAAGTGCCAAACGATACCCTGCACGTGGCTTACAAAACACACAAGCAATTAATTATAACTCATGCGCGTTCAAGTTATATTATCTTTGCTCTGTTACTACGTTTGTATTTAACAGTAAAGGGAAAATAAGACAACAGCACTGTGCTGTCTTTTTTTTTTTACTCGAGTTAGTCCGCGCTTAAACACCAACTCGCCTGTTGGTAAGTGACGATGTTGTCGAAGATGACGTACGCAGACTTAAAAGATACCTATTCACTCTCGCTTTGAAAAGGCCCAAATTATATCTCTCAGGAAACAAGGAAACCGGCAGGTTGTTCCAATCCTTCGCCGTACGGATTAGAAACGTAGAATTGAAACGTTTGGTACGTATCCAAGGAAAGCCCATAATGTATGGGTGGTAATGGGCCGTTTTCCTACTTGTCTTGTAGTAGAAAGGGGATGGTAGGATAAGGTCATGTAGCTCCGTTGTACATTCTCCAAAATTAATCCTATAGAAAACTGACAGACTCGCTACTTTACGGCGGTGTTCAAGACTGAGAAGTTTTATAGCCACGAACTTCTCATCGCCTATAAGTCAAGCAGCACGCCGGTCTACCGATTCAAGAGCTTCGAGCTGGTATTTAGCTGAACCGTCCCGTCCCGCCCCGTACTGCTGCCATCTTTGGATTACAGCAGTATTCCACACACGACCGGACTTGGGCTTGATATAGAGTAAGCAACTGTCCGGGTGTGAAATACCGCCTAACCTTACCTACAATCTACATACTCTCGGTACACCTGCTCCCGGTAGTCCCGCTAGGATTTGCGATTCTGATCGGCTTTGAACTCTGACCTATTGTGTTGCGTCGGGCCTTATAACGTGTCGGCTTACCGAATCATGCGAGCTTTCGAATTCTTCGCACACGACCGAAAAGTTACTAGCGATTAATTTATGTTTCTTGAATTTTGCATTTAGTGGGATAGAATAAATAAATATGTGGGACATTACTGCACACATGGTCATCTGACCCCAAACTAAGCAAAGCTTGTAATATGGCTGCCAGAGACTGATATACATACATATATATTTTTAAATACATACTTAAATAGATATTAACACAAATTTCAAATTAAATTTCATTTTACTAACAAATTTTTTTGGCGAAAAGAGCAACGACCACTGGATTTTTTGCATTCTGATTCTGTCAAATAGAAATAGAATTCATCTATAGAAAATTCAATTTTTGTAATTTATTGGCATTGTCTGAAACTTAGTGCACACGAGTTAATTAAGTAGTCCTAAATGAAAATTAATTTCAGGTAGAGTGCCCAAAATGCTGGCCGCGTTGCCTCGCTGGATAGCGAGGCTAACTTTCTGACCCAAATATAGGCCAGCATTTTGGTCACGCAAAGAAACTTTTAGTCTCCCCGACAAATCCTTGAAAATTTCGAAAGCACTTGGCCCCCACGGTCCAAGTGTTTCTACCCCAAACGGCACAAATAAGTAACCCGGCAAAACCATCTTATGGCTAGCGGAAATGTAGTTACCACTGTATCATTGGACGAAACATTTGTGTGCAATGAATGTTCCCAACCTCGCTCCTTTCAAACCTCCAGAGGCCTGAGAATCCACATTGGAAAAGTGCATAAACGGCTAGAGACTGAACAACGGACCACAAATGGTACTCAGGTGGGCCCACTGAATGCGAGCGTCCTGCAAAACCAGCCCCTTTGGTCGCGTTTAGCGAAATTTAAAGCTGAACTACCAGTTATTAGACGCATTCCCCGGGGCGCTCGTATTTCGGTAGCACAATGTCTTGCTACTGACATCGGGAACGCAGTAGCAGAAAACTCAGAGCAAGCTTGGGAACATTTATTGACATTTCCTTACCGTATTTTACATGTTCCGCAAATCAATTCAGATCATTCTTCAATAACATCTAAAATCAAACGTAACTGTGTGAATGCAAATGCCCAATTTGTAGCTGGAAGTAATGTCGCCTTACTCCACTCACATTCCAATTTCACACGTTCTTCGCCATCAATAAATTCCATTCCATACCATCAGATTGAAAATAAATTAGGGGACGGTGACATAAGAGGAGCAGCTCGTCTATTGTTCTCCAATGATACAGTCGCACCTAATAATTTGGACACAATTGCAGCTCTGCGTTCTAAGCATCCACCTGCGGCAACGAATTTAAACCTACCACTACCCCCTGACACCGACAACGACAGCTTCCCGATTGTTACCACCGAGGATATCATCGGTGGTATTTCATCGTTCCAAAGTGGGTCTGCTGGCGGACTTGATGCTTTATCGCCGCAGCACCTCAAAGACCTAGTTGGTGGTGCTAGCGGCAGCGCAGGTGAAAGTCTCACTGTAGCACTGACCAATTTAGTAAACTACATGCTGGCAGGTAGTGTCAACAGTAATATTACCGAGCTATTGTACGGAGCAAACCTTTGTGCACTCAAGAAAAAAGATGGAGGTATAAGGCCTATTGCTGTTGGCACTACGTACCGTCGTCTCACAGCGAAAATCTGCTGCAGACTAAAAAGGCAGCACCTTTCTCCTTACTTTCAACCGACGCAGCTAGGTTTCGGTTCGCGTGGAGGCTGTGAGGCGGCTGTACACGCACTAAGGACATTTTTAGTTAATAATGGAGGGGACGTCGTCCTGAAGGTGGATGTTAAAAACGCCTTCAACTCCGTGGATAGAGGTGCCCTGTTGACGGAGGTCAAAAGCAACATCCCAGATCTGTATCCATTTCTTTGGCAATGTTATGGCAAACATTCAAAATTAGTGTATCGAAACGACCTCCTATCATCAGAAGTGGGTTGTCAGCAGGGTGATCCTCTGGGACCGGCTATTTTCAGTCTCGCGATTCATCCCATCATTAAACGTCTGGAGTCTAAATTTAACGTATGGTATTTAGACGATGGAACTTTGGGAGGCGACGCTGATACTGTTTTTAAAGATTTAGAAACCTTAATTGCAGAATTTCAAACTATTGGCCTGGAATTAAATTTCTCAAAATGTGAATTATACATCTCGACAAAGTGTACATCAAAACATGATATTATCAAACAATTTAGTTCCTTGGCTCCAAACATCAAAATCATTGATAACACTTCACTTCGCCTCCTGGGTTCACCAGTCCTCAATGAGTCTATACCTGATTTTGTAGAGGAAAAAATTCAAAATTTCAATGCTGTTTCGGATAGGCTTTCAAAAATTAATATGCACATGGCTTTTGTTATTATTAAATATTGCTTATTTGTACCAAAATTTACGTATTCCTTGCGATGTTGCCAGCTTTGGAATCACTCTGAGCTTTTACAAAAACTGGACAACATTATTAAGGGTACGCTCACTACCATTTTAAACATGTCTTTGGAAGATCGCAGCTGGTGCCAGGCGTCGCTACCAATTCGGTATGGAGGCATAGGTGTCAGAAAAATTTCGAGTGTATCATTACCCGCATTCTTGTCCTCAGTCAAAAGTACGGAAAAATTAGTAAATTTGATTCTATCATCCAGTTTAGGAACTGTGGAAATTTCCTTTTTGACTGAGGCTATGAATGCTTGGAAAATAGCCTGCCCAAATACGGGCAGGGTTGTATTTGGGCAGGCTATTATTACAGAGGAACCCGTCCTCCCAAAAGCAGTGGGATATGCCGCTCTGTGAGTTGGAACGGAATTCTTTACTTCAAACGTCCAGCACTCCTTCAGAGCGAGCACGTCTCCTAGCTGTTTGTCGCTGGGAATCGGGTCTTTGGCTGCAGGTACTTCCTTCGTATAATTTGGGAAATTTACTCGATAATAACACTTTCCGGGTAGCCATTTCGTTGCGCATCGGTGCACCTTGTGTCGTTCCTCACCGATGTGCATGCGGTGACAAAGTTGATAGCCTCGGTCACCACATTTTATCTTGCAATAGGAGTGCCGGTCGGATAGCGCGCCACAGCAACTTGAATGATGTCATCCGTCGGGCTTTTGGAAGCGCCGGTGTTGCAGCCGTTCTGGAACCGAATGGCCTACTTCGCGACGACGGTAAGAGACCCGACGGAATGACTCTCATTCCCTGGAAGATGGGACGGCCTTTAGTGTGGGACGCTACATGTGTTGATACACTGGCACCGTCTCACCTTCCAGAGACTTCAAAGCAGGCAGGTGGCGCGGCTATCGCGGCTGAATGCCTCAAGCGGCGCAAATATTCCAGCATTTTTGTAATAAATAGATCTGTATTTTTTATTGAAAATAACGGCTTTAAATTTTAGAAAAACTTCACATATCCAACTTTTCAATACACGTACCTCCAATTTACAAAAGTAGATTTTCATAAACGCTCCGAGGGAAAGTTTAAGAGTGGATTTCGTTTAATAATAATAAACGGGTAAGTAATATAAAATATGATCGCATAAATAAATTTATATTTCCAAATAAAATACAAACTTATGACATACCTACTATTCATGTTGTATACAATATACCACACAATACATTATAATACTAAACATTTAATTGAAATTTTAAAAACATAAAAACAAAATAAAACCATTCAAAACTATAACAAACATTTGAAATACCTGCACAGCAAAGGAAATAATTATTATTTATTATACAATTCTGTACTAATATCTAGGTTTTGATAGAGCTTCAAAATACATACAGAAATCAGAAAAGTTTATTTTGTGACAATGAAAAAACAATAAAACAAGAAATATTAATATAGAAGTAGGTAAACAGGTACATTGTCACAAAAACCGACCCCAACTCAGCATGTTGCTGGTTGTATACAACCAGTGCTGGTATTCTGTTGGGCCCGGCAAGTGCCCAACTAAACATGCAAACCTTAATTATATTTTATTTGTATTTTCGATGTGTAATAAATATCAATTTAAAAACCCGGTTTCGAATGACTCTAGGTATACGCTATTTCGTTTTCTTGAAAGACATAAATTATTTTATATTTTTAATCCACTACTGAACCTCATTTTTGAAGGCGGTTTGTAAAGAAAAATTATAATATATTGTAATTGACATAATTCAAACAAAATACTTTAACTAACACAAATCCTGACTTCATTTACATAATAAACTACGCTAACCAAACTTAGTGATAGGACACTAAGGGTGGGTTGCACCATCTCACTTTAGCTTTAACAAACATCGACATTTCAGTTAAAGTACCGGTTAGGCAAAAAATTGCACCATCTGGCAATTGTTAAATGGCGTCATAACTTTAACTTTATTCGTTCGCAAGCTTCGCTGGTAGGTATTATTTTTTTGAAAACATGTTTTAATTTTTTATAGAGTCAGCTCGTCACCACGGCCGAAACATGGTCGAAACGTCGGCTTAGAGCAAAAGGTACTTAACAGTTTTTACCTTAATAAAATAATGCGCGATAAGTCCCGATAAACATTTAAAAAATACTTAAGGCGGGTTGCATCATCTTACTTTAGCTTTAACAAACATCGACATTTCAGTTAAAGTACCGGTTAAGCAAAAAAATTGTTGCACCATCTGACAATTGTTAAATGACGTCATAACTCTAACTGTTAACCGTCTGCCCATGCTTCGCTGGTAAATATTGAAGATGCATAAAATATAATTCCAGCTATGCATCTGGGGTAAATAAGGTCTCATTTAACTTGCAACCCTGGTAACTTTAACTATACTAGTGAATACGCATGTGCAACGCATTTCGCAGTAACTGCTAAAGTCAGCGTTATTGTTATTATCAAATTAGTCATAAACCTTAATTTTAACTACTACTATGGTGCAACCAAGCCGCATTGAACGATACATTTTGTAAAACAGCTCCTAAACTCTTTAGAGCTGGCTATAATAGTGAGAAATAAAATCCGTTCACAGCTGGCCGCGCGCGGTATCTCTAAGTCCATCAAAGCTGAGAGTGACCTTTATCCCTCCAGTGAATACCCACGAGGAACTTGAGTTCGTCACTCGATGAAGGAGAGCAGAAAATTGCACGTTTTCATACAGTTTTCCTACAAACTGAATAAATATCAGTGAACCTTGACCCTTGGTTTTTCTTTTAAAACTAGAGAACAAAGTACTTTGAACTTTGGGGGGCATATTTAGTAAAGGATAAAAATTTGATGTATCATACTTTACCTTTCATTTTCTATTCAGCGATACCCTACAAGAAACGAAGTAGCGAAAAGTAATTTCCATTTTACATGTACCTACCAGAACAGAAGACGCAGCGTATGTAGGCCTCCCACTAGATGGACCGAAGACATTGTGATAGTCGCGGGCATACAGTGGATGCAGATAGCAGGAGGAGGTTAAAGGTTGACGCCTATGTTCAGCAGTGGACGGCTTCTGGCTGATGATGATGATTTTTTTGTAGTGGTAGGACTCTTTTGCAGGGGTCCGCCTGGGGAAGTACCACACCTTTGCCAGTTATTCAACCGCCAAGCAGTAGTGTGCAAATACTACTGTGTTCCGGATTGAAGGGCAATGTTTCCAGCGAAATTACATGGCACACAGAGATTTGACATCTTATATCTCGGGGCGACGAGCGCAGTGCATTGCCATCCAGGGTTTAGAACTGTTGAAGTTCATAATTCTGAGTGGCGTTGTGCTGTTATGGGCAAGCGCGAAGAGCCATCAGGCGAGCGACTTCGCTCGTCTCGTCACCCAGTATCATAAAAAAAAAAAAAAAAAAATGATGTTGTAGAGCAACCCGTTAAAAGCAACATTTTATTTGTGTGCAACTTTAACTGAGCAAAGTTTCATGCACTTATCTTAACAACTTTTTCTTTTCCTGACCTTATTCAGACTATTACAAACATTAAAAAATATATTATGTTCAAATCAGTCCAACCATTCTCAAGTGATGTGACCAACGAAGAGTTTTTTTTTTTTCAATTAGAAAATCCGATGAATTGATTCAAAATTATGGTTCCGTATTTCGATGGTTCTGTAGCGTTACTTTTATAGTTTTGTTGTGTTTGTATGTATGTCTGCCCAACCGTTCGCTACTCAATACGCGTACAATGTTTCGGGTATCTATTATATGTAATTTATTTGTACCTTACGTACTAAAATAGTTTAACAAACTTGTCACTCAACTATGTAATTGAAAAGGGTTTCCTAAAGTTTTTCCATCAGGACACCGTTTCTAAAAACTTTTTTAATATACCGTAGCAGACCAAATTTCAATTAGCGCGGACACAGGCGTATAACTATGTAATTAGCTTCCGCATACATCATTTATCAATACGTCAGCTGCCTGACGCTGGGAATCGTTATTTAAATATTTGGGTTGCAAAAACAAATTAGGAGTCTACTGTATAGGCACTGCTTTTGAAGCATATTTCAGTAGTTTATTTTATTTTATTCTAGGCTGTATAAACATGAGTAGGAGAGGACACTAAATTATTGAGATCAAGAATGAACAACTTTGGCTAACCGATGTTTTCATAGGCTGAGGAACCAAAACAACACACAGTGGTCGCGACATATTTTTTTTTATGGCACATATATCAGTAACACCAGGGACATCACAGATACGTTGCTGACCTTTAAATACTCTATTAACAGCCCTGTTGAAGAATCCCATGTTATAGTTGGAAATACAAAATGCCCCATGGTACCTAATGCCCCTGCCGAGCAAATGAGCTCGTTGATATGCTCATTCGATTAGATGTGAGGCAATAAAGATCGCGTAAAACGCACAGGGTGCGATTTCCTCCGATCTATGATATGAACATTTGGGTATAGTCCGGTATCTTTGAAATATTTCTTCCTCGTCATAGAAAAAAGGCGGGGCTTGGTGGCCCAGGTACCTATGTATGAGCAGGCAAAGTATCACCTATGTAACATATAATGTCAGAGAACTAAGGTAGAGCACATCTATCAAGTAAACGTGTCTACCATAACCATATGAATAAACTTTGACATAAGCGTATGGTCTCGTGCCAAAGCTCTCGATGCCTCCACCCGCGAGATTCAGCCCAAAAACTGTGGCATTTCAATTAAGTAAAGCGATCCCCTTATAGCAGAGGATCCTAGTTCAAACACTTGTCGTCAGGTGACTCGAACTATTGTTTCAGACGCAATGGTATTAACTACTTTAGAGCTTGGGGTTTCGAAGAACTTTCGTCATGCTATTATTACACTAAAATTATCTACAAAGGCGACAATACATGTAGTAATAAGTAGTGATGAAAATCGATAATAAGAGATTGCATTATTCTCTCGTCCTGCTAGGCTTAACTGGCGCAATGTGCCTGTACAGTTTGGCTTTATCATATCATGTATGGTAATCGAAAGTACGTCGATGTATTTTTGAGAGTAGCTTAACCAACAAGACTAAACAAAGGACTCTAGGGAACTTGCTCCTTCCAGATTCCGATGGGGCATTTATGTCCGTTAATGGCAACGCTGTAATATATATTTTAACTCTAACTTTGACTTCTTATTGTTAATCCGACTGAAGGACTCTATAACCATAGTCACAAAATCAATAAAAAAAAGGACCCAGACTAGGATAGATCACGTTTATCTATACGGAAATTGTTTTCATCAATAAAAAATATAATAAATAGGAACTCTCAACCAACAAAAAAAGTCGTCTGCTGTAACTCCGGATATAACGATTCCCATTGGAAATATTATTAAATCGACTAAGTTTAAGCGTCAGCGATTTCGTCTTTTTCTGCCGATTGTCATTAAAAGTTGTGGTGCGCAATGGCTGACGCCCACAAGTAATTCTTAAGAAGTTGCTAATGTCTTTGTTCAGGGCGTGGGCACCTTTTATTGAAAATTCGGGTCGCCCTCAAAATCTAATTTGCATCAAGAGCGTCTGTCTACTAAAAATGCTGCTATGTTGGTACATATTTGATACCCAATTTCTGCTGGTGCTATGAAATCGATACGCTAAGATACGACAATAACAAGATGAATTAACATCTTGGATGAATACAGTTTTTACTTACTATCATTTTGAATTCAGACTTTCTGCTAACTTTCTCGCCATGGCTGAGAGGATAGAGGATAAGTTTGATAACTTCTAGTCAGTTTCCTATTGCTCTTTTAGTTAGATAAATATTAACTTTAATATATAACCGAGTCAGGAAAGTGATCTAGTGATAGCATTTATTACACAAAAACTTAGGTACCTAGGTATAAACTTTTAGGTATAACCCACTCTTTGAACCTACCTTTTTAATTTAATTTAAACTATTATAAATTATTATTCATGCATGTGCGTACCAATTCTTTTCATCATCATTATCAGCCAAAAGACGTCCACTGCTGAACATAGGCCTTTAACCTCCACACTGAATGACAACCTGCCACCTGGATCCACTGGATGCCCGCGACTCTCACAATGTCATCGGTCCATCTAGTGTTACCTACGCTACGTCTTCCGGTTCGTGGTCTCCACTCAAGAACCATTCCTCCCCATCGGTTATCGGTTCTTCGAGCAATGTGGCCTGTCCATTGCCTGCACATTGCCACTTCAACTTGCAAACCTTTTATAATAAAAAAAAATCGACAATAGACTTGAGTATGGGAGCTACGATGCTAAAGACAGACACACTTAAACTTACAACTTAATATAAACCTCTCTGATTGAGTCGGGGGTTTAAATATTCCGGATGTCTGATAGAATAAGGGCTCAAGACAATTAGATGCAGATTCGATACACGCTTTCCGAAATGTATCCGAATTCATATAACTTATTTTCACATCTTTAACTGAGTTTGCTTCATAAACCTAGAAATATCATACAAATATTTAGTAGACCGAGGTCTGTAACTAGTCAGTTTCCCGAGCTAGGCTTGCAGCACGGGAAATTCGTTTTAAAATAACGGGAAAATCGATTTGAACTTCCCGTGTAGGTGTCGACCAAATGTCGACAGATGAAAAACTCGTTGAATGGGAAAGCTAGTGACATGGAATGTAACGGCCGTGGGCAGACAGTGGCAGAGGGGACAAACATTTGCCCTTCGGTGTATATACATTTTGCCCCCTTGTGTACCTTTTGCCCCCAGTGTGGCTATTTACGTTGTGAACTCACCCCATAAATGGAGCACTTGGATAACAAATTGATGATTCTTTATGTTACATAATTTATTTACTTTTATCATAATTTAATTAATAATAAATAGGGTTGCTTGCTTTTGACTGCCCTCTCACGATTTTAAGCATAACCAAGGTATTATTGAAAATAGATAAAAAAAGTCAAACAAAGCAACAGACAACAGGGTATTTAGAATTGGAAATCAGATTTCGGCTTTTTTCGAATTCTGTTTTACAAAATTATGGGATTGAATTATTTATGAACCCGCTTTATTTTTAAAGCAATGTTTATGGATTGAATAATTTTGCCTTTTATCTTTACCAATTATTCCGTGAATTCTACACGCCTCCTTACGATTTTACTTAGGAGGTAAGAAGTATTTTTCAGAAAATAAGTGGCTAGTAAATAATAGTCATAATTATCTTGGTACATTAGCATACGTGAGTACATCAATTCTCAGTTGCCGTCTCAAGGCTTGTATAGTAGTTTTCTTAAACATTACGTGGATATTCACCTAAAATATATATTATACCTACATATTTTGGGGTGGTTATTTTCGCATTTCATTTACACGATAGCAGATAATCACGTTAGGAGCCAAAATTCGAAAAAAAAACACGCGGCTTTTTTTTCTCAGTCACAGGACTCCATCGGAAAATTTCAATTATTTGTTTTCTGTAAATTTTTACATAACCTCTGTGCATTCGCCTCTTTTTAAAGTGGAAAAACTCAATCAAACTTCTACACATTGAAATGTTTTAAGCACGTAGGTACTTACGTTAATCAGAGGGGACAAAAATCGGACACCAATTAATTTAGCAACGGTTGAAGCCTTAAAGCCTGATTTTGTTAGAAACGGATTCTTCGACACATAGACTCATTTATAATACCATGTTTGTGAAAAGTAATTTTAATCTATACTTATTAAGTATTTTTCCCAAACGTGCTCAGATGTCCGTTCATTAATTTGTTGGCCTTACAATTAAGTGTGAATAGCTTCTCTAAGTTCGAAAAATTTAATTGTCAAGTATTGGCAGCAATTAGACATTGATGAACTTACATTAGGTGTCGCGAAGGCCCACGTTTTGCAAGATTCTTCATCAAACGCTTTTTTGCCTCCTCGCGACAAAATGTAATATTCTATCAAAGAATAAGTATACAGCGCCCTCTATTTACTTCTGTAGAGAAACTCACAACTAGCTTCTAATTTCAAACTAACCTACCGTACGCCCCGCTTTGATAGTCTCGGAAAATTCTGAAACCAGTTTTCCACCAGTTTCCGTAAGCTCGCACAGATGTCGCCCTATTACGTCTGAGTTATTAGGTCTTTTATTTCCGAACAATGGTAATTATAGATACAAACCTAATTCTTATTCCTAATTTCCACCAGATAATTTATATCGAAAAAAATTAACTTACCAAACACCTTGTATGTTGACTACCAACTCGCCTGTTGGTAAGCGACGATGTGGTCAAAGATGAAGCACGCAGACTTAAAAGACTCACTTTGACAGAGACACTCACAGAGATTTTGACTTTGAAAACTATTTTATATCTCTCAGGAAACAAGGAAGTCGGCGGGTTGTTCCATTTCTTGGCTGTACGGATTGGGAACATAGAATCCAAATATTAGGTTCGTAAGAAAAAAAAAGTAAAAAAAAAGTAATACACTATTCGAAAGATCGAAGACACTAGGTACAAATATTCGGCTTCTGGGACATTACTGCACACATGGTCATCTGACCCCAAACTAAGCAAAGCTTGTAATATGGCTGCCAGAGACTGATATACATACATATATATTTTTAAATACATACTTAAATAGATATTAACACCCAGACATAGAACAAACACAAATGTTCATCACACAAAATGTTGGTGATGAACATTTGGTCAACAACACAATTCTGGTAACAAAAAGGTTGGTCCACAGAACATACACTAAACAGAGCTTGTGTTGCAAAAAAATCACAATATACGCGTGGTAGTAGACCGTCTTTCTACTGAAAGAGGATGGTAGGATAAAGGCGTGTAGCTCCGATGCTCATTCTCCGACATGTATCTTGTAGAAAACTGATATATTTAGCGCGGTGTTCCAGACAAAGAAGTTTCCTAACTCATTGCCTATAAGTCGAACAGCACTCTGGTCTACCTAATCATGAGCATGGAAAGCCAAAGCCAAATACCAGTGTATTTGGCTAAGCCATCCCAAATAAGGCAGCAGTATTCTACACACGACTGGACTTGAGCCTAATATACATAGTAAGCAATTGCCCTGGTGTAAAATACCACCTAACTTCAACTTACCCAACTTTTAGCCAGCTAATTTAGCATTTGACTCTAGGTTGGTGCCGTAGTTGACGGTATATATTAGGCGTTACCCGAGAAATTCCAGATGATCTGCCAAAAGTACAGGAATATTTCGATTTCCATATTTCGGATATCGGTGATAATTTTATACATACATTAGTAAAGTTTTTCATTAAACCGGAGCTATATAAAATTACCACAGTTCAGATTTCCATCGAATTATTCTGATAATTGGGATGGTCGCGAAAACACGCAAATGCGAACGCACGCGGCGGCTGCAAAACAATAAATAGTCAGTACTTTAGCTTCCAATATCCTTCCTAATTCATCATTCTTAATCTAGAACAATGTTTGTTTTTATCTGCAAGTTTCAAGACATTTTAAATAAAGAAAACTTGGTAACTTTTTTACTGTGTTTATAAGATATCCATGACTGCTTGACACCACCATTTTCATCTGCGCTTCACTTTTTTATTACTGACAAAAAGTATGATAATAAATACCTAAATATTTAAATTCGTTAAAATGTAAAAGTCTGTCGTGGAGAATTCCGTAATTGTTTTAGAGTTTTTTTCAATAACTAAACAAAATCCAAGCTAACACTACTTAAACAGTAAGACTGCCCATAGATCGTTGAAGGTCTCAAGACAATCCAAATGCTCAAGCTCACTATCAGCTGGCAGCATACCCAGCATACTGGCGGCATTACCACGCTGAATGACAATGCTTATGCGTCGTGCCAGAAACACGCCAGCATGATGGTCACGCGTGGCATTAACCGTGCCCTGAAAGATTTTTGAAATTGTTGTGAGCTCCCGGTCCCCAAGGGCCCAATTTCTCAACTCCAAACGGCTCAAATATGTAACCACTGCATAGATTAGCATATTTGCGCCGCTTGTGCTGCTACTCTGCCGAATTGGCAACCGCACCTGCCCTATACCTTGTAGTTGTGTCTCAAGAAGATGTGACGGCGCCAAAGTATGGACACAAGTCGCGTCCCATACAAGGGGCCGCCCTATCTTCCTACTTATATCTGAACTTCATTATATTTTAACCCCCAACGCAAAAATAGCGATGTTATAAGTTTAACGTGAGTAAGTCTATGTCAATCTCTGGTCGCTGTGTGTCTATCTGTGGCATCGTAACTCCCAAATGGCTGAATCAATTTTGAATTAGTTTTTTATGTTTGAAATGTGTCATGATCGAGAGTGTTCTTATACCTTATGATTCATGAAAAGTCGTTTGAAGATGACAAGCTCTTTTATCGGGGGCTTTTAAAAATGTAAAATTTTTATCTTTGTTCTTTTAAACGTTACCTAATTTGCTACCTACCAGTACTACATCTGAATGCCTGTAGTATGACTGACTGACACACCATAACTTTACTATTTTGGAGGGAACGCTATCCTATATAGGTACCTAAATATCTAATATTTATTGACACGAAATGAAGATTACATACAGGCAACTAGACGATTGATCAGAAACTCGCCTGATGTTGGTGACGATGTTTATTCTCGATTCTTGTCTAGACCCGAATAGGCCTCGCATCTTCGAGAGATGCTCCTCTGCTAACTTAGATCAGGGCAGTAAGGTACCCTTGAAGGAATTGGATTAGAATGTTAGATAAACTAATCTATCACACAGATGTCTTGCTTCGAGCCTTCGAGAGATTCTCTTCTGCTAGCCTAGTAAAGGGTAACAGGGCAGCCTTGGAGGCAGTCACGCAGCGCCCTCATTACCACGTCCTTGAGTCTGCGGGACTCACACGCACTGCGGAAGTCCCATCACTACTCTTTAGCAATGGGGTAAAAAGACCCTACAACGGAGGTAAAAAGAGGACGGTAAAGGGGGAAATGTAAACATGTTTATATCTGATATCTCTTATTTAGGGGACGTTATTTGTTTGCTGTTTGTGCCGTCAACAGTTATGGATTTGTAAAGTCCAAGGGGCCTACCACAACGTTTTATAGCATTGTCATTTCAGTATTACACTGCTTTGCTCTACAATACAAAAGAGAAAGCAAGTCAAAATTCAATGCAATATGTCTCAACATCGAGGCAATAAATGTCATTTATTTATGACATAGGCACTCACATTCTTTTTTTTTTACTCTGTAATAGGCTTGCCTTTGACCGCCAACTCGCCTGATGTTAAGCGACGATGCGGTCTACGATGGAGCACGCTTGCCCAGAAGAAACCGATTCACTCGAGATTTTAAGACATCCAGATTGTAACTATCGGGGAACACCCATTCCGGCAGCGCATTCCACAGACTAGCAGTTCGCACAATAAAAGTGGAATCAAAGCGCTTCGTACGGGTTTTGGGAATATCAAAGATATACCTGTGTCGATTTTTCATGCCCGCATTGGCAGTCCGATAGAAAAATGGGGAGGAGGGATTTAGATCATGCAGATCCGATGCACACTCTCCGAAATGTATCCTATAAAAAACTAATAGACTAGCAACTTTACGCCGATGCTCAAGACTGAGGAGTTTAGTCTGAACCAGGGATTCATTGCATAAACACTCACATTAAAATAAATATACACATTAGTGATGGGAACACAATGTCGAATGCTCTAGTCCTCATTGATTGCTGTCATCAGCTTGCAGGGAATGACCTTTCACATAGAATACCAAGACATCCAAAATTCTTGAGTGGCGCAATCAGTAGTACCAAGAACTACATTAGATATCTAGAAATTGCTATAACATAAAATCTGATCTATATTTAGCTTACCCTATTTCCTGTAAATATTACATACGCTAGCATAGATTCTTAAATGCTTGGATGGTATAGTACAAAATTGATAAAAAATGTCTTTTATTTGAATTGTGTGATTTGTCTTCATTTTAAAAATAGCGACCAATTAATTTAAACTGTAGGTATCTCGGTTTTATAAGGTTATGTCTAATTTTACTTCACTGTCTATTTAGACAGAGACTATCGCCATATTGTTTCAAGCATGGACTCAACATTGTTTATAATATATTTTCGTCACTAGCGCTTAGTGGGTATTGATCTGGCAATGACACAAACTTAAAATTTTACGGCAATGATGACTGAAAACTCGGGCGGTAAATATCAGTTTGTCTCCCTAAAATAATTTAAAATTAGAACTAGTCCAATATCAAAAAATACCATCGAACTTACTTTTTAGGTTCGTAGAGCTACATGGTCCAAGACCTACATACGTAGTACGCCAGAACATGTCAGAAACTTTTTACTTATGCAATGAAGTTAACAACTATATAAAACCTCTGGTGTGAACCTGATTCAACATTTTTATGACGAAAAATTAAGAATTAAACTATTATTTTTATAGTATTTTTTTAATCCTACTTTACACTAGTGATGCAAAGAAAAATATTTACACACGCGAGTAAGTAATATTTTACACCCTCAAACCAAAATATCTCGTGTGTAAAAGACAACCTACATCCCTTGTGTAACATTCTACAATTTCTTGCTAGTCATAGTATAGACTTTTCCCATGCTATCGGTGGTTCCGGAAAGCTAGTAAAAGGTTTGGCGCTGAAACCTGATCGAATAAAAGGCAGGTGTCAGCCAGATGTCAGTCGGGCTGCGGGCAGCAGGCGTGCATCATTTAAAGTTCATTGTGTTAAATCAATGTTGGGTTACCGAGACATCCAGCTACACGCTATATACTGCGTCATCAAAGTTCATGGAGCACGACTATTAAAAGTAATTTAGTACAAATTTTCAGCACAACTTTCATCAGCCAAAACTTAAAAAGTACTCGTACCTATATACCTTTTTAACTGACTTCAAAAAAGGATGATGGTTCTATGTTCTACTGTATACATATACAGGTATATATATTTATGTATATTCACCGATTTCTCCGCCAACTGATAAGTGATTTCAAAAAACTTTCTTTTGTTTGATACATCCAATTTGGTCCCATTGTCACCAAGTAAGGATCTGATGATGGGATCCCAGGGAAATCGATCCTCGGCCCAGCGCCAAGAACTTATGGTTACTTATAGTACTTACTTAATCAATTATGTGCAGTTTCACGTTGCTCAAAAACAGTGAAGGAAAACATGGTTAGGAAACCGTATGTAAAATCTCCAAGTTGAAGTAGCAATAGGCAGGCCACATCGCTCGAACAAAGCGCTCGATGTACTGATAACCGAGGAAGAAAGGTTCTTGAGTGGAGACCGCGAACCTGAAGACGTAGCGTAGCTAGGCCTTCCACACCGACGACATTGTGATAGTCGTGGGCATCCAGTGGATGCAGATTGCAGGACGTCGTTCAGTGTGGAGGTTAAAGGGGGAGGCCTATGTTCAGCAGTGGACGTCTTCTGGCTATTGATGATGATGATGTCCAAGAACCTCGACAGTTCAAAGACATATTATGACATTCACCAACATGCACTGGGCCAGCATAATGGATCAGGGCCTACCTACTATCATATGTTTGTGTTCCAGCAATGACATATGATGATGAACAGAAACTGTAACCGCAAGCCGTAGTTAGTAAGCTTCATAATTCCCAGCAATAAAATACCAATGCTTCGATTCAAATCTAACCTTGTGTACTTAACTACCTAATTTCCTCAATGGCGGTTAAATAACAACAAGCTGTTGTGTATAATAATAAAGCATATTAACATTAGGAAGGTATTTTAATTTACGTGATCACGTGAGATGGAAACCTGTTATTTATGCTCAAGGGCGGAAGTGAAGGGTTTTCAGCAAGTCACATGACTAGCGTCACTTTCTCTATGTCAAGGGAAAATGTAATGTAGGTCTTCAATAATGTTGCTTTATTACTGGCCGTTTTGTTTGACAGTCTTTTGTTTGGCTACATATAAACGTGGAAGTAATTAAGTAGATAAAATTAAGTCAGTTTTTTTTTAATAGACAGTGGAACAAAAAACCTTCAATTGTTTTTATTTTGTGCTTATATCTAACTAGATTGTGAAAAGGGGATGGCGTTCTCCTTTCGGTATCCGCAAGAATGAGACAGACTTGTCTTAGTGTGCGTGCGTGTGTGTGTGTGCGTGTGTGTGTGTGTGTGTGTGTGTGTGTGTGTGAAATATGAGTAAGTGAGCCGTACTTAACGTTTTTGCGTTAAGCGGTTTAGCAGTAGGTATAGTGAAAAAAAATAGATAGATAGAAACTCTTAATTGTGTACACCAGAAACTAAAATTACAAACAAATAATACTAATGATTATAGTACTAAGACATATCTCCCTTGTTTGATAATCCCTATAGTAAAATGTAGTTAAATCAATGTCTACAATCTACATGATACAGTATGTAAACTGACGTTACGTATCAACGGCAGGTAAAGGATAAGGTACCTACCGATTTAAAATACCTAGCACCGAGCCTGATATCTGCAATCATCCAGTCTTTCTAATCCCAGCCATCCTGCTGGGTAATAAGCCTTTCTTTTGCTATGCCATCTTCCTCAGTCCTGTGCTTCAGTAGACAGAGAGATATTTTTGCATTGTCGTTCGTGTTCTAATGTCTCCGTTTTTAGGATTCCGTACCCAAAAGTATAAACTGGACCCTATCACTAAGGCTACGCTGTCTGTCTGTCCGGCGTCCGCCATCCTCTTTTAACGGTCCGTCCGCCGTCCTCTGTATCTTTCGAACCGTAATAAATAGTCAAACGCAACCCTATTATTAAATAAAAAAATAAAGTAAAATAAAAACATGCAAAAGAGGGCGAGATAAGATCGTCTGCAGGGGAATTCAACAATAAAATCAACAAAGCCTGATTTAAGTGTGCTTTTATTTGAGTCCTGGCTTCGACCTGCGATGTTTGTTGACAATAAAGTCGATCCATCTTGCAGCTGGACAATCAAGTCTCGACTTACTCCACCGCTGTCATCATCACTGCGCCTAGAAACGTGTCCTGCCTAGCTCCAGCTTTAGATTCATTACCACGATTCCGACTTTTTGAACTTTTTGTTTGTTGTTGATTTCCGTAATAAGTTCCGTATCATCATCATCAGCTGTAAGACGTCCACTGCTGAACATAGGCCTCCCCCTTTAACCTCCACACTGAACGACATCCTGCCATCTGCATCCACTGGATGCCCGCGACTCTCACGATGTCGTCGGTCCATCTAGTGGGAGGCCTAGCTACGCTGCGTCTTCCGGTTCGTGGTCTCCACTCAAGAACCTTTCTTCCCCATCGGTTATCGGTTCGAAGTTCCGTTTATAAGAACTCAATGATTTTAATGCCTAGTTCAAGATCTCTTCATAGCTCTTTTTTTTAAAATGATGAAATGGGCTAGCGTTTGACCACAACTCATCTGATGGTAAGCGACTATGCGGTCTAAGATGGAGCACGCTTGCCCATGAGGTGCCTATTCACTCTTGTCTTGAAGAGACCCAGGTTGTAATTTATAGGGAACACCGAGGTAGGGAGCGCATTCCATTCCTGTGCAGTTCGTATTAGAAGGAATTTTGGAAGCGCTGTGTACGGACTTTACCAAAGTTCACGACGTAATGATGGAATGACCGCCTCGATGATCTATGGCGGAAATTGGATGACGAGATCAGCCTGAACGGCTCTTGTGCATATTCTCCATAATGAAGGCGATAGAAAATTGACAGACAAGCTACCCTCCGCCTATGCCGGAGGCTGTGCTATCTGTGCTATCCTGATTTTGTGCACAGCCTCTAGAGCTTCCACGTCTCGACACCATGAGTCATGGTGGGCAAGACAATGATGTTATCTCTATCTTCTCTACGTACACAGTATAAATTAAAGTCGCTTTCCGCGTCTTTCTGTCTGTATATCCGCTAACTTCTCCTAAACTACGCAACAGATTTTGAAGTGGTTTTCACCATCAGTTAGATAATTTTTCATGGAAGGTTTATTTATATAAGTAAAATCTCATTGGGGTAAGACTCATGAATAAGTTTATTTATAGTTTATTTACCAGTGTAAAAATGCCCACAAAACTAAATTCCTCGCAAAGACGCAAAGGCGCCAAAATGAGATTAACTAGGATTGCTCAGTCTACATTATCCGAAAATACTATGTGTAAACCTAGATCAAAGTACTTGAAACCGCTGATACATATTTTTAAACTGTAATCTGACTGTAATATTGTTTCACTGTTATGTCTAGCAAAACTTGGCACGTTATTCAAAAAGAGTCTTTTGTACTTTTAGATGCGCTATGATGGATTACCTAAATAGATACTTACATAAAAGTCAGCCTTTTCAAATAAACAAAAATCTTTTTATCCTTTATATTCGAAATACAATAATTAATTTCCAAAACGCCTAATGTAGGTATTTTTATTTACGAGCTTTTCACAACGAGAATGTAAATACTACGTAATAGATTCAAATGGGGGGGGGGGTCAGCCCTTTAGGAAATCTATAACAATCGGATTCATTTTAAGAAAACATACAATACCTGGCGAGTAAATATTATAGATGTAATACATAGTGTGATGATAACTGATTTAAAATACCTGAATTTCCGGAGAATTGAGTCTACTCCATATTGTCTGGCATCAGAAGATGCGCATCCCGCGGGCTTCACTTCTGGCACGGCTCCGCATGTCGGATTTATTTTGATCACCGTTACGAACACCCAAATAATTAAATTTTTCGAATGCCAGACGGCATTACACAACTAGATACCTACAATTGACACCGTTTTGCAGTTACACGTCGGTATAATTATTGACACATAGCAAATGGGAACTGCATTTCTAATTATGTAAAGTGCGGCCGCTGAATACTCACGTCTGACAGTTGCCATAACATTGTAAAAAGCTAAACGAAAACAGTACGCTTAAGTAGTACAAGTTTTGATAGTTTTCGAAAACTTTTTCTTTTACGTTTTGTTCTATACATTTTAGTAAAGCGCCTCCAGCGGAAACGCGGAACTAAAATCGGTTGTAATCGGCAGTATGTAAATTCTTATCACTCTTACGAGCTTTCTGAACGTAAAATTGTAGCCAAAAAGATATTGTTTTGTGTTTTTTTTTACGTTTTTGCACTTCTCATACAATTTCTCAGTCGTCGAACTGTAAGTACATTGTTCTCACTTTACAGGATCCATTCCACGACTAAATGGCTAGGCATTTTGTAGGAAGATGGTGCGTGATCATGAGGACAGACACAAGATACTTTCCTCCCCAGAAATGCGGAAAAACTGGAAAATTGCGGTATTCAGCTAGTCTTCCAAGTCTTATATAAATGAAATGTTATTCGTTAGTTTGCGCATCATGGACCGGTTTTTTAAATCCATATACGTTACAGTCCGAACTAGGCTTAATTTGGAAAATTTACCCAAAAATTCGGGAAAAACCTAAAGTGCTTTTTTGTATGAACTATGACCGAAACAAATTGATTGTAATTTGGACAGGACAACATCTGTCAGTTCACCTAGTAAATCACAGTAATATTGTAAATGTGAAAGTTTGTGAGTGTGTATGTTTGTTACTCCTTCACGCAGAAACGGCTGGATGGATTTGAATGAAATTTGGAATATACATAGCTTATGTCCTGGATTAACACATAGGCTACTTTTCATCACCATCAACATCACCATTTGTCATCACCGTGCGGATGAAACCGCGGGCTGTAGCTAGTAATAAAAAATAAAAACATCCAACCATAATTTCACCAGTTTTGTTATGAATCTTCATGGGAAGTTTCCAATGCTACAAAAGTGTTTCAGTAGGTATTGAAGGGCGACCGATTATCCGGATGTCGCTCACCTCGCACTAGCGACAATGCGATGTATTAATAAATCCAGCATTGACAAAGACCGCCAAAACACCTGGCCGTCCGCCAAACACGAAAAAATCTGCCTACGCAGTACAAGACACAGCGAACAATTCGTGTAACGCCGACGCCCCGGAACTTCAGTTTGCTAATACCAGACTTTATAACAATACTAGCTGAATCCCGCGGTGTTACCCACGATTTTCAGTTTGCCGCATTTCTGTGGAGGAAAGAACCCCATGTCCGTCCAGATGATGCACACTATCATCCTGACAAATTTCGTTAAGATCGGCCTAGCCGTTTAGTCGTGAAAAGCGAACATACAGACAGTTACTTTCTTTTTTATAATATTCTTGGGTATCCTTCCAATTTGGTCCCATTGTCACCAAGTAAGGATGTGATTATAGGATCCCAGGGAAATCGAGGGCAACCCTTAAATTTTATAGACATTTATTACGTTTTTATATATTTTTGAAGTCGGTTTTTAATGTGATCCACTTGTTGTTAGTGCTATATTTTTTTATGTTGTCTATAACATTTGAATAGTAGATTGTTAAATTAATTATACATGAACAAGTGCTACGAATTTTGTTTATATTTCACGGGAATTACTCACGTAAGATTAGGCCGGACTACGCTACGCTTGTGCTACGAATTTCTGTGTAGATTGATAATGGAAAGGAGTGGATTACGATATAATAGGTCGGGGAAAAAGTCTTTTCGTATTTTGTATGTATAAAGTTGTAGTAAAAATCTCATGGGTTGTACTGTTTGTATCTGGCTGGTTTTGATACCATTAAAAATATGACATTTTAAAAAAGGAATATAAAAAGTAAAAAGCAATTTCCCGCCATTTTTCAATTGTTTTTTTGTTCGATAAAATGAGTGAATCTAACGAAGAAATTCGATATATTGTGAAATTTTATTACAAAAAACTGAAAAATGCGACACAAGCCGCGAATAAAATTTGTGACGTTTATGGACCTAATGCAGTGTCATCAAGAGTAGCACAATGTTGGTTCAAGCGTTTTCAGTCCGGGAATTTTGATGTCAAAGATGCAGCTCGCTCTGGTCGCCCTGTTACGGATAAAGTCGATGCCATTTCTGAAAAAGTGGACCAAGATCGGCATATTAATAGTTACGACGTAGCTGAAGACCTGGGGATTGACCACAAAACAGTTTTGACCCATTTTAAAATAACTGGGTATACAAAAAAACTCGATATTTGGGTGCCACGCCAGCTCACTGAAAGAAACCAAATGAATCGTGTACTCATTTGCGATTCTCTATTGAAACGTAAAGAAACCGAACCGTTTTTGAAAAGATTGATCACTGGTGATGCGAAATGGATCACCTACGACAAGAATGTGCGCAAACGATCATGGTCAAAGGGCAGTGAAGCACCACAGACTAGCGAAACCCAGATTAACACGTAATAAGGTGATGCTGTGTGTATGATGGGATTGGAAGGGCATCGTTCATTATGAGCATTTACCGCCGGGCAAAACCATCGATTCGGATCTCTACTGCCAACAGCAGATGAGACTCAAACAAGAAATTGAGAAAAAACGGCCGGAATTGATCAACATAAAGAGTGTGGTCTTTCATCATGATAACGCCAGACCGCACACATCTTTGGCCACTCAGCAAAAATTTAGAGAGCTTGGTTAGGAAGTGTTAATGCATCCACCACATAGCCCTGACCTTGCACCCTCAGATTTCCACCTGTTTCGATCTCTTCAGAATTCTTTGGGTAGTGTTAGATTAACATCAAGAGAGGACTGTCAAAACTACTTGTTGCATTTTATTGATCAGAATTCCCAAAATTTCTACAGCAACGGGGTCATGTCACTACCTAAAAGATGGCAACAAGTTATCGAACAAAATGGTACATATATATTATAATTAAATGTAATTAAACTTGAAAAAAATATGTCTTGAATTTGTTTATAAAATACGAAGAAACTTTTTCCCCGACCTTATATTTCTAAGTACCTATCCATAACCATCTTATTAACTGCCCTTTACAAAGTGATGTATACCTAAAACCACTTTAATAACTTTTAGTATAATATACTATGTAGTTTAACGTCGGTTTTAAGTAGACTCATAAACAGTTCGATTACTCGCTCTACGTTCCATGATTATTGGCGTGCAAATTATTAATGTCCCTTGATTTTGTTGTACTGTTTAATGAACGGCTTTTGTTTGAATACGACATAGGTACATTATAAAAAAAAAGCACCGACTCAAAATAAGTATATACTCAATTTTGGGTATTTGGATAAGATATTTTTTCCAGTTTTTTAATATTTAAAACCCAAACTACTGAACCGATTTTGATGAAATTTGTATGGGATCAGTCTGAAAGAAGGCACCGATATTCTTTCCAATAAAAAAGTAATTTAAAAATCGGTTCATAAATAACACATTTCCAAGGTAAAAAACATACTTGAAAGGGCTGTTAATAGAGTCTTTAAGGGTCGGAAACGTGTCTGTTATGCCCCTGGTGTTGCAGGCATAGGCGACGGTGATCGCTTACCATCAGGCGGCCCATCTGCTTGTTTGCCACCTATGGGCATAAAAAAACTTACAACCGAATTGAGAACCGCCCCTTTTTTATTTCGGTTAAAAAGAGTTTAAGAAGGTAAGAAGTGGGACTGTTGTATTTTAGATCATCACACGGTCTATTAGTTCATGTATTGTTGATGGAAATATATAAAAGAAAAATACACATTTCAGAGATGGCTCTGATACATATTAAATGGGGACGAATAAAAATTATTTGGTGCTCCCCCTCGTGTGGGTTATCGTTGAATAGGTCTTTGAAAATGAAACTCATGTTTGTTACATCACTTTTTTATCAAGTGTATCCTTTGCGAATTGTGGCACGCTGACACGGCAAAAGTTGCCCCCCCCCCCCCCCCTGCTTTTCTAAACTATTAGACTTAGAAACTTGTAATTTACAATAATTATAGTGATAGTTCTTTTTTTTCTTTCTGAAACCACCAATTTCTGAACTATATGAATGTGACTATAATTATATGAGTTTGGTACGGAATCCTACCATATTATGCATGTCTAGACACTCTCTTGTCCAGTTATTTCTTTCAACATCCAATCTGAAGGTATTGTATTCATTCATGTAAATAAATAGGGTTGAAAACGTTCAAGCCCGACGTAACAGATGTATATCCGCTGTGTCGGCAGGGTCGAAGGGAATCCGGTCAAGTGCAAGTTTACACTACGCCATGCATATATTCGCGATATCTGCTTATACATACATATAAATAGGTATCCGGGTTTGGTCACAGCTCTCCAGCTAGCACGGCCCGTGGACAAATTATCTTTTAACCGTTTTATTAGACGCGATAAAGCTAGAATATGGATACGTCTGTTCTCTCGCTAGATAAAAACAGTGGAAAGACATTTCGTCCGCGGCCTGTGCTAGACCTGGTGTTTACTGACTGATATTACAACTTACTGGACAGTATGCACTTTTTTTGTGATTTTACAAAAAAAAAGTTGAAAATTAGGCGAACGCCAAAAGCCTCTTTGTTAGAAGATAAACAACGTTGCGTTATTTGTATCTGGTTTGTTTAAAACGTATAATTCGATGAGCACGATAAGCTGATCGTTTTGAATGGCATTCGAATCAAGTTGCCGTCGGCACAGCTTAGAACGACAATGTCAACGAATCACTCTAGATACCTATACCTTCCTACCTACGTAGGTACCTACAACCTACTGAGCTAGTATTTGTCCACGGCAGTGAAATTAAATAAAATTCGCGACACGCAAACCTACTGTTACAACGACGAACCGCGCTGATGCCAGCTACGTTCGTGAATTCGTGATTTACAAACGAAGCACACATAGATTATATTGATGAATGTAAGCCCTTGCCTTCGAACGATAACCCATTCGTTTGTGAAGATTCAATGCATGATTTGTTTCATGCATTCACGGCAACGATTTAAACAAAACAAATGCGACTGAAGCGTATATAAGTGATAAAATGCGTTTCTGATTGATATGCCATCCAGCGCCTACACTACTAAGGAAGTCGGTGCCGTATCCATAAAGTCTCATCATAATATCTGTCGCTAACCGATGAGACTGAACGTAAAACTTTGTGAAAAGTCATGGAAAACAGCGCGTGATGCCGCGCAGGTTGCGAGGGTATATGACCTTGGAAATTAATATCTTGTTAGTAGTTTATTCGCTTTTGCTACAGTCACTCCGAGTAGATTTGCGAAAGTCAAATGTTGTCTAACGATTGGGCACGGCGCAGCGGCACGCGAACTCGACACGCCGATCACGCCGCCCTGGGACCACCATTTTTATCAACCTAATGACTTTGTTGTAATTGCACGTGTAATTTAAGTTTAATTTAGCGCATCGCAGTTCAGATGCTCGGTTCGTGGTGAATGCGTGACGCGTTCGCAGTTAGGTCTGGTATCGCGGGTTGGAGGTGTGAGGGCGCCGCCGGCCGGTTGCGGATGAAGGCGGTCGTGAGGAAGTCGCGGCACTCGCAGGGTGAGATCGCTCGGAAGTGAAGGTTGCGCCCGTGACCGCGCCCGCCGCAGCCGCGAGGGAGATAACGCGAGCGCCACTCGCGCAGTATCGCGCCGCGCTCGCTGATCCTCGGACATCGACGGCTCCAACCTCGGAGCAGATACGAGTGTACGACTGCCGCTAGTGAAGTGATGTGCTCGCATTGAACCCGCTGATGATGTGCACGCGGAGAGTGAGTGAAGTGAGAGAGTGCGCGACCGAGGAGGCGCGGCGTCGGCCAGCGCGACCGTAGCCCCAGCCAGACATGTGGACACCACTGCCGCCGCTCCTGGCGCTCCTGGCACTCGCCGGCGGGGCCACCTTCACACCCAACAAGGAACTGCTCGAGTGCGCGAGGTTTGTTTGCCCTGAGAATATTTAAAAAAATCTGTGAGGCAGCCCGGTCCAAGTCACTCGGAGGCCTCGAATGAGCTACAAAAATAATTCGAATGGGCACGCAATGATGTGATCGCAAGTACGATCTGAAACATAGTAGGCCGCTTGTTAATTTCATGAACGAGTATTTAAATTGGAATTTTAATATTATACCAGTATTTGACTAGCAACACGCTAGGTTTGAACTCGTAGAGCAGAATTAATGTTGTAATCGTCATTGCCCTAGAAAAATAACTTCATGATAAATCTCGGGGCTCTGAACCTATTCGCTGGCGCTATTTTAGAGCTGCTTGTTAGTTTCACATAGTTATCAATTATATCTACACATCTCCCAGACATACATAGAGGTAAA
The DNA here is from genome assembly GCA_949125355.1 of Agriopis leucophaearia. Taxonomy (NCBI): domain Eukaryota; kingdom Metazoa; phylum Arthropoda; class Insecta; order Lepidoptera; family Geometridae; genus Agriopis; species Agriopis leucophaearia. The sequence continues at coordinate 6,307,236 of OX421265.1, read as the reverse complement.
TCTGGCAAGTGTCTCGGGCGGGCGGGAGTCACACGATGCGCGTGCAGCGCGACATCGACGCGACGTGACGCAGGCGGCGCCGCGTCGCTGCCGCGGTATCTCGGTCTCGGCCGCAGCGCTTGGCAGGGCTCCTTGTTGACATACAAACATACCGATAAACAAAGATATAAACAAGCCTTTCCTATGAAAGCAAGTAATCACCAGCGATGTTAAGTGTGATCGTTGCCGGTCCAATCGAGATACATTACAAGGCAGATTGTAAATAACCCAAACCTGTATCTACTACAGAAGTTAAAAAACAATTAAGTAGGCATATAGGTAGGTTGGTACATATATTTTTTTATAGGGCAAGTGCCTTTATTAACTAAACTAACACTCCAAAAATAGTTAGACTGCCCGTACACCGTTGAAGGTCTAAAGACAATCAAAATGCTCAAGCTCACTATTAGTTGGCAGCGTACCCAGCATGCTAGCGGCATTACCACGCTGAATGGCAATGCTTATGCGTTGAGCCAGATACATGCAAGCATTTTAGTTACGCGTCACATTAACCAGGCGCTCTGAAAGATTTTTGAAAATCTAAATAAACAAAAATTATTAAAACCTATTAACTACTAAACTAATCTATTAAACCACTATCAGTGGGAATTGTTTCCAGAATGCTGGCCCCATTACCACGTTGTATGGCAATGCTCACCCTTTGAGCAAAGTTGCATCGACCTGACGATGACAAATCTTTTTTTTTTATTGCTCCTGATCCCCGTCGTACCCATTTGGTGTTTGATCCCACAAGGCTCAAAAAAGTATATTCTTATGTGTATTAAGTGTTTATACTCACATATCCGATTTTGTTTAACCTAAGTCTTACAAAAAATTATGTAGGTACATGATGTAGTGACAAAAATACAGTAAAATAAGTATCTGCTACATTTTTTATAAGCTGCCCCCGAGGTTTAACCCGCGGAGTATTCCCTTCAGGAAACGTACAAATTTTCCGCAGTAAAAAGTCTACATCACTCCAAGCCTTTAACTTAATTCATGCAATAATTCTCAATATAAAAAACCGACTTCATCAGAACTAGACCTAATTAAAATGGGACCAAATGAGACCAGCTTTCAAATAAAAAAAATCATCAAAATCTGTTCACCCAGTCGAAAGTTCTGCGGTAACAAAAATATATAAAAAAAAATAATTGATAACCTCCTTTATGGAAGTCAGTTAAAAATCACGTCGATCTGTTACTCTGTTGATGCATGAAAGAGTCAAATAAACAAACCGACAAAGCCTAGCAAGCCTTGTAGCTAGCCTAATTTAAATATAATAAGATATTTTTAAATAACATTAAAATATTAAGGTGTATAAATACTATTTTTTACTATGCACAATTTACAAATAATAAAAATAAGAAAATTTAAATAATTTTAATTGTAACTACACCCGAGCAATTAAGGTGATCCGGAAATATCCAATCTTTTGTTTAGGGTTATGTAGTTACTACAAGGAATCCTTATAAATTTGTTCTGTTCCGGTCGTCTGTCAGTCCATTCTAATTATTTAGAACCTTCTAACTTCTATAGTTACTAGTAAGTGGATGAAACATTGTACAATTACCTACAGTTTTGGGCATCTACATTTAGATCTCGAATTTGAAAGTTGTAAAAAAATGGGATGGCTCTGGTAGGACCTACCTAACTTCATGTGAATACTTTTACCTACATGTGAAAAGGTGATAATATTTTTCCCCTACTCTTCGTGTAGGAAATCGTAGAATAATTCTTAAATTAATTAAGTAAAAATGTTAAAATGAAGCAAATTTTTCGTACATCATGTTTTTATCAAGTACCTATCCTTTGCGAAATATGGCTTGCAAATTCTATAGCTAGCTTCTAAAATACTGGTTAAATTGCCCTGTTCAAGGGGTAGGATAGGAGCGTACTCTTCAATTATCTTGAAAACCTTCTTTCAAAATTAACATTAAGAGTATATTGTATGTTGGGACATGTTTTGAGTAAACCATAAAAAGTATAGATAAGTTATATCGGGATGGTACGTCTCAGTAATTTGGCTAGGTCCTCAGAGCTCCGTTCAAACGAAACGCTATTATGAAAAATCTAATTCAATGACCAAATTTCTGACACGCTCTTGATCAGTTTTTTTATGGTACTGAAGTGCTATCAAGCACATAAAATAGCTGATGTTGTGGCTTCTCACAAAATACTACTCGCGTACCTACACTACACGGTGTAATGACCACTTTAATTTGTTGAGGCTCCAGGGATCTTATCTGCTTCCCCAGCTAACAAGCATACTACTATGCATATTAATAATAATACTACTAACATGCATATTATTATTTCGCATATTAATATGCGAAAGTGTTTGTTGGTTTGGTTTGGTTATCATTCTTTCACGCAACCATATTATGGTATGTGTTTTATATCTATCGGGATTTATCGCGCAATATTAAATATAGGTAAAAATAGATATCTTTCCGATAAATATAAAAAACATGTGTTCAAATCGCGAAAGTTTAAAAATTACCATATTATGGTAGTCTATGGCGCAACACAAATCAAGGAATCGATGTGATTTTTTTGCATAGTGCATAGAGATAGTTGAAAGGCCAAGCGTGATTTATAGAATTAAGCTATCTGACTGATTATTCTTTTAAAGTCTTATACAAATCTGACCATGAATAGAGCCGAACACAGAGAAACAAATTGATATGTATTCATAATTAAGAAAGTTATAAGCATTTAAAAAGTTATAAGTAGATAAGCCATACAATCTCCATACAGACCCTTGCCTTTCTGGAAAGGGACAGAGCATGCCTCCCTAATCCGAACAAAAACATTAAAGCTTAATATGTCACAACATTATTAGCCAATTTAAATCATTTCTTTAGAATGTATCACATTTTTTAAACTATATTTTTCACTAAGCCTACACCTGTCCAATAGCTTACTATACCTATTACGTTGTATCCCGATAAAATGTGGGACTGTCCATGCGGATGAAGCCTTGGAGCGCAGCGAATTGTTAGACGACTTCAAAAAAGAAAGACGGTTCTGTTCCACTGTTTTTTTTTAACGTATGTTCACCGATTACTCCGCCAACTGTTGACCGATAAAAAAATATTATTCGGAAGGTATACTTCCAATGTCTCATTGTTACCAAGTTACTCCCGGGACCCGGGTATGTCCTAAAACTGCTACCAGAACCACCGGAGGATGGGCAGCAGCGTCCTATTAGTACACGGTGAACGTACTGCAATCCCCAAGCCACCTGCGTGGCTGATTATTGCAACACCCCTCTGAGAAGCAGGCCTTTGTTCAGCAGTGGACATTGATGGCTGATAATGTGTTACCTAATTAGGATGTGATGATATGATCCCAGGGAAATCGAGGGTAAGCCTCAAATTTTATAGGCACTTATTACATTTTTCATATATTTTTGATAGGTTTTTAATGTGATCCACTTGTTCTATTTTTTCTTTATCGTTATGCCTTACCACCTGTTTTAAACGGAGCTCCATTACGCTAAAGAACTAAAACAAATAGATATTTTACTCATCATTGTTTGTAGGCATGGTTGTAAGCATCCTCGAGACTTAGGTACTGACGTAAACATCAGTAAAGACTTCAAAATAATAGTGTCCAGATGCTCGCAAGGTTGGAAGAGAACTGTAAAGACAATAACGACCCATTGACAACAATAGCTTACACAAGAGTAGCGCCAAAATTAACCAGTTCATCACGACTATTTACGTCACTAACACCCCAAAATATACTCGCGGTCGGTCGAGAAACTGTGACGACAAAAATAAACCCTTGCTCTGAATAGTTGTCATTGCAACCGTTATTGCGTCTGGTTGTCTGCGCTTCTTGCGCCAGACAACCACCTTACCTAATGAAGCGCGTTCCATTTATGACGCAAAACCTTACACAATACACGCTTCAAATAAATCTCATAAATTTTACAATCAATGGTCCATCTCTGATCCGATACGACTATAAAATCAGCCATCATCGACGATGTTTAGGTTTTTTAATGAAGAAATGGGCTAGCGGTTGACCATCACTCACCTAGGAAAGTGACGATATGGTCTAAGATGGAGCATGCTTGCTCATGAGGTTAAAGTCACCCATGCCATAGCAAGGAGTTTAAGTTAAATTAGATATTCTCAAAACTATTGTATTAAAATTGCTCCATTGTTTGAAGAACAAAATTTCAGTAAAATTTGAATTTAAGGTCTTCTAATCTTTAATAAACCTTTTACAAAATAATTGGCGGCCAATATTTGTCTTCTCCAATATCTTGCACATGCGTACAAGATGCAGGTACAATATTTCAATGTGCAAAGAGGTTTGATTACATTTTTCTACTAAAAAGAGGCGAATGCACAAAGGTATACAGACAAAAAATAATTGGAGTTACAAGGTGGCTGTGGATTATGTCCTGTGATTAGCAAGTCCTTAGAAGATCTTTATTATTCTGTGGGCCAGTCATAGATAGCCATTATGTTTTTTTTTTGTTGTTAAACAACTTTTTAATGTAATATGAAAACTAACCCAAGATATCTATATATATGTACATTTTACATATACTTGCAATTTAGAGTAGAAAGTACTATACAACCCTAGGCAGCAACTATAGGAATTAATGCACTCACTTATGCTGGCTTCGGCTACGTCTCGTGTTACATTTTCACGTTCGTTTATAAATGCCTCTGTATGCTGCCGCTGCAATAATGTACTATTATTATTTAAGTGTAGTTAACTGTTCTTTATATGAAACAAATAAAAAAATTACATCGATCAACGACAATTCATCTTCATTTTACAGCTTTGTGATAAATATTTTCTAAGAGAAATCCACGTCATCCAGTTTTTCAGACATCATGTGACGGAGCCTAATCACCGGACGTGACATTAAATAATGACGTGCAATTTATCGTCTTAAGTGCATCATAAGAGGGTATCATTTCGCATAACGTTTACAGCTAAATAGTATTTTCGTCCACCATTATTATCTTGTACACTCGTTTCAAAGTTCAGGGAACAATGGAATAGTAAATTCAACCCGCAGATATTAATTTTCCTTAATCATGTATTATTAAATTATTCTTTATTCTAGTCATACCATCATAAACCAGACGCAGGAGTCAAAAAACACTTCAAAAGATTATGTAAGAGCAGTTTATTAAAACGTATATAGCCAATGATCTCACGGGGCGATAGTGGAGACGAAGTTCCTTCACCTATATGCTAGACATATAAATAAGCCACAGTTAATATTTTTCATATGAAATGTGGTCTCTGGTAGACATGCTGGCCTGAAGCCAAGTATCCACGTAACTAGCATCATTTATTGTCCAATGATGTTGATGAGCAGTGGTATCAAAGGATCGCCGTGTCTGATACTAAGCAGAGCTAATTCAGAAGATTGAGAAGTTGCATTCCATTCCTGGATGCGAGTACATCATGAGGTAATAATTGATTAAAATACTGTAGCTAAGATTTTGCAAGTCCGATTTGAACTCGCCTATGAGTCTGCAGAAACTTTCTGATAGCATCGGTATCCAAATAAAATTTTAAAATGTAATAAAGGAAGTTTAGAGAAAATACAAAAAGAAAAGAAAGCATTGATGACCTAGAGCGATAAGAGCAACCGATTTACTTGAGTGACACGTGTAACGCTCGTGTTTCAAGACATGAAATTTTCATAAGTTTGTTGCAATTAAAACATAGTAGTAATACCTATGCAAATTGTGCATGCATGGGGTGCTCGGCATAGATATGGTAGAGATTGCAAAAAGCAAATAAAATAGAGTATTAAATAATTATCAATTGAAAATAACCAAATTCAAAATTAGTAAATACGTCATTTCGTTTACTTGGATGACATATTTTTGTCTATAAGTTATAGTTATTATTAAATAAAAACAAATTAATATACTTACTTAACCAATTTAGATGAACATTCTATAGAACCAATCTAAAAGTATTAATAGTTAAATAAAGATCTATTTATTACAATTAAAATAGAGTTAATTAAGTAGTCCTAAATGATAATTAATTTCAGGTAGAGTGCCCAAAATGCTGGCCGCGTTGCCTCGCTGGATGGCGAGGCTAACTTTCTGACCCAAATATAGGCCAGCATTTTTGGTCACGCAAAGAAACTTTCAGTCTCAAACTTTAACTAAAAAGTATTAAGCTTTCAAATAAAACCGATATGTCTAAGAACCTCAAAAATTCATTCACCATGTACTGGGCTGGTGGCATTAGGGCACATCTTCTCTCTCTCTCTCTCTATCTCTTTCTCTGAAAGAAGGCCCGTTTCCCAGCAGTGGGAAAATGATAGTCGGATAATGGTGAATGCAAAGTGTTAGTTACAGATTAATGCGTTGATTAGAGTTTCCCTCTGAAAAGTTACAATCATCACTTCAGCCCATAATGCTCCCACTGAGACAAAGGCTTTCTCTCAGAGAGAAAGAGAGAGAGAGAGAGGGCCTTAATCCACTATGCTGGCCAAGTGCATGTTGGTGAATTTCGTATGTCTTTTAACTTTAGAGGTTCTTGAACACACCGGTTTCCTCACGATGTTTAACTGTACATAATATTTAGGTACTAAATAAGTCATTGATGCAGGGCCGAGGTTCAAACCGGGTGCCGTCAGATTGTAAAGCGCACATGCTACCACTCGGCAACCATCGCTCCTACAAGTTACAATACAACAGACTATTTATAGAGACCCGTATCTTTTTGATTTACCGCATTATTTCAAGGCGTGACTATTTGTGTTATATTTGTTGTCGGGTGGGTACCCGCAGGTATCTTATTGTTCTATTTTTAGCTAGATTTCCTGAAACACTAAAACTGACCACCCTTTATAGCTAACCTTCTCATTACCTGCGGGTTAGTCGATAATGTTAGCACTCAAGGTTAACATAGACGTATGTGTTATGCATGCATTAAACATTTTATTTTTCCAAGGAAAGTATTATTTTAATTTCTTTGCTCGTTATGGGCTCATGCGCCTTTGAGTAGGTGCCTATTACTACACATATATACGTAGTAGATACAATGATACATACAATAAAAAGTTATGTAGATGTATCTACTTAACTTTTTATTCAAATCAAATTAATATATTTGTATACTTTTAAAATTGAGATCTATATAGCAACTGTCATTTTACAAAGTTTCATGGACTTATCTTAATAATTATAGAATTTAGAAGGTTCTAAACAATTCGGACGGACGGCCAGACAGACAGACAGACAGGCAGAACGAATTTATAAGGGTTCCTTGTCGGGCTACGGAACCCTAAAAACCGATTTCACAAAAAATATGCAATTTTAGTTACTTAGATAACATAATATTGTTATCCTAGTAACCAAATTTTCAAAGTTATTTTGATTTAAAACCCAAACTACTGAACCAATTTTGTGGAAATTTCTATGGTACTAATCTAAAAGCCTATATATCCTTTCAGTAAAAAAATCCACATCGGTTCATAAATGACGAATTTTCTTTTCTTTCTCTCTGATGAGGCTAGTAGAATCAGACACCTGTGACATATTCGGAAGCCTCGAGGATGTTCATCATATCGTGGTAGAGTGTTCGCGAAGCAGTCTGTGAGATCCGTCATAATCACTCAATACGGTGCTAATTTCCTCGATGTCGGCGTAATTCTGTGTCCTGTCCGCTCCACTGAGTGACGCGGCACGAACACTCTTTAAACTGTTGTTCAATATATATAAATAGACGATACTGTATGTACAAAATGGTGCTGACATAGTGGCAAAGCGACTCAAGTATACTGAAATAAATTTAGATACAAAAACCATGCGACCTAAGATCTGTATGGGATATTTCATTCATTCATTCAACATTTCAGAGCGTAGTTCTTGTCGGTGGAGTAACTTCCAGGCTTGACGGTCTTCTGCCAGCGTTTTCACCTCCCTGTACGACATGGGAATTTCAAAATATGCAAAACATTTTTGAGTATTGAGTTAACGTTTTGCTCATTCCATCCACAGAAAGGAGAAGTAAAAAAAAATATTTTCTGTGGTTCCACCTGCTACCTAGGTACGTAGTAGCTATACCTAGACTGTGCCTAAGTAGGTACGTCAATAGCCCGTTGCGTCTAGACCGTCTATGTCTAATTACTTCTTAATCAGGTATGAACTAACTATTCCAAATATGATATAAAGTTGTACCTTTTTTGAGATATACATAATCAAAGCTTTTTAATTAGGCTCTTTTCTGAGACATATCCTGAAACAGATTTTATCGATTGTGACGAAGCCTATCCGTATTTTATATTCCTTGTTTTTTTTCTCTATTTTAGCATTTCCAATAGAACTGACCTGATAAAGCCAAGCACACACCTGTAGGTAGGTGTGTGCCTCGCTTTGTATGTAAAGTATTCTGTACCTTCCGCATTATTTTTCCACCGAGCGAATACACGTGGATATTGTCATTTGTATGGCTTACCAGAAAGCTGGCGCATCTCCTTATTGGGTTGGTGTAAATACAGTTACATAAACCGTCTTCAATTGATCGCAAGATTCTATTTGCGTGTTGTACCTATCGATTGACTTGATGTAAGCATATTTACGTACCTATGAGATACACAAATAGGTACTGAAGGTAACAAAAAATTCTCAGTGTGTCCATTTATTATGTATATTTATCGAAGAACACGCTTCTACTAGACTCGCCGTTTTAATATGTTACAATTTATAACCAATCCTGTTTTTCCACTAAAAAGAGGTGAATGCATAGAAGTTTTGTTATAAATGTTATACCAATACACAATGTATTGTTTGTAAGCCACTGCTCATAGTATAAGCCATAGACATATGAAAATATTTCTTTTTTCGAAGTTTGTATGCAAATTGTAGACTCTCCTATTTGTTCTTCTAGTTTGGATAATGCTTCAACAAATCATATATTTTTAACACTATTTTATTAGCTTGGTATTTATCTATGAAACGGAATCTTTAAACGTGATTTTTTGCCCTTTAAAAACGTCGTAATGATTTGAAACTCTGCATACTTATCAAGGACCGCTGGCAATGCAATAAAACCTGTTTTTATATTTTTTTCTGCGAGAATTATCAGTTGTCTTCTTCGTAGGAAATCATCCTGTTATTCAGTTCCGCTTCCGATACATATTCTTCTCTACTCTCATTCCCAAACAAAAAAGTCATTTATTTATTAGCTAATTTCATACAATCTGATAATATCCGTCTTCAGTTTTTCCATTTGTTATTTTCTGTTAGTAGTGTCGTCAATCAGGATTACTAAACTTAATCTTTAAACAATCTCACTATCTTCTTCCAAACTATTGATGGCAAAATAAAAGAATCCACCAATATTGCTCATTAACATTCTTAAAGGCGATAAGTTTTCTTACACGAAGCCTACACCATAATCACAAAAAAGATAAAGTTTTTTTTCTGTGACCATAATTCCATGCTTATATACGAGTAGAGTCCGTGTAGCACCTATATAGTCTATATAGGACTTATGTTAACCAAATATATCAGGCTTTTTTGAGCCTAATAGGTAGTTTGACCTTTATAAACCTTGATATTTAACGGATAATATTAGCTTTACTACACTAAATACAATAGATATAGAACCGCTACAATTTAGTTAACCAAGAGTTAACTAGTAAGGTAAACAATTACAGGAAAATTTGAGTCAATTACGAAAGATTAAAGCCATGAGCATAAGAAGTGTTGCAGAATAAATTTCGTCTGCTCAAATATAATACTGAAACACCAATGTAAGGACTACACTAGAAATATCCAGACTATGTATAAGTACGTATACCTAGTTACTTAATTATCTGTATTCATGTTGGCAAACTGACCGGTCAGAAGTCGTTGGCAGATAAAGATTCTGCGCATGTGTTGAGTATAAGTAGGTAAGGTATTTTAATCTATAAATAATTAAATAAATAATTAAATACATACTTTACTAAGCACACATTGTCTAGAAAATAATGCTTAGATCAGACAATGTCTGATTATACTAATAAATTCTTACAAGTTTGTAAACAATTATTTACAGGACTTTGTTACTAAAAGTATTGTATTTTGGAATCACAAATTAGACCTAAAATTGGTAAACTTTTTCGTTCATTCTTCGGATATGTTTATTAATACCTATTGATCCATATTTTGCTTATCAATTCAGTTCAATAGGTACCTGTTAATTTTGATGATTAATTTTAGAGTGCTTTCATTTCAAGTGCACTCTAGATAAAGTATCTACCTACGATATAAGTATATAGTTGGCGTTTGGTTAACTGAATATAAATATGTATACCACCACATAAATTGTTAACTACTAAAGTAATAAAAGGAGGACAAAAAGACGTCACGCCCAGGCGGGCACCCATCCAAGTACCGACCGCGCCCGGCGTTGCTTAACTTCGGTGATCGTACGAGATCTAGTGGTAAACAGAATTTTTTAACCGACTCGCACTTGGTATATCGCAGTATTTATTATTTGTTGTTTTAATTTCGAGTTCACTTCGAGTGTGTACTATAATCATGCCACATTTGTACATAGATATTACTGTTAAAGGGTTAAAAGGTTGGTAGGACAGACGGGCGGATGGACAGATAGATAGACAGACAGACAGCGTAGACTTAGTAATAGACTACCGTTAACCCTTTGGTGACGGAACCCTAAAAAATTTAGGACCACCAGGCAACCGATAGATGGGGGCTACCAACTCTTGGAATAGTTGCAAAGACTTCAAGAATTTGGTGCCTATCAGGAAACCAACCGTAGTTCAGTGGCTAAGAGCAATGGGTTTATGATGCCCTTGGTATTGCAGGTATCCATAAGCGACACTGATCGCTTACCATCAGGCAGCCTGTCAGCTTGTTTTCCAGCTAAGGCAAACAATAAGTATCTATAACCAATAATGTTTTGCCACTCGTCACCACTGGTACGTTTTTTTTTCGTTAGTGGTAATAACTGGGCAATTCATGTGTCAGTGCGTCACTACCGGTAACGATCGGGAACTTCTAGGCTTAGTATTATGGTCCCGTTCACATCCTTACAGGTACGGAACCTTATAATTTAATTACACTAATATTATTTGAGCGGATTTTGATGAAATTTCGTACATAGGTAACTTATACCCTGGATTGAACTCTCTTTTTAACCCGAAAAATAAAAGGTTTCGGTAGGAAACGGGGTAAAACCCAAGTGCGTTGAAATTATATTAGATACCTATGTAAAAAAAAACTTAAAATTTTTGCTCTATTTTTAACCCCCGACACAAACAGAGAGGTGTTATACGTTTAACGTGTGTATCTGTATCTGTCTGTGGCATCGTAGCTCCCAAACGGCCGAACCAATTTTGATATTTTCTCGTTTGAAATGTGACTGAATCGAGTGTTCTTAGCTTAAATCGATTCAAGAAAATCTGTTCAGTCGTTTGAAGATCATCAGCTCTTTTATCGGGGCTTTAAAAAAATCACTTGTAATTTGATAATAGGTCTCCAAATATCGGTGTCTGATGAATCTTCCGTTTCTTCCAGCCAGATCCTGTACATGGACCAGCACGCGTACCAGATTCCGACCAACTACAGCAGAAACGTCCCACCTCGTAAGTTTCCCTTATATTATACAGGGTTATACGTAAGGGTGGTTAGACAAAAATAGGTCATTGTAATGGTCAAATGGCGTCAATTAATTTGTACCATTATCTTTTAATTTCAATACGTATAAAAAGGTTGGCATTTTTTTTAAATGTTATAGGTGGTATACAAGCAGATGAGCCACCAGATGGTAAGCGTTCACCGTCGCCTATGGATACCTGCAACACCTGCAACATCACAGATACGTTGCAGACTCTATTAACAGCCCTTTTGAAGAACCCCATATTAAAGCTACTCGGAAATACCGTAGGATGGGAACTCATTCCACATATTGCACATTTTAGTGCTATAAAATTTAGTTTACTTGAGATAATGGTAGGGACATCAGAGTAGTCGTCTTTGTAAACAACTCTTACTATGATACCAACCGGGTCCCTATTCACATTCTGTCTTAACTATGGCTTAACATTGATAAATTGTTAAATTTGACAGATTTCCTATGGCAAAGTTGTCAAAACTCGTCATGATGAAGTTTGTGAAGAAGAGCCCTGAAATCGTGAAAAAGCCTGCTATTCCACACATTTCGTTGAGATGCGTGTTTTTTGGGGAACAGCTAATTTTACGTGAATTCCGGGCTAACCCGGAACTAATTCCATAGTAAAAATATTTTATAATAAATACAATATACTAAGTACAATAAATATGTATATAAGGGCAGATTTGTGGCAAGCCACAGCATCGGTGAGTGGCGACAACGTGTGGCTCGATTCCAATGGGCTAAATGCGACCCCGACCCCTGGCTTGCGGCTTGCCTTAACTAGATGTCTGGAAGAGTAAACCACAAGAGCTAAGAACCTAAGCTCCATGCTGGAAGTTTTAAAGGGCATAATGCCGCAAGTAGCGTTCAGTGAAAGTGCAGCACACCCTCTCGACACCCTAAGCCATATACACCATACACCAATGGTGCTTCACCGGCGCCAATATTCGGCAGCCTTTATGGAGCCATAGACCAACTCAACATCATCAAGATTCATTACAATACACTAGTTTCATATTCATCAACAAGTTTTAATTTTCATTCACACACATCCCATAATTGTTTGTATTTTATACTCGGCAGGGCCTCTATGGTGTTGTGTCACACCATATTTAAATTACCCAACCCAGGTAAATCGGTAATCACCACAGCTCTACGATTTTGTATCCATTTTCTCTATATACGAGAACAGATTTAACTCGATCAATTAGCATCTCGGAACTGCATCCGCATCAATCAATGAACCCGAATGACGCACACTGAATCAGCCTGATTGGCGCTATTTTCATAAAATATAACATAGATCATAGAAAACACACAAGATTATTGATAATTAGCTAGCAAACTCTCGCAGGCAGCTTCCATACTTTATACCTAACAACTTTAGTTCCGTGACTTAATGATTGAACGTGATGTTCGTAATTACATTACTTAACGGAGACAAGGCATAGGAATTCAACTAAACGTCACAGTTATAGGTGCAGATTTGCTATATTTAGCTTAGATAACTAAGTTATAAGAGAATCAAGTTATTATTGAATAGAGAGAATCGAGAACAAACATTACTTTTAACAGACGTTTAATACTAAGCCAGCTGTTTGGTGGTACTAACATGTGCCCGCGAATAAGTCCACGGCACCATCTCGGGAGAAACCATTAAACACCCTGGCTAGTCTGTTGGGGGCATGCCCAGATTAGTTTTCCAGTTGGTTTTCACAAATGGTGAAAAATAGAAATAGGGGCAAGCATGGCGACGAGTTCTAGAGTGGAGACCACCTTTAGGCAAACGTAGTGTAGGACACCCTGCCTCCAGGTGGAGTAACGACCTGCGTAAAACGGCGGGTAAAAACTGGTTGCAAAAAACTGCCGACCGAGTGCAGTGGCGTGCATTGGGAGAGGCCTATGTCCAGCAGTGGACGTGGATGCAGGCTGATGACGCTGATATACGGCCTAGAATGACAGAAATATACGCCACTGGCAAATAATTACTAAAAAAATGCGTAGCGAAGCTAGCTCTTTTCACGCTCACTACAGTCGAGCATAAAGCATTGGATTGTGTTCTTGTACAATCATCCCTTATACCCATCACCCAGACCGTTATATCATTCAAATTTTGGCTAAGCCAATGCATTACTTGCGTACTATTGGTGAAAAATATGATGGACTGCGGAGGGAGTTGCAAGTAAACACGGCCTAGGACGATAGAAACCTACGCCACCGGCAAGACTGCGGAGTGCGGATCAAGTTAGTTACTATTTATAGAAAATGTATTCACTTTAATATCAAGTTTGACTTATTTTACGCTCCATTTTCTCACTATCACGACAAGTCATCCACTTAGCGGCGGATGTTATTCAGCAAAACTGCGTTAGGCTGGACCGGCAAACCGGCCATTAGCCAACGATGAGGGCCGACCAGCCACTGTTAATTATACCACAGATCCTGTACGACCATATTATAATAGGTATTATTAGGTATCATAGATAAGATACAAATACATACAATTTATTTCTTACAAAGTCATTCACAAATAGCAATTGCTTTGCTAACCATGAAACTGGTGTTTATCATCCGTATTTGATATTAGGCTTCCTACATGGAAAATTATTTTGAGTATAGAATTTAACAAATTAATGTCAAAATTATCATGCAAATATATGTAAATTTCGAAATCTTATAACAGTTTATTGACCTAAAAGAACATTAAATAATAATACAATTGTAGATGCTCGAATTTACCGTGTGGCAAAAAATAATAAGTTCACTTCTCAAGTGAGTATTCGCCTGCATTGTCCCTGCCGAAGAGTTTGACAATTTTTTTAATGAAAGTTTACCGTTTTTTTTTACGTTTCTCTGTTTTTTTAACTGTTGGCCATTTAGAAAAACTCAGAGTCACACAACGAGCAATGGAGAGGGCTATGCTCGGAGTTTGTTTGCGCGATAAAATCCGAAACGTAGATATTCGCCAAAGAACCAGAGTCACCGACATTGCTATTAAAATTTGCAATTATAATTTGCTCGAAGAACTGATGACCGATGGGGAAGAAAGGTTCTTGAGTGGAAACCACGAACTGGAAGACGCAGCGTAGGTAGGCCTTCCACTAGATGGACCGACGACATTGTGAAAATCGCGGGCATCCAGTGGATGCAGATGGCAGGATGTAGTTCAGTGTGGAGGTTAAAGGGGGAGACCTATGTTCAGCAGTGGACGTCTTCTGGCTGATGATAATGATGATGACCGTGAAAATTAGTTCCATTTCCGAAAAAAAAAGCCAAAAAATAAATAAAAGAAAAAATAACGAGCATATTCAGTGACAATTTAGAAATAGTGGCCAATCCTACAAAAGTTAAACTCACGTGAGGAAGGCAGTATTGGAGCTTACTGCTCAGAATCACGAATACAAGAATTATGTTACGGTGTTCTGCAAATTAGGAGAAACCGCAGACAAATGTGTTCTGTCACTGAACTGCCTGGCCGTTTATAAAGCATGAGAACCGTGAAAGCTTTGATTGTGGCTATCAATAGATAAACAGTTCAATTTTTGATGTGAATTTTTGAAGTGAAAAAAATTTCTTTGGGCGCGTTGAGTACTTTTTGGGTGAACAAAAATCATGGAACTCGCGCATCGTCATGCTGTCACAGAATACATAATACACAGTAAGGTGTTCTTTAAAACTGTTTTCACTTTTGACGTCCAGTTTTTTTTTTAAGTATTGATAGTCTTTTTTAGTCGCGTTTGACTTCCAACTCGCCTGATGTTAAGCGATGATGCTGTCTACGATAGAGTACGCTTGCCTAAAAGAAACCGATTCACTCGTGATTTGAAGACACCCAAATCTAAACGCGCGGGAGCGCGTCAGAGCCAAGCTCGAGCGGTACCGTGTGTAATATTACACGAACCATTTGGAGAGATTGTAACTAACGGGAAACACTGACCCATTCGCGCAGCGCATTCCACAGATTAGCAGTCCGCACAATAAAACTTGGATCAAAGCGCTTCGTACGGGTTTTCGGACAAGACATTCGGCCAAGGAGTCCTTTTTAACCGAATTCCAAAAAGGAGGAGGTTATCAATTCGACTGTATTTTTTAAAATGTTTGTCACCTCAGGACTTATGACTGGGTGAACCGATTTTGATGATGATTTTTTTTATTTGAAAGCTGGTGCTTCCCATTTGGTCCCATTTCAATTTGGTCCAGTTCTGATGAAGTCGGTTTTTTATATTGATAATTATTTCCTAAGAGATGCTAACCTAGGTCAGACTTAATATCTTCTAGGTATTTTATTATTCAAAATTCTAGGTATGCGTAGTGCATACTTGATGACAATTTCAATTACCATCGGGCGAGATGCTCGGTCAAACTAAAAGCAGACCTATTATCGATAAAAAAAGACTGTAGTTATCTACTCTATTTGTAGAGCAAGACGATTTAGACAAGACGGTCCAGATTTATAAAAAAATCTCGTTTGCGTACAAAAAGCGCATTAAAAGTACGACGTAGTAACTTAGGCACCACAATATTATTAGAAAAACAAGTTGTTTCATTATAATATTATTCCCTATAAAATCAGACAGTTTAAAATTGATCCTGCAATTTTCCTTCATTCTAAAGTATAATTTAAATCCGTGATATCTCCGCTGGCTACCATAAAACCGATGTTTACTGCATGCTTCTTTAGAACTGCTAATCGTAATCTGACGCAATAAAGAAATTCTAAAGGTCTAAATATTTCAGTTCCTGACTAAGTGTTTTCATTGATTTCAGAGAAAAACACCACAGTGTATATCGGACTACATGTGAACCGGGTGTCGGGAGTGGACGAGAATAAAGAAGTAAGTTGCTTTTAGAAGCCTTTAGTTATTTACAATTTGTAATAACACTTTATTGACACCACAGTAAATACATCAAGGCGTATTATAACTAAGAGCGATCTCTTTGCGGCAACCTACAATAGGTACTAAATAGTTAAAAAAAACAATTTTTAATGTACTTTACCGACAGTAGTTGTTGTAAAAAAACATGACCATGGATACGAATTCCTTCGGTCGTAATATTAATCAAGTTTACATAGTCTTAAATAGCGTCAAACGAGTCATAGTCACAGTCAGAGTCAAACAAAGTGAGTGACAGTCAAGTCAAACTCATGCCCAAGTAAAGTGGTGAAGACTTTACAATAGGCTTACATTACTAACTGTCTTGCCTGATTATAATTAGAACAGATTTTAGGAGTTTTTGCTCTACCACGACCACAAACATATTCATAGTTATGGCCTTACATTTCGGCCGTAAAATTAATCAATTAACTACCAAATAAATTAAAAGATATTTTGAAGCCGTTATTTTTCAATAAATAATATAGATAGATCTATTTATTACAGAAATTGAATTTTTTATACATCTTTCTTATTGATAGATTTAGAACGCCAAAGATCTAGATTTCGTTGCTTTATTCGTCAAAATTGCTCAGAATGCTGAATTTGAGATAAATATGTCAAGATTTTGTCCGAATTTTCATTCCGTCCAAATAGTAATCTATGTTTTGTTGGTTGAGATTTTCCCGAATCTGACCATTTTCCATGTAGGCAAGTTTTTATGGGTTCAAGGTTATACACAGACACCTACACACACCGAATGTGATTTATATGTAGCGAATTAAAATCCACCTTATCCAATGTTATTTTGGAATGTGTACGCTAAAATCCAATTAAACACACACACTTCAAAAAGGTGTTAATTGTGGGAGTATCCTCTTGTGGATTACGTACTCGTATTTAGTGATTACACAAGACAAATTCGCATAATCTACTTAGCTTATTTCGCAAAGCCTATAGACGGTAGAGTTGGGTATTAGAGGCAACATTGCCGATCTCATCAACCTATTTTGCTATGCTAAATTTTATCCATAATTCGGTACCATTTACTACTTATTAAAATATGTTAAAATAAGTTAATTTAAAACTTGTTTAATTTAAGTTAATATAGGTAGATAAGTATGGTTTTTCTAAAAAGTATTTAGAACAGCTTTTTGAATGATTCTCATATCAACCAACGTCGAGTTGAATTTGATTAATAAAGAATGCAGGGAATCAAAAGAACCTAAGCAGTACACTTAATAAGCTTATTGAACCTACAAAAAAGATACGGTAGGTACAAGTATACATAGTTTAAAATAGAATTAAAACCCACAACCAATTCGGAAATGAGGTCATAACTTTTAAACGGCTGAACATAATTGAAATAAACATACCTAAAAACCACCTCCATGAAACCTGCTTTCAAATATAAGAACACTGCATCCAAATTGGATCAGCCATTTTGGAGAAAAATAGTAACAAACCTCCATACACACTTATCACACAACCTCTTACCATAAAGGCAAATACTTTCTCCGATCCGTCGTGGGTAAATTAATTCCTACCCGTTTGATTATTCTAGGAGATAACGTTGGACGTCTTTCTCCAAGTGACATGGCGGGACACGAGACTGCACCTGCCCCCGGGTATCCCGTTCATCGACCTGCCCTGGGAGTTCCGCCAGCTGCTGTGGACGCCGGACCTCTACATCTGGCAGCTGCAGACCATGCGGATCCTCTCCGTGCTGCAGGAGATGGCCTCGCTGAGGCTCTACTCCAACAGCACCGTCTCAGTCAGTATTGGGTTCGTCCATTTTACTTTCTATAATTTTCGTTTTACTTAGTGCATATTTTATTTAACCTAAAAGAGACGGCATGCAGGAAAACGCTGGATGCAGGCCGCTTCCAAGCGGTCCTTTTGGAAATCGATGCGGAGGCCTATGTCCAGCAGTGGACGTCCTATGGCTGAAATGATGATGATGATGATATTTTATTTACTCAAGTGTCAATCAGTTTTTCAAGGGATGAGATCGATATCTCACTTCTAAAAATCTTTTCAATTTTTTATCGAAATTTGGTTTCAAAACAAATAAATACAGCAATTTATAAATGATGCTCTTATTTATAGAATAATAGGATGTTTCGCTTCAAAGAATAGCAGTTGTGCTCCATATTTATCAGTAAAAACAGACTTTTCTCTAATTACACCATAATAATTAAAGTTTAAACAATGCAGAGTTGCGTCATAGCATTGTGTGAGGGAAATTTTAGTACCTACGCTCATAATAATGCTACGATAAAATGAAGACGCTATAATAACAGTTTTAGTATCTTAATCGCCGGAAAACGCAGGAAACTAGTTTTCGTTTAAAATCATGCACAGTTAACAGTCCATTAACTCATATTTTTAGTACCGGAAATTTTGACGACATGAAAGCTACCCAATAAAAATGCGATACTTTGAAACGATTTGGCTGTTAAAACATTCATGTTTTTATTAGCTGAATTATCTGCAAATCAAAATAACTCGGGATAAATACTGGCTTTGTTTCCAATGTGTATCTATTTTTATTTTCAGTGCGACGATTACCATCAAGTGCCAGATGGATTTCGTGCTGTATCCGTTGGATGTCCAAAACTGTGCCATCGATTTCACCAGCTGTAAGTATTTTTTGGCAATGGCACAGTTTGAGCCTCATTTTCTTATTCTTTTGGCTTCTTTTCGCGATTTTTCCTCGATTAGCTCGCAAGGCGCATATGCCTTGCCTTCACAATTTATTCAATTCAATTTTATTCAGTGATAGGCTTGCGTTTGACCGCTTACTCGCCTGATGTTACGCGAAGATGCGGTCTACGTTGGTGCACGCTTGCCTAAAAGAAACCGATTCACTCGAGATTTGTAGACACCTAGATTATAACCATCAGATAACACCCATTCAGGCAGCGCATTCCACAGACTAGCAGTACAGTATACATATTGGAATTTCAAAAAATTGTGAAAGTTTTTTCAATTGCAATGTTTTGTCTACGCGTCAGTCGTTTGTCTCTGAATTTAGATAATTGCAAACATTTGTAACATTTTATAGTACTACTGTTACTTTTCATTCGAAAACAAAGAAATTCTATGAACTATCAAGCCCTATATGAATGGTGCATTCTCATTATTTCTTTGTAAAGCTACTACTTCCTTCAGGCTTATGGGTTTAGGCATTTTATGCTATAGGTAACAAATAATGCAAGCTCATTAGAGATATAATATTCAGCTGTATTGGTACTCCACGCTACGAAACTAATTATCGAAAAAACTCCTTTATTCGCACAGTAATTAATTTCAACCGCAAGTATTCTTACAACGTTGATTTATGTGATGAGGCAAAATACTTTTAAAATACAATTCCCAAATAATTCTTTGACCCATCAAAAGTGGAATTTGATAATACTAAAAATAATTTGGCATAAATACGTAAAATTTAATCCATAAAAACATTTAGTTTGTATGAGATTTTTTATAATTGTAATTTGGAAAAAAAACTGTATTAACTTATTATCTCTTATGTTAAAGAATTCGAATGTTTGTTTGCCGAATACTATTTGTATATCCAGGCCCAAGTTGGTGTTGCAACGGGGCTTTTACGCAATTTTGTTTGGATTAATGAAAACATCTTTTTGGCTTTTGTGTAGCTATTTATCTCATATCTACTCAGCGAAATAATAACTAAACGACTCTGTTAATTAGCAGCTGTTTGTTTTCCATGTAAAATCAAATAAAAATAAAGAAGCTCTACTGTTGGCAAGCAGTTACCGTCGCCTACCTAGGTAGATACGTGTGAAATTGACACGTTTTCTTACTTTTCATCCATCATATGCTCTATCTTCCTCTTAATTTTAAGACTTTGTTAACAGACGAATCCTCAAAATTACAAAATGCTGCAACATAGTTGTAACACTGCAGAAAATTACTGCTGATTTAAAAGATTTAGTATTGACAATGTTCTTTTAAATTTTTCAGACAAATACACAACAGAAGACGTGAGATTCGAATGGCGAGACATCAGCCCCTGGATAGGCATCGGGCTTGGCAACGAACAGCGCACCCACTTCCGCCTCCCCAAATACGTAGTCTCCTTCGAAACGGACAAAAGTAAAAACATTAAAAATTTTGGTGAAGGTAAATGTAATTCAATGCTTCGCGCTTATGTTTGCGCTTTGTGACTAATTATTGTACCTTACTAACGCTGTGCGCTGTCGCTATACGCTGCAAGCGGCGCTGGTGCGGATGTTTCTTTTTTATAAGTACCTACTTACTGGAGAATTCAATGCAGACAAGAAGAAATTAGATTATGTGATACCTAATTAGGATTTTCTCTATTAGATAGGGCGGGGCGGCCTGACCAATTTCAATGGCGATTTCCATCCCATATTTTTACGGGTCCTATTTCCGGCCCCTTGAGGCACCTACCTTTTTGTAAATATTTCTTTTGGACTCTGGAACAAGATATTATCTCCTACTCATTAAAAGTTAACAAACACACAGGAGGGATGAGATACTTTCACTTTTTAGATTACAAATAACCTATACCCACATTACCCACACGTATATAGCTCAGAGCAATTTCCAAAGGCAAGTCAGCTCTTTCGCGACTGTTTGATTGTTTTGTCTCGTTTATCATACGTTTTATTTTTTATGGAGGTATAATCTAGCATAATATAGTACGTAATGAAGGCAATACACAAATCTAGCATACATTTTTTGCTGTACCCACTTAGTTATTTATAGGAAAAGTTGTAATAGGTATTTTAGATACATCCGTGCCAAGCACCAAATCCTTCTTTGTGGATGTCCGTGATGCATGATTTTAGTTTTACGTTGTCTAAACTTGGTCGTAATATTTATTTGTTCTGATAGCTGCAATAACATTGTAAAAGGCTGAATAAAAACATTTCCTTTTATTATTTCACTGAAGTATGTATATCGGGTACCTGCTACATAACAGTCTTGCGTTCAAAATCCTAGCGAAAGTGATCAGAATTCGTTTTTTTTTTCATCAGCTGTCAGAACAAATTTAAGCTTGGACCGAGTTTTCGTGCTGCTTTCTGTTAGTAATAAGCTACCTATCTTCCTCGTTGTTGTCTATTGCTGCGTTCAGTTAGATCGTCGGGCGACCGCTCGATGACCGCGAAAAAGGCTAGACAACGATTCACGCTTTTGTGGAAGTCTTAGTCTCTATAGGCATGTGTAATATAAGTACATATAAGGTCGGGGAAAAAGTTTCTTCGTATTTTTTAAACAAATTCAAGACATATTTTTTTCAAGTTTAATTTCATTTAATTATAATATATATGTGCCATTTTGTTCGATAACTTGTTGCCATCTTGTAGGTAGTGACATGATCCCGTTGCTGTAGAATTTTTGGGACATTTGGTTTCTTTCAGTGAGCTTGTGTGGCACCCAAATATCGAGTTTTTTTGTATACCCAGTTTTTTTCAAATAGGTCAAAACTGTTTTGTGGTCAATCCCCAGTTCTTCAGCTACGTCGTAACTATTAATATGCCGATCTTGGTCCACTTTTTCAGAAATGGCATCTACTTTATCCGTAACAGGGCGACCAGAGCGAGCTGCATCTTTGACATCAAAATTCCCGGACTGAAAACGCTTGAACCAACATTGTGCTACTCTTGATGACACTGCATTAGGTCCATAAACGTCACAAATTTTTTTCGCGGCTTGTGTCGCAGTTTTCCCTTTTTTGTAATAAAATTTCACAATATATCGAATTTCTTCGTTAGATTCACTCATTTTATCAAACAAATAAACAATTGAAAAATGGCGGGAAATTGCTTTTTACTTTTTGTATTCCTTTTTTAAAATGTCATATTTTTAATGGTATCAAAACCAGCCAGATACAAACAGTACAACGGATGAGATTTTTACTACAACCTTATACATACAAAATACGAAAAGACTTTTTCCCCGACCTATTATATTCTCAACTTTCTCCCACATTGTAAGTATTGAAGTTACCCCATCATAGTATGTTATGTGTAGTATATCCGTAGTGGCTGCACTTTATGCAACAATAAGGTGCAGCCACTGAAAGAATGCGTCTGACAGTTGCCATAACATTGTAAAAAGCTGAACGAAAACATATACATTCTGATTACTTTTACAGTAAAAATAAAAAACATTCATATTTTAAAAAAAAATCAGTTGTCAGACGTAATCTCTCAGCGGTCAGACTGTAGTCATAAGATTCATTCGTATCTTTAATCTGACCGAGTTATATTTTTAAGACAAATGTGTTATATTTTTCTACTCTACTCTTTCAGCATTGATTGGTGACGAAATCACGATTGCTAATAGCGTGACATTCACTGAGTTGCATTATTGACTGTATTTAGATCTACGTTTGGCCACTCGCCTTATGGTGAGCGACGGTGAGGCCGAGGATGGAAAGGATTCAGCTTATTGCGATGATAGTTTCAATTTAAACCTCAATCAACTTCGCGTCGACGATTATGAGGAACCTCTGCTGTGTCGTCTCCACTGAAGTGAGAATTTTTTGTGTCGTTTTCACTGAAGTGAAATTTTTTTCGTTCTACAAGTTCTACATGAATGATATATAAAAACGGTTCATCATACTGAATTATGATTTACATTGTGAAACACCTTCAATCAAATAAACAGAGGCTATTGCACCAACCGCCCGACCGCGTCCAACCTAACGGCCCTACTCATAAACGTTACTTAAGTTAAGCAATACTTAAAATTGCTCTGTTAACTTCTCGTTGACGGAAATTAGCAGACATGAATACGAGACAGAGCAATTTTAAGTATTGCTTAACTTAAGTAACGTTTATAAGTACGGCCGTAAGAGCCGTAACAAACATGTCAACATGCTGACGTCAACCAACGAGAGAAAAAGAGAGGGAAATTATATTCTCACTCTTTCTCTCCCATTTTTTTTTATATGTCATAGGTGGCAAACAAGCTAACGGAACGCCTGATGGTAAGCGACCACCGTCGCGTATGGATACCTAAACCACCAGGGGCATCACAGATACTTTGCCGACCGTTAAAGACTATCAACAGCCTTTTTGAAGAACCTCATGTTAAAGTTACTCAGAAATGCCGCAGGATGCGAGTTCATTCTACCAATTCTGCCCTCATAAGCCCAAGAGCGGTAACTGAAAAAAAAAATGAGCTTTCTGTTTCTTCGCGCATCTGATAGCTTAAAAAATTTCGCACAGGATGGATTAAGCAAAATAACCGTATCTACCTTAGAACATTGAACAACACACAATTTTTTTTTTTTAAACTCTGTTTAAAAACTATTCATTCTAAACGAAATAACGGTACCTATCTCATAAAAACACAAAAATTTCAACATATATTTAAGAAATATATTGATCACATAACACATATACATACACATATATTGGGCACATAACTAAAAATAAATAAAATTATAACGTCATTAAGGTAACGAAAAATCTATGTTCACAAAAACTCGATTTTCTCGAAATACTCCTAGGTTGAGATACCGCTCTTGGGCTTATGAGGGCAGAATTGCAGGTGTGAGGCAAAAAAGATCACGTAAAACACACAGTGATTTTCACAGATCACCACCAGTGTGAGTTGTAATCAAACGCATAGCCTCATTAACCATAAAACAACGGATAAACAAATTCTTCCAGGCCCACATTCTGCAGCGCGGCTACAGATCAAACTGTCCAGGGAGCTCCGAAGCTACCTCCTGGAGAGCTACTTGCCGTCTTCCCTGTTCGTCATCATATCGTGGGGCAGCTTCTGCGTCATTCCGGAGATCGTGCCGGGTCGCATGGTGCTGCTGGTGACCACATTACTGTCGCTGGTCACGATGTTTGACACAGTCAGGTATAGGTACTTAAGTTATATTTCTTGTGCCGTCAATGTTTTGATATCTATATATTTTCTAGAAATTTGGGTCCAATGCTATGAAAATCAGTATAGTACCTACACTAGCGCAATGAGGTTTTACCTCTACGTTTATCACAAAATGTTTAAAAATAAATCTCCACCTGTGCAAAGTCGGGACGGGCGGCTAGTGTGTAATATACTGCCCTCATAAGCCCAAGAGCGGTATCTCGAGAAAATCGAGTTTTTGTGAACATCGATTTTTCGTTACCTTAATGACATATAATTTAATTTATTTTCAGTTATGTGCCTATGTGAGGAACAATATATTTCTTAAATATATGTTTAAAAACCCAATGTTTTTTTGTATGTTGTTTTTGTGTTTTTTATGAGATACCATCATTTCGTTTAGAATTGATAGTTTTTAAACATGAGTTTTAAAAGAAAAAAATCTTTTTTAGTGTTTTATTTCAATGTTCCAATGTAGATACGGTTATTTTTCTTACTCCATCTGGTGCGAAATTTCGTAAGCTATCAAATGCGATAAAACAGAAATCTAATTATTTTTGAGTTACTGCTTTGGGCTTATGAAGGCAGTATATTCCTTGTTTGATTTATAGCTTCGGTTGGAATTGTAGTAACACGTTGTTTTCAGGCAATTTCGTGATATTTAGCAGGCAACTAATGTATCCAAATGTGTCTTTAGAAGTGCTAAACAAATTCAACATTAGAGAAGTTAGGGTAAGATTTTGAAGCCAGGCGACCGTACCTAGTAAAGCTATGAGGGCTTAGCCCGATTCGTTGTGGGTCCGAACTCCGAACCTCACTGCTCGTAGATATTTTTGAATAGTCTTTAGTAAAACTTCTTTCTTTTTAAAAGCCTTGATTTTTTCGGCGGCTTAATCTCCAGATTTTTTAAATCTTTTTTATATTTTCTTTGTACACGACTTTAAAATATAACCAACGTGAAAATTCTAAGTTTGTGCTATGTATATTTCAGCACCAACTCACCGGATGCACTCGAGTTGAAGTGCATCGAGGTGTGGTTGATCTCGTGCACGATATTCGTGTTCCTCGCCCTGCTCGAGTACTTCGTGGTACTCTTTGGCATCAGATACGACAAGAGCTGGTGCCGACGGAGACAGGACTTGAGGCGAGCGGCGTCCGCAGCGCAGCTGGCGCCACCGCCCTTGCACATGAATCATTCACAGGTACGGAATACTTCTTTCTTTCTACTTCCTGTTATCTCATAGGCTTGTAGTTGCTGCCGAAGCTCGAGTTTCTACTTACTTTAACTTTTTCTAACTATCACCTCATACTCGCTCTGCACAGAGTTTGTAATATTTGATAGAGAGCACACATAGGCACCCATTCGAATCTTGTATCTCAGATTGGAGTAAAGAAGCTATCTACTGTTGCGGGAGTCATGAAGCCATCGATTTTATCGTCAAGCTAAGCTGTTATTGCGATTCCACAGAGGCTCAGCACGCCCGTAACAGGGACTCCGCAAGGCGGAGTCTTCTCACCCACGCTTAGCGTCGAAGAAGACGGCTTTAAGCAACAATTCTCACATCAAACTATTCAAAGGGTAAGCAGACTGACACTATCCCTGTAGGACATTGCATGTAATATTCCATTAATAAGTAGAATTACCACGTAGGTCCGTCTAGGCGCATTAATTTTTTTAACTTAGGTCACCAATTTCTAGTCGTCCCTCTCGGGCAAAAGGAATTGGAGACAAAATAAGGTTGGATGCGAAACAAGATCAGTTAGCAAGGTAAAAATACAGGCAAGGAACAATGCACTGTGTGGCTAACGTAACGCAGTATTGGTTGAAACACGATGTAGGTGTGTATCTAGTCTATAATGTGGTAGAGCCATATTAGATGACTTGTAACGTAGTGCCAGGATTATTTATGTATGTATATAGGAACTTTGAAATTAGACCACGGTATAGTAGATAACAAAGATGCACTGTGTGCATAGCATACCTATATAGGTACAGTATAACACTATAAAATTAGATGCAAAGCAGAACTGAAATACTTTTAGGCAATAAGCAGTAAGGGTAACGCATACCTATAACTGGCACTGCTTTTTATCTTAGAGCTTGCAGAATAGTAAAAATTACCGCTTCGTATTAGTGCTAGTTGATGTTTATAAAAAATATTATTTACGACCAAATACTAAATTTTAATCGATTGTTTTCATTTGTAGGACTCGCCGATATTAGAATCGATGCCGTCGGGTAGGCCGACCAGCTTCATGAAGCGTTTGGCGGCTTTGACCGAAAGAGGCGTCATGTTTTGTGGCGCCCAACACGGGGACATGGACAAGTACGCTTTGATACTGTTCCCTATGTGCTTCGTCCTCTTTACTATCATATACTGGACCACGTATCTC
The DNA here is from genome assembly GCA_949125355.1 of Agriopis leucophaearia. NCBI lineage: Eukaryota > Metazoa > Arthropoda > Insecta > Lepidoptera > Geometridae > Agriopis > Agriopis leucophaearia. The sequence continues at coordinate 6,280,411 of OX421265.1, read as the reverse complement.
AGTGAAGCGCATCGAGCGATGCAGCAACATGAAAACAAGTGACAACACCGTGTACAGTTAACTATGGACTCTATGCTCTAGCGATCACGATTGTGATTCCAGTGCGTATACAGAGAAGTTTTGTAAATATTAGACAAGTTGCTAGTCAAATTAAAAGAGTGTGAACCCAGTAACCATAATTATCAACTAATTAATAAATGATCTTATCTTACAACGATTTTAGAGGTAGGGAAATAATTTTAGATGTTTCAAAGTGCAATTACAGTGTGACAAACAATATCAAAATTAATATGTGCCTTTGAAACGTAGAATAGAAGCTCCTTATGTAAATAGTAATTAAACTTAATCTACTAATGGAGTAGCAAATGAGTTCATACAAGCAAACAATAGAGGGACCATTAAAGAGCTCAGTATAAGTAACAATTACTTATGATCGCAGTTTAAAATAAGATTCTATGCAACTGTCGCCGGCACATCGTATGATTCGTTACTAAACAAACGGCGTCGTCTGTTTTAAAACGCTCGCTAGTTTGCAAAATGCCGAACGGAAAATGTAAATTGCCTCTTATAGTATGAAACGCAAATTACAACACAAACTTGATCCCCGCCTCCCTGCATTTCTAAACTATATAACTTAGAAACTTGTATACTGGTAGAACTTGTAACTTACAATACTGATGGTTATATTTAAAACCTTCATTCAAATTATTTCGAACAATATTTGATTGTGAATTGAGATTAAATTTTGAGTACAGCGAAAAATAAAACTGTAATAAATTCATGACAACTCAAAGGTCATTGTGCTTTTTGTAAAATAATCTTAACAAACTTACTAGACAAACAAAATTACAAAATTACTAGGGGAACATTCATATGTTCCCCTAGTAATTTTGTAATTGAAAACAAAACCATAAAAAAGTATTATGTTATGTCTGGATGATAGGTACATCTCTGTCTTTTACTAAGTCCACAGAGCTTCGTTATTTCGCATTTTAACAGACTTCCAAAAAGAGGAGGTTTTCAATTCAAATGTTTTTTTTTTGTTACCGCAAAACTTTCGACTGAGTGAACCGATTTTGATGATTCTTTTTTTATTTGAAAGGTGGTGCTTCCCGTGTGGTCCCATTTCAATTTGTCCAGTTCTGATATTTTTATGAAGTCGGTTTTTTATATTAATAATTATTCTATGACCACCATTTTCTGAACTATGAATATGATATGGCTTTTGGTTACGGGACCTTACCTACCATATGGCCTCCTCTTGGCCAGTTATTATTATGACGAATTATACAATCTGTCGACGATATCTATAATTTCAAGGTGCTTTTTGCATTGTCCAAGCAATGTTACATTATTAGTGGTTTACCAAAATGCTGTAGAACTTAATCATTGTTACTTCATGAATTAAATCTACCTATTTTATATCTACAGAGTATTTTTCATGGATTATGGCATTAAATGCCCTTAATTGATTAGTTTTAGCATACAAATGCAGGTTGTAGTGCTCATTTAGGTTTATTTTTAATGCTGTTAGGTATAATAATTTATTTTAGGTAAGTATATTTAAATACTACACTTTAATCACATAATTTTATTATACGACAATATTCAACTAATGGAATTGTAATGCGATAGCAGCTCACAATATAAAAAAAACAACCGTGAACAACCGTGATAGTTTAAAACAGTGTTTAGCTCACAATATGTCTGTCTGGTGAGTTTTAGCAATACTTTTTACTATAGAAAATAATCAACTCTATAAAAGACGATTTACGAATTCATTTTATAGCTTGTAATGTTAATTTTCTTTATCAACTTATTTGTTGTTTCATCTGCTATTAGATAGTGATCGTTTTAAACTGAAATTTCACACACTTTTTATAAAAATAAATGTAAGTACCTACAAAACAAATACAGCGAAAAGTACTAGTCATACGCAAATTGATCTTAATAGATAATAAGTCGGGATAATATTGTTTTTAATATTTTCATGTCCCTGCAGTTGTTTTTGAAACTAGGATATTGACTCGGTGCTGCACAAAGTTATTTTTGCACAAACTTTGTCTATATAAGGCTGCGAATTGATGCAACGTTGTTGGCGTACTTACTTCGCTAAACCAGCGCGTTAAGCGCTAGATACATAAGACGAGCGTGGCCACGGGTGCTCCGTTTTGCAAAATTTCAAAATTACATTTCGGTGAGTGTGCATCGGATCTGCATGATCTAATTCCCTCCTGCCCATTTTTCTATCGAACTGCCAGAGCGGGCACGAAAAACCGACCCCGATTTAAGGTTTATATTCCGAAAACCCGTACGAAGCGCTTTTATTCCACTTTTACTGTGGGAACTGCTAGTAAGTGGAATGCGCTACCTGAATGGGTGTTCCCCGGTAGTTACAATCTGGGTGTCTTCAAATCACGAGTGAATCGGTTTCTTCTAGACAAACATGCTCCATCGTAGACAGCATCATCGCTTAACATCAGGCGAGTAGGCGGTCAAACGCAGGCCTATTCCTAAATAAAAAAAATTATTAAAAAAACCTTAGTGTCCTGTTAATACGATACACAACATAAACGTTCGCGAACGTCTTCAATCGTGGCCCAACGCGTCTCTTTGTTTGTGTCGTATTTATATTTTAATACGATACAAAGACAAGCGATAACGTCATCGTGATATTCTTTTAGACGATAAATTTGTCATTATTTTTAAAGAGCACCCGTGTCATCTCTTCCTAATAGTCTAAGAGCCCGCGACGGCCAGGTCTTCGTTTAAATAATAAAATCTAAGTTTATCTGTGTATGTCCTCTATACAGGTAAGAACAATCCCAGGCTATAAAACTTGTCTACGCCTAAAGGATTTAAAATTGTTTGTTATACTGAATGCGCTCCACGTTTGCAGCATTTTGCAGCCTTATAATTACTGCTATAGAATAGCTATATAAAATTATTTGAGCGTCTTATAGATTTCTAAGATCTACTGAGATCAAGCTAGATGTTATTTCAAGTTTTTAGGCGCAAGACTCAAACGGGGGCGTTTTCCTTCAAAGCAATTTCAACCTTAGTATTCTTTTAATATTATACAAAACACATAAGAGATCGCGACCGTGTCGCACGTCGTCTGCCGTTGCGCGACGCTTCCCTGTTTGTGTCGTAAAGATTGCAATTGCTTTGAATGAGAGCTCCTAGCCTCCGTTCTTTGTCGTAAAAGTGTGACTTGCGCCTTATGCGTACTGTTGCAGACCTAATTAAGTCTTAGCAATATGAGTCAATCTTCTCATCTGATTAGTCAATTGTAAATTAAATTAAATTATTTATTTAATAATTAAATAAACTTGTGCCTTTCAATAACATCTCTAGTAGATAGGTAGTAACCAAAGCTTGTGATCTTGTTAAACTGAAGGGACAGTATTATAAATACTATATTATAAATACTTTTCGAATTCTAGGCAATAATGTAATGTTAAGTAATGAAAATAATGAAATAAAAGACATTATTTTAAATCGTGAGGGGTGCGTTTTATTTTATATACACTATCAATAATACCTATGACACTAAAAGGTAAACTGATTACAAAACTGAAGCCACGTTCCAAATCAACGCCAACAGCGCTAATGAGAACAAACGAGACACAAAGAAAATAATACCGCAAGAAGAACATTTTTATGGTGTGATAATTAATAATAATAATAAAATAACGATCTCGAAATGATTGTGTAGTGAAAGATAATAAACATAGCAACGTAGGTAAGACATCGCGACCTTGTGTGAACCAATCAGCATTCACATTTCACTACCCCACCCCTGAATGCCTCAGCCAAGTTGTCATTAGTTTGTTTGTGAGAGAAGTCCAACTGACATTCAATTTGTAATCACTTTACCCCTCATACAACATAGTAACTAAACTAAGGATAAATTATTACTCATACCCATAGTAAGAAGCTTCCTGAAAAGCGTGCAACATGTCATCAGAGTTTCTTCGTATCCGTCTTCCGATGGGTTCTAGATCAGCGTAGCATTTGGGGAATACTTTTTCTATAATATCTATAGCTTCTTTTTTGCTTATCTGTCGAACAGCTAGGACAGAGTATAGCGCTTTCGTCTTAACGCAATCCTGAAAAAGTGTTATTTTTAAAATCAACGAAGTTTATTTCAAACAAAATTAAATTTTGGTGAAAAAATTATCTATACCGAAAAAAAGGTCAGTAAATATTATACTTTTTATCCTGAGAAATGCAGGATGATTCATAAATTTTTATGTAAACTCGTGGGTGCAGTATTGCATAAGACAAAATAGATGTGGCGATTGCAAATCTTACACAAGAGCCCAACAAAGCACTCACAGAGGCCTGACTAACACCAAACTAATATGGAGCAAACAAGTAAGTTACCACCAACATGAATTATGAAAATTCCTTTAAAAAATGTCTGGATGTTTTAATCACTATAAACAAAATAATAAAACCCACGCGCCACGCAGCTAGACGAGCGACGACAAGCAATTTTCGCTTCTTCGCAAGCTTACCTTCGGTCGGCAACTCGCCAATGACCATACAACATGTATTAGCTTAATACTGTGGCACCCTTACCTGATGAGCTTGTTTAATTTTCGTCCACGACGCGTCGCCCTGTGACCATGCGCTAGTAAACGAGCAGTGGGTCAGGTTCGCCGCCCGGATCTCTGTACATGCCAGGTGCTCCATGTTCTTGAAGTCCAGGTGATTCCGGCAGTAGTCGAACATGTGAATCATTTCGTGAGCAAGCACACCTTGGACCAAGCCTTTACGGGTTGACACATTCTGGCATACTACAATCTGAAATGGAGATGAATATTAGCTTTCTTAAGCATAATGGGTAATGTGGAAAACCTAGACAAAAAATTACTTCGAATGAGTGTTTCCAGATAGTTACAATCTGGGTGTCTTTAAAATGTGAGTGAATAGATTTCTTCTAGGCACCATTGGAGACTGCATCATCGTTTACCATCAGGAGAGGTGGCGGTCAAGCTCAAGACTATCAGCCAATAAACAAATATTTTACTAGCAGCTTTCCACGGTTTTATTTAGCAGATGAATTGAATTGTAATGTTATACTTTTTTAACAGGGCAAGTGCCATTATTAACTAAATCAAAATACTAACACTACAATGACTATCCATAGACCGTTGAAGGTCTAAAGACAATCCAAATGCTCAAGCCCACTATCAGTTGGCAGCGTACCCAGCATGCTGGCGGCATGTAATACTTGTAGTGTATATTTTATTTTATTGAAGTTTAATGTATACTAGTTAAGGACCGTTTTATGACAGATAGTCCAGTCCTCAAGCTTAAAAAATATTGTTTCAGCCCTTACACCTCAGTAGTAAGTGTAATAATTTACCTGATTTAGTTCTGGATCATAGCCACCGCTTACTGAGTAGTCGCAGACTTCGCATGATATATGCCTCCGAATATCAATGGGACTATAAAAGAGACAAGTATTTTATTGAAACCATTCACACAATCACATACATGCTGCTGGATATATTTATTTATAATATTAATTACTGAAAATATAGAGATACTGACCATCCTGAACTTTTCAGAGCAGCCATCATAACTTTTACTATAGGACCTGAAAATGCATTTTTTTTTAGTTTTTAGTTAACTAAGTACCTATGTACTGACTATTAGTTTTATTACTGTAATTTGAAACCTATGCCTACTAAATGTAGGTATGCAAAGACGGGGGCTCTTTAAAAACAGTACTTACTATCTTTAACGCACTCGAAGACGTTTTTCTCGCATTTGTATTTGGCCATGTTTTCTTTGCCTTCCTTTCCGATAAGGACGTTGGATAGACTCGGTTTGAAAGTACCGCGCCTCTCAGGGTATAAATCATAACCCCAGGCTTCTTGTTTGCCGCCAGGATTTTGTTGGCTGCTTTGAGGCTGTTCACTAGGGTTACTTTCTGGTTTTTGAGCTTTTTCTTCACTCATGTTGCACAATATTTACGTAAAACTATGATATCTCAGTTACTGTTATTCAATCGATGAAAAAGGTTATTTACATAAAATAATTGTTTCTTAGTGTTGAATTTCACAAGATTGATGGAATTCTAATTAAAGTATATATAGATGAGACATCAGTGTAATTAAAATCAGTGAAAAATACAAAATACTATTAATTTATTCGTAACTTTAAGGTTATTTTTGAAAATCAGCTGATATAAATTCTGACAGTGACAGAGTTTTTTTTCTCTTGAGAGGATTTTAGCTTGGCACGTCAAGAGCATAAGCCACCAGCAAGTATTTTTCTAAAGTGCTGCAGCTGCCCCTTTGGGTAATGTATTGTGAGATAATATTGCCGCGTTAGCATGCGCACTGTGACAAAATCTTGTCGTGACTTTGTCCAGCGAGAACACGACAATGTGCCTAAGGTTTCTTATACGCCTGTCTCGATTTGGCATGATTATAGCCGTAACAGAAGTGTCGAACATGGCTGACGAATCACTGTCCAACCAACGGGAGGATACATTTTTATGTTTATCCTCCCGTTACGGCTATAAGAGTCGACAAAATTTTGTCGCGGCACGCTTGCTAGTCTGGCTGGTTAATGAGACTCACAGAAAAGATTGTTTTTATGACACTAAGGCCCTTCGTACACAAATCTTCGATACTCTAAGATTTTAGTCTCCAAGCGACTACCGCCATACAAATCCATTGAGGTTCGTACACGAGTCGCGTCGCCGACAATACTAAAATCGTCGAGTATCGAAGATTTGCGTAGCGTTGTGTACGAAGGGTATTACAAGATCTTGAATCTATGAATGTTGCACCCTTTCATCATTATAATCAGGGCCCGGCAATATATTTCAGTGAAAGCAAGTGAAAGAGACAAATTGATATGGCTCAGCACAAGTACAAAAAGGACATAACAAGACTTTTTTGTCCTTATCGGCGTGGCCTGTTTTTTGGATCAGAAATGTCAAAATCTGACGGTTCTGTGCCAAACAAAACGGGCCTGAATATTGTTTATTGCATTTTTTTGGTGATTTTATGTGATAAATGCGTGTTTCGTCTTAGAAATAATTGTAAAACAAACATTTACAATGGTTGGTTGTATCATTTTGGGCTGCAAGTACCGCAGTGAGAGAAAAAACGATGAAATATCATTTCACACGTAAGTAAACATATAGAGCTTGTAATGATCACCTAAATAAATTCAGGATATCAATGCGTAAATATTTTATTCATAATTAGTCCGTTTTTTGGTCGATTTGTGGTATTTCCTATGAGTTTTATCAAAATATTAACTGAGAAGAATAACAATCAATGTTGCCAGTTTATAAATGAAATTACCCACCACAATTAACATAAATTATTCGTTCTGCAGGTTTCCAACTGATCCTGGCTTACGAATAAAATGGATCAGTGCTACTGGTTGTAAAAATTGGGTGCCAGGAAAACATAGTAGAATTTGTTCCAGTCATTTCAATGCCGAATCCAATATCAGAAAGGGAAAAATTATATTTTTGAGCAACTGCAGCTGCTCAGGGTCTAATAAACACACTTAAATGTACTTAAATCAAAGAAAATATATCATCATAAATCATCATCAGCGTGATTTTGTTCAAATAAAACAAAATAATCTTTTTTTGAAGTCTGATTTATCGTGTGTGATATGAGTACTGTAAATAATAAAGAGTTTTATCTAAGTATCTCATTAATTGGGATGTTATCCATAATTCCATCCATGAAAATAAATAAACTGGCCAAGTGCGAGTCGGGCTCGTGCATTGAGGGTTCTGTACCGTCAAAAAATACAAAAAGTAGTGCAAATACACAACATCACGCCCAGGCTGTCATCCATCCAAGTATCAACCGCGCCCGACGTTGCTTAACTTGTGGGAAAAAGAAATGTGTGACCGACTCGCAAGCGGCCAGTATTTATTATTTGTTGTTTTACTTTAGGGTGTGCACTATAATCCGCCAAGTTTGACGCTTGTACCGATTACCGTTACGTACCGTTTGGTTTTTACACCAGAGCAAATACAATAATACCTTAACAAAAACGTTTGTTGTATGTGTGGATGTGTACCCTCTTTAGTTTTGACTTAATTATATTTCTTAGTTAATCCGTCGTAACATTACATATTCTGTGTAAGTTTCAACTGACGATATTACGGCGCGAAAGATACAGCCGTTTAAAGCTGTCTTACCTTTAAACGGATGGATTTGGATCTTAATATTAATTTCTTTTGTTCATAAGTATTTTTCAGATATCCTTCCATCTCACAAGATTTTCCAAAGTTTCCAAAATTACTCATTGAAGAGATTCACTACTCGTCATAGTAGGTAAATTACCCTAACTTAAAGAAAATATTTTTAATGTGGCAACACACCTTGTTGAAGCGAGAGGCACTGAGCTAGCCACGCTCATTGAAAATCTATAGGTAGTAGGTCTGTGATTATAATCCATATATTATATTACTCTTTGATTATAATAGTTTCCACCATAACTGGCAAGAAAAGCTTACGTACCAAGGAGAATGCAAACGCTATACTAGAACCAGTACCACAAATATTCTTTATTGCAGTTGTCAGTAAAAAACAATTTGTACTTTACTAAGAAGTAGTTATTTTTAACATACATTTCTCTATTGTTTTATCCCATTCAATAAAAACACTTTCATTCAGGTGTAACTTCTGATAGGCGAAATTCATGTTACCTGCAACAACAATATTTATTAAAATAATTTATTTAGCTCTGAAAAGAACTAACAAATAATAATAGTTGGTAAAGAAATACCTAGACATTTTAAGAAGGATTCAAAGGTTTCTTCATTTCTAATAACACTTGCGATATAAACTTCTAAATGCTTATTACGGCCGAATAGAGCTTTTAATACCTCACACAGAGGCTGCAATATTGAAGGGTCGTACACTATGTCAGCACCAATCACTACATCTGGTACTATATCATCAGGTAGTTCTTCAATGCTGTTCCAGTCTAGGGGCATAGCACCTGCAAAAATAGATGCAAGCTGTATGGTGATGTTGTTTCTGGTAGGTACTTAAACTAAATAAAGAAACAGAAATTATTAGCATTTTCTGTCTACCAAAAAAACTCTTTAAGTAACACTGCCAACAACAAAACAAAGGCACTTTAAATACTTAGCACTCCAACTAGACCATCATTTAACTTAGAACAACTAGGAGAGCAACTTGGACCCGGGTATGTCCTAAAACTGCGACCAGAACCACCGAAGGATGGGCAGCAGCGTCCTAATAGTACACGGTGAACGTACTGTGATCCACGAGCCGCCTGCCAAGCGTGGGGATTATGGCAACACCCCTCTTTTATGAGGGAGGCCTCTGTCCAACAGTGGACGTTAATTGGCTGATGTGATGTGATGAACTAGGAGAGAGGAACTCAAAATAAGAATTTAAAAAAAATAAGAAATAAAATAGAAAAAGACTCATTAACCGTATTTTGTTTTCCAGAATAATATGTACCAAATTAAATCCACTCTGTTTTAGACTTGAGTGCAGATAAAAATAAACATCCTTAACACATAAACTTTCGCATTTATAATAACTAACTTAAGTAGGCTATCTGAATGGTCAAATAAGTTGTTTACCAACTGTTCTTCCTTCACCCTTGAACAATGTCATATCCTGGATGTCCATAACTTCAAACTGCGGATTGTTGATCCTGATATTATCACGTATTGCTTTTATCACATCAGGGTGATAATCAGATAAGTATATGCTTCGAGGCTGACACATTTTAACAATAGTGACACCGGTGAAACCAACACCCGAACCAAGTTCTAGGATGGTTTTGTTGGCGAATACTTCTTTATGGCAAAGCGCCCAATCTGCTAACATCAAAGCTGCCTGAAATGAAAGAAACTATAATAAAAACGCCGTCATTGGTAAGGATATACAGAATAGACACACTTTGTTCTTAGCTGCAATGAACTTGCCCAGTTTGTCATCGCCCCAATCAGAGACTGTCTTAGGGACAAGTGCATCCAAACACTGTTTTAAACTATCACGGTTGTTCACTAAAGTTATATGATTATTTACGGGATAAGCCTGGAACATTTAAACAGTGTTCATCATGCTATGCGGTTTACAGCAGAGGTTGAGAAAGATCGAGTGTTGCCGTTCCTGGATGTTCGAATAACAGCAAGAGAAGATGGGTCTCTGAGCCACACAGTATATAGAAAACTGACGCACACAGACCTTTACATGCATGCTACCTCTCCCGGCACCTTAATTCGGTGGTCAGTTCACTAACAAATCGGCCCTATGATCTGTGCGATGCTGAACACCTTGACGAGGAACTATCCCAAGTACAACTCGTGTTACGCAGGAACGGTTACAAGGCTCAGATTGGTAAGACCAAACCGAAAAAGAAACAGATGAAACCAAAGGTGGAACGACAGCCGATTTTTTTGCCATATTTAAAAGGAGTCACAGATAAAATAGGTTGTATTCTTGACAAATATGCTATCAAGACCATATTTACTTCTTATAAGAGAATTGCGCAATGTCTGCGTTCCCCCAAGGACAAGATTCCATTTCAGCATCCCGGGGTGTACAAAATCAACTGCAGCTGCGGAAGTTCGTACATAGGACAAACGAAGCGAACTGTCTCATGCCGCATCAAGGAACACATTAAGGCAGTCAAAAATAATGAGAGACATAAATCTGCCATAGCTGAGCATCTGCTGGACACGGGTCCTAACCACTGGATTGAATTTCATAATCATTTCAAAGTTCATTGAACCGACCATTAGAATCTACTGTATAACTATCCTTGTCTTTTATTCTAGTCTGTCCTATAGGTTAGAGCAGCTATAAATTATTAATTTATTATAAATTTAGGTTTCACTGAGAATAAGTGAAAAAAGTCAAACAGCTCTGAACAAGTGTCAAGGAGCCCGCTACTATAGGTAGCGCATGCAAACACTGCCGGGAGCAGGCCTGGTGCCAGCTGAGACGGTAAGTAAAGATCAAATGACTAACCCATTGAATATAGTATTCAGAATACCTCCCAAGTACGCATTCCTGTAGTTCCATTTACAACCATTTTGTTTGTCTCCTTTATGGTGATTATTTCACTTCCATTGTTGATTAAGTAATGCCTGTAGCTGTAGCTATCATCAGTATCATAGCTCATGGCAAGACACAGATAGGAATAGAAATCATCGTGCACCTCCTGGTCTCCTTCTAAATGACCAATAATTTTCTTCAAAAATAATCTAGTGAACTGTCTACTTGTTGGGTACTTTTTTACCAAGTTACTGTTAACAGTTGCATCCAAAAACTTTTGTTGCCAGTCCCAAGTCATGAGGCTCACATCTTGAGGCTGAAATGGAGAAAATAAGTAGGTTAATTATCGTGAATGTAGGTTATGATGAGTAAGTAAAACTACTTGCCCACTGTATTTAAAATTGAAATGAATTTGACTATACCTCGATTTCAATGCTAAGTGAACCTTTATAGAATGTTTTTTTCAACTTTTGAAAGAGTTTTTCTTGATCAATTTTACTTTCAATTTCAATCATTGCCACAGTTAGTTACACACAAGTTAGATGAGTAAACAATATGTAAGCCAATGAACATAAATAATGTGTAGGAATAAATTGAAATAGAGAGGTTATTTTTTATAAAAAATAATTAGGCGTTATGAGGAGAACAAGATACTAATGTAAATATTTGCAAAGCGTTAGCCCAAGCATTGAAAATGCCTCGCCCGCCACGCCAGAAAAGAAAGAAAGAACCAAGGAAGGAAAGGAACAATATTACTCACATTATAAAACCGTTTAAATAAAAAAATAAAAAACACTTGTTTTGTTAATGTCATTGCCAAATTTATGTATTATCATTGTCAGTGCCAGTAATGTCAATTATATAAAGTGGTGTTTGGGTGGTTTTGGCGCCAACAAGAAAAATCATGATGTCGCATTGTAATATATTATCATAAACTTGTTTGTGTATATTATTTTCGAGTGGTAATGTGTAAAGAGTAGGCAGTGATATGACGTGGTGAAACATGCGTTTAAGTTGTTTCCAAAACTCTTTATGCCCCTTGCTTAGATCTTTTGCTTGACTCTGACTGTGACTGTTTGACGATATTTCATCAAAATTGAAAATATTGTATTACTTGACACTGGCAAATGCACAAGATATGCGACGCCAAACGCCAACATTCTAACAGAGGAAAGAAAAAGAAACTTTAAAAGTTAACTGTTAACGTCCGTAGACAGAGAAAATCCGTCTACGGTTAACGTCATATACAAGTTGAAAATTGAAAAATAAATTGTAAACGTATAAGATGTTGATTTTTCGTTAATTATTCTTTTTTAAAATAAAATAATGATAATGAAGTTACATTAGCACACGTTTGTGCATGTTTATTGTAGAACGCGTAGAAAATTGACCAAAATGGAGAAACCCTCAAGAACTACTAGGAAACGTATAATTATTAATTCCGACGGTTCCGATGAAGATTTTACCCCTAAGAAAAAACCCAGAAAAGTTACTAAAACTTCTATTGAAAAAAGTGCAAAAGTAACTAGAAAAAAGCCTGTGAAAGATGAAGGTATCGCTACCGTTAAGAGGAAAGCTGCATCTTCTAAAAAAGTGAAAGAAAGTAAGATTGAAAATGAGATCTCAGAAGTGGATGGTCTAGTCCAGACAAAAGCAAGCACACCTCTAGAAACAGAAAAACTCGTCAAAAGTTCAGTTGGAAATAGCAACGATGCGGTGCACAATATGTGGGATGAATCAGAAATGCTCTCACATTTGGAAAAGGTTCCATTGGGTTTGGCGCGTAATTTTATAGCTTTGTTGACTGAAGGGTGTACTCTGCCTTTCATTGCCAGATATAGAAAAGCAAATGTGGATCACTTGATGCCCGATCGGTGAGTGTTTACTTGTATACCATAACTTGTAAAAAGTCATGAAACAAATGTTATTAGCTGCTTGTGATAGATTGATAGCTAGTTGCCAATAAACCTGTAGTATACCTACAGTAGAGTCAATATTGAACCACTTTAATGATGTAAATTAAATACGCATTAATTTTCATCAACAAAATTTTAACCATAGAACATTCCCAGCGTAGACAATTATAGTCCAAAAATGTATTCAATTAACATCGATACAAATTTTACCAAATCAACCATATTTCTATGTTTCCATAGTTCTATATGAAATGAATAAGAAAGTCCTACTTGGGTGGATTATGCATTTCCCCTACCAAAGTCTACCAGAGCCAACCCTGCACCCAGGTGATGTATGGATGATCAGATGGGCTTAGATGAATTGAAGCTCGCATAGGTGGTGCACGAATTATTTGGTGGGTTCGTGTGAATTCGGGTCTTTTTGTTCATGAGAGAAGTTAGCATCACAAGCAAGTGTATTTTTTTTTAAATCTATGTTTGGCTACCACCTCACCTGTTGTTAAGTGTCGGTGTTTCATTGACTTGTTGAATTGTTATTGTAAATGCTCTGTTATAGTTTGAAGTTATTATAAAATATATTTTTTGTTGGCAAATGAAAATATGGTGATTATATTTGTTATGTGGACTATATAAAGTACCAAACATTTGATATATTTCGTTTTTTTGTATCCAGCTAAATACTTGTTTATATCAGGTATCCAGCCTATTAATATCTGGCTGGATACCGGATAGTCACAAGATATCCGTTTCATCTCTAGTTTGATACATATACTAATGTCTACTGCTTGTATCTCACAGACTTCAAGAACTGTTTGACAGTTATCAAAATGTGGCCCAGTTGAAGAAAAAAGTAAAGTCGGTTATAGAAACCCTAAAGAAATCAAAGAAGTTGACCCCAGAAGTTGAAAAAAGTATTTTGAATGCGAGGAATTTATCAGAGGTTGATTTAGTGGTAAGAATGATTTAATTAGATAATTTATAAAAGATACACCCGGTCTATAAATGTAGAAATATAACAATGGTCTTCAAGTCGCGAGTGAAACAGTTTCTCCTAGGCAAGCATGCTCCATTGCAGACTGCATTGCTTAACATCATATATAATGGTAAAACGCAAGGCATTTTAGGAACACAAAACATTTGTTCATAATAATGAGGACATCTTTATTTTGGCTTAGTACTATAGTTCGTTTAACCCTGTATTTGTATTCTTATTTGAGGTGGAAATTAATAAGATTGTGTATTTCCCCCTACCAAAGCATGTCAGAGCCAACCCAGCTATTCTATCCTACTTAAATTATATGCATATCATCAAATATAAATAAATTTTTTGAAATTAAATTTACTCACTAAAAATAGGGTTATACACTGGTCTTTTAGGCATTCTATATATAGTTCTCCTATTTTGCCGATACTCGGCATATAAAAAAATTCATGTGCCATATAAAAAAATTAAAAAAATGGAATGGAAAGTATATTTTTTTTATTCCCCATGCAATACAAGTTTAAAATGTTTTTTTTAATATAAAAAATGTTGGGCTGAGGAACAAGGAAGGCGCAGGCGGAAAGAGATGGGATCCGCGGATGCATTTATAATGGCGGTCTACTAGGCGTGCTGATGTAGTAAAGTGTCAGATTAATAAGATTCTACTGTATACATACCCTTTTTCCTTTCCAGTATGCACCATTGAAGTCCCATTCTTTGTCACTCGCTGAGAGAGCTCGTAGTCTTGGCTTGGAACCCGTGGCTATTAGAGCACTGAACGGAGAATATGTCAATGTGAACACGCTATGCAGCAATGATGAAGAGCTGGCTTCACCGGAGAAAGTAGAAGCTCATATCACACATATTGTAGCTGATATTATGTACAAAGATACTAGGGTGTTGGAGTACATGAGAGGATTGTAAGTACATAAGTATAATAATTATCAACAACTTAAGAGGCTCTTGCTAGATGGTTAGGTCAAGAGTCAGCTACAGAAAGCGTCATCCTCTACATTCTGACTGCCCCGGTTGCTCATTCATAGTGGATCTTCTGCGCTTGGGGGTGCCTCCTAGGGCAAAGATTCATGTGAAGAACATTTGTTTCTTCTATGTCTGGGTGGGTATCTATTTGAGTATGTATTTAAAAATATATCTGTATATCAGTCTCTGGCAGCCATATTACAAGCTTTGCTTAGTTTGCGGTTAGATGACCGTGTGTACAAAAATGTCCCAGATATTTATTTTATTTATTCCTGGATCCTCACTGAGTAGACCTGACCACCAGGTTTTTTAATTAAGTTAAAAACTTCATCGTAGCTTTCAAACTGCTTAACAATTTTGATTTAGTTTTTTTTTTACCGACTTCCAAAAAGGAGGGGGTTCTCAATAAAACAGTTTTTTTGTTTGTTACCTCAGAACTTTCGACTGGGTGAACCGATTTTGATGATTCTTTTTTTATTTGAAAGCTGGTGCTTCCTGTGTGGCCCCATTTCAATTTGGTCCAGTTCTGACATTTTCATGAAGTCGGTTTTTTATATAGATAATTATTTGTTTGAAAGATGACTTGATCGAGAGTGTTCTTAGCTATGATTCAAGAAAATATGTTCAGCTGTTTAAAGATTATCTTTTCTTTTATCGGGGTATTTTTTAAATTATGTAAGTACAGATTCATAATTGTTTACAGAAAAGAAGAAACCAGATTTACAATAACAAGCAATAGAACAAAAAGCTCAACTAAAGAGAAAAAGGAATCAGAAAACAAACATGATAAGAAATCAGATCCAGAGACTTACAAAATATATTTTGAATGGAAATGCCCCAGCCATTTTGTTAAACCCCATCAGACATTAGCTTTGAATAGAGGTGAAGAGGAGAAAGTTTTAAGTGTCAAAGTGGTGGTTCCCGACTGGTTCCATAATAAACTTGAAAGGTGTGTTAAAACCATAGATTCACAATCGCATAGATTTTGAATCTAGTACAAAATTTGCGAAAAAAGTGCCCTATATGTACCTCAGTACCTTTATAAACTTAGACACATTAAAAATACCAACAAACTAAAAAGCCATTGTCAAGTGTCTTTTTTTTTAAATTTATTTCTTATTTTATTATATAATAGGCTTTTGCTTGGCCGCCAACTCGCCTGATGTTAAGCGAATATGCGTTTTTTTTTTTTATAAATTAGGCTTGCCCATCGGTCGACCGATGGGCCAGTATCGTCACACAGTGGGTGCCTGATGGACGACGCAGTCAAGGAAGGCCTAGGAAACGCTGGCATGACGATCTTGACTCATTCCGGAGAAGTTGGCAAGAGGTGGCGGAGGACCGAGATTTATGGAAGGAAGTGCGGGAGACCTTTGCCCAGCAGTGAGACAGTATAGGATAAGAAAAAAGAAGAAATATTGTTGTGCCTACTCCATTGCAGGCAGAAGTCTTCTTGACAATCTATATATATAATAATTGTCAATATAAAAGACCCGACTTCATAAAAATGTCAGAACTGGAAAAAAATTAAAATGGGACCTCTCCATGGTACCAGCTTTCAATTCAAAACAGAATTATCAAAATCGGTTCACCCAGGCGAAAGTTCTGAGTCGAAAGTCGAAAAATACAGTCGAATTGAGTACCTCCTCCTTTTTGGAAGTCTGTTATAAATGAACCCCTATTTCTCCTGATCACGCTATAACTTGAGAACGGTTTTACCGATTTCATTCATCTTTTTTTTAATAATATTTTCTTATACTTCCGTAAAACGGCTGGACCGATTTGGATCAAATTTTGTGTGCCTGGAGTGGGTCATTGTAGCGAGACCGAAGGCCGACCTTACACCCGTGCGAAGCCGGGGTGAGTCGTAAACATATATTATAATCATTCATATATATTTTTTAGATTCTGCCTGACGCTTTGGCGAAGCAACTACTGGGTGCGCAAAGGTTTGGGTGACGCTTACAACCGTCTAATCAAACCCTGGCTCTCCAGGCAAGTCAGAACTGATCTCACGAACGCAGCTCAGAAAGAAGCTGTCAAAACGTTCACTACCAACTTGGAAAAATATCTTCTTACTGAACCCATAAAGAACAGGACAATTGCAGGGCTGGATCCAGGCTTCAAAGCTGGGTGCAAGGTAAGGTTTGGGTTATTTTGCATCAATGTGGGAAGTGGTACTTCCTATTTATGGCACAGAATACAAAAATACAAGTACAGAAGGTTCACTCCGCAAAAGCATTTAAATAAGTAGCGACTCTTACTACCACACAATAAAGTACAATTCCGGACGTGCGAGCGCTAACTACCTACTGCTATATTAACCTAGAAGTTGCCTCTCTATCTTTTACGGAACTCTTGTCGCGTTATCTCTGTCTATCGCATGGCAGCGGGCACGGCAAGTCTGACCAGTCGACTACTTGTAGCTTCATACCTAAATTGCCGAGTGCGCCAGGCCTGTTTATGGTCAATCCAATCTACACTGAGGTTATCAACGCCAGACGATGCCATCTCGGTATGAAATCAAAAGACCCTAAATTTTTTAGCTATCTCATTCAAATGATTTTTTACAAGATTGGTAGAGAGTAAGTCACGGTCAAGTCCAAGTTGTGCCCCAGTAAAACGGTTGAGACCGTTGGAGGCTTCTATGGAGTTTCGGAAACAACATGAAAAGACATGGGTTTTTCAAAACAAAGCCACACAGTAAAAATGCATAATACACCCCATTAGTGCAGAGCTCATTGCCCTCATCTCGAGTAATAATGTCAATCATAAATAACTTCACGAATTAAAATAATGTAAAAAATACATACGATAAAATTCGTGAAATATGTCTATGAAATATGTCTAATTTCAATAAGAATAAGTTGACACGTTCCTCGTCTTCATTTCACTTTCCTATACTCGAGCATTTAAAACTTAAATAAACTTTATTAATTTAAAAAATACTTTTTAAAAACGAGCTTTTTCGTAATCTTCTTGGCAAGCTGTTAGGCATGTAAGGCAGTTACATGCACCATGTTCACGGGAAGACATGGACATGCGATGGTGCATGTAACAGCGCCGAAATATTAGGAGCTTCTTCCACAACCTTACCATGGTAAATATCCCGTAAATAATCATATAACTTTAGTGAACAACCGTGATAGTTTAAAATAGTATAGGAAAATAATACACTGAGGCGACATGATTTACTCACATTGGTGCCAAAACTGCCTTTTTCAAGTGGTCATTGTTGTTTGTTTTGGTGAGATAATTAAAATGCTGTTCGCTGTATGATTTACTCTAAAACTAGTTAAAAATTTCAGCTTGGTATTATCAACGCAAATGGTGACAAATTAGAAGCCTGTACTCTGTACCCTAATCTACGAGGACACAACCCAAATGACGTAGCAGCTAGGCAGTTGAAAGAACAAATCACAAAATTCAGGTATGTATGTTCAAACAATATTTTAGAATCTAATCATTAGTTTTGCATCTGCAGACAATCGAACAGAGTCCACCTCAGCTGGAGTAAAAGTATTCAATATCATCCTATATTCAGGAGTGCTAGGTTCTCGGCGGTATTACAAGACTGGGTGAGCAGGTGATAGGTAACTTTTTTTATAAGCCTTTCTCGTTTTTTTCCACTATCAATCGAGTATTACTGTGCCTGACTGATCAAACACTATAAGGAAGTGCGGGAGTCGGTCTACTTTAGGCTTGGTTCCTTTGTCTCGATCATATTATAAAATTAAATTTAAAATTGTAAAGTGCGTAAAATGAGAAAAAAATAAACAATTACACATAGTTAGAAGAAAAAAAAAAGATGGATTCACTAGTATTTAAGTTTAATTTAAGTCAAATGTTAATAATTTTACGTCTGGGAATTTTTTGTTGAATGAGCAATCAAAGGCATGGACGATTTGTGTGTAAATGTTTATTAAAAAATAAACAAAATTATGAAACTCATCTTTTGAACCTAAATAGCTATAACTATTTTTACCAGAGTAGACCTCATCGGGCTTGGGAACGGGACCGCGTGTCGTGAGACAGAGACATGGCTGAAGAGCCACCAGATTTCCGATCATATTCCCGTCATTATCGTGCCGGAGCAAGGAGCCTCCATATATTCAATCAGCAAAGAAGCTCAAAAGGTAAAACAACTGAGGGAATCTCAAAACAACATTATTCAACCAAATTTTATCAGCATAATTGCTCTTTAAGATCTAGATTTTTGTAGTGGTAGGTAGGACTCTTTTGCAGGGGTCCGCCTGGGGAAGTACCACACCTTTGCCAGTTATTCAACCGCCAAGCAGTAGTGTGCAAACACTACTGTGTTCCGGATTGAAGGGCAATGTTTCCAGCGAAATTACAGGGCACACAGAGATTTGACATCTTATATCTCGGGGTGACGAGCGCAGTGCATTGCCATTCAGGGTTTTGAACTGTTGAAGTTCATAATTCTGAGTGTTGAGCTGTTATGGGCAAGCGTGAAGAGCCATCAGGCGAGCGACTATGCTCGGCTCGTCATTCAGTATATTAAAAAAAAAAACCTTTCATTATCTCAAAAAAAAAAAAAAAAAAAAAAAAAAAAAAAAAAAAAAAAAAAAAAACTCTTTCTCTCTTTCTCTTTAAAAATATATATGTATGTATATCAGTCTATGGCAGCCATATTACAAGCTTTGCTTAGTTTGGGGTCAGGTGACCATGTGTGCAATAATGTCCCAGATATTTATTATCTCACATCTGTGTCCATGTATAAGACTCCCTAACTTTTATGCCTCTGCCCAGGGCCCCGATTCTACTAAACCAATTGTTTTTAAATTGTTAATGATTTTTCTCAAAAATTGCCCTTTTGACACTTTTGGTATAGATAAAGTGTCAAAAGTTAAAAACAAAATTGTTTTTAAATTGTTAATGAATTGCCTCAAAAATTACCCTTTTGACACTTTTTGTATAGATAAAGGGACAAAAGTAAAAAAAAAATGGCAATTCATTAACAATTGGTTTAGTAGAATCGGGGCCCTGGGCTAAAAACTTTCATATTGACTTGCTATTTTTATGATAGTGTCCATTTACAAATAAATACTATCAATACTTAAATTATTTGCGACTATAGGCTACAAATACATGCTTTTTTTTCCAGGAACACCCAAACATGGATCCAAATCTGATATCAGCGTTATCTATTGCTAGAAGAGTTCTTGATCCCTTAGGAGAATTGATAAAAGTATGTATACCCCATTACACAACTATTCAACAGTAATTGCTAGATGAAAATATTACCATGTCTTAAAGGCGAATGCTGTTCTCTTCAGTTGTTAAAATACAGTGTTAGGAAAGGCACCTTATATCATAGGCCGGTTGCATAACTTGCCCGCGATGCTAGAGACGTGCGAGGCAAGACGACAAAGGAAGTGGACTGCCGCCTATTCCCCCATTTGAAATCGGTTATGCAGCCGGCTTATGGTACAAAGCGGTTACAAAAATGTTCTGATTGTAGGTAGAGCCAAAGAACTTGGGAGTGGGCATGTACCAACACGATATACCGCCGAAAATGCTGGAAACGGCGCTGGACTGTGAAGTCGAAAAGGTCGTGAGTTTAGTTGGCGTGGACATCAACACTGCGTCTCAGGCAATGTTGAGGTATGTTTCCTAATTGCACATAGTTACTGACCACTGAAGTGAGAATTTTTTTCGTTTAGATTAGAAGGGCTGTCAAGGCATTTTTGTAAGAATTCCGTTGTAGCCAGTTGAACACATGCAAACGATACGTCAAAATATAACTACATAGGAAGGAATGCAGTAATTCGTCAAGATTTGTATTATTTCAAAAGGTTATGAACGCCATTTTGATAAAGTTTAAAATTAACCTTCTCGTGGTGCAATACGGTTCAGTTCCCCTTGAATTTTGTGCAATTATTTTGGTAAATGTTGCTAGTGCAAAAAAACTGCACGATTATTGTGCGGTTTATAATACTAGTAGAGAAATATAGACCGTATCGTAAATTAAAGTACGTCATTATTAAAACAGTTCTACCTTAAACTGCACGAAAAGTGGTTGGTAAAAAATTTGAGTTAAAGAGTTTTTTAACAATTTTGTTTATTTTAATTAACAAAAGTTGTGTATTAACGCATGTGATTGTGTTATACTAGTGAATTATTATCCTTTAAATACTATTAAGGTAAGTTCGTAGGTTTGCATGAGTGTGGGCAAACAATAGGAAGTAAAAAAAAATATTTTCTGTTTTGCCCCAAAACTCCGCATAAACTTAGCTAGATAAGTTTCCATGACCTTAATAGGTCATGCTTTGACCATGATATCGATTTAGGCTATGTTTAGAGCTCGTTTTATGTGACTTTAAATGGGTAGAAAAATAAATATTATTTGATAAGGTTAAATGCAACTTCCATGCGAAGCCATTGAAAATAAAAAGATATTATAAAATTTAGAATGTGGTATCACAGCTAGTGATGGGACAGTTTTGTGTGCAGTTTTGATTTTATCGATAACCTGTTTATTGTATACCTTATAAAATATTTTATGGTAAAAATTGCCCTAGTCGTTTAAAAAAATTACAAACTCTTATTTAACTTGCATCGTTGGTATGTCTGTCAGCTTCCCGATTCAAAATTTGTAATCCATTTTCTAAGCACGTTTCAGTTGCACTAAGTAAATTTGATGTTTGTAAAATAATATGGTGATACTTAACTGGCCTGATGATGGAGCCAGAAAGGTAGGCCATAGTAACCTCTCTACTACATACTTATACTTATTACTCCGTCGTGTTTGGACTCGTTGAATTCATTTTGATAAGGACTATTAGACCAAAAAGACAAAAACAATATTTATTGTCTGTCTAATAATTCATAGATTTACTGACGACTTGCAGCGCCCCGTGGTTTCACCCGCTATCCTATAGGAACTGCTATTTTTTCAGGGTAAAAACTATGAGTCAATCCAGAATATAAGCTACCTCCATACCAAATTTTATTTTAATCCATTCACTTATTACAGAATTCAGTGTAAACAAACATATTAATACGCAGACTTTCTTATTTATAATAATAGTGTGATAATGTTGTTGTCTACACATAATAAGACAAATGAATAATAACACAATATTTTTTTAATCTTCAAAAAATACTCCTAAAGTAGGTATTGTAGGAAATGTTGTAAGAAAAATCAAAAATTATCGATATCGATAAAATTATGGTAACCACTATTATTGTCAACGGCTTGTCAAGGGCTTATAATTAAAACACGGTGAAATCACAAAATTATCAACAATTTAGACTTTACCGGTGATAGAAAATTCCTCCTTTTTTAAAAATTAAAATCCAATCTAGCTCTACCACACGTAATTACAGCGCAAGACGGCATTGTGGATAAATCTGATGGAGCAGCATACGAATTCGAATTCAGTTAGCAACTGCGATGCGGAGTTTGACGCGTTGACGTGCATACTCATGTTCACTCGTATGCCTCGTAACAAATGTTCCATCTCTCTTCCGTTCTATACCCTTCTCTTTTCTGTGTTACTGACCGACTATTCTTGGTCTTGCTATATTGTTTCTGTCTCAGTCGCACTTACGTCAATTCAAATGAGAGCGGAGGTGACAAAAACTAATATCGCAAGTCCTAGTATAATCAACCTGCTGTTTACATTCATTTTCTAGATTGCTTGGTTATGATTAGATAATGGCTTGAACACAAACAAGGGACATAGTAAGTTCGTGTAGCCCTGATTTCAGAGTTTTAGGCCTCCTGAAGGCCTCTAACAGATAATAACATGCCTTGATCATTCAGAACATAATTGCATAAAACACGAAAACAAATTTAGTAACCCAATTTTGTGATTTGCTAATAATTTGAGTTTTAACCACTTGTATGTCTGTAATACTGACACACATATTTTTCTTACATCTTGGTTAGAGTAGATATTAGTT
Organism: Agriopis leucophaearia; assembly: GCA_949125355.1. NCBI lineage: Eukaryota > Metazoa > Arthropoda > Insecta > Lepidoptera > Geometridae > Agriopis > Agriopis leucophaearia. The sequence continues at coordinate 6,257,558 of OX421265.1, read as the reverse complement.
GATTTCTGTTACAGGCGAATCTCCGGTCTAAATGAAGGAAGGGCTAATAAAATCCTTGCTTACCGCCAAGATAAGGCTGGTTTCACAACAAGGGCTGAAATCCTAAAAGTGACGGGTATCGGAAAGATCACTTACCAACAATGTGCTGGCTTTTTGAAGATTCTGGGAGGCACAGAACCCTTGGACGCCACTATCATACATCCAGAAAGTTATAGCATTGCCATAGCGTAAGTTTTATTTAATTTCTTAATTTTATCTAGCATACAAGGGGTTTTAAGTCAGTAGAAAAAACTGCGAGAATGTGAGTGAAGAAAGAAAGATTCTGCGCATGTTAGAGCCAAAAGCGAAATATAGCGCAGTGGCTTCAATAGGGCTGATTTCTATAGTTTACTATTACTACTGTCAAACAGCCTTACCTAGAAACGACAGTTTTAAACAATGCTTAAATGTGATCTGTCTAAACTTAGTCCAAGTATTTATTTATTCAGTGATTTACAATGCTCTTGCAGCTGTCAGAGCACATAAACGAATGGAAGTAGTGTAGTTTTTCCATCTGATAGTTTCGTCAGCAAGAAGTTGACAAAGCAATTTTAAGCATTGACTTACTTAAATAAATTTTAAAGTAAAGGCCGAAAGTGTTTAGTCTTGAAGTAAGATTTTAATCTGCTAATCTAAACTGTGTCATATGTTTACCAATAAGCTTGTTGTTGTATGTGTAGGGCGCGCGCACGGCTTGACATCATAACGTGCTAAAGTCCGTACTATAGCACGATATGACGTCAAGCCGTGCGCGCGCATCTCTGGCTAGCATGACATTAAAATACTTAGAACTTGTTTATTTATGAACCAATTTTATTTTTATTTTCGTTCATAAGCCTCTATTTATGATCAGTCTTAGAGGTATTTGTTTTTTGGGACCCAGGCCTATTATGCTATACCATAGGTTCCCAAAGTGGTCCAGATGGACCCGTCGAATCTCCCGTGGCAGACTCGACGGGGGTCTACGTTTTTGTCGAGTTTTGAGAATATGGTAGAAAAATTGCTGCAGGGGGTCCTCCGGAACCAGCTAAATGTTGAAAGTGGTCTATGAGAAAAAAAAGTCTGGGAACCTCTGCTATATACCGTGACTTTACGCATGCTTCCTTTCACAAGATAAGTAATTTGTTAATTCATTCATATTTTCAGTTTTGCCAAAAAGATAGGAGTCAACATAAAAGACCTGTGTAAAACTCATTTCCCGGAAACTGTAGAAAGGCTTACTTCGTCGCTAGATATAAACAAGATGAGTGAAGATCTGAAGACAGATGTGTGTACGCTAGAGCTCATAGTGAACGCTTTCAAGCAAAAGGCACATGAAGACAATATCATAACATTTTGTAGGCCGGTTTATTCGCTCGCTGTGCAAGCTACTGACCAAATACAAGAGGGCATGTCACTCACAGGTACGATATGTTAATTTTACCAATCTATTTGTTTATTTCTGAATTGCCAATATTTGCATAGGATTTAAAAGTACCTTAATAGTTCTTAGAATCAAAAGTAAGTTTGAAAAAACTTCGTCTTTTTGTAACAAAAACTATTTTACCTTTAAAGGTAGTCAATCAGCCCACCCTAAAGACATCACATTTTTTTACTACGTAATAGAATCTATGGCCCACCCTTTGCTGGTTCATCATTATCATTATCAGCCTTTCATGTTCCTGCTCACTGCTGGGACACAGTGGCCTTAGTACGAGCACTTGCGCAAAAGTTATCTTCACGTAAACGATAGCAAAATGTATGAAAAATTTAACATCGCCCCTATAGAACGTGAAGGAAACTGAATTTTTTATACATTTTGCTATCGTTTACGTAACGATAACTTTTTCGCAAGTGCTCGCACTAAGGCCACTGGCCTTCTCTCAGAAAGAGAGAAAGGTTGGGCCCTGATCCACCATGCCAGCTCAGTGCATGTTAATGAATATACATAGTCTTCGAACTTTTGAGGTTCTTGGACATACCGGTTTCTTCACGATGTTTACCTTCACCGGTTTTGAGCGATGGCATCGAAACTGCACATAATTCATTATGTACTAAATAAGTCACTGGTGCAGAGCCGAGGATCGAACCGGGTGCCGTCAGATTGTAAAGCGTATATGTCGGCTCGGCCACCACCGCCCTTTGCTGGTTAACGCGCGTTAATTTACACCAAATCTAGTGACTGATTCGTAACTACCCTCAAAATATAAAATTTCAGGCGTAGTTCGCAACGTGGTGCCGTTTGGTTGTTTCGTCGACTGCGGTGTTGGCGACAACGGTCTTATACACCGGAGCAACCTCTGCGGTAACCAGACACCAAAACTAGGCGACAGAGTTGCAGTCACCGTCATCGCATCACCAAAACCTAAGAAACTCCAGTTAAAACTTGACAGAATACTTGACTGATTTACCGAGAGGTAATTTTTTTAATAATTTTTTTTATCGACACTTTGTGATATAAGAATAAAATTGATTATAAGTGAAAGTTGATTTGAAGTAACTTTTTTATTTATTTAACGTAAACTAAATTAAACTACTATTCTGCGTCAATAACATTTTCATGTTTTGGGTTCAGGGTGTAGATATGGAATACGGCTTTATTGACGATGGCGTCACATATCCCCGAGGTCACTCTGCAATAGATTGAAAAATATCTGTAGCACATGATGAATCTCTACAAACTTACTGATCTCCTTCAGCGATCAGCCTCATACAACTATTCTCTATTGTAGGGGATTGGAAATAAGGTCACATGATGTGCGGCACTAGA